>CM028138.1:749177500-751577500 GCA_016271365.2 Neoceratodus forsteri | reverse complement strand
CCACTAAATGGCCAAGGGAAACCTGCCTGATGGTCCTGCTTGGGGGCTTGTGAGCCACGTTTAGACAAGAGAAGCCTCCTAATGTTTCCTGTAGAGGGAAAATTAAGTGGAAATATGTCCTCCATGTTCTACCCAGCGGAGTAAGAAGATACACTCTTCTGTGTTTTGAGTCTACACCTGAGCAGTGAGATTTTTGGTTTTCAAGTCAAGTCTGCACCTGAATGTCTGTGCTCATGTCTCACTGGAACTCCCTGCACAGTAACAGTCCCGAGACTGTGTCCTGTATGCAAAAAGTCATGGCTGCCACTGGCAGTGTGACTGAAAATTACCTCTAGTCACCTGAAATGACTAAAACCATCTTCTAAAATGATGTGGCCCTTTTGATTGTAAAGCTATCAGAGACTCTGATTTTTTTGCATTAGCGACTGATGGCAGAGTTCCAGAAAAAGCATTGCTGCACCATGATGTCATTGATTCCAGCTCAGGTGAAAGAACCTGACTCCAAGTTGCAATCTGCAGCCAGGTAGGGAAACTGCTAACCCCTATTCAGTGAGGCTGACTGGGCCACAAGGAGCCACGGGTGTATGCCCAAGTGCTACGGCACTCCGATCTGTGGGGAGCCAGACCATGGGGTCACTCCTGGGTCTGGGTTCCTTGATGGTCTGGAAGTGTTCGCGTTGCACTCTGCATCTTGCCTACTTGGTGGGCTGAAGGGGACAAGCTGCTAGAAATCTACAAGCAAGGTGCCTGCTACCTGTCATCACTCTCAAGCTTCTCAATGATCCGAGTTCAACTATAGAGTTCTGCTGCTGTTTCAACTTCCCAGATCTTTGGTCCCAGTTCCACCCAAGACTGTCTGCAGAACTGTAACAGCAGGAATTGTCCTGGACCTGGGGATGTAAATAGTTTTTTCCACAGTTTGAGTTTGGTTATCGCACCAGAATGACAGTGAGTCATAAAAATGCCATTTTCACAATTGCATGGCATGTGAGGTTTGTGGGTTTGCAATTTGTTATAAAAGCACAACGTTGGCCAACCAGCTGCATCATTCAGGCCTGCAACTAGATCCTGGGTACCCAGATAGGACTTGTAGGGATAACACTGGTACCAGTTTAGAAGTGGTAAATCTTGGTGCCCTAGCTTGTGGCGCCCCCACCCCCAGTTGCTTTCCTCTCTAGCCAGACCCCCACTTCTACTTTTAACACACACTCCTTCTCCCACTGTTCTATCCCTGGCCTGCCCCTTAACCTCTCTGTCCCTGCCATTCCAATTCCTTTAACCTACTGACCCTTACTCTCTTTCCTCCCTTTTAAGAGAAGCTGCACTCTTGAGTGGGCGCTCTGCTGCCAGTGGCCCCAGCTCCAAACAGAGCCAGCCACACTCAGTCTTCTGCCCGCATGCCCAGAACATAAGCATGGCTAAAGACTCTCTGGGAAGCCTGGCTCCCTTGCCTGTAATGTGATTGGCTGCCTGGCCAGGACATGGTTCCTTATTAACCAGCTCTTTTTCCCACTAAGTATTGATAGGATCGTCGCAATCTTTGTCTCTTGGGGCCACAATTTAACTATCAGCTGACAAAGCTATTTTTCACCCACTCGGTTGTACTGTAATTATCTTCCCCGCCACCCTCCCCAGCCCCAATCACTATTAAATACACATTTCCTCCCAAAGGCACTGCCCCCTAGCTCCTATCCCTCATGTGCTATCTGCCTATATACCTCCCCTTAAAGAGACTACACCTCCCCTTAAAGAGACCTGACCAAGCTCACCATCTGCCCATAGTCTGCACTGCTCTGCCCAACAATTTTGAAGTGCACCCCCAGTTACTTTCCCTCTCTAGCCAGTTTTCTCTCTTATATGACCTACTACTGTAAACTTCTCTACCTCTAAAGTTCCTCTTCATACAAGAAGGGAACTGTCAGCAGCTGACAAACCTCTCCACAGTAAAGACAATAACTCCCATAGGGAAGACAGCTATGAGGGTGCTGTTATGACGGTCACACCATATCACTGGGAAGTACTGGTCCTTCTTCTCCTAACCTTCTAACAGGGGTTTATGATGACACTAGTAGGGAAACCTCACCAAGGTGCCAAATCAACTCTCAGTAGCCAACATTCTCATAGATCAGGCACTGTGCCCACAGAGACAATAATTGCAGCAGGCCCAAATTGGAGCCACTACCCTTTGAGCTCACCACAGCTGACTCTGATCATGCCTGATCTAGTCATGGCCCTGATGATCACCTAATCCAATACCAAAGGCCACTCAAGTACTCATCAAGTGAGCCGTAGGCAGGTCCACTCTCTTAAGTCATGGTGCAGATGCTACAACACGAGGATAATTCTCATCTTACTGCTATTGTCAGGAAATGTCCACTCTAACCCTGGCCCTGTCAGCTGCCCTAACCCTCCACACAATGGGCTAATAAAAATTGCTTATATGAACATTGGCAGCCTCCTTCCCAAACTACCCCAACTCCAGGCCTGGGTAACTATACATAAGCCTGACATTATCTCATTAACTGAATCATGGCTCTCGCCCAAAATGCTGGATACATCAATCACCTTAGAGCAACATTTTCTGCCTGGCTAGACTGACCAAGAGAGGGGGAGGGTGCCTCGTCTACCTAAGATGTAACATCAGAGGACAAGTCTTGCCTTACAACACCAGCATAAAAGTCATTCAAATAGTAACACTAAAACTCAAATGTGCAGCAAAGTAAACTGTTACTATTGACAATAGTGTACATTCCCCTAGGAAAGCAAGGTCCGGGGACTGAACTTCTCTATAGGCACATCAGCAAGCAAATCATGACTGGGAACAGGTTATAATGGGGGACTTTAACATAAACTAGTTAGTGCATGAAGTGGTAGCTGCAAGAGACAAAATTCATGGTCTATACCTTACACAGATGATCAGCCAGACAACGAGAATGAACTACCATACAGGGACCAGCAGTCTCATGGACTGACTCCTAGCCACAGCCGCTGAGCCTATAAAAAGCATCACTGTCCTTCCATACTCCCTGCATGACCATTCTCCTGTAGTCTACTCCTGGACAAACAAGCACCCAAAAAACACCCCTAAGATCACCAAAAACAGGTCCCCGAGGAAAAGGCAACTGCACCTCTTCAAAATGTAACTGAAACATGTGGAGTAGAGCCCTCTAGATGACTGTAATGACACCAACAAGGCCCTCAGGCACTTCATAACAATCTTCAACAAAGCATGTGACCTATTTGCTCCAGTAAAAACCTCCAAAGTCAAGGGAACAAACAAACCCTGGTTCAGCAGCCCCCTCATCCAGCAAATGAAATCTAGCGATAATCTCGGGTACAAAGTGAAAGCAGCTGGTAAACAGGCCAACTACATCGCCTACAAAACTGCAAGGAACAAATGCACCAGATTAGTCAGAAATGCCAAGGCCACACATTACAAAGAGTAATTAAGCAAAACTTGAGGGAATGAAAAAGATTTCTAGAGTAACATTAAAAATCTTACTGGGAAGGATCCTAGGGCTCCACCAGATTTAATTGTGACCCCTTTAGGAACACTACAACATCCTAAAGACAGTGCAAATGCCTTTAACCAAGCTTTTACGGACCTAAGCTCTGTTCTTCCCTCAAATTACTTAGACCACAACTTAACTACAAAGACTCCTAGCTCCATCCCTCCCCACACTCCTAACTCAAATCAACCTCTCTTTTACTTCAAGCAGATCACTCTCTCTCCGAAACCATCATATATGTCAGATGGGTCCTAAGCAAAACTAAAATGGGCAGTGATTCGGTTGACATGAAGCTGCTCTCTCTCTCTTTTGCTCTGGATGAACTGGTCAACCCCCTCACTAAACTATTTAATACATCACTCAGGACTGGCATATTTCCAGATAAACGGAAAACTGCACTAGTCACCCCAGTCTCTAAAACCAGCGACAAAACAAGCCTGAGTAACTACTGGATGATCTCCATCTTACCACCCCTCCCAAAAGCCCTAAAGAGAATGGTGTCAGACCAAATCACAAATTACCTCAGTAAATACAATTTACTCTGCCCAGAACAACATGGATTCCGAAAATCCCGTAGTACTATCACTGCACTCGCTGACTTTACCTCCCACCTATATGACACTATTGACTCTGGAATGACAGTGGTGCCCGTACTTATTGACCTAATCAAAGCATTTGACACTGTCAGTCACCTGATCTTGCATGACAACCTCTTGACCCTCGGCCTTTCCTCTGACACGGTTAATTGGTTCTCAAGCTACCTCTCACAAAGGAATCAGTGCATTAGGATAAATGGAGTCTCCTCAGGGCCACAGAATGTTAGACTGGGGGTTCCCCAAGCATCAATACTAGGGCCCTTACTCTTCAGCCTCTTTATCAATGCACTTCCTAGCACATGCCAAGCCAAGATGCTACTTTATGCACATGATGCAGTGATCTCAGTCCCTCGGTTCCACCTGCCTGAAATCATTGTATCTCTCAAATATAGCTTCTCCAAACTTGAAACCTGGTTCTCACTCAACAGGCTACTCTTAAACTACAAAATAACTAAATCTATGCACTTTTCTATTCAGTACACCAAAAAATAACCAGACCGCTGATCATCCAAAGCCATAAAGGAGAAGACACAGAACAAGTCTCCACCTTCAGATATCCTGGCATCCACTTAGATGATGCCCTCTCTTTCACCACATGTATAGACCATGTTGTGAAATCATTCAACATCAGACTCAGGATCCTTTACTGCCATACTAAACCCATGACCCATAAGGGCCTCAACCCTGTCACTTGAAGCTCCATGCTATCATTAATTGACTATGGTCAAATCATATATAGTGCTACCACAAGACAGCACTAAGTCACATAAAACTACTCCTCAGCAAAACCTGTCAGCTTGCTCTAAGAGCCGATTGCCGCACACATACCTGTAACCTGTATTCCTTGACTGAGTGGCTCCCACTACACCTAAGAACTAAGTACAAAACATGCTTAATTTGAAAAAAAGCCCTCCTAGGACTAACACTTGATTTTACAGCTACCCTATTCCAGCAGCACACCTCAATGACAAAACTACTAGAAGCACTGTGAAGGGTGTTCTACAAGTCCCATTTAAAAGAACCTTATTTGCCCAACAGTCCCTCTCATACCATGGCCCAAAATGGATGAATAACCTGCCTACCACCCTTCTACAACATGAAAAAATCAGCCCGTATAAGAAAGACCTCTGTATCCTCCTGGCTGGAACCAACCACTGTGACTGTAAGCTGTCTCAGCCACACACTGAGAGCCACCCACCACTCCTTGCTCTTGTTCAGGCCCTTACCTGCCACTCTCTGCTGCCTCCCTGCTATCTCTCTTTGCCCTCACTCAGTTCCATTGGACAATGCCTCTCCTGGCAGCTACCCTTACCCCCACTACCATTACCCTGACTTCCTCCCAACTCTTTCTCTCCCACACATTGTCATTACTGACAAAGCCACCATTAGCTGCTACATCCCTATTCTCTGCACTTGTAACAGGTAATCTGCACTTAGTAACAGTTCTATACTATTGTACTGCTGAACTGCTGGATATTGGTTAACCTGTATATTATATATTGTCTGCCAGCATTGAATTCAGCTTGTATTCTGTCAACAAATATGTCCTGCAATGTAATAATTACTGAATAACAGTCATAATCTTGTACTGAATGTTTTACATTCTTGTATGTATTGTACTGTCTTGATTCCTTGACATGGAGCCTTTGTAAAAGAGTCATCTTGGCTCAAAGGTTGTAATTTCTGAAACTGAAATAAATAAATAAAGTAAAAATGTGTTGCAGGCTGTGGGCTAACACCTGTGTTAATTTGAAATAAAATGGCGGTGGAAGGTGGGCACTAGAAAATGTTTTACCAACAAAGTGATGTATGCTTGTCTGAATGCCAGACTGAGACTGTTGTTAACTTCTGATTTACCCAGTCCTAACCCTCCCCCTGTAAACAAATGTGTTATATCTTGTTTTGGAAAAAAAATCTGTATCGTGAGCATATTATTAGTTGGAGTTTCTAATTACAAATGTTATTGAAAATGGGATTTTTGGTTTCCTGGTATGCTATGTGTGTGGGATGACTGCAACGGGAGGTGGGTAGGTAAAGTATCCCGGAGGCTTGTACTGAAACAGCATCTAACCCACTTTATATTTTACTCTGGGTAGAGGCACAATGCTATTTACTTAACGTTTGGGAAAGAACCCCCTTTTTTCCATCTGACACTGATCCCAGGCCCTTCAACCATGTTTGAGCTTGTACGAGCTGACAAGGCAGGGTAGTAGCCGTTTTAGACACGGTGCCAGGGAAAGGGTTACAGTAGTTTTATTTTAGGGCCCAGTTGAAGGTTTTTACAGTATTAAGGTATCAGCCATGTTTGTGACGGAAGATCAGTTCTGGTTGTAGGAGGACCGATTTGCTTATTATGTAATGTGATTTAGGGCCAGGATGATTGTGCATTTATAGAGATTTAATGTACAGTTAGCTGACTTCTCTTGGCCAATGCGATTTCTAGATTTTTTCTTGCCAGTTTATAATTCACAGTAGTCAATAGTAGTCCTGATGTTATATTACAAAAGGTTGAAATAACAATCTGTCTGCCTGTCCCAGATATTCAGTTTCCCCAAGGGACAGCTGGTTTCATTCCTGTACATGCCCCTGGGACAGGCACCAAGTGAAAAAGCTTAGCAGGCAGTAGGATCCAGGAGATGCTGCCATCTGTATGGTGGGGTTATGGACATCCCAACATCATGGTGTCACTTGTGTAGAGATGTCCATTCAACCCAACATCCCCTGATGAGCTCTTCTGTGCAGTAGGCAGTTTTGTCAAGCAGCAGCATAAATGAAAATAGTACCACAGTAGGACCAGGCTGTGCATGCATTCCTTGTCATCATGCATGTGCAGCTGCCTGTCATCCTTGTAGCTTCCTGCACTGCAGTGCACATCTCATTGCTATGTGTGCGGTACTTGCAATAGCAGCTCAAGACTAGCTCTTGTTAACAGCAGAGTTTTGGAGCTGCAAATTAAAATACCTTCACAGGGCTTGTCTACTAACTAAGAGGGACCTAGGTAAGTAAGGATTAACCCACAACAGGGCATGGGTTTACTTGAGAGTTAATCCACACCTGGGGAGGGGGGTCCTTCAACCACCTAGGTGTGAATTAATTCTCAAGTAAACCCATGCATTAGAGTGAGATAATTTGCTTATAAAATGGGTAACTGTATTTTAGAGATTTGCCTAAATAAATATAAAAAAGGAAAAAAATCACTTTCTACATGCATCTGTAATAAAACAGTTCTTCTGCCTAATGGGTTTGTCCTACTGCGTATGCCATAGTTGTAGTTCTCCACTAGGTGGATTTGTCCTAATGAAAATGCTGTCATTACAGTTTTTTACATTCCTCTCTGGAGCTGTAATCTGACTAGGTCTCTTTATAACACTGTCAATTAGGATTTTGTAGTCTGGCAACCCAACTGTGGATTAATTGAGAATAATAAATCCATGGTCAGGTGATCTGATTTGACAAATCAGAATAAAGAATTTTCCTAATACATTTTATAGGACTAATTAGAAGCCATTGTAACAGCCAGAAAACCATATTTCAAAGCTGTTTTCAGGGTGACAAAGCAGAAAGAGAGGGAGACTGTATTTAGTAGAGGAACATAAAGGGCAGAGAGACAAGCCCTTTAAACCCTGTCTGGTCAAGGGGGCTCCAGAGATAGGAGATGGGGAGGCTGGTTACTAGGTAAACAGAGCTTTTTAGTGTTCAGTCTGTACACAAAAGTAGAGGAATGTGATTGGCCTGTCAGTGCAGAGCTGAATGGAATTAATTAAGGGTCCTTAACAGGGCTACTACTGAACAGGAGGGTAAAATAAAGCAAAAGTCTGTATCAAGGCAGTGAACTGGGGGCATAGTCATTAAGTGCCCCTGCAGCCGCGGCTGGAGAACCTAGTCGGCCACATGCCTTCACCTGCCACCAAGCTCAGCAAACCGGGTAAGCAAACAGACAACACCAGGAATTAGTGTTGGGGTCCTGATTGGCTGAAGACCCACCGGGACTCTATCTGATTGGCTGCTGCCCTTATGGCTCTCCCTCGGATTGGCCTGTTAGGAAAACACTGCTTTCCACTGCTTTTTTTCCTTTTCCTCTCTCCTGGCACCTTGCCGCTCACTCTAAATCTAAACTGATTAATTTGAACTGTTGTGATATGTTTATACTGTGGGAAATATTGCTGTTGTGCTATGCGCTTTACTAAGAGGGGGATATTGTTAAGGATTGCAAATTTCTAATAATTTGTATTAGATCCTGTTTACGTCTGTGCGCTTCTGCTCCCAAACCCTCCTACCTGCCTCTGTTTTTGCTAAACCTCCCTAACAGACTTTCTCTCCCAAGCTCTGTTCTTTATTTCCATCTTCTTGAGCTAAAGCGGCACCGCTTTTAATAAGCATTGCCATCTGACTACTTGCCCACACACTCCTCCACCCAGCCTGTTTGCTATGTTCTCTTTGTTCAACCTGCATTCCCCTGCCCTCCAATTTAGCTCTTTTGCGCTCCCATTTTCCTGCCTCCCCTTAAGCTAAACCCCAACTCTGTTTTTTTTCGCAACTGAGGGAGCCTTTGATCGGGCTAACACCTTCCATGCTCCTGTGGCCATGGCTGGAGTAGCTAGCCAGTCACGCGCCTTCACCAGCCCGCCATTAAGCTCAGCAAGCTAGGTAAGCAACCAGACAACACAGGGAATTAGTACTGGGGCCCTGATTGGCTGAAGACTCACCGGGACTCTGTCTGATTGAAAGGTGACCTTACAGCTCTCTTCTGGATTGACTGCTAAGAGAACACTGCTTTCCACAGGTTTTTTTATTTTCCTGTCTCCTGACGCCTTGCCGCTCACTCTAAATTTAAACTGATTAATTTGCCCTGAACCACCCACCCCAACCCCAGCCTCTGTTAAATGCCTTTTCCTCAAAAGCTAGCCCAGACCCTAGTACTGCAATTGGTTGGCACACAGATAGCCTTGTTTAAGGAAATCCTCTACTCCCAATAGCCCTGCCTCATTCTATTAGCTCCATTCCACTCAGATCCTGCCACCCCAGTCTGACCTGCCTCTTAACAGGATACAACATCCTAAAATGGCACCATGAGAGGTCCTTTTATTGCTCAGCTGCATCACTATGTTACCACAGCACATCGACTGCCCTACTTGAATTCTCAGGAGCAATCCACAATGCCATGGACAAAGAAAACCTAACTGGAGCAGTCTACATTGACTTAACCAAGGCATTTGATACAGTTCACCATGGCCTACTTATCAAACAACTTCTATCCCTAGGGCTCTCGCAGGGTCCTGGTGACTGGGTAAAAAATTACCTTGCTCAGCGCTCTCAATCTGTAAAAGTAGCTGGAGTTCTCTCAGACTCAAAACCGGTTCGCTCAGGATTCCCCAGGATCCATCCTGGACCCCCTCCTTTTCAGCCTTTTCCTAAACTCCCTTCCCAAATCCTGCCCTGAACAATTAATCCTCTATGCTGATGATGCCATGATTCTTGCCACTCATAAAGATCCGAACCTCTTACGCCCAACCTTCAGCATGTTTTTCCAAAGTTGAGATGTGGTTCCTTGAACATAAGCTGGTTCTAAACCACAAAAACTAAATCCATGCTCTTCTCTAACCACAAAACAAGAAACGGCAAGTCCCACTCACCATTAATACATACCTGGGAAATACCCTTGAACAAGTGCCAATTTTCAAATATCTTGGAATCAACTTTGATCAAGGCCTAACCTTTGCTACTCACATTGATAGTACAGCAAAAACTATTAATCAGCGAATTGGGATTCTGTATTGGAACCAACAGCTTCTTACCCATTCTGTACTGAGGATTGCCATCCAATCTTCTATCATCTCAGTCGTTGACTATGGCTTAGTTATATACGGCTCTGCCACTACTACAGCAATTAGTCGCATTACAACATCCCTAAATAAGGCCTGTTGGCTACTCACTGGTGCACATCGACGTACCCACACATGTGAACTCTATGCTGACTCAGGTTGGTTGCAACTCTCAAACCGGATAAAGTACCTTACCTGCCTGATGGCGAAAAAATCCACTCTGGGCCTCACTCCACCCTGTATCCAAGACCTGTTATGCCCGAGCGCTAGCACCCGTTTTACCAGAAGATCAGAACACCAGCCTCTCCAAGTCCCCCGATGCCGGACTTCCCAGGGACAAAGATCATTTGCCTATCGTGCCCCCAGCTGGCTAAATGCCCTCAGCACTCGTATTACTGCCTCCACCTCTCTCGGTATTTTCAAATCAAGGCTTTTCTCTCACCTTGCCACCTCCAGCTCCTGTGACTGCCCTGATTAAACCTCCTATTTTCTCACTACCCACCCTGTTCCGTTATTTGACAAAGACATGTTTGGGAAACCTTTTCTCCTGCTATTGTCTGCTCCCCACACCTTTCACTTAACCTCTCTGTTCTGGACTTTTCCCCTATTTGTTTCTCCTAATCTGGCATGACCTCTTTCTTGTAATAATAATGTGATTATTGATATCTCATGTCCTTTTGCACAACTGATTTGATATATATTTGTATATGTTTTCTTGGTCTTGACACAACACAAATTGTTGTGTTATCTATGTAACCTTTTGTACTGTACCTAATTGACATGGAACCTTTGTAAAAGAGCCTCTGGCTCAAAGGTAGTAATTCCTAGAACAATAAACTAAACTAAACTAAACAAATGCCATATCAAACACCAGTTGGTCAATCACGTCAAGACCAGTGCTCTCCTCCAGACGGACACCCAGTACTGCTCTCTTACAACAGGACATGGCTCCACACCATGGGCGTGATTTTCTATGCGCCCTGCACATCCTTTCATCAGGCTTTGATTAGTGAATATGATAGAATGCCATTGTTCCTGCTGGTCAAAGCAGCCTTATATGCTCTGTTTTTGACCAATCATCCTAGTGGTTATAACTCAGCCACCACAAAATTACTTCATGCCAAACACCTTAATAAGCATTTACTCAGAATGTTCATAAGTTGCCTCAGGAAATTACTACTGCTTCTTTTATTTTGCTTTGGGAAATGTCAAACTAAACCCAGGCCCACCTGCTTCCTTAAACGCCTCTGCAGCCCCCCCCCCCCCCAAGTACAGGGGCGTCAGCTTCCTTTATATGAATGTCTGTAGTTTACTTAAAAAGTTTCATCCGGTCCAGACATGGATGTTACATGCATCCCCTGACTTCCTTATGATTTCAGAATCTTGGCTTATGCCCTCGACCGCTGATAAATCTATCAATATACTGGAATACAACACCTACCGGTGTGATAGACCACGGTGGGGGGGGGGGGTTGTAATTTACATAAAGAGTAAATTCATTGTCACAGTTATCGACTCTACTTCCAAGGCAGAATAATTTAAATGTCTCCCCCTAAAACTGGTGCTTTCCAATGAAAAGGCACTCCATATTGCTGCATGTTATTGGCCACCTTCTGCTGGCACTGCCCCTCCTACCTCATCTCAAAAGTTTAATTAACAGTGCTAACTCTGAGTGCATACTAATGGGGGACTTCAACCTAAATCGGAATGATCAGAGTTCCAAGAAGCTTAAGGACTTTTGTGATACGTGTGGGCTGGTACAGATTACTCCTGCAGTTACCAGCCTTAACAGAAAAACCTTGACCAAAGAACCCTTCTGGATCTTATGTTAGTTAATAAACCGCATAACATTTCTCACGTCAGGGTGTTTTTCAATGACCTAAGTGATCATTGTGACATCGCATGCATCAGACACTCTCCCCAAATAAAATCAGCCCCCCAAATTTAAGTTAAAAAAGTGTCTGAAAAAATTCTGCCAACAAGCCTTCCTGGTTGATCTGAGCAACATCAGATGGCAAGACGTCTATCTAGCCCCCCTTCCTCAATGAGGCATGTAACATCTTTTACAGCCTTTTAGTGGGTCTAATAGACAAACATGCCCCCCCCCCAAGGCTGATCAAGTCCAAGAAAAGATCTCCTGCTGGTTCTCTCCCATTTTAAAGAAAACCCTCAAGGATAGAGACTTCTGGTGGAAAAGAGCAAGGAAGTCACACTATGACACTGACTGGCTTGCCTTTCATGTCTCTAGATATGCCTGAACCAAACTAATTAGGTTTGAAAAGGCCAGATATTTCCAATCGGCCCTGGAAGATAACAAAAACTTTGCCACCAAGTTCTGGAGCATCCTCAAAGAGGTTGAGGGTCACAACACTGATGCCTCCCTTCCAACCATGTTCACGGATAGAGCGGATATGCTAGAACAACTTAATGAACACTTTGCCACAGCAGGGCTGGCATTCGACATCTCTTCAGTCAGTAAGATTAACCCACACCGGGATGCCAATGAAACAACAAGCCCTAACATTGACACTAATCAGAGTTACTCTTCCCCCTTCAGCTTTCGGCCTGTCTCCTTCCAGCAAGTGGATGCAAATTCAGGATTCCAAGAATAGGATTCTTAGAATGGGAGTGGTGTACAGGCCACCATCTCAGACGGAGGAGTTAAACAGGGAACTAGCGGGACAGATCAGCAGGACCTGCGAGACGGGTAGTGTGGTGATTGTGGGGGACTTCAACATACCAGGAGTGGACTGGAGTACCCCAACAACCAGGAACAGAAGGGAGCAGGTACTGCTGGATGCCTTCCAGGACAGCTTCCTGCTGCAAATGGTCAGCAAACCAACCAGGTTAGGGAATACCCTTGACCTTGTGCTGGCAAATGGGGACTTTGTGAGAGAACTTACAGTGGAGGAACCGATGTCAGGGAGTGACCACCACTCAGTATGGCTCACATTGGATATGGGCAAGGAAGGAGTGGAATCTGGCACAAGAGTGCTGGACTTCAGGAGCTCTGACTTTGGGAGGATGGGGGAAGTGGTAAAAGGGTACCTGGCCAGAATTCAATCTAGTATGGACACTAATCAGAGGTGGGAGCTCATAGAACTGGGGATAGTGGGGCAACCAAAACCTGCTGCAAAGCCCAGAGCAAGAAGGCTAGGGCTAAGAAACCAAGCTGGTTGAGCAAGGAGGTCATGGAAAAGGTAAGGAAGAAAAAAGCTGCCTTTAGGAAGTACAAGAAAACAGGGAGGGGGGAGGACAGGGAGGAGTACTTGACAGAATCGAAGGAGGTGACAAGGGCAGTAAGGGGAGCCAAAGCATCTACGGAACTCAGGCTGGCACAAGGCATTAAGAAGGGGGAGAAGGACTTCTTTAAGAACATCAGGGAGAAAAGGAGCTGTAAGGACCACATAGTAAGGATTAGGAAGAAGGGGGTTGGGTGGAAGCAGGGTGCGATAAGGCAGGAGCACTAAATGAGTACTTCTGCTCAGTATTTACTAAACAGAAGAGGGGGGTGACACCCAAGGTGGGAGAAATGGCAGAAACGGGGGAAGGGGTGACAGATGGGGAAATCATGGAGGGTAGAGTTCGAGAGGGTTTGAAGGCACTGAGGGTGGACAAAGCGCCAGGCCCAGATGGCATCCACCCCAGGGTGCTGAAGGAGCTGGCAGAGGTCCTTGCAGGACATTTGGCAGACCTATTTAATGCCTCACTACATTCGGGGTGTGTACCTCAGGACTGGAGGATGGCTCATGTGGTGCCCCTCCACAAGAGTGGCCCCAAGGATGAACCGGGAAACTACAGACCAGTGAGCCTCACATCTATAGTGGGTAAGCTAATGGAGACTATCCTGAAGGAGAGGCTGGTGGCCCTCCTAGAGGCCAAAGGACTACAGGACAGCAGACAGCATGGCTTCATATGTGGCAGATCCTGCCAAACCAACCTGGTGGAGTTCTATGACTGGGTAACTAGGCAACTGGACAGGGGCCATGCAGTGGATGTCCTGTATCTGGACTTCAGTAAGGCATTCAACTCTGTGCCGCATGGAAGGCTGGGAAGAAAGTTAGTAGGCACAGGAGTGGGTGCAAAAGCTGGTGAGATGGGTAGGAAACTGGCTTCAGGGAAGGCAACAGAGGGTGGTGGGTGGGGAGCTCTCACACCCAAGGGCAGTGATGAGCGGTGTTCCACAGGGCTTGGTGTTGGGACCAGTGTTGTTTGGGATATTCATTGCAGACATATCATGGGACATCAAGAGCAAGATCAGTCTGTTTGCTGATGATACCAAGGTAGACACAGTGGTGGATGACCTGGGGGGATGGCAGGGGTTGCAGGATGATCTGGCAAAGCTTGAAACCTGGTCAGATACCTGGCAACTGGGGTTTAATGCCAAAAAGTGCAAGGTGCTGCATTTTGGGATGAAGAACCCAAGGAGGAGTTACCAGCTGGGGGGAGTGCAGCTAGCCCAGACAGAGGAGGAGAAGGATCTGGGTGTGCTCATTACAGGGTCAATGAACAACTTGGCACAATGTAGGAAGGCAGCTGCAAAGGCCAACAAAATGCTGGGTTGTATTGCAAGGGGTATATCTTCGAGGAGGGAGGAGGTAATTCTGCCACTGTATAGGTCATTAGTTAGACCACACCTGGAGTACTGCGTGCAGTACTGGCGCCCGTATCTGAAGAGGGACTTTAAGTTACTGGAGGGGGTACAGCGCTGGGTGACAAAGATGATCAAGGGGCTGGGGGACTTATCATACAAGAGGAGGTTGAAGGGAGTTGAACATGTACTCACTGGAGGAGAGGAGGGACAGGGGTGACATGATTGAAACCTTTAAATACATGAAAGGAATAAACAAGATGGGTACAGAGGGGCTGTTCAAAGTAAGGGAGGGGAGGGCCACCAGGGACCATGATATGAGACCGGAGGGAGGAAGGTTCAGGAGGGAGATGAGGAGACACTTTTTTAGAGAGAGGGTGGTGGCTGGGTGGAATGCGTTACCTGCAGAAGTAGGGAGGGGCAGCTGTAGAATAAGGGGTGCTAGCTGCACATTCGAGCAGACTTGATAGACCTCTAGGCCTTTATCTGCTGGCAAATTTCGTATGTTCATATGTTCATAAGTGGAGGACCTCCTACTGTCCTTTGATACTAAAAAAGAGTGCTGGTGCTGCCCTCATCGAACCTTTCTTCCTAAAAATAGGCCATTACTACCTGACTTCCCCCATTGTCCACTTATTCAATACCTCCCTGATACAGGGTGTGGTACCTTGTAAAATTGCCCACATCATCCCATTGTTCAAATCAGGGGACCCTAGTAATCTGAACAATTATTGGTCTATTTCCATACTCTCCACCCTTTCAAAACTTCTGGAAAAAATCATTAACACCCAAATCAGGGAGCACCTAGACTCAAAAAACTGCTAAACACCACTCAGTCTGGCTTTAGAGCTAAATATAGCACAGTTTCTGCCCTTGCTAAAGTAACCACGGACTGGCAAATTGCTTTGGACTCTAAGAAGCATGTGTTTGCTCTCCTCTTTGACCTTAGTAAAGCTTTCAACACCATGGATCACAACATTATGATAAATGCATTTAATAATATTGGTCTCGATAGCATTGCCATTAATTGGTTCACTAGGTATCTTACTAATAGATTTCAACATGCTAAAGCTTTGGGAGATTTGTCTCCATTAAAAATACTTCTGAGAGGTGTCCCTCAAGGCTGTATTTTGGGCCCTATATTATTTGCAATTTACATCAATAACTTTGACTCACACTTGTGCACAGCTAATGTGCACTTATTTGCAGAAGACATGGTCCTTTTACACCTCTAACTCTTCTATGGACATGGCTCATAAGGAATTACAGTGAGAGTCTATCTCTCTCCAATATAATCTTACGAAGCATAAGCTTCTGCTTAATGCCAAAAAGAATAAACCCATGATTCTCTCACCGAATGCCACACCAGGACCAAAATATAGCCCTCAGATTCTAACCTTATTGGGTGAAACCCTGGAAACTGCTGACACCTTTAAGTACCTAGGATTCTGGTTGAACAATAAGCTTGACTTTCTGTACCATCTGAATGAGCTCTCGAAAAAAATTAAGACAACACTTAGGCATATTCTACCACATTAAGCATCTACTGACCAAGGAAGCCAGGAGGAGACTAGTGCAAAGAACCTTAACGCCACTTCTTTGATTACGCTTTTTCTACAGCCACTACCCTTCTTCAGTGCTTTGTAAACTCAACACTCTTTATCACCAGGCATTGAGATTCATCCTTAACCTACCTTTCTGCACCCACCACTGCCTATTATATCAAGAGATGGGATGGTCATCACTTACTATGAGGAGGAAAAGGAATGCCTTCCTCTGGTTTTACAGGGCTCTGACTGATAATTTACCAACTTACATCTCATGCTGTTTTGAGCATGCCAAGGGGTAGTATAGCCTGAAATGCTTCTCTTTAATTTGCTTCCACTTACCTAGAGTAAGGTCATTCCACGGCTCGGCTGCAATTAATTTCTCCCTTCCTTCCGTATTGAATACTATGCAAAAGACTATAAATCCCTCAACCCTCCCCGGTCCTCTCACCTTCAAAGGACTGATAACAGGGTACCTAAAGGAATCCTGTAATTGCTACAGGTGACCAGTCCACCCTTATTGTCATGGTGGCCCTTACAAACTTCATGTCCTTTAAGAAACTCATGGATCCCAGCTTCCCTAGCAGTGGGCCTTTCTTTTTACTGCAGTTCTTACTCCTATCTCCCTCTACTGTCCAGATCCTTACCCCCCAGTCTCTCTATTTCTCACCCCTCCTTACCTCTTCACCCTATCAAGTATTATCCATAGCAAATCCTTCAGACTACTTGTCCTAGTGGGTGACCGGGGTTGAATCATCCTAAGCACAGACTTATTTTGTATGTTTTGTTCTGTGTGCTATATTTATCACCTAATTGTGTTATCCCTCTCTGTATATTTATGTATTTTTATTTATTTATTCGATTCGGAAAATACCTTTGAGTCATAGACTCATTTACAAAGGTTCTACATCACAGAGATGAGATACAGACTAACAGTAATAACAATTGTACAATGAAAAGTTCAGGTTTGTTAAGAAAGAACAGCAAGGCTAACATTCAAATGCTAGGAACTACTTAGAGCCCTGTCTTACTTCCTCATATGTACAGTTTTTATTTCTTATCTTGTAACTTCCTGTGATTATTTTTATATCGAGGACCACTTTGAAAATAAGCTTGCTGAATGGTGTAATGCCTGGTTAAATAAAGTTTAATTTATTGATTGATTGATTGAAATCCCGTTCAGGGCCATGTACTGACTAGTAAGTAATAGGTACTAACCCTTTTTAGGGCACCCTACAATGGGTATTATCAGTTGTTAAGTTATTTTCAGGGCAGGGTACCAGCCAGGGAGCACACTAGATTTTACTAGTATGTCTTCAAAAGGAGAATTGTAAAATTAGTAAACAAAAATCTACAGGACATGAACAAATTCTGTGGAACAGTCAAAAAGAATATTGCACCTGTCCCTTGGCCAGCTATCCACAAAAAATATTTCTAGCCCTGCATATATGATCTGGTAGAGAAAGGGTTAAAATACTATCTAATCATCAGAATCTCTATAAGGAAATAAAATAATACTAAAAGGAGGCACACAAATATCCATGTCCTTTAAGCACAGGATTTAGAGCAAGAAATATTAAAACATGATCCATGCTATTGTTGATTTGCACACCATCACAGCCCTGACCTCCTCAGAAAAAAAGGCAAAATATTTTTAGAAGATTTGTGAAAATTGTATTCACATATTTGCCTCCCACCACAGTTGCTGTAGCAACTCAGTCATTGTAATTAAGAGTTGTAATTAACAGCAATGATTTAACTTATGAAACTAACCTTGTTTTAATGATCTGCTGCAGAGAAATGTATATAAATGTTTATGCAGTCAAAGTGACAATCTGCAAAAATGATAAAACATTTTAATTCAGAATATTTCAGTCAGTACTGGTAGCTCATAACCAAATATAAATATAAGTTTCGTATGATTAATTTGAAGTGTGGTATGGCTTTTGAATACAGGGTTGACAATGGCTGACACTGCTTACCATCACACACACACACGCACTTACTTCTGTCTGTCTGTCTCTCACTCCGTCCCTCTTTCTCCCAGTTCACCATATCAGCTATAGCATAATTTGTTTCAGGTTTCTAAATAGATTTAATATATTGAGCTCATTTAGAATATACTGCTCACAAAGCTATTTATCGTAAAACTGCTCTGTGTCAGCTCAGTCTTCAGCTGAGATATACTGGTACTATTTGCACATTGAAGTAATTACAGCAGACAACATCTCAGTCTTCAGCTGAGATATACTGTTACTATTTGCACATTGAAGTACAATAATTACAGCAGAGAGCCCAGATGCTGGAACTGTCTCTAGCTTCATGGGTTCATTGGTGGATTATGAGTTCTATACCTGGTCACCACTAGAGGCTGCTCTACTCTGTTATTATTTCTTGCTCCTTTTCACCTCCCCCCCACTGCCTATGACCCACCCTACAAACCCCCTCCTCCTTAGCAATGCTTCTTTTCTCCTGTCTCATTTCTACTCTGCCCCTGTGCTCACTCCCCTACTCTAACCCCTGCCAGTCAAGCATCTCGACCCAATGACTACCCCTACATCCACGCAGCCTGGTATCCACAGGTTACTGCACAGCACACCAAGGAGAACCTGGACTGCACTGCATCTACCCTTAACCCAGGCTATGAGACCTTCATCCTGCCTACCTACACTACATACAACTATCACCACTGCCATAAACGGACTACCCTTGCAAGGACACTCCTACACTGGGTGCTTCTCCCTACAAAGCCTTCGAACCCTCCGTCTCCTATCTATTCCCACTCCCTCCTACTGTCAGCCCCTTGCACTTTACCCCTCCCTATCCCCTCCCTTTCCAACTCACCAGGGTCTGCAGCTCGTATGGATCGTCTGCAACTCTTACAGATAGTCTCCATAAATCTGCCTGGAATACTGTCCTCAGGTCCCTCCTCTTACTGCTCCTTCTAATATCCGGTAATATCCACCCTAATCTAGGCCCACTTGCAACCTCAACACCTAATCATACCCCCAATAGTGGGCTTCATATTGCCTGCCTCAATGTCTGTCGTCTGTTAAAAATATGGGACTCATACCAGGGATGGGTCCTCCAACACCAGCCTGATGTCGTTGCCCTAAATGAAACCTGGCTCTCCCACTTGATCCTGGACTCTGCGGTAGCCTTGCCTGGTTTCAACCTCTTCTGGGCTGATTGTCAAGGGAAGCATGGAGGGGGCTGTGCCATCTACGTTAAAAACACGATATACTGCCAGCTACTTCCCCTCCACTCGCTCTCTCTGGGGCCACAGACCATCATTCTCAAGCTCAAAATGGGCCACTCCCAAATCCCCCTCCTTATCACAGCAGCCTACATTCCCCCTAGACACCAGAAAATGGCCTTCCACTCAATCCTGTCATATCTTGCCTCCCAGCCGCAACAAAATGAACAAATTATACTTGGGAACTTCAACACAAATTGTCTGGCTAAGCCAGCCACATCGCTAATAGATGCAGCCACAGCCTAAGCCCTCACTCAAGTAGTCACTTCTCCCACACGTCTGGACCCCTGCACCAGATCCTCCTCACTATTGGACCTGGGCCTCACCAACCATCCCCATAAAATCACTAGCACCACGGTGGTACCAAATACTATCAGTGACCACTCCCCAGTTCTCTGCACATTGTCCTGCAAAATGACCAAGACCCCCCCCAAGGTAATTGTCCATCGCAACCTAGGCCCAGGTAAACTCACGCACCTATGATACCATCTCAGGTCACTAGACTGGTCCTTCATAACTAACACCCTCGACTCTGACCTAGCCCTTGACCTATTCATTTGCGCTTTCAACTCCATCTGTGACCTTTTTGCCCCACTTTCAAAAAGGATGGCTAAAGGCAACCTTGCTCCTTGGATCTCTGACCAGCTCCATGCCTTGATGCGTACACGAGACTCTCTCTGGTACCTCTCAAATGAGACTGGCCATCCATCAAATAGGCAGAAATGCAGAGAGGTGTGGAACAAATGTATGTGGGCATTACACAAAGCCAAGGCAGAATACTATAAAGATACACTCACCAATACCTGGGGCTTTGGGCGCAAATTCTGGAACAATTCAAGGAAATAGGAGGAAAAAATCCAAACACCCCCCCAACCAGATATCGGTGGATGGGCACCTGACTTCCAACCACTCTAGCATTGCCTCAGCCTTTAATCAAACTTTCGCTAACCTCAGCCATATCCTCCCTCCTAACTTCTTCGACTCACCCCCTGCTAGCCCCCATCCCTCCCAGTTAAACCCTCCCTTCCACCTAGGGTGCATCATTCCCATAACAGCAGAACTCTATCTCAGGAACGCTCTTAGCCACGCCCACTATAGTAGCGACTCCCTGGATCTGAGTCTCCTCTGGCTCACCCTCCAAGACGTGCTCTTCCCACTCACTCATATTCTGAACTTTTCCCTCTGCCAAAGTAAAATCCCCTCTATCTGGAAATCTGCCTCCATTACCCCCATTTTTAAAGGTGGGGACCGTACTGACACCAATAACTACCAGCCCATATCTATCCTCCCCCCTATCCGAAGCCCTTGAATGTATTGTCCATGACCAGCTTACTGACCACCTTAATAAACACGGCCTTCTCTGAAGACAGCAGCATGGCTTCCACAAAGGGCATAGTACTACAACGGCCCTCCTAGAATTCACCGCTCACATTCACTCTGAATTTGACAAAGGCCATACCACTGGTGATGTTTTTGTCGACCTCCCTAAGGCATTCGACAAAGTCAGTCACTCCCTCTTGCTAGTCACACTCTCCAACATTGCCTTTTCACAGGATGCACTACACTGGTTCACTGACTACTTAACGGGTAGGTGCCAACAGGTCAAAATCAGCACTACCCTATCGAATAGTCTTCCAATTATCTCAGAGGTCCCACAGAGGTCCATCCTCTGTCCCATTCTTTTCAGTCTTTACCTTAACTCCCTACCCTGCATCTGTTCTAGCAGCTTTCTTCTATATGCAGATGATGCTGTCCTTTATGCTTCCAGCCCTGACCCTTTGCAACTCCACCAAACCCTCCAGTCCTCTTTAATGAAGTCGAACAGTGGTTCACTGCACAACGCCTTATATTAAATTATAAAAAGACCAAATTCATGGTTTTCACCTACCCCCAAAAAACTAGGCAGACTCTTTACCCCCAGATACTAGCTGCTGACCTAACCCCTCTTGAACAAGTAAACTCCTTCAAATATCTAGGCATCACCCTGGACCCAGCTCTCAATTTCCACCAACACATCCACCAACTGTCCATGGCCCTCAATGTTCACCTAGGTCTACTATACCATGCCAAACACTGCCTTACCCAAGACGCTCTCCGACTCACAGTCTCGTCCTCTATCCTCTCCCTCTTAAACTATGGTATACTCATCTATAGCGCTGCCACCAGTTTGGCCCTAAATAGGCTCCATCTCTCCCTCAACAAAGCCTGTCACCTTGTCCTGGACTGTGACAACCTCACACACGCCTGCTCACTATATAACTCCACTAACTGACTTACCCTAGAAAATAGGATCAAATTCCACACCTGTCTTATGACCATAAAAATCACCCTAGATCTCTTCCCTCCGGGTCTCACCTCCCTAATCTATCCATCCTCTACACAAAAAGTAAATCGTAGCTCCAGCAAGCAACAGCTCTCTATTCCCCGATGTCATACCTCCCAGTTTCAAAGGTCCTTTAGCTACAAGGCCCCCTCCTGGATGAATGATCTACCCAGATTCATCACAACCCAAAACTCTATCGGCCTTTTCCAAACCCACCTCAAGGGTCACCTCCAATCCTCAAACTGCTGTGACTGTTACTGACCCTGTCAAATGTTCTTCCCACCACAACGACACTGGCCACTGGCTGGCTTGCCCCTCCTGCCATTTATTTTGCTTTTTCCTTTATTTCACTTTTATTATTACCTCTTCTAATGTTAACGTAACTTTGTATTGTGCAATATATGTGAAGTGGAACCTTTGTAAATGAGTCTCTGACTCGAAGGTAATCTCCAATTTCTGAATAAATAAATAAATAAATAAATGAGTTTAGGGGTCGAGACCTTTAACAACTCATCACTTAGTAGTGGTATTGCCTACATCTTTGTTTTTCCATGTATTGATCTAGCCTTGTTTTACATAATTCCTTAGTACTGGTGGACACCGTCTCATTGGATAGATTATTCCATGTGCTAACCACACATTGGTTAAACCATCTACTGTACCTCTTTTGGTAGTTCTATGCACTTCTCCTCTTAGCTGTTGTTTATGAGATCTAGTAGATCTTAAATTCAAACCTTTCTGTAAGTCAATTGATTCCCACAAGAAATTGTTTTTACCTGCATTATATTAAAAAACATAAGTCATCTCTAAGTCTTCTGTATTCTACAGAATACAGATCTAGTTCTAGTTCAACTAATCTGTCATTATAAGATTTATCAGTCATACCATGGATTCCCCCTTGCCATTCTCCTTTGCACTCTCTTCAATTAAGTAAATTTGTAGCTTTCCAACCCAGCCAACCAAGCAACTTTGGACTGTCTCCAGCATTATCTTCAGTGAAGTGATTCGTACCTTCCTGGACTGGCACCACCTAAAAGAAAGCAACCCCCCCCCCCGAGTAGTACTTTACAGCTCTGGAATTAACCCACCAAGCAGTCCTTTGAATTCAGGAAAATTTACTCAAGGTTACTAGTACAAAATAATTGGCCCCATTCCCAAAGATGCAGAGTGGGTATGTGCCATGAAACTCTGGTGCATAGCCCACCCTGTACATGTCTGCAGCTGCTGTGCCCCCTACATGGGATTTCCAAAGCAAATATACCCCCCCATGCACCTGATCCCCTGGCCGATTGCACAGCTATGCGCCTTGCAGGCTGGGGTGGTGTGGAGGAGGCCCCAGTATTTTGCACAATTCATGAAAGCATAGAGTGCTATGCGCGCAGTGGCTGGTGGCAACACAAACTTGGGGAAGATGTAACCCAAGCCACCAGTTATGCTCCCTAAGGGGATGTAGCCACTGGCTACAGCAGTGATGGCTGGGATCTGTGGACCCCCCAAAATGGATGCCCAAGCCTTTGGGACACTCACGGTGGGCTGGGGGCAGCCAACTGGGCATAGTCCTTCCAATACAGTTGGCCACTGCACCCTGGCTGCCAACATGGCACACTGCGGGTGCAAGTAATCTACTGTTGTGACCAGGGTTGGGCAGCTGATTGACTGCCTGCCCAGGTCCACCACTCCACACCTGACCACCTCCAGGGATCCTGCACACCACGGGGGGTGAGGCTACTGAAAGGAGACGTGCTATGACTGGTGTTAATGAATGCAGCCCTCATGCTGATTTCCCAAGGGCGAAGAGCTGTTCAAGTGGGGCATGTGCATTTTGCATGTACCCCCTTGGCCTCTTAGTGAACAGGTCCCAATATGCTTAAACAGAATGTAGGTAAAACACCCAGCAGTTAGGACTCAAAATGGCATTACTGATTGTTCTCCTTTCCAGACTCCCTGTCAGCAGTTTCTGAAATCGTGCCATCGTTCAGGATTACTGCCCTGATGACTGAGTCTGCATCCTCCCAACACCCAGCTGTGTTATTTCATGGTGGAAGAAAGGAAATAGTGCTGCGTAGTGTAGTCCGAGCAAAGGTGGGGAGTGGGGAGCACACAGACAAAAAACACTGTAATCAGTGTGCAGGAGGTGGCGATTTGTGCTGCAGTTCCGGTCAATGCACTGAGTGTATGAAAACAGTCTACAAATCCAGTTAAGTCCTTTTAGTGTCCTAAATCACAGCAATACATTAGCATGGCTCCGCCCATGCAGCCGTAAAAATTACCCTAAGGATTACTACAGCCACATCCTTTCAAAAGTATTGTTATTCAATGTACGCACAGTTCTGCAATAAGCCAAACAAGCATTTGTCAATGCCAAATGTTTGCTAGCTGGCATTGGCAGTGGTAGTGTAGAAGTTACAGAGCTGCATAATAGGAATGGCAGTGAAGGATTGAACTGAAGCCAACCCCACCACCACCCTGCAGAGAGTGACAGGCATTGGGGTGTGCCTTTGGGTCATCAGGCATAACAGCCACGCCATTTCACCACACCCTACCCTGCAGACACTGACAAGTGTCACGGTGTGCCTTGGGGTCTTTGGCTCTTATACGCACCCCATTCCATCAGGAAATATGGTGAGATGGGTGCGATATAGGAGAATGGAGTGAACTTTGGGGCTGAAGAGTCCAAGGCATACCTTGATGCCTCTCACTGTCTGCATGGTGTGGAATGGTGTGAGCATTACAGGCAAGAATCCCAAGTCACGCCCCTGATGCCTGTCATTCTCTACAGGGCCGGGCGTTATGGTTGGAAACCGTAACACCTCAGGCATTTGTTGGTATTTTCACTCCAAATTGTCAACATGGTTTTTTTGTGACCCTCACCTCATGAATAGTGGCAATATCAGTTTGTTAGCCAAAAGCTGCTTATGCACAGTGACTACGGCATTTAGCACTACAGGTGCAAAAACAAATTCCGAACAGGATGTGAAAAATGACAGCTGTACTGTTCATGGGGAGGTGTAAAAAATGGCAGTGTTGCAAATCTGCAGAAAAAATATAAAAAAAAAACTGGTGAAGTCATGAGCGTGCATAGAAACTGCGCAGCGCACACCCGTAATGTGTTTAGTTTGGGGATTTTTTACAGCAGATTGTCTACACAGGCATTTTGGGACCTCCAATCATGAACAGTGTCACTGTGATTGTCTTCATCTGTCCTGAACAATGATTTCCCACAGCGACCAGGGATCTCTGCACTGAAAGTGTGAAAACACATTTCAGCCATGTTGTGAAAAATTACAGCTGTACTGTTCATAAGGAGGTGTGGAAAAATGCCACTGGTGAAAATCTGGACTGAAAATATTACAAAGTCATGAACTTACGAGGGTGCGTGGAAACTGCGCAATGCTCACTCGTAACACAGTCATTCTATGGACTTTTGTCACCAGATTTTTTAACATAGCCATTTTAAGACCTCTTCTGATGAACAGTGTAACTGTAATTTTCCTAATCTGTCCCAAACATTGCTTTCACACACCAACTGCGCCATTGTGCACTACATGGGTGGAAACACATTTTGGGCAAGATGTGAAAAATGACAGCTGTACTGCTCATAAGGAAGTGTAATAAAATGGCAATGTTGAAAATCTGGAGTGAAAATATTGGAACTCCGCAAACTTATGAGCATGGTTAGGAACTGCGCAACCCATGCTCGTAAAACAGTAATTTTTAGGAATTTTTCTACCAAATTTTCAACATAGGCATTTTAAGACCTCTGCTCATTAGCAGTGTCACTGTGATTTTCTTAATGTGTCCCATATATTGATTTCGCACACCGACTGCGCCATTGTGCGCTACATGGATGGAAACACATTTTGGGCAAGATGTGAAAAATGACAGCTGTACTGCTGATAAGAAGGTATGGTAAAATGGCAATGTTGAAAATCTGGAATGAAAATATTGAAAATTTGCGAACTTATGAGCGTGCGTAGGAACTGCGCAACGCACACTTGTAAAACAGTCATTTTTAGGAATTTTTCCACCAAATTTTCAACATAGGCTTTTTGAGAGCCCACCTTATGAACAGTGCAGTGTCATTTCATTACTCAGTCCTGAAATGTGATTTCACGCAGTGACTGCGAAATCACCCTTCGGGCCCAATTAACGCCATGACAGTGAGAGCATTCATGAGAAGGGGTCCCAAAAACCCAGGTTGAAAATTTGGTACAAACTTTCCAAAAAATGCCTGAGATATGCAGCACAGTTGAAAAAACCCTATCTATCCCATTATACAGCTTACCAGCATTTCCTCAGTTCACGGTCGGCTTTGAAGAGTGACGTGTTCCCGGTCGACCGAAGATCATTGCGCTGGAGTCCAGAGGTAAGTATGGGGTGAGGGAGGGTGTGAGGATACAGGGTGCACAGTGGGTGGGCACGGGTGGGGGCAGAGACAGCGAGGGACCATTTTTGTGTTTCAGGGTTTGTTTTTTTTAAAAAAGGATGACAATGTGGGACGCTTGCCATGCTGGGGTGGGCTCCCAGCATGGCACAAGGACGGCTGTTTTGGGGGGCATGGAGCCAATGGGGGATTGGGCACCCCCATCGGTGATAGCATCTGTTGCCACACTGGGGTGGGATCCCAGCGTGGCACCCTGTACTCTCTGGGTGGGGAACAGTGGAGCCGACGGGGGATTGGGCACCCCCATTGGCTATACGATGTGTAGCCATACTGGGGTGGGCACCCAGCGTGGCATGTGAAATTCTGTTTGGGGGGGCGCAGCACAGACGACGGGGATTGGGCACCCCTTGGTCTATAACAGTGTGTGCATGGGTATACCAGAGTAAGTGTGAGTGTAGGGGAGCGCACATGAGCAGGCAATATCTTATCACTGCTCACTGAAGTGTAGCTCTCCCTTTCAACTGTACTCCACTGCATTTTTGACTGTTGTCATAGACAGCTCCAGCAGCCATTGGAGAACTGCGGCCGTGCCTGCAAACACACTGACTGAACTGGAAGAGGGCTGCTATACCTCCAAAAAATCAGATGATGGCACTATGTTTCTTGCACATGCATGCAAGCAAACATAAAAATGCATTTCTGAGGCAGCATTCTCTAAAATCCACCCCTGGGAAATATAAGAAACCATACTTTGGTCAGCATTCCAAAAAACTGGGTCTAAGTGGGGAAGTTGCCAAGGAGCTGAAAGCAGGAACCAACTTCACCTAGGGGACACACTGAGGAGGTAATGAAGTGATAAGATGCATATGCCCTGAGGTTCCAGGTGGAGAGCAGCACTAAGGAACTCCAGGGATGGGTCAGTGGCCTGGCAGTAGCTGAAGATGGTCCTGGCTGGTGGACCACGGGAGATTAAAAAAATGTGAAAAAGGCTAGTATTGCTCATTAGGACATACACAACATTCCTTTTGCCGCATACCAGTGAACACTATTAACATTTACAGCTGGACGCATGGAATAATGTATGAAAAGATGAACAAAATGGGTGGTTTAATACCTTTTATTGAACCAACAAATATTTTTTACAGAATGTTTAAGCTTTCCAACTACAGAGTCCTTCATCGGAAACATGGCAGTTAAGGATTGATAATACTTGAAAAGTTCAGAACAGGATTAGTAATTAGGTTTATATATTAGTATAGCACTATTAGATGATTAAGGTAGGTAGTTAGAATTTTAGATTAAGAAGCCAGAACATACTTAAGGAACCCATGATAGAACCCACTTCAAACTTGAGATATTAAGTGACAGATGGAATACAGAGGAGTAAATCTGAAAGCAATACAGCTAACCAGGCAGGACTGAAACATATACAATAATCTTACAGGACAATAGGGAAAGGGGGTTAAGTAAGATATGTCACACTAACCATATAACACCCACAAGACATCTTTTGTTAACTATGTGAACTAAAGGGAATTTCTGAATGGGCTTAATACCTATAATACAAAATGTTAACTAAACTCATTGATGAAGTTCTGTGGTGATCTTTTGCTCTTACCTTCAGTCTGACGAACCTGTTAAATACTCATTATTATAATGTTACACAGATTTATATTTGTAATTAACCTAATCTGTACCCACCCTAAAGATGTATTCTTATGATGTAAACTGGAAAATCAATAAAAAAATATTAACTGCTAAAGAAAACAAACAAACAAAAAAAAACCCTTCACATGTGAACTGGACATCTTATCTGATAAATAAGATTTAAGGCATAGGGTAAAACCAAATAACTGGCCAGTCCTAAGGAACTTAATTAGGTGTAACTCACAAATTCTAACAAAATGGAATGCATGTGACACAAGAAGTCTGGAAAAAAAAGAGATAATAATGTATGAACACTCGTACACAACAAGTCTGTGCTTCCATCAAGTGATGAGATAGCATTATTGGCCGGGAGGGCGAAGCTTTAGAGATAGCTATGATGTCATCTCACCACAAGATGGAAACTTAAATCTTATTGATTATAGGTGCCCATATATCGTCGTGTATAGCATATGGTTCTTTTAATTCATTTACCTTTTTTCTAACACTGTCTTCAATTGTGGGCAAATAAACTGAAAACATCAAAGCAAATTGTAAGGTTAACCGCATTGGATGTGATTTAAGTAATAGTGGCAGGAGCTGGTAACAGTTCCAATAGTTCATCTTTTAACAAACCATTGATCTGGAGAGTTTTCAGTCTTGTTGATATCTTTGTTTTGAGGAATCTGCAGTGTGGGTAAGCCTAAGTAATCTTAATAGAAATGGGATTCTATGGTGATGTGTCACACTAGTGACATTATTACAGTGCTCTGGTAAAACAGTATTCTGACGTCACTTCTGTGGTACAAGGAAATCTGAAAGTGTATGGATTTCAGCACACAACACTGAGCCATACACTGTTTTGTACTGAAAGAACAGTAAATAGCAGAGGGTTAGTTTTAGAAAACAAAAACAAAATATAGGTAGACACAATGTCATTTATATTTCGTACTATACAACAGGTGTAGAGAAAAATTATACAGAGCAAAACTGATATTTAGAATACACTTTGAAAGGTATCATGATATATTGCATTTTCAGGGCATGCCACAATTGATATCTAGTAAAGCTGGGTACATAACAAAGGAATTCTGAACCAATCAATCAGAGAGCAGCATTCATAATTCTGATGACATCACAACAGCCATGTATCTGTAGTCAGTAGTTGAAATCAAAGAGAAACACATCTTCATACACGTGGAATATTTAAAATGTTATAAGAAGTAAACTGATGTAGTATAAATCGAATATGCAGTCGCCTGATCTAAAATGGCAGTTTTAACATCAGTTGTGAGGGGGCCAGATTTCCATAACTCAAGGTGCCTCTACCAATTGGTTGTAACGGAATAACATATTCATTTCACCAGTAAGTGGTATGATCAATAAAGGGTGGTGGGGGTGGGGGCACAAGTAGTTATGAAGGTGTTAGCACTCGTGTGGAGATAAGTGTATTATTCCACTGCTTCGCATTATATATTTGATATATACCACACTAGTTATTTTTCATTACTGTTTGCCTTATTTAGCTTAAAACTACCTCTTTTTCCATTGTAAACTATCTGATCCATTGTTCACTGATTTCTATTTTCATATTCTAAATTGAAATAAAATGTTCTGTATGGTAATACTGCAGCAGAGACCACTGTCAGGACTGCAAGTGTGGTCCCACTGCATTCTTATGGTATCAGAAGCCAAGAGGAAGAAGGTGAGTCGTTCTGCTACTCAAGATGTAAGGTGGTATCAGCTACTGCATTAATAGATCGAATATAGTAGTGATGGAGACTTAAAAAAAAACTTTCCACAAACCTGCCCTTTCTAAGGCAGCTGTGTGTGAAACGATATTCACAGAACGAAAGTGTCTAATGGTCAGAGCAGAGGAGCGCTCTGGTTGGTCAGCAGTGCACCCTCAAGTCTATAATAAGTATAATAGCATGTGTTCTAAGTGTAATAACAATGTGCTCTAAGTGAAAATAAATATTCATCTCAAAATAACATGATTGACTCTGTTTATTCGCCCTCGTGTGGTATATGTTACATTTACTTAACCATGAAATTGAGTGTGTGGTGGGGGCGGGGCATTACTGCTGAGTGACAGGCCTTAAAGAGTGTACTGAAGACTTTCACATGATGTCTGTGAAAACACACACACGAAATAACATGTGACCATAACCGAGAATTGAGCAAAGACCTGTATTTTTTACTGGTGTGCTAAATAGCAGCTGAGTGATCAGGCAAACCATTCATTAGTTTTTTATTATACCCATACTTTTTAAATACTGCTACAATAGAGTATCCCTCTTTTTATTTGTAAAATAACCCACACCTAGTTATATTTCATGGGTATTTTCTGGTCACTCAGATTTTTAAATATATAAAAATAGGTAATCAAGCTTTCTTTTAAAGGTTTAATATTTTTACTTCAATTATTTCTAGATAGGTTTTCTTCATTACATTTGGGTATGTTGTGGCTAACAATATGAAAGACTTTTTGAACCGCTAGCTTAGAACCAAGTAGACAGTGGATGGTACCAAGATATCAATGGACACTCTACAATACCCTGGTAATAGTGTGTAAGGCTGTTGCCTGCATGTGAAACTATGCAGAAAATGTGACAATTACAAATTTGTCATAATGGCACAGTAGCACAATTGATGTAAGTAACTACATTTCAATCATGTCAATGGTTTATTAGATATCCTAATTACGTGGGAAGGGACAGCTGGAAATTAAAACCAATCGCATGATCTTTAATACAGTTTATACTTGTTTCAAAGGACCATTTTATTTATTTTGGTTGTTGTTTTTTTCTTGAAAAAAGCGATTTCCCATCAATTCATCTCTTGCTCTATCTCTCAGCTGCAGTTCACGTACTGCTGCACACGTGCAATGGAAAAAAAGGCAGAAAACTTCTCGGATTATAATTTGCAGTTTTCAAGCAGCACTCCAATAATTACGTATTTTGTAAGTCTATTTTTAGAGTATTGCTTCAAATGATCAGCGCCAAGTGGCTTTACTTTGATCTTTTCATCGGACCTGCAGCTGCCTGCAGGGTCCTTGCACTGTTGCTTTGCCAATATCAAATTGTTTTTTCCCCAATTTTATTGCAGTATTGACAATTTCTTAAAATGGGGCATCACATCTCCTTATCCTTTTTTAGGAGTTCACTCTTTAAGTACTGGTAGTACCTTTCTGGTTATATAGTGACTTTCACAAGGGTAGTGGTCATCTGTTACCTCAGAACCTGAGACATAAAGGTATTTTCTTTACCCAGCAAAAATATCTTTTTGAGTCTCTCCTGATTCACACGTAAGCAACTGCTAAAAAGCAAAAAGAAGTTTGAACTGAAAAAGCAAATAAAACTGATACATATGACAAAAGTTGTTCTGTGTAGGAAAATTAATTGTTTGTAGAAGTTCTGACCCCAAGACCCCCATGAAAAAAACATGTGGCATCTCCTCTGGATATAGAGTAAACCACAGTGAGTATCTAAATGGCATTTCCAGGTAAAAGACAGTTACTTCAGGTTAAGTTTAATGTATGAACTCGGAGAAAGCATAGAGCACCTTGTGCACACCTCTGGAGCCGGGGATTAGCAGGTGGCACCCTTGCTCATCCATGCAGGGCAGATTACTACAGCCCAGTGCAAATTTCTCTCTGGCAAAGCAGTCTTTCATTAGGTCAAATTCTGCATTTTCATTAGGGGTTGGGGGCTGTGGTGAATAAGGCTTTCAGGGTACTCCCAAGAGTGCCCTCAAGACCCTGTACAGACTGATACCTTGTGTGCTCGGAGAGAATGTGCCCTGAGTTTGGCTAGCTGTGTGAACAGGCTATACATAATATGTGGGTTAAACAACTTACCGGCATTTCCTCAGCTCGCGGTTGGCTTTGAAGAGTGCAGACGTGTTCCTGGTCCACTGAAGATCCTCGCGCGGAGTCCAGAGGGGTATGGGGTGAGGGGGTGGGAGGCAGGGTGCGCAGTGGGTGGGCTCGGGTGGGGGCAGAGGCAGTGAAGGACCGTTTTGTGTTTCAGGTTTTTTTTAAAAAAGGATGATCACCTGGGACGCTTGCCATGCTGGGGTGGGCTCGCAGTGTGGCACAAGGACGGCTGTTGGTGGGGGCGTGAGCCGACGGGGATTGGGCACCGTGGGCTATACAGTGTGTGTGTAGTGGGGGGTGAGCAGGCAGTATGCTGCATGTGTGTGTGTGCGTGTGTGTGTGTGTGTGTGTGTGTAAGGGGAGCTACGCATGAGCAGGCGATATATGATCGCTGCTCACTGAAGCGTAGCTCCCCCTTTCAACTGTATGTCACTGCATTTTGGAGCTTGTCATAGGCAGCTGCAGCATGCATTGGTGGACTGGGGCCACGCCTGCCAACACACTGACTGAATTGGAAGAGGGGGTGACACAACTCCAAAAACTCGGATGATGGCACTATGTTTCTTGCACATGCATGCAAGCAAACATAAAAAGGATTCTCTATCTCTCTCTCTCTCTCTCTCTCTCTCTAGTGAAAAGCTTACAGAATAATATTGGCAATAAAAAAAAGTTTTTGCAGGAAAGCGTGTACGTGTGTGTTTTGTATGTTTTGTGTGTGTGTGTGTGTGTGTGTGTGCACACGTGTGTATTGTGATATCTAACTAAACAGAAATATGCTCAACTTTAATCTCATCAGACTAATCTTTTAGGTTAATTTTGGGAACACATTTATTTAACAGTTTTGCTTGTTATAATTAGGAATTCCTCTTATTCCTGCCAAGACCGTCACTTCTGCTACCATCCACCTCTTCCTCCTCCTTCTCTGCTGATGCCCAATTTAATGAGGATTTATGTGTCCTTCTTTATCATGCCCTGAGTATTAGGATTAATATGTCAAGTTTGCAAAACACCAGATAAAATACTTCAGAATTAAAACCCTCCAGATAATAATTATGTAGAGAATAATGGATAGGCAAGTGTGTGTTGTGAATATTGTTTTTTCACACCTAAGGTATGTGATGACTCTTAAACCTTGAGAGCGAAGCTCGAGAGGTTCACGTAGTGAAAAAAATATTCATAGGTACACACTTGCCTATCTTTTATTTTTTTATAATTGCTGGTGCAAAGTCTTAACCAGCATTTTTATTGTATGAAAACAAAGTATTATTTTTGTGCAGAACTTGTTTAGTCGAGAATGAATAAAAGGTTTCTTAACATTTAGCAAACTGTCATAGAAAAGTTGAAATTATAAATGTTAAGGAACTGGTTCAATGGTGCTGTTTGCAGTGCGCTGAGAAGGAAGTGTTGTTGTGCCGACAAAGATCTTCCAGTTGTTGTAAAGACCGAAGGAAAAAAAAAAACTGTAAGGGAGCGTGTTGAAACTGGGCAGTTTAACAGTCTTTTGTGATCTGCAAAATAAAAAAAACTGGGGACTTTTTGAGAGAACCGTTGTGCTGAAGCTTGCACTGGTAAGCATAAGGACTTTGCGGCGGGGGGGCCAGTGTTTGGCTTACTGTGCCAAGTGCATGCTACCACTCAAGAAATGTGAGAGTACCCGTGAAGTTCTGAAACACTGTAATAACTTGATTTCAGGTTGTTACAGCATTTTTACTGTGCCTGAATTCAGGTTATGAAAGGGGGTCACCAGTAATTATAACAATAATCAAATGTGAAGTTGTCTCATCAGCTTCTTGTCGATATCAAAGTAAAAAATGTCCATTTCAAATTAGTGTACTTTCCTCTCAACATCTAAAATAATTTAAGCTACTTTTCTTTGGGGGGCGGTTTCCATACCTTGTTTACCCTGAACTGTTTCTAGACCTTTTTGGTTTGCTATATAATAGGGGTGCGGTAGTACTCCTATAGTTAGGGTGGCTGGTGGGTTCTATGTTAAGCATGTTTTTTGTTTCCTGCTTGGAGAAAGATGATTTTACAGATTTACATGAAACTTTTAGGATTTGTTGTCCATGGCAAAATCCACAATACCTGAAAATCTCATTTAAATTTGTTTAGAACTTTTAAAGATGCTAAAGTGTGAAAAAATACAATTTTCCCATTGTTTTCAACGGTGAGATTTTTTTCTGAATTTTTTCTCTCATGTAGATAAAAAAACTATAGATATTTAAAATATGTAATTTTGTATATTTGTGTAGGTTGGTGGGGAATTATTTTCCGGGAGAGGTTGATGCTTGTGAGTTTTGTAGTTTTTAAGAGATTTACTTTTGAAAAATTGTGCTTATCTGGTCTCCAAGTTGGCTTCGCAATTGGTCTTGGAGATAACGTACTACAGCTGAGAGAGTATAGCGTAGTTTTGTTTACAGTCCCGTGAACTCAGGCATTCATGCACAGGGATGCTAGTGAGTTTGAGTCCCCTGACAGAGTGTGGAGAGATGGATCTCTAGTCTCCCATCAAAATGGTGTATATTAAAGGGACAGTCATCTCTGCTGCTGATTGGCTGCTTAAGCCAGTCAGCGGAAAAATTGCTGCCCCTTTTCCAGCACTGGGCAACAGTTATGTGGTGCGATTTGGAAAGACTATTAAGGGCAGACAAGATGTGTCAAGAAAAAAAGGAGGAGAAAATACTTGTCATAAAATTTTCTTGCTGTGCATGCTGAGGCAGTGGTGGAGCAGACTGACAGAGACTGGTGCAATAGCAAGGGAACACCAAACTGAGCCAAGTCCCATTGTTGCCTGAAGGGGTAGTGGTGCACTGCACAGTGGAGCAGTTGCAGAGCTCAGAGGGAGGCACAGCACAGGAAAAGTGGACTGGGAGGCTGAGCAGAGCAGATCAAAAGATAGGTCCAGACAGACAACTATACCGACCACCGCTGTCCTGTCTGAGTTGACTACATATAGGATAGTGCATGGGGAACGGTTGACAACAGGGCTATTCTTCCACCAAGTTGGCACTATGACAACGGCATACCTCGAGAGCGCAGCTCGAGAGGTAAGCCATTGTCATAGTGCCAACGAGGTGGAAGAAGCCCTGTTATCAACCGTCCCCCATGCACTTTTCCTTATAGTGTATGGTGGAACGGCGTCTTCTGAGAAAAAAAAAGCAATCAATGCCCTGTGCTCGTCGTTGTCTCTGAGGAAGCTATGGATCTGCCAAATGACATTCCAGGTTTTTTTTGCTGTTTTTCTATTCTCCTGCTCAAGGATGAATGTATCCCACTCAGAAAGTGGCTTTGAAAGTACCTCTGCCGACATTGCTGCTAACGCTATCTGTAATGTCAAATCATTGAACTCTGTCAAATTGTGCTCGAGGACATGGTTTGTGACATGCGCAGTGCAGTGAGACTAATAGTTCTGCTGCTCTGTGATCATCACTACTGTGTGACTACAAGGTTTAGAAAACGATCAATTTCGGTGGAGAACGACGTTCCACCATACACTATATGACTGATCTAGCAACAGCAACAAGCTAGCAGCAGGCTCAGCCAGGAGGCACCTCTCCCTCCAAGTCCAAAAACTGTCATCATCTGCTGCTACCCTTAGCTTTAGCCACTGCCAGTGCAAGCCCTCTGATTTATTTATCGAAATGTTTCACCAGGAAAGGCACACTGAGCAACAAGATGCTCATTTCACGATGCAACCTGGGGGGGGAAGGATACAGCTGCAGGACAATTACAGGCAGTGTGGTAAGGAAATCAAGCTTAACATTGCACAGGCTTAAACACAACACATAAGATGATGAGAACACTTTGGTTACATTTTTCGTAGTAGTACAGCATATATTGGGTTAACTAAGAATAGATGCAATAACATACTTCGCAACTAGAGACAGACATTTGGCAATGAGAACATAGTCATATACATCGGCAATTAAGTGCAGTAGGATAGGAAAGTGCAGCTGTCGAAAATATACACCAGCAACTAGGCCGCTGGTCAGGCCCTAGAGGGGTCGGGGTAGGAGGGGGACTCAGAATATACCTATGGAGGTAAGGGAGACTGAGGATGAGAGGGGAAGGGGAAAGGAGTGAGGAAGGGGAGGCTTAGGGGGAGGAAGGAAGGACCAGGCACAGGTGCAGTTTACCACATAATAGTTATATAGGGTGGTGGATAGAGAATGTATAGTGGAGGGGTGACAAATTTGATGTGGGAGGTTGTTCTAGACTCTAGAGTTTAGGGAGGCAGTATGAAAAAATCTCTTGACCCGCTGAGCTCTGTTGGTGAGGGATTGACAGTAGCCGGGAGTCCGTAGATCTGAGTGCATGAGAGGGGATAGGTGGGGAGGATAGGGAGGGGGGTAAGGTAGACCAGGAATATGCCGAGCCAAAATTTCAACATGAATTTAGCGCTGTGGAGAAGACATTGGTTATCAAGGGAGGGAAATTGCAGCAAATGATAGAACTCAAAATGATGTGAGCGAGGGGGGCATCAAAGGCAGAAAACATTGAAAAGGGAATCCAGCCTGGATAAGGTAGACTTCAGAGTGGAACTGTAGACTACATCACAGTAGTCAAAGATAGGTAAAATCATCTTCTGCACAATTTCACATCTTGCAGGTAATGGGAGGCTACTACAGTTCCTGTACAGGGCGCCAAGCTAGGGGAACATTTTTTTCAGGATAGCATCTATGTGTGCAGAGAATGAGAGGTGCTGATCAAGCAAAACCCCTAGGTACTTAAAGGTAGTAGTGTCCTCAAGGACCATCCCTTTAAGGGTGTGGAAGTTAGGGAGTGCATTGACCCTGGATAGTCACTGCCTGGTACCAAAGGTCGTGGAGACATTCTTTTTGGCATTGAGAGAGAGTTGGTGAGATCTAAACTAGAGTTGAACTTTATGAGAGTCGGCCTGAAGGATGGTAGTCACCTCCTCTGGGGTGCGGCCAGTGGAGAATAGAACTGTGTCATCTGCATACATGTGTATGGAGCAAGATGAGCGGATTGATGGCAGGTCATTGAGGAAAATAATAAAAAGGATTGGGCTGAGTACTGATCCCTGTGAAAAACGGTATCTATGGCGGGGAGAGGTGGAATCTGCAATTCTGACTGATTGGGTTCTGCCTTGCAGGTAGATACTGAACCAGTTTATGGCAGACTAATGCTGTAAAGAGGCAGGATAGTAGAAGGAGATGAGAGATGGTGTTGAAAGCTTTAGCTAAGTCGACAAAGCTGGCCGAGGTGATTAGATCTTTGTCCATCCCAGATAGGATGGTGTCAGAAAGTCTTAGCAGGGAAGTGGCAGTGGAGTGATACTTCCTGAATCCAAACTGGTAGGGCTTGAAGAAGTTGGAGTCAGATAGGAAATTAGAGAGCTGGGAGAGCACGAGGTGTTCTTAGAGTTTTGCGAGGGCAGGGAGGAGAGAGATAGGGTGGTAGTTTGCAGGGGAGGAGGGGTCACATCCTTTGGGCAGGGGTTGTACAATGGCATGTTTCCACTCCATAGGAACAGCTGCAGTAGCGAAGGACAGATCCATGAGGTTGGCAAGTGGAGTAACAATAGCAGGCATAGAAAGGCAGAGAAGTTTGGAGTCCAGCCCATCAAGAGATTTGCCTTTGGATGGGTTGAGGATGAGTAAGGCATTTAGAGTCTCTGTAGGAGAGATGTTTGTGAATGAGAAGGAGTTAAGCTCAAGAGGCTTCTTAGCCCCTGCAGAGGGGTCGAGAGGAGCAACCATGGGTAGGGAGGTGAGCAGAGTAGCAGCACATGAGGTAAAGTAGGAGTTGAACTCAGAGGAGACTACGAGAGGGTAGAGGAGGAGTGAACAATTGGTCTCCAATAAGGGGGTGATGCTGGTGGGGGGGGAAGGAGTGGATAACTTCCAGAATTTGGAAGGATGATTCATGTTTGCCTGAAAGGTAGAGCTAAAGTACTAAAATTTAGCTAGCCTAGTGGCCTTAGTGCATTTATTTCATAGCGTTTGGTAGGCGTTGTTATCACATGGGAGGAGCTAGGATTTGTATGCTTTCCAGGCCTTGTCCCAGACATTTTGGCAAGCTACGAGTTCAGGGGTAATCCAGGGCGAGTGGTTCCCCCTAACCCTGATGCACCTCTGTGGGACCTGCTTATCCCAGACGTTAAGGAATGTATTGCAAAAATGCATAAGGGAGTCACCGATAGTAATATTAGCGGTACTGGGTCCCCAGTTGGCATGAGCTAGGTCATCCAGCGGGGGTAAGGTTCAGAGATTTATATGAGTGTTGGAACAGGTACTTAGGGGTGCTTTAGGTCAATGGATTTTGCGGACTAAGTAGGTAATATGGTGGTCGCTTATGGAGTCAGGTAGCAGGCTAGCTTGGCAAATCAGGTGGGGGTGTGAGGTGATTACCCAGTCTATAAGGGGTGATTGCCAGTCTTAAGGTTAGTACAGGTTGGCTAACTGATGAGCTGGGACAGATTTAAGGCAGTAATATCTGATTGAGCTTTATTGAGGGAGGGAGAAAACCAGTTGTGGTTAAAATTTCCCATGATGTAGAGTTCACCTGTGGGTGTGAGACAGACTATTTGACTTAAAAGGTCTGCCTGAGACAGTAGTGGATGGAGTACCAGGACAGCAGTAGGCCCCAGCAATATGGATAGGGAGTGAGAAGGGGAGAGACAACTTAAGCATTAATAGTTCATAGGCTTGGGGCTCCACTTTTGCTAGGGTTACAGAGAAGTGAATGTCTATGGTGATGTAGATAGCAACTCCTCCACCTCTAGTGGGGCGGTCAATCCGAGTGACAGCGAAACCTGAGATGGTGATGGATGGATCCTTTAAGTTAGGTTTTAGCCAGGTTTCAGACAGGATGATGATGTCAGGGGCATAATGGATGGCTAACACATGGAGTTGGTCAAGTTTGGGCTAGGTTTCTTATGTTTAGATGGAGTACTCATAGTCCACGGGGAAGGGAATGGTGACGAATAGAGGTGGCATTGTTTGAGGGTATGGCCACAGAGCTAGTTTGGGGGCTGGCAAGTGCGGGGCCTGGGTCAGGGTGTATGTCGCCCGCTGCGAGGAGCAGGAGTGCGAAAATTAGGTAGCATGTGAGTATTTGCTTGCACCATGTGGTGAAAGAGCACTGCCTTGTAGGTGGTTTGGTATGGGAAAGTGAAGCTGATCGAAAGGAAAATAAGTGGAGGATCAACCAATAGTGTGGATAGGAGAAGAGGGAGGAACAGGGGCGGAAGGGGTAGTAGGACAAGGTTAAAGTTGATAAGGCAAGTGTAATTGTGTGGGGGGCAATGCAGATGGTCAGATAGTTTAGGCACATAGGAGTAGGGGGGTTCAGGGGGTAATTGCATGTGGTAGACGAGGGAGGGGAGGTAGATAATGAGGGTGAGAAGGAGGCTTTTATTATAAGACAGAGTCATTTCTGACAGGCCACAAAGAGGGGGAGATGAATGGCAAGCTTGCAGCACTGGGAAGTTTTGATGTAGCTGCAAGGAGAGACTGGGGATTACTAGCTAGGATGCCTTTGGCAGCAACTCATAGGCCAGGATTCAGGATGGCTAACCAATAGCACTGGCCAGTAGCTGAGAAGAAGTGTGATACGGGTTGGGAGATTGTCTATTTAAGAATGTGTGGGAGTGGGGGAGGGGGCAGGTGAAAAAACGGGTTAGAGATGTTCCTGGTATAGTTGTACTCAGTCAGTATCAGACTTTAGCCAATCGGCAAGGCGAAGGAACCAGCAGGGTCCAATCGGGGGCTGTGATGCTGGCAAAAGATCCAATCAGGACTCAGAGCAGTAGCTTGGTGTAGGTCAGCATCTCACCTGACTGATCGAGCTGGCGGCCTGCCAGGGCTTGGAAGGGGGAGCTGGTGTTCTGTCCAGGGCTTGGAGGTCAGCAAGGGTGAGGGAAGCCCAAGGGGGGCTGCCTGAGGGAAGGGAGGAGGGCAAGAGGTTAAGTACAGTCCAAACAATAGGCCTCAATTTATTAACTAGAGGGAGGAGAAAAAAATATAAGAAGAGATTTAGGCTAGGCTGAGGGATTGGGTTACAGGAGACGGCCAAGTGGGGGGTCACTAAGGGAAGCCACATGGTTCCTTACTCCGGTGAACATATTTGAGACAAAGGGGCAGACAGAAAGTATGCCAAGGAGGCGGTGCACTGTTGGATCAAGTGTTTGAATCTGGGGTGTGGGTTTCAGCAGATGTGAGGTGAGGATAAGGTCCTGCCAGTAGCTTCCAGCTTTAAATTAGCCAAGGGGAGTTTTTTGGGCTTAGGTAGAGAAAGCTTAACTCCCACTGTGTAGCCCATATACTACGTGGAGCTGAACATTCAAAATGCCCAACACACAGTTTAAATGTAGAACAGGGGAAACTGACCAAAATTTGATGCAGTTACAACAGTACACCCATTACCCTAGCAATCCCTAGCAATCCCCCACAGTAGTTAGTTAAAGCAGTATTAAGGAAACAAATGGGTTAGACATGTTCCTGGTATACTTGTACTCAGTCAGTTTCAGACTTTAGCCAATGGGCAAGGCGAAGGAACCAGCAGCGTCCAATCAGGGGTTGTGGTGCTAGCAAGAGGTCCAATCAGAGCTCTGAGCAGTAGCTCGGTGTCTCACCTGACTGATCGAGCTGGCGGCCCAGCAGAGCTTGGAAGAGGGAGTTGGTGTTCTGTCCAGGGCTCGGAGGCCAGTAAGGGCAAGGAAAGCCTGAGGGGGGCTTAATCCCACCCTTGCTTTAGTTTGACTTAGCCAGGCTGCCTAATCCACCTAAATGTAAAGTTTCAACTAGCACCTACTATAGTTTCCATGATTCTATCCTGCCCTGACCTGCTCAATTTTTATTTTTTTAAGTATTGTCATCCCATCACCTTTGGCAAATGATACAGTTTACTGAGCAAACCTGCACTTTGGAATGAAATCAGTACCAAGTGAGGGCTATGAATGCAAGTATGTGGAGCAACAGACGGTAGTTGTGAAGCTTTTGTTTGCTAAGCCATACCAGTGAAAATATATCTCCGCTACAGTCAGTCAGAATAACTGCAAAAGAGCCCTGTAAAGTTACTCATAAAATGCTGCAATGTTTGTCTTATAAAGGGTAATGTGTATAATGCAGGATTTAATTGCATAGCTCCCATTATTACCCACTCACTGCAGCTTATAGACAGAGGCGTTTTCAGGTTTGCTGGTTATGCAGCAGAGGAGCAGCCCTCTGTCAGCCATTATACAGATAGCTACTTTCTATCATCACCCCATCTCCCCGACTTGTTTTGGATGTTGACTTACTGTTGTGTATAATATTTCAGTTTTCTAATGATATTTTTTCCCTTGGTAGCAGCCTGCCCTGTCCATGATTGCACTTGTTAGTGTGGCACTAATCCTGTATGTTAGGTCAGTCAGAGCTAAACTGAATCCATGCAGCCGTGCAGCTCAGCTCATTGGGCCTAAAAGAATATTTCCAAATCAACATGTACCACTTCTGGGCCATTGGGAGGGGGTGGGGTGGCTGAGGGTGTGTGTTTGGGGGGTGGCAGTGTGTAAGAGAGAGTGTGTGTGTCTGTGTGTGTGTGCATGTGTGCTTTAGACACCAGAGTGACCTGATCAGCAGTGCTGGTATGAATGGACCTCTGTCAGGCCGGCTACCTTAATGTGATATAGAGGCTCATCACAATGTTTCCTAAACACTGTGACTAAAAGCCTACCAACTTCTGTGTGTGTTACAATAAAATTAAACGTAAATCTATAACATATTACTCTATAGGGATTATTGGTTCAATGCATATTTGACTGAAATGGGGAGTGGGCCTATTGTTTGAGTGTTGAGGCATTGCATATTTTGGTTTATGTTTTATGTTTGCATAACTGGGAGCTTCTGTGCCATCCCGGGTGGGGGTTGTCAGTTTGAGTACAAGTTTAAAATTTCTGCCTGCACCCTTAAGGTAAAGGGGAAAAGTATAGCATTTAAAATTCCAGAAATCAGTGTGGCTGTTTACGATGGAGTGATATAGTTTCCTAGTGGAGTAGGGTCTACAATTTTTGTAATCCATTCTCTGTGTTGTGTATGGTATTTCTTATGATCATCACTTAACAATAGCATCTGTAAATGCTGCTTCTTCTAGTATGGGTCTATGTTTAACTGATGATTTTCAGCAAAAAAACCCCAAAAAGAAACACTTTCATTCAAATTTTTCCTGTTTCACCATCCCTGTATAAGTAAAAACTGCCCTGGTAGTCCAATGGTACCTCCCCCCTCACCCGTTCACTACTTGACAGGGTGGGGTGAGGGGGTCCACTAGACCACCAGGATATGATAATATGTATTTCACAGGACAGAGACTGGGGATGGGGACGGACCAGTAGACTACCAGTGATGTTATAAAAGCATAAATAATGGGATTGCGATTGGCATCGGGGAGGAGGGAGGGAAGACTAGACTATCAAGGCAGTTTTATAAAAAAAAGAAGGGGACGGGGATCATGGAGGGGGAGGGACCCCTAGACTGCCAGGGTAATTTTATAAAATAAAGAATGCGATGGGGACTGGAAATCAGAGACGGGGGATCACTAGACTACCAGGGAAATTATTGAAAAAACGTAACAGGACAGAGATCAGCATAAGGGAGGGGTTGGGACCACTAGACTACCAGGGAAATAATTAAACAACATAATGGAACAGTGATTTGTTTCGGGGAGGGGGAAAGGACCACTAGACTATCAGGGAAATAAAAAAAAAAATAATAATAGCGGGACATGGATTGGCATCAGGGAGAGGGGAGGGACCACTTGACTGCCAGAGAAATTATTGAAAAAACATAATGGGTCAGGGATCAGCATTGGGGGAGGGACCACTAGACTATCAGAGAAATTATTACATTATGGGATGGTGATCAGTATTGGGGAGGGAAGAAGGTCCACTAGACTACCAGGGAAATTATTTTTGTTTTAAAATAACAGGACAGGGATTGGCATCAGGGAGGTGGGAAGAATCACTACACTACCAGGGAATTTATTAAATGATATTATAAAAAAGTTCTCAGAAATGCTGCAATCTGATTGGTTGTTAGGATTCCAACAGCCTTACATTAATCCATGTTATACTGTCATGCACAGCCTGATCACAATGGCACATGCATTCTTCCTGTCAGTATTCTATTTTCCAGCACTGCTGAATGACTAGAATGATGCATTCTGATTTTGAACCAGCATTCTTAAACGGTTGATGAAAGAACTATTTTATTAAAAATCTCCCTCTAAATGAGGAAAACATTCAAAAAGTATTCTTTAACCCTCTTCTTTTGGAACAATTTTTTATAATAAAGGCTGTGCCTCGTGCCATATTACACCCCTAGGGGGTGATTAACAGACTGTTAATCTAACCCCTGGTCATGCCTTATTGCTTAATAATGGGACAAGGAATAATGCTCTGCATTAAAATTCATAGAACTCGCCCCCAAAAATCTGAGCAAATGGCCAGAATGTAGAGCACTTTCTTATTTTGCAGAATAATATGTCTTTAAATAGTGCACCCCATAGATTTAATGTCAATGAATGTTTCTATCAAGTTAGTTCAAAGGTTTAATAGTGTGTGCATCCAGAAATAGCTCTAAGATTGATAAACACATAAGAAAACCTCTGTGGAGCATGGAAAAAGTTGTAGGTCCCAAAGGGTCCTGTGTGAATGAGGACAGGATTCCACTTTCTGAAAAAGAAAGTAAATTCTTTGTAAAACAAAAAATTACATTAAGACACCAGTTAGGGTGGCTTAATGCCAAAAAAGTTAGGAAACAGGGTGTTAGGGTTTTCTGCCCTAACTCCCCACCCCACCCTGCAGGCAAGAAGAGCAAGAACCATTATGGTTTTACCTTTCTTGCATCTTTGCAAATCAGGTGTAGAGGTGTGCCTTGGGGTTGTCAACCCTAATGGTCACCCCATTCTTACATACTGTACCCATCTCAGCTTATTTACTGATGGAATGGGAGGAGTTTTAGCGTTGACAACCTCAAGGCACACCCCATGCTTGATTTGTGAAGACACACGAGAGGTTGGAAACCCTAATGCCCCATTTCCTGAGTTTTTTGGCATCCAGCCTCCCTAACTGGTGCCTTAATGCATTTTTTTTTAAGAATAAATGTTAAAGAGCAGCTGACTCCTTCAGAAGAACTTTAACAAAACATAAGATTTAGATAAAGTTCAGCTTGTATTTCACATTAGTTCTCTATTCTTCTTCCTCATTATTTATTGCTGAGGTCATTGGCATGAAAACAGGATTTTTGCTCATGAAGAGTTCACCTATTTCTGTTGCTTTCTCCCTACCTGGGGTCATAATGCACTCCTTGTGATATCACAGTTACTCCCATGGCAACAGACTGTGATGTCACAACAGAGCATTATGACTTGAAGTAGGGAGTAAGCTACAGAGGCAGATTAACTTTAAAGTAACTCTAAGGGAATAAATCATGTATTCATGCATATTTCCTCAGTAATAAATAATGGAGAGGAGAAATCTAGAATATATGTGGAATACAAGCAGAATTTTACCTAATTATTATGTTTTTTTAATTTTTGGCCTTGAAAGACGCTATAAAAATAAAGTTTGATTTAATTTGATTTTTCAAAGCTTTCTTTGAGCATTAGTAGCCTTTAAAGTCTATAGTAAATGTGTGGTTAGAATTAGTAACTAGAGTTTTGCCCTTTGAAAGGGTAACACGTGATCTTAACGGGAGAGAAGATTTCTTTGAAAGGACATGGGGGACCATTATGAATTCATTCCTACTGGCAAAGGCAAGATTAGAAACATATAAACATAGAAAATGATGCCAGATGGAGACCATGGGTCCATCAAGTCTGCCCTTGAGTTCCCAAGCCCTATTTTTGATGTCAGGTTTTAACCATCCTTATGGTTTTTGCCTTTCTCTCACCTAATGTCCCCAGTTGAGCTCTTGCTCCATCCTATCCCCACTTAAATGTTGCCATGGTCTTTTATCTATTTTTTTAATTTAGGAAATCAGAATTACAACACTTTGAGTCATAGACTCATTTCCAAAGGCTCCACATCAGAATAAAACATATACATTCATACAGTACATACATAGAATAAATGTGGGTGAGCAGTCATACAGAGTATAAGTACACTGAGCACTGGTTAATGCCTATACATTTGGAAGCTAAAACAGGGCACAGCTATCGACATATTTACCTAATGAGCGGTTAAGACCTATACAATTGGTAGCTAAAGCAATGCATGATATGACTTGATAGTAAGCTGCCTCAGGGAGGCCTTGTCCTATACATAATACAGTACATTCATAGTCCAGTGCAACTATATGGTAACCGAGGGAGGTGAGGAGCCTGTAGGCTAGAAATAGTGAGGGCTCTCCACTGCCTGGCCAAGGGCGGGTGCATGGCCTAGCTGCATGCTGCAGGATCCACAGGTTACCAGTTACACTGGCATTGATGTGAGGAGAGGATATGGGCCCTTAAGGCAGCTTCAAAAGGAGCTAGATTGGTGATTGATGGGATGACCGGTGGGAGGGCATTGTTCCAGGATGCAGCTGTAAGGGGGAAGGATCACTGGGCCAGGGTAATACTGACCCTAGGTACCTTCCAGATAGTTTTTGGGGTGGCCCATGTGGACGCTGATATGGTGGCTGCCTGAAGAGAAGCCATGAAACCTATTGGGGTTAAACCCAGGTGGATTGTTTTGGTGAAGAGACAGGTCTGGTATAATAGCCTTTCCTCAAGGGAGAGGATATTGGTGAGCACGTATAGGGTGAGGTATGTGTATTTCTTGTCGGCACTGGAGAAGGCTGGTAGGCACTATTGATGACTACTTGTATTTGATGAAGAACCGTAGGGTCGGCAGCAGCATAGACTGTGAAGCCATAGTCCACCAGCAATAAGACTGAGGAGGCAATGGCTAGGTGAAGTGCTTCAGGTGGCAGGCAGTCTTTATGCCTGTACAGGAGACCAATGCGGGTGTTGGTAGCAGAGGCGAGGATTTTTATATGTTCGTGGAACAAGAGGGAAGAGTCAAATGTAATACCTAGATGCTTATACTTTTGGATCTGTTCCAGTGGGATTAGAGATACAAAGAGTATTTCCAGGGGAAAATCCTTTGATCTGTTTTGGCAGTGGGCATAGAACATCATCTTAGTTTTTTTAATGTTGCTCACCAATCTGTGTTCAGCAAGCCAGTGTTCAATCTGAGAGAAGGAGTTTTGTAAGATATGCTGGAGAGAGAGAGAGAGAGAGGATCAGGATGTGTGGTGTAAAGAACAGCATCGTCCATGAAGAGGAGAAGGTTGCCGGGTCAGGATTTAGGCAGGGCATTAAGGTTGATGCTGAATAGCAGGAGACCCAGGATAGATCCCTGGGGAACTCCTGAGCGCACAGGCAACAAAGTAGATATGGTATTATTAATTTTAACACATTAGGTTCTAGATGAAAGATAGCTGGAAAACCATGACAGTAGACAATGAGAGACCCTACTTTGTTGTAATGTGTTGAGAAGGCGGGGGTGAGAAACTGTGTCGAAGACCTTTGAGGAATCTATAAACACGGCTTCTGTGAGGTGCCCCTTGTCAAGCGTGGAGTGTAGGGAGTTAGCGAATTCTGTGAGGGCAGTCATAGTACTGTGAGCAGCTCTGAAACCATGCTGCTCCCTACATAAGAGGTTGTGTGTGAGGAGGTAGTCAGTGAGCTGATTGGCCATGATCTTTTCAAGGGCTTTAGAGAGTGGGGGTAGAATTGAGATGGTCCAGTAGTTTTTTGGGCTGTCACCACATTTTAATATTAGTGTTATCACTGCCATTTTCCATGAGGCTGGGAACTGGCCCAGGTGCAGGGACAGATTTAGAAGGTCCGTGAGTGGGGAGATAACTGAGTCTAGCACAAGGTATAGGATATGCATATCGAAGGCATCATTGCAGTAATTAGAACTCTGGAGGGATTTGGACAGGTAGGCTTTCGCTTCTGTAGGGGTAATGACTCTGAGTTTGAAGGGGGGTGGAGGAACTCAGGTGGTGGGGTAAGCTGAATTGGATCGAAAAAGTTGCTAGGGTGGATTGAGCTGAGGTCTGAGAAGGTGGAATTGAGGCAGGTAGCTATGTGAAGTGTGTCTGTGGTGGTAGTACCGTTAACACTAAGTTGTGAGGGGGAAGAGCGGGATTTACCAGTAAGCTCCTTGATGTTATCTCAGAACTTTCTTGTGCTACCCCAGGAGGTGGCTAGGGCGGTTCTGTAGTGCTCCACCTTGGCCTTGTGGATTGCCTAGGTACACTTATTGCGGGCAGCATTATAGGCCTGCCTATCGCTTAGCAAACCAGAGGCAGTGGCACGATGCCAGAGGTTGTCACACATTTTGAACTGTTGCAAGAGTTCTGGGGTGATCCAGGGGGCACTACATTACTTAGTGGTCACTTTGATGGTCAGTGCAAAAGCATCTCAGGTGGTATTAAAGGTGGTGATGAAGTAGTGCATTGCATCATCTATGTGCTGGGCTTGCTCTCACTACCTCGATGGGCAGGCTGTTCTGTGGATTTATGACTCTCTTTGTAAAGAAATACTTCTGTAATTTCCTCCTAATGCTCCCTCCATGCAGCTTCTATTTGTGTCCCCTAGTAGATGAGCTGGTAACCCTGGAGAAAAGTTCTGTATAAGGTAATGTATTTATACCTTTTAGGAACTCGAAAGTCTCAATCATATCCCCTCTCTTCCGCCTAGTTTCGAGCAAGTACATATTTAGGGACTTCAGGTGCTCCTCATATGAGAGTCCTTGGAGGCCCTGAATCATCTCTGTTGCCCTTCTCTGTATGGCCTCCAATCTGGCCTTATCCATTTTAAGGTGGGGGCTACAAAACTGAACACAATACTTCAGGTGAGGCCTCACCACTCACCAGGATCCTATAGAGTGGGCTGATCACCTTCCTGGTCTTGCTATCAGTTCCTATCCCTACATACTCCAAAATTTTATTTGCCTTGCTATATGCCTTGTTGCATTGGCTTGATTGCTTGAGGGAATCTCATATGATGACCCCCAGGTCCCTTTCATCTTGGGCCAGACTGAGCTTTGCTCCATTGGGTTAGTATATTCTGTCCTAGGGTTTCCTTTTCCCAAGTGCATCACCTTGCACTTTTTTGAATTAAATATGAGTTTATTTATTTATTTCAATCTAGGATTACAATACTTTTGAGCCGAGGCTCTTTTACAAAGGTTCCATATCAGCATGTGCAACAGTCATCATTTTCAGTTACAAACATATAGTTATTGTCTTACAGACATGTAATAACCAGTACAAAGACTTCAGCTATAAGCAAGACAAGGGAAGGGGGGTGGGTGCAGGAGTGAGGGTGGGAGATCGGGGGTAGGGGGACAGGGGTAAGGGGTATGGGAGGTGGTTGGGGCAGGGGCAGGAGTGGAGATACGGGGGAGGAGGTGGGCGAGGGTGGGAGACAGTGCAGCCAGGGGGCCTTGTCGAGGGAATATGACAGGTAAGGTGCTAGGGGTGCAAAGACTGATTGTAAGTGCTGGGTGCAGGGGCATGTGCAGCTGGAATGGTGGAAATGTTAAGATGGGCAATTGCAAGATACAAGCAGTGAGAGGTGCAGCTTGAACTTGAAGAGGCCGAGTGTTGGAGCAGTCGCTATGTCGCTGCCAAGAGAGTTGAGCCAGTTGGCTGCCCGATAGGCGAATGATCTTTTTCCTTGGGTCGTGTGACACCGTGGGATATGTAGTAGATGGGAATTGGATCTCCTTGTAGTGATGTTCCTATGTCTAGGCTTAAGGAGGGCACAGACACCAGGTGGGGTAAGCCCCATTATAATTTTCTTGGCTGTGATGCAGGTTTGTTTTTTTATGCATTTGTCCAGTTGAAGCCATCCAGATTGGGAATAAAGGTCACATGGGTGGGTACAGCGATGTGAGCCAGTGATGAAATGACAGGCATTATTCAGGGAGGTCGCGATACGTTTGAGAGCAGTGGTAGTTGCAGACCCATATATGATAAGACCATAGTCTATGATGCTGACAATGGAGCTTTGAATGGCCACTGACAGTGCTTCTGGGTTTAGGTGTTTCCTGTGCCGGAATAATATGCCTAATCTCGCACTGGCAGACTTTGCAACTTTGCTGATATGGACAGTGTATGAGAGGTGGGGATCAAGGGTGATGCCGAGGTACTTGAATGATTGTGCTTGCTCTAGGATGGCTCCTTGCCAGGTATTAGACCATCTTGCCAGTCTGGGAAGGTCATTTTGTAGATCCCTAACCCCTTCTGTGCTGTCAACCCTCCCGCCGAGTTTAGTGTCATCCACAAAAAGGCTTGCCGTAGATTCCCTCAATGATGTCACGAATAAACATATTAAAGAAGACCGGACCCAAGACTGATCCCTGAGGCACTCCGCTCGTGGCTTCTCCTTCACTTGATCTCACTCTGTTGATTACTACTTTCTGACATCTATTCTTGAGCCAATTCCCTACCCACCTGACTATGTTCTTAGCTGTACCTAGGTCCTCTAACTATTTTAGCAGTCTATTACGCAAAACACCGAGTCGAAGGCCTTGCTGAAATTGAAGTATAGGAGGTTCACTGGATGATCCTTGTCAAGCTCTTTAGTCACTCAATCAAAAAAGAAAGTAATGAAGTTCGTCTGACACAGTCTTCCTGCCATGAACCCATACTGTTTGCCATTTTGAAGACCATTCTTTTCCAGATATTCCACTAGGTCCTGCTTAATCAAGGCCTCCAAAAGTTTCCCCACAGTATATGTGAGGCTAACTGGTCTGTAATTACCCACCTTTTTGTTATTCCCTCCCTTGTGTAGTGGCACCACATCTGCCTTTCTCTAGTCTCCTGGCACAATACCTGTCTGTAATAATTGGCTAAACAAATATGCCAAGGGGTCCACTAATTTATCAGCTAGCTTCTTCAGCAGTGTCAAGTGTTGCTCGTCAGGTATGGTGCCTTATTCTCTTTGAAGTGCACTAGTGCCTCTCTGACCTTGCCAGTGGTATTTGTTGGTGATTTCATTTGATGGATCCCCTTATCGTCTGCTTTGAGGCCACTTTCTGGCATTGCACCAGTAGTCTTTTTGGTGAATACCAAGCAGAAGAAAGTATTCAGAACAGTGGCCTTTTGTCTGTCATCCATAATCATCCTGTCACCATCTACTGTATCAATCTCACTATCCCTCCCCTTTCTTCCTTTTTCCCTGAATATACTGAAAAAAATATGTTTATTCCCAGATTTGACCCATGCAGCAATCCATAGCTCAGCTGCCACCTTCACTTGTCTTTCCGACTTCTTTGCGTCATTTCTTTCATGTATTCAACCCAGTCTCTCTCCCTGTATTTTGTTGTACTTGCAGAAGGCTTCTCTTTTGACTCTGATTGCTTTTTTTTTTTTATTTAGTTGTTTAACCAGGTATAGCACACTAAGCTGAAAGCTTTTTTACAGGAGCGACCTGGGAGCACAAGGAGGTTAAGTGACTTGCTCAGGGTCACACAGTATGCAAGTGGAAGCTGTGGGATTCAAACCCAGGTCAGGTCAGCTGGATGTCACCAAATTTGCAGCTCAGAGCCTTAGACCACTGCGCTATACTGCTTTCTTGACCTGGTCTGTGAACTATATGGACCTCTTGTCCTTGTTGCTTTTTCTTCACTGTCCTAATGCATAGTTTTGTAGCCTCCAGGATGGATTGCTTTGCTAGCTACCAGATGTCTTCACTTCAGTCTTTTTCTGGACTTAGACAGTTTGTTCCTGACTAATCATTTCATCTCTCCAAAGTTAGCCCCTTTGAAGTTCAAAGACCTCGGCCCTAGTTTGTGATTTATGTCCCCTATGGATAGCACAAACCAGATGGAGTTGTGCTAATGGCTGGTTAGTTTTTCCTCTACCCTGACAGCCCCAACCAATTCCAAGTTTGTGAGGACCATGTCTAAGATGGCTTTCTGCCTGGTTGGCTCATTAACCAGTTGGGTAAGGAGGCAGTCCTGTGAGGCTTCCAACACAGCTTGACTTCTTGAGGTTCTTGCCATTGGGATAGCCCAGTCAACGTCAGGCAGTTTTAGATTGCTACCAACCAAGGTTTTCTCCTTCTGTGTAACACTATTGATTTCTTTATGGTTTCTTTGTCTTTCTCCTCCATTTGCTCTGGTAGCCTGCAGTTCACCCCAGTGTGCTTATCCTTACTAGATGTTTAGCTGAGCTGCATGCACAAGGATTCAGCATATTCCTTTTTGCTAATTTCATACCAAGTGGCTTTTATCACTTCCTGAACATACAGTGCAATGCCTCCTTCCTTGACTCCCTTTCTGTCTCTCCTGTAGAGTGAGTAGCCTGGACCATGAGGTCCCTATTGTTGTACTGTGGGGCCCAGGTTTCTGTGACAGCCACATGGTTCACTTCGATGTCAGCTATTAGCACCTGCAGGTCACTTATTTTATTTCTTAGACTTCTGGGTTTATGCCACTCCCTACCATGACACAGTAAGTGGACGTTCCTTCCTTGCTTTTGGATTCACTTGCTGTTTGACAGTTTCCTTGGACCCATTGCCATTTCTGTAAATCCCCCTTTGTTCCATATGTGTGTTAGTGGGGGAGTAGCGGCTAAGTTCCCATCACTTGTGCTACTTTTGATAAGTTCCCTAGCCTCATGCTCATTCCCCACCTAGTTTAAACATCCAATGTAGATGTCAAACATCTGCCCAGCTGCTCTCATTGCTTCCTTGGTTAGGTGCAGTCCATCAAACTTGAAAAACTTCCTGTCTGAGAAGTACCCTCAGGTACCTATAAACTGGTACCCTTTTTACAGGCACCATTTTTGTAACCATGCATTAAATTCCTCAGACTCCTTAATTCTAATCCTGTCAGTACTCCGTCTCTGCCCCATACTGGAAGAACCTCTAAGAAGGCCAGGGAAATTGACTGAGTGGCAAACCATTCACTCAGTTTTTCAATGCTCTGCTTGGCCTCCTCCACCAACTGGTTCACCAGGTCATTCATTCCCAACTTGAGTCAGAGCTCTCTGTTCTGCTTGGCTACAGATTAAAACAAGAGATAGTTTAGCCAATCCATGCTACCCCAAAGCAAGCCCAGTAAGCACCAATTACAGAAATGCAGAGCAAAGAAAAATCTCACAGGAAAAAAAAAAAGTCTCCTGCTCTCCTCCAGCACCCTGCTGTCCATGGCAGTCTGACAGTGCAAGAAACAGCTGCCACTGCTTCTAAGGAGCCAGTGCAGGAGATTAAACTTGGTGCATTTGACTGTGTGTCCTTTTGGTGGTGTCCAATGTTTGCATAGCTGTATCCCGGGGGTGGTACTCGAGTCAGCTCTCTCTTCCACTAGGCTACTTATTTATTTATTTATTGAAATGTTTCACCAGGAGGACACACTGAACAACAAATTTCTCATCTCATGGTGTGACCTTGGGGGAGGGGGTTACATAGGGTTGTGAAGGATGAACAGTTACAATAGTATGCGGGTAGTACAAACAATACAGCATTGTAAGATTATGCAACAGTTGGAACATAGAAACCGAATTTGATGGCAGATAAGGACTGCTTGGCCCACCTAGTCTGCCCATTTCCCTACCTGATGGATAAGCTGCAGGTTCTAGTTAATCAACAGCTTACTTCCTCCGACCCCCCCACTAGAATTGCCTTATGCCTGTCCCATGCATTCTTGAATTATCCCATTGTTCCTGACTCCACAACCTCCTCAGGAAGACTGTTCCATGAATCCACAACCATCCCTGTGAAAAAATACTTTCTAACATTACCTCTGAGCTGTCCCCCCTCGATCTTCAAATTGTGCCCCTTGTTCTTGCACATCTCTTCTTCTGAAAGATGCTACCCTCTTGTACTTTGTTAATTCCCTTGAGATACTTCAAAGTTTCTATCTTGTCCCACCTCCCTCCTTTCCTCAGGGCAATACATATTAAGCTGCTTTAGTCTCTCCTCGTATGTCTTCTGGTGCTGACCCTGCACCATTTTGGTTGCCCTCCTCTGAAGAGCCTCCACTCTGTCTATGTCTTTGCGGAGATGGGGTCTCCAGAATTGCATGCAGTACTCCAGATTGGGTCTCACCAACTGTCGGTACAGAGGGATAACAACTTCTTGTTTTCTACTGTTGATGCCTCTCCCTATGCATCCCAGTATCCCCCCAGCCCTCCTTACTGCCTTCTCACATTGCTTGCCCAACTTTAAGTCATCTGATATAATTACTCCTAGGTCTCTTTTGATTTTTGTTGTTGTTATTAACTCACCCCCCATTGTGTACTCTTCCCCTGGGTTTTTGTTTCCCGGTGCATTTACCTTGCACTTCTATGCACTGAATCTGAGCTACCACATAGTTGACCATTCCTCCAACCTTGCCAGGTCCCTCTTCATCTTTTCCACTGCACCTTGTGCATCAACCCTGTTGCAGATCTTTGTGTTATCTGCAAAGAGACATACCTTTCCTTCCAGGTGCTCTCCAATGTCACTTATAAAGACATGAAAGAGGACCAGTCCCGATACCAAACCCTGCAGTACCCCACTAGTTACCCTCCTTTCTTCACTGTGGACTCTGTTTACAATTACCCTTTGCATCCTGTTGTCCAGCCTGTTTTTTATCCAGACTATCACCTTGGGACCCACTCCAAGGCTGGCTAACTTGTATACTAATCTTTTGTGTGAGACTGTGTCAAATGCCTTGCTAAGATCTAGGTAGACCATATCCACAGCCCCTCCCTGGTCTACTACATTGGTCACCCAGTCAAAGAAATCTATTAGGTTCATCTGACATGACCTTCCTGCTGTGAAACCATGCTGCCTTGGGTCCTGTGCCCCACTGGCCTCTAGGTACTCAACAATTATTTCCTTCAGAAGTGATTCCATCATTTTCCCTACCACTGAGGTCAAACTAACTGGTCTGTAGTTTCCTGCCTCTGCCCTGCTCCCACTTTTGTGAAGTGGAATCACATTTGCCCTCCTCCAGTCCTCAGGTACCACCCCATCCTCCCATGATTTGTTAATGAGAGTAGTAAGTGGTGTTACTAGTTCTACCCTGAGTTCTTCTATAATTCTTGGGTGAATCCAATCAGGCCCCATTGCTTTGTCCACCCTCAGTTTCAAGAGTTCTTTCAAAACCCTTTCTTCTGTGAATGGACTGCTATCGACCACCTATTCAGAGTTTCTCTCTTGTTGGTTTAGGTACCATACTCTCCTCTTCTGTTGTGAATACTGAGCAGAAATATTCGTTCAGTATCCCTGCTTTTTCACTGTCACCCTCTGCCCACATTTCCTCCCCTTTATTAAGTCTCTGTATCCCTCCCTAGATCTTTCTTCACTCCCTAATGTACCTATAAAAGGTTTTATCCCCCTTCTTAGCTGAGCTGGCTATCTTCTCCTCATTTTGTGCCTTTGCTATTCTGACTGCCTTCCCTGCCTCCTTCTGCTTTAACTGATAAAGTTCTCTGTTCTGCTCCTCCTGTGTTTCTTTATATTTTCTAAATGCGATCCTTTTCTCCTTAACCTTCTCTTCCACCTCTTTTGAGAACCATAGTGTTTTTTTCCTTCATTTTGTTTTGTTGATTTATTTCATACAAAGGCTTGTTGCCTCTGCGATGGCTGTTTTGATTATTCCCCATTGTTCCTCCACCCCTCCTTCTTGCCCGTTTGCTAGAGCTTTTCTGAGGCACTGTCTCATTTTCCCAAAGTCAGCCTTCCTAAAGATCAATACTCTTGTTTTTGTATGGCTTGACTCTATGGCTGTGTTTATTGTTAACCACACTGTTTGGTAGTCACTTGTTCCCAGATGGCTACCCACTTCTAAATCTGACATCCTTTCTCCTTACTCATTTGAGAGTACCAGGTCTAAGATTTCTCCCTCCTGAATGGGTTCCAACACCAGTTGTCTCAGGCATGCCCCATGTAGGGCAACAGAAATGACCCTGCTCTTGGATGTGCCTGCAGCAAAGGTACTCCAGTTAACATCTGGCATATTCAGGTCCCCCACAAACAATATCTCCCCTGTTTTGCCATTTTAAGGATGCCTTCTATAATTTCCTTGTCCATTTCCTCCCCCTGAGATGGGGGTCTGTACACAACCCCCATACAGATTGTGGTACCATTTCCTGTCTCCAGGGTGACCCATAGTGACTCATCAACTTCCTGGTTACTCTTTAGTTCTGTTGATTTAATCCCTTCCCTTATATAGAGAGCTACTCCTCCTCCTCTTTTGCCCACCCTGTACCTCGTGTTGACTGTGTATCCCGGTATGTTGACATCCCAGTCATGGTTCTCCATGTACCATGTTTCAGTGACTGCCACAATTTCCAGGCATCCCTCTTCCGTCAAGGCCACTAGTTCAGGGAGTTTGTTGCATAGACTGTGGGCACTGGAACTCATCATCTTCCATTTTTTTATGGCCTTACACCTTTTAGCCCCATCCCTGTCCTTACTGCCTTTTTCTGTATTTACCCCGTCCTGCTCCTTACTGACTTCTCTACCTTGGTGTTTGCCTCTCTGACTACTGTGTTTTGTGGGGGGAGGCTGGGAGTTCCCTGCTCCTTTTTAGTGCCTCCCCCCCTTGACTAGTTTAAATTCTTGCCAATGAAGCATTTAAACCTATCACCTAGGATTCTGGTCCCCCCCCAAAGGGATGCAGACCATTGCACCAGTATAGGCCTACATCCTTGCAGGTAGCTCCCCAGTCACCAATGAAGCCAAAACCCTGAGATCCACACCAGTTTTTCAACCATTCATTGAATCCCATGATGCAGAATACCCTAGCATCATCCTTGCCATAGACAGGCAGCACCTCCGAGAAGGTTACTGTACATGCTACTTGTCAAAGGCACCTCCCCAACTCTACAAACTCCTCTTGCACCGGTCTGATTCCATTCACAGCTAGGTCATTTGTCCCTAGGTGGATAATGACATCCAGCTCCCTCCCTCATGCAGATGCTCCCGCAATCCTGAAGTTTCACATCCTGTCCCTCCGAGGAGTGGTGCCAGGCAGGCAGGAACACAAGGTATTGTACAATAAACAGTAGTAGAACACTGGGTAAATTACAATACATGTCCAAAATTGTACAAAAGAACATATAAAAATACAAAACAGTAATAATGCAACAAAACCATTTATAGTGCATGAGTGTACCAGGAGCAGGCTTGAGGTAGTGCGCAAGTGCTGTTGGAGTAAAAAGGATGGGGTAGGTTGTACACACGAGTGACTCAGAAGGGCAGGAGGAGAAGAGAGGGGGAGAGGCAAGAACTGAATATGAGAAGCAGAGATAGCCATTTCCTGATTTCCCCTTCAGGATGTTGAGAACCCTGCCAGGGGAAGGTCAGGGTAGGAAGGCAGAAACTGGAGATAGGTATTAAGGAGAGATAAAGCAGGAACAGCTGAGGGAGAGGTAATTGTGTAGGGTGGAGGTAAAGGAGTAGCTGGAGGAGGGGTGTCATATTTCAGAGGGAATGGAATTCCAAATTTTAGGGAAGTGATGGGTGAAACCAGTCTGACTGATGAAGGTTGAACGGTGAGGGACCATCAAGGTGCGGGCATCATTTGATCTGAGAGAGTGGGTGGGGGGAGGTGGAGTGGAGAGAGAGGATGAGAGATAGGAGGGGAGCACTTCGAACCAGAATTTGGAGGTTAGTTTGGCACAGTGTGAGATGCATCTGTGAGATAGTGGAAGGAAGGTTAGAGAGCGATAGAGTTCACAGTGGTGGGAACAGGAAGGGGAGTTGAGAGCAAAGTGGCAGAATGAGTTAAAGAGAGTGTTCAACCTGGTCAGGGAAGATTTGGGAGCAGCACCATAGACTACGTCACAGTAGTCAAAGATGGGGAGTATCATCTTCTGGACAATTTTGCACCTCACAGTCAGCGGGATGCAACTATGATTCCTATACAGAGCACCAAGCTTGGGGCGCAATTTCTTCATGATAGCATTGATATGCACAGAGAAGTTGAGGTCCAGTGAAACCCCCAGATATCTAAATGAGAAGATGTCCTCCAGGATGGTCCCATCAAGGGTATGGAAGGTGGGTAGGTCCAGGAGCCTAGAAAGTCTCTGCCTGGTGCCAAAGGTCATTGAGACTGTCTTCTTGGTGTTTAGAAAAAGCTGGTGAGAAGCAAACCAGAGCTGAACTTGGTTGAAGTCATGCTGTAAGCTGGTTTCCACAGCAGCAGGGTTTTTGCCAGAACTGTATAAAACAGTATCATCAGTGTACATGTGGACAGACGAGTATGAGCAGGCAGTGGGAAGATCATTAAGGAAAACGGAGATGAGTAGGGGACCAAGCACTGAGCCCTGAGGGACACCTGTGTTGATGGGGAGTGGATGGGAGATGGAATCAATGATTCTCACTGATTGGGTCCTGCCAGTGAGCCTGCTGACTGGTCCTCTACAATGTATTTTTAAGTGACATTGCAGAGGAGCTGGAAGGGAATTTCTGCCTCTTTGCAGATGACACCAAGATCTGCAATAGAGTGGACACTCCACTGGGGGTGGGAAGAATGGGCAGGGATATGAAACTACTACTGACAAGAACAAGATGAGAACAAGTGATAGATTAGCCAGCCCATGCTACCCAAAGCAGGCCCAGTAAACCTCAAGTACAGTAGTGCAGGGCAAAGAAACCTCACAGGAAACAATCTCCTGCTCTCTTCTGACTCTGCTGTCTGCAGCAGTCTGATGGCGTAAGAAGCAGCTGTGTCTGCTTTTAAGGAGCTGGTTCAGGAGATTAAACTTGGCGCCTTCATCTGTGAGCTTCTACTGGTGGTGTTCAATGCTTGCACTAATGTATCTTAATGAAGTTCTTAAAGATATCGCAAAATATTTTTGTATCAAAGCACCATACTGGTTAAATGGCCTCCACAATGGTTTGGCTAACCTTACTAGTCTTGGTGAATTCAAACTCAAACTTTGTCAGCACATCCTAACTGAAAACTCCTGTGATTGCACCACTTAACATCCTTGTCCCTCTTCCCGGGACCTCACCACCCCACTATTCTTGCACTGTTCTCTCTACTTGTCTTGCCCTCTCACTCTCCTCTCCCTTCCTGCCCTCCTATCTCCACCTTTTTTTCTCCCCCTACTGTCTCCCTTGCTTTTTGTCCCTTACTATCCTAGCTGCTACTTGACAATGCTGCCTGGTTGCTCTCCCCTTCCTTGATTTGGCTCCCCTTCTAATTCCCTTCTCTTCTCATTCCCTGCCTTGAATCACATGCTAAACTAAAGTGTATTTAATTGCTGTTCTCTTATTCTGTATTTTGTAATACAAATTGCTTAATCTCCACCAAAAGAGTGTGGATAGCCCTCAAGGCCCTAAAGAATGATAAATCTCCTGGGCCGGATGGCATTCATCTGGGAGTACTATGGGAATTGGCGGACACACTGGCTATACCCCTGGCGGAGCTCTTCAACAGGTCACTTGAGACAGGGAGGGTACCTAGGGATTGGCGAGAGGCACATGTGGTGCCAATCTATAAAGGGGGGTCGAGGGAAGTACCAGGTAACTATAGACCTATCAGTTTGACCTCGGTGGTGGGAAAAGTAATGGAGAGTATACTAAAGGAATGATTGGGAGTGTACTTGGAGGAGGTGGGAGGTCTGGATAGTTGGCAACATGGGTTTGTGCCAGGTAGATCATGTCAAACCAATCTTGTGGAGTTCTACGAATGGTAACATCAGAACTGGACAGGGGAAAGCCTATGGATGTATCATTCTTGGACTTCAGCAAGGTGTGGTGGAGGAACTGATGGGGTTGGGAGTAGGCCCTTTGATGGTCAGATGGATTGAAAACTGGCTAGCTGGACGCATCCAGAGAGTAGTGGTTGGTGGGGAGCTCTCGAACCCTAGAGAGGTTGGTAGTGGGGTACCGCAGGGCTGGGTCCTGGGTCCGATCCTGTTTAATGCATACATATCGGACAACAGGGAGGGTATAGGGTGTGAAATGAGTCTCTTCACTGATGACTCCAAGATAAGAGCAGTAGTTGAGGGGAGAAGATGGGAGGTTGGCCCTGCAAGGGGACCTGGACACCCTGGAAAGCTGGGCTCACACATGGAAATTAAATTTCAATATTACCAAATGCAAGGTGTTACATCTTGGGTGGGGAAACCCTAAACACAGGTACACCCTGGGAGGGGAGGCACTGGAGGTCTCAACAGGGGAAAAAGACCTAGGGCTCATGGTGGATGCATGTATGAATAACTGTGAGCAGTGCAGGAGAGTGGCTAGCAAGGCAAACAGGATGTTAGGATGCATCGTGAGGGGGGATCACCTCTAGGAGCAGGGAAGTGATTCTGCCACTGTACAATAGACTGGTTAGACCACACCTTGAGTATTGTGTACAGTACTGGAGACTACACTTGAAGAGGGACATACAGCTCCTGGAGAGGGTACAGAGTAGGGCAACTAAGATGATACGAGGACTAGGGGATTTAATGTATGAGGACAGACTTGAGGAGTTCTGCCTGTTTTCATTGGCGGAGAGGAGAGACAGGGGGGACATGATTGAGGTCTTCAAGTACCTCAAGGGAATAAATAGGGTAAACATGGTGGGGATCTTTAGACTAAAGCAGGGAGGTATCACCAGAGGGCATGGTTTGAAGTTGGAAGGTGGAAGGGTGAGGGGAGAAAAGAGGAGGAGGTTTTTCACTGAGAGGGTGGAGAACCCTTGGAATGTGCTGCCAGGAGAGCTGGTTCAGAGATCCACAGTGGAGGGCTTCAAGAGACGGTGGGACAGACACAGAAAGCAGATGTATCAGATGATGGCCTGGCCCAGGGGGATGGGGATGGATGATAGGGGGTTCTGGAACACCAGGGGCGGGAGGGCCTCGACACTCAACTAGGGATCTGAGGTTCGGGCAAACTCGGCAGACCATAAGGCCTAATCTGCTGGCAATTAGTATGTTAGTATGTTTGTGAAACCAGTCTGTTTTCCATCATGGATCTGTAACCCCCACCCCCAACCCCCATTGACGTAGAACCTTTGTAAATTAGCTGCTTGGTGCTCAAAGGTATTTGTAATCCTAGATTGAATAAATAAAAAAAATGTACTGTACTTGTAGGAGTGAGGGCATACATCCATGTTTATGCTATTTTACTGTGTTATCCTAATACGCCTTATATGAAATACATTGTTTAGGAGGGATATCCTTTTATGCAGCCAGCACTGTTTATGTTTGCATTTTATTGTCTTGTTTTTAGCTTGGATAGGTTTGGAAATGTTTCTAGATAAACTTGCTGTATGGATTCATGGCAATCCATAATATATAATAAATGCTGATTGATAGGAAACTGAGATGGACTGAAGCACATATGCATTGTAAGATGTTTATAATATATAAGTATATGACATGTGTTTGTCTTGTATCTGAAATTTAACAAACAGAATTTAAAAAAAAGTGAGAAAACCAAGCCTATCCCTTCCATGTATCCAGTGCTTACTCAGTGTGTGAGAAATTCAAAGTCCATCCCTCAAAATGGATCTCCCTGTATGGTGGTGGGACAAGTTCAGTTTGGGTTCCCACACGCACTACTGCTTTAATTTCCTTTCCCCTGACCTTGCTGTGCTTACTGCCTGGCTCCAGTGACCACACACCAGGTCAGGTCAGCCTTCCCAGGTACACACACTCCCACGTAAACAATAGTGCACAGTTACGGTACATTTGCTGCCTCGCCTGTCAAGTTTTCTGTTTTAATGTACTTTAAGTAGCAGTTCCTGTTATGGTGACACCAATGAATACCATCCGTATTCCATTTAATGGGTTGTTAAAGGATCAAGAAACATTATTTTTTGTATTATTCTTGTTATGAAAAATTTCTTATTTAAGACAAGAAAAACAAGTGTAATAAATGCAGTTACCAACTTTTAAAATAAAATATTTAGTCCCAATTCAACTTATATTTCTTTAGCTTTCTGCATGTAAGTACCCTCATTCTTTACTACTGAGGACATTTGTATGAAAACATTATCTTTATTACCCTATCCGTAGATACACAAAAATATAGAATCTGTCAGCAAATAAGGGCCACTTAGCCCACCAAGTCTTCCAATTTTTTTCCTACATTTTACTGTAGACCTATTTGATCTATGGCACTGTCTCTTCATCCTTTCTTTTGTGCCTATCCCAGGTATTTTTGAAGCTCACCATGTTCTGGCTCCCACTACCCACTCTGGAAGGCTGTTCCAGGGATTCACCACCCTTTCTGTGAAGAAATTCTTCCTCACATCCTCCTGAATCTACCACCCCTCCAGTTTCATGGCATGTCCCCTTGTTCTAGAGCACCTTTTTCTCTGAAACATATCCCCCTCATGTACCTTTTTAAACCCAGTGAGGTATTTAAAGGCCTCTATCATACCCCCCCCTTCTTCAAGCTGTACATATTGAGCTTCTTTAGCCTTTCCTCATAGGACTTTTGATGCAGACCCAGCCACATTTTGGTAGCCCTCTTCTGGACTGCTTCCACCCTGTCTATATCCTTCCCGAGTTGTAGTCTCCAGAACTGGACACAGTACTCAATGTGGGGTCTTAGCTATATAGGAGCAACATCATCTCCCTTCTTCCTGCTAGTGGTACTCCTTCCTATGAACCCCAGCATCCCGCTAGCTCTCTCAACTTCCTTGTTACATGTTGGGGCAACCTTTAGGTCCTCTGATAGTATTACCTGCAGGTCGGTTTCCTGCAGGGTCATTGTCTGTATCCTTCCACACATTTTGTCCTCTGCCAGGTTGCTATAGTCTAAGTGCATTATTTTGAACTTTTTTGTATTAAAACCCAGCTGCCATACCCTTGACTACTCCATTTTTTTCAGATCCCTGCCCATCCTTTCCACCCCCAGTGGAGTATCCACTCTATTGCAGATCTTGGTGTCATCTGCAAAGAGGCAGAAATTCCTTTCCAGCCCCTCTGCAATGTCACTTATAAATACATTATAGAGGACCAGTCAGCAGGCTCTGTAGTGCAAAGGGATGAGGCATCGCTGTGGCACACTGCCGACCCATGTTCGTGCCCTAAGCCCAGACATCAGCAAAAGAGTCTGGCAAGGAGAGAGTAAGAGCTTCCTTGGTTGCTTCCCTCCCGGGGGTGGGGTGAGCAGTGTTGCATTTCTTTACTAGTGGCTCCTGGTGGTGACTAGAGGAGGTATTCTATGCCACGTGGACCACCACACATCACCAAATCTCCCCACCCCCAGGATGCTGCTGTAGATGCACCACTGTGGGAGGTGGCGAGGACCCAGAAAAGTGGAAATAGCCCACCCTGCAACCAGATGAAGGCCACCTTGTTCCTCCCCACTCCACATAGCCTCTTGCAGCATCCCCTGTGATCCTCCTTCCTCCCCCTGCTTTCTGGTCAAGGTAGCAGAACTATATCCCATCCTCTGTGCTCCCCTGGGGTGGGGATCCCACTCGGCAGGACTATGTCTGTTCTAGTGGGGATGCATGACAAGCAGTGGGGATGGAGCAGATGGCAATGGGGGATGGTCCAGTGTATGGGGTTAAAACGCTGTACAGCCTGAAGGAGTTGGCCAGTCAAAAGGGAAGGTGAAGGCTAAAAAAAGATGAAAAAAAAAAACACAAAAGAGAACTGGTTTCAGCACTGAAAACTAAGGTAGCCAGCTGGTCACTCTCCCTTCCTAGGAGCAAACTTTATTTACCACTACCCACTGTCTTCTATCCCGTAACCAGTTTCTTACCCAGGTTACCACCTTTTTGCCCACCCATAAGCTACCAAACTTACTTACCAGTCTCCTATGTGGTATGGTGTTGAAAGCCAGGTAGGCCATGTCCACCACTCCTCCCTGATCCAGCTCCTTGGTTACTCAGGCAAAGACAACTATTGGATTTGTTTAGCATGGCCTTCCAGTGAATCCATGCTGCCTTGGATCTTGTAACCTGTTGGGATCAAGATATTCCACAATTCCTTTAACAGTGTTTCCATTAACTTACCCACCACTGATGTCAGGCTGACAGGCCTATAATTGCCCACCTATGCCCTACTTCTACTTTTGGAAGTGGGACTACATCCGCCCTTCTCCAGTCCTCTGGGATCACTCCAAAATTCTTCTCATCCTTCTGTTCCCCCCCACTGATGCCACAATTTTGTGTTTGTAATATCATAATCTGTGTCCTGCAAATTATTGTGATCTCATAAACAGAGGGTTATGATTACTTTATGAGAGGAAATAGTAAGAGGATGAGATTAAAGAGTTAGTGTGGTGTCTGAAACATAGACAGAAATGACTGAAAGTGACGATGCAGATTTACCTTATCATAACCCGAGCTGTAGTAACTAGATTTTTTTCCCCCCTCGCCACCCCGCTTGCTCCCGGACTTACTGCTCCCCGAGTAACTCTGTCCCAGATACTGGTTCTTGTGCCACCACCTCTGCTGGTAGGACATGCCACAGCATAGAGATCGTATATATATATATATATATATATATATATATATATATATATATATATATATAAACTAGAGGAGTATCACATGACCCCTTCCATTATTTTCATAATAGCCCCATAGTCAGTGTATATGCCACTTACATATGGCATCATGAAAGTCCCCAGTTTTTCACCTGATGTCCCCTCTAGTTTTTATACATAGGATCTCTATGTTACACAGCTCAACCACTCTCTCTGTAAAGTAAAACTTTCTCATATCCCTTCATGAATTCCACCCCCCCCAGCTTCTACTCCTTTCCCCTTGTTTTGACTTTCCATTCCTGCTTAATAGTTCCTCCCAGTGTACCTTGTCATTTATTTCAGGAAGTTAATGGTCTTTATCATGTCACCCCTCCCCCCAGCCTTCAGTGAGTACATGTTCAGTGCCCTAAGTTGATCCTCAAAGGATCTGCCCTGTTTTAACCGAATCATTTTGCTTACCCAATTAAATTAATTTTAACTTTAAAAAGTAGTCAGTACTGCTTTTCTCTGAAGTATTTTTTCCCTTTTCTTTTTGGCCATAAACATTTGACACCTGTCAAATTGTCTATTTCTTTTTGGCCAATAAGATTTGTCACCTGTCAGTACGTGGCATGTGGTGTGGAACAGTACCCTGCTTGGAGACCGGCATAGAGAGATCTAGCCCTTCTCAAACATCCTGCACATTGTGACCTGTGACCTGTCTGTGACATCACAACTGACCAAGGAGAGCCAATCACCCCTATCAGATCAGTCCCTTTATGATGTCACAAGAAGAGAGGTCACAGTGCTGATGAGCTCTGAAGACAAACTGAAGTAGATATGTCAGTCTCCAGATAAAGTACTGACCTTCATATCACACCTAATACTACCAGGAAGAAAACCTTTGAATGAGCAAATGGAAAACAAAAAATACATCAGACTTATAAAGTAACAACTGACTACTATTAACAAGCATTTGTCAATGCCGAATACATGCATTAACAATATCGACCTTGGCATCAAGAAAGCCAATACCCACCTGTTTGCAGACGATACGGTGCTGTACCTAAGCTGGTCTACACCTAAAGCTGCCTGTAAAGAACTACAATCTGACTTCGACATCCTCCAACACCAGCTTCTCAATAAAAAACTGCTCCTCGATGCCAAAAAACTAAGCCAATGATTCTCTCACCTGGCAACCTCCCATCTTATTCCGCTTTTGGCATTCTCCCCCCATCACTACCTTATTGGGGGAAAACCTGGACTATGTCCCCAAGTTCAGATACCTGGGACTCTGGCTAGACCATAAGTTCTCCTTCGGGAAACACTTGGAGGACATGGTAAAAAAGCTGAGACAGAGACTAGGGCTTTTCTCCCAGATAAACTGCTTTCTAACTGCGGAGGCAAAAAAACAGCTTGTACAGTCCACCTTCATCTCCCTTTTAGACTACACTGATTTCATCTACAGCATTGCAACGCCTTATATCTGGGTAAACTGGACATCCTGTATCACAGAGCACTGTGCTTCATTACCGGCCTCCCCTCCTTTACCCATCACTGTTCCCTGTACGCTGTTGTGGGTTGGACCTCCTTACAATTCAGACGTAAAAGAAAAGTGGCCATATGGACTCTGAAAGCATTAGCTGGAAAGCTACCATGCTATATCTCTGATCTTCTGCCCCAAAGCAAAGTCCAAAAATACGCCCTAAGGAGCTGCTCCCTTATCACTCTGAATATTCCCAGGGTCCGCACACGATATGGGAGTGTGGCCATAAGCTATTCGCTTGCTACGCTTTGGAATAAAACTCAGAAAATGTTGAAGCTAAGAACCCCAGTAACTATTGTAGTGTTCAAGTCCTTATACGCAAAGTTAATCAGAGAAAAATGTCACTGCTTCCATTGACCTTGTTCTTCTACCACTTTCGTTTCACCTCCGCTTGCACTGCCCACTTCACATACCTCATTTTTCCCACACCTTTGCCTGACTCTCCCTTCTATCACCTCACCCTTGCTCTGATTCTTCTCCCCTACGGCCATCGACCATCTAAGTTCTCTAAGTACAGCTGCCACATGATCCAGGTATATTTGAGGCGGTCCCTCTGAAACCGTTATCTGAAATTCACTTGAGCGGCTCACGCTCCCCTAGCTCCAAGTTCTTCCAGGAGCCTAGCTCGGATGCTGCTTGCTGCCTCTGGGCTGCTGGCACCTCCTGGTGCCTTAACCGGTCTTCATTAATTCTCTCCATTTCTGTGAGCAATGTACCCCTTTGCTCCACAACAAAAACCTAAGGTTTGCAAGCTGAGCTGCTGGCGCCTCCTGGTGCCATAGTTGGTTTTAACTAATTCTTTCCACTTCTGTGAGCTATGTACCCTTTGATCCATAACAAGAACCTAAGGTTTGCAAACTGCTTTTGTTATTGGCCCTTCTCCATTGCAGCTGCACCGACTCGAGGTACCTACAATTATTACTTAACAAAACCCCCTTCCTGCGTCCCTTTACTGAATATACCTTCAGAGAAAGAATAGATATTCAATTTGCCTGTCCTACTGGACTCATATATTACTCTTTTACAATTTGTTTTTTATCTGTGTTTCAACTGTGTTTTAATGTCTGTACCTTTGCCAATTATGTTATTCAGTCTTTTGACCATGTGTAATGCAGGTCCACCTTGTAAATGAGCTTGCTCAATGGTGTCTGCCTGGATAAATAAAGATTTGATTGATTGATTGATTGATTGATTGAATGTTGTCATGCTAGCATTGGCATTGGGAGTGGTGGAGCTAGAGACAAATAGTGCTGTGATTTTGTGAATGCGTCTCAAAAGGTGATTTTGCATAGTGAGCACGCCATTGGGTGCCACAACTGTGGAAACACGTTTTGGGCAGGCTGTGAAAAATGACAGCTGGACTGTTGATAAGGAGATGTGCACAAATGCCTGTGGTGAAAATGTGGCATGAAAATATTGCAGATTGACGAAGTTACAAGGGTGCATGGAAACTGCGCAATGCACGCTTGCAACACAGTCATTGTGTGGAGTTTTTGGCACCAAATTTTCGACATAGGCATTTTAGGAGCTCTGCTCATGAATAGTGTCACCATCATTTCCTCAAACTGTCCTGAAAACTGATTTTGCACAGCAGCCTTGCAATTCTGTGCCGGACGTGCAGAAACAAATTTCAGGCAGCTGTAGCGTTCATAAGGAGGTATGGAAAAAATGCCAGTGATGAACAGCTGGAGTGAAACTATAACAAATTCACAAAGTCATGAGCGTGCATGGAAACTGTGCAATGCACACTCATAAAACACTCATTTTATTGACATTCATTCCCAAATTATCAACATAAGCATTTTAGGGCATCTGTTAATGAGCAGAGTCACTGTCATTTTCATCATGTGTCTCGAACATGGATGTTCCACAGCAACCACGCTATTCTACGCCGAACTGTGAAAACAGATTTTGGTCAGGATGTGAAAAATGACAGCTGTACTGTTCATTAGAGGTGCAGAACAATGGCATTGTTGAAAATCTGGAGTGAAAATATTAGAATTTGTGAACGTACGAGCGTGCGTGCAAACTGCACAACGCACGCTCGTAACACAGTCATGTTATGGAGCATTGTCACCAAATTATCAACACAGGCATTTTAGGACCTCTGCTCATGAGCAGTGTCACTGTCATTTTTGTAATGTGTCCCAAACACTGATTTCGCACAGCAAACACACTATTCTGCGCCGAAAGTGTGAAAACATATTTTGGCAAGGATATGAAAAATGACAGCCATACGGTTCACAAGAAGGTGTAGTAAAATGCCAATGTTGAGAATCTGGCATGAAAATATTGTGAATGCGCTAACTTACGAGCGTGCATTGCGCAGTTGCTACACATGCTCATAAAACAGTCATTTTATGGAGTATTGTCACCAAATTTTCAAAATAGGCATTTTAGGATGTCTGCTCATGAACAGTATCACTGTCATTTTTGTAATGTGTCCCAAACACTGATTTTGCACAGTGACTGCACTATTCTGTGCCGGAAGTGCGAAAACACATTTCGGCCAGGATGTGAAAAATGACCACTGTACAGTTCACAAGAAGGTGTGGTAAAATGCCAATGTTGAGAATCTGGCATGAAAATATTACGAATTCGCTAACTTACCAGCGTTTGTTGTGCAGTTGTTATGCACACTCGTAAAACAGTCATGTTTTGGATTTTTCCCACCAAATTTGCAACATAGGGTTTTTGAGAGCCCCCCTCATGAACAGTGGCACTGTCATTTTGTTAAGCAGTCCTGAAAAGTGATTCTGTGCAGTGACTGGGAAATCACTTTTCTGGATCGAATAATGCCATGACAGTGTAAGAATTCATGAGAAGGGGTCCCAAAAAATCCATATTGAAAATTTGGTGCCAAAATTCGCAAAAATGCCTGAGATATGTACTAAAGTTGAAAAAACCCTATTTATTACATTATACAGCTTACCGGCATTTCCTCAGTTCGTGGTCGGCTTTGAAGAGTGCAGATGTGATCCCAGTCCACCGAAGATTGTCACACCGAACTACGGAGGTAAGTATGAGGTGAGGGGGGTGTGGGGAGGCAGGGTGCGCAGTAGGTGGGTGGGGAGGGGGCACGGGAGACTACGAGGAATCGTTTTCCTTTTACAGGTCAAAAAAAACAAAAACAACGCTGGACAGTTTTTTTTCCCAGGGGATTTGGCACGCTGGGGTGGGCTCCCAGCATGCTACCTAACTGTTTGGGAGGGTGTCTGTAGCCGACAGGGGATTGGGCACCCTCGACACAAACAACATGGGGGGGATTTATGCCAACGGGGATTGGGCATCCCTGTTGGCACAAAAAGAAGGGGAGGTGCAGAGCTGAGGGGGATTGGGCACCCCCCTTGGCATTAAACAATTGGGGGGTTATTTCTGCTGACGGGGAGGGCCCCCATCGGCACACAAGGAAAGGGGGGTAGGGTAAGAGCCAAGGGGGATTGGGCATCCCCCCCGGCATATCACAAATGGGGGGGGTGCGTTACACTGACGGGAGTGAGCTCCCCCATCGGCACATTCACAGGGGGCAGGGGCAGCTGACAGGGGGATTGGGCACCCCCAAAGTCGGCAGTCCAGCGGCCAGTGTGTTGCCATGTACTTAATGGCGGCGAGCACGGCAAGAAAAGGACCGTTGCATATGACAAGCTTTGCTCGGTTTGCAGCGGACCTTTTCTTAGATGTGCTCGCCACATTATGTATGCATGGTGTGGCATTGGCATGCAGGCTGATTGGGGAATGCGGGACCACCTACTGATGCGTGCCCTGCATTTGCCCAACAGCGACCGTGCCTCCAAAGCTACAGTGTCCCAAGATGTTGGCTGCACAAGCACGCCAACATAAAAAGTAATACCGTTTTCTGCCTGCTATTTTTGGCAGTACTAGCTCTTAAACTTGAGACATAAGGATCCTGTTTTCATGCAAATGGTTTCAGTAATAAACAATAAGGGGGAGGAATAAATTTAGAAAATGTATGAAATAGTCTCTTAATTGTGTCTGAATATTATATTTTGAAGGGTTTTCTCAAATAACGGAAAGATGCTTTCAAGACCACCAGGTTTCTCCTCCTGGTAGTAACTATAACTTGTTGTAACTGATAAACTGCTTTATGTTTTGTACCTTTTGTCAAATTGAGCTGCCTACCGTATTGAGCTATTGTATTCCTGTTGTAACTTTGTCTGTACGTTATGTGCTGTGTTTATGATGTGGAACCTTAGTAAAAGGGTTCTTACTCAAAGGTTGTTTCTGGGTAAGCAATTAAATAAATAAAAAGCAGTATTTGTTAGTCAGCAAAAAAAAAAAATCATCATATTGGTTTTAGCATTAATGTACTGCATAACCCCTTATTTCCACATACCCTTATTTCCACAGGCACCACCTCACCTGACTTATTAGCGCAAATCTATCAGTGCTGTGCTAGTTTGTTGATTGCTCTCTGCCCATCCTCCACCTATCCAGAGACCTGGCAAAGTTTTAAAATAAAATTATAACACAGAAAGATATTCCTTTTCCCCACATGTGCCTGTAGGCATCATGGGAGTTGAGGATACGTATCTGCACAAGCCAGCAGAAGTTATACTCTTATTCATTTCAGTTACATGTTATGGCTGGGTGTCGGTGAAGGATAAAGCAGACAACAGAACATTGGTGCAACACACTGCAGTGTGGCTTTATTTTCTTTCAAAGTCAGGACAAAATAATTAACTCCAAAATAAACAAAGCAAAATTCTTTACAGAACTTTCCCATGGCTGCCTCATCTTGAATTAAGGGAACCACAGGAATTGAGTGCCCTTAAATTTTTGTTTTCCTTAGCATAACAGTAAATATAGTAATGAGTACTGTACAAATAATAAGATTTTAATTTTGAAGTACATGGATGCATTTACACTTGGTCAGAACATTTATTGTCAGATTGAAGCACTGAGCACTTTTGCATTCATGGCACATAATGGAATATTGCACATTAATGTACTGTGTCTTTAAGAAGCTGCTCTATTTAAGGAACCATTGAATGCTTGTTTTTACCTCCCCTTGATGACCTGCTAGCAGACACAAAAATGATCTGGGCTCTTTTGTTGGTCAGCATTGTGCTTTGGAGTTTGGCGGCACTTTTAAAACTATAAAATAAAGCAGGTTAGTACTTCAGCAGTTGTGAGGGTGATATACTGCTTTCTTGACTGAAGTGATATTTATCTCACACCACCACACCAGTGGAGCTGTTTTTGTGGTTGTATTTACTTCTGTCTGGTTGCACATCAAACAGATCTTAAGATAGGTTGCCAACTGTCTGTACATTCCTCATCTATAATAGTATGGGGTTACTCTAAACAATACTCCGCCCTGGCTCAGATGCACACGAGGACTGAAGTGAGCATCCTTTATCACTTATTGATGTAGGCCTCAGGCACCACTACCTGGGCATCCACACTTTTTGTATGGGGGTTGGGTCTCATGAGGTACAGAACACCCTTCTTCAGTTTCTACCACCAAAATTGTTTTGCCCCCACACCACCATTAATCTGCATACCGTCCTTGACCTTAACGTACTGCAACAGTTTGGCAGCATTAGCATCTTTAGCCTGCAGTATACCCCAGTCAGTACTGTTCTGACCAATGTTACCTGCTAGAGATATATCAACACAGTCACCTCCTGCTGGCTTCCCTTAATATCTGCAGCCTAATGGAAAAGCTAACACCCCTCTAAGGCTGGATTGCTCAACACTACCCAGACATTCTAGCCATATCAGAGACCTGGCTCTCCAAAGACATCCCTGATGCATCTGTCACCCTCAATGAATGCTCCATCTTCCGAGCTGACAGGCTAAGCAAACAGGGTGGTGGCTGTGCCCTCTACATAAGAAACTCCCTGCACATCCTCCCTGTCTCCCTCCCCTGCCCTGCACGTGGTGCCCAAACCCTTGCCATTACGTTACTTCTTGGCAATCTTGGTAAAACGCTTTATGTTATGGCTGTCTACATCCACCCACATAACCAAAAGCCCACCTTTGATTTAGTACTGACCAGTATCACTCACCTCCCATCCAATAGTGAAATCATTGTATTGGGAGACTTCAACGTGAACTGGTTATCCCCTGCATCTATCCCCTACAAAGAATCCATTCTATCATATAACCTTACCCAGGTTGTCCAGTCTTCCACCAGACTGGATGCCAAAACTGGGACCTTGACAGTAATTGACCCCATCTTCACTAACTGACCTAATAATCTCACCCATGTCAAAGTGCTTCCAGATGCTCTAGGTGACCATTCCCCAGTTACCTGCTGGTGGTCAAACAAACAAATATTCCCCAGCCCCCTCCAAAGTCTCCTACCAGAGGTGCCTCGGAAAAGGATCCTTCTCCCACCTCAAAACATACCTCTCACCTGCAACTGGTCCTGCACCCACAATGCCCAGTCTGTAGATACCACCCTCTCCTACTTTACTTCAATCGTTAATGCTGCATGTGACATCTTATTCCCTTCTCCAAGCAGATAGTGAAATGTGACACCCCCTGTATCTCCCAATCACTACTAGACTAAATGTACATCAAAGACGACCTCTAGTATAGAGTACTGGACATGCAACTCCCCCATGACAGACAGAATTACAGTAAGGCAAGAAACAAATGTATCTGGGCCATCCCCCAAGCCAAAGTCACCTATATTGAACAAGTTCTTACCTCCTCCTGGGCATCCGGGCAAAAATTCTGGAGCAATATTAAAGAACTTAGTGGGAAAGTTGTATCTCCTGCTCCTGCCCAACTACTATCCGATGGGCACGTCACCCAGGATCCCACTAAAATCTCCACCGCCCTAAATGCGGCCTTCTCAGATCTCAGTCATATCCTTCCCTTTAACTTTTTTGACCCGATTCAAAACTGCACCATGGACAAATCTCCCACAACAGACCTCCCCTTTTTCCGGCTGCGAGTCATCTCCTGCAGTGAAGCAAAATGCTACCTTACCAATGTCCTTGTGAATTCTCATATTAGCAGTGACTCCCTGAATCTCAAACTCCTTTGCCTTACCATGGATGAGACTCTGCCCCAGTTTACCAAAATTCTTAATCTGTCCCTATGCCTTAGCCAATTTCCTACTCCCTGGAAATGTGCAGTAATAACCCCCATCCTGAAGAGGGGTGACCGCACATCCACCAGTAATTATAGGCCCATCTCAGTCCTTCCTTTTATCTCCAAGGCACTCAAAGAAATTGTTTCAGATCAGCTTACAGACTACCTGTCCAAACATAACCTGCTCTGTCCCCAACAACATGGCTTCTGGAGGGGCCACAGCACCACCACTGCCCTCCTTAAGTTTACATCATTTATAAATGAGGCCCTGGAACAGGACCACCTGACTGGGGATATCTATGTTGACTTGATGAAAGCATTCAACACCATCAGTCACGCACTACTCCTCCACTCCCTTCCATCTCTGAGCATCTCCCCCAAGGCCACCTTTTGGTTCAAAGACTATCTTACCGGCAGAACACAACAGGTAAAAAAAAAAAAAAAACACTACAATCTCCTCCAGTAGACCAGTCCTATTAGGAGTGTCACAAGGATCCATATTGTGCCCCTTGCTCTTCATCCTTACTGCTCTATGCGGATGATACTATAGTTTTCTGGAAACACCTCCACCCTAACTCTATTCAGTCTGCTCTTCAGGGTTTTTTGGGGAACTTGAAACCTGGTTGTCTGAACACTGCCTAATACTGAACTACAAATAAACTAAGTCCATGATCTTTGCCCACTGCCAAAGCCCACACAGAAACTCCACATTAACTATAACAAACTATATGGGTACCCCCCCCCCAGATCATGTTACTTCCTTCAAGTACCTGGGTATCATACCGGACACCTCCCTCACCTACCACACCCATTTCCATCACCTCTCCTCCTCCATCAATGCCAGGCTGGTGCTACTATACCGGCATTAATACTGCCTATCCACTGAGGTAATCTGACTCACTGTTTCCTCCTCTGTCTTATCCCTAGTAGATTATGGCATTGTGATTTACAGGACTGCAGCTCAAACTGCCTTACACCACATAGAACTAGCTCTCTATAAAGCCTGCCACCTGGTATCAGGTTGTGATAGATTAACACACATCTGGGTTCTGTATAAGATTATGAACTGGCTAAACTTTGAAGGTAAGCTTAAGTACCACACTTGTCTCCATGCCAAGAAGATACTCCAGAAGCAAGCCCCCTCAGGCTTCTGTCCCCCTCATCCAAATGACCCCACACAGAAGGACCCCTAGAATCTCCACCAAAACTTCTCTCCTACTCTCCCATTGTAGGACCTTCCTTGGTCAAAAGTCCTTCTGCTATTTTGTCCCACTCTGGCTTAACAACATTCCTCCCACCATCTCCTTGGAACCCAGTCTTCGATGCTTTAAAACTGGCCTAAAGACCCTCCTCCTGGATTCCTCCTCCTGTGACTGTTTCTTAGCCTCACCATTCCTAGAGTATTTGCCTGGCACCCAATTCCAAATATCTTGTTTTCCTGGCTAGCCTAACAACCCTCACCAGCAGGGGGCCTTACCTACTTGCACATTAGTTCTCCCAGAAGCTGTCTTTCTGATGTCTTAATTATGAACTTGCTTCCTACTGCTTTTATCTACAATTTTGTACTTTGACACTGGGTCATTGGCACTAAACTGTATGTACTTTCTGAGTATTCTTACTGTTTATATTCTTGCAACGTTCGTATTGTTTGTATTCCTGACGTGGAACCTTTTCAAAAGAGTCCTTGACTCAAAGGGTTGTAATTCCAATTACCTAATAAATAAATAAAATAAATCAAGTAAAAGCCCCTTCTGCCTTAACCACATCTTCTGTCTTGATTGCCTTCTTATCCCCACTACAGCAGTGCCAGTCACAGTCTTATCTGGGTCCCACATTCCATTTCCATGCTGGCTTCTCTGTCATTCAACAAGTAACAACCAGAGAACATGGGCAGCAGTGAAATATCTTGCTCAGTCAAGGGTTCCTCCTCTCCAACTGAGCGCATGAAACCTTTTCTTCTGAGTCCTCATCAAAACTTTCTGGTTGGGACCTCTTGAGTAGCACCTGGCACTTATGTTCTGCCTCTTTGCAGAGACAGTCTGTCTCCAGCCTTTGCAACTCATCCACCATATCTTCATCAAGGTTTCCACCATCCAGGCATCATCCTGTCCTTCTAGTCCACCTTGACCACTCTGTAGTTCCTCGTCCATGTCATCACATCTAACAAGTGCCATCCTCATCTCGCCAGTCTCCGCTGCCATGCACCTCTTCCAGTTATATTGGGCACCAGAGCTGGTACCAACTGACTCAAATCCTACTATAATCCAGGACTTCCAGTCAGCATCCCACTGTTAACACCATATGTGTCTGGGTGTGAGTGAAGGATTACACAGACAACAGCATAAAATAATTAACTCCAAAATAAATAAAGCTAAATTCTTTACAGAACTGCAGATAATTCACTTTCCTTAGTGGTCACATGAGATAACTTTAAGCAATGGTGTATCCCTTCATTAATACATCAGTTTGAAGCAACAGACTATGAAAGTCTTTCCTCTGCCCATGGTCAGCACCTACTAACCCACTGATCTACTGATCCATCTTTCCTGTGGAAATTATCCTTCCCCTCTGTTGGCCTTGCATATTTAGTTGATAGTGCCCCCCCCCCCCAAAAACTAACAAAAAAAACAAGCTAAAGACAAAGAACCTCAGTGAAAAAGCACTGAAACAAGGGTTACCTCAAAGGGCATTGGAAATAAAGCCAAGTTTCAAAGAAACACAACATCACACATACCCCGTAATGCAAAGCATTATGGAATGTATATGCAAATCACCATGACATTTTAAGCTGGTTCAGCTTCAAGTAGGAATGCATGGTGCCAATAATTTCTTTTAGGCATGCAGCACTTTATTTCAGACTGCACTTAATAACAATAGTTTAAACAACAGAAGTTTCTTTTTATTTAGCACGCTATCAAACCCCTTCCATTGATGGGTTTGTAGGGCACTGTTTTCAAACAACGTGAAGTTTCATTTTATAAAGCACCTTGCACTTCATTAATGCACTGCCAACACTTTATTTCTGAGAATACCTTAAGCATTTTATCTTTCTTCATATAAAGCACATGTAGTTCTTGATTAAAACAGCCAGAAAGCAAGCTTGGCATTTTATAAAGGTATACATATTTATTCAAGTTCTAGCCTTCTTCCTATATACAGTCAGCTACAGTATTTGCTCATAACCATATCTGTTATTTTGTCAGAAAGGCATATGGCTTCTGGTGAGGGATAGAATGGTGAATAAGAAACAAAGAAAGGAAAAAGAGAAATTTAGGGAGGATACAAAATGACTGCGATAGGTGGCCAACCTACTGCAGGGTTAGAAAAATGAACAGGATAGTTTTCTAGAGGTACTATCACAACAGATTGTACAGAAGGAATGGGAAAAGATAAAAACATGTCCCTAACTGCTACACCAATTTCCTGGGTAGAGCACACCACATATGTTTTGCGAAGTCCTTGTATTCCCTAGAGGCATTTTTTTTTCAAACTCAGGTACACTTGAAACTATGGAAAAGAGTAGGGCACTTATTACGCCTTGAAACGTTTTATGACCAGCATAAGACAAGCACACAGAGACTGCAAAGGGCAGCAACAGTACTGACTAATGCAGTATAACTACTGCAGGCTTTAGCACTAAACTATTATAAAATTCCAGGATGTCTTACATGGTTGAGTCATGACCTTTGCAATGAAGACAAGCAGGTTTTCACACTAGAATTCAGTACCTTTACGTTTAAATCCTGATGAAATTAGGAGGGTGCAATAGAGGCAATCATTGTTCATGCCTACAAACTACACAGGTAAACAGAATAAAAGGCTGAGGGGCCCTTGCCTTTAAAAGCTCATGTATCAGTTTAGGAGTAAAATATTATAGACAAAAATGGATACACTAATGTTGCTGTAAATTATTACTAAAAAAACTACTGCATACAAGGAGATATGTTTTGGCTAACAAATACTGCTGCTTTAAGATAGCCCTTTAATTCTGCTTCATAAGTTGCCCCCAACCCTCTCATTTTGAGTCTGCATTAGCATTGCTTTTACTTGAAATAATTAAAAGGGTAATCCATTAAATATGTTCACGTTTAAGTTTAAAGACCAATGGGAGTTCACAATATAGGTAATATTATTTTTACTGCTAGCATATATTAACCATAAAAAACAAGTTAAAGTGAAAAAAATAGTGTTCTTCGGACTCACCATGGGGTTTTGACAGCATGCTTTATTTAATGGGGAAAAAACTGCAAAAGGTGCTCTCAGGTGCTGGAGGTGTTCAGGGCCACAGCACAATTCCAACGCAGAAAGACCTAACACCCAACCCTACCAAGAAAAAAAACTCTTCACAACTGAGTTGTAATGCTGAAACAGATTTGTTGCAAGGAAAAAGCACAGCAAAGAAATACAGTGCAGCCACAGAAGTTAACATTTCATACTCCCTCCTCCTCCATATCTGAGTTTTTTTTCTCACTACTCTTGTCCCTGATCTCTCTGGCCCCAACACACTTTGATGATGTCATTTTTTGTCCTTTTGACTTTTCTGTTCATACACCAGTCCTTTATGAAAAGTGTGTTTTGAAAAAATGAATAGATAATATGATAGACATTTAATTTGTCAGCCTTTGCTTTTACGTATCAAGAGGTTCAAGTTTCATATTTTTTTTTCCTGTGATTAAAACAGTGCTGATACAAAAATGACGTAATGCTGCCTGTTTACTCAGAATGTTGATATGGAAAACAGGTCCAGGGACATCAGCAACAAAAACACAACTTAGTGATATACTTCCATGTTATTTATTCATAAATTAAAAAAAAATAAATAACATGTTGGCATACAGTAAATACACCAAGTATTGGAAATGGTAAAAATTCATTAAGGGACTCCACCACCTTTGAGGTAGGACTGACCATACCTGATAGGGGTCTGGGGAAACATTTCCTTATTTTATATTGCTTGTTTTATGCTTTATTTCATCAGTTTTTATGCCTTATGGGGTACATTTTGCACATGAGCAGTCCTTCCACATTGTGCTCCAGGAACTGAGTCAGGCTTTTTAATTTCTCTCTATGAATTTAATTTACCTGGGTTCCCCTCACATTTCATCTACTGAATACACCTCGGCAGAAAAAGCAAAAAGTACTAAATTTAAAAACAAAAATAAGGTGAGGTGTCAGCATGTGATCTGGAAGCAAGACAAAATGGTAATATTAAATGCATGCTGAAAATAGAAAATAGAGTTAAAACAATGATGTTTTGACCTTAGGTCTTCTTCAGGAAATATTTAAAAGAGAACATTGCATTTTCTCTTTTAGATATTTCCTGAAGAAGACCTAAAGTTGAAATGTCATTTTTAACTCTATTTTCTATTTCTAGCATGTATTTAATATTATCATTAAGTACTAAATTTGATACTTCCACTGACTGTCAGGTTTATTGTTCAACTTAACCAAGACTTTACCACACCATATTACACAGTCAATAGAAATAATTAACCTAATTACTTAGCTATAAGACAGAACAAGTTAAAAACATTTGCTTAAAAAAACATATACAAATTCATTGGAGAATCAAATAATGACAGCTTAATCATTTTCAAAATATATATTGCTGAAAATAATTGGGTCCATAGCCAATTCTTCTGCAAACTTTCTCAGTAGACAATAAAACATATGTTAAATTATTTAAAGTACTTATTTATTTGTCTGGGGCTAAAGCATAGTGCAATTTAGATCCTGTATTTGAAAGTTGCCGCTTTATAACGAGGGCAAATTTCAGTAATATGTTATTGAACAAAGTACCAGCTGAGGTAGTGGAAGCAAAGTCCATGACATCTGTTAAATTGGACAGGGCTAATGCGAGATGGGGGGATAGTTCCTGGGATCTGAGTAGGTCCAAGAAACACATGGGCAGACTAGATGGAACCTTGGTCTCCTTCTGCCATCTCTTTTTCTATGCTTCTGTTTAATATTGTCTATAACCTCTGTCCTAAATTTATAGTTTGTAGATCTCTTTATCTTTTTTTTTTTTTTACTTCTTTTGCCTAAGACCTTAATATGAGATGTCTGATATCCTTTGGTAAATCTTCTCAGAAATGGCAACTGAACAGTGAAGACCATTACAGCAAAAGAAATTGGCAGGTCACTGTAATGGTCCCCACTGTTCACCGACACTGTGTCCCCCAGTGTGTTGCCCCTCCCTTAAACAACTCCAACTCTGAGTTTCTTATCTTAATAGCAGGGGGTGTAGGGGTAGAGCCCCCACATGAGGTGTTTGGGGGCACAGCTCCCCAGGCAAATATATTGTCATATCAATGACACAATGCAGACAGTCAGTATTGTGTCTGTCAGTGTGGTGGATGTCAGCGACTTCATTGTTGCTGCGATGTGGTAGAACCATATCCTCCTGTGGTTCTTCTTTTTCCTTTTTACTGTCTTTTTCACAAGTTCAAGATAGCATTCAGGTTCCTGTATTTTGTTACTATGTACCAAGAGATGAATCTATCAAGTCTATGAAATGTTCAGAGGTTTTTGTCAGTTTATTTGTCTTTTTTGTCCTTTTTCTTGTAACCGAGGTAAACAAACATACACTGGAAATTGCTCCCTAACGTTACAGCGCACTGCTCAATGGAGACATCAGCGGTCAGATATTAAAAAATTTGTGCTGGAACAAATCAGGTTTGTGTCAGCTCAATCTGAGTTTGTGACCTTTTTGGGGGGTGCTATACTCAGTGTCCCCTGTAGCAGGCACTAAACTCATTAGTGCCCGGGCACTAACATAACACTGTGCCCATACAGGTGCAGCAGCAAGTTCAAAGGTTTGTGACAGCAGTGAACAGCACCCAAAGTGGTACTATTTACCTCTGCTGAAATCAATGACTGAACTGGGGGTTAAGCCCATGGACCACCCCAATGATGGTGGAACAGCTGTACAGCAGCTGCCCTCACCTGATCACCCATCACGCCAGTGAAGTTGCAGGCCCAGGTGGCCCGGGGCACCCCATCCCCAAACATCCATCTCACAGGAGTGGTTCCTATTCTCTATTGTCAAGCAGCACCCCCATCCCCCATATACTCATCCCCTCCTTATTAGCTCATAAGGTGGCTGGCTAAGGAGGCGCGAGGACAGCTGTGCTGGTTACTGTATTTGGGTTCCAGGAAAATCCCCAGAGACCCTGATGGGGGGGTGGATGAATGGTGTCTTGGGAGTAGGTGGGGTGGGTGGAGGGCCACTGGAATGCCAATGTTTGCCAGTCTGTTTGTCGATGGGCTTTTTGGGGGTGAGGCATGGGTACCACAGGACACAAGTGATAGTATATGGAACATGGGCTGGGTGTTCCGGTGGTGAAGGGGTGATACTAGACACCAGGGAGATCTGAACTATCATGATAATGGGCATTTAGGGGGTGGGGGTGCCACTAGAAACCAATGAGATCTGTGCTATCACAGGAAAGGTGATTGGAGGGTGGGGATAGCCACTAGACATGAGAGAGATTTGAACTACAATGGGATTCATGATTGGGGTTGGGGTGCCTCTAGACAGCAGGGAGATAGATACTATAATGAGGTGGGAATTTAGAGGATGGAGGAATTCCACTAGACACCAAGTAGATCTGAGCTATCATGGGACATGTGTTTGGGGGTATGGGGAGCCATTAAACATAAGGGATATCAGAACTATTATGGGATTGGAGACCAGAGGTGGGGGTGCATTTAGAACCCAGGGAGATCTGAACTATCATCAGAAAGGGCAGAATGGGCAGACTAGGTGGGCCAAGTGGTCCTTATCTGCCATCAAATATATGTTTCTATGTTTCTAGAAGGATTATCAGGGGGTTGGGGGACCAGGGACCACTTAACTATCCTGGGATGGGTAATTGTGGGGGAGGTACCACTAGACACCAAGGAGATAGACATCATCATGGGACAGGCATTTGGGAAGTGGGGGATGCCACTAGAAACCAGGGAAATCTGAACTATCATAGGATGGGCATTTGGGGGCTGAGAGGTGCTGTTAGATTCCAGGGAAAGCTGAACTATCATGGGGCATGTGACCAGGGGGTGAGGGGTGCCACTAGACACCAGGGGAATCTGCACTATCATGGGATAGGTGATAGGGGTAAGGGGGTGCTGATAGACACCAGAGAACAATCTACAGACCTTGGGACAGGTGTTTGGGTGGTGGGGAGTGCTGTTTGACACCAGGAATAACATGTCAGTTGCTCACAGGATGGGTGCCAAAGGGCCACCACTCACCATGAAAATGAGCCAATAAAAACCATGAAAATGGTCTCTTAGTACCACGCATGCCTAATGGGCTTATTTGCATGGTGCGGCTGAATATATCCAACATGGCACCCAGCACTGCATAGAAACATAGAAACATGGAACATAGAATTTGCCAGCAGATTAGGACCACTTGGCTCACCTAGTTTGACCATGTTCCCATACCCATAGTTTCACAGCATCTCCTACTTGATCTCTCACCTATTCATCCCTCCTTCCTTCTCCTAAGATTATCTTATGCCCATCCCATACATTCTTGAACCCTACCACCTCCTCTTGAAAAACTGTTCCAAGAATCCACCACTCTTTCTGTGAAGTACTTCCTCACATCTCTCTTGAAGCTACCCCCCTCCAGCTACTTATAATGCCCCCTTTTCCCTGAGCACCTTTTTTTCTGAAAAATATTTCCCTCTTGTAGCTTGTTTACCCTTGAGGTATTTAAATGTCTATCTTATTCACCATCTCTCTCCTCTCTTCCAGATTGTGCATGTTTAGGTCTTTAATTTCTCCTTGTAGGGCTTCTGATACAAACGGTATCATTTTAGTTGCCTTCCTCTAGACTGTATCCCGTTTATCTATGCCCTTTCTGAGACATGGTCTCAAGAACTGGAAACAATACTCTAAGTGGGGTCTTACCAGTGATCTATACAGAGGCACCACCACCTCCCTCTTTCTGCTGGTTATGCCCCTCCCTGTACACTCCAGCATGCCACTCAGCCTCTCAACTGCCTTATCACACTGCCTGGCCACCATCTGGTCATCTGATATGATCATGTGTACCACAACCCCCATCTTGTACTCTGCCCCCATGTTTCTATACCCTGAGTGTATTATTTTACACTTTTTTCAGATTGAAACCCAGCTGCCATACCCTTGACCACTCCTCAAGTTTTCTCAGGTCACTGCTCATCCTTTCCACTCCCGTGGAGTCTCCACCCTGTTGCAGAGTTTAGTGTCATCCAAAAAGAGGAAGACCTTCCCTTCTAGCTCCTGCAATGTCAGTTAAAAAGACATTGGAGAGTACTGGTCCCAGCCCTGATTCCTGAGGCACTCCACTTGTCAACCTCCTTACCTCCATTTAGCCACAACCCTCTACTGCTTATCCATTAACCAATTTATTACATTTGAACCCACTCCTATGCTACCCTGCTTACCTTACTGAAAACTAGGTAGGTTACGTCCATCACTCTACCCTAATCTAGTTCCTTGGTCATCAAGTCAAAGAACTCTGTCAGATTTGTTTGGCAATACCTCCCCCCTCATGAAACCGTGCTGCCTCATGCCTTATAATCCATTGGATTCAAAATAGTCTACAACTCATTCTTTCAGCAGTGATTCCATTAACTTTCTCATTGCTGAAGTCAGGCTGACTGGCCTATAATTGTTAGCCTCCTCCCTGTTACCACTTTTGTGAAATGGAAATACATCTGCCCTCCTCCAGTCTTCTGGGAATAAACCTATTTCCAGTGAGCAGTTAAACAAGACCATCAGTGGTGCAGCCAGTACCTCCCTGAGGTCCCTCAGTACCCTTGGGTGGACCCCGTTTGACCCACTGCTTTGTCCACTTTGAGGTCTGTGAATCTCTTCAGGACTCTGTCCTCCAAAACTGGACTAGTGTCCACCTCCCTCCCTCAAATGCTCCTGTAATATTTTTGTTGCCCCATCCTGTCCCTTTATTCTGTGAACACTGAACCTTTTCCTGTTCCCCTCTGGATAGCCTCCCCCTTCTCTTCATAACCTCGACTTCTCGAAGGTCTTTGATTTAGTATCCCTCTCTGGCCTCTTAGGTAGCCTCCAGGAACTAAGAGCTGAACTATGGATTATTACATGGATTGCATCGTGGCTCAGTGATAGGAGACAGAGGATCAATATTAGAGGACATACATCAGAATGGGGCAGAGTGGCGAGAGGGGTTCTGCAGGGTTCAGGTGTTGGGCCCTGTTTTGTTCAATATCTTTCTCTCTTCACTGACCACTTCCATGAACTCATGGATATCAAAGTTTGCAGATGAGAGTAAAGTAGTGGAAATTGTAAGAACTGAAATGGATGCACAAAATCTGCAAAAAGATTTGGACACAATAACTACCGGGGCAGAATTACATAAAATAAGATTTAACATAAGAAAGTGTAGTGTTATGCACTTTGGCAGTAATAACATCCATGCAACTTATAAGCTAAGTGGATATATTCTATAAAGGGTAGAGTGTGAAAGGGATCTGAGAGTTTTAGTAGCAAACAACCTCACATTTAGGTCACAAACTACCAACGTGGTCAATAAAGCAAATAGAATCACCTCCAGAAGGAGGGAAGTGATACTCCCTCTGTATAACTGCTTGGTGAGGCCGCACCTTGAGTACTGCGTGCAGTTTTGGAGGCCACACTTAAAGCGGGACATTAACCTCCTGGAGAGGGTCCAGAGGAGGGCAACCAAAATGATTTGGGGCTTGGGGGACAGGACCTATGAGGAGAGGCTCGAAGAGCTAAATATGTACACATTGGAAGAGAGAAGGGACCGGGGGACATGATAGAGGTCTTTAGGTACATGAAGAGGGTAAATAGGGGAGGAACAGTCAGGGTGCTTGAAGGAAGGAGGAAGGGGCCACTAGAGGGCATGGCTGGAAGCTGGAGGGAAGTTCAGGGAGAAAGGAGGAGGTGCTACTTCACTGAGGAGGGTGGTGGAGCCATGGAATGCACTGCCTAGGGGCTGGTGGAGGCAGAGACAGTGGAGGGGTTCAAGAGGGGGTGGGACAGGTACAGGGAAAGGGTTCTGGAAGCAAAATCCAATGCAGAAAGAATATCCGGAACTGGGAAGGGAGAAGCCAGAGAAGGCGAGGGGGACAGCAAGGTCAGCACCCAGGTTGGGGACTGACCAAACGAGCAGACACGAAAGACCGTTAGGCCTATTCTGCTGGCATTTTAGTATGTTAGTATGTTACAATGCTCCACTGTATTTTACATAACATTAAGAATAGAGACAAAACCATAATACTGCCACTGCACGGTGCACTGGTTAGACAGTTACTGGAGTACAGTGTGCAGTTTTGGAGCCCCAGCCATGTGACAGACGTTAAAAAGTTGGAGGTGGTTCAGAGAAGAGCAATGAAAAGGACAGAAGGGTTGCAGTCCCTCCCTTATGAGGACAGAATGATAAAGCTGAATCTATACTCATTAGAATATCATAGGTTAGGGGGAGATCTATGCTTAGTATACTCAGCATTTGAAAATTTAGACTTATGGGAATGAATTGGTTTAGAAAGAATAACTATGGTTAAATCTACAACAATCCATGACCATCAGTTAAACAGGGAACTATTTAAGACAAATACAAGGAGATCTTGGTTTAACCACAGAGTAGTGTCTAGCTGGAACAGACTCCCACACAGTACAGTCAATAGTGATTCAATTAATAACTTCAGAAATAAATTAGAAGTTTTTAATGGTGTAAACTGACAATAAAGCAGGGGAAAGTAAATACACCAACTAATGAGATTTCTTGGCACAAGCTATTGTCTCAAACCTGACTTATAAGACTTGAGACTTAAAATCATCCCACCCCTGGCTTTCCTTTTTTGCTTACATACCTAAACAAGCATTTGTCAATGTCAAATGTTCACCATTGGTATTGTTTTGCAGCAGGTCTTGCTTGTACACATTTTTACTATTTACTGTATTTACCCAGGATAAAGCAGATGAGATGCTATATCTCATGTTCAGTGGTGTCCTGCTTTAACACATTTTTAGATTGTAATTACCCAGGAAAGGCCTGCTGAGAGGCAATATCTAGTTTTAATTGGGCTCCCTCATTTTGATCCCAAATGTGCAGCTGTCTTTTTATGATCTGATGTTATAATCAACACAGGTGAAATTTTTAAAATTCCATCCAAAAGGTGATTTTGCTGTGTGACCATGGAAACAAGTTTTGGAGGGGATTTGAAAAATTACATCTGTCAGGAGGTGGGGTAATGCAAGGGATATAAAGTAAATGGTTAGGGCTTATTCTACATAGGAAGTGGTGGCTTTCAAATTCTTGTTGTAGGACAGTTCAAAGGTTAAAACATTTGTTGTACTATTGCTCTGGCATCACATCTATAGTAATACAACTTTTTTGCCTTCTCCTGCCACCCGATTTGCTCACTCAACAACCGTCTGATGATAAAAATATTGACATGGTGGCATGATTACGAGAGTGCCAGTCAGTGGACATTCCTCTTTTCAACATGAAGAGCCTCACACAGCTCCATGTCACAAAAGTGAATTGCTATTATTATTTTTTTATCTAATTTTAAAAATAAATGGTGCAGAGCTAGTGGGAGCGGGATGAAGCCGAACTGAGTCAGAGCAGAGAGAAGCAGGAGTCAGCCAGAGCGGGAGCAGCATGAGATAACCAAGGTAACCATCAATTGAAATAAAAAAAATGCAAGAAAGACACGAGTCAGGAACCATGTACTATACAAAATAGTAGATGGTTAACCTTCCACAACTAAGGCTGTGTTTCCATCGAGGTTGTTTATGACATCATGGAGACTTCTCAAGCTTCACTCTCAAGGTCCCCATGATGTCATCAACAACCTCTATTGAAACATAGCCTTGTTGTGTATGGTCACCCATGCACTATTCTAAATGTTGACCATTAGTGGCCAAAATTGCAGAAAATAAAGTTATGAGTGAATGTTGGAACAATTTGTTTTCATCATAACTGTTGGTTTTTCACATTTTCACACCAAATTTTCAACATAATCTTTTTATGACCTCTCCTTTTAAGCATAACAGGTGTCAGTTATTAAACAAAGGTTGAGGCGTCATTTGTGCTACAAGTGTTACAACACATTTTGTGTAGGACTTGAGAAAAAAACAGCTGTCATATTCATGAAGTAGTGTGAAAAAATGGCTATGTTGAAAAGTTGGGGTCAAAATATTGAAAATTACCATATTTATGAGCGTGAATTGAAAAAGATTGCAATGTAGACTTGTAACTTTGTTGTTTTTTCATATTTGGTACCTCAGATTTTCAACAAAGCCTTCTTAGGACTGCAAATAGCCTTCTTATGAGCCCACCTCATGAACAAGGGTGGGAAACATAAACCCTACCCAAAATATGATTTTGCACCATTAGTGCAAAAGTACATTTTGTCCAGGATTTTGAAAAATGACAGATGTTATACTCATGAGGTGCTGTGTTGAACATTTGGGGCCAGATATTCAAACTGCGCCCAAAAAGTGCACAATAGCAGGAGCAAGCGCAAGTCTATTGAGCCCATGCGCAAGAGATGTGATATTCAAAAACGGAGCAGGCCAAATTGTGCCTACAGCTGATGACTGAATATCGCACCACCTGCATCATAGCGCAGCTAGGGAAGGGAAGCTGAGCAGATCTGATGCACCATAGCGCAACAAGGGATGTTCAGCTGAGCAGTCCAGAGGTGCCATAGCACAACCAAGGAGCTCCCCAGCTGCAGAGCAATGTAACTGCACAATCAGGGAGGTTGGGGCCCACCACCCATGCCACAGATGGGCACAGGAACACACAGCAGAACAGACATCATCCCCCCACACCCGAAGCACAGCACAACTGGGGGAGGACTGGAATAACCACTGGCCCATGGAGACAAGCAACCAACCACAGCCTGGCCACGGTGCCCCATCACACCTACTGGCAAGCCGTGACTGGCACACAAGGAGGGCAGACCACCCCATGCCACACCATCCCCCCAGTGCAGAGCACACCCTGCACTGTGACCCCCAGACACCCCCCCATGAGCAGTGACCACCACTGCAGGAAACCCTATGCATGCCACCACCCCCACTGTGTCAATGCAACCCTGTGCACCACAGAACCATGCAAGCCAGCCACACCGTGTGCACCCATCAGTGGGTTGCAGCACATATCAATGCAACAATGGCAGACATGGTGCCACCATGCACAGTCCCCCCAAGGTACTGCTGAGAGACCAACCATGCGTCGGCACAAGAGGTACCCCACATGGGATACGGCGTGCCCTTGACTCCACCACCACCAGTGGTACAGTGCCCTGCACAGTATTCCAGTGACACACCCCTACCCACCACTGGCCACAACAGCCAGCACAGAGACCCACAGTGGAAGCATACATCACACTGGATGCCACACAGGGTATGGACAGACACCCACCCATACCCAAGGGCACACCAACACAGGGACGCAGTGTTGGGGTAACCAAGCCCCCATTGTGGGCCCATGCAAGCCATGCACACACAACCCACAGTCCGCCATGGCACTGGAGTGCCAGCCACCCTGCGCAGGCACTGTAGACCTGTACATCACCAATAGTCACCCAGAGCACAAGCCAAAGACAGTGGGGCACATCCCCTGCAACACACACAAGCACAGCATGGAGGTGAGACAATGACTGTGGTGCCCACAGTGCCACCCAAGCCAGGAATGCACCACACCAGTAACAGGGGCAACCCAGCAAAGTGAAGGGTACAGTGTCCGCCCTGCAGGGACTGCCACCACTGACATGCCAGCAGACCGTGCAGGTCACAGACAGGCATGTGTGTCAGCTGCACAGGCCATGGATGGGCTGATGGGTGTGACATGGATACAGAGCATGCACCATGGACCACTGCACACAGTTATCCAGTGCACAGGGAACAACACACACAACACAGACACTGACTGATAGCTACCCCCACACCATAGTCACCTCCACATGGACACACACACATACCCATGACTGCACCACCCCTGATGCCATGCACACCACTGCAGCTGAGCACCTATAGCCTGCTGCAAATCAGAGACCACCACAGTATCCATATCAAAATTTAATTTATTGAAAATATAACAGTGAACTATGTACAAGAATAAAAACTATATACAAGCTTGGGGACACAAACAAGGTGGGGGTGGAGTAGGGGAAGGGTAGACAAATGGGATGGGATAGGAGGGTGTGAGGGTGGGTACAGGGGTAGGGAAGTCAGGGACTGAAGGACTCCTATTGGGACCGCCTTTCCGGACTCCGGGACCTCCGGCCTCTGTGCCACCACAGCACCCCCGTCATGTCCAGCCTTCTTAGAATGCTGATGAACTCGCGGGCCAGCTGTAGGATCTCCCGTAAGGTGTCCCGAATGTCCCTGAGATGGCGTGTACCTAGGACAAGGGAGCACAGTCAATAAGTGTGAATACACAACCCCATACAGCCCGCCCTTTGTGCATGGCATACGGCCATGGGACATACCACTGTGATGGTGTGTGACCACCGGCAGTGATCACGTCAACAGGACCTGCCCATCCAGGAGCATACAGCCATGCGGAGCGCTGCACACACACACCGGCCAAGTCATGCACAGCACCACCGTGGCCATTTAGTGACATGGCTATGTGGTGCAAAGGCAGTGGCACAGCCATGCACCTGGTGCACGCATGGACCACCAGTGACGCACACCCAGACATGCATTGCCACTGGACAGTGTTGACTGCAACAAGTTGCGTGCATGGCAGTGGTGTCGATGAATGGTGGCCATGATCTGCTGCCCACCCTGTCACACAGCATGCAATAGTAATCATGGATGTATGGCACTCACCATCATTGGGCCAGTCAGGTGGGCGGTGATGGCACTCGCCCCGCCTGGCTGCACTGTCCTCCCCCCTCAGCCGCTCTGCCCGCAATCTGCAGAGTTCGTCTGAGCCTGTGGGGAAAAAAAGGAGAGAAGAACATCAGTACATTCCCGAAGCAAAGTCCCCCTCCTCAAGGTATGTATCCTCAACCCAGCCAAACCCACCCACCCACACCCTGTGAACACCGCCACGGCCAACCCCATACGGTCCCTCCGCTGGACACATACAAGACTGTGACCCATATGGATGATAAAAGTGTGTTGATGGAACCCCTACCTGGACATGGCATCTTGCCCCTCCTGGCATGTGCCTGCAGTTGGGCCAGTAGCTCCGGCTCTCTCCTCCGCAGGTCACCATACTGGTGCCGGCACTACTCTGCACTACGCCTCCATCCGGTGGCTTCTTCCAGGGCAGTGGCCACCTCCTGCCACACCTGGGTGCTGGACCTGTCCAGGGAAGCCTCCCCGAAGAGAGACCCATGGTGTGGCTCCACAATGGCCACCAGATTGGCCAGCTCAATTTCTGTTCATTGTGCTGCCCTTCTGTGTGCCATCCTAGCAGCTATAGTAGGCAATATGGCACTCTGCAGCACGGTTCCCCACATGCAGATGCTGCACGGTACAGTGCTGCCATTCTCTATCGTGCTGTTACTGAACAGCACAACAGAGGTGCACCCATGCCTGACACATGGTGCCAAGGGGGCAAAGGTTGGGCACAGGGTCAAGGGTCTCTGGCGCAAGGCCGTGCACAACACCATCAGATGACAATGCATGTAGCACGATTGGCTGCCTGTGTGCCAGTGCCATAGAGGACTACAGAGCAGTTGGGCCATTGCACCTATGATGGCCCAGTGCCAAAGCGCTTATGTGGATCATTGCAACAGTTGGGCAACCTGGCTGTCCACACTGATGTCGTTGTGACAGGTGTGGAGGAAGCCCTGCCTGTGTCCCAGCATGCTGGTACTCACGGATGCCAGCACGCCGTGGCTGTAGCCGGGGCAGAGTCCGGCACCAGTGATGATGACATGACTGTCATGGGTAGTGACATGTGTGTGCCACAGGAAGGACACACAGCAGGGCAATTCGCGCCCATGGCTATGGGTGGTGCCGCCGAGGAGGTCTACATGTCAGCACAGTCCCAGGCTGTGCCTGTCAGCACCAGTGGGGCAGCACTGGTGTCTGTTCAGGACAGTGGGACTGTTGTGGCCACTGCAGTGGCATAACTGAGCCCTGGGGTGCGGCAGCCGGAGGGGCAACATCAGCAGTCGCCCACTGGGCTTGGGGGTACAGGGTTCAGCGGCGGCATCTGTGCACCACCTGTGGACATGCCCAGACCTGGTCCTGGTGTGCAGCACCCACCCTCAAGGGGTGCTGAACATCAGGGCCTTGCACACCCTGAGGGACAGGATGCCGAGGAGGCTGATGACCTCTTGGATGAGCACATCTGCCTACTGCGAGCATCGGTCCAGCAGCAGATGCAGCTTTCAACGTCCATGGATGCACTGCATGTGGCTCTGGAGTGGGCAGAGCAGAGTCGCAGCAGGGACACCACACTGATCCTGGCAGGGATGGGCCATTTGCAGGAGGATGTGACCACTGCTATTGACAGGCATGCACAGGCATTCATTGCTGTCATGGCCACAATGGGCACACAGTCAGGTGCCCATGCATCGCGGACACCACGCAGTGCACTATCCACCCCCCATTCCCGACATTGTGCGACTCCCACCCTGTCGCCACTGGGTTCAGCTGTGGGCATCCCGAGCACTCCTGGTGTAGGCATGTTCAGTGTGCTGCAGACCCCTGTGCGAGCATGGTCGCTTTCTCACAGTGGAACCCCTTGGGGACCATCGGTGCCACCCCATGAGGCCAGTGGTCAGCCTGCCAGTGCTGGCGGGTCTCAGCAGGGCTGCCCACGCATCCGTGGCAGCCATGACACTGTGTCATGTGACTGACCTGTCTCCCAGCATGGCTACTGTCTGGTGCTGCCCTGTGTGCATTGTGTGTGTCAGTGGGCAGTGCACGGGTAGGTAGCCTGCCCTGCACGTGGACACACAGTCCACCTGCACACCCTCCCGGCTGCTGTCCGCAGTTCATGTGCATGATGATGCCTGCATTGCACTGTACACCAATGTGCAATGTTGCTCAGCATCTGACACATGCACATGGACAGTCAGTGGGTGTGGTGGCCTGTGAACATGTGTGTTGCAAGGGTGTGCATTCTGAGTCGGTGTGCCTTCTGCCCTCTGTGCATGTTTGTTGTGTTGCGTGTGTGCGTGTATGTGTGTCCTTCAGCATGACATGTTAATCCTCAACCATCTCTGATTATGTGTGTGCCTCTGTGCCCTGCCACTTCCCTTGAAGGCATGCACCCCCAGTGCATGTCCATGCGTGTTTATGGGTTGTGCCTTGGCCACTGGTGGTTGCGCATGGCCCCATGACTTATCTGGGTTGGCTGAAGTGCTCCTCCGTGATGGTGTCCCAGTGCAGCTGTGCCAGCTAGAGCAGTCGGGGGTCCCGTCGGCCAAGGTGGGGGCTGCCCATCACCATAGCCTCTGGCATCCCCATCGTCCCCATTGCTGTCCCTCTCTTCATCCTGTACAGCTATCCCACATTCGTTGGCCATGTTGTGCAGGATGCAACAGGCCAGGAATATCCTGCAGGCCTTTGAGGGGCTGTACTTTAGGGCACCGCCAGAGGTGTCCAGGCAACAGAAACGTGCCTTCAGCATCCCGAACACCCGCTCGATGACAATATGTGTGGTGGCATGTGCCTCATTGTAGCGTTGCTGCGATGAGGTCACGGGCTGCTGGTAGGGTGTGAGCAGCCAGGGATGGAGTGGGTATCCACTGTCACCTGTGTGTAGAGGGCGGAGGTTAGTTTGGTGATCAGCATTGCCCTGCCCCAAGCCATGTAGGTCACTACCCATGCCACCTCTGGCCATGCTCCCCCAGGCCCTATGATTGTCCATGTGGTTTGCATACTCACCCACTAGGTGTCCAGTGGGGATGTCCTCACTGTCAAATCTGTGACACAGTGCTGACTGGTGCCAGATGAAAGAATCATGTTCTCCCCCAGGATGCGTGACACAGACATTGATGATGTGCCCCCTGGCATTGCACACCACCTGGCAGTTGATGCTGGCATAGCCCTTGCGATTTATGTACGCGGACCCCTCTGGGCCAGGTGTGTGCGTATGGCCACATGGGAGCAGTCTATTGCCCCTAGCATGCCAGGCGTAATGCTGTCCTGTGGAACTCCTGTATGTTTGCTGTGCGCTCCGCCACTGTGCTGGGAAATGAATGTACTCCTCAGCATGTGGCAGCAGTGTGCTGAGGAATTGGGTGAGGAGGCATGACGTGGCTGATTGGGTTATGCCTGTGGTGTCCCCACTTGGTCTCTGGAAGGTACCCGTGGTGAGCAAGCACATGCAGGCTGTTACCTTGGTATCCACTGACAGGGCATGGCTCCATCGTATGGGTGCCTGCATCACATCACTGCACAGTTCACAGAGCCACCTCAGAATTGCCCTGTTCAGGTGGTACCAGCCCACAATCTCAGTATCAGTGTACAGCTCAAAGCTGGTGCAAGCTCGGTACTGCCTGTTGGGGGCATACTGCCGACGGGCCCTTCCATGGCCACGTCCCCCTGCTGCCCACCTTCTCACCCCCCCTCATTACGGCCTCCATGTGGAAGGTGGCACTGGCCATGTCCCTGGCTTGTGTTTACCCCCCTGACAGCTGTTGCTGTATTCTCCCCGCTGTCCTGTCTGCTATCTCGCCTGCACCGGGTACACCTGCCTGTGCTGGCTTCTGTGCTGTGTGGCTCCTCACACCTTCCCTGTGCCTGGCTGTTCAGTGTGACCTTTCCCTGGCCTGCCCTGTTTGTGCCTCCTGCCCTGTCTGTCTGTCTCTGCCTCTGACACATGTGGCTTCCCTGCAGCGTTCTTGCACCTCTTCTTTGCTCCTTTTTATTTTGGCTCATTTCCGCTATGGTGCCACTTCTTCTTGCTCCACTATTGCGCATGGCACAAGTCTTTGAATATCACACTGCACCATTTATGCATGGCTCCTCTCCCTTCGGTTGTGCATGCCTTCTTTATCATTGCGTTGTTGCTCAGAATGATTTCGGGGGCACAACTGCCTCCTGCTGAATATCGCAGAATGGCACAATTTTGGACTTGCACAGGCGCAACCCTATTGCGCATGGCTCAACTCTTTTGAATAGCTGGGTCCTGGGGTCAAAATATTGAAAATGACCAAAGATACAAACCTGCATTTATAAATTTCAATGTAGACTCATAACTTTGTTTTTTTATTAATATTTTTACCCCACATTTTCAGCACACCCTTCTTACGGCCCCACCTCATGAACAAGGGCATAGAAAATTTTCAGCTCTTGCCCAAAAGTTGATTTCACGCAAGAACCATAAAATCATCTTTTGGGATGTGAAAACACATTTTGGCCTGGATCCGAAGAGTAGCAGCTGTCTCATTCAAGAGGTTCTGTGAAGAAACTGCTATGCTGAAAATGTGGTGTCAAAACATTGGAAATTACCAAAGTTACGAGCCTGTATTTCGCCAATTTCAATGTAAACTCATACTGTATGTATAGCACAGTGGTTTAAGGCTCTGAGGTGCAAATCTGAAGACATGGGTTTGAATCTCACAGCTCCCACTTGCATACTATGTGACCCTGATCAAGTAATTTACTTCCCTGTGCTCCCAGGTCACACCTGTAAACTAGCTTCCAGCATAGTGTGTCTCTCTTGGTTAAACAATTGAAAAAAAAGTTATTGTTTTTAAATATTTTTATGCCACATTTTTAGCATAGCCTTCTTATGATCCCACCTCATGAACTAGGGCAGAGGAAATTTTAATCTCCTGCCGGAAAGGTGATTTCATACAATGACCACAAAATTTCCTTTTGCGATTGATTTGCCTTATTTCACTGCCATTGTTCATGAGGTGGGATCCCTAAAAAGGCATGTCAAAAATTTGGGGCAAAATTAGTCAAAGAAGGACAAGTTGCATTACTAAGTTCAAAACCACACCAACATATATTAAACTACATATGTGATTTCCTCAGTTTGCAGTCTGTCTTCGAAGATTGAAGAGAAGACATGTTTGTAATCCAGAAGGGATTATGACCCTGGACCCCCAGTGAGTGAGTAAGGGCTTGAAGGGTGGCTGCTAAGTGGACGGGTCGGGTTTGGTGGTGGGACTAAAGGCACAACAGACATCGAAGGCCAGTTTTCTTTTTTACAAGGTTTTAAAACAAACAAACAAAAAAAACAATAAGGGATGGTTCTGTTTCAGGTTGTGACACTGGGGGATTGTGGGTGAGTGTGGGGTGGTGTGTGCTGAATGGGAGGATTGGGTGGGTGGACAGTAAAGGGACAGTAAATGGCAGCAGAAACAGACATCGATGGATGTTTTTCCTTTTAACACGCTATATATATATATATATATATATATATATATATATATATATATGTATTATAGTGATATGGTAGGGCTGAGTACCCCATTTAAGGTAAAATCTGAAATTTGGCAGCTTAATAATTTTGCCACTGTATAATGGATTTGCCTGAAATTTAGAATGCAATCTGGTACCATAGATCTCTGGATCTGCCAAGGTTTGTAGCAGTCAGATATATGGTTGTGGAGCTACAGAGTACTGAAAAACACACAACTTATGCATTTTTGCACATCCTTTGATTGCACCTACAGGTCACACAGTTTGCGCAACTGGTCCAAAACCTTCAGGGAACATGCAGCTGGGGTCCCCACTGTGCCTTTTGAAGATTTCGTGAATAAATATTAAATGGTTCAAAAGTTATTCAAAAAATAACATTCCCATTATAGTCAATGGGAAAAGTTAAACTATGCGAAAGTGTCGCAAATGCACTTTTTACTTTCACAAATGACCCTTGTAGTGTCGTAAATCAGACATCTTGTTTTCAGTTGGTTTTCACAGAAATGCTTGGCATTTAAATGTGGGACCCTCTAGGGACACAATTCTTGTTGTGTTCACCTAGTCGAGCCCTGAGGATGCTAGCCATGTCTTTTTTGGGGGGTTAAACATCCCAGAAATATGTTTTTTAAATGTTTGTAAAAAGTAGTGTCACAAAGTAGCGTTGCGTATGCATCACTTTCATGATTTTATTTGCAAAAGTGCCGTGATTTGCAACACTATGCCTAAAATAGTAGGGAATATTTGCCACCCTGCTGCAAAAGAACTGTTTGGTCTTTTGGGCTGAAATTTGAAGTGAAGAAAGCCAAGATCCCACAGATGTGTCTTTTGGTGGTTTGGTGACAAAACATTAGAGGGCTGCAAAGTTACAGCACTCTGAAGTTGACAATGTTTCCCATAGGCTAACATTATGGCATCCTCTATGCCTTTTGAAAATGCTTCGAGATATAGACTTTTCGTCAGCAGAATTCTTAGCCCCCCACTAGCAGGCTAAGTACAAAACTAGCCAGGAAACTCATAAATAATATGAGATTTTACATTTTTTTCTGTCATATGGTTCCTCAGATATAAGCAATTTAGTATTCCAAGTATTCATTTTCTGCGCTGAGGACCATTATTATGCATACATTCTTTGTATTCAATGTGTTTCTGATTGCACCTTTTTGGGAAAAAAAGTATGTGTGTTTGCGTTACTGTTACAGTTAGCATTTCCGCTTGAGTTTCCATAACCGTTTGCTTTAGCGTTTCCATTTACATCACCATGCGCATTACCCTTTGCATTTACATTTGCACTTGCGTTTGTGTTACTGTTACCATTTGTGTTTCCATTACTGTTTTTGTCTGTGTTTCCTTTTGCATCACCATGTGCATTACCATTTGCATTTATGTACACACTTCCGTTTGCTTTTCCGCTTGTGTTTGTGTTTCCTTTGGAGTCATTGTTTGTGTTACCATAAGCGTTTGCATTTCCAATTGCATTACCATGATCGTGTACATTACCATTTGCATTTGTGTATGTGCTTGCATTTCCATTTGTATTACTTTTCCCTTTGGCATCATCGTTGGTGTTACCATAACCGTGTGCATTTCCAATTGTTACCATTACTATTTGAGTGTTCGTCACCGTTTGCATTTCTGTTGGCCTTAGTGTTTACATTTTCTGTAGCAATTCCATTGCTGACTGCATTACTGTTTCCTACTGTGTTGCTGTTGCCATTACCATTTGCATTTCTGTTTGCGTTTGTGTTACCGTTTGCATTTTCATTACCATTTGCATTTCCATTGGCATTAGCGCTGCATTGCTGCTTTCGTTAACATGTGCGTTTCTGTTGTCGTTAGCATTTGTGTTACCATTTCTGTTTTCATTAACGTTAGCACTTGCATTTCTCTTACCATTTACATTATTGTTTGTGTCACCATGCGCGTTACCGTTTGTGCTTGCTTTTGCGTTACAATTAGCATTACTATTTTATTTTACCTCACTGTTTCCATTACCGTTTGCATTAACATTACCATTTGTATTTTTACGTTTGCATAGTGCAGTGCAAAAGATTATATTTTTGCTATTTTTCTGTACTGTCTTCCACGACGCATAGCACAGCCAGTGTGTGGTTGATTGATCTGAAACTTGGCAATTAGAGAGACCTTTGTTCAAGGAACATGCCAGTGTTTACTTGGTGAAAAAATGTTCTGTTCCAGAGTTATGATCATTTGAAGTTGGCCCACTTCGCAATAACAGATTTTTTGGCTGCCAGGTCCACCATTTTAGTGCATTTTTGGCCACGCTTTCCTCCATTTTGTGGTGGAAGACTTCTTAAAGGTACAGAAACATAAACATTTAATATCTCTGGAGCAGTTTGGTTTTTTCACATGAAATTTTTAGGGTGTTGAGTTGATGTCCTGGAGATGTGAATTATGCTATTTACATGTTTGAAAAATAATTAACTGTGGAGATACTGTGTGACACAGTTAACATTTCATGCATTGTATTGGACCAATATAGATGTTACAAAAAGAAAACAATGTCTAAGCTTTCAGATCAAGATTTATAAGACTGTTTCTGCACATATAGTTAATTGATTATATACTGACTCATTATTTAACTTTAATCATTTTAAGATGCATAAACCCATTTTCTAGGTGGTCCTTGAAAGATTTTTATTTATTTTTTTAATTGACAATACTACTGTCAATTGATATTATCTTGTAAAAAATATGGTTTCAACACTGTAGGTTTTAATATTTATGGAGTGTGTTAACAGGTTGAGAATATAGTTTAGAAAATATCTCCAGATAAGTTTAATTTAGCATGAATGTGTTAAACAGTTGTTCATACAAGGTACATTTTTCTTATTTCCCTCTTATTTTCATACGTATATTTTTGTTGTACATTTTTTTTGTTTTCTTATCATACTATACGATCAAGATTTAACTTGGACATTGGTGATATTAAATGTAAAGGTCTTGCCTTTAATTTTGAATGTTTTGTCATAACACATTCATTAATAATTTCATTTAGAGGCCCTGACTGCCTGAATGTTCAGCTTATCTAATGAATTTGACCTTCAAATGATTCTCAGTAATAGCAAGCTAATGGGATGCTATTCATTCCATTTAAGTTTGTAATTTTTTGAAATAGGTACTGTTAAGCAATGAGGATTTTTTCTGTTTTCTTTATGTATGATCTGGCTGTTAACAGATTGTGACTATCTGAACAATTGTCATAGGTATCCAAGAAAGGACTTGGTTGGTCCGAAAGCTTAGACATTGTTTTCTTTTTGTAACATCTGTAGTATGTTGGTCCAAAAAAAGCACCAAACCATTTGCTTCTGGATCTATTCTTACAAGGACCAATATGGCAACTAATCTATTTCTGTATATCTGTGAATATGTTGTTATTCTTGAGTTAACATGAAAAACATCATTCATGCAGTGAGGGTTGGATGGGGAACAGTTACAGGGGTGTGGCAAGCCCTGCGTCCACCTGAGTTTGATGCAGCTGTGCCAAAGCCCTTCAGACATAGTTCCATCTGATTTTAGAAGGGCTGGCACAGCTGTGACACTTTCCCCATTTAACAGCACCTTACCCCAAAGAAATGGCACAAGTCCCATAAAAAGGGAAACACCACATATGCAATGTTAGACCAGGTAGATCCTGGGCTACTTCCCTGCGTCCTGCTGTTGGGACTTGCAGCGGGCATTTGCAGCCATCTACTTGTAAAATACTACTTGCCATAATGTGTGATATTAAGTCACCACTTACATCACATACCCTGCTGCTAGTCCCATGCAGCACCCGTAAGCCCTTTTAAAATCAGGTCCCCATCTCTGTGGTGACCAACAGTACCTGGAAAAACACAACATTGCCGCGCTACACACACGGCTAAAAAAATACTATTTATTGAAGCTTCCACATGAAAGAAATGTCCCCCTGTATTTCATCCATCTCCTTCACTTTAATACCCTTCCTTACATAAAGTACCACACACCCTCCATTCCTTTCCACAGTGTCCTTCCTGAACAGAGTAGAGCCTGGTATGACCATGTTTTAATCATGTTTTTCAGTGCACAATGGCTCAGTAATAGCCACACTATCCAGGTCAGCCTCTGTCACTTTGTCTTCAAGGTCTGGAATCTTATTTCCTAGTCTTCTGCTGTATCACTCGTACACATGGATTTTGTATCTTTTGCTTTCCCTCCTTCCTGCTTCTCTTTTTAAAGCATTTGCTCTGACAACCTTTTATTTCTTCCATGCTGTTTCTTATATATTAATTTGCATCCGGGGATTTCACTCCTCTCAGGTTCTCCATACTTCTCTACCACAGCTTGTGGGGAGGGAGCATTTCTCTTCTCCAATGTCTTTTAGCTTTCTATAACTAGTTTAAAGGTTCATCAAAGTAACATTTAAACTGTCCACAGAGATTGTGATTCCCTTCCTAGATGGATGCAGGCCACCACCCCTCTATAGGCCCCTATCCTTCCAGGAGGGTCCCCAGTACTCAGTGTACCTGAACCCCTCCTTTCTTCACCATTTCTTCCACCATGAATTGAAGCTCATGGTGCACAGATCCCTCTCCTTTCCACTGTCATAGACAGAAAGCACTTCAGCAAAGCTACTGAGAACACTACCTGTCCAAGACCCTCCCCAGCTCCCTAAACTCCCACTACACTATCACAGCCCCATCACTAGTTAGGTCTTTAGTTCCCAGGTGGACAATGACATTGAGCTCTGCCTTCTATCCTGCTGTAATAATGATCCTTGTAATCTGCTTTCTATCTCTCTGGCCATGGTGCCACATAAGCACCTATCCCCCCTCCCTCCTTTCCTTTTCCCAAATCTATTCCCCTTGCAATTGAGTCCCCCAGTATAAGATGCTTCCTCTTCCTCCTCTGGGATCCACTTCCACCATCCTTGGAGTCTCCACTATGGAGGACCCTCACATCCTCCCTGACCTTTACCAATGATGCCTCTTCCTGGCAGTTCTGCTTTGCCAGAGCAGTATGAAATTTTGCAGAGGTATTGGTTGAGGAATGTGCCTTTAACCCACCACCTCCATCCTTCCTGGGTCCACCATAGTCCAGTCATTCCTCTTCTGTGGCATCATCTGAGGCAATGGTGGCAGGTTTAGTAGCTCCTTGGGGGAGAAGAGGTCATCCAAATCCCTGCAAACTTGACCTGGAGGCTAGAGACCTCCTTCCTCATCCCAGAGAGGTGCATGCAGATTTGGCAGCATCACAGTCTCCAGAAGGTCTCTCTGAAAACTGCTGCCCCACAGCCAACACACTGCACTACTCCCTCTCAGCATTCCCAATTTCTGTTTTCACTGTGTTACTGGGAACTACAATACTTATGTACCCTTACCCTTGATAGGGTTTATAGCTTTCTCTCTTTTTTATGTTTGTTGCTACCTGTATTCTCCTGTACCTGGTTCAAATCCCCTTAAACTCTTACACTAGATAGGGTGTTGTTCCTATTCTCAGTTTTGGCCTAGATTTGAACTTCTGCTCCTCTAGAAGTGATGGTTACACAGTAGTGAACAGTTGCCTTACTTTAAGTGACTGGAAGAGTACCCTGCTTCCATCTGCTGATGCCTGCCAATGCCTAAGATGCTAGTCAACTGTTTATCTCCTTCACTATTCAACTCATCACTGGGACATGAATGTGCTGGACACATTAGAGTGGAAGTGCTTTTATATTGCTCTTGTAAGAAGTCACTAAGCCTCTGTCAGCTCCATCCACCCAATTACACACCTGATTCACAGGGCTTCCTGAAACTACTCACCCCAAGATTAATCTTTTGAGCTAGTTCACCCAGAAGCATGGTGTCAGAGCAACACTACAATCCCGACACCAACACTGAGATGGGCATACACCTGAATGCCACAACAACAACCCACAACAGCAACTGACGTGCCCCTACAATGGCAGAAAGTGCACCAGTGACAATTACAAGGTCAACCACAGCAGCTTCAGACCTGGGTGCACTGGATGGGCCACCCTTACCCCCTGTGGTATATGTGCTTCATTACCTGCCTACTGGTGACCTCTGCCCACATCCTGACCTGTAACTTTACTGTCCACTGGGTCCTCCATTGCAGGTGGGCATGTTGTTGGGTCCATTGTCTCAGTGGCAGTCAGTGCCAGTGCATCGTTGCAGTGGCTGGACACCTCTAGGTATCTAGTGTCTCTGTTGCGGCTACAGTGTCAGGTTGCCGTCGATCAGTTTGTAGTACATTGTGGTTGATTGCAGTGGTTTCTGGGTGCCGCTAAGGGGGCTGTCATCAATGTCACTGTCGGTAACCTGTGGTGCTTCTGTTCACCCATACCACTTGTTACAATTTTAAACACAAGTTTCAAAGTGCCCCAAACACTGACTACAATTTTATCTTTTCTCTCTATTTACCCAGCTACTTTCAGTATGAACAGAAATATAATTATGTATCAGTATAACTTTAAGGCAAAGCTGAGTGCTTTCACTCCTCTCTGTCAGTGACGTCTGTTTTTCCAGCTAACCGGTCCCAGGGGACCCTGACTACAGCTCAGGCTCATGTTGGGGAATCACAGTTGGACATAGTGCTAAGTGGACACAGGATGATGTTCATTCAGATGGAGATACTCCACTACCCAACTGAATATAGAAATGTAGACCTTGACCGCAGATAGGGACCACTTGGCTCACCTAGTCTGCCCATTTCCCTACCTACAGGATAAGCTGCAGATCTTAGTTAACCAACAGCCTATATATATATAGCATGTAGTAGCCAGTGGATCAAATACAAGCTTAGTGAAAACATTTGCACTGCATTTGCTCTAGTTTTTTTTTATTTCTTGGCCCTGGACTAACACCAGCCAATATAACTTAAAATCAGTTTCTCTCTTCTGGGCAAACTTTGAGAAACATCAAATTAGACACACACCTGTTTGTATTTTTTAAATGTTCTATACTTCAGTTTCTTTTCTTCTTCATTTCTAGGTTCATTTACACGGAGACAACCAATCAGTCAATCAATATTCATAGGAAAGCAAATTGAGAGTAGACTCTTTTACAATTGCATCCAACATTAAATGTAAAAACACACATTTTACACAATTACAAAGACGTACTATTGCACTTCACATAATAATCTAAGGAATTACATATATTCACCTAAAACAGTCACACTCAGTGTGCAATAAACAATTAATACTGGTTTTAAAATGTGAAATAGACAAAAAAGTTGCCGTTTTAGCTTTTTCTGGATAGAATCCCATGCACATAGTATAGAAACTGCAAAAATGAACTTGCTCCAAACCAGATCCTTGTCCTCTGCTGTTGATCTGCTTTTGCTGTTAAAGCCTTTGCTGATGTAACAATTTATTTATTTATTTATTTTATTTATTTGTATTTCGGATGACACCTTTGAGCCGAGGGCTCTTTCACAAAGGTTCCACATCAAGGCAATTAGGACAATAAGGTACAAAACATAACATGATCATTACAATGGAACTTACAAAAATAAAAGACAAATAAGGGTACAATAATAGCAGCCAAAGGCATTGTCAAGGAATTGTGTTGCAAGTTAATTATACAGTACAAGTCATAGGCAGCTCAGTGAAGTGTTGTTAGGAGTGGGTTAGTGGGAAAAGAGAAAGAAGAGTGGTGGTGAGGGGGTGGTATGGGAGACAGAGAGAGAGAGGGAGACGGGGAGAAATGGGAAGGGCATTGCATTGGGTATGTGGTAGATGGGAAACAGCAAGGGAGGAGGAAAGGGGGGGATGAAAAAGAAAAGGAGACAGATTCATCCTATACCCAGTAATGGGGGGTAGGAGAGGAGGAGGAGGAGGAGGAGCTGAGGCAGTGAGGAGGGATGCTTGAGGGTAGTATGCCTGGAGGGGATTATAAGAAGCAATCACAGAAGGCATTAGCCACAAGGTGTTGACACAGTTTGCACTTAAAAGCACCAATCATGGCAATGTTGGAGATTTCTGTAGGTAGCAAGTTGAACCAGGTGGAGGCTCTGACAAGGTAAGAATGCTGAGCTTGTGAGGTCCGACAGCGAGGTATTGTAAAGGTTAGACAGTCCGATCTTCTACTTAGGCGGCGGACACACTGCGGGGGCAATATTGACTGGACTCCAGGTGGCATAAGGCCCAGTGATGTCTTCTTAGCTAGGATGCAGGTCTGGTACTTTAGCCTACCGGATAGCTGGAGCCAGTTAGCCTGCTCGTAAATGTCACACGTGTGAGAAAGGCGGGCAGCTGAAATAAGGAGTCTACATGCTTTATTAAGGACTACAGCTATGCGCTGGAGTGCAGTATCAGTAACAATTCTCTGTTTGTGCCATCACAACCATTTCCACAGCAACAAACTACGATATCACAGAGGATTGTGACTTCAGCAAAGGACTCAGCAGCAGCTAAGGTGACATGGATCCTGTTTCCATGCAAATTAATCTGGCAAGGAAAAGCAAAGGCCCCCATTTTCAGAAGTTAGGGCAATGCTAAACATACTAGCCCATTGTCAACTGGAAATAGCTTGGTCAGATGGGGCCATATTCTTTGGCCTGTGGCACACAGGACTAATTCAGCAGCATGTACATCCATATATACAACTGCACCAAAGGAGGAATCTGCAGAGGTTTTAAAAGTACTAAACAACCTAAATGGTGGCTCTGTTTAATGTTTTCAAAACCTTGTCCTTACCAGAGTGCACAGTGGTATGCAATGCCCTCCTCCCAATTGCTGGTCCAAACCCTCATACCACTATCAATTAACAATTCCTGGTGTCTAGTGATTCTCTGGCCCATGAATCACCATTTGTATGCCCCAGAACAGTATAATAGCTATGGTAGTCTAGATGCCCCCTATCCCCTGGTCACAAGTTCTCCCTGTATCACACACTAAGGTCCCTACACCCTTTCTTCCATTAGCCCAACTTGTACCCTAGCTGGCAGCTTGCTTCCTATAATGGTATTTGGTACAGCCTTTTTGCTTTCACATATCACCTCGCTGGCCACTCTTTGTGTGACAGGGAACTAGTGTGAGCCTACTGTAGAAAGAGCTGTTTCTATAGTAGCTGCACAGTCACTCCCAGTCACTCAGATTATTATTATTATTTTTTTAATTTACTATACTTTTTGTCTGCATGCCTGCATCAGTAATTTCAACCCTGGTCAAGGTCCCCACCATCCTCCACTCCCATATCAGCTGCTACTCCCCTTTGCCTGCATCCCAGGGTGGGGCCACGACACTGGCCAAAGTGCTACAGACTTTGATTAGGTCAAGGAGTCAGCCTTGGAGTGAATGTAGGAGTGGTGAGGGGGCATCATGAGGATGCTGGCAGCAGTGATATTTCCCCTGTTTTTTTCTTGGAGGTGGGGACATGTGGTGACATCCTGTGTCTGCCCCACCCCCTAGTACGTCCAAACGTCGACTGCTTGTGGTGTACCCAGCATCCACCAGGAATCCATTGAGCACCAGACATTCTCCCTACCCTCTCCACTGGAGAAGGAGAGCAGTCCATGGGATGATCTATCCTTCTCCCCTGACCAGCCCTCCAATGATATAGGTGTATTCCTGAACCCAGGTCGCCAGTGTCACGAGTGGAAATCTAACTGCTGCGCTGGCAGGCCAGCTGACTCACTCAGATTATGATAGCAGGTAGCCAGGCTGGTGAGTGGAGGGCCTATGTCAGTAGCCTTTGCAGGGAGGGGGCTAACAGATGGGTTATATGGGGGGCCATTGGAAGGAGTGGGTGGAGGGACCTAGTGGGCTGGATGGGAAGAGGTTTAGAGTTGTGATTTGGGGGACACTAAGTTATTGGAGATCATTCTGTTGTATTATTTTGTGGCATCTATACTGGAATAGGGGTGGGGGGCAGTAGTGTACCAAGGACTGTTAAATGATAGGTGCACGAGGATTTGGACCGACAATTATGAGTGGGGGTACAATGCACACAATGGAGCATTATGATAAGGACAGGGTTTTGGAAGCATAAAACAGAGCTGAGATTTCAGCTATTTTAGCACTTTTAAAACCTCTGTACTGTACAGACCACTGTTCCCTGTATGCAGGATGGAAGCTCTAATTTGCATTTACATGAGCTGGTTGGGTAGCTAGAAGAAACATTAAGGCAGCCACAGAGGTGAGCCCACACTCCCCAATGACATGCTTCCAAATGCAATGGAAACATTTTACACTCAAGAGTATGCTATGAGTAAGCAGAAAATGATAGTACAAGAAAGGTTACCAGCAACCCAGTATCCCAGAACTTTTAAGTTCTTCATGGCACAGGGAAAAGTAATTCATAGTCCCCAAGGGGGCAGCAAGAGTTTCAGTGATTGGATAGCAGGAGGCGGGGACAGAGTCAACCAGGGCACTAGGTCAGAAGGGTGAGTTAGTATAGTAAGGGCAAACTCTGTGGCCCTTTGGTTTCCTTCTGCTATTAATTTCTATGTTTCTATTTACTTTCACAGTGTTCTTGGTATATGTATCTCTTTTGTTTGTTTTCTATCTCCTGGTTGTTAAAACCAACTCTACATGAAGCCCAGTACTGCACCATTACAAATGATCCAAGCAGTGGCATCATTATTAAAACTCAGTCAGTGGCTTCTGATGTGGATGCTGAGACTGGCATGGGCTGCTACATCAATGAAAATGAAGGTGCACCTCAATGTGTTCCATTTGCATTGAAGTCACTGCCCATGCAAGTAGCGATACCAGCATAGGAGCCACATACCAATTCTAACTGAAAATGTCACTCCTGGTTGGTGCAGCATCAGCAAAGGAGTCATGAACTGATTCTAACTGCTAATGTCACTGATTGGTACAACCATGCAAGTAGCATGCATCTGCATAGGAGCTACAGATTGATTCTGATGAAGTCACTGACTGGTACAACCCACACAAGTAGCAGTATCTGCAGAGGAACCACTAACTGATTTTAACTGATGATGCCACTGGTTTGTACACCTCATACAAGTAGAGTATCAGCAGAAGAGCCGCAGGCTGATTTTAACTGACAAATGTTACTGGTTAGAATAGTCCACACAAGTAGCAGTATCTGCATAGGAGCCATGGAGTGGTTTTCACTGACTGTGCCACTGGTTGGTGCTGCCTCCAAAAGTATCAATATCAACAGAGCAACTACTGACTACCTCTGATGATGTCACTGGTTGGTACATGCCACACAAGTATCAGTGTTGGCATAGGAGCCACGTAATGATTCTAACTGATGAGGCCACTGTTTTGTACACCCCATGCAAGTAGAAGTATTAGCACAGGAGCCACAGACTAATTTCTAGCTGATGATGTCACTGGTTGGTACACCCCACACAAGTAGCAGTATCAGCATAGGAAAGACAGATTAATTCTGACTGATAATGTCACTGGTTGGACCAACTGTAATGCTGGATTAGGGGGACTACATAAAGAGTTGGTTTTAAAGACAAGAGAGAGAAAACAAAATACTTATGTTCAGTATGGAATGAGAACAAGGGTGGAGGTAGTAGTAATTTTATTTGATGAACACCCATTCCCAGGAGTTCAGGGCATTTTACTCTATGAAATATGCAAAATGCATACAAATATATACAGTATTAAAATTAAATAAGTATAACTATATCTCAGCATATAAAACTAAGCAAAAACAGTGGCATTGAAACTGGAGGCAAACTGACTTGTGCTAAATATCTTCCCAAACACATCGGTCTTCAGGCCACTCTTAGAGGCCTCCACCTTCAGCAAGCAAATACGACTGGGCAAATATGTATTTAGAATATTGTTGTGTTCCTGTTCCTCTTTTAAGGATGGTGGATAACTCTGCTTTGAGAAGTAATTTGATGAAAGTTTGATACCCTCTTACCTACTACAAAGCTTGCTGAAACTCACACTGCACACTATCTGAGGAAAATGTTTTGTGCTGCAAATCAAATGTCCTAATTGAATAGCTGATGTGATCTATGAAGTAATAGCAGACTCAGAGGAAGATTCAAAATTTAAGCAAGCGGGTAACAGTTTCCCAAGAAAATATCAAATAAAACTCACTGTTAAAATTAAGCAAAAGCAGCTAGAGTTTGTTGAACTAAGGCAGTGGCTGGTGCTATTTTGCCACATAGCTGAATCCACTGATGATGGCATTTTACTGTAGAGATGAAATCTAGGCATGAGGGGGTGGGACCAAGGGTGATGGGTTTTACACATTTCATCATTCTGAGTGTTGTTTGATGGACAGTCTTGCTGACAGTGGATTGAGACACAGCTCTTTTGCCAGTGGAAGTTGCCAGACTGCTTGTCCATCCAGAACCTGAAAGGGAAAGTGACAACAGATATTGCTGTATGCTTAACATAGAATACAGAATAGGGAGAAGTGTATCATGAGTTTAATAAACACCTGAGGTGTGTGCTGTCCATAAACTTTGAGAGTGAAGCTTATAAGGTTTATGTAGCTATCACACACCAAGTGTGGGTAAAAAAGAAAATATACAACATTCTTGTGACTTCTGTACCTAATCTTTGCTGACAGGTAAGTGTATTGGGACCTCCCTCTTTTACCATTCACCCCTGTATAGACCTACCCTGTTGCTGTGCTATTCCACTAACAGCATTTCCTTCCTTCATCCCTTTCCCATCCCCATTCCTGCCCTCTTTTCCTTCTACCTCATCCCCCTTCCTTTACCCCTCCACTCCCACTTCCCCCTCCCTCTTCTGTTTCCTCACCTTATTCTCTCCCTCTACGCCTCAGCCCCCCGTGGGTCTTTCCTGCATAAACTTCATTGTGACATCACCCTCCTTGCTCTTATTTTACTCCCCCTTCAATTCATCCCCTGTCCTTCTCTCCCTGTAAGCCCTTCCACCCCTCTTCAGACAAGGCCACTGGCTGCACATGACACAATATTTATCTTGCCATACTATTCTTTATTTATGTAATTACTTTCCTCATGTTGTACTGCTTACTGAAACCACTGTAATTTACTATTCTTGTGACTTGATGTGGAACCTCTATAAAAGAGCCCCTGGCTCAAAGGTCTTTCCAATTTGATAGATAGATAAATAAATAAATCAATAAATAACCAAACAACATTTTCCATATCCTATATATTTTTTTATATAATTATAGGCTTTTTGTGGCACTGTGCTATAGTTTAGCTTGTCATGTGAAACCATGATTGAAAGTGAAAGTGCTGTGCAGTGCATACACAAAATGGAACTAGATAATACATAAGTTATAATACACACCTGCATATTACAAAGTTTAATCTTACTTAATTTATGTGCATTATTGACCCAGTCAGTAATTATGTAAGGATAAAGTTTTTATGTGTCTCAAACTTTAACTCAGAAAATAAGTTGTGTTTCTTTAGCAGCAGTTTTTATAGCTATGGGCATAGCCCGGCAGATGTTTTGCATTCAGAAAATGGCTGATGTCATTTTTCCTACCAAACAACATGATAGAGTTTTAAAAATAGATTCCTCTACTGAAGCCTCATTACTACGCTGCCTGTGTATGTATAGGAAGCTGTAGAACACAATTTTTCCTCTGGAGCTTTTAGCATAACAAATAAGCTCTGCTGTGCCCTCCGGCCCTAGGAACACATTATTAAGCCATTTGACACCACCTTCTTAAGACCAGTCATCCTGTTACTTTGCAGGACATTCCATAGCAATGAGTTCCAGTGATGCCTGTTCCCAAATAATGCACCAACTTAATTTTCTCAGGCAGCCAGTTCTGGGCTACTGTTTATATTCTACTGAATGCACTTAACCTGCAATTTATAACTATAGGTGTTTACAACTGAATGATAGTAACCACATTTGCTTCATTTACAAATAAGTAGGCATGTGTGTCTAATTTTTGTTTGATTTAGGTAACACATAGAATTTGATCAGTTCATAACATGTTGTATTGTGATTAAATAAATTGAAGAATAGGAGTTTGGTTTCTTATAAAAATTCATTTTTACTGACCACAGATATACTGAAACAAAAAGTTCTCAACAAAATGTTTAAAAATAAGGAGCTAGCAATATTTTAGTTCAATGTTTGGTACATAGCTCAGTGCTTGTGTATATTTATGAGCTGAATGCTACATGCTTGGTGTTTATAACTTGAGCATTGGCATTTCTCTATGTCCCACCCTCTGTAGGATACTGGGTAGGTGTAAGATTTAAGGCCCAGTGCAGAAGGTAAGACCAGAGTGCCGGAGAAGGAGAAGGAGGCATGAGAGAATGGAAGGTGCAGTCAAAATGCTCAAAGCAGAGTGAGCAGAAGCCTGGAGTTTAAGTAGGGGATGTGGGAGGAGATATTCCCCACCACTGTGCTAAAAGCCTTCCAATTCAGTGTGTGGTACATAGCTCAGTGTGTGTGTATACTTATGAGCTAAATGGTATATGCTTGATGTTTATAACTTGAGCTTTGATGTTTCTCTATATCCCACCCTCTGTAGGATACTGGGTAGGTGTAAGATTTAAGGCAAAGTGGACAGGATGAGACCAGAGTACTGGAGAAGGAGGAGGAGGCAGGGGAGGATGGAGAGTGCTGTTAAAACACTTGAAGCAGAGTGAGCGGAAGCATGAAATTTAAGTAGGGGATGTGGGACCAGCTATTCCCCCCCTTTGAATTTCAGGCTAAAAGTCTTCCAATTCAATGTGAGGTACATAGCTCAATGCTTGTGTACACTTATGAACTAAATGGTATATGCGTGGTGTTTATAACTTGAGCTTTGGTGTTTCTCTGTATCCCACCCTCTGCAGTATACTAGGTAGGTGTAAGATTTAAGGCCCAAAAAGGAAATAGTGTAGTGATTACATCCTCCAATGCCAGAGAGTGTGATCAATAGCATGCAGGAGATGACCCCCCCTTTGAGGGAAACTTCCAAGGACCCAAGACTACTGACCTGCCCGTCCTCTCAGCATACTAAAAGGAGAATAATCCTAAACATGGATGAGGCTTAGGCTTAGTAATGGTTATGTCCAAGGATTCGGTCTGATTTGCCAGTCAGAGTCCTGTCCGAGGTCGATGATGAGCAGCTAGTCAACACTGAAGATGAAGGTTCTAGCAGATGAAGAGATTCAACTTGGAATGATGTCCAGATGAAGAGACACTGGTTAATCCATGTCCAAGATAACTATGAGTGAAGCAGGTGTAAGTCTAGATAAACAGTCAGTATGACCGAAGAATATGTGCCAAGGCTGCGGAATGATCCTATAACATCCATGGAATTGAGGTGAGCTCCACAGAGATGTCCGGCATAGAAACTTGAGCTGGAACTGAAACAGAAAAGAAGGTAGATTGCAGTAGAAGTAGTGAATGAATTGATGAAATAAAGTAGGCCCAGACATGGTCTAGCTGGAGCATGGGTTTCCCATATAGGTCCAGTGAATGCAGTATGCAAATGATCAAGTAATAGAATAGTCTCAGATGGGCAGACTGAGAAGGTGAGACTCCCACATGGGTCTGCCTTAGTAAAGATGGAAATACGTTTAAGTAATGAGAAATTCCCTTCATAGTACACAATAGATTTTGGATGGTGAGACCCCAATTTGGGTTCCCCATTGTCACAGTATAAGACCCAAGGTAAGGGGGGTGAAACTCCATCTGTGACTGCCTGTAGATGATAGATAAGTACATTTGAGCAATAAATAATACTCCATTGTGGGCATGTTTGTGTTGGAATGGTGGGACCTCTCACAGATCCACCATTGCTGTATTAAGACATGATCCAAGACAAGGGCTAGACCAATTGTTAGGATGGTGGGACCCTGCATGGTTCACCATTGCCATAGTATAGAATAGTTCAAGGTAAAATGGATGAGAGTCCCATAAGTCTGTCTGGAATGACATGAAAATATGAGTAAGGCCCTTCGTCGGGCATGCATAATTGGGATGGCGGGACTCCACGTGTTCAGACCATAATATGTTACAGTTTGAGGTAAGAAGGGCATTACCCCATGTGTAGGTTTGTCTGTAGTGATTAGGAAACCTGTTTGAGCTATGGGTAGGGCCCTTTTGTAGGGTATGTACGTTTGGGATGGTGGGACCCCATGTGTTCCGCCATCGCCATATCACAGTATGTAGTGTAGCACATGACTGGGATGGTGAGACCCCACATGGTTCACTATCGCCATGGTAAGGAATAGTCCAAGGTAAGCAGGGCAAGACCCCTACATGTGTCTGCCAGTAGTAAATTAGACAGCGTTAGAACTGTGAGTAGGCCTGTTCATCAGGCATGTATGTTTGGGATGGCGGGACTCGATGTGGTCTGCCGTTGCCATAGTCTTGCACTATGTAAAGTAGGGATGATAGGACCACCTCCCCCGCAGTCCATTGTCACAGTATTAGTGTATAGTTCCAAGTAAGAAGGACGAGACTCCAAGTAAGTCCACAGGCAGTAAATGGGAATGAATTTGAGCAAGAAACAGATGCCCCCTCATTGAGATGGGTGGTTGGGGTGGCAGGACCCCACATGGTTTGCCATCGCCAAGTTGATGGATGGTCCAAAGAAGTGATAGCAAGACCCCCACGTGGGTCTGCCATTAGTGAGTAGGAATACATTTGAGCTATGAGAAGGGCCCACACAAAGCTGACAAAGTAAAGTACAGCTCATTTTCAACTGTCATGCCAATGAGTTGAACCTGCATTTTTCAATGGATTCAGCAGAAAGCTTTTTGAAAACAACTGGTGCCTAAGAGCACAGGTTGGATTTGTATTGTATTATGAGTGAGATAAAGATTTGTACCAGGTGAAGTGCAAAAGTCATTCAATAGTTTGAACACATTTTTAAAAGCCAACTATGCATGCATGGTAGTACTGTCTTTGCATTTCCTATAAGTTGTTTTCACAATACTTGCATAGAATAAGACCATATGAATTTTAAATGTGGGTGTAGTGGTGCTCCAAAATATACCTAGTTCAATGTGTGATACATAAAGCAGCAAAGTACATGAGCAAGAACCCCCAGCCCCCACAGATGTCCAATGGGGCTAGGGAGCTTAGTTTGAAAGCAGTGCTTGAGCCGTGGTGCCAGCAGGTGCATCAATCTCCGAGACTAGAAGGATGGTCTAAAGTTCCTGCCCTGGCAAGCCACGGTAGAAGGAGCATGGAGGCACTATATGGTGGTGGAGGAGAGCAGATGTGACTCCTCTTCACAAAAGTGGGAGCAAGGCAGAGGTAGAGAACTACAGACCTATTAGTTTAACCTCAGTGGTAGGATAAATGATGGAATCACTTCTGAAGGAGAGAGAATTATTGAGTTCCTAGAGGCCACTGGGACATATGACCTGGGCAAGATGGATTCACAGTGGGAAGATCATGTCAGATGAATCTAATAGATTTCTTTGACTCAGTGACCAAAGTAGTAGAACAGGAAGGGGCTGTAGATATGACCTACCTAGACTTTAGCAAAGCATTTGACACAGTCCCACACAAAAGATTAATAAACAAGTTAGCCAGCCTGGGAGTGGGTCCCAAGGTGATTGCCTTGGTAGCAAATTGGCTGACCAACAGGATGCAGAGGGCAATAGTAAATGGAGTACACTCCGAAGAAAGGGTGATTACTAGTGGGGTACTGCAGGGGTCAGTACTGGGACCATTCCTCTTTAATGTCTTTATAAGAGACAATGTAGAGGGGCTGGAAGGAAAAGTATGCCTCTTTCCAGACAATACAAAAATCTGCTATAGGGTTGACACACAAGGGGGAATGGAAAGGATTAGAAGTGACTTGGCAAGATTTGAGGAATGGTCAAAAATATGGTTGCTTAGATTCAATGCCAAACAGTACAAAGTAATACACATGGGAAACAAAAACCCAGGGGAAGAGTACTCAGTGGGGAGGGGAGGAACTAGCAACAACAGAAATGGAAAGAGACCTCAGGGTAGTTAAATCAGATGACATTAAGGTAGGCAAACAATGTAAGAAGGCAGTGAGAAGGGCTGGAAGGATACTGGGATGCACTGGGAGAGGCATCACCAGTAGAAAACAGGAACTTGTTATACCTCTGTACAGACAGTTGGTGAGACCCAATCTGAAGTACTGCATGCTGTTCTGGAGACCCCTTCTCTGTAAGGACATAGATAGAATGGAGACGGTCCAGAGGAGGGCAACTAAAATGGTGCAGGGTCTGCAACAGAAACCATATGAGGAGAGACTGAAAGAGCTTAATATGTATACCCTTGAGGAAAGAAGGGAGAGAGGGGACATGATAGAAACATTGAAGTACCTCAAGGGAATCAACAAAGTCCAAGACAGGAGCATCTTTAGGGAAAGAGATGTGAAAGAACAAGGGGGCACAGCTTGAAGATAGAGGAGAGACCGATCAGTGGCAACATCAGAAAGTATTTTTTTCATGGAGAGGGTGGTAGATGCATGGAACCACCTTCCTCTGGAGGTCATGGAGTCAAAAACAATGAGGGAATTCAAGAATGCATGGGACAGACATAAGGCAATTATAGTGAAGGATAGGAGGAAGTAGGCTGTTGGTTAACTAGAATCTGCAGTTTATCCAATATGTAGGGAATGGGCAGACTAGGTGGGCCAAGTGGTCCCTATCTGCCATCATAGTCTATGTTTCTATTCAGCCAGTTATCAACCCACAGAACTATCTTGGGATCCACCCCGAGGCTGTGCAGTTTGTTGGTGTTGAAGGCCTTTCTGAAGGTCAGATAGGCCATATGCACCACACCTCCCTGGTCCTCTACCATAGTTATCTAGTCATGTACTAGATTAGTTCAATGAGTTAGTGATAAACACTGTACTTTTCCTGAATACAGTCAATGTTAGGACTAAATATTTAAGTAAATAAATGCCATAGTATTAACACAGTCAGTGCCACTTTAGATGGACGCGGTTTACTTGGACAATCGCTTTCTGCGAACATAATCTGTCTGCCCTTATCGAGTTATATAGGCACAATGCAAACTTCTACTGTTGAAACGGATGCTGCACGCTGCCTACCGCGGACAGAAAAATACCTGAAACACTGCTTCCTCACTGGCCTTTCTGGTAATCTGATCAGTTTCTATGCTGATTAATTTCAAGCTGTGGGCAATTAGTTTTAAACTGTGAGCAATTAAGCAATTAACAGTGAGGTTATAACTGCAGTCATCACCCTAAACAGACATTATCACCCTTACCCTTATTCATTGTCTGATCATCCCTGTACCATCATGTCTAGGGATGTAAGTTTTTCATTGAAGAGGTTTTAATGACTCATTGTTTGTTCATGAAATCATTAGTAAACAGTAGTAGACGTTGTGGCACTGACATCATTGCTACATTCTGATGACACTAGTGAAAGTCATTGAAGTCCTGAATAAAGATCAAACATCGTGGAATCAATGACGTGTATGACTGCCATGACAAACTTACATCCCTAATCATGTCTTCCTGGCATTGACCTGGGATTCCACTCTCCAGAAAAGTCAAGCTACTACACCAAATTGAAACACTGCCTAAGTGCAGTGTGCTTGACATAGCTCAGAGAGTAGGAATCCTGAAGTCTACTGTTTTGGATCTTTTAAAACAGAAAGACCACAATCTTGAGCAGTGGCATTCCAATCAGAATCCTGATAGGAAATGGAAATGGAATGGTAAGGACCAAGAAATTGAAGAAGCACTCTTATTCTGGTTCACGGGGGTTGGAAGCCATGATGTAATGGTCAGTTGCCCTCTTCTAATTGCAAAAGTGAAGCAGCTAGCGGTGGCTTTGGGAAACTCAGAATTCAATCCCACAGATGGCAGGCTCCAACTGTGGAAAATCCACCATAACATCTGCTTTCACTGTGCCCATGGCGAAAAGCTGAATGCGGATGACCTTGAAGCCAGCAATTGGATAAGGGATGTTCTATCTGAATTGCTTTCAGGCTACAGACTGTCAGTAATTTATAACATTGATGAGACTGACCTGTTTTTTTGGTGTGTGGGGCAGGGTACAATGACCTTCAAAAACTCACTTCCAATGGGGCAGAAAAAAGCCAAAAAATGTGTTTCTGTAATGGCCTGCTGCAACATGTCAGGCACCAACAAATGCCAACTTTTGGTCATAGGTAAGTTTGTGCATCCACAATGTTTCAGGGGGGGTTGCACACTTACCAATCATTTATAAAAACAATAGGACATCCTGGATGACAGGAGGGATTTTCACAGAGTGGGTTAAGGGATGGGACTGTAGGCTGAAAAGTAAAAAACTTGCACTACTGTTGGATAATTTGATCGGTCATCCCGATGTTCGATGCCTGCAGAATATACAATTGGTGTTCTTACCCCCTAATACCACTTCCATTATTCAGCCGTTAGACCAGGGGATCATCTATTCAATGAAGAGACACTATGTCCATGAGATGCGCTCAAGGGTGCTGTCTGAAATGGAAAGTGGTGCCGAACTTATTGTGGATGAGTGTGTCAAGCGAATCACGCTGCTTGAAGCAGTAATGTTGTTGAAGGCAGAGTGGGACTTTGTATCAAAGCAGACCATTAAAAATTGCTGGAGAAAAGGAGGTTTTGTGCATGGAGACCCTACTGCCTCTGATGTGACTAATGAGCCTGTCTCAGTGGCCAGTGAGGACAAAATTGTCCATGCTCCTGAAGGGCTGACTGAATTGGAGTTTGATGCCCTATCAAGATTAGAAGAGAATGACCCAGAACCGGAGAAGGAATAAGATGAAGTGGCTAGGGTTCTGTCAGCAATGCAGCCAGCTCAAACTGTACTGGAGGAAATTTTCACGATGAAGAAGACAAGGAGAGAGAGAAAATATGACTGTGTTGGCAAGTGATGTGAGACAGGCATTGAATGTGCTACGGTTAGCAATGTCTCAGAGCCAAGACATCCAACCTGACTGGGAGGTACTGCAGCAAACTGAAAAAGGATGGTTGAAATATGGTACAGCACCAATAAAGCAAACAACAATAACATCCTTTTTTAGTGGATCACAGTAATCAGTAAGCCGTAAACTATGTTTTTAAATCACCCACACCATGTCATGCCCCCTCACACCAAGCACTTACTGAGAAGCCCATGAACAATAAAGACAAACACTGAAGAAACACTAATAAAACATGAGAGAAACACAGAAACATGAAATAAACTCAGAAACACAGAAGTCAGCACTATCAATCAATATAACCCCCCGCCGCACATTACAGTACTGCATTTTAAAGACCTCTGAATAATTCCTGAACACTACGCGGTGCCAAGATTTCAATGTGCCCTTTGTTGTTGCACATGCCGCTCAATGCGGACAGCAGTTTCTGCAGAGAAAACATGGTGCACAAGACAGTCCACAGTAAGCGGCATACACTGTGGGCCAGATATTCAGGCTGCACCAGGCAGAGGCACAAGCCTGGGCGCAGTGCAACTGGGTTGAGCCAGGGCATAGTCCAGGCAAAATTCAACTGTGCTGTGCCATGGCTCAGCACTACTGAATATGGCACCGGAGGGTGTATGCACAGTGCATGGTGCAGTGGTACTGCGCCAGTGCAAGAGGCAGATGAGGAACAGGGGGATGCGTCAGTGCAAGTGTGGGTGCGCTAGGTGCATCAACCTCAATATTCAGTGCTTGGCATGCAAATGAGGCCATTATGTTTGCAAGGTGCAAATGGGACATTTGCATGTCATAATGGTCTCATTTGCATGCAGTGCACCGATCCCTGATGACTTGCACCTGGCGCCCTGCCAGGCTGCAGTCATCAGGGACTGATGCCCCCTGCGGGCAATGAGCCCCATTACCTGATCGTGGGCATATGTTTAAAATATCCCTGGTGGTCCAGTGGACCCAATCCCCTGCCTGATCTTGGGCATATGGAAGAAATATCCCTGGTGGTCCAGTGGACCCAATCCCCTGCCTGATTGTGGGTTATGTAAAAATATCCCTGGTGGTCCAGTCGACCTGATACCCTCACCCGCTCATGGGCATATGTAAAAATATCCCTGGTGGTCCAGCGGTACCCCCCATCCCCACCTGCCCACTAAGCCCCACCACCCTGCGCCCCCCCAGGTCAGTGAATGAACCATTTACATTTCAGGACTGTGCCATACAGTACAGTATGCATGACAGTTGGCCCATGCAGTGGACCAATAGGTGTACAGCAGTACTGTATGCTGTCAGTCGGTTGGTGGCTGGGCAGCTTGCGGCGGGCAGCTGCCACCTGCTGCTGACTGGGGGTGCATGGTGGTGGGACTCAATGGGCGGTGGGAGGGGTGCCGCTGGACCACCAGGAATATTTTACATATGCCTGCGATCAGCAAGGGATTGGGTCCACTGGAGCACCAGGGATATTTTTCATATGCCCATGATCAGGCAGGGATCAGGTCCACTGGACCAGGGATATTTCTTTCATATGCCTGCCATCAGGGATAGGGTGGCACGATGCCCCGACAGTGTCCCAGGAGGTTGGGTGGCCACCCACAGCAGGCGGCTGCTGTGTTGCACCCAGCAATACGGCAGTCCACCTGTGGGTGTCCCCCAAAATGGTCCTGGCTTTGACAGGCTTATCTTTGCACCCCCTGTGAGGCGCAAGGTGGGTTTGTGCCTGCATATGCGCCATACATCCCGGGCTGAATATCGGGATGTGCCGCATATGCATGGTCACACCCCCTGCACTTGCGCCACATACATTACTGGTATGTCTCGGTGCATCGGGGGTTGCAGAGCAACCTACCCCTTTGATTATCAGGTTGAGAAGATTAGAGTTATGGCGGAAAACACTACGTAACCATGCATAACCCTTTGAATATCCCACCCTGTATCTGTGTGGCAATGCTCTTTTTGTAGATATCAATCAATCAATAATTTATTGGTCAACTTTTAAAAGTCATTACATGTTTATAATCCAAAAATGTAAAATTCGGTATACATTCATATTGCCCACTAACCATAACTTGATACAACATACATTCATATTACGCAATATCCATAACTTAATACAATTCTTTACATAAATGCAATGATTATGTTGCAATCCCTTTCTATCAGTTTCACACCCTCTTCATATATACATATTAATGTATCTTTTATGATTTATATGCTACAATCAATCAATAACCCAAGTACAATATTTTTACACATTCCTAGAAGGTGTATAAATTTTTCAATTATTTTTAATGTCTATTAACCTGTTAATTACCTAGTCTTATCACTTACATGTAACTTTTTTGTTTCGAGGAGCTCAAGGAAGGACACCACAGCTTTTAGAGTTGCCACACAATGAGATTTCAGGAGATATACAACCACTAAGTCTGGTTTGAAATCCAATTTGCCAGGAATATTTCCTAATAGATGTTTCCTGGGTTCATTATAAAGCAGACATAGTATTACAACATGTTTCAAATTGTCTATATCCCTCTCCCACAATTTCATATATCCTTTCCCTTATTCCTACTTGTACTATATTATTTTGATTTCCAATTACTTGTAATACATTCGAATCTATATCTCGTAAGCAATTTTCTTTGCCTTGGATTGGCTATAAGTTCAAGATAGGCCTCAAACTTATGTATGTTTTTACTACTTTGCATCCATTTACAATTTTCATATTGTTTGCAAAGAGCAAAATCCCTTTGCATGTACATATCCCATATTCTTTCATTACTAATTTTTTTAATCTGTACAAATGGCAGTCTCAAACAATTCAATATATTATCTAACAAGCTTAAAGGTTTTACAACCTCCTCAAGTATTTTTCATACATGGGAAAGTTATATTTTGTTTATAATATTCTATAGCTACCTCAAGACATAGTTTTGGTATTAATTTGCTTTCATTTTGTATACTTTTAGCCAATAGTTTACTTGTCTTTGTCAAACTTGGCATTCAGTTGGTAACTGTCCTAATTCAATCCCTGCAAATGCTGAAGCTATACAGTTAGGCAAGCCAAGTATCTTTCTATAAACTTATTTAGAATGGTTTCTAACTTAATATTATTACTTAGCCCCCAAATTTCTGTCCCTTATAATAATTGGTTCCTAAGTTTTGCATTAATGACTTTTAATGCACCTTTCATTGAATAACCTTCATACTTTTATGCAAAGGCATTTAAAATAGGTAAAAATCGATTTGCTTTGCTTTCAGCTTCCCTAAGGTGTTTATTCCATGTTCCATCTCGAGCCAGTATCATTTCCAAATAACAGAATTCATTTACCTCCTCTAAAGGGTTTTTATTTACTATATATTTATTGGCCTTGGCTCTACCTCCAAATACCATCACTTTTGTTTTTTCATAATTTAATACTAAATCCGCTTTCTCACATTCCACAACAAATTTGTTTATCATTCTATTTATACCTAAATAGGTAGTAGATATTAATACCACATCATCTGCAAAGGCTAGATATGGATTATTACCAATTCTTAGCATATGGTGTTCTGGAGCATACATACTGTTCAACACAGTTTGGAAATAGACATTGAATAATATTGGGGAAAGTGTGCAGCATTGTTTTACTCCTACATTTGATTTAAACCACTCTGCTAAGCTGCTTGTATTTGTATGTTTGATATTAGTGTAATTATTTTGGTAAAGATGTTTAATAATGCCTAAAGTTGACTTATCTATTCCTAAACCTTCTAATCTTTCCCATACTTTAACTCGATTAACCCTGTCAAACACTGTTTTCAATTTGTTATATTTAAATATTAAATGTGTTATTGCAAAACATTGATCTATTGTAGATTGTCCTATTTTGAAACCTGTCTGTGCCACATCTATGACTCCCCTTTTTTTCTACCCATGTACTTAATCTACTGTATTATAAATTATCTTTGTAAACAGTTTTTCAGTGCAGTCTATAAGACAAATTGGATGATAACATTCAGGTTTATTCTTATCACCTTTTTAAAACAGAGGTATGATATTGAGTTTCCAACTTTCTGGAACTATATTCTGTTTCCAAACTGTGTTGAACAGAGTCTCCAAGAATGGAGTCTATTGTGTTACCATACAACAAAAATATCTATTGGAATTATGTCTGATCCAGGACCTTTATGTTTTTTGAAATATCGTAGTGCTTCTCCTATTTCAATAACTGTTATGGGGTTAAATGTACTGTTTGTCATTCCATCTTTATTCATTTTACCCTGGTATTCTGGATAATCTAAACAGAAAATATTTTGTAATATTGTACCCAAACTTCTGGTTCTATTTGGGCATTCATTTCTCCTCTGTAGTACTTTGTACCCTTGTTTACAATGTTCCAAAAAGTGATGTCATCTGTCGAGCTTACCCCCTCTTCCAGTTCAGTCCATAATTGGATCTGGCATTTACTTCTGCTAATTTTTAGCACCAAATTATATTCTTTTCTCAATTGGTTCATCTTTTTATTATTAGCAATATTGGGATTATTTTTTAGACTTTGTAACTGACTATTAATTTTCTTCTTGGCAATTTTACACTCCTTATTATACCACTTCTGCCCTTCCCTTCTTGTTGTAGTATAATTACTAGTAATAATATTTCTTATATTACTGATAATTGTATTAAATGTGGTTATTATTAACTGCATATCCTTCTTTATAATTATATCATGTAAGTTTTCCAATATACATCTTTCTTTCATAATCCGTGTCAATTTCCCACTGTTTATGGTTTTCCATCCTATACAATTTTTTTTGAATACTTCAAAATAATCACTCTTAAATTATTTTGTGGGATAACCACCTTCCAAATTTATTTGAAATTTCAATGCTGCATGCTGGCTTTCAAGTGTAGGTCTTATCTTTAGATTACTACAACTGGATAGCGTATGTAAATTCACACAAATATAGTCAATTAAAGAAGACCCATTACCTCCATCACATGTGTAATTTCCAGTTGTGTCACCTGATAAGCTACCATTTAATAAAAGATTTCTATCTCTCAGAAACGTATATATTGCTATTCCTCTATTGTTCACAACAGTATCTCTTGATTGCCTTCTACTCATCAGGTTCTTTGTATTAAACTATGCCATTGAGTACATAAGATCATCATTTATTCCTTGTAAATTAACCATGCTTGCATTTAGATCTCCAACTATTATTATTTTGGAATTTGGACATTCAATTTGTATGTTTTCTAATTTTAGTGATAAGTTTTGTAGCCTATCCTTGTCTCTATATTTACTATTAACCAGAGGGGCATAAATATTGATCAATAATAATTCTTCCATTCCAACCAACCCCTGAAACTTGAACTATTAAGAAGCTTTTGCTATCTGTAGGTATCTCTTTAGTTCTTACATTATTGTTTAATCTGCAGACGGTAGCTACCCCAACCCCATTTGTAACATTTTTTTTTGGTTTTCCACATATTTTGTATATGATGTATAGCAATCCAAAATGGACATTTCCAGCTATCCATGTCTCTTGTAAACATATGTAATCATAACTATTCAAATATCTTATCGTCTCGGGATCACCCAGTTTGTCCTGGAATCCAAATGTGTTCCAGGACAGTATGTTGGTCCCTACACCTTCCATATTGTCATTACTTTTCTGTGGCATCCTTCCTTGAGTAACCATTACAGGGTTTTATTTAACTCTAAAAATTGATTAGCGTTTTGCTCATAAAAGTGATAAAACATTGTGAAAATGCATAGCACTTGCCTCACTGTGTTTAGCAAACATAAAACTTCCAGAAAACTTATATAAATACTTTCTGTACAGTTAGCATTGTCCCAAGAAAAAAACTGCTAATCAATTATTTAAAACCCTGCATTAACTATCAATGATCTAGATCAGTCAATGCCTCATACACTAATTGCCAGCAGATGACCCCTTTTGGTCTATCTAGTCTGCTTGAACCTCAGATCCCAAGTTGGGTATCAAGGCCCCCCCCCTTGTTTCCCAGAAACCCCTATCATCCATCCCCACCCCCTGGGCCAGGCCATCATCTGATACATCCACTTTCTGTATCTGTCCCACCCTCTCTTGAAGCCCTCCACTGTGGATATCTGAACCAGCTAACCAGGCAGTGCGTTCCAAGGATCCACCACCCTCTCAGTGAAACACCTCCTACTCTTACCCCCATCCTTCCACCTTCCAAATTCAAACAATGCCTCCTGGTGATACCTCCTTGCTTTAGTCTAAAGATCCCCTCCGTGTTTACCCTATTTATTCCCTTGAGGTACTTGAAGACCTCAATCATGTCCCCCCGTCTCTCCTCTCCCCCAATGAAAACAGGCCGAGCTCCTCAAGTCTGTTCTCATATGTCAAATCCCCTTGTCCTCATATCATCTTAGTAGCCCTCCTCTGTACCCTCTCCAGGAGCTGTATGTCCCTCTTCAAGTGTGGTCTCCAGTACTGTACACAGTACTCAAGGTGTGGTCTAACCAGTCCATTGTATAGCAGCAGAATCACTTCCCTGCTCCTAGATATGATCCCCCGATGATGCATCCAAACATCCTGTTTGCTTTGCTAGCTGCTCTCCTGCACTGCTCAGAGTTATTCATACATGCATCCACCATGACCCCTAGGTCTTTTTACCCTGTTGAGGCCTTCAGTGCCTTCCCTCCCAGGGTGTACCTGTGTTTAGGGTTTCCCTACCCAAGATGTAACACCTTGCACTTGGTGATATTGCAATTTAATTTCAGGTGTGAGCCCACTTTTCCAGGGCATAGAGGTCTCCTTGCAGGGCCAACCTTCCCTCTCCCCACTCAACTACTGCTCCCATCTTGGAGTTGTCAGTGTCAACATATCTGTTTGCTTGTTTCGATCATTGATTTCCATACCCTATTTTGGGACCCAATTTGATACCCTTGTACGTTCTTTGTTGTTCTTTTCAAGTGAATATAAATACCTAACCCATCCAGTGCTGTTTGTTTTTGGGACACCAGTTCAAGCATGGTCCCTTTTTCTAGCTTTAACATTATTTTCCCATCCATTTCCCCTCAAGTTGCTTGTAAAATTTCACTGGTGCAGACATGTGTATTAAGCAACGTAATTAAAGTAATAGCCAATTAGTTTTTAAGATTTCTCTTATTTCCTAGATGTAGTTGTTTTATTCCAAATATAGATATTTCAGTAAAATGATTTTCAATAAAAAAAAAAAAAAAAGCAAACAATTCTGGAAATAAGTCACCCAATATCGCTATTTCACTTGTCTGTATTCCCAGTTTCTTTAATTCTTTTAAGACTTTGTTGATTGCTTTTAAAATATAAAATTGGTCTGTTACTACCAATATCTATTCTGTTTCAACAGTAGGTCTAATTATACTAATACTGTCCAACACGTGTCTACTTCCACCAAGTGCTAGATGTATTAGGTTCTTAACCATTGTAGATTAGCTTTACTAACACACTAACATACTAAAATGCCAGCAGAATAGGCCTAATGGTCTTTTGTGTCTGCTTGTTTGGTCAGCCCCCACCCTGGGTGCTGACCTTGCTGTCCCTCTCGCCTTCTCTGGCTTCTCCCTTTCCAGTTCTGGATATTCTTGCTGCATTGGATTTTGCTTCCAGAACCCTTCCCTTGTACCTGTCCCACCCCCTCTTGAATCCCTCCACTGTCTCTGCCTCCACCAGCCCCCTAGGCAGTGCATTCCATGGCTCCACCAGCCTCTCAGTGAAGTAGCACCTCCTCCTTTCTCCCCTGAATCTTCCCCCCTCCAACTTCCACCCATGCCCTCTAGTGGCCCCTTTCTCCTTCCTTCGAAGCACCCTGACTGTTCCTCCCCTATTTACCCTCTTCATGTACCTGAAGACCTCTATCATGTCCCCTTAGTCCCTTCTCTCTTCCAATGTGTACATATTTAGCTCTTCGAGGCTCTCCTCATAGGTCCTGTCCCCCAAGCCCCAAATCATTTTGGTTGCCCTCCTCTGGACCCTCTCCAGGAGGTTAATGTCCCTCTTTGAGTGTGGCCTACAAAACTGCATGCAGTACTCAAGGTGCGGCCTCACCAAGCAGTTATACAGAGGGAGTATCACTTCCCTCCTTCTGGAGGTGATCCCCCTAGCGATGCATCCCAGCATCCTATTGGCCTTGGCTGCTGCCCTCCTACAAGTCTCAGAGTTGTTCATCTTGACATCCACCACCACCCCAGGTCCCTCTCAGCCATCGAGACTTGTGCATTTCCCCAGGGTGTACACTTGGCCTGGGTTTCTGGCCCCAGGTGGAGTACCTTGCATTCCCTGCATTGAACCTCAGCTTCCACTTTCTAGACCATCTTCCAGAGCCTCCAGGTCCCCTGTAGGGCCACCCTCCCTCCTCCCCATCCACCACCGCCCAGTTTGAGTCATCTGCAAAGAGACTCATCTCACTCCTGATTCCTGTCCTTATGTCAGATACGTGGCGTTGAACAGAAGGGGCCCAAGGACTGATCCTGTGGGGACCCCACTCATGACCCTCCTTGGGGATGAGACTATCCCACCAACTACGACCCTCTGGGTCCGGTCCTGGAGCCAATTGCCTATCCATCTGATCCCCATTTCTCCCAGCTTATCCAATAGGCCCACGTGAGGAACAGAGTCAAATGCCTTGCTGAAGTCTAGAAAGAGGACATCCACTGGTCTACCCAGGTCCAAGGCACTTGTCACCCAGTCATAGAACTCGACCAGGTTTGTCTGACACGATTTCCCCAGGATGAATCCATGCTGTCTATCATCCAGGCACCCTGACTTATCCAGGTCCCCCCCTAGCCTTTCCTTGACAATGCCCTCCATCACCTTGCCCACCACCGATGTCAGGCTGACAGGCCTGTAGTTCCCTGCCACCTCCCTTGATCCCCCCTTGTGGATAGGCACTATATGCACCACCTTCCAGTCTTGGGCACCCACCCTGTCCTCAGAGAGATGGTGAAAAGCTCTGCCAGGGGTTTTGCCAGGACATCTGCAAGTTCCTTCAGCACTCTGGGATGTAATTTATCTGGCCCAGTGCTTTCTCCATCTTAAGAGCTGAGGGCTTCCCTCACTCTCTCTGCTGTGATTTCCACTTCCGGTACCTCTTCTCCCTGCTTAGCCCTCCCCCCACCTGCCAGTGATGCCTCCCCCTCTCCCCAGACCTGCCGATCGGTAAGGGTCCCCCCCTCCTCAGTATCTCTGTCTCCTCCCATGTATGATGCAGCACCCCCATTTTCCCTGGTGAAAACTGAGGTGAAGTACTCATTTAGTACCTCAGCCTGCTCCCCTGGCTCTTGTGCCCATCTCTCCCCTGATTTAATCCTGCTAATCTGCCCCTTCACCCTTCGTTTTTCCCCAATGTATCTAAAGAACCCCTTGTTCCCTCTCCTAATTTCCCTGGCCAGGTTCTGCTCCTTCCTTGCCTTGCAGCCCTCACCACTCTAGTGGCCTTCCCTAGCATCAGCTCGTGCTCCCTATCCTTTCACCTTGAGCACTTGAATTGCTTATAGCTGCTTTCTTTCCCCGCACCACCTCCTGGACCTCCCTGGTCCACCAACAGGGTTTTTGGGCCCTACCGCATTTTTGTCTTACTCTTGCACAGGTGCTGGTAGCATCCTGCACCCCTCTCCTGATGATTTCCCACCTACTATCAGCATCCATGTCTGACCCAATCCCATCCAAATGCTCCTTAAGGATCCTTCCCATTTCCTTAAAATCTGCCCCCCTGAAGTCGGTTACTTCTGTCTTTCTGCAGCCTTCTACCCCTCCTAGGTCCAGGCAGAACCAGACCATGGCATGGTCACTCCCCGCCAATGGGTCCCTTACCTCCAGGCCCCCAATCTGGTCACTGTCTGCCAGGACCACATCCAGTACCCGTGCCTCCCTGGTCGGTTCCCTCACCTGCTGAGTTAGGAACGCGTCTTGAAAGACATCCAACAACCTCTGTTCCCTGGTCACAGAGGATGTCATAGTCTCCCAGTCTGTTCCTGGCATGTATAAGTCCCCCAACACCACCACCGCTCCTCTGCCGAGTCTGCAGTGTCTCCTAACATCTGCCACCAGACTGTCCTCCAGCTCCTCCGCCAGGGCAGGGGGTCTATACACCACTCCTATTTTTACTCTCTTGCCCTCCCTTGTTATCAAGGTGACCCAAATCGCCTCCACAGTTCCCTCCACCTCCTCTACTCCTCCTATGCCAATGCAGTTTTTGACTATCATTGCTACCCCTCCTCCCCTTCCCTCCCCCCTGTCCTTCCTGAACATAGTGTAACCCTCCAGATTCAGATCCCAGTCATGTCTTGCAGTGGCCCAAGTCTCAGTGACTGCTGCCACATCCACTGCTCCCTCAGTTAGCATCACCTGGAGCTCAGGCATTTTATTGCTAAGCTCCTGGCATTCAGCGGACTACCTTCACCCTTTCCTATAGTTCCATTTCCCCTGGTCGTGTTCCCATGGGGATTCTGTTTTTCCCCTGGTCTGCACTTTGCCAGTTGGCCTTTTCCTGCAATCCTCCTGGTCCCCAGGGGGGTGGAGACAGAGTCCCTCCTTTATCGGCACCCCCTTGACAGCCTTTTCTCCCATCCCACCCCTTCACAAGTTTAAACCCCACTTTTCACCAATGAACCCTCTATTTTCAACTTAAGGATCCTCCCTCCAAATTGAGATGTAGTCTATCTCTAGCATACAGCTCCTTATCCTCAGGTCTCCCCAATCCCCATCAACCCATACCCTCTGGCCTCACACCACTCCCTGAGCCACTGGTTTATCTCCTAATTTTCATTTGTGTTCCCACTAGCCCTTGGCACTGGCAGGTTTCTGAGAAGGAACTGTGCATCCTATGTCATGACACGCCCTGGCGAGCTCCTGAATCTTGCCTGTATCTCTAGCTCGCTATTTCCTCAATGTCATTTGTACCCAGGTGGACCAGTATGTCTGGGGAACCCCCACATTCCTTTGCCAGCTGATATACCTCGTGCTTAGCCCTGTGCACCGTTAGTCCAGGGAAGCATCTTGTTCTAACTGGCCAGGCTTCTCCCTCCCTATCCCATTTGATACCCCTGATCATAGAATCCCCCAGCAGGAGCACTCTGACCACTCCTTTTCCTCCATTCCCCCCCTTCCATGTCCCTCATCCTTTCTACAGGCCACTCCACCCAGCTGGCTCCTTGTTCCTCCCCCTATCTGGGTGCCACATGCCACCCCCTCCTTATTTACCATGCCACCCTCCCTCCAATCCTATGCCTCTCCTCCTCCTGAGTATCCTTTTGTACCTTGCTAATTCCCCCCTCACTGCTCGCAACTGGTCCTTCTCCCCCATCTGCTAAACTAACCTGGCTCATCCTCCCTTCCTTCCTGTCTCCATTTAGTTCCTCCTTGCTCGTCGTGCTCCCCTGGCCTAAACCCTCAGCTCCCTTTACTGCATCCTCCTTGTACTTCTGGTCCTTCTCCTTTACCTTTCCTCCCAACTGGTCCTTCTCCTTGCGCTTTCCTCCTCTTCCCCTGCCTCCTGCTCTGATTCACTGCTCCCCATTCTCCTGCATTCCAGGTCCCCTGTTCTTCCTGCTATCTGGGCCCTGCCTCCTGCCTCCCTCCCACTCCCTTTCCATCTCTAACCACCCTGTCATGGCTACATCACCCCCTCATCCTTGAGCAGAAGAAGGATGAAGCGGTTACTGAGTGTAGGTCTGATCCACCTCCCACCTTGCTTCCTTCTGTCCAGCCCTGGCCATCTGCCTACTTCCCTGAGAATGTTGTCCCTCCGTCCCCCTTTGTGGGGTCCCCAGTTACCTGCCTGCTTCCTTAGTAGTGTCCTTTTGGACCCCCTCTGCCAGGGTCCCTGTGACCCTAGTATTCTCCTGCACTCCTTTCCCTATGCCACCACCCCCATGCTTGGTGCAACCCTGTAGGAGATTCCAGCCCCCTCCCCAACCATACCACCCCCTCTCCCCCAGTTTCTCTCAATCCCCGCGAATCCCTCCCCTAAGCTGTGCTATTGGTAGCACACTGGCAACCACTGAACTTCCAAGCCCAGTCCAGTATCATCATGGCTGCTCCACACCCTGTGCACCCCACCACCCTCCCAAAGATGCCAGCCCTAATGATGTGTGGTTCCATCCACTTCCAAATAGGTTTCCTTGGGTGAGCCTCCATGTTCCCCCCTAGTCCAAGATACCCCTACTGCCTAATCAGGTCACCCACTAATCTTAGAGACAGTCCCACTGTACACCAGTAACCCTGTTACTAGGTGCAGTACAACACATTAAACTTATAAGGGAAATGAACAACTCCCTAAGCTCCTCTCTCCCAGCCTTTAAATCCAACCCCCTGTGGCTAGAACTACATGAGCTGCACCTGCAGCCTTTTCCTCCAATTGCAGGGCAGGTGTTCCCCTATAAATTCACAGACTTCTGGGGAAGGCGGGTCCTGGGCAGACACCTGACTCGAGAGAGAGTGTATCAGCCCTGTGTCTCCCCTCAAAGCCCAGCAGCCAAAGAACCAGGCCCAAGCAAATCCCACCAAATAGGTTTTAAATCAGAAGAAATAGGCCTCTACCAGTGCAGCCTGTTACACAGTGAAACATCCACAAAATAAGCCCCACTTACAGCCACCAAATCAGTTTACAAACATCCAGCATCCCCCAAAACAATGCCCTGCTAGCCCCTTAGAAGTAAGAAAGAAAAGAACTAACCTACCAAGTAAAATCCACAAGAACCCTGTGAAAACAACAGCAGCTACTGTCCTGGAACACAACTGATCCTGTCCCCTTCCAGTTCTTTCCTCAATGTTATTTAATAAACAAGACATGCCATACAATGGGAGTACAAAATCAGATCTTATCATTTTTGTCAGGATTTGCTTGAATTTCTTTTTATGTTCCCCATCCTTATTTTCCTTGACACCTTCATTTTCTCTTTTCTCCCCCATTTCTCTATCTTCTCTTGTGTCATCAACTATTGATTCTAAAATAGTATCCCGTATTTCTTGCTCCTTATTGTTTTCTATGATTCTGGTTTCTCCTATCTGATTAGTTGTTTTAGGTATCAGGCCTTTCATGCTTTCATTTTGATTCCCTCTGTTCCCATTTTTATTCTTTTTTTTTGTTGTTTTTGGTGTCTTTTAGTCCCCTTTTTCCCCTTTTTACCCATGTTTTTGTTACAGCTCTTGCCCTTTTCTGACTTCTGATCCTCCACTCCTGTGTCATGTTTTAATTCATTTAGTTCTCTATAATCTTTTTCCAAAGACAGAACATGTGCTAGAGTTTCCTGTGTTCCAGACACATCTGTAAATTCTATCTTATGTATTAACATTTCCTGGGTTCCCAACACTTTCTCATCCTTCTGTTTATCTTTTAATTTCCCCTTTTTAATTAAATTTGTTACCTCTATATCTTCTATTATGGATCTATTCTCTGGAATCCTGTTACCCATTAAAGCTTCTCTTTGAGCTTGAGCTGGTTTTTGCTTTCTTTCTATATTTTGTTTTCTAACTAACTTTAATTCTTGATTTTCTCCTTTTTCCAAAGTGTTGGAAACTTGTTCTTGAACACTACACAGATGCTCTCTTTTCTTGCTAATTTGTCTGGTAACATAACAAATTCCATTGAGTCCTCACATGACAAAACCTCATCAACCTCTTCTTCAGTTTTTGTTTGTTCTTGTTTAAGCAAGCAATAACACACGATGAGGTGTGGTTTATTGATTGATAAGAGCATGCCCAGGGGTGTACTAAGGCACGAGGCGCTTGCGCAGAGTGCCTTATGCCACTGGGCGTGCTCTATCAGCGATAAACCACCTCGGAGTGCGTTATTGTGCTTATAAATGGACTCACAACCAGGTTGAATTTAAAGAAAAAAAAAAAACTGTTGAAACTGAAAAAATATAAGAAATGTTTTTATTAAAGAGTGATAAAGTAGTCCCTCCATGTAATGTAATCCAATGGACCCACAGTACTTAGTAAATTCGCTGCCCCAGCGGCCAAGAACAAAAGTAAATGATTTTAAATTCATGCTGCCCCCTCCCCCACACGGCCAACCTGTTATTGTGCTCTCAGTAACAGTTTTTTGTCCTTAGCAGATGTACAGCTCTTGCACCCATTCTTTCAAACTGTAGACGTCCTTCCGTATTAGCTGCTTGCGGTTTGTGATGTACAGGTTACTCGTAGCAGAATCATACCGTTGTAAGTAAATGTAACAAAAAAACAGAATCAGTTAAGCTGCCAGACAGCACATGCAATGTTAGCAGTCATATTTAAACGCCGAAGAAGGAACGTGCGGTATGGCGGTCTGTAAGAGACACGCTCGCTTTGACTGAAGCAGAAGTTGAGGAGAAAAGCCGGTGTTCAGTAGTACGAGCTGTCAGGTTGTGGAGGAAGTTAACTCTTTTTATGTGTCTGTGGGGAGTCAGTAGAGGTTCTGTACTGTATTGTTGCCATCTGTGTTTTTGTCACTTCGGGTGTTTCTTGTCACTTCGGACTATTGATTTAGCGCTGCCGCTCGCACAGCTGTGCCAGGCTGTTTTGTTTGTTTTCACTTGGCACAGCTCAATGATTCGGACTTGTCAAAGGGCAGACTGGCAAGCTTTAGTGCCGGTTGGGTACAATACCAGGGATTAAGGACACGGCTATGGGGGTGAAACAGCCAATCAGTGGCTTAGATTTTTTAGCCCATTTTATAAATTGTTTTAATGTATACTCAGAATCCAAGTGATTTTTATTTTGTTCCCACTCTCCATCTTTCTTATTTACCAATTGGTTCATGCTCCCCTTATTTTTTCAATGCTTATACTCTTCAAGAAAGCTAGATCTTTCTTAATCTCCATCAGTTGCTGGTGCAAGAACAAACTGGCATTAATTGGATCTCTAAGTATTCTTATTACTTCCCCAGTCAAACCCTCTATATCCAGATAAGCTGGGCTTCTTGGGTTAATTTACCATGAGCAGCTCACATCCCTATTTGCTCCTCTAAACTCATCTCTGGACTATGTTGATTTATCAGTATCCATTACAATAGGGTTTTTTAAACATTTGTGAAATCAGAATCTTCCTTTATTGACTCCCTCATATTCCTAAATGTTTTGTTTAATCTGTAAATTATTAATTGTAGCAGATATGTTCATACTGGTACTGTAATCCCTACTCTCTCTTAAATTATCCTCTCCAATTATAATCTTTTGGCTTTCACCTTCACCTTCATAGACCACTACTTCCCTAGGCATACTAGTAATGGATTTGGATGTAGGGAAAATAAATACTGAGTGCATTTCCAGTCTTTCTGTTCCATTAATTTTAGTTCTGCACAGAAATTTCAAAATACCTCCAGTAGGGGTTGAAGTTTGTGGCAAATCCCTAATGTTAACTAGTTCCCCCATTTGTTCCACCTTCAACTCTCCCAAAAAAAAATTATTGATTGTTTATTTGATTTTGATACCAACTGTTTATTGTGTTTTAATGTCACCTGTTTTAAATATGTACCCCTCAGTTTTTTCATTTTCACTTTACTTAACGTTTCCATGTCTTGATTTACCTTAATTTTATCTTTCCCAGTTCTTGTTACTGCAGGCATTATTACTAGCTGAAGAGAAAGTCCTCAAAACCTCAAGGTTTATTGATTGTTTTACAGTTTATTTTCACTGGAAGGCACTAGCAATAACACCATATAGTGCTACTACCACAAACACTGTTTAACTACTTCTCTAAAGAGCACAAATCGGCCATAAACTTAAGTATCTATAACAATGATAAGAATCCTAATACCCCCGTTTTTAATTACCAACTTCTTCATTTAACTTGACTGCATTAAATATGTTTTGTATCTTGCAATTTTCAAATACTAAAATGCTAAAATAATATAATATTTTGATATTCAGTAATAGCATAGTGTTAAAACAGAAGACAGAAGACAACTAGGTTTCACTCGACTCCGATAATGTCCAATTTTCTCCTCACTTTCTGTTCAGCATGGTTGTTGGTCCTTTTCACTTCATAGGCAGCCTGCTCAGCTTGATATGAAAAATTTGGGATTTCAACTTCTCCACTACCTTTGTAGCACACAACCACAGTCACACAGTCAGTCATGTAATTTTCTAGCAATGTGATATGGAAGATATACTCTGATCCCACAAACTCACTGTCCCAGCCCTGGTTAGCTCAAGATCTGCACCCAACTTGAAAACACCATCCTTCACTATAAATATGAAAAAGAACCAAATAACATCTATTCTACAATGTAATATGTTTATATTATCCACAACATGAATATCTTCAATGGGTATCAGATTAAATAATGCAACAATGATGTAATAGTACAATAGGTATTTCTATGGAAATCCACTTTGAAACATTGACTGTAAAAAAAAGTAAAATCAAAATATAAACCTGATCAAACCTACTGATGTGAAGAAATCCAGCTGTGACAACTCAGTACAGCACAATGCAGCTCAATGCAGTTCAACAGCTAATTGACAATTTGTTGTACTCTTTCAGATGCTTTGCAACTTTGTAACTTTACAGCTTTTGGCAGCACCCACTCCGAGACTACTTGCTGCTTACTTGCCGCTACAAAGTCAGGAATTACAGAAAATTATGAATAACTACAAGTGGTTATGCAAGACCACATAACGTTATCAAAACAAAGCTGTGGCTGACTTGAAACTGCATGTTTGTTTCCAATATAGGCATTGGGACTTTACAGAGATTCAATAAGCCACTACAAACTACTGCAGTTTTATTCTAACAAACTAAGCCACCAAAACAACAAGAAGACAATCTCAATGACCTTTGGCACCAGGCAGACTCTCTAGGCTACTGGCCCTACCCACCTTCCTCACCCTTGATGGGACCATCCTGGGGGACACCTCCTAATTTAGATATCTGGGGGTTTATCTGGACCAGCACCCTGCCTCTGTGCATATCAATGCTATCCTGAAGAAACTGTGCCCCAAGCTACATGCTCTGTACAGGAATCATAGTTGCATCCCACTGACTGCGTGGCATGAAATTGTACAGAAGATGGTACTCCCCATTTTGACTACTGTGACATAGTCTATGGCGCTGCTCCCAAATCTTCCCTGACCAAGTTGGACACTATTTTTATTGCCTTCTGCCACTTTGCTCTCAACTCACCTTCCCACTCCCACCACTGTGAACTCTAACGCTTTCTAACCCTCCTTCCACTTTCTCACAGATGCATCTCACACTGTGCCAAACTAACCTCCAAATTCTGGTTTGGTGTGCTCCCCTTCTATCTCTCATTCTCCCTCTCTCTACTCCACCTCTCCCCACCCACTTTCTCAGATCTAATGATGCCCGCACCTTCATGGTCCCTCATCACTCCACCCTCATCGGTCAGACTGGTTTCGCCCATCAGTTCCCTAAAATCTGGAACTCTCACTCCCCTGACACTCCTCCTCCTCCAACTACTCTCTTATATCTTCCCTACACAGTTACCTCTTCCTCAGCTGTTCCTGCTTTAACCCTCCTTAATATCTATCACCAGTTTCTGCCTTCCTCCCATGACCTCCCCCTCAACATCTTGAAGGGGGAATCAGGAAATGGCTACCCCTTCTCCTCATACTCAGTTCATGCCTCTCCCCCTCTCTTCTCCTTCTGCCCTTCTGGGTCACCTGTGTGCACAACCTACCCCATCCTTTTTACTCCATCAGCACTTACGTACTACCTCGAGCCTGCTGCTGGTACACTCATACACTATAAATGGTTTTGTTGCATTACTGTTTTGTACATTTATACTGTATGTTCTTTTGTATGATTTTGGAGATGTACTGCAATTTACCCAATGTTCCACTACTGTTTATTGTACAATACCTTGTGTTCCAATTGTTGCACAATCTTACAATGTTGCATTGTTTATACTACCCACGTGTTATTGTAACTGATTATCTTTCACAACCCTATGTAACCTCCTTCCACTAGGTCACACCATGAGATGATCAACTTGTTGTTCAGTGTGCCCTCCTGGTGAAACATTTCAATAAATAAATAATTTAATTAATAAATTAATAAAATAGCTATACCAAGAATTTCCTTGTACTCTTGTTATACAGACGTGTGAGCAAATAGCATACAGCTTGTAGTCACAACAGTGTCTGAGGGATCTGAGTTAATAGGCTGTATTTATACTTGCCTAAAGCTTATTATGAAAAAAAGTGCAGAACCAGCTGGACCTTTTGCAATCAATCAGCTTTTACTTGGATAATTAAATACTGAGTGCAAATACACTAATTAATGCTGGTTGGGATATCAGCTTGAATAAATATTTATTTTCTGCTAGATAGTTAAGCAATTACTGACTCACCAGCTGAAATGTATTCGGTCAATAAAGAAAACAATAAATGAACAATAAGTCAATAAATCCAACTGAGGGCTGTAAATAACAACTAAAAACCCTTATCAAATGTTACTGCCTTTAGGGTTGCATACAAGTACTAATTAAAACACAAATATTAAAGGCACAGGTCATAAAACCAAAAACAATGACAATACTTTTGAAACACAGACAAACACAAATGGATTGATAAAATTTATTTTTTAAAACTTTAGAAAACCTTGTAGGTCAATAAAATACATTTTAACACTTTCGTGAACCTTAAAAGAGGCTTGGTTAAAACTTTACCCCTTTTATCAAACAACTCTTAAACAGCATGTCCACATATCTGCTAAAGCAAAAAGATTAATGCAAAAATCTTTTTCTTGAGGGGTTTTCTTTCCTTAGAGCTTCTGATCGGTTGGCCTGAATGACTGTGTGTCTCCTGTCATTCTTCCCATAGTCCTGTTCCTCCATCCCAGGGGGGGGTCCCCTTTATCTTCCATCCACTGTCATCTTATCACAAGGACCTGGCTCCTACAGGGACAAAACACAGAAACACTTGGAGAAAACCCTGGAGTGGTGCATATAAGATGCTCTGGAAAGAGAGCTAATAATGAGCCAGTGGTGATATACCTTTTTTAAATAAAAATAGGCAAAAGGCTCACCTGCTCCTCTGGCTTCCTCCAGAAGGCAGAGAGCAACTTGCAGCACAAACTCCTACTTCAACCACACTGATCTGAATATGTAGTTGGTGTCTCTCTTGTGTGAGTAGATAGTGCGCTGCTATGTTATTCTAGAATATATATGCATATATGTATATATGTATTAGTCAGTGTGTGTGTATCACAACAGTTATAAAGTGCAGTTAGGTGGCTCAATAGTTAGTGCAAAAATTGCTAGTCTAGAGTCCCCCACTGTCTAGATCTGTTTCATTCTTATGCATGTTATTGCTGATTTAAATGAGGTGTCTAGTGACAATCCCCCACCTTCAGATGTCCCTCGTAGCCTGGAAAGAAAAAAATGGCCCATCAATGTCTTTTTTTAATGTGTAAAAATGTGTGTAGACAGTGCACTACTATGTTATGCTGGAATATATACAGTGAAGTCCAATAGGATGAAGTGCAGTGCTGCAGAATTCTGCAGTAGAGTTACTGCAGCAAACAATGCAAATTGCAAACTGAATGGGAGTTAATCCCTTTTGTCATACAGTAATCTTGTGACAGTGCGCCTTATCCTGGTGGGTTTCACTGTATATATGTGTATATACATTAGTCATTGTGTGTGTGTGTGTCTGTGTCTGTGTATGTCTGTGCATGCATGCGCGTGTGTGTGTGTGTGTGTGTGTATGTGTATCACGACAGTTATAAAATGCAGTTAGGTGACTCAATGGTTAGTGCAAAATTGCTAGTCTCCCACCCTCTATATCAGTTTCAATCTTATACATATTATTGCTGATTGAAATGAGGTATCTAGTGGCAACTCCCCACATTCCGATGTCCCTTGGAGCCTGGAAAGAAAAAAAAATGGTCCCTCTGTGTCTTTTTTTATTCTGTAAAAATGTGTGAAGCCAATGCACTGCTATGTTATACTGAAATATATATGCATATATGCGTAAATGTATTAGTGTGTGTGTATCACAACAATTAGAAAGTGCAGCTGGGTGGCTCAGTGGATAGTGCAAAAATTGTTAGTTTACATTCCCCAAATATCTAGATCATTTTTGGCCTTATGCATGTCACTGCAGATTTAAATGAGGTGTCTAATAGCACCCCCACCCTTTGATGTTCCTTGGAACCTGAAAAGAAGTGCACAGTCCCTCTATGTATTTTTTTAATTTGTAAGAAAAGGTCTATCATGTATGCAACACAGAACCCCCCCAGCCCTACCTCCCAGTAAGTGCCCACCAACCCATACCTCCCAGACCTCCCCACACATCATCATTCACCTGAAGAGATCCTAGTGTGAAGGTCTACTGTCCCATGAAAGACACATCTTGCTGCTGGAACCAGTAATTGCTATATGAGAACTAGGTATGCTCAGTTGAAAACCCATTGAAATACATTGAACCACACTTATCTTATTTCTCACATAGCAGTCACCAGTTCCATTAGCAAGCCATGTCATTGATGGAAGAGTGGCTCTTAACACTTGGACCTGTTCAGGTAAGTGAGGGTGTGTGGAGAATTCTGGGGTGCGGGGTGGTGGGCAATCAGTGGGAGGTCAGGCTGGTGGTGGGAGTTGCATCACTACCCTGTCTGCCCTATTAATCCCTATCTAGTGTGATACCCCCTGCCCAAACTGAACTCTAGAGCACCCTCTTTCTTCCAGGATTGCCCTGTGTATATCCCACACCTTCTTAAATTCTGTGACCATTTTAGCCCCATGACCTCCTCTGGTAGGCTATTACAGCGGTCTACCACCCTCTCCATGAAAACAAATATTTTCTCACATTTCCTCAGAGCCTGCCCCCTCTAACTTCATTTTGTGCCTTCTTGATTTGGAGCATCTCTTACTTTGGAAGATTCTTCCTTTTTGTACTCTGTTTATACCAGTGATGTATTTGTATGTCTCAGTCATGCATCCCCCCCCCCTTTATTCCAGGGAATCATCATCATCATCATGTTTATTGCTCTTTCATAATATTTAAAAAAATATTTGGACATTACAACACAATCAAAAAGATAAAGTGACATAGGTACAGTTGTAAAGAAGTAGTGCAGACAATTGGAGTTACTTAAATAAAGTGCAATAAAACTTTGCGATAGAGTCATCTATTAAGCACTGAGGAGAAATTATAAACTGAAAGTTACATGTGCGAATCAGTATGAAAATGCTTCCTATTGGATTTTATCACTAGAGCCAGAAATTTAGAAATCAGTTCAGTGTCTGCTTTTGTCATGGGATGGAGTAGTATAAATAAAGGACCATAATCCAAGTTTGCATACATTATTATTAAAATTGTTTTGATTGTTTGATCATGAGCAGAATTATATAGGAGGCATTGAGTTATAACATAATAAAGGGTTTCTTGAAAGCCCCTATTGCATCTGCACAAACTGCAATTCTTGAGTTAAAATCCATTTAGATCTGCCATGGTTTTATACCTTAATGGCTGGTGAGTAAAAGGATTCATAGCCATTAATGTAACTTTGGGAAGAAGACCATGTTTCCTGAAAGGCTAATATCCAATCCAATCCAACTTTATTTATATAATGCCTTTCAAATCCAAGGCGCTATACATAAAAACATGTACACAATAATAAAAATTTTAGCAAATGGTAAAATATATCAACCATGACTAAGTAAAAGCTAAACTAAATAAATATGTTTTTTAACCAATCTTAAAACTATTGATGGTTGGGCATTCTCTCAACCAGCGAGGTTGAGAATTCCACAGGGTTGGTGCTGAAAAAGCAAAAGCACGAGATCCTGATGTCTTTAATCGAACCCTGGGAATATCCAGCAATCCCTCATTGGTGTAATGGAGTGGATGGAGGGGGAAGTAGGGAATCAGGAGATATTTCAGGTAACTGGGTCCCTGATCATGTAGGGCTTTACAGGTTAGTAAACTAACCTTAAAGGTGATCAGCCACCAAACAGGCAGACAGTGCAGTTCACGGAGCACAGGCATAATATGATGGGTTCTGAAAGTCCCAGTCAAAAGCCTGGTTGCCATGTTCTGCACCAGCTGCAGGTGGTGGGTATCAACCCCAGGTAGCCCTGGGTAGAGGGAATTGCAGTAGTCCAGATGGGTGGTGACAAAGGCGTGGACCAATGTTGGAAGATCACTCGGAGGAACCAGGTGTTTCACCCAGGTGATATTCCTCAGATAGTAAAAAGAGGATTTGATGACAGCTGACACCTGAGATTTTAGGGTCAGACCGTCATCAAAAATAATGCCTAGATTTTGCACCTGATTGGAGGTACCTCATGTTTCATAACAAAATCCACTGGGGAGCCACAAATTTAGTCTCCAAACCCGCAATGTTCCAATTCAGTACATTTGGAGAATTACCCTGTAGAAAACAGTGGAAGATGAGTTTAAACTGTCCACTGTGCTAAGATCTTTAGTTAGTCATGTAATATTTGTGAACTTCTTAACAGGGGAAAGCGACTTATCCCAATCAGAAGAAGAAACCAGATGATATCAACCCCATCAAATCTATCACCCTTTTTAAACAGAGAGGAAAACAGGTCCATTGAATATATATGACACTATATCTGGGAACAGCTGAGGTGGGTCCTTTCAGCCCTGCCTAATTCAGAGAATTAAATTTCTTTTTTGATAATGGAAGCCAAGGTTACTATAACATATGATGCTAAGTTTGACTTATTTTCCACCTCAAACAGATCAATTCCAAATATAGATATCACATTGGAATAGTCTGTAGGCTCAAAGTTCCAATTAAGGGATACTAAAGTAGAGGCAAAACTTTCAAAAGAGATCAAATTACAGGCCTTAATGCCCCTATAGGTGCATTTCCATATTGTGAGCTATGTCACAGGAGAAGACATAGTCAGACCCCATTGCATTTATAGATAATTGTTTGGCCCAAATAGTTTTAGCTATTTCCTTATTCATGACCATAAAGTATATAGGATGGAGTGTAATTGTCCTATCTCTAAGAACAAAAATAACTGAACTAACAGCTGTTGGTAGCTCTAGCTCAGCTCTGAACAAATGCTTTATTAAATCCATAAGGGTCTCTGTAGTTTCTGAGGTTTTGGTGTATATATTCTCTATTTTAAAAACCACTTATTTGTCAGTTGAAATAAACTGTTAAGGTAGAGGATGTTCATCATTTGTATGACTTCCTTCCATTTTGGGCATCTCCAAAGATTTTATCAAGGGGCATGTAAAAGAGGGAAGGGCATAAAGTTTATCAGCCAAATTCTCTGCCATCTCCATTATACTAAGAGCCTCTTGTTTTGAAAAAGCTAGAACATCAGCAGAGAATGCCTTGTCTTTTTCAGCCAGAGCATCAATTGTTACCATATCAATGGCTGAGTTACCCATTATAGGGGCATTGGGAGCATTACTTTACTCTCACTTTGAAGGTTCTGGGGGACTTGGGTCAGTGTGCTCAGTACAAGGTGTATTTTTCCTAGTTCTTTTCTCCTAGGTTTAGATTTGGTCTTTTTCTTAGCTCTGACAGCAGGAGAATCAGGAATTATTATCAAGGCCACTGATTTATGGTGATTAAAACAGTGAAATTCCATTTTCAAGACTTTAGATTCCAGAATTGCACTGGTGATTGTTACTCCAGTTTCCAGATTTTACCAGGATTCTGCTATCATTATTTTAGTATGTGCATAAATAATCAGAATATGTATGTTTAATGTTTAAATTAGGGTAAATGAAAATGTTATTAAGGAAAATAATTCTGAACTAAAAACAAGTCTGAGGAAAAAGGAGATGTCTTAAGAGGTATGTCCATATGTAATCATTTATCATCTAAGAAGTTCAACCTTTTTAGTGACTCAGGCCAATCAAAATCTGGTGATGCCATCACCTGGGCAGTTTTATGTTACTGAATTTGTCTAGTCACACCCCAGTCTGGACCAAAATATCAATGCAAAAGGACCTATTTTAGCTTAACTATGAATTCTAATGGCTTTATACTGTAGCTAGGCCAAAAAGCTATGGGCCTTGCCTGTATTTAGAACAGGGTGTAGCCTAAGGAAAGCCAAAGGCTTATGCAGTGCTGCCAGAAGAGCGAGGTGCAAACATCAGATGCAAAGACATTCTCATTGTGTATGAAGCAAGGTCCATGTTTTATTTGCTGAGCATTTTGACTAAAGTAATGTTGCCTGCTGATGACAAGACACAGACATGTCTTTAAAACTCACACAAGCAATACAGTGTGCTAAGCAGAAGGAGGTCTGTTGTTCTATGGTTAATAGCAGATGTATAACATGAAGGAGTCATTAAATTTCTAGTTGTTGAAAGAACTTTGCTAGCCATAAGAAAGTTATTTGAATCCAGTGTTGCTATGGACAGTGCAAATTGAAACTGTGTTCTACGAATCCAAGAACTGACTTTTGGTAAAGTGACTTTCAGCAAAAGTTTAACTTGCAGAGTTAGTCCATGCCAAGAAGTTCCAGGGTCAACAAAATTAGCTAACAAAGAGACTTCTCATCAGGAGCCAGACTCAACCAAGAGTTCTAAGTTGAGAGAAGAACCACTTCTATAACTAGAAATATAAATATTAAATGTTGATTACTTTCACTAATTAATAATTAAGTAATTTAAATTGTCTTATCTGAGAAAGTAAAAAGGTATCTACTTTTAATGATAGAATGTAGGTATCTCATTTAAACTTTGAACTATGAAATTTTGTGAGATTTGAAAAGTTAAACTGAATTTTATTGAAGTGTAGAGAAAAACATTGATGTAATGAGTTGTTGCTAGTTCTCATAGAAAATGCATTTTACGTGCTATAAAGTTTTGAAACAAGTTTTATGCAGAAATAATCTGAGCTATTGATCTAATGATTTGTATGTTCTTATGCCTAAAGGTTATTTTAAATACAAAGTTTGATAAAAGTTTAGTATACCTATTAAAAATTATCACAATGAATATTGCTTATTCATCTGCATTATGTACTTGCTAAAACTGGTTTTAGTAGTTTGTTGGATTATCTGAAACAGTTGTGTTAATGTTAACAGTATTAGGCTTGATAGTTATGCTAATGAGGAATATTTAGAATTATTTTATAGGTGAAAATAAAATATTGATTGTGTCATAATTATAAGTGTGGAAAGCAGTGTCATTTGCCATTATATTTGAATCTGGTGAGCAGAGGATAATATCAAATGTGAATTGTTATTTTTGGTCATTTATAAAATAATGTTTGGGTGAGGCCTGAGGTGAATCCAAGTGCATTATTATAAAAAGTGATATTTAAGCCTTTGTTCCAAAATCTTTATGGTTCTTGTCTCTGGTATATAATAGTTAGTAAATGACAATCCACAGTGTATGAAAAATAAATGTTGTTACTACTGTTAGCATTTGCAAGATTTCTAAATTGCAAATAATAATACTTTTCTGTTTTTTTCTGAGTCTGAAACTACCTTAAGCAAAAGAAAAGGGAGCTAAAGCTAGAAGTGAACAGAATAGAATCTCTAACAGTAAAGCAACAAGAAAAAGAAAAAAAGAACTTTTAAAGCCTCATGAAAGAAAAAGATTTTGTTTGTTTAAATTATTGTGTAAGAAGTTATTGCTATTTTAACTGTTATTCAGAAGAATACATAATTGTTGTTGTTAAAGTCTGCAATCACTATTGCATAGCCATGACAACTTTAGCTGTAACTGCAGATATACTTAGCACTGAGATAATAATTTATACCCAAGCACAGCTGACTTTTATTAAAAGTAGAAATGAAAGAATTCAACAGCTGGAGAAAATGTTGGAAGATAAATGTTTTGGGTGTGGTAGGTTTGCAGGGAAGATAGACATTTGAGAAAATCTTTTACAGGAGTGTAAAAATTACCTTTCTACTAAGTACTGTGACTTTGTCAAGCTACAGGTTGACAATGCTGTCTTGCAAAGTGAGTTACTACAGTGGCAGGGACAGTGTTTGAATTTGAAAAGAGAAAAAGTTGAACTAGCAGATGCTTACGCATAGGTTAATAAAGATTGTGCTGAATTAAAAGAAAAGTATGAAAGTTTACAGAGTAAAAGTCAAGTTAAAGGAGAAATAGAAGCATTCAAAACTTTAGATTGCTTGACTGATTCTGGTATATCATTGGGCGTATACCTCAGAGCAAAAACAAGATTGCCCCAAGACTTAAAAGAAATTCTAATTCTGATTCAAAGCATGAAACAATCAAGAAATACAAGAAAAAGCACAAGATTAGGTAAAAGGGGAATTCCTCTGTACCGGAAGCTAAGGTGTTAAAGGCTACCACCTGTAATACTCTGGCTAAGGGGGTAGATAATTTACCTGTAACAAAGAAAAACAATTGAAGCCCATGCTTGGTCCAACAGGGGTTCAGAGGCCTTATCAAGACTCAAACTGATGCCAATGCTGGAGTCCCTCTAAGAAGGGGGAGGCCCAGATGCAAAGTATGGCTGTGAGCATTGTAACAAAACTGACCACAGGGGGTGCCACTATCCTAACTATGACCAGCAATGTTAGAGTGCAACTCAAAACAGGTCTACACATAGATATACAAGGCTAGAGGAGTCACAGACTAAGAAAGAAATGGAGAAATTAAGAAAAGAACCAGAGGAAATGCAAACTCTTTTACAAAGCTATGTACTCCAAGTTTCTCAGTCATCTTCTGACTTTCTCTTTTCTGTGGAAAATGCCTCCTTCACTGTACCCTGTACAGATGGGACTAGTAGTGCTATGTGACTTGTATATCCTGTTTACAACTATTGCTGACAGGGTTACAGAAACTGCTATTGTTAAAAATGAAAATGCCACTTGAATAAGATTTAACAAGCATTTGTCAATGCCTAATGTTTGCTTGCTGGTATTAGCATTGGACATGCAGGAGATAGACAGATGAAGAATAGTAATGGCAGTGAAGTATTGAAGTTCACACCAACCCCACCTCCATCCTGTAGAGAAAGACTGGCATTGGGGTAAGTGTTTGGGTCATTGGTCATGAGGGGCATGCCATGTCATGTCACCCTATTCTACAGACAGTGACACAGGTGTGCCTTAGGGTGTTTGGCTTTACAGTCACCGCATTCCATAAGGACATATGCTGAAATGGGTGCAGTATAGGAGAATGGGCTGAAGTCTGGGGCCAAAGAGTGCAAGGTACACCTCAATGCCTGTCAGTGGCTGGAGGTGGGGGTGGGATGGCATGAGCAGTACAGTCAGCAATGCAAAGGCACACCCTTAAGCCTGTCAGTCTGTACAGGGTAGGACGTTATGGTTAGGAACCGTAACGCCTCAGGCGTTTGTTGGTATTTATGCTACAAATTTTCAAAATGGCCTTTTTGCGAGCCTACCTATGAAGAGTGGCACTGTGATTATGTCTATGTGTCCTGAACATTGATTTCCAACAGTGACAGTGCCATTCTGCACTGCATGAACAAAAACACAGATCGGACAGGATGTGGAGAATGACAGCTGTACCATTCACAGGGAGGTGTGAAGAGATGGCAATGTTGAACAGCTGTACTGGGAATATAAAAAGTGCTCGCATGTCCAAACATACAGTATGTGGAAACTGCACAACATATGTGCATTACACAGTCATTTTATGGACATTCATCATCAAAGTTTCAAAACAGGCTCATGAACAGTGTCACTGTGATTTTCTTGATGTGTCCTGAACACTGATTTCCCACAGCAAACACGCTATTCTGCACCAGAAGTGCAAAAACATATTTTGGCCAGGATGTGAAAAATGACAGCGGTACTGTTCATAAGGAGGTGCAGAAAAATGGCAATGTTGAAAAGCTGGAGTGAACATATTACAAACGTGCAAAGTTATGAGCATGACTGGAAACTGTGCAAAGCATGCTTGTAATACAGTCATTTTATGGAGTTTCATCACCATATTTTCAGTATAGGCATTTTATGGCCTCTGTTAATGAACAGTGTCATTGTGATTTTCTTAATGTGCCCCCAACACTGATTTCCCACAGCGACCGCTCTGCTCTGCGCTGCAGGTGCAAAAATACATTTCGTCCACGATGTGAAAAATGACAGCTGCACTGTTCATACGGAGGGCCAGAAAAATGGCAATGTTGAAAATCTGGAGTGAACATATTACAAATGTGCAAAGTTATGAGCATGCATGGAAACTGTGCAACACACACGCGTAACACAGTCATTTCATGGACTTTTATCACCAAATTTTCAACATAGACATTTTAGGACCTCTGCTAATGAACAGTGTCACTGTGATTTTCTTCATGCATCCTGAACACTGATTTCCCACAGCAACTGCGCTATTCTGTGCCGGAAGTGTAAAAACACATTTCAGCCAGGATGTGAAAAATGACAGCTGTACTATTCATAAGGAGGTGTGGAAAAATGGCAATACTAAAAATCTAGAGTGAAAATATTGCAAATGTGCAAAGTTACGAGTGTGCATGGAAACTGCTCAACGCACGCTGGTAACATAGTCATTTTATAGACTTTTGTCACAAAATTTTCAACATAGTGACCTCTGCTAATGAACAGTGTCACTGTCATTTTTGTAATATGTCCTGAACACAGATTTCCCACAGCGACCACGCTATTCTGTACCGCAAGTGCAAAAACACATTTTGCCCAGGATGTGAAAAATGACAGCTGTACTGTTCATAAGGAGGTGTGGAAAAATGGCAATACTGAAAATTTGCACTGAAAATATTGCAAATTCGCAAACTTACAAGCGTGAGTAGCAACTGCACAAGGCACACTCATAAAACAGTCATTTTGGGGAATTTTTCCATCAAATTTGCAACATACACTTTTTGAGAGCCCACCTCATGAACGCTGGCACTGATGTTTTGTTAATCAGTCCTGAAAGGTGATTCTGTGCAGTGACCACAAAATCACCTTTTGAGACTGATTAATGACATGACAGTGACTGAATTCATGAGGAGGGGTCCCAAAAACCCCATGTTGAAAATTTGGTTCCAAAATTCCAAAACATGCCTGAGATATGCAATAAAGTTGAAAAAAAACCTTTTTATCCCATTATACAGCTTACCGGCATTTCCTCAGTTTGCGGTCGGCTTTGAAGAGTGCAGACATGTTCCCGGTCCACCGAAGATCATTGTGCCAGACTCCATAGGTAAGTATGGAGTGAGGGGGGTGTGTGGAGGCAGGGTGCACAGTGGGTGGGCACGGGTTTTGAGGGGAAGGGCCAGGGAGACCGCGAGGGACCGTTTTTGTTTTACAGGTTTTAAAACAAATTAAAAAAAACATTGTGAGACAGTTTTTCCTTTGCAGGGGCATTGGGCATGCTGGGGTGGGCTCCCAGCTTGCCACCAGACTATTTTTTTGGGGTCGTGTAGCCGACGGGAGAATTGGGCACCCCCATCGGTACAAAAGCAGGGGGGCGCAAGAGCCAAGGGGGACTGGCCACCCCCTCAGACTCTCCTGTTACTCTGTGGGGGGGCTGATGCTGATGGAGAGTGGGCTCCCCCATTGGCACATCAAACAGGGAGGGGGAACATACTGCCAATGGGGACTGGGCTCCCAGTCAGCAACTCAGCACAGGGGATGGATGCCAATGGGGATTGGGGCCCCCGTTGGCAAAAACACACTTCTGTGGGGAGGGGCACATGCTGCTGAGGGGGACTGGGCACTCCCTTGGCACTGGGGCTGTTTGATATTGTTTGTGAACATGGCAGCAAGGTGCCGCCTTTTTCCCAAACACTATTACACTAGCAATGTTTCACCCAGCAATGACGGGTACTCCCTCATTGCAGCGAATCACTGATGTTGCAGTGATGAGATGGGCCATGATTGCTGTGGCAAAAACGTTACAACTTAGTGCAACTTCCGGAAGCCAGTGTCATCAGCACACTGTGCCTCCATTGGTGCACCATGGCCAGGACCCCAAATGCATTGCTTCTGTTGGATGCCACACTGCCGCACCTCTCTAACCCACTTCTTTCCTAAGTTGTCACATAATGTTTCTTGCGCATGTGCAAGTAAACATAAAAATGAGATGCCAAGTGATGTTGAAAATACTAGTGTCAACAACAGTATAAAATGTCATTGTAAAACTGTTGTGTTGCCAGACCAGAAAGACAAATTCTGCTTGGGCAACTTAATTCCCAAAGGAAAAGCAAAAGGATTTCACTGTGACATAAACACTGAAAACAGTCTAAATCATAAGGCTTTGCTCGATTCTGGGGCTGAAGTAAGTTTCATGTCTAAAAGTCTCTATGATAAAGTGACAGATGCCTTAGGTAACTCCAAGAAGCTGAAAACCCTTCTTGACAACTTACAGATTGTAGGTTATGGAGAGGAAGCTCAGAAGACCTTAGGTAAAGTTTAGTTAAAATTGAGATTTGGTAAAATGTTGATTAAACATCCCATGTATGTTACAAACAAAACAGGAAATGATTTCTTGATTGTAAATGATCTTTTAATGAGGTTTAAATCTGTTCTAGACTATGGCCAGAAAATCTTATGGTCACAGGTGAAGATGCCTATTCCATTTAGAAAGGGTCAGTAAAATTTCTAAACTGTGAAATTCATGCTACTTTAAAAAAATGCTTTAATGACTTAACTGAATTTTGAAGGTTCTAATGTAATTGATGTATTTAGTTTTGGTAATTTGATTAAATGGAGAAGTAAAGTTATGTGGCTTGTGTGTCAAAACAAGATGTGGTAAATCTGTAATTAAGACAGATCTACATGATACAATTCGCGGAGATTAGGCAGGATGTCAAATTGAGGCTTATTGACTTAGATATAAATCTTTGCCCAACTTTCAATGCTTAAGCTATTTGGATTTTATAAAAAACTGAAGACTTTATGGGGATATGAGCCTTACCTCTCTTTTTTAACTTGCACTAAACAAAGGAGACTCTATGCAAGATTTAGAACCGAAAGCTATAATGCTCAATGCATTCACTTTAGACAAAAAAGCGTGGGGGTACTTTCTCCATTCTGCAAATATGGACTCAGGACTATAGATGATCTTAAACATGTGGTACTTTTTTGCCCCAGGTAGGAACTAATCAGGAAAAAACTATTGGGTGGATTGTTAGGGGATCTCAGCCTCCCCCCGGAGGATCTTCAGGACTATCTGTTTACTATGAAAGAGAAGAACAGGGTGGAGATCTTTGCAAGATTCTTAATGCCAACTAATTTGTAAAGTTTATTAGGGAACCTTAAGTCCTGTAGGATTTTCTTCCTACTCGTACAGATATTGTCAGGGACATTGCTAAATTGAATTTGCATACTGTAAAGATATTTATGTCTTCTCTGATCTATTCATTGTCTATTTGCATTTTCTATGTATTTTGCTCTGATTTTAGTATATTGTAACTGCTTTATGTTGAACAATAAATTTGTATTACTAATTAAGACAGATGCCAAGCTTTCTTCACAAAGAAAGTAAGTCCTGTTTTTCCTAGTGCCATCCTGTTTTTGACAAAAACATTAAACTCTTGACTACCAGACCCACTGAGGACTGTGGAAAAGAGGTGCCACTCAATAAAACCAGAGATACAGCTGAAATACAAGACAACAACTGAGCTGGTAAAGTTCTGTATTGTCCAAGCAGTGCACAGCTTTACCCAGTTTTAAAATGAATGGTTACAAATGTTCCAAACCACAAATAAAGTTTGAAAAGTATAGGCACTTGCCTTGAAACTCCATATAGGAAAGGTATACTATATCCTGTAGGTCATGCAAGGTGTGACATCTCCCATGCCTTGGGATAGATCCACTTGTACAACAGGGTATGTATACAAGCCTAGCCAATATAATTAGGTGGTCACAATTAAGGGAAAACCCTTGCCCAATAAAGTGACATCACCAGCCTTGAGGTCTGGATACATTATCCCTCAAGTGTGACAAATAGTGAGGCGCTCACTGCAACAGTTTCAAAGTAAATACATTTTCAGTTAAGGTTAATGGAAAGGTGTTATAAACTATATTGTTTGTGCCTAACTTGCAGTAGTGATATGGATTTGAGTATTCATTACACACTGTGCTTAGATATGTGCACTAAAGTAATAAATCTTTTTCTCTAGTGCATAAATCCAAAAAAAGAGCCTGTCACTTTTAAAACTAACTCTGGTTAGCAAAAAGTGAAAGGGGGGAAATCCGTTTACAAGAATTTATTCCAGAGTTAGTACACAAAGATCAGACGGGGTTTATCCCAGGTTGCCATATTCAAGATAATATAAGATTGCTACTCAATGTTTTGTCTGCCTCAGGGTCATTCCCCCCAGATGTTCTTAGGGTGGTGATGGCACTGGATGCAGAGAAAGCATTCAATTGTATAGATTGGCTTTTCCTGGACCAGGTCTTGGGGAAATTTGGTATCGGGGGAAAAATTCAGAAAGTGGATAGCAAACTTATATAGGAACTCTTGGGCAAGAGTGAAGGTTAATGGGGTAACTTCTGATAATATACCAATTAATAGGGGAACCAGACAGGGATACTCACTTTCGCCTTTGCTGTTCGCGTTGTGTATTGAACCCCTGGCAGCCCTTGTAAGGCAGTCAAAGCTTTTTAGTGGCATTCAAGTGCAGGGAGTTGAAGTCAGGGTGTCTCTATATGCAGATGATGCTCTGCTATATATCACTGATCCTGTGAGGCAGATGCCCTTGATTAACTCTATGATTCAATCATTCAGTGAAGTTTCTGGGTTTAAAATCAATGATACTAAATCAGAACTCCTGTCTATAGGATGGCTGCACGATAGTGTACTTCCATCAAATGGCAAATATAAATGGGCAAAGGGAGACATTAAATATCTTGGAGTTAGAATAACTATGGATATTTCTAAACTATACACCTTTAACAATTGTCGATTGTTACAATCTGTCCAAGAAGATTTGCACAGGTGGGAGAAACTACCCCTTACTTTATTTGGCAGAATTGATTGTGTAAAAATGAACATACTCTCACATTTTCTTTTTTTGTTTCATTCCCTGCCACTCAAACCACTGGCCTCTTTTTGGAAAGCATTAAAATCTTCCTTGTCCCAGTTTATCTGGGCTGGTAAACCACCCAGAGTGAAGTGGAATGTTCTTCTTAAAGATAAAAGGAATGGGGGGCAGGCTTGCCTGACTTTAAAAAATAGTATTGGGCTGCTCAGTGCCAGCCATTGATCCTTTATATGGGAAATGCAGACCCTCCGTTGTGGGTAGAGATTGAGAGACCTGAGTCCTCTAGAAGAGATATTAGAGATTTGGTATATATGGATAAGGATGGGATACATTGTTTGCATAGTAATAATCCCTGGACTAGTTTGGTGGTTTCTTCTTGGCAAGAGATCAATAAAAAGTTAGGGTTTGAGCCATCCCTTGTGATGGATTCCCCAATTAAAGCCTGTCTAGACTTCCCACCTCTTAGGTGGGACTGGGATTTTTACAGTGGGACTTGAGAGGTCTATCAAAAATAGGGCAGTTGTACTCGGGGGAAAGTTTTAAATCTTTTCATCAGCTTTCACAGGAATTTTCTCTCCCCACCTCAGACCTCTTTAGATATTTACAATTTAGACATTTTTGAAGGGTAAGAACCTTAGAAGGGAAGGACCTAATAGTTTGGGTAATAACCCATTAGTGGATTTCCTGAGAGCTTAAGCTAGTAGAGTAGAATCCAGAGGTTTTGTGTCTCAGATGGTGAGCCAATTCTCTGACTTTAAGTCAGACTCCTTGGAACCCATTAAAACAAACTGGTCTTTGGAGACTGGGAAGGTCATTGCTGATTCGACATGGGCTAAAATATGGGAGGCTATCCACTTGACCACTGCCTCTAATAGCTGGCGTGAATTTCTATGGAAAGTGGTCTCCAGATACTTTCACACCCCAGTAATCACTAAACATTTTGGTCAGCACTCCTCAGACATTTTCTGGAGGGAATGTGGTGAAAGGGGAACACACTTACACATATTTTGGATGTGCCCTGGTATTCGTGGTTTTTGGGCTCAGGTGATGGATCAAGTGGGTTTGGTTTTTGGGATACCCATGCCAGATGACCCTATGTATTGGGTTCTGGGACATTACCCAGATCAGATCAAACAAAAATCCCAGTGATACCTATATAACAGATACCTATATAACAGAATGGTGGCTTCAGCTCTTAAGGCAGTTACCCAATGTTGGATGTCTAAAACCAGACCCACTTCAGAAGATTGGTATAAAAATTGCCTATCTATTCTTGATATGGAATACCTTACAGCCAGAGTAAGGCTACAAAAAAGATAAATTTAAATTAAGATAGATGTCTTTCTTTAACTTTCAAGCAAAAAAAGAACAAAATAGTGTGTTGGAAATCTTGGCTAAATACACTAATGATTGAAAAACAATAATAATTTATTGGCTTCCTGCATAAAATGAATAGAGATTATATGTATACATGTCTTCCCCTAAGATAATACTGAGGATGCTATTAGGATTCTCTTTAACTAATGTATTTTCAAGATTCCTAATGTTTGTTCTCCTAGTTAGGTAACTCGTTGTAAAAGTATTATAAGTCACCCCTTTTTTCTCTCTCTTCCTTTTTCTCTTTCACTCTTTCCTTTTTTTCTCTAAATATGTCTGTCTTTTCTTTTGTTTTTTTTGTGAGGCTCTGTTTGTCTCTAATAATGATGTGTGGGATGTGATCTGGTTTGTTCTGTATGCTGACAGAAGTAAGTTTGGTGTGTACCACGTTTATCGATAAGATCTTAGATGAAATGGCTAATCAATTATTGTAAATTATCCAGACACACAACAATGTTATTTGTTAAGTTAAAATTATATGTGTACTGTCTGTGCCATTATATGATAAAATACAATAAAATTATTATCTCAAAAAAATAAATAAATGTGTGTAGGCAGTGCACTGCTATGTTATACTGGAATATATATGCATATATGTGTATATGTATTAATCAGTGTGTGTGTATCAGCTGAACCATACTGACCTATATGAACACTGAAGCAGAGGACTGACCTATTGGTGAAGCAACAGCAGCGGTGCTGTTTTTCATGCTGATGACTTCATTTGATAATGCGCTGCTCTGTCTTGAACTCTAAACTCTGGTACCAACATACACAATTTGCATTGATCTGTAGCCTGAAACCCAGTTTTTCAGATTTTTTATGACCTCCCTGATTTTCTGATTAATGTAGTTTTAATGAACTGCATATTTTTAATATTAAGTTTGGAGTATTCTAGTGTTAATCACGATCTTTAGTTTAGAATACTGGATTGGTCTGTTTACGGCTCTTATAACAAAACATGTATACACAGTAGATGTTACCTGCTTCACATGATTTTCCCTTCCTATCCTATTTGAATCAACTGGTCAGAAATACTGACAGAATGCTGTAAATATGCTACCTTGTTGGATTCTATCTCTTTCATGTGCTCTGTCTCTCTCTCTCTCTCTCTTTCACTCTCTCTATGGATCCCTCTCTCTCTCTCTCCTCACCACATGCATTACTTACTTTGCCTTTTAAAATAAGGGATTAAATAAAATTCAAAATGCAGTATTGTGCCTCATTTTATTTCATTGAAATCTAATGAAATATGTTACATTCAGCATGTAAATATTCAATTCTCAGTCAATTCCACTTAGCATGTGTCTGTTGTGCTTGGGGTTGCAATCACAGTACCACAATGTACACTGTTACAGTCTGAAACATGGTATGAGATGTATTGCATGGTCAGTGTGCTGCTGACGTGCCAGCTTGTTGGATTGCACTCTGCCATCATACATCTATTTGATGAAACAGTTCTACCATTGATGCTTTTCATTTGCCTATGTTTCTCTTTAATTTTAGGCTGAGTTTGTAAAAGACTGATAAAAACGGTATGGTAGTAAGGACATGAACATTAAATGGCAGCACATTTAATGAGTGCCCAATAAGTTAATCAGTTAATCAAACTGAATTAGTATGTGCACACATTGTTGGAACTAGTCAAAGTGAAGCAAGCATTCAAAGACACTAAAATTCAATAGCCATGTACCCAGAAAATATACAACTGAACTGAACATTAAAATGCAGTGTACAAACCTCTAAGCAGATCTGATATAGACACCCCTCAATGTTAACATCTATTATACAATGGCAAGAAAAATTCTAGCATCTTGATTGGCTGCTGACCCCTAGACACAGTGTTATTAAACAATAACACCACTGTATCTAGGGTGGGCAGAAAGAGGACCATACTACAGATTGAAAATCCATCCCTGCTGATCTATCCCAAAGCCAATATGGCTTCATGTTCCCTTGCTGACAGATGGCTGTTTCCAGTACTTCAAAATCCACAAGTGCATTCCACATGTAGAAGGCAAAGGCACAACACACAGCATTTTCCTATGTGCCCCTACACAATTCTCAACTATGGTATTTAGTATAAAGTAAAAGAAAAGCTGTAGCTGAAAACGGCTTCCTCAGCACTTGCCATGGTGATCAAGGCAGCACAGCTCAGCCTGAAGTTTGCCACTTTACAAACAAACCCACACGTAACCTGGATACAAGCCAAAGTACTTTCCACCATAGAGTTTAAAAGCAACTGATGTACATCCTCTGTTCCTACCCTAATCCTCTGTATTCACCAGGGGAAACAAAAGAAAGCCATGAAAGCAAGTGGCTTTTCCATCTCCTGTCTGCCAAAGTTGTCTTTTCAGCATGTGCACAGTTTACAACTGCGCTTTACAATCGCTGAGTGACTCACCAACCACACAAACGAAGATAATTTGCTCCACAGAAAACAAAAACAAAATATGAAACACAGTCCGATTTAACAGATGGGTTACTGGTAGTGGTGTTGGTGGGGGGATTGATAAAGATCACATTAACACACAGGACACAGAACACAAACTGGGCAGCCAAGATCATTCAGACTGAACCTCCACCTAGTGGTGGAAAGTATTCTGCACTTTTTTTTGTAATAGTATACCTCCACACACAAAAATTAAACATAAAACACATTAAATATGTTTTTCTATTCTTTTTCCTTTTTATTAACAAACAAACCATTGTATAATAGCAATAAGGCACCCTAGGGTGTGTGTTATTGTGTAATAATGTCACTCCTGGGGTAGTGGAAGCACTTGGCTTCACCTCGTGCTTCAACTCAGCCCAGGAGTGACATTATGCAAGCAATAAGACACGATGAGGTGTGGGTTATCTCCTGATAAGAGTATGCCCAGGTGCATTGCTAGGCATGAGGCGCTTGCGCCGAGTGCCTCATGCACCTGGGTGTGCTCTTTTCAGGAGATAACACACATCTCAGAGTGTCTTATTGCGCTTATAAAATGGGCCCCCCAACTAATTATAAAAAAGAAACAAAAGAATAAAAAAGTTAGAAATATTTAAAAAAAGGAAAAGGTTTTAGTACAAGAAATAGTAAAAAATAGTCCTCCTGTAAAAGTACTGTCATCATTTGCACTAGAGGGCTTTATATATATTGGTCATGTGTGTGGCTATCATTGCTACAAAGACAGTTTATGCTCACCTGTGAAACACAATTCATGGTTATTATTTTATTTATTTATGTTTGGGAAGATTCTGCTTTCCAAAGGCTGTTTGTGGGACAAGGAAGTAAGTGGCCCGAATTGTTTTGTGAGGGCAGTGGAGCTGGTTCCTTCCCCAACCCCTCCCACACCGACATCCACACACATACAGTAGAACCACGAACACAGGCTATTTTACTTAATAATACTATTTTTGTACTTTCTGTGGAAAGACTGAGAGCATGCTGTCATTTCCTGCGTACTTTTGGGTTTTCCGGCAGCGAGTGCGTCTCTTGGGGGCCGCCGTAGCAAGGAGCTCGCATTTTTCAGCATTGTGGGAAATGGCAAAATAACTTTTGATCGGATGGTTTACGATGAATGTTTGACTTGTAATCAAGTAGACAAGAGGTGATGGTAAAGATGGCGAAGAGTTTTTTTCTGGGGGTATCATTTGAAATAGCGTCATGGCGGCACATGCTCAGCACTCACTGGATGACAGGAGACTTTGTTAAGAGAACGAGAAAAAAGGTGATACTTTTCATATTTTAAATGAGTGGCAAGTGATAGTAACAGTATGGTGGTAAGGAGTTTTAAAAGGTGGCAACAGCGAGAGATATTTCTTGCGGGGTGAGGGCTGCAGCTGGCACCGAGACCGGAGCTGGGTCACAGTCATGGGATGTCGCGCTGTGAGCTGTGCCAGGCTTTGTTTCTGTTTTGAGCTGGCACAGCTCACTGATTCTGTGCTGTTGTTGGGCTGGGGAATGAAGGGTAGTGCCGGTTGGCACAATAAATGCTGATAAGGACACGGCTGAAACTAGGTTTCAGCCAATCAGCATTGTGGATTTTTTAAGCCCATTTTATAATACACAGTAACACACACCCTGTCATGCCTTATTGCTTAATTGATTTGGTGTATTTTTTATGAGATGTTGACTACCACCTCTCCCCCTTCTGCCATTTTTTTGCAATTTATAATATATTTATGTGCACCTCATGTAACATGCTTTATTATAATTTCTTGCAAGCAAACAAAATAAACTCTGGCTTTCAGATTTAATCATGCCTGTTATGTTCTATGTAAGCTATAACCCATGACTGACCATGGGTATATTAGGTATTAATGCATGCCTGAGGTGTATTGTAAGGCACAAGGGTGCAGCCTGAGTGACCTCCAACCACCTTAGGCATGCTTTAATGCCTAGTATACCCACGATCAGTCATGGGTTATTGCACTTATAAAATGGGTGTCAAAAGTAAGTCCAAACAAAATAGAAAAGTCACAGAAATTAGATTTTGTTCTAGGATAGGTACCTGTGTCACTCTGAGCTGCCAAGTAGTTCCATAAATCTGGAACTGAAACACGGAAGTGGAACCTGAACAATATTGTTTCTTTTTGCCCTCAGATAGCCTCCTCACACCGCAATCACCAGCTCTTTTCTTTCTTCCTGCACAAAATGAAAAAAGCCATGTCATCTATTTTCTAGGGTTCGGAGTTTGTTCAGCAATCAGACTATCCAGGATGATATAGATACATAGATACATAGATACATAGACAGTGTCAACAGATAAGGGCCTACGGCCCCCCCAGACTTCCCATTTGAACTTGTAAGTTTACTTTATGTTTGTATCCCCCCACTGTGTTTGTATGAGAAGCAGTTTCAACCATGAGGTTACTGTTTTTTCCACAACTGCAAGTAATTTCTCCAGCTATTCTGCCTGGCAGCTCTGGTTCTCATGGCTCCTCTCAGCTACCTGGCAAAGCACATCCTGTAAGGAAAAAGACCCCCTTCCCTGGCACAGTAAGCCTTGAGTGACCTTGGGCTGCACTTCAGTTTGTGGTGCACCATGTTAGGGAGGAAATGGGGTTGGGTACTGGGGTGGATGATGTGGTGGCTAGCAAATGCTGGCATACGCTGATCTGGTATCTTCCCCCCACTAATCTGTAAGGCCACCTCCTTTTGAACCCCTTGGCAACTCCAACATGTGGGATGGGAGGGCTGATGTCATGTGATCACCCAGACCATCCAACACCACTCCTAAAGGAGGGGGCACTCACGTAGCACAAAGGCTCCCTCCCCTGAGTTTAAGGAGAATGCTTCTTCAGGACCATAGACAACCAAGGGGGGGTTGGCTTGCAACGTGAACCCAGATTATGGCAGACCTTCGTTCTCCAAGGACAAAGAAAGAAAATGCTTAATATTCCTTATCTTCTAAAGGAGAAGCAAGTGTCCTTATGGAATAATGCCTGCCTTGCAATGGAATTCATACATTAATAAGGAAAAAAGATAACACTCTCCACAGAGTAAATATATTGTAGTTTCTTCACGAATGTTCACCAAATCACATTTCTAATTTTGCATTAGACACTCAGTCATGGGTAGTGACCCTATTATTAAGTATGCCTTAGTCTTTTTCTGAATAATACCTTCAAGAATGGGTGAACTTCTGCTGTGGCATCAGGATGCAGTCCATTTTTATTTCTTTATGCTGAAGCTGGAGAATGATCATGCATCTGTGTCCCCTTAATAGCAATATGGTACTGTTGAATCTAAGATCTGTGGCACACTTACTGTACTCCAGTGCAGCTTAACTGATGTTACGGTAAAAGATCACTCATTCATGATTGTATTATTTTGAGAAAGATTAGGGATTAGGGAATTGTATTAATAACCACTACCCATGACTAAGTGGCTCACATGAAAGTAAGCTATAACCCGCTGTTTTTCTCTGCTCACATGCAGCACAGAGAAAGACCATGTTTATAAATGTTAAAACATCAAGGACATAATTCAGATGTATCTCAGTGCATCACCAAATAAAGAGGAATGAAGGCTAGGTTTTGGTATCCTCGGGATTAATCAATGATCTCATATGCCTGATGGACCAATTGGGGTGCATGTTTCAGGAAACCCATTTTATAAAATTGTATAAATGCTGCTCTATTTCTTGGAGTTAGACAGACAGACAGACAGATGCAGAGATTTATACTACAGATTTTCTTCTATGTCAGTGTTGATATTCCTAGCAGTATGTTCATGAAATGTTGTATGAATTGTATAATTGTAATTTTAAAAATCTGGGTATGGATTTTATTTATTTATTTAGATCTTGGATTACAAATACCTTTGAACTTAAAGCTCTTTTACAAAGGTTCCATGTCAGCAGCATAATACAACAGGTTAACAGAACAAAAAAGTATGGCAAAACATTATACATAGAGAAAGGAGATCAACAGGCTAACAGACTAAACAGGGTATGGTAAAATAATTGTAAATAAGAAAAGAAGCAATAGTTGACAGTCACAGTGAATTAAAGACTAGAAGCCAGTAACGCTAAGCAGTTTCATGCACAGGAATGCATACAGTAAATTGAAAATCAGCCAAAACAAGATTTGTCAGTTACCGATAACATGATAAGGTAAGTTGAAATCAGCCAACATGCCTTGTCAGGATGGACAGATGGGGGGGAGCATTAGGTAGAGGGGAGGAAAGGTGAAGGGGTAGGGTAGCAGGGGGAAGGGATGTCAGAGATGGTGCTAAGGAAATTTAATAGTAATCAAGTGCTAGGGGTTTTAGATTGCCAGAAACGGTTTAGCGGAAACAGTCACAGGAGTGAGTGGCAGAGAGTAGTCGCTGTAGCTTGGATTTGAAAGGACCCAATTTGGATTCAAAAGAGATGTCACAGTTTTCAAGAGAGAAAAAGCTCACTTTTGAGTGAAATGTGTTGGGGATAGGTTATGATTACTGGTGGAGGAGTTCTTTATTGAAATTGCTGTATACTTGAATTGAATTGCTGCTACAAATATGCTGGATGTAAATGGATGAACTTTTAAGAAGGAACAATTAATAGTTCAATGTTATTCCTGATATCCAGGCCTGGACAGCACTTATTGGAATAACTACATTACTATCTGGGAGTACAATACAAGTTCTTAGGCTGTGTTAGGCCTGAATGACTGTGTTTTGCAGGTGCCAGCTCTCCATTTTGTCCCAGCTTGTTTATTCTAGCTGAGACACTGCTTGCTCCCAGGTGTGACCCATAAAACCATACCTCAGCTATAAATATAGTGTATGGGAATGAGCTTTATACACAGAGTTTAGTGGAAAGCTAAGCTTGTTGTAGAATCCTTGTGACATCATGCTGCTACTGTACCACGTTTGGTATGTCACAATGATGGTACAACAAGTTATAATGCTGCTGTTTGCACTTTACTATGCTCTAACGCTGATTGCTCATTTTGTTTTTTCTTTCCACACTCAAATAGATTCCCTGCTTGGCAGTATGAAAAAGTGAGGGGGGAAAAATGAATGATAGTGATGGTGGCAGCATTGCATTCCAAACACCTCTTGCTAGATAGACACACATTTGTAGCTGAGCAGCATAACAGAAGGACATTGAAAAAAAAAACAGAAAAAGATGTTAAGCTTTTCCCAAATAACCTCAACGAAGAAGCTGAATCTTGCTCAGTCAGTGATATTTCAGTTACAGATCTGGTTTTAGATCAGGGAGGGGCTGTGGACATAGCCTACCTAGACTTTAGCAAGGCATTTGACACAGTCTCACACAAAAGATTAATAAACAAGTTAGCCAGCCTGGGAGTGGTTCCCAGGATGGTAGCCTGGGTAACAAATTGGCTGGACAACAGGACACAGAGGATAATGGTAAACGGAGTCCACTCCAAAGTAAGTTTACTAGTGGTGTACAGCATGGTTCAATACTGGGACCACTCCTTTTTAATGTCTTTATAAATGTCAAACTGGAGGGACTGGAAGAAAATGTTTGCCTCTTTGTGGACAACACAAAGATCTACAACAGGGCTGATACACAAGCAGGATGTGGGGCAGGGGGAGTGGAAAGGATGTGAAAGGATTTAGCAAGATTGGAGGAATGGTCAAAAGTACTGTATGGAAGCTTAGACTCAATGCAATAAAGCGCAAAGTAATGCACCTTGGAAACAAAAACCCATGGGAAGAGTACACACAAGGCAATTCTAGAGGGGGTATGAGAAGGTACAGTAGGCTGTTGGTTAACTAGGATCTGCAGCTTATCCAATAGGTAACATTTTAGCATGCTGTCCTCTGTTTTTTTAATCCATGTCTCTAATTTGTAATGCAGGAGTTTGAGAGGTACAGCACTTAGATTAATAATAAAAATAATGGTAACACAACTCTTGAAAAATTAAGCTGCATGTATTCAGAAGACAGATTAAAGTCTTGATACAGTTGTTACAAGTTTTGCTCATGTAGTGTATCAAAGAAACTTGTAACATAACAAAAATATTAGGAGTCTAGGGAACAAAGAGGTGTAAGAGCATCAGGTGGTACAAGAGCAACATGGCATTATGAGATGATAATGCCGTGTTGCTTGTGTAATACATCAAGAAAAAGAGCAAAAAATAGAAGCACCTGGATAAGTGTGGTGCTATTGTTCAAATAAACATGAAAATCAAGTGAAAAAGAAAAAGCACCCACACAGTAGAAACTGGAAAATACACTTGCATATTTGTAACAAAAACGCAGAATTTAATATAAATACAGACGTGCATACAAACACTCCACAGTGGTTTAAAAAACTAACGTTTCACCTGGACCACCGCCAGGCTTCATCAGAGTAAAAAATACTCAGAACAAGTGCCCTTAAATATACATAGACACTTATACACGTGACCTAATTAAACAAATCAGTTTTTAAAAGAGTCCTCTTACAGCATAATTAACTATTTCATTGCCAAGAGGTTAAAAGCTGAATATTAAATAACACATACAATTCATTTGTTTTCTAACTTTATACTGTTCGAATAGCTATAAAACTTGGTCATCCCAGAGGAGATATCCACAGATTGCCAGATGTCATATGTTCATAATATAATATATATATATATATATATATATATAGTCTGAAGGAAACTCTGATAAACTTTCCTTATCAATATTAAATCCATTTAACTATGAAGCTATTCTTAACTTATTCATGAACACTAGGTAATCCTCTGGAAAGGCCAGGCACTTTACATAAGTTCACAGCAACAGAAGGCTCTGTTCTATAATGATACAAACCAGACACTCAGAATGCATCAGTATCTATACTTTTTTAGGAAGGCTAAAAGGTCAGTTGTCTCATTTAACCCCTTTTTAGAACATGCTTCTAAATTAAAAATTCAAAAGCTTTCTCTTTGCCCTATTTTCTTGTTTAGGTCACCATCTCTGGGTCCCAAACTAACCAGTTCTAAACCCAAAAAATAAAAATGATGTTTTTGTGGACTTTGTGCTTGTAAATGTTTTGCTATAGCATAACTCAAGTCACATTTCTCAACTGCTCTTACATGCTCGTCTATTCTGATTTCAAACTTGCGTATTGTACACCCCACATAATAGGCACCACAGTCACATGACAACATATAAACTACACCTTTGCTATTACATGTAATCATGTCATTAATTTCAATGATTTTCCCTGTAACAGGCTGTGTAAAGTTCTTACAATTATGTGCATATCTACAATATGTACAGTTGCCACATTTGAACGTACCCTTTGGTTTTGATGCTAACAGTGTCTGTTTCTTCTCACCGATGGACGTCATATTAGAAACTACATGGTCACTTATGTTTTTACATTTTCTAAAAATTATTTGGGGTCCATTCTTACTGATCTCATGTAATTTTGGTTCGAGTTCCAAGACAGGACAATTGTTTTCAATGACCTGTCTCACTTCCCTATTTCTTTTAGAAAAATTGGTTACAAATGGGCATTCTGCATTCTCTTTTTTTCATACTTTTCTTTTTATATTGTAATACTTAATTCCTTTCCAAATCATCCACCTTCCTAAAAGCTGATGCTATACTATGTTGATTATAGCCCCTTTCCAAAAATCTATGTATTTGTTCCCCTTTTTTGTTTTTGTTTTTGAATTCCACAAGTTCGGTACAATTACGCAGAGTTCTAATAAGTTGGCCCTTTGGTATACTATATTTTATGTGATATGAATGACAACTATCAAATCTCAGAAGTGTGTTTCTCCCCCCTCCCCATCCTTGTATTTTTTTAAATCAAGGAAATTAATACTTAGCTGTCTAAGTTCATATTTGTACATCAAGCTACTACTGGTGTTCATCATCCATTGAATGAAACACTTAAATTTCTCATCTGTACCTTTCCAAACAACAATAATACCATCTATAAAGCGCCACCACAAATCCAAGCTATCAATATATGGATTTGTGGTGGCGCTATACAGATGGTCAAGTTCCCATTTTCCCATGAAAAGATTTGCGTAACTTGGGGCCATTGTAGTGCCCATGGCAGTTCCATGAATCTGGTGATATATCTGTCCTTGGAATAAAAATATATTCATCTTTAAGACAAGATCAGCCATACGGACCAAAAAGTTTGTAGGGACCCCTACCTGTTCTTCCTCTGATCTCCGATCCAGAAAAAAGTTAGATCCTCCAACCCCTCTTGATGAGGTATAACTGTATACAGGGAATTGATGTCTATTACTCCTAGGTACCATTCTGGTTCTATATACAGCTCCTCCATAATCTGAACTACCTGGGTAGAATCCCTTAAAAAGGATCTTAGATTTTGCAGCAAGAGTTGTAGGAATGTATCTAGATACATAGATTGGGGCTCAGTAAGCCATCCTCTGCCTGATAGTATCAGTCTCCCGGGCAGTTGTGTCAGGCTCTTGTGTATTTTTGGCAAGATGTAGATGGTAGGAGTGACTGAATATGTTACAGTAAGGGTTTTATATTCAACATCCGAGATATAACCTCTCAAAAAACCCTCAGTCAAAACACAATCAATTTCTGCCTTAAACTCCTCTATAATCTTGTGTGGCACTTTAACATAGGAAGAAGCATCACTTAACAATCTACTGACCTCTTGTATGTAATCCTTAGTGTCAAACACTGTTACTGCCCCCCTTCCTTATCAGCTGGCTTGATTGTTATATTTGTATTCAAGCTTAAAGTTTTCAAGGCTTCTCGTTCATTCCTACTACAGTTATCATACCTGTTCATAATCTTGTTTTCCTGAAGATTTCTAAAGTCCAATTCACACTTTTTTACAAAAACTGCTACTATTGGATTAATTTGGGGGCAGAATTAAGAAACGAGGTTGTAATCTTGAAACATCATTTTTTACCTCCATGTCATTACCTTTAGTGCCATACAGACATTTCAATGTAAGGTTTCTACCTAATTTGTGTAGGTCCACACAGGTATTAAATAAATTTATGTCAGTAGTAGGACAGAACAAGAGTCCTTTACTCAAAACTGAGTTTTCATGCTGTGTTAAAGTGTGACTAGATAGATTAACAACTGGCATTAATGTGTTAATAATACCTTCCCTGTTAAGTCCACAATCCTGATCACTTAGTAATGTATTTAATTGGTCAGAAGTTGAGTCACAATTCAATAAAGCTTTATTTACTATTCCATCTGTACTGTTAAAGTCTTGTCCCAAATGAGTAAAAACCACAATGAAACCATTGCTATTATCACTAGAATCAATGATAGGCTTAAGAGCACATAATGGAACTGTTACTGAAGAGACACAATCAGACACAAGATTGTTTCTAGAAGAATTTTCAAAAGATATATTATTTTCACTTGGGAAACACAGATTCAATACATTCATAGTGTCCAAAATCAAAAGTTGTTCCTCTTTCTTTTTCCATGCTCCCCTTCCCCGTCCTCCTCATTGGGTCTGCATGGTTTGGAATCTGGTGCAGCGTTGCCACTGGCTGCGTCTGGCCCCCTGGTTGTATGTAGGAGACTGTCCTGCGGAAGATTCCCTCATCATGCCATCAGATTCATCAGTGTCTGATGGTCCTGTTGTATAGTCTAACACTATATTATTTATAGTGGAATCAGCTGTAGAATTACTTTTTTTCAGAATCAATTTTAATTCTGCTTTTTTTGGGTTACTCCAGTCAAAAACTTTGTCATTTAGATAGTTGTTTTTGTCCCTTACAAACTTTTTCTGCTTTTGCTTTTTGATCTTAACATCATATCTTGATACTTTCTCCATTAGGAATTTATTTAGTCTCTCCCACTCAACTGTATCCACTATTTCCCTTAATTTGTTTTCAGTTTCCCCAATGTCTTTTGATAATTCATCCCTAATCGGCTTTGCAATTTCCAAAATTAGTTCAATATTTTTTATCAAGGTGACTTGCATATTATTGCGCCATCTCTTCATAAATTCTAAGTTCTCAGTTCCATGAGATGGTTTCTGTGTGATACGTAACCCCCTTGGCACCCTTTGAACTTGGAGGTACTCCTCTAAAGTAGTCTTGTGCCAAAATATACGTCTCCCTTTTAAAATTATCTTTTCCAATTTACGAAAGACATGTTTAGCATCAGATGCACCACTTTCTTGCTGCATTTGTATCGACTCTCCCAAAAGTGGGTTTCCACCTTCATGTGCTGTGAAAATCATTCTCACAAAACCACCAGTGAGGACGTCATCCTGCACACCATTATCAGTGGCTCCTTACACTCTCCGTGTTTCTTCCTCGGAATGAGCCATCACGTGATTTAATCTGGTCTGGTCTTCAAATATGTTCCCCCAGGATCCTATCACTTGTTCATCAGTGCCACTCTCTGAATCTGGCTCATTTAACCATCTAATCCCCGATTTGTGCAGGCATTACTGGCGATATGCACATTTGAGGAAATAAAAATAAATCCTCACACTGTGTTCATGTGTATTCCAAATGCTTTCACGGTCCTCACACAGAGTACCAACCTGTGCTTCAAAGAATTCATAAACAGAAAGAGCAAAAAGTAGAAGCACCAGTATAAGTGTGGTGCTATTGCCCAAATAAACATGAAAATCAAGCGAAAAATAAAAAGCACCCACACAGCAGAAACTGGAAAATACACTTGCGTATTTGTAACAAAAATGCAGAATTTAATATAAATACAGATGTGCATACAAACACTCCATGGTGGTTTGAAAAACTAACATTTCACCTGGACCACTACCAGGCTTCATTAGAGTAAAAAATACTCAGAGCAAGTGTCCATAAATATACATATAAACTTATACATGTGACCTAATTAAACCAATCAGTTTTTAAAAGATTCCTCTTACAGTATAAACAAGTTCATTGCCAAGAGGTTAAAAGCTGAATATCAAATAAAACATACAATTCATTAGTTTTCTAGCTTTATACTGTTAGAATAACTATAAAACTTTGTCATCCCAGAGGAGATATCCACAGATTGCCAGATGTGGCCTCGTGCCACAACAGTCCCAACCATGCATTAATTCCCCATTAGATGTCACCTTCGTAGTGGATTAATGCTTACTTGATACACTGTACCAAATACTTTCCTTTACAACATTGTATTTACTGTATCTAAAAAGTTTCACTGTTTCAGAGATCAAAGTGAACATTTACAGCAATGTATCAGACACACAGGCTACTGATACAAATACAGTATTTCTGCATCACTTGTAACAACGTTTGTAGTCTGGATTCAATCAGTGATGTACAGTAAGTTGAATGTAATCACATAATTAAGTGTGCTATCCTCTTCCAAAAACAGGTTTTGCTGCTATTAAAAAAAATAAAACAATAAGTTAATAAAAGTAAAAATGAATTCCTCTGCCACTTTGCTGTTCTGACTTGAAGAACAGTAGAAGGTGATGGAGGAGCTAGTTGGGGTTGAGGTGTAGGAGGGTGGTAGAAAGAAAGAAGGAGTCCTCTGCCACTCTGCCTTTTCTAAATCTCCCTCTCATCCCTGTGAGGGTTTCCATCCCCCAACCCCCATCTGTACCTCTGAGGCCAGAAATGTCCTTCATCATGTGTCCCAAAGAGCTAACTAGCTATCTGCTGAGCAGCTGATTATCACGTTCCATCTAGCCCACATTTAATGAGCTGCTAATTGTTGGATGGCAGGAGTGCTCATGTTCAACATTGCAACAATGCCACTCATGTCAGATAGCAATTCAGTCCCACATATTTAGTTTTCAGTCTGAACATTCATTTACTAAAATAGACCAGTATTTTTCTCTGTTTTCCCCAATGCAATCCATAATTGTAGTCCTAGTTAATAATTATCAAATCAGTACAGCAGGTAGACTGGGTCAATCTCCTACTAAACCTGGATGCAAAAACAGCAGTAAATAAATAGACAAATGGGTTACTAACTTCATGCATTTTGCATCAGATGCCCTCCCGCACCTTTTGAAACAACAACCTCTGTAACTGGCATGAGACTCTGGAATTTGTCTAGATGTGTCTAGCAGACAAGCACCAAGGCCATCAGGTTAGCTTGAGGTTTACATGAGTCTTTTGTATTTAACAGTTTTACCATCTTGGTGGAAGACTAGGTTTGCTAGCCAAGGCACCTAGTTTCACCTGAGCTATTTTCTTCTAGGTTGCTTGAAAGGACTGAGCAAATAACCTTACCAGAGCAATAATACAGATTAAGGCTTCTTTTGGCTAGGCAGGTGTACTGTGTGTTGTTATTTTTTATTTTGTACTCACAGGGATTGTTACTGTTTGTTGCTAACATTTTATTGCTTTATTTTTCTCTAATTCAAATTGTTGTTGCTGGGTATACATTCTGCTGCATTATTACAGGGTGTGCCTACAGGTGTGTGCTTACAGATTACTGCTGTAATCTTCTGATTCAAATTGTCTTTTGCAAGGTATATCTTCTGTTACTGCTTTATTTTTCTCTGTAGCAAAGTGTTTCTTACAGGGTATAACTTCTGTGAAATTATTACAGGTGGTGCTTTACAGGTTTCACAGTTTTATCTGTCATTAGGATAAGCTTTCAGGGTTACTGCATTTGTTGCTGGCTGATTGTTTCTGCTCTTACCTCCTTGTTTCTTTCATCCGTGGTTCTTCTTTTTCAGCAGGGGAAGGGTCCAGCCACCCACCCACATCCCCAACCACCCCACACTACACTCCTTTTATAGGGTAGCACAGTCATGACATTTCCTGTAGCAAAGCAGGAAAGGGTGGATCAGAGGAGTATCCACACAGTGACCTCATTTACAGGGGCACTAGTAATTTAACTTGTTATAACAAGTTATACAAAGACAAACAACCAAAACACAAAATAAAACTTTTGATTTCATTTTCTTCCTTCTAATTACTCTGACCAGGTTAAAAACCCAGCAGCTTACCTGGAATGGATATCATTAACTGCAGGCACTGTGGAACACTTTTCAGAAGGGCAGTTTTACAGGACTTAGAACACTGTCGTACATGCTGGGCCATTGGAGATCTAAGGGCTAAGCTCCAGGCAGCATGGGCAGAGATTGCACACCTCAAATTGCAAAGTCAAGAGGAAATATATTATAAGAACCACCCGCCATTTCCCCAACATCCAACAGAAGTACCTCAACTGCAGAGGGTAGTTGGTCCGGGAGGTTGGCAGGTGGTTAGGAGGGGCAAATCGGGTGCCCAGTCACTTGGTGCTCTCCAATATATCACCTCCACAAACCATATAAAAACTACAAACAGGTATCTGCATCTATCTCTGAAATCAAACAAAGGGGCAGAGGACACTGCAGAGCAGGACACTGCAGCACAGGAGCTAGCACAACAAAACACACCTAAAACAGGAACCAAAAAGGAAATCCAAAAAACTTCTGATCATAGGAGACTCCATTATTCGGAGAGTTGATATGTATCTTCTGCCAGGGGTAATGGTCAGATGACTCCTAGGTACATCAGAGTGGAGAGACACTGACCACATTGTTAAAATTGTTCAGGAAGCAGGAGAAAACATTGATGTCCTGGTACACATAGGGACTAACAATCTCGCCAGCCAGTCAGTTGTGGAGACCAAGGAACACCTAACCAGGCTGAGGGACAAACTATCATCCATTTCATCTGGCATCTCCTTCTCTGAGATCCTGCCAGTCTGGGAGAGGGGGACAGTTGGACGGAAGGTCAGAGAAGGGGAGATAGGGGAGCTAAACACGTGGCTCAATGGCTGGTGCCAGGAAAAAGGACACAAATTTGTAGGGAACTGGCAACAGTTTTGGAAGTGAAAATTCTTTAAATTTGATGGACTGCATCTGAATAAGGAGGGAATCAGTGCATTGGGGCAGAAATTTGAAGTCTTTTCAGAATATTTAAACTAGCAAAAGGGGAGAGGGGTGCAGCAAACAAAATGTCGAATGGGCAGAACACTCCTCCCCCCTCAGCTAGTGGTCAAACAGGAGTTCAGCATGTTTGTAGATCATTTGCATCACCAGATGAAGAAAAAGTTCTGGCTCCCCATACAATGCACAGGGGAAATGCCAGACCTCACAAAACAACTAACACACTGAAATCTGACCAATGGAAAATCATGTACACAAATGCTCACAGTCTGGGAAACAAGATCCCAGACCTGCAGGCAATAATGACAGAGGCTAAACCGGACATAGTAGCCATTAGAGAGACATGGTTTACCAGTAACCACACTTGGAAGACTTCAATACCTGGCTATGTACTGCCTAGAAGAGACTGAGGTGCAAAAGGGGGGGGTGGAGTGGCCCTTTATGTCAATGAAAATATCAAAGCTACAGAAATTCAAAATACACATATGGAGCCAGAAGAACTATGGGTCACCCTGGAAACAGAAATGGGATAGCCATATGAACTGGGGTTGTGTACAGGTCTCTGGACCAGGGGGAGGACATAGACACATTACTGTTAGAAGATATACAAAACATGACAGCTAAAGGGGGGGGGGTTCTGATAATGGGAGACTTCAACATGCCAGATACAGATTGATCAATACCAGTAGGGACATCTGCCAGAACTAGACACATGGTGGATTCCCTGTAGGGGGAAGGCCTCAAACAACTGGTACAACAACCCACAAGACACAGAGCTATCCTAGATCTAGTACTGACTAACAGGGAAAGGATCATAGATCTCCAGGTAGAAGGTCACCTGGGACCAGTGACCATGACATGGTATGGTTCAATTTGGAGCTAGACCAAAGTCATCCCATTCCAAGGCAAAAATATGGGACTTCAGAGGAGCTGACTTTGATAAGATGGCCAACAGAGTTAAGCTAGCCCTGGCAAAAAGAAATACAGGTGAGGGGATACAGCCAAAGTGGGCAAGCATTAAAGATGCAATACTTAAAGCAACATCCTATTGTGTTAGTGAGAAAAGGAAGTGCAAAAGAAGAAGAAAACCACTTTGGTTCTCAAACACAGTAGCAGAAAAGGTCAGAGCCAAAAGACTGACCTTCAGGAAATATAAGGGAATGCAGCAGGATGAAGATAGGGAGGTATACCAAACTTCCCTAAGGGAAGCAGGGAAGGCAATAAGACAGGCAAAGGCCCAAACCAAGGAAACACTAGCACGAACAGTAAAAGAAGGTGACAAGACTTTCTATAGATACATTAGTGAAAGGAGAAAGTCCAGAGGGGGGTATTGCTAAGATCAAAGGGGATAAGGGGCATGTAAGGAAGAGGACCATGTAAAAGCATCTATCTTAAATAGACACTTCTGCTCAGTATTTACTGAAGAGAAGGTAGGACAGGGCCCACAGCTCTGCACCATGGACACAGGGGGGAGGGAGGTGTGCACTAGTCCCTTCACAAAAGAAAGGGTCCTAAAAGAGCTCAATAAGCTCAGGGTGGACAAGGCAATGGGACCTGATGGCATACATCCCAGGGTACTAAAGGAGCTAAGGGTGGAACTAGCAGAGCCATTATCAGAACTGTTTAGTGAGTATCTGAGCACAGGAGAGGTCCCAGAAGAATGAAGAAGGGCTCATGTGATCCCGCTCCACAAGAGTGGTAGCAGGGAGGAGGCAGGGAACTACAGACCAGTCAGTCTTACCTCAGTAATGGGCAAGATTATGGATATACTCCTTAAGGAAAGGATAGTGCAACACCTGGAATCCATAGGAGCACAAGATCCAAGACAGCATGGGTTCACAAAAGGAAGGTCCTGTCAAACTAATCTCATAGATTTCTTTGACTGGGTAACCAGAGTGGTGGACCGAGGGGGAGCAGTTGTTGTTGCCTACCTGGACTTCAGCAAAGCTTTCGATACTGTTCCACATAGAAGATTGATTAATAAGCTGGGTAGGCTCAGGGTGGGTCAGATGTTGATCAACTGGGTGGCAAACTGGTTGACAGGCAGAAAACAGAGAGTGGTGGTAAACGGTATATAGTCAGAAGAGATACAAGTCACAAATGGGGTACCTCAGGGATCAGTCCTGGGGCCAATCCTCTTCAATATCTTCAGCAGGGACATTTCAGATGGACTGGAGGGTAAGGTTTGTATATTTGCAGATGACACCAAGATCTGCAACAGAGTAGATGATCCAGATAGTATGGACAGAATGAGAAGATATCTGGATAAATTAGCAAAATGGTCGGAAGAGTGGCAACTGGTGTTCAACGCAAAGAAGAGCAAGATCATGTACATAGGGAAGATAAACCATGAAGCCACCTATAGGCTGGGAGGGAAGTTGCTGGCAGTCACAAGGGAAGAAAGAGACTTGGGCGTGATCATCACCGATGACCTGAAATCATCCAAGTAGGCCTCTAAAGCAATAGGTAAGGCTAGAGGGGTGTTGGGGTGTATTAGTAGGGGTATCACAAGTTGGAATAGGGAGGTAATGACCCCGCTTTACAAGACACTGGTTAGGCCCCATCTGAAGTACTGTGTGCAGTACTGGAGGCCACACCTTCACAAGGACATTAATCAAATTGAGACAGTCCAGAGAAGGGCAACCAAAATGGTGCAGGGACTGCATCAGAAAACATATGAGGACAGACTAACTGAACTCAGTATGTATACCCTAGAGCAAAGAAGGGAGAGAGGCGATATGATTGAAACATTCAAACACCTTAAGAGGCATTAACAAAAGTAAAAGAGTCTAACATGTTTCAATATAAGAAAAATAGCAGGACAAGAGGACACAGCATGAGATTAGAGGGAGGCCAATTAAGGGGTAATGTGAGGAAGTTCTTTTTCACAGAAAGGGTGGTGGATGCATGGAATGGCCTACCTCAGGAAGTGGTGGATATGAATACAGTGCAGGGCTTCAAACAGGCATGGGATACGCAGAAGGAAGCAATACAGAAGAATTTGAATAGATAGGCCATTGACAGAGCAAAGGTCTATGGCACATTCATAAGGTAGAAAAAGAAATGGTCAGACTGGATGGGCCTTGCGGTCCTTTTCTGCCATCAGCTTCTATGTTTCTATGTTTCTATCTTGCTCCACAGCATAGTTTTGCTGAAAAAAGTAAAGCATGTCCACTTCTGATGACGATGATGATGATGTGTGTGTGTATGGAGGGGGGTGTTACCTGGTTTACATAAAACAAGTCTGTATGCTATAAGGGTTAAAATTGTTGATTAGGGTTATCATACTGGTGTCAGTGTGCCTGAAACTCTTTTTATGTGACTAGCTAAGAAAGTTTTAAACCAGCTGAGTCTGTGAAGTTGCCCTGTGAGTTCATTTCTGAATCTTTATGAGTTTACTTCCATTTTTATTTTTATTGGGACTGCCAGTAGAAATGTTGGCAAGCATATATGCTCCCTTTGATAAAAGCCTGTGCTTTACTCTGTGATCTTATTTATCATCTTCCTCCAGGTAGTGGGTGCAGGGAAGGTACACCAGGGAGACAGAAACTAGGAATACACTGGGAAATAACAGCCCATAAGTGGGGAATGCTTATACTTGTAAGACATCTGAAGTGGTAAATACAATTAAGAACAAAAAATGGAAATAAAGTACATATATTCAAAAATGATATCTGACATTGAGAAATGAACCAACAGAGCAAGTTCTGCAGAATTTGTTAAGTCCTTTCTGCATTCCGACCATTTCATAATAAAAATAATATGTTGGCACACTGAACAACAAGTTCAGCAACCTGTCAATAACCTCTGAATGTGTGATGTTTGGGATCTGTACTTTATCGTACTTCATCAAGGGTCTACAATGTTAAATGAGAAAAAAAAATAATAATAAACAACAAAAGAATAAGAAAATACTATAGTTAAAGTAGATATGTTCTTTATGCCCCTCAAGTGTTTTTTTTTCCTTTAGGAAGGGGTGGGTGGGAGGCTGTAAAACAGAATTTTTTGGTTTTTGGTCAAATGGCATATGCCATTGAGTGGAGAAAATCAGTTATAAGCAAAGCCACTGTTGAATGTTAGGGAGAAAGTGGGATGAGCCTGAGAAAAAAAAATCAAGAGGCCTAACGAAATATGTGAAAGGTCTGCAGCTATTACTACATGCACTTAAGGGCATAGCGAAAATATGTGAAAGGTCTGCAGCTATTAATACATGAACTTAGGGGCATAGCGAAATATGTGAAAGGTCTGCAGCTATTAATACATGAACTTAGGGGCATAGTGACATATGTGAAAGGTCTGCAGCTATTAATACATGAACTTAAGGCCTAGTGAAATATGTGAAAGGTCTGCAACTATTAATACATGAACTTAGGGGCATAGTGACATATGTGAAAGGTCTGCAGCTATTAATACATGAACTTAAGGCCTAGTGAAATATGTAACAGGTCTGCAGCTATTAATATATGAACTTAAGGGCATAGTGAAATATGTGAAAGGTCTGCAGCTATTAATACATGAACTTAAGGGCATAGCGAAAAGATGTGAAAGGTCTGCAGCTATTAATACATGAACCTAAGGGCATAGTGAAATATGTGAAAGGTCTGCAGCTATTAATACTTGAACTTAGGGGCACAGTGAAATATGTGAAAGGTCTGCAGCTATTAATACATGAACTTAAGGGCATAGTGAAATATGTGAAAGGTCTGCAGCTATTAATACATGAACTTAAGGCCTAGTGAAATATGTGAAAGGTCTGCAGCTATTAATACATGAACTTAGGGGCATAGTGAAATATGTGAAAGGTCTGCAGCTATTAATACATGAACTTAAGGGCATAGCAAAATATGTGAAAGGTCTGCAGCTATTAATACCTGAACTTAAGGGCATAGCAAAATATGTGAAAGGTCTGCAGCTATTAATACATAAACTTAGGGGCACAGTGAAATATGTGAAAGGTCTACAGCTATTAATACATGAACTTAGGGGCACAGTGAAATATGTGAAAGGTCTGCAGCTATTAACTCATTGCCTCCACAGGAGCTCTTTGAAGTTGCAGCACTTGTCTCCTGTATACTGTTAACAGTGAATCCTGGGCCTTTCTAAGCAAAATCAAGCCACAATTGGCATGCTGCAAACAAATGCTAATAGCACAAAAATCGTAAGTGCTAGACACAAAGTATGAGTGGCAAAATTGTTCAGCATAAAATAACCTTTCCAATGGTGGTATGCAAGGAATAGCAGGTAATTTAGTTTTATTTCTGTGCTGGTCAAAACAGCAAAACAAAATATTTTTTCCACTAAAAATGCATCATAAACCTTTTTTTCCTTGGGAAATATGTAACGTATCAACACCAAATTAAGCATCCAGACATTATATGTAGTTTTAATAATTTGTTTGTAAAACAAACAGCTATTTCTGTAGTATTAAACATAATTTTTCCCCATTTGAGTCAAAGTGTGTTGGTGAGGTTTGAGGGACAAATCTGAACCATACACACCATACCATAAACAAATGCATATAACTCCTAAAGTAAACATGATACACACAACGTATCAGTGGCAAAGTTGTTGCACACAAAATTGCCTTTTCAACGGTTCTATGCAATCAACTGTACTCAGTTCGGTTTTTGTTTTATACTGGCTGAGATACCCAGAATGTGTGTTTTCTTCAAAGTGCTTAGGTGGTTCTAGATGGACAAAATGTCAAACAAATATGAATAACTCCTAAAGTGAACATGATACACACAAAGTGTCAGTGGCAAAGTTGTTCAGCACAACATTACCTTTCTAATGGTACTATGCAGTCAATTCTAATCAAGTCTGGCTGGCAAGTAATATTAAAACATGTGAGTGACTTCTCCAGACATTTCTAGGGCACACAGGAAGTCTGTAGGTGACTTCTGTAGGTGCTCTGGGACACACTGCAGTTAGATTTGCTGATGTCTACAGGCGTTTCTAGGAGGCAATGAGTTAATACATGAGCTTAGGGGCATAGAGAAATATGTGAAAGGTCTGCAGCTATTAATACATGAACTTAAGGGCATAGCAAAATATGTGAAAGGTCTGCAGCTGTTACTACATGAACTTAAAGGCATAGCGAAAAACATGAAAGGTCTGCTGCTATTACTACATGGACTTAAGACATTAACAATATGTTAGTGAAAAGGCAACGGCAGTGCCAAACAAAATAATATAATTCACTACAATGATTTATAGATTTCATATTATTTTAGCTTCCATTTCATTTTCCACTTTGAAAAACTAAAATCTTTTTGTCATGCTTGTACTTATGGATGTACTATCGCTCTTTTTCTGCTGTCACCTTCTATGTTTGTATGTCTCTATGTTATACTCAGATATGGTATTGTAGTAGTATTCCATTCAAATATGTAATCATACAGTAGTGATTGTACAGGAGCATTGTTTTAAAACACCAGTACAAAAGAGACACTCTCAAGACCTGTCCCCTGCTTCTCCAACTTAATAAATCAACTGTTTAGCTATAAGTCACAGTGTATACTTAATGAGTAACTCTCATGTAGGAAAGTTTTATAAGATATTAATTTAATCATGTGCATTTACAGTATATTGCTATATTTGTTATCTTTATTTGCCTGCCATGTTGTTGGAGTTGTTAACTATCAATAGCATATCTGTTCTATGTTTCATTCACATGCTAGACCAGTTCCAGTTCAAGTTGGAAGTTAGTGGGTCATGCTTATTTTCTAAATTCCACATGTGAACCTATGGAGAAGAAGGTCCCGATAGACTTAGGAATGTGAATGAGCCCCTGACAGCACTAATTAACGTGTGTTAATCATTCCATATGCACTTTGATATTTATTGATTTATTCCAAAGGATTTACTGTGTAACACATATTGAGTTAACAAAGGCAAGCTTATGGGGGGGCAGAGGTTATTACAATAAGGTGGTAGGGCAAGCATACAGCATCGACTGAACATCTATAATATTTTGTGCCAAGTAAAATAAAAAATCTAATATTTGTTTGTGAAATGGCAAACACTAGTATGAGCCTTATGACTCCATATAAGGAGTTCTGATTACTCGCGGAAAATGTATACTTCATAGTGGAATCTGCACACAGAGATGAGGTTGCAGATCAGATGAGTTGCATGATGCTATACAGGGAGTTCAGATTATATAGTCTGGTGTGTGGTACTGGTAATGTGTGTTATCATTACTGCCTGCCTAATATCAGTTCTGCTTTTGGCTTTCTATTTCCTAGTTAAACAGCTTTCTCAGCAGGGTCAACAATAAAAAAAATGCACATCCCAAGACCCTGATGTTTATTCTTACATAAAAAAAATGCAGACAGAGTAAAAGCATAACTGTCTAAACAGCTGCAATGTAAGATAGTGTAAAAGATTATGAACAGAGTAAAATGGGTGAAGGAAGCTATTCAAAGCAAACTCAGCTTATATGTACAGTACAGTATGTATGCAATCCCACAACAGCACCATTTTTACTAAATACTCCAATACCACAAAGTCATTGACTGGGTGGCTGGCTGAGGGGGAAATTGTAGGAACCCCCCCTGCCAAAGTGAACTTGGCAGAAACAGATGATGTGGTACTCCCAAAAATCTGACAGCAAAGATTGGGGGCAGGGTCCTGACTCACACATAGGAGTGGTGCCTATTGTCACGCTGATTGATTGGTCTTTCACTCTCTGAATGCTCTGAACTTCAGAACAATAGCTGATGATTTCTGAAACTTAGTGACAAAATGTCACTCTGTTTTAAGCAAAAGACTCTCCTTCAGTTACCAGGTCATTACGTTTTGAGAGAGACCGGAACATGGAACTGAAATGCGCATAGTGCAAGCTGTTCTCAGTCTCCACAGTATCACCAGCTGGATGCTACATGCCATGTGGCTTTATAAAAATTTGGACCTGCTCATTGTAAGATCCTTGCAAAAATGTTGCATCATGACTTGAAGTTTGAAAGTGGCAAATGGAAAATGTGTCCAAACCATTAGATTTTAGCATGGAAAATGTGATTCTTTAGACCTGCTTTACTGATGTCCCAAGCCTTAGATTTTAGCATGTTCACTGGACACAAATTTGACATGGACTCATCATTATTATCATGTTTGATTATTATGGTGTCACAAACAGAAAAGTGTTGTTTCAGGGATGTTTTAAATAGCAAGAGTAGATCTGCTATAGTGGACAAGAAACATTTTTCCTTGTACATAAATGAACCTAGTAATGCAGAATAAAAGGAAGAGAAACACAGAAAATGTGTAAAATAGGCTGTATTCATGCTAAATATTATTATGTTGAAAGCTTTGTAAAAAGTCACAAACTCAGTTTAAGTTCAGGAACTAGTAATGGCTTAATGGCTTAATGCTGTGAGTTTAAAGTGGCAGTATTTGTTAATCACTATGTTGTTTTCTTTCAGTAATAATTAGCTGCTGGTAACAACACAGATATGTCCATTTTTCTTTTTGTTCTCTTCATTCCTTCATTCATCATTCCTGACCTGAGATACAGTATTCTGAAGTATTTAGAAGTCCCTGCTCCCCACCTCACTAAACATAGAAACATAGACTTTGATGGCAGATAAGGACCTCTTGGCCCATCTAGTCTGCCCATTTCCCTACCTACAGGATAGGCCGTAGATCCTAGTTAACCAACAGCCTATTTCTTCCTACCCCCCACAAGAATTGCCTTATGTCTGTCCCATGCATTCTTGAATTCTCCCACAGTTTTAGACCCCACAACCTCCTCAGGAAGGCTGTTCCATGCATCCACTACCCTCTCTGTGAAATAATACTTCCCCACATTGCCCCTGAACCGCCCTCCTTCTATCTTTAAATTGTGTCCCCTTGTTCTTGCAAGTCTCTTTTTCTGAAAGATGCTACCCTCTTGGACTTTGTTGATTCCACTGAGGTACTTAAAAGTTTCTATCATGTCCCCCCTCTCCCTTCTTTCCTCAAGGGTATACATATTAAGCTCCTTTAGTCTCTCCTCATACGGCTTCTCTTGCAGACCCTGCACCATTTTAGTTGCCCTCCTCTGGACTACCTCTATCCTGTCTATGTCCTTGCGGAGATGGGGTCTCCAGAACTGGACACAGTACTCAGATGGGGTCTCACCAACTGTCTGTACAGAGGCATAACAACTTCCTGTTTCTGCTGCTGCTTATGCCTCTCCTATACATCCCAGTATACCCCGGCCCTCCCTACTGCCTTCTCACATTGCTTGCTAACCTAAGGTCATCTGATATGATTACCCCAGGTCCCTTTCCTTTTTGTTGTTCTTACTACCTCCCCACCCATTGTGTATTCTTCCCCTGGGTTCTTGTTTCCCAGGTGCATTATTTTGCACTTCTTTGCATTGAATCCTAGCTGCCATACTTCTGACCATTCCTCCAACCTTGCCAAGTCCCTTTTCATCCTTTCCACGCCTCCTTGTGTATCAACCCTGTTGCAGATCTTTGTGTCATCTGCAAAAGGCATACTTTTCCTTCAGTCCCTCTGCAATGTCACTGATGAAGACATTAAAAGGACTGGACCCAATCTGAACCCTACGGTACCCCACTAGTAACCTCTCTTTCTTCAGAGTGGACTCCATTTACAATTACCTTCTGTGTCCTGTTGTGCAGCCAATGTTTTACCCAGGCTACCACCCTGGGACCCCTCCCAGGCTGGTTAATTTGACTATTAATCTTTGTTGGGACTATGTCAAATGCCTTGCTAAAGTCTAGGTAGGCCATGTCCACAGCCCCTCCCTGGTCTACTACTTTGGTCACCCAGTCAAAGAAATCTATTAGATTCATCTGACATGACCTTCCCACTGTGAATCCATGCTGCCTTGGGTCCTGTGCTCCACTGTCCTCTAGGTACTCAACTATTCTTTCCTTCAGAAATGACTCCATCACCTTCCCTACCACAGAGGTCAGACTGACAGGTCTGTAGTTTCCTGCCTCTGTCTTGGTCCCACTTTTGTGAAGGGGAATCACATCTGCCTTCCTCCAGTCCTCAGGTACCACACCATTCTCCCATGATTTATTAAAAAGAGTAGCCAGTGGTTTCACTAGTTCCTCCCTTAATTCTTTTAGAATTCTGGGGTGAATTCCATCAGGACCCATTGCTTTGTCCACCTTCGGTTTTAGGAGTTCTTGCAGAACCCTTTCTTCTGTGAAAGGACTGGGATTGACCCCCCTATCAAGAGTGCTTCTGTTAATTGGATTAGGCACTTCCCCCTCCTCTTTTGTGAATACTGAGCAGAAATATTCATTCAGTATCCCTGCTTTTTCACTGTCCCCCTCTGCCCACCCACTGTTCATTCTATTCAGCCTCACTATCCCTCCCTTTGTCTTTCTACGCTCACTGATGTACCTATAAAAGGTTTTATCCCCCTTCTTAACTGAGTTGGCTATCTTTTCCTCAGTTTGGGCCTTTGCTATTCTGACTTCCCTCCTGATTCCTTCTGCCTTAACTGGTACAGCTCTCTGTCCTGCTCCTTCTGTGTTTCCTTATACTTCTGGAATGCTATCTTTTTCTTCCTGACTTTCACAGCCACCTCTTTTGAGAACCATAGTGGCTTTTTCTTTCATTTTTATTTGTTTATTTGCTTCACACAAAGGCTTGTTGCCTCTGTGATGGCAGTTTTGATGACTCCCCATTGTTGCTCCACACTTCCTTCTAGCCTGTTTGCTAGTGCTTTTCTGAGGCACTCTCCCATCTTGCCAAAGTCAGCTCTCCTAAAGTCCAGTACCTTCACTTTTGTATAGCTTGACTCTGTAGCTGATTTTAATGTGAACCACACTGTTTGATGGTCACTTGTCCCCAGATGGCAACCCACTTCAAGATCTGAGATTCTCTCACTGCCCCCGTTTGAGAGTGCGAGGTCTAAGATTGCTCCCTCATGAGTGGGTTCTGAAACTAGCTGTGTAATGTCTACCACCTGTAGGGCATCAAGAATGGCCCTGCTCTTGGATGTGGCTGCAGCAAAGGTGTTCCAGTTAACATCTGGCATATTCAGGTCTCCCATCAATAGTATCTCCCCTTTCTCTGCCATTCTAAGAATGCCTTCCATCATATCCTTGTCCATTCCCTCCCCCTGACATGGGGGTCTGTACACAACCCCTGTGCATATTGTGGTGCCTTTCCAGTCTCCAAGGTGATCCACAGTGCCTCCTTTCCTCCCTGTTTACTCTTTTGTTCAGTTGCTTTTATCCCTTCCTTTACATAGAGAGCTACTCCTCCCCTCTTCTCCCCTGCCTGTCTCTCCTGTAGGTTATGTACCCTGGTATGTTAACATCCCAGTCATGGTTCTCTGTGTACCATGTTTCTGTGACTGCTACAATATCCAGGCATCCCTCTTCCATCAAGGCCACCAGCTCAGGGAGCTTATTGCCCAGACTATGGGCATTGGTACTCATTATCCTCCATTTCCTGATGGCCTTACTCTCTTTTGCCCCATCCCTGTCCTTCTTGCCTTTGTCACTTTCTCCATTTACCCCACCCTTCTCCCTATCGACACCTCTATGTTGGTGTTTGCTGCACTTACTACCATGATTATTTGGGGGGGGCTCAGATTTCCCTGCTCCTTTCCAGTGCCTCCCCCCTTGGCTAGCTTAAGAGCTTGCCAATAAAGCATTTAAACCTATCACCTAGGATCCTGGTTCCCTTCCTGGGCAGATGCAGCCCATCATGCCAGTATAGGCTTGCATCACTCCAGGTGGACCCCCAGTCCCCAATGAAGCCAAATCCCTGAGCTCCACACCAGTTTTTCAACCACTGATTGAATCCCATGGTGCGGAACACCCTAGCCTCTCCTATGCCATAGATGGGCAGCACCTCCGAGAAGGTTACCATGCATGCTACTTGACTAAGGCCCCTCCCCAATTCCACAAACTCTTCCTGAACTTCTCCAATCCCTTTCCTAGCCAGGTCATTTGTCCCTAGGTGGACAATGACATCGAGCTCCCTCCCCTGTGCAGCTGCTCCTGCAATCCTGAAGATTCGCTCCCTGTCCCTCCAAGCCATGGCACCAGGCAGGCACCTAACCTCCCTCCCTCTCCCCTTCCTCCCCCAGTTCTACCTACCTAACAATGGAGTCCCCCACCAGGAGTTGTTTCCTTCCCCTGCAGGGTCCTATGCCACCCTCCTGTGGGTTTCCTTTGTGGAGGTTCCCAGCATCCTCCATGGTCTCCACTGCAGGTGCCTCCATAGAGGAACCATGCTTTGCCAGAATGGCATAGGAATTGTGGAGAGGTACAACTGGAGGGATGCACCTCTGTTCCACCACCCTCACCCTCCCTGAGCCCACTGTGGTCCAACTGCTCCTCTTTCTTGGCAACCTCTGAGGCAACGGCAGCGGCAGTGGTGGTCCCTGGATGGAAGAAGAGGTCCCACAAATCCTGGTCAACTCAGCCTGGAGATGAGTAACCTCCTCCCTCAGCCCAGAGAGGTGCCTGCAGATAGGACAACACTGCATCCTCCAGAGCGTCTCCCGGAAGACTGCTGCTCCACAGCCACTGCACTGCACCACTCAATTATGTCTTATTTCTGGCCCCTTAACTGTTTTCAATCCTTACTCTTTCCTCTGCTTTTTTTTCTCTCTCTCCTTACTTTCTTCCTGTGTGCCCTTTAAGCTCCTGATTGTCCTGTTCCGAGACAAGAATATCCTATATTTCTCAGTGGACCACTTACTTGCTCAGAGGCAGACCTCCAGCAGCTAGAGGGGGCCGGAGAGCTACTCCTGCCCTTCTAGAATGGTGGGTCTTTGGTGTTCTGTGATTACTCTCTTCCTGCTCCCAAACAGGAAGTTCCTGTTGTCAGTCAAATCCTGTGCCTATAAAAATAGAACTAGCTTTGGGTGTGGGGGTGGAGGGGAAGGAAGGAGGGCAATATAGTCCCAGCAGAGAAGTCCAGTCACACAGCAGTCCTTTCTCCTGGTGTCTTCTGCCAAGCTATTAGCAGAATCTTTCTAAAGCAGTCTTTAAATGTAGCTTCCTTCTAGCTAAGTCACTCCCCCTACTTACTAGATCTTTCTACCAGAAATTTAAACCTCACAGCAGTTAAGTCCTTTCAATCACCTGATATTTACACCTATAACTGTTCAGATACCCATTCAGTTCAGTTAACCCAGACAGACACACGCACACACACACTTTTTTTTTGTTTTGTATGTTAGTATTTTTTTACCCTAAATTAAAGGTCCAAGTACAAATGTTCTTCTACTTTAGTCCCAGCAGAGAAGTCCAGTCACACAGCAGTCCTTTCTCCTGGTGTCTTCTGCCAAGCTATGTACACACCTTATATTTTAATGCAATAAATAAGTTACACAAATAGTTCCTGCTCCCATGCCATGCCCACGATGAAAAAATTTAATATTTAGGTACAGTGCTGTGCTTTATACTATCAAAAACATGTGGTAACACAACACCATCCTAATAAATCTGCAGCATGAACCTAGTATGTACCAGGACATAGTACTCATCAGTTTACAGAGACAGATCATCACAGAGAGAGTTTTCACTAAAGAGCAGGGCAGCATGCTAGAAAATGGCCTGTCCTTCTGTCTGCAGGATAAAATAAAATAATAATGAATGAAAATTAGACTTAAAGAGGATATGAACTGGTTTTACATTGTTTTTTTTTAATTACAACCAGCTATTTGTGAATAAAAAAAAAACAAGCTAAACACACACAAGTTTGTTTCTTTTGATTGTTCTATTTAGGGCATGCACTGTCTCATCAATTTCAGTACGTGTTGCTCCCCCTTCTGCCTCCCCCCATGAGCATTCTGCCTGTGGTTGCATGCAAGAGTCCCTCACTGAACCTTTCTGCAGATTACAGGGCAGTTGCTCCTAATACAATGTCTGATAAAATGACAAAGGTTTGATACACACACAAGACCCCCCCAAAAAAGTGTCTTGTAATATAATTGCTGCAGCATAACTCCTTTCATATTCCTTAAATTCCAAGGCCCGCCTCACATATGTTCTGCATGTAATCAAACCTTCATATTTATTAATTGTTGAACCTCTCATCCCACATAGTGAAAATGTAATATCTGTGGCAAAACCTGAACCTGAAGTAACATGGCTCTATTAAAATGCAGGTGATCATAGTGACACTCTGCAACTTGTAACAGCTAGAAGTCAGTCCCAGTGTCAGTCTTCAATTGCAGTATGATCAACACACCAGTAGAAATGTGCCCATTATTTTTTTTATGTTTACAAGTCATTTTACAATTTTTTCTTTTCTTTCTTTCTCACTGCCTCTGACTGGCCCCCTTCCACCAGCCCAGTCACCCCAGTGTCCACTGGTACTTACCTCTCTTGGATGTTATGAGGTGCCAGCTGGCCATGTGTAGCACCTCCAAGAGGGTGGTATCATCCCACCGGTTGGAGAATTTTCAGCCTCCATTTTGTTCCTGTCCCCCAAGTGTGGAGCTGTATGCATGCAATGATGCCAATGGCTGAGCTTCACATGCTTCTGCACATTGCACACCAGACATCTGCTCTGTCTCCACCCCCTATCTTTAGAGTCAGTGTGCCTAGGTACTAGGGGCCAGGCATGCACTGGTCTCTTGTTCCACCCCTCCCTGGGAGAGGAGAGCTGTCCTTTGGATGCTCAATCTTCTCCCTCCCTGGCTGATCCCCAGCGACCCACTCACACCATGAACATGGGTCACTGGTGTAGCAGGAGGTAAGGCAGTGATGCTGCAGGCCTCCATGCCACTGGGCCAGCCTCATTTTGCAATTTTTCACCCAATAGCTTATGTCCAACTTTGTACATGGGAGCTGCACAATTCCTAGCATTACAGCCTTCTCCATATAAGCAATCATATGCTGATGTAGCAATATGATACTAGCAATCTATTGGCAACTCCTTTACCACTACACATATTTTCATCTTATAGTTAAAAACCTTATTCCCATAAGTGACAATCATTATCACACAACACCCTACTGTGACTAAAACCCCATATTAATGGTCACAGCAACAGAATGCAGCAAGCACAAACATCAGTAAGCAAACTCGAGAACTGTTTCAGGACCAGTCATACAGTACCATTATATTGGTAACTAACATAATTGGTACCAACAACACATCTGGCAAGAGTATAGTACAGGAGGCTAATACTTACATTCTAGGTTTGAAGGGGTCAGTACTCTTTCCTGGCAAAATTTCTGAACCTCACTTTGTTAAGTTAATGAATGTATATATGTTCTACATAACTGGCATTGTAAAAGTCTGAAAGTGTGTTTCCTGTTGGTCATGATCTCTGATTTTTATTGCAGTAGCATGTACTTTGGGATTTTTTTTTTCAAAATGGGAGGACTGTTGGATGAGTTTTCACTGTCTGAATGATCTCTTTTATACTTAGATACAAATGTATGTAGTTTGAATGGAGTTGTCAGTATTTTGTAGCGTCATAATGTTTCATGTGCATATTAATTCCTCTTAACCTCTGTGACCTTCCAAGCTCAGAAGGCAGTGTAAGTGAGTTACACATCTCTTGGGATGCACACATTTTTTTTTCTTATTTTTTCATGAAAGTCATGTGCTACTGAGACCATTGTTATATAAATTAAATAGTTTTTTTTTTTTTGTCTCTAACACTATGCAAAATTTTGAAAACAGGTATGATGATAAGAAACTGGAATTGGGTTGTGTGTTATTATTGGTAATTTTTGAAATGACTGTCCTTCATATTTCCTCCCACAGGGACATAATGGATAGACAGATGTGTGAAAATGGGCAGTGATTAATGGAGTCATAAATAATAATGACACAAGTTAGAAATGAATGAGGGCATGCAGGTTACACACAATATTTTTTTAACTTAAATACATACTGTAACTGATCCTGCTATGGTTTAATACAGTTAGAGAAATGTTATCTGTAAAATGACCTACACAGACAGGATGACAATGTTCACCTCATCTCCAACCAAGAGTTTGTATGTAGGCAGAGCAGCTTGTGAGCCAGTAACTTCAAAACTATGTGCACACACCGCAGTCGAGGATCAGTGACACATACCCCCAACCCACTACATTGGTTTGTAAGCTGGTACAAAAAAAATGTTATTTTTTTTCCCTTCAGCTGTACTATTAATGCTCCCATACTTTCTATTTCCAGAATGAATGTTGTACTGACAGCAGTATAGAAAGCATTATCTGGTGGGTGATCAGGGACTGGGGTGGGACACTACCCTTCGGACACATTCTTTTTAATATTGGGTGGGTGATTGGGGATTGGGGTAGGATATTACACTATAGAAAAATATTTTAATATTGGGTGGGTGATCATGGACCACTGTTGGACAATAACTATGGAAAAATATTTTTTAATATTGAGTATGTGATCGGAGACCCGGGTGGGACTCTACAGTATGGAAAGATTATTTAGTTGTAAGCCTCATTACCACTTCTTTGGATGTGAATTTATCATTTTCCCCAGAAAATAAAAAAATAAACATACAAGGTAAGCAGGCCAACAGCCATTACTTTTAGAGGGCACACTTTATTGAATACAGCAGAGCAGCATACAAACAGCTCCATTAATTTGAACCAGTTATGAAATTCCACCAAGCCAAGTCATTTCAGCATCCACCCACCCCACAACAAAAACAACAATTAATACATGCCACCTGCAGGTGCACCTGTTCACAAAATAGAGAAAGAAAAACACTGGCACCTCAGGGCTTTAGATGTGTTGCTGTCACCACCACCTGGATTACAGATGAACTACACTATAAGACTAACTATACCACAAAGAAGAATTACAACACCTGCTGCACCAAGAGGTATACTGAGCAGTACAGTGCTGCACAAGTTGGTATACCTCAACACTTGGAAACATTTCTGTGATCACCACTGTAAACATAGAAACATAGAAGCTGATGGCAGGAGACCACTAGATCCATTTAGTCTGCCCATTTGTTTTAGACCTATTTTGGCACTCTAGTTGCCCTTTCTAGTCAGGGCTCCCTTGTGTCTATGATGTATATATTTTACTATACATATATCACATAGTGAAATATATACATCATATAGTGAAATGCATACACAATGTAGTGAACCGCAGGCACTATCTACAGAAATACATACATAATACCATGAAAAATATACATTATATACTGAAATGCATAAGTCATAAAGTGAAACACATACATTGTACAGTGAAATGCTTACATTTGGAAGTGAAATATATACACTATCTATGGAAATACACATACTGAGTACTGAAAATCTACATACACCATATATCGAAACAAATGCACTATGTATTGAAACATATATGCTAGCAACTGAGTTACATACACTACAGACTGAAAAATCCACATACACTGTATGTTGAAATACGTTGCATACACTATATACTGAAACACATACACTACATATATAAATACACACACTATCCATTGAAATACATATACTACACAATGAAAAATCCACATACGCTATCTACTGAAACAAATGCATTATATATTGAAACATATACAGTAGCTATTGAAATGCATACACCAGCTATTGAAATAAATACTGGACACATTGAAAAATCCACATACACTATACATTGAAACAGATACACTATATGCCAAAACACATACACTATACAGGTGTTCTTTCTGTGGTGAACACCTCTGTAGCCAGCTGCGGTGTTCACCATAGCAATGTGCTAATATGCCTACTTAGTCAATAATGAGACCTACCTACCTACCTACCTACCTTCCTTCCTTCCTTCCTTCCTTCCTTCCTTCCTTCCTTCCTTCCTTCCTTCCTTCCTTCCTTCCTTCCTTCCTTCCTTCCTTCCTTCCTTCCTTCCTTCCTTCCTTCCTTCCTTTCTTTCTTTCTTTCTTTCTTTCTTTCCTTCTTTCTTTCCTTCTTACTTTGATAACTGGGTAGATGCACTGATCCTAGAGACCATTTGCAGGTATGAACCAGGCCAAACAATGGCACAGGTGCAACTAAGAAAATACATAGAACTGGCAAGCCAGTTTTAACACAAAGATGCCTGTGAACAAAGAAACTACAAACTAGTCCAATACATTATAAGGTACAGAGCATATATACAAAGGCAATTACAGAGCTTAACACATGGCAGTAAAAGGAAACAATGTGTCAGATTTCCATGGCAAACAAACACACAATTACAGGAACAGCAGTTAGACTAACTACAACATAATGTCAAGAATATCCACTAAGCTAGGGAAAAGGGGGCAACCAAAGTGCAGAGAAGTTGAGGGGAGGGATTGGGTAAGAACAAGAAGGGAGGTTTGGTGTCAAAAAACATGGGGGAGTTATCTTGGACAGACACAAGGAAGTGACAGAGGCTGGGGGGATATTTATAAAGAGGGAGCACAGTATATTGAAATACATACACTATAAACTGAAAAATCCACATACATTTTATACTGAAACAAATAAACTAAATAGTGTGACAAATACACTACATACTGAAATTAGCCCTGCCCCTGGAATGGCCTGCCCCTGCACTCATTTCCTGCAACATTCAGGGAACTGCTGGCCTGATGAGAGGATATCTAAAGCTGCAGAGCATAAGGTAAACAAAACAGGGCTGTCTCTTCTTGTACTTCTTTATAGGGTTTCCCATCTTGTTTTGGTTGCACACCTTTAATCAAATTTCAGAACATTGTAATGTCACAAGAAACTTTCAGAACTAATTTAAATATACAGTAGTTTATTTTTGGAATATTGACTTCATTTATTGTTAAAAATACATTTGCATGGGAAGCTAATACTTGGGTTATTCCTAGCATAATACTTTCACACAATATAAGTATAGGGAATTGCATGCATTTTTCTGTTATAAGTTAAAGTTTTAATCAGATTTATGTGTAATTAATTATTATGTTAGTCCAGCAACTTATCTGAGCTGAGTGCGTGGGAAGCACTGCAGGAAGTGATAGTGTAAGCCAAAAACATTCTTAGTTTGTACTCTACACAGTTTGTTTTGAGTTCATTTTTGGTTTTATTTTAATGTTTTGTTTAATAAAGGTTCTTGGTTATGAAGCAAAAATTTATATTTTTTGTAGAAATTGCTCAGAGCCCAGTTCTTGTCAGGAACTCAGTTGGCATATGAATGATTTGAACATTTTTGTTCTGAATAACTCTGCACCTTGAGGTCTCACTGGTGGCATTTACAGTCCCTAGCCTCCCAATAACATATCTGCAGAGCACTGCAAGGCAGACAGAGCTTTGCCAGGCACTGAGTTTCCACTAACAAGCCTGCCTCATCTAGGCAGTGGGCTAGCATGATACAGGGGAACAGAATGACACAGGTGTGGCAAATAGCCATCAGGACTGATGTGCCATGTTTGTTCCGTGCAAGAGCATAATACTAGGACCTCACAGAGCAGCAGTGCTTAGCATGATACAACCTGAACAATGCTACCATCAGGGAGCTATGCCAGGAGTTGCTGGAGGACAAAGACTGTGTGGAAGGCTGCTTCTCCAGGACAGTATTAACTGCCTGGTACTAGGGGACTACAAATTTTTAAGTCACACAAAAAAGGGCTGTACCTGTGTGGAGGTGTTTTTACCCCCGCTCCTCAAGGGGGAAAAAAACAATTGAACAGACACTAAAATTAGTGCTTCAGGAGAGCTTCTTAATCACTCTTGAGTGTTGGCTGAGCTGTCTTTCTAAAGGCAGTTCATTTACATTGTTCTGGTCCTGCAGGGAGGTGGTTTGTGCAAGCGAGCATTGCCATAGCAATGGGTGACATCTCACACAAATACTATTTAACGCTCTGCTCTAGCGAGCTTTTTAGACAAAGACTGTGTGGAAGGATGCTTCTCCAGAACAGTATTAACTGCCTGGTGCTAGGGGACTATGAATTTTTAAGTCAGACAAAAAGGGCTGTACCTGTGTGGAAGTGTTTTGACCCCCCGCTTCTCGAGGGGAAAAAAACAATTGAACAGGCACTAAAATTAGTGCTTCAGGAGAGCTGCTTAAGCACTCTTGAGTGTTGGCTGAGCTGCCTTTTTAAAGGCAGTTTATATACATTTTTCTGGGCCCACAGGGAGGTGGTTTGTGCAAGTGAGCATTGCCATAGTAACGGGTGATGTCTCACGCAAATACTATTTAATGCTAATCTCTAGTGAGTGGAGTTGAGTGCAGTGCAGAGGCAACATGGGCAGAGGCCAGCAGCATCTGATGGCTTCAGATGAGAAAGCAGAGGAAGCAGTCGAGGATTAAATATACAGCTGGTTAAATAGGAATATATGTAAGGGGTTAGGGAGGAGTAACATAAGAAAGGAAATATCAGTCAAAGATGACAATGGATACTAATATTGTAAAACTGGAGGATGGTACATTGGGATTGAGATATTTGGAATGTAAAATGATTAGTACAGATGTAGCAAATGAATTATTAGTATTTACTTGTGAACACTGTAATCTTATCACAGAATTACAGAAGAAGTTGGTGGAAGTTAAACAGGAATTAATAGTAAACAGAGACAAGATATTGACAAAAAAGGATAAACAGATTATACAAATAGATCAGAATTTGTAAAGACTTAGATCAGAATTGTGAAGACTTAAAAAACAGGGAGTCAAGGAAAAGAAGAAGAGAAAAAGATATGGAAGGGGATTGGACTGTAGTGGAAAGAAAGGCAAAAAAAAAGGCTGCAAGAAGAAAAGCAATGAATTTTTCAGTATAATGCTCAAACACATTTGAGCCCCTGGTAACACTAGATGATGAAAGAGGGAGTAAAGACATTGAGTATAGTTTAGAAAATAATAATAAAAGAACAAATAAAGAGGATGTAGTAACTGATAAAATAAATGTATTAGAGAATGAAGAGTTGAATACTGGAAGTAGAGATTCTGATAGTTGTAACCAAAGACAGGGAAGTATGGAAGGGAAAAAAGGAAGATAAAGGAGTAGTTGAACAAGAAGAAAGTGAAAATTGAGAGAGAAATAATAAGGAGGAAAGGAGGGTTAGCGAGATTCAGAAGGATGGGAATGATCATATTAATTTAACGAGTAAACAAGATTGCATGGTTGGTCAGGAAGAAATTAATAGACCAGGACAAATTAAAGATACTGAGAATTGTGAAGAACAAATGAAGCAAGAACAAAAGGTAAAAAACATCTACATATTGGGTGACTCAATATTGAAATTTACTGATAAATATACATCAAAAGACAATAAGGAGATTACTACAACAAGTTATTTCTCGTGGGCAAAGATAAGAGATGTGAAGAATATGCTAGGTAACATCATAAGAGAAAACGATGGTACAGCAGTATTGATATTGCATTTAGGGGGAAATAATATCAGAGACACAGAATTAAAAGAAATATAAAAAGAATTTGAAGAGATTAGGATGGAAGCTGAGAAATTAAAATGTAAAATCTACTTCTCGGAGATTTCACCTGTGGTAAAAGGAATAAAAGAAACTAATATAAGAAATAAAAAATAAGAAAAATAAATAATTGGCTTAGACAATGGACATTATATAATGAGGTATAAAACATTGGGAAGATTATATTGAAGAACCTACTTTTGTAGAGATGGACTTCACTTAAATAAGAAAGGTAGTAGAAAATTGGGGATGAATATCATGTCAATAGTAGATAATAATTAAAACTAAAGATGAAAGGGAGCGGGGAAACAAAAAAATGTATATTTGAAGAAAAAAAATTGAGAAATTAGGACAGATAGACAAAACAAATAAAATAAAAAATTGAATGTCCATATGGTTAGTGAATGCTAGAAGCTTAAATATAGAGAAAATGGCTGAGTTGGAAGTTAAGCTAATTAATGAGAATATATATATGTGTATGGTGACAGAGACATGGTGGGACTCTAAAATACAATGGAATAGGAATTTAGAAGGATATATGTTATAATCCAGAGATAGAAGGAATAGAAAGGGAGGGGAAGGGGTGGCAATATATATTAAAGAAGGAATAAATAGTAGTTTGTATAAAGAAAGTGAGAATGAAAAAATAGAATCTTTATGGACTCAAGTAATAAATGGGATAGAAAATAACATTTTCTTTGGATTATATTATAGGCCACCAACTAGTAGTAAAGAAATGGATAGGATAATAAATGAGGAAAGTGTACAGATAACTTCAGAAGGTGATGTTGTTATAACAGGAGATTTTAATTATCTGGACATTTGCTCGAAGAAATATAGGGGTATAAATGCAAATAGTAAGACATTTTTGTAATTTTTGCAAATGGTAGGATTAGAGCAAATGACATATAGACCAACCAGAGAAGAAGTTACTTTAGATTCATTGTTAATGAATAGACCAGACCTTATTAAAGAAATAAAAATAAGGGAACAATTGGGAAATAGTGATCGTGTTATGGCAACTTTTAATATTAAACAGAAAATTATATATATAAGGGGTAAAACAGTGGTTAAAAATTATAATAGGGCAGATTTCAATAACATTAAAAGACAATTAAAAGAATGGGACTGGAATAAGAATTTGGATAGTAAAACGACAAATCAAATGTGTGAAGAATTAAAAAAATAAGTCATTAAAATTAGAAAGGGAGTATGTTCCAGATAAAGAACTGTATAATAGGAGAGAAAGAAAACCTATATGGTGTACTAATAAGGTATTAAAACCTTACCAAAAAAAAAAACATTTAAAAGAATGAAGAAACTGGGAATAGATGATGCTAGATTACATTATAAAAGGTGTTTAAAAAAAGTAAAACAGAATATAAAGAAAGACAGAATAAAATCAGAGTAGTGAAATTTGCTGATGACACTAAGTTAGGAGGACTGGTAAAAACATTAGAGCAGCAGGAGAGATTAATAGGGGATTTAAAAAAGATTGAAATGTGGGCAGAAAGGAATGGTATGAAATTTAGTATAGTAAAATCAGGGGTAATGTACTTAGGAAAAAGAAGTGGGAGTAAAAATAGATATAAATTAGACAGAAAGGAAATAAATGAAGTTGATGAAGAAAGAGATTGTGGGATAGTAATCGATAACAGATTAAATTTCAATAAACATTGAACAGTGGCTATACAAAAAGCCAACAATATGGTGAGAAACATAAAAAATGTTTTATAAATAAATCAATTGCATGTATGGTACCAGTATATAGAACTTATGTTAGGCCATACTTGGATTATGGGTCACAGTTATGGAATCCATACACAAAGATGGTAAAAAAAGGGTTGAAGGAGTACAAAGAAGATATACTAGGATGATAGGAGCAATAGGGAGGTTAGAATATGGTGAAAGGTTAAGAAGAACAGGACTGTGGACCTTTGAAAGAAGGAGCGAGAGAGGGGATTTAATGACGTTATTTAAAATTATAAATGATAAAGAATTAAAGGGTGAGATGAAATTAGAAGTGCAGGAAAAAACAGAGGGATTAAGAAGATGTAAAAAGCAGATTAGGTTAGAAACTGTAAAAAAGAATGATGAATATTATTCATTCGTAAATAGAACAGGGAGAATATGGAATATACTACCAACTGATGTGGTAAATAGTAGAACATTGATATAATTTAAGGGAAAGATTGATAATTATACAATGACAAGAACGTTTCCTGGACTCTGATTGGTCAGTGTGTGCCTGAGACAGTGAGGATATTACACAATAACATCACTGTGTTGATTTTATGGAGCATGCACCTTTTTTTTCAGAAACAAAGATATACTGCCTCACTCAAAATCTACTAAAACATTTTTCTTTTTAATTTTATTTTCTATAACATCGAGCCATTGTATAATTGCAATAAGGCACTCCAAGGTGTGTGCTATCGGTGTAATAACATCACTCCTGGGGTGGTGGAAGCACTCGGCTTCACCTTGTGCTTCAACCCACCCCAGGAGTGACGTTATTACACGATAACACACACCTTGTTGTGCCATATTGCTTAAATATATAATGTGAATTGTATTATGGTGTGCCCACTGAGGTGGGGGACAGTTTATATGGACATAATGTCTTCTACTGTTCTAAACCAAGTATAAGTACCAAGTATAAGGACCTCCAAAGAGCAACACAGAGGGGGCATGCTATACCTGTGGAGGTCAAAGTGAGTGCAATGGTCTGCTTCCTAGCCACCTGGAGCTTGCAAACACCCACTGGTGATACAGAAGGCATTTCACAGACAGCTGTATCCAAGTGCCTGAAGCAGGGTCTTGATGCACTGCTACACTGGGCACACAGGTATATCATGATGTCATAGAAGCACCACAGCAGCAGGCAGTGAAGTAGGCCTTCTACACTCTGGCACAGTTCCCCAAATGGGTACCATAGACTGCACACACAAGACCATCAAGGCACCATCAGTAGAGGAGGAGGTGTATCTGAACTGCAAGGGCTACCACTCAATGAGAATGCAGGTGGAATGTGACAGCCACTGCTAAATTATGTATGTGGTAGCCCAGTACCCTGGTTCCTGCCATTATGCCTCCATCTTCTGCAATTGTGGCCTGCAGGAGGCCTTTGAAAGAGGAGACATAACTGGAGGATGGTTCATAGGTAGGTGGAAGTGGCACACAAAGGTAGTTGGCATGTCATGTACATAATGTAGGGAAATGTTCATGCAGTCTGTCCATGCTAGATGTGGGGGGTGGTGAACATAATTAGCATAAGAGGGGCAGATGACATAGCATGCCAGTGTGGCTAACTAATGTGACAGAAGGCACTGTGTGAGGCCAGCCTGCTGAGGGTAACACATCATCAGTGACAATGACTTAAGATTGCACACTCACCTCTGAGGCTGGAAGATCAGAAGGCTGTGGGTTCTATCCTCACACTGGGCACTTGGGTTAAATCCCAATACTGACCCTGTAGTGCAGCATGAGGGGGGCACTGCACTCCTGAGGTGCTGTCTTTCAGATGAGATGTTAAACTAAGTTCCCATCTGCCTGCTGTGGTGGTTGTTCAGGTGGACATTAAAGATCCCATGAACTTCTCGAAAACATTAGGGGAATTTTTATATTATAGGAAGCAAAACAAAATATAACTACAAAATAAGAAAGAAAAATGTTGTTCAGATAAATAATATATAAAGACCAATGTTATATATAAAAATACATAACTTTTGTCAAAATAAATCATCTGAACATACAGAGGCTGAAATATATCATCAAGACAGTTCAACCTTAAACAATCCAGATATTGTTCTTGAGTTTAATTCACTTATATTTAATGAAAAAAGTTAGGCCTTTCCACCACTTTTTCACATCAGTACTTGGTGCTTTATAAAAATCTACATTATAAACTTCCAAAACTGCTTTTTCACACAACACTTTAAAAATAAGAAATGTCATTCATTGTTGGCATAGCACCCATTGGACTATTGCTTGCCACAAATAAAAGTTTAAGACTGCAAAGGACACAGTCAAAGTGTCTGTGTGAAACTTTGGTAATCTGTTTCTAGAGTTGCCAAATACAATATTTTCATATGTTATATTCGTTAACCATCCTAATTTCCAGGTAGATGCAAGGAAAGACCATACAGTTTTGGAAAATGAACAGTTCAGTACAACATACTGTATTGTTTCTACTTCATTTATACATTCAGAGTATAGGCATGTTCTCTCTTCTAGTGTTTTGTGCTTACTGTTGCTACGTACATTCAGCCTACCATATGTGCATAACCATATAATTTCCCACATTTTTGTGGGATTTCTTTTTCCATTCAACATATTTACTGTGACATTACAATAAATAGGTGTCAAAAGCAAAGGAACCCTCGGCTCACCCAAACCTCACAAAGAAACAATGAAACGCTGTTTAAAAATAAAAGCAGCAGTTTTATTGTAATAGTAGTACCCCTGACACACAGATCTATGTTTCGCATCACACTTGACACTTCAGGGGTGCTACTATTACAATAAAATTGCTGCTTTTATTTTTAAAAAGCATTTCATTGTTTCTCTGTGAGGTTTGGGTGAACCAAGGGTTCCTTTGCTTTTGATTTTGAGTCCTGACCCTTGGCTCCCCTTTGCTACAGCCTTTGAGCCGAGTTTTTGTTTTTTAAATAAATATGTGTGCAATTGTTATACTCAGATTTGTTGGGGCCTAGTTTTTCTAGAACCAGGTAATGTAACTGTTTTCTGTTGGAGGTATTAACTGTTTACCTAGATAGATCCCATTTATGGAGTTTTTGAATTAATGACCTAAGGAATTCTGATGTATTGAGATATTTAGAGAATTTGGAGGGCTTGTCTATCCATCTGTCTAAAAAGGTTTGCGAATTGTTGCATACCCAGGAAGTCATTTTTGATGCCTAATGATGTAGCTAGGGGTTTAATAGATAAAGATAACAAAAGCATATGAAAGAATACCACCTGGTCCACCATAAATAGGCCTCCCTTATTTCTTGGTAGGTATGTAAAACCTCTCTTATTTGGATTAAGGCGACTGCCCCACAGCATGGGAAAAATATACTATACATTCTTGTTTCTAGAGTTAGCGATAAAGTAAATATAGACCCCACATATAGAAGGATTGGAATTAGAAATTGTTTAATAATGTATAAACATTTGAGTTTAGCCAGTTTCCAGTTTTTCCAGATGTTTACTTTAATCTCACATTTAGACAATGCTGAATCCCAATTAGCATATGTTGGGTTTGGAGAACCAGACATTAAGCCTAAACTTTTAACTGGTTGTGCAACAACATGAATGTCTACAATTTGAGAGAGAATATCCCAGGGTGCAATAGGCAATGCTTTACATTTCCCAATATTCAATTGGACATTAGATATTGTAGATAAGGTATCCATTATTTGTTTTGAATGAATTATGCCTTCTTCATTTTTGACTATAAGGCAGGTGTCATCTGCATATGCTAGTACTTTAATTAGGTCAGTTTGACTTGTACCTCTGATACCTTTTGTCAATGGGTTTTGATTGATCTTCTCTAAAACCGGATTATGAAAAAAGTATATATAGTAACATACTTAGGTGACACCCTTGACGTACACCAAATATTATTTTGACTTCTGGGCTCATCTGTCCTTGAATAATGGTACTGAAATGTGCATCACTGAATAAAGACTATATCCAAGCAACAGATTGCAATGGAATGCCATAATGTAAAAGTGTGCTAAATAAAAATCGATGGTTTACCCTATCGTATGCTTTGGATTGATCCAAGGAAAAAAACTACCCTTTGGGTTGAGATTTATTAAGGTATTCCCATAGTTCTTATAGGATTATTAAAGGCTGATGTATTCTTTCTGGTAATCCACAATATTGTGATAAGGGGATAATGTGGGTGGCTACCCTACGCAGACAGAGGTATAAGATCTGTGTCAGAATGTTAAAGTCTGCATTCAATAAGCTGATTGGTCTTCAGTTGTGTATTTCCATTTTATTGCCAGATTTGAATAAGAAAATTATCAGACTTTTTGAAAAATAGGCAGGTACAGCTTTGTTAGTAAGAAGGAAATTAAACACATTTTCCATGCAAATTGTGGACTCTTCAGAAAAAGTTTGATAGAATTCATGCGAAAGGCCATCAGGGCCTGGGGAAGTATGAGTTTGCCTTGTTTTTATTACATGTAGAATTTCCTGTTTTGAAATAGGGCATACCATGAGCTCTAGTTTGGCTTGAGGAATGTTGTGAGAAGGCAAATCTGAAAAAAATACTTTCCAAGTCTTGTGTAAACATTTTACTAGAAATATCAGGTGGTTGTAAATGCCGCAAGAATATTTTACTCAATGCAGCTGGAGATGAGGTGATTAGCCCTTCATCATCTATACAGGATGTGATTGTAGAATTATGTCTCTGAGACTTACAAGCCTCACATGGGCCACTATATGGGTTTTTTGGGGTTCCATATGTTATTTATGCTCTGATAGTATTTGTTCTGTCATATTATACCCTCTTCATTTTGGATTGGATGGTATTAATTTGGGTCAAATGATTAGTATGTCTAGAGGGAGGTAAAGCTAAGAGATATTGTAGTTGGGAACGTAAGTGCAAATATGAAAAGTAATCCTGTTTAGATTTTTGTTTCCCAGTAGTTTGGAAAAACTTCTGTATGTCTGATTTTGTGTCTAGCCACCATTCCCCATAGTCGTCATAAAAGTTGAAAACTGATGCTCTAGAGCTAAAGAGTTGTTTGATATAATGTGGTATATTGTTATCAGATAACACAGACAGATTTAATTTCCAATGAGAAGTGGGTTGATTTTGTTGAGGGCCACATCCAGTGTAAGAAAGAACCATAAGGTGATCAGAAAACTCCACTGGAGTAAGATTGGTGGCGTATATAGTTAAGTGTTTTGAGAGGAAGATGTAATCTATTAGAGAGGTAAATTGTGCTCTTTTAAAAGAGTATGGTAGACCTTTTTCTTTTAAATCCATACGATTTGTTAGTTTGGCTAGATTTATACATTTTTAAGTGCCATTGAATCCCTATAGATGTTTTTTTAATCTTATTAGCCTCTGGGTATTTTAATAGTGCAGTTAAAGTCCCCCATGATCAGGATTTTCTCCATAGCTAAATAAGGCTGTAAGCTTTTGAAAAGAGTTACTCTATCAGTCTAACTCTGTGAGATATAGATATTAATCAGACTACAAGGCTCCTTATCCCAATACCCATTCAATAGCAAAGCTCTCCCATAGGCTAAATCTATAAGAGAAAAATAGTGACTCTTTATTTTGTAAACAAAATGCCAAGCCCATTAGCCCTATCCTCCTCAAAGGACCAAAAGGAAGGCCCCCAGAGCCATTCAGATCTAAAAAGGGATAGCTGCGCAGGTGATCCCATCCATGTCTCTTATAAAAACAATATATCTAAAGACATATCATGTGCTAGTTGAAAGACTGATAGGTGTTTTTGAGAATTCAACAAACTATGGCAGTTTACTGATGCTGGTTTTGTCCCATACTTTTAGACACTGCAGAAAAAAAGAGATCTTTACATGTTTTCCTTTTCTTTTTCTTTTTCCCACTATAGATTTTCTCATCCATCTGAAAAGAATGAGCTATAATAATCCCTGTGTCAGTGGTGTCCTCCTCAATTTCTATTTCAGATTTCCTCCAGGTTGGCCCAGCCAGAGCCTGAAAGGGGTTTTCTGATTCAATGTCTTCTGGTATAGGTTCTGTTTTTGAAGATCTTGTAGTTCTTCTGATTTTTTTTTGTTTGGGGGGGGGTCATTTTCTGGTTGTGAGGCCTCCAAAGTTGCTGTGCAGCTGGTGGGTCATGTTCTGAATCATGGGTGTAACATATTTGATCCAGAAGTGCCTGATCCATGGCTGTTTTCGGAGATTTTGGAGCAAGGTCATCTAGATGGTCTGGAATGATCATGATATTCTCTTGTTGGTCTAGTTTTGCTTCCTCTTTGGTGCTATTACAGTAGCACTGGAAGAGGGATTTAACTTGTCTGATTTTACTTTATTAATAAGATCTTCTGGGTTGCGGTCAAGTGGTTTATTGGCATGTGCCCATGGACGGTTCTTGTACATTTGACCATGCTCTTCACAGAGACTGCATTTTGTGTGATTCATGCATTGGGAGCTCATATGTCCAACTTTGCACACACTAGATAAGTGTGTACAAGCTCCACACCAGTAACTCACCTTTGGTTGTCTGGCATAGAAACATACTCTGTGATTGTGGCCTTAAAAGAAGCAAATTGGTATGTGGCATATCCCTTCCTCTGTGTCTCTAAGTTTGACCTTGAAGTGCCAACCATCAGTCAAAAACTGTTACCCATCTAAAATGGTTCTGGTGCACTTAAAACATCAACTTTTTGCTGCAGCCAGGGGTAAATATCTTCAACTGGCACACTTTCATTCTGGAACATTATAGTGATTTGTTTGACCAAAGGTTATATTAAAGGTATTGTGATAAATGGAGTCCATAAAGGTGACAGCATACGCTGATTGTATCTGGACCAGAAAAGTTCTAAATGATGTGAAGAATGGAAGCTAATGTCAAAAGTTTCCTTGTCTGAGATATGGATGAAGGTGAAACCATCAGCTGGTGAGAAATGTAAAGATTCCTTTATTAACTATCTGCCCACCTATTGTTGATCAGGGCAAGTGTCTAGCCCTCCCCCCTTATAATTTAAACATACTGCATATCTTTGAGGTAAGGGATCTGTTTTATTAGCTTTGAATAGGTCAGATAATAGAGGTCTCGATGCAAGTTCACTAGCGTCTTGGCTATCCGGGTCCTCAGGTTTTTGTTGTGGTGTAGCACCATCTGTTAGGAATGTAGAGCTTTGGTCAGTCGCTGGGTATGTGGCATATTGTGTACACTTACAGGAGAAATCTCCATGTTTTTCTCAACAGAGATTGATTTGTTTGCATTTGTTGTAGTGCTACTTCTGGGAGGAGGTTCCATTCTGGAGATGTTGGTAGTTAAGAGAGGTTGTTTGTGTATCATGCCAGGTCAGGCATCCATGTGTCATCATTCTGTTGTTTCCATCCAGATGATTACAGGGACTTCTTGGGAGATCAGTCTGAGTTAGTGGATGCTGTAAGCTGAAGTCCAAAGGCAGATTGTATTGCCCCAGTGATATAGTCATTTTTATGCATAGAACTTCAAGTAGCAATATCAGATGAAACTGTATGGATATTTCTATTAGAAAGCATTAGAGTCTTGTTTCCTTCTGAGCACTTCTTTTCTTTTTGGAAAAAAAAACATCATCCTCAGTGATACGTTTGAGCAAAGCTGTTTTTTTTACTGTTTAGGGCAACATCTAGAGTGTCAGCCATCCCCACTGGAAAGACTGAAGTAATTTGTGCAGGTTCATCAAAGGATGGTCTTCGGCCAGGGTGCGTCTCTGTTTTATGTCATTTCCAACTGGTTCCTTGTGCTTTCTGTAGAGCTGAGAGTGGTGTTTGCAGCTGTCTGTGATAAAGCTGTGATTTGGTGTGCTTTGGACAATTCATGTTATGACCTGCTGGATATCCCATTCGGGTACTGCAATATTGTTTTGTTGCTTGTTTGTGTCGAGGGGAGTCTTAGGCCAGAGGAAGATTCCCCTGTATATATCATTTCAGACTGCCCCTCAGAAATGCTTGAGTCAGTGTTTGTTTGTAATTTGTGCACAATATTCAGATCTTTCTGGCCAACTGGGATCTTCAGGTACTGTTCAGAAGCAGCATGTAATCACAGAACATCAGTTTGTTCTATCTCAGAGCCAACCACACCCTGAGAACTCATCGCTACAGTCTGGGCAAATTCAGAAGTATGAGGTACATTTTTATGATTGTCAGGGGTACCCCACATTTTATTTGGGAAGTACACTCCTGGTTGTTTGAACAATACAGCCTTACCAGACTGACTAGATGCAGCAATGTCATCTTTACACTTAGCTTTGAATTGAAACACAGTAGCATTTTATTGGTCATTATCAGTAGTCTGGTAAATAATGTTAGAAGTCAGTACCTGTTCAGTGCTAGTGGCTTCTTGTTACACTCTGCAATTTCACCAGTGTCACCAGATGTTTTGACTTTTAGGATGTCCAGCGCTGCTTGCATTTCTATCTGCATCTGCTGTTGTTGTTTAAAAGAAATGGGTGTGTCCACTGGTGTCAAGGGTAAATTTCCATAGCTGGCTTGGTTGTCAAGAAGGCCCATCCCTGGTCCTGTACATTTCTTTTGTTTTTTTTTTAATCCTGTTCATTGCTTCACGTGATTGCACCTTTTTATTCAAATATGTTTCTTCTTCCTCCACCATTATGTGATCCAGTTCTTCAGTTATTTTGTTAAGTAAGAAAGCATCCTACTAATTGGCATCTGAAATACCCTATGACATTCAGTTGAGTTCTTCATTCCCCATTTCTTTTTCTTCAGCAAGATCTTTAGCAGCAAAAAATATTCCAGTCTCTGCAGCAGTTGAAGCTGGGGTTGAGTCCTGACCCCCAGCCTCCTCCACATTCATCTGCACTGGCTCCCCAGCAGAACTGGGCTCCTCCACTCTGCTCACAGGAAGTCAAGCCCCCCACAGGCAGTAGAGGAAGTTTTGTTATTGTGGGAATCACACAGTACTAAGGATGGTAATGTAAATGAAGTAATTATCTGGGGAAAATCCATAAATTGGCTCTGTCAGCTCATACTTAGAGAAACTGTGGTGAGTAATCTGAACTTCTCCATGTCAAGGCAATCGTATAATTGAGTTACCATCATCTGATATCCTAAGACTTTCTTAGTAAAAGACTGGTGTTCTACTAGATCTGTTACACAAGTAAAAATTCAATACCAAGTCCAATTGTGAGTAAACTGGGAGGGGGGGTCGACTTTGATGTTTATGTTTACTTGTTGTATATTTGATTTTTTTCTTTTTCCTCCCATTTTAAGTAACCCATCTCATACAGTGCACCCATAATTGTTCAAGTGCTGGACCAGAAGTATGCAATCTCTCTTTATTATATAGTTGTTGTGATGGTTCTAGCACAATCCACACTAATTCTTGTTGAGTAATGTATTTTTGTTGCAGAGTCCAATGACATCTGGATTGCCAAATATTGTATTTCAAAAGACATCAGAGAAGTTGCAGTAATTGTAATAATATGTCATCCAACTTCCAGTATAGAGTCCTAAGAACAGGACCTCATAGGTCATCTTAGTAAAGTTACTATCTTGTATTGTCTATGCGAGCATAGTCCAAAAATAAATAATATTGGGATATTCAAAAAATAGATGTTCTTGTGTTTTTAGAATAATGTAATATCCTTCCTCCAGTTTCTTGTGTTTATGGCTGTTTCTAATACCCAACTTTCCATGATATGTAAGCCAACTAGTATCCCACAGATATTTCGGGATTCTATGGTCCATAAGCTGTTTAATGGTAAGGGAAAAAGTCTGTAGTGTACTTCCATAGAAAGTAACTTCGTCAGTGAAATGTTGCAATAAAAGTTGCTCATAAACCAAATGTTGTGGGAGGGATAGTATGTCTTGTTGTATGACCTTTGTATTTGACCTTTGGACTCACTCCATCATATAGAAACATAGAACATAGAAACATAGAATTTGATGGCAGATAAGGACCGCTTGGCCATCCCAGCCTGCCCATTTTCCTACTTAATGGATAAGCTGCAGATCCTAGTTAACCAACAGCCTATTTCTTCCTACCCCCAACCCCTAGCATTGTCTTATGACTGTCCCATGCATTCTTGAAATCCACCACTGTTTTTGACTCCACAACCTCCTTAGAAAGGCTGTTCCATGCATCCACAACCCTCTCTGTGAAAAAATGCTTTCTCATATTACCTCTGAGCCGTCCCCCCTCAATCTTCAAAATTGTGTCCCCTTGTTCTTGCACACCTCTTTTTCTGAAATATGTTACCCTCTTGGACTTTGTTGATTCCCTTGAGGTACTTGAAAGTTTCTATCATGTCTCCCCTCTCCCTCCTTTCCTCAAGGCTATACATATTAGGCTCCTTAAGTCTTTCTTCATATGTCTTCTGGTGCAGACCCTGAACCATTTTAATTGCCCTCCTCTGGACTGCCTCCATCCTATCTATGCCTTTGTGGAGACTGAGTCTCTGAACTGCATGCAGTACTCTAGATGGGGTCTCACCAGCTGTCTGTACAGAGGGATAACAACTGCCTGTTTTCTAGTGGTGATGCCTCTCCCTATACATCCCAGTATCCCCCAGCCCTCCTTACTGCCCTCTCACATTGCTTGCCCACCTTTAGGTCATCTGATATGACTATCCCCAGGTGCCTTTCCATTTGTGTTGTTGTTAGTATCCCCCCCATTGTGTACTCTTCCCCTGGGTTTTTGTTTCCCAGGTACTTTACTTTGCACTTCTTAGAATTGAATCTAATCGGCCATACATTTGACCATTCCTCCAGCCTTATCAAGTCGCTTCTCATCATTTCCACCCCACCTGGTGTATCAACTCTGTTGCAGATCTTTGTGTCATCTGCAGAGAGACATATTTTTCCATTCAGTCCCTCTGCAATGTTGCTTATAAAGACATTAAATAGGATCAGCCCTAGTATTGAACCCTGTGGTACTCCACTAGTAACCCCCCTTGTCTTCAGAATGGACTCCATTTACTATTACCTTCTGTGTCCTATTCTCCAGCCAATTCTTTATCCAGACTACCATCTTGGGACCCACTCCCAGGCTGGCCAGCTTGTATATTAATCTTTTGTGTGGAACTGTGTTAAATGCCTTGCTAAAGTCTAGGTATTCCATGTCCACAGCCCCTCCTTGATCTATTGCTTTGGTCACCCAGTCAAAGAAATCTATTAGATTCATCTGATGAAACCTTCCCACTGTGAATCCATTCTGCCTTGGGTCCTGTGTCCTTCTGGCCTCTAGGTACTCAACAATTCTTTTCTTCAGATCTGATTCCATCATTTTCCTAATCAGTGAGGTTAAACTAACAGATCTGTAGTTTCCTGCTTTTGCCCTGCTCCCACTTTTGTGAAGTGGAATAACATCTGCCCTCCTCCAGTCCTCAGGTACCACTCCATCCTCCCATGATTTGTTAAAGAGGGTAGTCAGTAGTGTCACTAGTTCTACCCTTAGTTCTTTTAGAATTCTAGGATGAATCCCATCAGGCCCCATTGCATTGTTCACCTTCAGTTTTAAGAGTTCTTTCAGAACCCTTTCTTCTGTGAATGGGCTGGTATCAACCCTCCATATCTAGAGTGTTTCTATAGTTTGGTTTTGGTACTTCCCCATCTTCATTTGTGAATACTGAGCAGAAATATTTGTTTAGTATCTCTGCCTTTTCACAGTCACCCTCTGTCCACCCCTCCCATTTACTATGCCTCACTATCCCTCCCTTAGTCTTCCTTCACTCCCTGAAATACCTATAAAAGGTTTTATCCCCCTTCTTAACTGAATTGGCTATCTTTTCCTCGGTTTGGGCCTTTGCTGTTCTGACTGCCTTCCCTGCTTCCTTTTACTTTAATTGATGCAATGCTCTGTCCTGCTCCTTCTGTGATTCCTTGTACTTCCTGAATGCTTTCTTTTTCTCCCTAACCTTCCCTGCCACCTCCTTTGACAACCATAGTAGTTTCTTACATTGTTTTGTTTTATTTGTTTCACACAAAGCCTTGTTGCCTCTGTGTTGGCAGTTTTGATTATTCCCCAATTTTCTTCCACCCCTCCTTCCTGCCCATTTGCTAGTGCATTCCTTAGGCACTCACCCATTCTGGCAAAGTCAGCCCTCCTGATGTTCAGTACCTTTGCCTTTGTATGGCTTGACACTACTGCTGTGTTTATCATGAACCATACTGTTCGATGGTCACTAGTTCCCAGATGGCTACCCACTTCTAAATCTGTGATCCTCTCACCATCCCCATTTGAGAGTACCAGGTCTAAGATTGCTCCCTCTTGAGTGGGTTCCAATACTGGTTGTCTAAGGCATGCCCCCTGTAGGGCATCTAGAATGACACCACTCTTAGAAGTGGCTGCTGCATATGAACTCCAATTAACATCTGGCATATTCAGATCCCCCATCAGCAATATCTCCCCTTTTTCTGTCATTCTAAGGATACTTTCTATCATTTCCTTGTCCATGTCCTCCCCCTGAGATGGGGGTCTGTATACCTGTGTGGATTGTGGTGCCATTGCCTGTCTCCAAATTGACCCACGGTGCTTCCACTCCTCTCTGTTTACCCTTTTGTTCTGTTGCTTTGATTCATTCCCTTATGTAGAGAGCTACTCCTCTTTTACCCTCCCTGTCCCTCCTGTAGATATTGTATCCTGGTATGTTTATGTCCCAGTCATGGTTTTGTGTGTGCCATGTTTCTGTGACTGCCACAATATCCAGATGTTCCTCCTCCATCAAGGCCACTAATTCAGGAAGCTTGTTACCCAGGCTATAGGCATTAGTACTCATTGATCTCCATTTTTTGATGGCTTTACCTCTTGTAGCACCATCACTGTCCTTATTGACTTTGCTTTCTACATTCACCCCTGTTCTGCTCCCTACTGACCTTTCTACCTTGGTCTTTACCTCATTTAATACCCTGTTTTGTAGGGGGAGGCTGGGAATGCCCTTCTGCTTATCAGTGCCTCCCCCCTTGATTAGTTTAAAAGCTTGCCAATGAAGCATTTAAACCAATCGCCCAGAAGACTTGTTCCCTTCCTGGACAGATGAAGACCATCCTGCCAGTAAAGGGCTGGTATCCCTCCAGGTGGAACCCCAGTCCCCAATGAAGCCAAACCCTTGTGCTCTGCACTATTTTTTCAACCATCCATTGAATCTTATGGTGTGAAATACCCTTGCCTCACCCTTGCCATAGACATACAGCACCTCTGAAAAGGATACTATGTGTGCTACTTGCCTTAGGCCCCTTCCCAAATCCACAAACTCCTCCTGCACTGCTCTAATTTCATGTTGAGCCAAGTCATTCATCCCGAGGCAGACAATGATGTCCAGCTCAGTCTCTTGTGCAGCTGTTCTCATGATCCTGAGGATGTGCTTCCTGCCTCTCCAAGCCATGGCACCAAGCAGGCACCTTACTTCAATTTCCTCTGCTCCCACCAGGTCTAACCTCTAATGATTGAATCTACCACCAGGAACTGCTTCCTTTCCCTGTGGTGTACTCAGCCTCCTTCCTGTGTTGCTCCCTTGAAACAGTTGTCCACAACCTCCTTAGTCTCTTCTGTGTGTGCATCCATAGGGGAACTATGCCCCATCAGAATGGTGTATGGATTGTGGAGTGGTACAGCTGCCTGTGTGTGCCTTTGCTCCACCACCCTCACCCTCCCTGAGCCCACTGTGATCCAACTGCTACACTTTCTTCACAATCTCTGAGGTGGTATTTATATCCTTGATCAAGTAAGATGACCAGATTTGTGACACATAGTCTAAATAAGGATGGGCATAGCTCCTGTATAATGGGATAAATACATTGCTGTGTACATGTAGTGAAGGAGAGCCTAATCCTAGAGATCTGACTCATTGCAGTTATTGATACAGATGCACAGTGGGATGAAATGTTTAGTTTATTGTATCTGAGGACACCCAGATCCCTTTTGTGGTCAGAACTTCTTAATAAAGCTTGATTTAGTATACAGGAATATTTTGGATTTCTGTGTCCAAAATGCATGGTCATACATTTATTAATGTTAAATGTCATACCACTACATAAGGACTAGGCTTCAATTTTCCCCAAGTCATCCACTAGTGTAAAATGTTGAGAGAGGCAACTGACCTGACCTCCCAATTTTGCATCATCAGCAGCTTTAATAATGTTATAATAACTAGTCAGCAATTTTTTATATGTGCTGAACCAGTTATAATTTGCCATTATAACCCATGGGTTATAATGGTGAGCACGCACCCAGTCAGTCAAGAACAGCCATTCCCTTATTGGCTGCCCACCTCCTCCTGGGCGGGCTTATCGCATTCAGAATCATAGCGGCTCCTTTTCCCCCGAGCAACGATGATCCGCCAGACCACAAGTATTCATCATGATGTGTCCTGTTTCTTTCATTTTCAAAAATAAACTGTTAGTTCCTCCTGTTGAAAGTGAAAAAATGTATCTGGTTGATTCCAAAGACTGCAGCGGACAAGAACTGCCTCGGCGAATGGCTCCAAACTCGATGACTGGTGAGCAGTGATCGCAAGTGCGATCTAAACTGTAAACTATTGTAAAACAAACTGCAAGTTAAAATAAAAGAAATATAAAAACAGCTATACCAAAAAAATTCTAAAGCTGGGAGAAAAGAAGACTGTCAGAGAGAGAGACAGAGAGAGTGTGTGTGTGTGTGTGTGTGTGTGTGTGTGTGTGTCTGTGTGTGTGTAAACCTTCTAAATAATGCTGGAAAAAATTGCTGACCAGCAATTATAACTAATAAAAGATGGGGAAGTGTGCTTAAATTCGAAATTAATGGTTGCCCTCAGTGTGGGATGCCTTAATAAACCCCTCTGGCTTCGCCCTTGGGGTTTATCAAGCATCCCACACCTTGGGCAACCATTAATTTCTCATTAAGCCCACTTCCCCATCCATTATTGTATATGTTATGCAGGTCATTACCCATATCTGAAATGAAAAGGTTGAACAATAGCGGTCCCAGTACTGATCCCTGTGGAATACCACTGCTAACCCATCCCTGCCTATACAATGTGTTATTAATGTGAATACACTGTTGTCTATTATTGACCCAACCATTGATCCATTGGATCATACTACAGCCAATGCCCATATCCTTGAGTTTAATAATTATTATATTATAAGGTACTTTGTAGAAGGCCTTTGAGAGGTCCAGGTAAATTACATCTGATGGTATACCATTATCAAGATTTAAGCTGATGTTATTATAAACATTGATCAAGTTCATGCAACAGGACCTTCCCTTGGTAAATCCATACTGGTTATTATCATTCAGATTATGGGTAAGTAGGAAATCCTTGAGACATTTTTTCATCAACTTTTCCATGACCTTACAGCAATGAGATGTCAGGCTAATAGGCCTATAATGCTCCAGCTGTCATCTGTCACCCTTTTGAAAGATAGGGACCAGAATAGCGAATCTCCAGTCTTGTGGAATGTGACCCTCTTTTGTTGATAAGATGTAGATCATGGACAAGGATAAGATACAACATGTGCTGTACATCTCAAAAACTTAGGGCTAATATTATCTGGTCCTGGGCTCAAATTACAGTTTGATTTGCTTAGTTCTATGTATGTGTTATATGGTCGATATTGTTCACATTATCACCAATAGGCAATAAAGTATCCACTTTAGTGCAAAAAACAGAGCATAAGTAATCATTAAAGTTATCAGCCATCGATTGGTCATCATTCAACAAAGTATTTTTAGTGTAGAGTGGTCCTATAGTTTGTATAGATGCCCTTAGGCTAATGTGGATGTATGAATACAATAATTTTGGATTATTACTGTGAGCAATTTTAAATTCTGTGTTTGATTTAGCCCTTTTAATGAGACTTCTCCCTGTACTAAGCCATTTTTTATAGGCAAGTAGATTGGTGAGGGAGTGATTCTTTTAACATTTTTTAAATGCTTTTTGCTTACTCCTACTCTGTTTTCTTGCATTAGCATCAAACAATATAGATAATCGTCCTCTGTTGTTATGTTTAGTCTTTATTGGAACATAATTTGATTCTATTTGTCTTAAAATTTCTTTAATCTCATTCCATGCAGTGTCAATAGAAAGGCCACTAAGTACACTATCCTATTCTATTCTCCCTAGGAATTAATGATGGCATCAAAATTAGCCAAATTATAGTCTCTAATAATAGCAGATCTTACTGTCATGTCTCTGGTAATAGCTGACACAGAACCATATTGTGATCAGTGCTGCCTAGTGGATTAATCACCTTGATTCTTGTAAAAATAACACTAATATTTGTAAGAATTAGATCTAATATATTGTTATTTCGAGTGGACTCTATTACTAATTGGTTGAGACCATTTTCAACACAGCATTCCACAAATGATTGCTCATGCCTTGTGGTACCTTTGTTAACATACCAGTTTATGCCTGGCAGGTTAAAGTTCCCCAAAATAATAGCATCACAGTATTCTGTAGCTGATAAAAGTTCCTGAGATAGGGCATTACTGTAAACTTCACCTGCATTGGGGGGGGGTGGGGTAAGTAGCAACAACCTATTAATAGTTTTGTCCTACCAGGAAGGAACTGTTTGACCCATGTTGACTCAAGCTCAGCTTTAGCACTTGTGACAAATTGGTGAGCCATTGAGGATATACTGTTATTAATATAAAGGCATACACCTCCACCTACTTCTGAATCTCTATTTTTGTAATAGAGTTGGTATCCCTGGATGTCCCTGGACCATTTGTTGGTTTGGACCCACCATGTTTCAGTGATTGCCATTACATCAACTTTATTTAATTTACAATAGACTTCCACTTCTGCTAGTTTGAATTTATTTAGACTTTGAGCATTAGCTAGAAGAATTTTATATGCTATCTGTGTGGTCTCAACTTTAATCTTGGTAGTATCAATATTATTGACAGTGCCCTCCCCCCCATAATTCAGTTTAAAGTTTTATTTATAAAGCCTTCAATCCTTTTACCTAATAATGGATAGCTCTGTTTGCTTAAATGTTGTCTGTCCCATAAAAATAAATTGGAATGATCAAACAAATCTTCCCAGTGTGTAATACTATGGTGACACTTTTCAAGGCACCACATCCCGAGCCAATTATTTACCATTTTGATTTTATTTTGTAATGGCTGTTATGGCTCTTGGCACAAAGAGGTTTTCAGAAAAGCAGATTTGAGCATTTCTAGCTGTAAGCAACTCACCCAATATAATAAACTCTTTTTTAATATCCCCCAGTCTATAGTAACACAGATTGTTAGTGCCTGCATGAATAATAATAAGGGGATCCTCTGTATCAGATAAGGATTGCTATCAATATGCTCTGTAAACTCCTTCTGTATAGTGGGACAATTAAGTCTACTATCGAAGATTTGGCTGATGTTATGGATAATGTTTGGTGATTGAATAACATGCATATTGTTGGCCTGATCTATGTTGGTCAAGATCAGATCAGTGGTGTCTTCGGCTCTAATCAGATACTGGGGAGCACCATTGCTGATGCCAGCATTGTTAACTGCATCTTCCCTGCATGTGCTACCCATCTCTGTATTTACTTGAGGAGTTAAGTCTTGACCATCCTTACTGGTGCCCTGTTTCTCTGATGGTTTTGATGTGGTGTGCTGTGAGTGTGGTTGGGGGGGGAATATCAATAGGAACATTTTCACAGTGTAAGTTATTAAGTCTGTTCCGTGTTGACAGTACAGCATTCATAGCCCTTCAACCTTTTTTATGTTTACTACCAGTGACAGTGATCCATTCATCATCCAAACTTTCAACGTCATCAAATTCCCTAATTCTCTTTTTGTTAGCCCTTCCACCTGTTGTAGTCTGAAGTATATCTGCTGGAACCTGGGTAGATGTACCAAATGTTAAAATAGTAGTGGCCACTAGAGGCTGCAGAGCTAAGGAGGCCTGATTGTTGTCAATAATGTTTATTCTTTCTTGAATATCTACCCATTTTTCAAAATTGTTTCAAACTTTTCTTTGTAGGAAAGACTATTGGCTTCAGGTTGCTCAATATGTTAATATTTCTCACACCTATTATCGGTCTGAGCAATGTTAGCTTCAAGGATAGAGAACATTGAACAAGCCTGACATCTGTATCCACAGTTTCCATCTAGTGTTTTTCCAGGGTGAACTGGTAATGATAGGAGGGTCCAGTGTAGGAGTTAGGAAAGGGACTACTCACTTCTGGTTCCAGCTAGCAATGGGCAAGTAGCAGATACTCTATAGCTCTGATCCAAAACCTTGACAGATGCTCCTTAAAACTCTCAAATATAACAAAACCATTACAAAACTACTTTCAAGGAGGGTCGGAAATCTTGCTGGGTCAGAGGAAATGGACACCACCAGCAACAGAGGCATGCCAGCTATAGAAAGAGTCTTTATTCAGTCAACCAGCCCCACTGATCACCACAAGCATGGCCTCTGACTACGCAGCTGCCCTGCAACCATCAAACACAGCCATCCTTACAGAGCTAAAAGAACTCTGATTGAAGGTCAGGGGATTTAAAAAAGACCTCCAAGCAGAGTTATATAAAACAGACAAAAAAGTCAAGGAGCTGGAAGAGCAAGGATGAGTCACAGATACATGGATGAACAGACTGGAGTGCATCATGATGCACACCATACAGGAGTGCCAAATATGCAATGAAAAATGAATGAGGATCTTGAAAATATATCCCGGTGCAATAACATGAGAATATACAGCTCACCTGAGGGATCAGAAACAAAATAAATGGGACTACTAAGAGAATTATTACAGCTTGACCATGCATACCCTATTGACATATAGCAGGCACACAGGGCACTCCTTCCTAAAGCATAAAACACTTCAGACAAGCCCAGATCCATAGTGATGAAATTCCTGAGCTTCATGGCTAAGCAGGCTATACTCAGACAAGCATGGAAAATGGGTCAGGTCCTGTTTAAAAATGTATGGCTATTTTTTGACAATGACTATTGACCCAGCATCACAACCAGGAGAAGTGCATGCTCCTCAATTTTGAAAGTTTTCCAATTGCAAAAGTTGAAATTTCATACCCTATATCCAGCGAGATTGATTGTCTTCTACCCAGATGGATCTGAAAACTTCAGCTCCCTGTACTATGCTGCAAGCAATATGGCAGCCAGAAAGTCCATCTCTTATGATGACAACCAGAAGAGCCAGTGACACTGCTTCCCAGAAAACTCCATGGTCGCTAGCAACATCTAGTACCGAATGACACCAAAAAGGCCTCATGACATCTGCTGAAACATGTCAACTGCTGTAATCATTCAGCAGGCAGGTGAAAATCTGAGTAAGTGTTGATCCACTCTATGACTTAACAGAACTCATGATTTATAAATACAGGTAACTGGTCTTTCCTCCTCTCACACATGCACCCATGGAACATAGTAAAAGGGACCAAGATCATCCATATTTCCTCACCCCTCTTCCCGCCCTCCTTTCACCCTCACTAATGTTGATTCCCACTCGAGCACCCCTCCACAAAAGTTGGGTTTACAGGGTTCATACTAGCAAAAGAGCCACCCCAACTGAAAATGAGGAACCACCCCTTTGCATTGGAGGAGATGCTTTGAGGAGGGCCGCTGCAATAGACACAGCTGAGTGAGAGTGAAGGGGATAGGGGAAGAAATGTTCAGCATGTTGACAGATAGAGGGGAAACCAGGTGGTTGACATTTTCATTTGTTCCTAAGCTAAAAACCCCAACCTGTGGAATGTTCCCTGGTAAACAACACTGACAAGGAGGTGAGGAGGATATATCCCTCCTCTCCCAATACCAGAGCCATTAAGCTACTTGAACTAGAACACTCTTTTCATAATCAGGATTGAGTTGTTCAGAGGGGTAGAGCTTTTTTCTTATGTCATACTGACCATTACTGGGTTGGAACACAGCTGAGCACAATGCCATTGGCATTAACAGTGCTGCAAAAATGTCATCCTTTTTATTTTTGTGGGGAACTCCGTCCACCTCACACCCCCCAATGTGGGGGGCTGGGCTCCCCACAACCCCCCAGACTTAAAGATTCTAACTCTGGGGGGAGCAGATCATAGGGCAAGTTAAAATTTGTGGTGCCATGGAATGCTGTTCCCATGGCCCTGTATAACAAAAACAAAGTCTCAATTCTGCCAAAATAGTTAGAGACCAGGATTAGATACCTGTTTTTTAGTACCTTCCAGCCAAGTTGCTCCATGGCCCAGCCCTCCACGCTACAGGAGCAGCTTGGCCAACCTCTGGTATTCTGCTGCCCTTGTTCTGTAGCAGCACCATGGACTGCGACCAAGGGATTGCATGTAGCTAGCGCTGTAAATCTCCACTCGCTGTCCATGGTAGCACTACAGAGACTAGCCCTTTCTTGACTGGTGCTATTCCTGTAGCACTAATATGACTGGGTACCATACTGACTGGGGATATTTCAAACAGAAATTCAAGTTAAACATAAATGAGGTATAGAAATTGTCAGGGGCATCTTTTTGGTAACCAGGCTTCACAGGAGTGATATGATCACACCAGTGCCTAGTGAATATTGACATTCTGAAGGTGTCCCCTACAACTGAAATAATATTCCCTAAGGCACAATAGCATACCAGTGACTCCACACCTGTTTACATTAGTATTAAACATTGATTAACAGAAGCAGCAGCTGGCCATACTGACTGCCCTGTTTTCATGTCTAGGTCTCTATGTATGAGGTGCCCTCTTGTGACCAGTACTGCACAATGCAGGGTATAATACAGGGGCTTTTAAGAACCCCAGGCACAGGGTGTAAGAAACATGTTATACAAAATAATTTTTCTAAAAGAGTAACCCTTCCTGAAGATAAAAGAAATTGTGTGGTTAACATTTGGCATCCAAATTATAGTACACCCTGATAAAAGTAGTAACGATTTCTAGAAGAGAAGAGATTCCCCACAAATCCCTTGCAGCATCCACAGTTGGCTCCCAGAGGAAATAAAAAATGGTCCTCTTGCAAATGTGTCACACAGAAGCCAAAATCACTGTAACAGCCCCCCTTTCCCCACATCACTATGGAGTAAAAGGCATCGTCAGACATAGCAGCCTGCTAGAATCTCTTGATACAATAGTGCTACTGCAGACCAAACATAGAAGAGGCTGACTTCATTATTAGCCTTTTCATATATAAATGGGACACTGTGGTGCTTCTCTGACTAAAAGGGAGAAGCACATGAAATAAAATATGCAGTACTATGAGCCCCTTAATAAAAAGTAAATAAAAGTTGATGATCTGAAGGAACCTCACACACAAGGAATTCTACTGAACTAAAAGGTTCCCCAAGGCATAGCAGCCTGTTAGAGATGCCACACCCACTTATTTAATTACACAGTACTGATCTGTGACAGAGGCAGCTTACTATACTGGTAGCCCCTTCTCCTTCATTATAAAAGTGACTTTGCTGCTCCCGTGCAGCCAAAATGACAAAATGCAGGAAACATAATTGAGCTAGAAAAGAGCCCAAAGCAAGGGATACATCAAACAAGCTCTGCATCAGTCTTATTAACAAGGTAAAACCTCCTATGAAAATAAGGAAATCCTTTGTGTTATTCATTGTTGACACCAGGTTAATAACACACCCCCATGAGCATCACCAGGAACCACAGAGAGAAGGAAATCTGCTACAAACCTCCTGTAAAGCACAGTGGGATCCCAAAGGATTCAGAAATACAAGTCACTTGAAAATATGTCACACAGAAGCTGTGGGAAAAATATGCAATACCACCCAACTGCTGGTGATAAATTAAAGGACCCCCCAAAGCTGAATCTACAATGGAGCAAAAGGCTCCGACAGGAATTGCACCCAACTAATAACTCACATGTATACCTATGCTACCGCAGAGCCAAGATAGATGAAGCATATTCCAACTGGCAGCCTTCTTATTAATACAAGTGGTTTGGATGCCCCTCAGTTTCAAAAAAACAAACAAAAAAAATGAAGAACCTAGTATAACACAGGACCTCTTATAAGCACCATACAAAATATACAAGAAACATGATCTGTAAAAGACTTTTATCGAATTACACCTACCTTTGAAAACAAGGAACTCAAGTATGCCATTTTGGACACCCCTTGCACAACATGAGGGGGCTGGCCAAGTAAGATCCAATGAAGAATTGCTATAAGAAATGAGAAGCTTGCTAAAATGAGAGACCCTAACATCTACCAGGATCCAAAAACTGGAGTTCAGAAATCCCCACTTTAAGGCTACAGGATTCTAACCTCTACAGTATTATATTTGTCATGGTTGGAAAAATAAGGTAAGCACAGTGCTGAATTTAGGAATCCCCACCAACAGGATAGGAATACAGTACTCCAACGGGATTGGGTTCCAAGCTCAGTTTTGTGGTTTTACTTCCCCAACCTCGACATCTTAATAACAGGGACCTGTAAAGACAGGGTTCCTACTTTCTCCTCCTGCTGTGTACAGCTTAACCACTACAAGGGCTCATGAGGGTAACCCATCTACAGTATCCCCTATAAGAGAATCAATATTCTCTATACCTAGGAAGCACCTCTTTGGTTTTGTTTAAATATCCCCTACTTTAGGGGAGCATACTTGAACATTCACATATTTAAAAATGGTTCATATAGTTGCCTATTTGGCAAGTTTTTGGATATTCCTAGTAAGATCCTGAATGATGCTTATTTCTATGTAAAATATTTCTTACTCTCTCCCCTTCTCTCTCCCTTCCCATCTAGAGATAGAAATACATACACTATCTACTGTACTTCCTTCTCTGTCTACCCCAACTAACTTTTCTCTTTCACCTCTTGACCTGGACTTTAACCATAACAAGAGAGGATGAGGCACCGACCTTTATCGATGTTCTACAACCCATTGATTACCATGGTGGATAAGACATCCTTAATAATATTTTTCAATATTAATGGGATCCATAGCTCAATTAAAAGATAAAAGGTGCTTCATCAGTTGCAAAAACAGCACCCAGATGTAGTTCTTCTTCAGGAGGCATATCGGTCAAATTTAGAACATAATAAGTTCAATACCGTGGGCTATCAAGTGGGTTATTGTGTCCTCCCTCCCCTTGGGAAGGAGATGCAGGGTTGCTATTCTTATATCTCAAGGGGTGCCATTCACCCTCGAGGCCCAGGTTCTAGACCCAGAGGGACACTTCGTAATAGCTGTTGGACAGCTGTACACTTCCTCAGTCACATTGTTTTCATTATAACTCCTCTATGTTCTAAAAAAATCATAGCCCAGCAATTTCTCAATAAATTATTACAAATCCTGAAAGGCCATCTAATCTTGGGTAGTGACTTAAATGCCACACTTTCCCCAGACTTGGACACATCAGAGCCAGCTGAACACAGACACACGCCCCTTTAGAAATACCTTAAATATACTATAGCCCATCTTGGGTTTGTTGATAGCTGATGCCATTTCTTTCCAAACATCAGAGAATACACATATTTAGCACACCAAATGGATACATCTTCCCTCACAGACTATGCCTTTACCACATCAGAACATTTAAACACAATCCAAGACCTCTGCCATGACACAACTCTTCGGTCAGATCATACCGTGTTGTACGTAAGGCTTAACCTAGGCAAACAAATAAGATCTAACCATTGGAGGCTAAATGTTACACATCTACACAAACCCAAATTCCTGGAGTTAGTAAAAGCAAAATAATTATAAATGAAAATAGGGCTCCAAACACATCCACCTCAGCAGAATGGGATACCCTTAAAGCAGTCCTCTAGGGAGAAATTATTTTGTACACTTATGGAGGTACCATTTCAGAAAGGACATAACCAGGTGGAGGCAGTGCAGAGAAGGGCCACCAAAATGGTCCAGGGCATGCATCAGAAAAATTAGGAGGAGTGGCTCAGAAAGCTAAACATGCACTCACTGGAGTGAAGATGGGAGGGGGAAACATTACAGAGACATTCAAATATTTCCATCTTTCAGATGAGACGTTAAACCGAGGTCCCATCTGCCTGGATTGGTGGTAGTTCAGGTGGATGTTAAAGATCCCATGGCACTAATCGAAAAGAGTAGGGGGAATTTTTTTATTGCAGAAAACATAACAACACTTTTACAATCAAAAGAAAAACAATACAATACCACAGATAGAATACAAGGAATGTTAAAGGAGAGAAATACAAATAATAAAGGCAACAACAAAATACTACAACCAAAAAACATGTTGCCAAAGAAACTGGCATTTCCCTCTATCAAAGACCCTGGACTCCCTCATCTTAAGTTGCTTCAATGCTTCCGTAATCTGTTTAATCAAAACTAAATTAGGAATAGTCATATGATGTAAATAGAATTAACAGCGTGCCTGCCAAAGATAATATTTAATAAATGCAAAAAGAACATTTAGTGTACTAGGGTGATATCTAGAATAAATACCGAAATAATCCCCTAGTATCAAAACTTCATAAGGAATGTGCAGTACGGGAGAAAATTGCCAAGTTAAGGCCAAATCATGTCAAAATTGTTTAATGTAAGGGCACAAAATAACAAATTTTTCCTGTGATTCTTCCATGTTAGCACAAGAAAATCTTAAACACAACCTATCAGCCACAGGTTTGTGTTTCCAATTACCTTTAACTCCCAACTTCCCATGACAGCACAGCCACTGAACATCCCAAATATAATCAGGGATCCTCCCATCTTTAAGAATGTTTAAAGCAGACTGTAGTTTCATAGGAAGGCATCGTGGAAAATCAACCTTCACAGCATGATGTTTCTCTATTACAAGGCTATAAATAGATTTTCGCTGCATGGAAGTAATCTCAGCTTTACTAAGATGCCACTGTTTAATTCTTTTCAACATGGGAAGAGCAAAAATAGGAACCTGTAAAGAGTCAATAAACCTTGGAAAAATAACATCCAATTTAGTTAAAAAGACTTGAAATAAACACACTGTCCATTCAGCCCACTGAGAGGAATTCCCCATAGACCTATAAAAAGAAGAAAAAATACAAAAGGATTGAAAACACACTACTGGATTTAACATACCCAAACCCCCTTATGAAACTTTAAGATAAGTGAAATCCTGTTTTACTGGGTTTAATCTACTACCCCATACCAACTGAAAAAAAACAGCTAAACAATCTCGTCTCAAGGTCAGTAGATCAAGGAAAAACATAAGCAGCATATAGAAAAACTGGAATAAGAAACTGCTTAGCAATCCTAACCCTCTTTATTTTCCCCATACCCCATGACTTCTACTGAGAAACCTTTACGTCACCAACATGCAACCTATCCTCCCAATTCAACCTAGCCATATCTAGTTCACCAAACTTAAGCCCTAAAATTGAAATGAAATGTGAAGAAACCTGAATCGTACTTACTGAAAGAACTGGGTCACCAGCCCCAATTTGCAAAGCCTTACTTTTATGATGGTTAAAACCTGCTCCAGTAATTCCTGTAAAGGAATCCAACACTTGTAGGGCATACACACCAGTCTGAACAGAAGCAAGCAAGGGACAGATGTCATCCACTTATGCCATAATTTTTTGAGACAAGATTCCTGCACTAGGTGATAGCCCTACAATCAGAGGGTCATTCAAAATAACTCAGGGCATAGGATCTAAACAAAAAGTATAAAGAAGGGGACTAAGGGGATAACCCTGCCTAGCCCCCTTCAAATAAATACCAAGGACCCCAAAAGACCACCCACTGCTGGAATGGCCACTGCCTGCTGGTATAAAAAATGAATCCACTTAATCATAGAGAGAGGAATACCATAAACCTGTAAAACTTTAAATAAAAAGGAGTGAGATATATTGTCAAAAGCCTTTCTCTGGTCTAGAGTAATTAAAAAAACCTGCAACTTCTTTTGCCTCCCTAATTCACACACATCCCTTAATAACTGAAGGTTCTGTTGGATATTTCTACCAGGGACAGAACATGTTTGAACTGGGTGAATCAACTCAACAGCTGCCTTTTGTAAGCGATGACACAAAATTTGTGACAGAATTTTATAATCAGTGTTAAAAAGGCTAATCGGCCTCCAATTATCCAAATCAAGCCTATCACCAGTTTTATGAATATAAACCACCATAGCTGAGGCGAACCCCTGTGGAACCTTCACAGTCATCAAAAATTCATTAAAGACTTCCACCAACAATGGAGCAAAGTCTTTAAAAGTTTTAAAGAACTCATTTGTTAGTCCATCTTCCCCAGGAGACACACCGGATCGTAAATGAGAAATAACCTCCAATACCTCAGCCAAAGTAACTGGACCATCAATATCAGCCCTAATTTCAGGAGACAATACCAGCAATGGGCAATTTATTAAAGAATCCCAATCTACAGTAGGCACAAACTCCTGACCCAACGAATTCTGAATGGTGTCTACCATAATGTCCAACATCTCCACAGATAACGTCCGGGTGTTACCAAAATGATCAAAAAGACCAGTCATATGTTTATTTGCCAATTTTGTTTCACATGCCTCAAGAGGGTCTAAAAAAAGCATTTTGGTAGTACCAAATTTAAAGGTTGCATGCACCAACGCTGCATATTTATAGTGATAATCCCTCATTTTTTGCTTAATAACATCTATCTGAGCCTTAATTCTACAATCTGCCACAGTAGGGAGAGACAAAAGATGATAAAATTGGTCCCTTAAACCTAAATAACCCAAATAATCCTGATTACCCTTAAATTCCCCTAAATCCAGGCACAAAGCTTTCACATCCATTTTGGTATCCCGTCACCAAGAATACCAGGAGTCATACGAAACTGCTACCAAACCCCTCAACTGAAATAATAATTCAATCCTGGACTTAAGCCCTGGGTCTTCCAACAAAACTGAATTCAATTTCCAACACCGAGGCATCCCTGGAAAAGAGGGGGGATCCTGAGAAAACTGAAAGTTACACTTTAAAATACAATGATCCGAAAATTCGCAAAACTGTAACCCAAAATCTTGAACTGTTAACTGTTTGGAAGAAAAAATATAATCAATACGAGTACGATATGCACTCCATCAGTAAGTAAATCCCCCATCAGTATACAAAATTCTATATGAGTCCATTAAATTTGCAGTATGAATAGTATCCCTTAAAGCATGCGAACCACAATATGTTTTCTGCTGAACTTTATCTCGTAATTTTATATCCAAACTACAGTTCATGTCCCCACCCCAAAATAACATCCTAGAGGAAAATAAAAAAGGTTTAATAAGGGAAAACAATTCAATTCTGGCTTTTTTACTTTGAGGAGCATATGTATTAATAATCCGTAAAGCAAAACCATCATACACACAATCCAATAGCAAAGTCCTACCTGGCAAAATATCAACCACTTTCTGAACCTGAACTTGGGGTGACTTGAAAAGAATCCAAAGACCCTCAGCTACATCTTCCCCAAATGACCAAAATGAAGGCCCCCAAGGCCAATGTTTTTTAACCTGGACAATGTCCTGTAAAGAAGAAAATCTAGTTTCCTGGATAAGTCAAACATCAAAGGGGCGGTGTCGAAAAAATTCCAATAGGGCCATTTGTTTGCGAAAGGACTTAATGCTACAAACATTAAGAGAAAGTAGACAAAAAGAAGCCATAGATAGATGTAACAGAAAAATTGGAAAAAAAATGACCCAAAAAGAGATACCACTGTCCTAAAAGCCCTCTTCAACCCTCCTCCTTATCCTTTTTCCTTTTTCTCCCTACCTTCTTCTTGGAAGTAGGAACCCTCCGAGGAGGATCCTCGTCACCTTCCATTTCAGAAACCATACCTGATAAGGATGAAACATCAGATTCAAAATCCCCCTCCTGGTCCTGGAGTACCTGAAAGGAATTGTGTGTTAAAATGGGGCCTACTAATACCTTGGGTTTCAGGGAGGATCTAGTCACCTATTTTTGAGGGAGGAAATCAGCATCCATCTGGGGAGGGGGCATCTGCCCTAAATCCTGTTCTAAAACAGAAACTGCAACAGATGCAACATGAGCTCCAGGGGCAACCAGGGAGGGTTCAGAGGTAGCTGACCCAGCCAAGGTAGTAGGTACCTGAGTGGGATCTGAAGAAGAAGACTCTGAGGTTTTCTCAGCCCCAGAAGCTGATCTGGGAGGCCTATACAGTCTTTAGGCCTCAGAAACCAAGTTCTCCTGATTAAGGCCACCAGTACGATTCTGGCCAGCTCAAGGACACTGATGATAGGCATGACCTGTTTCACTACAAAGGTTGCATTTAAACACATTCCTGCATACTGAACTTGGATGATCATATTCCCCACAGAGGGCACAAATCACCCTATCGCAAGTACTGCTAAGATGTCTTGGACTACCACATCTATAGAAGGCTTTAGGTTGCCCTGGGTAAAAAACTTCCCCTCTATCCTTTCCCAAAAAAAACTATTTGGAATATGCTGCACATCATTGCCCACCAAGTTTAACTTAACTTTGACCTCCAGCTGCCATTCCAAATCCCTTCACTATCAATAATGGCCTCAGGAGGCCCCATAACCTGACTTTTTTTCTCCATCCAATAATAAACATCACCCACATTCACTCCCTCATTCCGAAACATGACTACCATTGATTTATACAGAGGTTTAGTAAGGGGGATAGCCAAAAAAGGAGACCATAAAGGCAGTGCTTTACACATATCATACTTTTTCCAAAAGGAATCCAGCCCAGAAAATGTTCTAAAACTAATATCAAAAGTATCTTCTCCCCTGACATTTATAAGGGCAAAGATGTCAACAGCATGAAAACCCATAGATTGTTTCAAAAGAAATTGATCCACATAAAGTCTATCAGGATGTTCCGGAAGACCCCTGCTATATCGCAGCCGAACAGCATTACGCCGAGGAGCCTGTTCCACTCTATTATTCTTGAACAAATCCGAATATCAGGGTCCAGATCTAAGACCCTCATGATGTGGGGAAAGGGGGTAGAGGGAAGATCCTGATGCTCTAAAATGTCAGTCCTGGTAGTAGTAAGAGAAGGGGTAGGTTTGTCAAGCAGTTCGTTCACCACAACTTCCACCCTCTCATGTGGAACAAGCACAGTCTGCTCCCCTTCCCCCTTACACAGCGGTACAGTACCTTGTAGTGTTGCATCTCCCAAAGAAAAAGAGACCCAAGTAGAATCCAGCACCCAGGCTCCTTGAGGAGTTTGAATCCAGCCAGCATTATTCAGAGAATCCTCCTCCGACCAGTCCTTGCCACCCGGCACCTCAACCGGTGCCCTGACAGCAAATGATTTCTGCATTCTTTCTGACGTTGACACGGAGTTCGTCCCAGCCAACTGAGCTGCTGCACCAGGCTTGGCAGCTGCCAGCAAAACAGGGTCTTCAGAGAAAGTTTGGGAAAGCGTCTTTCCAGCGTCCGCACTACTCGACTCCATCACCGGATAAACAACTAACTTGGTGGATACTGCCTGAAGTACCGAAACACCAAAATCCATTGGAACCTGCTCCAAAAAACCTTCCGTACTAGACGGGGAAATCACAGCTTCTGTCTGCCTCCAAGCAGACTGCACCTCCTGAGAATCAGCAAAATGCTCCATAGTTGAATTCGCATCCCTCGAGATTGCACCAGCCGAGGTCGGGGATAGAACCTCCGACTGCAACAGACGTCCAACCTTCTCACCCTCCATCCCACAAATGACCACTACTCCAGAAGAGCAGCAGTCATTCCACAGGAAGAGTAGGGGAATTTCCCCGTTGTCCTGGCCAAATTTCCCTCATTCACTAAAAATACCACCAGCAGCTTCATCTGGTTCAAAGTCAGTTGGCATTCATCTGTATCCCCCTTCCCCGGGTCGTGCCTGAAAATAGGCAGGATTTGCCTAGTGCACTTACCCAGTCAACAAAAAACTAAAACAAAAAAAAAAGGGGGGGACTCAGAGGGAACATGAGGAAGTACCTCTTCGCAGAAAAGGTGGTTGAACCCGATAATAGGCTACCACAGGAAATGGTGCATGTGGACACTGTGTAGGGATTCAAACATACATAGGATAGACATAGGATAGACACAGAGAACTAGTGATGTCAGGACAGAGGGGAAGTATGGACAGAGGTTTAGCAGGCCCCAAACTAATGAAGTAGGAACTAACCTGTAACTAGGGCAGACTAGATGGGCCAGGAGGTCCTTTTCTGCTGACAACTACTATTTGACTATGTAACTTCTAAAAAGAAAAGACAATGGGAGACTCATCAATGAGACCTATAAGTGGAACTCCACATGTTGCAGTAGTTTGAGCAGTAAGGAGACAGTTCTCCAACCGAACAAATTAGAAGAGTTAAACAAAATTTACAAAAAATCCAAGACCAATAGATAGAGCAAAAACATCTTTATGTAAAATATTATCATAATGAAGGAGGCCAAATAGAAGCCAGAAACCTATCTCAGAAACTGCATTGTAGCAAAACACAAACTTCTGTAACACAATTAATAGACCCAATTTCGAGCTCCACTTAAACGACCTCAAGAAATTAGAAGCGCAATGGCCCAATACTACTAGCAACTATATGCAGCAGATATACAACCATTGACAGATCAAATTCATAAATATCTTCGAGACCAATCCTTTCCAAAACTAACAGAACCTCGGACCCAAACCTTAAAAACACAGATCAGCCGGTTAGAAATCAAATTTGCCTTAAGAGATGCAAAAACACAGAAAACATGGGGCCCAGATGGACACCCAGTATAATTATTTAAGATATTTTGGGAATCTCTTCTACCATCTCTACAGCTGACTACGGAAGAAATTCAGTAGGGATGCCTCCCTCCACCTTCTTGAAAGGGCATCAGTATCACAGCCATTTTAAAACCACACAAAAAACCTTCATTACCTGGCATCCTAGGACCCCATATCCATGCTTAACATCGACTACAAGCTTTTTAAGTCAGTTTTAGCCCGAAGATTGGAGTATCTTCTCCCCCACTTAATTTGACCCAGACCAAATTGATTTTATCTGACAAAGGCAGGCACATGATAGTGTAAGAAGAAATTTGATTCTAATAGACCATGCCACCGCCTGGAGGATTCCCCTAGCATTAAGTCTGGATGCAGAAAAGACATTTGATAGGGTAGCTTGGCCTCTTTCCAGGCTATTTTATTTTGATTGTGAATACCATCTTCCTTCATTCAGACCCTTCAGGACATTTATAGCCTGGTGCAAACATACCTCAGACTAGATGGTACACTCTCCACCCTGTTCCCTCTTTCTAGAGTCACCTGCCAGGAATATCCACTGTTACCATTGCTATTTGCTTTCTAATTAGAACCCCAGGTGACTGTCATTGGATAAGATCAAAGGATAGAAGGCATTCCCCTGGAAGGAAAACAATATAATATTTCCTTATTTGCAGATGATATCTTGCTAACAGTCACCTCACCTGAGATCTCCATCCTGGCAGTGTGGGACCAGCTCAATTGGTTTGGAACTCTATCTGGGTATGAATTAAATACCTTGAAAACTGAAGTATTACTATATAACTATGTTCCCACATCACATTTCAAAAACAGATTCTTCTTTAAATGGCATAAACAAACAATAAGATACTTAGGCATCAAAATTACTAAAAACATAGCCTACCTAGAACTTCTTTACTTTGAACCTCTGACTCAACAGACCGCGGCCGACCTTTCCCATAGGACTTCCCTCATGTTAGATCTTTTTAACAGGGTCAAAGTCACAGGACAAAATATACTACCCAGAATATATTTTATCCAGATATTGCCAGTGATCCTGGACAAAACATATGTTGGAGCCTGGGATAAACTAATCTCTCAGTTCATCTGACAGGATTCTAGGTAAACCCTCTAGAATCCAGATCCCCATGAAACAAACTCTGACTGCTCAGATAAAATACCCCTTCATTTATTCTAATGGCAATACCTCCAGTCAAGGCCACACTTAATGTTCATACTATAAAAATGATTAAGCTACTACTTTTAGCAACCAAAAAGGTTATAACAAGGCTATGGCCTACTGATCATGTCCCATCCTTACAGATGTGGAGAGACCTCACTGTTGAAATATCCAGACTAGAAAGAACTTCTGCACAGTTCGTGAACCGTGACCCAGCTTTCAATCTTAAATGGCAAAAGTGGGTCTTGTACCAACAGGACAAATATGCAAACTTTGTCCTGTAGGTCAGATGCCCATAATATATACCAATCCATCCTACATTTGGCTCAAAAGAAGTCCATTTTTTGTCACTTCTAGAACATCCTAACCTAACCTAGAGCTCACTGAACTATCCCTCACTATTCTTTCCTCTTCTAATCTTTGTCTCTTGACATTCAGACAACACTCTTGATGAAGTGCACCAGTATCTGCTAAATTAAAAATAACAAACATGCTGTATCTACTCAAGAAATGGTAGTAATCAAACTTTTTAGATCCCTTTCATGAGAAACCAAATGCCATTACTCTCTGGAACTAACACCAACAACTCAGCATTCTCCAGAACAAAACCAACTCAGCCTCCCATATCGGACTAGCTTCACAAGGAAAATGGATGGAAAATAACAAATGCAGACCTGAGACAAAACATGACAACTGGAACTTTTACCTTTTTACATTAGCATTTTTCAATTATACACAGTAAATTAAGGTAATTATGACCTGAAATGTGTCGCAATTGTTTATGAAAAGCAATAAAACATTATGCTAATTAGGAAAGGGATTACACACTAGGGAGGGATGGACAGGGCAGAGTAGGTGGGCCATGAGGTCCATATCTGCTGGCAACTTTCATGCATGAATGAATGTATGTATGCACCACACAGCCTATGCCACTCCTTAGTACTTGCATATGTGTCTCAGGTGTCAGCAGTGGTTTTACTATCGTGCTTCAGCAGCGCTAGCACCAATATCCCCCACAGTGATAGCCACAATGCCAGCTGTTGGCACTGTACCGTTGGGGATATTGGTGCTTTTCAGTCAGGATCTGTGCCCCTCAACCCTCCATGTGGGGGCTCCACCCCCCACAGCCCCTGGTCTCCAGGATTCTAACTCCAAGTTGGAGTTAGACCAGGTGGGGAAGGCACAACACCAGGAGATGCACCACCGTTCCTTGCTGACTCCAACACAGTGACTCGTTGCAACCTGGCAAAATCTGTCACTGTGCTGGACATCACTGTAGTGGTGTTGGCCTTGTGTCAGTACACTGTCAGAAGGCACTAACATTTGTTTCTTTTCCATGCCAAAGGCAATGATCAGCATGGAGAGAGAAACACACAGAGGGACAGCCACAGCACAGGGTAAAGTTATGTGCTATATGGTGCCAGAAGTGCCATGATGCCCACCCCTACACAGACTAGACAAGATGTTTGACCCATCAAGCCCACCAAGTCCCTTTGGAAAGTGAAGACGATACACAGTGGAAATTGATACAGAACACACCCGAGGAACCAGCTAGGCATGAACCCTCTCAGCTACCCAACCCCCCCAGGAGGATAAGAAGGTGGGAGGCAACTGGAATGATGTCAGCCAGGTGGACACTTCCCACCATCAGCATGCTGAGGTACACCAGGAGGACATCTACAGAGATGATTATGTGGACATGCCCTCTGACATGGTCGATCCTGAGGTAGGTGAGGGGGCTTTTGAAGATGATGTGGTTACAAGACCTGGACACCCAGTTCAGGCAATGGACATTGGTCAGGATGCAGTAGCCCGCATGCCCTCCTGGGAGCAAGCTCAAAGAATGGCTAGCCAAATAAGGGACATCCATATGAACATGGCATACCTGCAAGGTTCGCTGCATGCTTTTATGCTTTCACTGCTGGAGTGGCAGTAGGTGAGGTTGTATTCCACGGCCACTTTGCATGTGCTGGACAATGGATAATGGGTCATTATGCATACTGTTTCAGTGGGTGTTTCATGTTGTGCATGTTGTCCTCCTCTAATGGAGCAGTTGTTCTTGTGTTTATGATCTTTTTATGCTGTACATAGTGCCTACTTCTATTTCCACTATGGTTGTTTGTTACTGTCCCCCCGTTGTTTCTGCTACTCAGACATTTTCAATTAAGTTGTTGTTGTTCTCTGTTTACCTTCTTGTCACTGTGTTTTTCTGTGCACAGAGGTGACTATGGCATCTCTAAGGGAGCTGTTGCAGTATAGTCTAGGCTTGTAGGACACAGTGCCCTTTTCCACACACACTGTTGACTCATCGTTGCTGTGTGCTGCATTGGTATTGGTATCATTGGGGCATGTTTGACCCAATGTAGGTGAGAACAGCATGTGTCCATGTGTCTTGCACAACACACCACATGGCCTGGCCCCTTGGGGGCTGGGGTCTGCCCTCATGATGTGACATGGCATCATTATTATTTGTGATGTGCAATCAACATAAGTGCATACACCATTTGCACTGTTGTTCTGCATGGGGGTCTGAGTGGTTGTGTGTGGAGTCAGTGCATACAGCTGCATTGTTGACATTCTCTGTACTACTCATCAGCAGTGCCTATCACTCTGTTGCAAAACCCTTTTCAGTCCCTAAGTAATGGCCCAGTGTCTTTCTGCCCAGTGTCCTGGGCCTCAGTGACAAAATTTGAGACCCATGGCAATGTGGCCCCGTAGATCACTGGATGCCCTTTACTGGGCAGTGTGCTTGTGCATCCCACTGTGGGTGCCATGTCCCTTGCATGGCATGAAGGCTCTTCCACTGTGGATGATGCAATGTTGGCATCACTGTGATCCATCCCAAGGCAAGTGTCAGTTGCCTAATGCCCAGCTGACTGTGTGACCTCTCTGTGTAATGCACTATGTCACTTCTATAAACCACTGTTCCTGTCCCCACCCACCTATCATACCTCACTCCTTGCTATGCACAGTGCATCCAGGTGTTGTCTGACACATCTTTTATTGAATAAACCATGCCCATATGTGGCTTTACACCATTTATTAGAAGGCTTAGTAAGTGCTATACTGTTTGCCATTTAACATACTCTGTCAGAATGACTGTGGTTTGACATGACATTTTGACTTGACATGCCTGTGCTTGCACATTTCTCATACACACTATGCACTGCATTCCACAAATTGATGTTCAACCCACTGGCATGGCCATCATGTTTCCACCTGTTTCTCCCTTTCAGTATACAGGGTATAGTACATTCTTTCCTAAGGTGTCCTACCGCATGTACTTGTGGCTTACATATCAGAAAGTATCTCTGGGTGTTGGCATGCCTGTGCTGGGTCCTGCTGATAGTCAAGTGGGTAGACAAGGGCCATTTTGCTTGCATGTCTGTGTCTGTGCACCTGGTTTCTCTCCTGTCAGCCATCCCAGTGGCACTGTCTTGCACATCTGTTGTAGGGTCCTGCATGGTCCTGTGACATTGCTTATTTCCATCTTTTTAGGGCTGCAGGTAGGTGAAGCCTGCAGCCCTCTTGTATTAGTTCTAAAAATAACCAATCATGGAACTTTCTTTTTAGAATTTTGGAAGTATTTGACTACAACTGCAAAATAATGCTCTTCCCTTCTGAATTTTTGCTATTTGCTTCTCTGTCTTAAAGACATTTGAAGGGAGGGGGGATGCTACTGTGCCTCCCAACTTCTCAGGATATAAACCAAAACAAAAAACATTTTGAAAGCTGCTGTCTTTGTAGCCACTAAATTTAACCCTTGCAGGGCTGCAGACTGAGCATCTGTCCAGCTCAAATAGATCCACTCTTGTTCTTTCAGCAGCATAGGGGTTAATTCATTATCTCCTTGGCCATTTTGGGTCAGATTAACCATATAATTACTTTGTCACTGAGGAGGGGGAGGTGAACAGTGTTTATCCAGCATAGTGGGGCTTCAGAGACAGCAGTGTTTGGACTTAAAGAGAGAGAGAGAGTCACCCACAGAAAGTACAATGTGTAAAGAGACTGTGGACATGCCCAAATGATCAGCAGGACAGAAAAGCAGTGTTGGATGACTCAAAACACAACAATACGGTAGCTGGAGCCAGAAAACCTGTGCTTTTGCAGCACTGGCTGAGAAGTCACTGGCTTGAAGTTGATTGGAGGAGGTAAGGACTGTCTGTATCTTGTGGTTTCATTATCAAACTTGGAGCCATTATTTCCTGAAAGTTTCTTTCTATTTATTTTTGCAGTCTTCTGGCTGGGAAAGTTTTTTTGGGGGGTGGGGGTTGAGAGGAGGAGGATAATAAGATATCTGAACGTGATTGAAAACTACTACACCTTTCCTTATAAAGTTCTGTAAGACTTCTAGAAATCTTTCTTAGCTCACTCTACCATATATTATGAACAGTATAGCCACATCTTGAAGCTGGTGTCTAGTACAAAGCAGCATACCCTGGTTTCATTTTGAACTGAGATCAATTATTTCTTTGAAGTTTCTTTGTTTCAGTTTGTTTTTATAGTTGTCTGGCTGGGAGGTGTGTGTATATCAGAGAGAGTTGAGAGGGGCAGAGGAAGATTGAGAGGAAGAGGATAAGATGGGTAAGAATGGAACAAAATTTGTGCTACACTGCATCTCCCATATAAAATGTTGCCAAGCTCCTACTGTACAAATCTTTTTTGGCTCACTCTTGCATACAGTATCTTTTCAACTGCACAGCCACATCTTCAGGCTGGTGTCTGGTGCAGGGCAACATGCCCCTTGAAAGTATGAAAGAAACTACATCATACTGCAGCTCTGACATAAACACAACATTATATAGGAGCTGCAGTATATTACCATTTCTTTCATGATTTCAGACGAGCACGGTGTCTGCACAGGGCACCTATCTATTACGTGAGTGTGCAGTTGAAAAGCTTTGCCAAACATAACCAAAAAAGATTTCTAGAACACTTTACAGTTTTAAGAAGAATGTTGTAATTTCCGTCCATGTCTAGGTGACAAATCAGAAGTTGTTAACAACAGCTGCATCACATGTGCAAAAGAAAACATCTAAAAAATGCCTGCATTGTACCTCCAGATAAAAGCACTGAGTCCTGCAGACAAATAACTGCAGTCTTTTCTAAGTTGTCAATTGGACCTATTGAAGTGAAGCTCTTTTTAAAATAAAACAGGAGACTCAGACAGTCTGGCTACAAGTTAAATATTTTCAGAAAACCCTATCCTATTACAGACACAACAAACTGAATCGGTCACTGAGAAGTTTGGAGCTGACATAGTTTTTACAAATGGGATAATTCCCAAACTACTGTCTCTAAGCTCCTGAGAAGAGCAGAAGTTGTTTGGAAAATGAGTGGAGGCAGCATGCTGGTGTTGGAGGGGGGCACCATTCCTGTATCAGTTCACAAAAGAACATTGTTGGTTTTAAGACCATAGACTTGGAAATATTTCTGAAGGGTATTTTAATGCATGTGTAGTGGGGTTGTAGTGCTCAAAGCGATAGATCTGTGTATCTAGTTTTTGTTTTGGGGGAGCATGTGTGTGGAGTATACAACCATTAAAAACCCAGTTATATGAAGGAGGAACTGAGGATGTGCATCATGATGGGGGAGGGTGAACATGTGTGAGGTTTAGGTGTTGAACCTGAGCCCAGTTATTTGGGGGGGTCTGTGTTATTTGGGGTATTTTGCTCGTAAGTTGTGCCTTCAGAGGGTTTTGAATCTGTGTGTCTGCCTTGGGACAGAGGTTAAATATAGGTGTTTGATATGGGGAAGGACACATGTGTTGAGTCCCTTGGGGGTAGAGGCTGAACCTCTATCTGAGTACAGTGCTTCTGGCAAGGTGTGTGTGTGTTACACCATCCAGACACTGCTCCAGGGGCATACCACAGGAACCAACTACCCAGACACTGGCCTAGGGTCATCCCCTGGGAACAAACTCTCCAGCCAGCACACCATAAGCAGCCCACAGGAACCAACTATCCAGCCTAGCCAGCGGGGCAACTGCCAGTGATCAAATGTCCAAGCACTGCCCCAGGGGCAGGCTGGAGGAACCAATGCTGTACTGTATCATGTATTACAAATTATGAATCAAATATATTCTACAGCTTACTTCTGTCTTAATTTAGCAATATTGAAAAAAAAAAACATTAGGTAATGATTTATGAAACTTATGCGATTTAATACTGACAAACGAGTTTGCCACAAAGGGAAAAAAATGTCCCTGGTTTATTAAAGATCAAATGCCTACATATTTCATAAATCCTTGAATTCATGTCCCTGTGTCATGTCTAGTGTTTCCTGAAAATACCATGCTGTTTGGTTTTGTGGTTTTCTTTAAATCAGCATCTGTTAATGTGCTCTGCAGTAACTGAAAACAGTGAAGAAACAGTAAAGATGTTTCTGTCCCTGTCAGTGAGCAATGATATCATACCTGTCCAGCCTGCTGCTTCAGTAATTAAATCCCCTGATTGACTGAATAAATGGTTGCATTTCCTAGTTAGAGCCATACCTCTCAGCCGTCCCTGATTTTGCCTCAAAATTTTCCTCTGTCCCTAGCAGAGTCTGTGTTTTTGTGACTGAACAGCGGAGATTGTAAGCACAGAATAATGTTAAACATCAAAGTTGCAGACATTTTCTTTTTCAGAAAATGCATCTTAACACTAATCCCTTTATTCTATCATCTTTCTGACTGAATATTCTCAGCTATTTAGATGTGTCCCTGATTTTGGGTCTTTGTCCCTGATTTTTTTAAGCCTTGCCCCTGATTTATGAGGCAAGAGGTTGAAAGGTATGGTTAGAGAAGTCTGTAGAGCCAATTGTTTCACTAAGAGTTTGTTACTAACCCATCTGGCTTGTGTTGAGAGAGATAGGCTTACTTAAAATCTGTCTGGTGCATCCCAGTCAACTAGAACCAGTGACATAGAATTAAACGAAGTACATTGCAATGATTCTTACACCATTGCTAATTCCATCAATCAACTGTTCTCAGACCTATCTCAGTATACCTCTGCTTTCCCATCTCCCCAGGCAGCCTCTCTGCTTGCAACATCAGCACAGTCCACTATTCCCTGCTATCCTTCCCTACAAATGTCTACAAATCCCCCATTCTACTTCAAGGACTGAGGTCTTAAAACTATTACGAACTGTCTCTGACAACACTAGGTCTGGATCAGATGCACTTGAGCCTCAGCTCCTGAAACTAGCAGCACCATACATAGCCTCCCCGCTGGCTAGAATTTACACCTTGTATCTCTCTAATAGCCACGTTTCTGACCTCTGGAAGATTGCTCCTGTAATGCCGGTCCTTAAAAAAAGGTGATATCAAGATTACTAACTACAGGCCTATAGCCATCCTATCAGTCCTAAGTAAAATTCTGGAAAAACTTGTTGCAAATCAAACCATTCATTACCTCACACAAGGTACAGCCTTCTCTCTGACACATAACATGGCTTCCATAAAGGTCACAGTACCTCTACAGCGCTTCTCAAATTCACTACTGATGCGTTTACCAGTATGGATGCTGGTCGGCTGACAGGGACAGGCTTTATAGACCTTACAAATGCCTTTGATCTTGTTGCTCACCCCCTGTTCCTCTCCGCTCTTTTTAACCTGAGATTTTCACCACCAGTTGTTGCCTGGTAGGGAAGCTATCTGTCAAACAGAACTCAAATTGTGAAACTCAACTCCTCTTTATCTGATGGTGCTACCATAAATATTGGGGTTCCCCAGGGCTCTATTCTGGGACCTCTTCTTTTCTTACTTTTCATCAATAACATAGATGAGGTTTTTCTTTCATGCTCATCTATTCTCTATGCAGATTATCTTGTACTCTATTCAAGCTCTGATAAGGTCACCAGCATAAATGCATCCCTTTCTTTAGATTTAACAAATGTCCAAAATTGGCTTTCTGCACAAAAGCTTGTACATAATGCTAAGACAACCCAAACAATGTTACTTGAATCTGCCCCTAACCTTAGGACATGTCAAACTCCCCTGTTGGTGCAAGACCACAGTGGCACACACATAGAATGTGTTACATCTTTTAAGTACCTGAGAATTCTTCTGGACCAGTCCCTCAGCTTGGCTTCAGCCTGCATACACAATCTGCCTGAAAGGCAGTGAATGCTTAACTGGGGGTTGCTTACAAGTTCAGTTTCATGTTGACTCTCTCTGCTAAACTTGCTATTGCAAGGGGTGTATTACTCCCTCCCTCACCTATGGCATGCAGACCTTTGCTGCCACACGCAAAGCCATCCTTCATTCTTGGGATGTCACTTATAATAATAAGTGTCGATATGCCTCCTGGTCACCATGGCTTAAGCACCATTGCCAACTGTACAGGGACCTGGGCTGGTTATCCCTCTCTGCTTGCCATCAATAATCTCTTGGTTCCCTGATTGACTCTAGACTCAGAAACCAGACCCCTTCAGTGCTCACAACATTGCTGGTTCCTCAAACCTCCTCCTATAGACTGTGATCGGTAGATACAGTAAATTCCTGCTGAATGTACCTAGATGTAAAACATCAAACGGCTCTGTTGCCTTCAATCACTGTGCTCCTAAGCTTTGGAACTCTCTCCCCCAATCACTTCAAATATATGAATTCCATGACAACTTCAAAAAGGAGCTGAGCTTACATCTATCCCTTGCTGATCTCTGCACTTGTTTTAATCCTCCCTAATCCACTCACCCACCAGATGCTGCCTGGCCTAACTTTAACCTCCCTACCTCATAGCACTTCTTACCCTTACTATCTCCTTGCGAGATAATCTACCCCAAATCCCAACCCCTCACACCTGAGTCTTGTTTCAGGGGCCATGATAATGCATCCTGCCCAGTCAGAAGCTTGCCCTTGCCTTGTTTCACTGTCTAATTGAATCTTAATTGTTGTGACTAATTTGAACAATATCTCTTTGCTGCTATGTAGTGTATCTCTTCCTAGACTGTGTAGGTTTTCTCTTCCTAAAATTTCTAAGTGAATTGCATTGACTGTTATTGTTCTGGCTGCATGTATTTATTACTACTAACTGTTTTGACCTATGCTATTTTAATTTCATTGTACTCATGCTATGTACCTGTCTTTGATTGTTGTACTCTCCCATTTCATGCCTGAAAATAGTCATTTCATAGCTAGTGCACCTTCCGGGTTAACAAAAACTAAATAAGTAAATATTTCTGTTCTCATAAAAAGTTGCTTACTTAGGGTCTAGTGCTGAATTGAGATGGTATGAATGAATGTCTAAGGAATGACCTTGTCTATATCACAATGTCAGTTCTTTGTCATCAAAACTCGGCATCCTATTCTGGCTATATAACACAGGGTTGTTTAACGAATATTAAATAAATCCGCATTCTGTTAATTAATAGAAGCAGTGTGTCTTTGATGTAGCCTCAATCAGTAGGTTCATGTGAGAGCAATTTTGTTTTTATGTCAGAATGACAAACATGTGTCTACCACATTCTGCTATTTCAGGAACATGTTCTTTGTGAACTTATACAATTTAGTTCTTTGTGGGGTTCTGTGTGAAAATACATCATGTATGTGTATAGAAACACAATATTGTATCTTGATGCCCCTGTCTTCTACCACTCAGTTGAGGCTGCTGCACCCAACTTCCCTCTGTCCCTCACTCCCACAGTCAGGCCATTGCACACTGTTTCCCCCTTTTATTGTCTCCACAGACAGGGCTGCTGTGCTCTGCTAAGCCCTAGAGTCCCAGGGTCTCTGCCTTCACAGTTTGGGCTGCTGCACTATGCTGCCCCAGGCCACCAAAGGTGGGGCTTTTGCTATACCCTACTACCCACTTACATTGCCCCAAATGGGCACGGTTGCTGCACCACATGCACTCCATCACACAGTCAGGGCTGCTATACCCTGATTCCCCACTGTGTCCTGCACCACAGTTCAAGACTTCTGCACCATGCTGTCCTCTGTCCCCTGACATCACTGTGCCCTGCTGCACCATAGAGCCTTTTGCCCCCATAGTTTGAGTTCTAGCACCATGCTGCTCCCTGCCACTAGAGTCAGATCCTTTGGTAGACTACCCAAAACTACATAATAGAAAATACAAAAAATACTTTCAGCTTGTGTTATGGAGTAGGGTCAGAGGGTAACAGGGTGCAGCTGCCTGAAATGTTTGTGCAGGAGGCAGCAGAGTGCAGCAGCCCTGACTGTGTGGAGAAGACTGTAGGCAGTTGGTTGCAGCAGTTTCATATGATGGCTGGAGACAAGGGGCTGTTTGGGCAGAGAAAGGGGGAAGCAGAGAGCTGCTGCCTCAGTTGTCAGGCAGAAGACAGGGACATCAGTATGCCAGGATGCAGAACAGGATTCTTGCCTTGTGAGAGTCGCAGGGTCATGAGAGCCAGGTCTCAGATGCCCTCCCCCACCGCTGAAACCAAGACCGAGCAGCAGACCCAGGATGCAAAACAGGATCCTTGCTTTGCGAGCGTTGCAGGGTCATGAGGCCAGGTCTCAAATGCCTCCCCACCCCTGAAACCAAGAGTTGAGTAGATATGGAGCCCACAGGACTGTGGCGCATTGCTGGATTATTGTTTGCTTTGGTGTCTTTTTCTCCATGAAATATTTATATTGCCTCAGCAGTCTGTTTTACATCTATTTTCACCTCTGCCAACCTGTTTGCCTGTGAAGTGATGGGATCTTGAAGGGAATGTTTAATACTGCTGCATGCTATCTAGCTTGTGCCTTAAAGAATTGATTTAGTGCCTTAAATATATGCCTAAGGGGCTTAAAGGGAACATTTTTCTTTGCCTTAGTATTAAAAAATATCCCAATAGCTGAAACTGTGCCTAAGGGGTCTAAAAGGAAGTGTTTTCTCATTGCCTTACTACACAGTAATATCACGTTAGCTGAAACTGTGCCTAAGGGGTCTAAAAGGGAGCGTTTTCTCATTGCCTCAGTATAAAGAAAAAAAAAAATCATAGCTTGCAACTCCTCCCCTGCAGCACTGTATAAATTGACTCTCTCTTACCTGCTTCTCCAACAGCAGACCCAGGACTCAAAACAGGATCATTGCCTTGCGAAGGTCGCAGGGTCGCAAGGGCCAGGTCTCAAACACCCTCCCCCAACCCCCAAAAACCAACAGCCAGCAGGTATGGACTACACAGGACTGTGGCGCATTGCTGGACTATTGTTTGCCCCGCTGATGCTCTGCGTCGGCTGCTCACCACCCCCACCACCACCCTTGGTTGACTCGCATTTATATGGGGCTGAACATCACCGCAAAACTGAGGCTGACTGTGAACCAATCAGCCCACTTTACCATTAGCAGCCTATAACACCTTACCACTTGAGGCAGTATTGTCCTACATTCCCAGCCACTGATTCCCATTATTTTAAACTTGTATATTATGTCCTTGGTCCCTATCCCTTCTATACTTCCCTCACCTTAAAATTTACTTGTGCTTCTGTCCTATCTTTCTCCCTCACCTCACCCCAATAATCTCCCTCCTGTACTGCCAGAGGCAGTTTCCCCTCTGCCTTTCAACTCCTGGCAGTAGTCAAACAACACTAGAATTCTCATCCTTTCCTTGCCTTGGTCATCCTCCTCCTCCAGGGTCATTCCAGTCCCTCATCCCTGACTCACCCCTCTGGAGCCCCTATGACACAACATCAGCTCCCACCTACTCTCCCTATCATGTTAACTCCACAGCACCCCCGCCTATTCATTGCCCACCTCCCCCCCTCAACACCACCTCCCATGTCCCATTCAATTTCTCACCTACCCTACCCATGTCTCCCTGGCCATCCCCTGCACAGTAGCGCCTCATCTAAAAAACAGTGTGCCAACATCTACAAACAGAGAGTACTGGCCCTCCTCAGAATCCTCAATCTCCTACTCCTTATGTCAGGCAATGTTCACCCAAATCCAGTCCCCATCTCTGCCTGTCCTGGTACCTCCCACCATGGACTAGGTATAGCTGCAATGAATATCTGCAGCTTGTCCAATTAAGTGGCACAGTTACAATGCTGGACAGAATGGGCAAATGGAGTGGGGGGAGTGTGCTTTCTATGTTCGAGACTCACTGCTATGCCATTGCCTTCCAACACCCTCCCTGAAATACAGGGCTCAGGCTTTGACACTAAAACTTACTCCAGACCCTACCAGAGCCCCAGTAACCATCACAGTAGTTTACTTTCCACCATGGAACCAAATTGCAGCTTTTCAATCTCTGGTCGACTATATCACCAGCTTCCCACCCAAAACAGAGTACATTATCCTGGAGGATCTTAATGTGAACTGGTTGTCTAGCTTGGCCTCCTCAATTAAAAAAAACACCATCTCAGTGTTAGACCTTTTTTAGTTAGTTAACCAGCCAACCAGGGTAAATCCTAAAAATGGTTCCAGCACCCTAATCTACCTGCTGCTCACCAACATCCCTAATAGAAACATAGAATTTGATGGCAGATAAGGACCGCTTGACCCACCCACTCTGCCCATTTCCCTACCTACTGGATAAGCTGCAGATCCTAGTTAACCAGCAGCCTACTTCTTTCTACCCCCACCCCCTAGAATGGCCTTATGACTGTCCCATGCCTGCTTCAATTCCACCACTGATTTTGACTCCACAACCTCATCCAGAAGGCCGTTCCATGCATCCACAACCCTCTCTGTGAAAAAATACTTCCTTAAATTACCTCTGAGCTGCCCCCCATCTTCAAATTGTGCCCACTTGTTCTTGCACACCTCTTTTTTTGAAAGATGCTACCCTCTTGGACTTTGTTGATTCCCTTGAGGTACTTGAATGTTTCTGTCATGTCCCCCCTCTCCCTCCTTTCCTCAAGGTTATACATATTAGGCTCCTTTTGTCTCTCTTCATATGTCTTCCGGTGCAGACCCTGCACCATTTTAGTTGCCCTCCTCTGGACAGCTTCAATCCTGTCTATGTCTTTGCGGAGATTGGGTCTCCAGAACTGCACACAGTACTCCAGATGTGGTCTCACCAGCTGTCTGTACAGAGTGATATTAACTTCCTGTTTTCTACTGATGATGCCTCTCCCTATGCATCCCAGTATCCCCCCCAGCCCTCCTTGCTGCCCTTTCACATTGCTTGCCCACCTTTAGGTCATCTGATATGACTACCCCCAGGTCCCTTTCCATTTTTGTTGTTGTTAGTATCTCACCCCCTATTGTGTACTCTTCCCTGGGTTTTGTTTCCCAGGTGCATTACCTTGCACTTCTTAGCATTGAATTTAAGCTGCCATACATTTGACCATTCCTCTAACCTTGCCAAGTCCTTTTCATCCTTTCCACCCCACCTTGTGCATCAACTCTGTTGCAGATCTTTGTGTCATCTACAAAGAGACATACTTTTCCTTCCAGTCCCTCTGCAATGTCGCTATAAAGACATTGAAGAGGACCAGTCCTAATACTGAACCCTGTGGTACTCCACTAGTAACCCTCCTTTCTTCTGAGTGGACTCCATTTACTATTACTTTCTGTGTCCTATTCTCCAGCCAATTCTTTACCCAGGCTGTCATCTTGGGACCCACTCCCAGGCTGGCTAACTTGAATATTAATCTTTTGTGTGGGACTGTGTCAAATGCGTTGCTAAAGTCTAGGTAGGCCATGTCCACAGCCCCTCCCTGATCTACTACTTTGGTCACCCAGTCAAACAAATCTATCAGATTCATCTGGCATGACCTTCTCTCTGTGAATCCATGCTGCCTAGGGTCCTGTGACCCTCTGGCCTATAGATACTTGACAACTCTTTCCTTCAGAAGTGATTCCATCATTTTTCCTATCACTGAGGTTAAACTAACCGGTCTGTAGTTTCCTGCTTCTGCCTTGCTCCCACTTTTGTGAAGGGGAATCACATCTGCCCTCCTCCAGTCCTCGAGTACCACCCCATCCTTCCATGATTTGCTAAAAAGGGTAGTCAGTGGTGTCACTTGTTCTACCCTTAGTTCTTTTAGAATTCTGGGATGAATCCCATCAGGCCCCATTGCTTTGTCCATCTTCAGTTTTAAGAGTTCTTTCAGAACCCTTTCTTCTGTAAATGGGCTGGTATCAGTAGTCCGTATCCCGAGTGTTTCTACTGTTTGTTTTAGGTACCTCCCCTTTTCATTTGTAAATACTGAGCAAAATATTTGTTTAGTATCTCTGCTCTTTCACAGTCTCCCTCTGCCCACCCTCCTCCCTTTATTAAGCCTCACTATCCCTCCCTTGGTCTTCCTTCGCCTCCCTGATGTACCTATAAAAGGTTTTATCCCCCTTCTTAACTGAGTTGGCTATCATTTCCTTGGTTTGGGCCTTTGCTATTCTGCCTGCCTTCCCAGCCTCCTTTTGCTTTAACTGATACAGTTCTCTGTCCTGCTCCTTCTGAGATTCCTTGTACTTCCTAAATGCTTTCTTTTTCTCTTGAACCTTCACTGCCACTTCCTTCAAGAACCACAGTGGTTTCTTACATCGTTTTGTTTTGTTTATTTGCTTCACACAAAGACTCGTTACCTCTATGATGGCAGTTTTTATCATTCCCCATTGTTCTTCCACCCCTCCTTCCTGCCTTTTTGCTAGTGCATTCCTTAGGCACTCACCCATTTTGGCAAAGTCAGCTCTCCTAAAGTCCAGTACTTTTGCCTTTGTATGGCTTGACTCTATTGCTGTGTTTATTGTGAACCATACTGTTCAAATGTCGCTAATTCCCAGATGGCTACCCACTTCTACATCTGTGATCCTCTCTCCATCTCCATCTCCATTTGAGAGAATCAGGTCTAATATTGCTCCCTCTTGAATGGGCTCCAATACTATTTGTCTAAGGCATGTCCCCTGTAGGACATCTAGAATAACTCCACTCTTCGAAGTGGCTGTTGCAACTGCACTCCAGTTAACATCTGGCATATTCAGATCACCCATCAGCAATATCTCCCCTTTTTCTTCCATTCTAAGTAAACTTTCTATCATTTCCTTGTCTATTTCCTCCCCCTGAGAAGGGGGTCTGTATACAACCCCTGTGCGGATTGTGGTGCCATTGCCTGTCTCCAAATTTACCCACACTGTTTCTTCTCCTCCCTGTTTACCCTTTTGTTCTGTTGCTTTTATTCCTTCCCTTATGTAAAGGCTACTCCTCCTCCTCTTACCCCTCCTGTCCCTCCTGTAGATAGTGTATCCTGGTATGTTTACGTCCCAGTCATGGTTTTGTGTGTACCATGTTTCTGTGACTGCCACGATATCCAGATGTTCTTCCTCCATCAAGGCCACTAATTCAGGAAGCTTGTTACCCAGACTACGGGCATTGGTACTCATTGCTCTCCATTTTTTTATGGCTTTACCTTCTGTTGCAGCATCCCCCAATATTGGATAATGAATTCTTAATTTCAGATAACTGAAATGAAGGAGTCATTACTATTAGTGATTATGGGATTTGTAGATTGATCAAAAACAGAACAAAAATATTTTGTTAAAATAATCAGCCATTTTTTTATTTGAAGTTATGGCAATCCCATTATCACAGAGTGGTCCAATTTGTCAGTTATTACCCCATTGCCGTTAATGTAAGAGTATGAAGATTTTTGTTTAGTTTTAGAATGTGCTAGTTTAAATTCAAATTTAAGCTTAGCAGTTTTAATTAACTTTTTTAGTGTAGACAAGGCAGTTTTGTATTCAAGTCTCAAGGATGGACTCGGATTTGGTTTTAGTTTCTTAAATAAATGTTCCTTAAATTTTATTTGTTTATTAATAGTGTTATTGAACCAAACAGGGATTTTACTTTTGTTGTTATATGTTGGATTTAAAGGAACATACTTGTCTTCTAGTTGGTATATAGTATTGATCAGACAGTCATACATTTCGTTAACATTTTTATCTTTAAATCTTTTTGCCCACTCAGTTATTTTCAATTCTTGATTAATCTTTGTGAAATTTGCTTTATTATAATCCCTAAATTGGATGTTATTGTTGATTCTGGGAATTTGTAAGGGAATATTAACAAATATTGAGTTATGGTCACTATTGCCAATGGGGGACATAATATTTTTATCAGAGATGTTGAAGCCTTCATTTACTATTGTAAAGTCCAAAATGTTATTACCGCATGTGTGGGCTGTTTAACCAATTGATCCAAACCCAGATCTGTAAATGGATTTAGAAATAACTTATCATGGTTATTATTACCTATATTGAGATTCCAGTTAATACTGGGCACATTAAAACCTCCTAAAATGAGAATATCATTATTCTGAGACACATCTGAAATTGTATTTGATAATTCAGTAGTATATTGGGTATCCGCTGAAGGTGGCTGATAACGAACCCGATACTGAATTTAGGATGATCAATAAGTTGATTGGAGATCCATAATCAGGGTTTTAAATAATTGATTAGCAGTTTTTTTTCTTGGGATGATACTAACTGTACAGAAAGTATTTATATAGATTTTCTAGAAGTGCTGTGTTTGTTAAACACAGTGAGGCAAGAGCTATGCATTTTCACAAAGTTGTAGCACTTTTATGAGCAAAACGCTAATCAATTTTTAAAGTTAAATAAAACCCTGCATAATGATTCAGTCGAAGTAAAGGAAGAAATTTTATGTGAAACAATATCTTCTCTAACAAAAGGACATACACCACCACCTTTACTATCTAATCTGTCCTTATGATAAAGTTTATAGTTGGGGATGTTTCTGGACCAAGCTGATGAAGGATCCCACCAAGTCTCTGTAACAGCAATGATACTAAGATCCAGTAGGCTACATTTTGCTGTAAGATCTGCCATGTTAAAAGAGTGCAATGATCTTGCATTAAAGGACAAAATGTTAAACAATTTCCCAGTACTGGCATTCACTTTTGGGTTAAGATAATCAGGAATTGTCCCATCCTCCCCCAATATGTTAAGTTTAAATATTTATTAATGACAGAGCCAATTGATTTACCCAGCAAGGTACTTCTTCTCCTACTTAAGTGTAAGCCATCCCAACTAAAGAGAGATTCCCTGCCATTAAAGTTCTCCCAGTGTGGGATGCAACATATACTTTGATGAAGACACCACTTTTGTAACCATTCATTAAGTTCCCTAATATGACGGGTCATGTTATACGTTGCCCTGGGGAATGGATGGATTTCAGAAAAGCATACTGTACACCCCCTCTCTGTAAGTAAATTATTTAAAGCCACAAAGTATTTTTTGATGTGTAAAGGATTATTTTGGTTTGTATCATTACTTCCTGCATGGATAATAACTAATGGATTATCACTAGTGTCAACGAGTATATCATTAACCATTTTAGTGATGTTAGAAATCTTTGCACCCCTAAAACTAGAACATGTTCTTAATGATTTATCAGGATTGCAAATCACCCTGCCCAAATGTAAAATGATAGAGTCTTCCAATACATACACCTGGAGTAAATGACTCTGAGAGTTTAAACCAGAGGTGTCCATAATGGAAGCTGTAGTCCCAGTGGCAAGGGGGGGGTTAGTTGGGTATGCAACAAGGATCAGTTAAAGAACCAGTGAGAGCACTGGATAACAGCATAGGATCCATATTTGCTTGAGATGGATTTGGATTAGAAGTATCCATTACAATTTTGAGGGTTCTGTAACCCAATAGTAATACCCTGCCAATCCTAAGAAGGCCCTTACCTGGGTTTTTGTGTTGGGTACTGTATTCATTGTTCTGTGTCTCCTAATTGCCTACCTGTACCTTGCAACCTCCCAGGTCAGGCCTGAAAAAAATCACTCTTGTGTCTAGTGCCCCTACGTGGTTAACACAAACTAAAATAAATAAAGCTATCTTTCTCTGGTAGCCTATGATAATGGCACTTGCAAATGAGCACTTTTAGAATGGGCAACTCAGCTGCAGCATGTTTTCACATGGCCACATGGCAAGGAGGATGACTGGATGGGAGGATGCATGAGAATAGTGACAGAATGTTGCTAAACATACACATGCAGGAAGGAACTGAGCATGCCAGGTGATGAGAGGGAGCATATGTGAGGCATGCTGAGGCATTGGACTGCTGAGATAGCCCTGTGATGTGGTGGATAGGTGGTAGGCTGTAGCCATGAAGGTGATGGGTTTGGGTCCAAGAGTGTGATTAGCTGCACCCGGCTTGGCATTTTTTTTAGTCCAGTTTTTGACCCCCCCCCCAGATATGCACATCCACTGGAGTTGAGAATCCTTTAGAAGGGGGGGTACAGGGACATAGCTCCCTACAGGATACTGTATGCAAAAACATATGTCCCTGGTGCCCTTTTGCTGTGCACTGGATGCGTACATTGTCAAAATTGATTTTTGGTGATGTGCACTTACCCTAGCAGTAATCGCCTTTCCACAATCACTTTTATTACATAGAACCCTTTCTCCATGTGACTTAACAATAGGCCGAGCCTATGATTTCCTCTGATAGTTTCTTTAATGTACAGCAGTTTTACAGACATAAATTGTCCAGAATATCAAGAAACTCAATTTCTGTTGTCAACTGTCTTGTTTTCATCTCTCAATATATCCTTGGGAAATTTAAATCTCCCAAGATAATAACATTCTTGCCTTCATCCAGATTTTTAATCATGTTTAGAAAATGTAGTATCTCATTGTGACAAGCTGGCCTATGGAAGATGGAGAGGCAACACTCTGGGTTTAAAGTTCACAGAATAAAATTTACTTTTATTGCTTCAAAGGTAAGTTATTGCTCCAGAAACACATAGTCAGTTCAACTTCTCCAGCCTGGTCAGGTAACAAAGCTTAACAGAAAACAATTCTTTCAGGCTGACTTGACAGAGGAATCTTTGAACCACCTATGTGGGCCAGCAGTTTGTTCAATATATAGTCTCAAACAAAACAAACAGTTTGTGGGTCAGCAGTTTAGAATGCACAGTCTCAAATAAAATGCAGACAGTTTTCTCTTTTTGCCTTATTTGTAGGCTACCAGCAGTATATTCCACTCACTGTTTTTGGCCCAGCTGGCTAGACTGATCATTCACCTCAGGACTATCTGCTCTAGAAATGGTCTAGTTCTCAGCAGCAGGCATTCCACCCTCCTTCATGCAGGGTTCTCTGCATAAGATTCTCTGCTCTCTGCAACAGTTTCCTGCTTTTAACTCCTTGCTGGATTCTCTCTGCCTTTCAGCCATACCTCTAATTAATAACACCTAGGGAGCCCCCCTTGCCTGTTCATGTTGCATTCCCTCAGCCTCAACCAAGAAGTTAACCTATTGTTTCCCAGTGTAGTGTTTATACTGTCACATACCTCCCCCCTTTGTGAGAAGGCCAAGTTGGTTGGCCCCTGACTATTCCTTTTCCGGGACAGGAAGTCCGTGTTTCCATTCTGGGTGGTGTCCCGGTGTTTCATTATAAAGGAAAATGGCAGGAGGGCCAAGTACCACCTGGTGATGAAGGGGTTGTCATCCTTCATTACCTGTAGGCACCTCAGAGGGGCATGATCTGTGAACAGGATAAACTGCTGGCCATGCAGGTAGTAGTGAAGGGTATCCACAGCCCACTTGACTGCGAGACACTCTTTCTCTATTGCCATAAAGTTTTTCTCCTGGGGAAAGAGTTTTCGACTGAGGTAGAGGATACGATGTTCCTCCCCCTCAAACTCCTGGGAGAGCTTGGCTCCTAGCCCGACTTCAGAGACATCCATCTGCAGGATAAAGGTCCTGTTGAAGTCAGGACTGCTTAACACTAGCAGTCTGCACAGTGTCACTTTGAGTTGTGCGAAGGCCTAGTCACACTCCGCTTACCATTGGACCTTGCTGGGGCAGATTTACAGGTGAGGTCTGTAAGTGGGATGGCAAGGGTAGAGAAGTGTGGTATGAACTAGTGGTAATACCCTGCCAATCCTAAGAAGGCCCTCACCTGGGTTTTTGCATTGGGTACTGGTCACTCGGCTATGGCTTGGACCTTACTGACCAAGAGTCTCACCTGTCCATTGCCTATACAGCACCATAAGTTCTTTGTTTCAGCTTTGGCCAAAGCACACTTCACTGTATTGGCCATCAGCCCTGCTTCTTGTAAGGATTGTAGTACAGCTGCCACCTTGGATACATGGGACTCCCAATCAGTGATGTCAATCACTACATCATCTAGGTATGCAGCTGCATAGTGGACATGGGGTTGCAGCAAGCAATTCATGAGCTTTTGAAAGGTTGTAGGTGCCCTATGTAAACCAAAAGGCATGGTACAGAACTGATATAGCCAAAATGGGGTAGCAAATGCTGTCTTTTCCTGAGACTCTGGGGTCAAAGGGATATGCCAGTACCATTTAGTTAGGTACAAAGTCGTGATATACTTGGCTTCCCCTAGTCCATCCAACAGTTTGTCTATCTGGGGCATAGGGTAGGCATCGAACTTCAAGAAGGCATTGATCCTGTGAAAATCAATACAGAAGTGGGTAGTCCCACCTTCTTTCGGTACTAACACTATGGGGCTATATCAATCACAGCTGGATTCCTCAATCACCCCCCAACTCTAGCATGTCCTGCAACTTCTTCTTAACAGTGTCTCAGGTGGCTTCTGGCAAGTGATATGGTCACTGCTGCACCTCCTCCCTTGGCTCTGATTCTATATGATGAGCTATCATCTGGGTTTTCCCTGGCAGGAAGGAGAAAACATCCAAAAACTGGCTTAGCAACTCTCCTAGTTGCTGTTTCTGCTTGTGAGACAGCTGTTTTCCCATTGGGACTTGTATCCCTAGATTCTCATCCAGCACTTGGGGTCCCAGATCCAATATGTCTGGTTCAGGGGAAATCAATAGGCTATCCCTCTGGTTCCAGAATTTCAGCAAATTGACATGGTAGATCTGGGTTTCTTTTTGCTTCTCTGGCTGGCAAACTTCATAGTCAACTGGGCCCACCCTCAGGGTAACTTCATAAGGCCCCTCCCATTTGGCTAGAAGCTTATTCTGCCTGCTCAGCAACAAAACTAGTACCTGATCCCCTAGTTTATATTCCCTCAACCGGGTTCCCTGATTATGACAGTAGTCTTGTCTTTGTTGAGCCTTCACCAGATTTTCTCTGGCAAATTTCCCCACCCAATGTAATCTTTTCTTCAATTGCAGCACATATTGCACCACATTTTCAGTCTTGGGGTTGGGTTTCTCCCACATCTCCTTTATTAGATCAAGAACACCTCATGGGTGGCACCCATAGAGCAGTTCAAAAGGAGGAAACCCTATAGAAGCTTGAGGGACCTCCTGCATTGAGAACATCAGTAAGCGAAGTAACCTGTCCCAGTCCCTGACCTCAGTGATTATGAACTTTCAAAACATCATTTTATGGGTTTTGTTGAATTGCTCCATGTGGCAATCAGTCTGGAGATGGTAGATTGAGGTCCTTATGGAGCTGATTCCCAATAAAGTACAAACCTCCTGAGTCAGCTGGCACATGAAGTTAGAACCCTGGTCAGTCAACATTTCCTTCAGTATTCCCATATGACTAAAAACCTTTAATAGCTCCCCGAATAACATTTTGGTTGAAATGCTTCTTAATGGGAGGGCCTCGGGGTACCAGGTAGCATGGTCTACAAACACCAGAATGTATTGGTACCCCCCTGCATTCATTTCAAGAGGTCCTACTATATCAACCCCAATCCAGTCAAAAGGTACCTCCATAACAGGTAAGGGTACTAAAGGGACCCTTGGATTGTTCTTTGGAGCTACTAACTGGCACTCAGGACAAGATGCACAATAAACTTCAGAAGTCTGCCCAGCAGCGGAGACTGAACTCGGGGATTGCCAGAGACTGTAAGAGGCCCTGAAGAAGCCCACTCCCTTTAGATGTCTGCCCAGCAGCGGAGACTGAACTCGGGGACTGCCAGAGCCTGTAAGAGGCCCTGAAGCAGCCCACTCCCTTTAGAAGTCTACCCAGCAGAGGAGAATGAACTCAGGGATTGCCAGAGCCTGTAAGAGGTAAAGTGTCCTGCACTACAGCCTGACTGTTGGAGAAAGTTAATCGCTTGGAGTCTGCTTTTCTGTCCCCACACAGTGACTGATTGACTGTGCCTCTGGATATCTGGACTGCTCTGCACGGGGATTTGGGGGCTATTTCTGTGTTACTTTAAGGGCTAGTGTACTGCTCATCTAGTACTGTTATCCTGTGATTTAGTAGCTGTTTAGATGCTGTTGTTAGACTGCTTACCTGTGGTAGGATTGCATAGAAAGTGTAGAGTGTGTGTCCCCCATCTTGCGCATGTGCAGTAGCCTCCTGTATCGGGATATAGTCCCAATAGCTGGCGCATGTGCAGTAGGGGCCTGATTTAGCCCGCTGCATACTAATTTGATTCCTTTTTTTGTCCTCCCTATATAGGCCCTGAAGCAGCCCACTCCCTTTAGAAGTCTGCCCAGCAGCGGAGACTGAACTCGGGGATTACCAGATCCTGTAAGAGGTAAAGCGTCCTGCGCTACAGCCTGGCTGTTGGAGAAAGTTAATCGCTTGGAGTCTGCTTTTCAGTCCCCACACAGTGACTGATTGACTGTGCTTCTGGATATCTGGACTGCTCTGCACGGGGATTTGGGGGCTATTTCTGTGTTACTTTAAGGTCTAGTGTACTGCTCATATAGTACTGTTATCCTGTGATTTAGTAGCTGTATAGATGCTTGTAAGAGAGAGCAAGCCGAAGATCCATCTGCCCCCCCTTTTGGGTTTCCTTAATGCAAATGCTGCAGGATATTCAGAGGGACTCCAAGATGTACACTGTGTCCTGTTTTATGTTTTATGTTGTGTTTGTTGGGCTGGCCACCCACAATCTGTATTTATTCTTATGTCTTCTGTTGTGTGTGATCCCCCCCCCCTTTGTATACATCATGGATCTCCTTCATAACACTAGCAGCCTTAAGTTATGGAAACTAAGTGTGAAGCAGAAATGTATTTAAAAATAAAGAAAATGCTGGCTTGTAACTTCAAGTCTTCAATTAATTAGTTTAAAGCCTCTTTGGAAAGCAGGCATTGCGACAGTGCGGGGCGTTTTTAAGAAGTCTGCTCAAACGCTCGCACTATCGCAAGGAAGGAAAAAGCTCTGGAAGCAGTCTTTAATTTAATAAGGGTTTCCATCTGCATTATAGACAGAACGGACGAAAAGAATCAAAATACAAGTGAAGTAAAGCCTTCCTTTTTATGGGAGATACAGAGAAGTCCAGACTGCTGCTGTTTAAATTCTTTCTGAGCTCTGCCTTTGTTGTTTAGTTAGCAGTCTGTAGAAAACTGTTTAAACCGCCTGAAAAGTACTGGTTTGGGCACAATATTCCTATCGCTAGTGCTGCCATTTAATTAAAGTAAATTCTCCACAAGGCACAGAAGGAGTTCCCCCTTAAAAAGCACTACTGAAAGAGAGTATTGGTAATGTGAGTAAACTTTGTGTGCCTCTGCTACTTGCTGAAAACACTCACATTACCAACACCTCTAGGAAGAAATATGTTTGGCTGTACTAAAAAGAATTAAGTAACACTTGACTTACCTGTATAAGGCAACTTAAATTATACCAAGGTAGTTTTCTTTTTAAAGTTTCTGTGTAGCCAAAATGCTGCTGTTTCAGAAGCTCCCTGCTTCATTGTTCCCTATGGACCGCGCTACCAGTTTCCTGTTTTATCCCTTACAAAGAGGAACTTCCTTCTGTGAAAGTTAAAATATTGAGACAGCTCATAAAATTTGTTTTGAAAGTCAAAATGTTTTTGGAATGTTACTTTATGTTTAAATAAAATAAGATATTTTATTTTGAGAAAGATTGAATGGATAAAATTTTAAAACTGGAGATACTTGAGGTCACGTGTCTGTAGAAACTGCTATAAGCAGAACTACCTAGGAAGCTAGCAGTGTAAGGGAGGTGTGAATCCGTTAACACCCAGTCCTGAGATAGTCAGTACTACCTCTGATATGTAAACTATGGACTTTTTGGCTTGGTTTATTATTTTGTCATTTCCAGTCTGCTCTAGGTAATACATTTTTAAGTTTATTCTGCTAATTTTTGTCTGAGCACTTTGTTTATCCCACACCATTTCACAATGCTGTTAGAGTGCTTACCTGTGGTAGGATTGCATAGAATGTGTAGCATGTGTGTCCCCCATCTTGCGCATGCGCAGTAGCCTCCTGTATCGGGATACTGTCCCAATAGTTGGCGCATGTGCAGTAGGGTCCTGATATAGCCCGCTGCATTCTAATGTGATTCCTCTGTTTGTCCTCCCTATATAGGCCCTGAAGCAGCCCACTCCCTTTAGAAGTCTGCCCAGCAGCAGAGACTGAACTCGGGGATTGCCAGGGCCTGTAAGAGTTAAAGTGTCCTGCACTACAGCCTGACTTTTGTGATGCACTTCCCACCCACCCCAGGTCAGCACTTCATTTATTGTTGCTGGCTGGTCATGTGTCACATCACCCGATCTCCTTTTTACTAAGTGTCCATTTTCCCATTTGCAGCTTATACACACCAACTACTAGGGATTGCTGCACTCTCCACTCTAGCTCCTCTTTCAACTCTCTACCCCTCCTAGCTACTGTTTGAAACCCACCCACTAGAGGTCACTGCAGTTCCCTATGAATCCTTTCTACCACCTACTTTCCTCGCTCCTCCCATCAGCCTACCACTAAGCACCTGCCAGCATCAAACCTGGTACCTTTTTGTCCAAAGTCTTCTAACTAACCACTAAGCCAATTGAAGCAGGCCAACATCTTCCTCTACTTTCAAACTCTTATCCCTTCCTCCCTCCTTTTCTGAATTAAAATAAACTTTCAACACTCTGTCCCTAAGCGGTGCTCAAACCCAGTACCCTTGCAGTCAGAGTCAGCAGTCTCTTACCCCCCACCTGCCAAAATATAAGTTTACCACTTCTCTCTTGCTGCCTTTGAACCCTGCACCCTCACTGTCAAAGTCAGCAGTTCCACCACTCAGCTAACACACCTGTCTATTAATTCTACAGGATTTCAAAATTCTAAAAACACTCTAACACTGCAAAAGTGTTATCTGAGTGTTTCTGCAGACCTTGAACCCTATTCCCTGCTGCTACAGCCACTGGTTGGGCTCCTTTCTGCTACCCAGGGCAAGACTTGAACCTAGTACCCTGTGCACCAGCCCTTCCACTATACCATAGCGGCAACTAGGCTTTAAGGTGACCTCTCACTACTATCTCCCCTCTATCATCCTAGTACCCCCATTCTTTCTTCACTTCAGCTCCCCCACCCTTAGTTACCAACTATGCATGTGCACCTCCTGCTCACCAGCCTCTCTCTTCTCCTCCTCCTTCTTTTGCCTTCCACCAACCCTATTGTCCCTATTAACCCTCGGCCTCACTACTCCAGTGTTCCTACCTACCCTCCTGTCTTCCCCTCCTCCTTTACCACTGCTCCTCCCCCTCCCTCCTCCTCCACACACCCCATATGCTCCTCTCCACCTCACCACCCATCCAGACATTACCTTTCCTCCCCCCCGGCTCCCTTGCGCTTCTGATCACGCAAGCCTTCTCTGCCTGTGCTGCCCTACCCACTCCCTGTGCTACGAAACCCCCTTCCTCATCCTATCGCTCCCAGCATAAACTCTCCATCTGCCACCCTCTGACCAGAGCAGTTCTCCTCCTACTACTCCTGACAGGGAACATACATCCCAACCCAGGCCCTGCCCCTCCCACCCACCCACCCAGCCCACTGGTCTTCAAGTAGCCTCCATGAACACATGCAGCCTGCTGAAAAAATTTGACACCCTACAGTGCTGGGCCTTGGCTCATCAATCAGACATCATAGCCCTGGTTGAAACTTGGCTGTCCAAATCCACCCCTGACTCATTTGTTTCCCTCCCAGGCTATACCTTATACCGGGAGGACCGAGTAGGCAAACGAAGGGGAGGCTGTGCAGTCTACACTAGGGATACAATACTTGGACATGCACTCCCCACCACTGCCCTTGTAAATGGGGCCCAGGCTCTTACCCTCAAACTCACCCCAGACCCCTCTAGGAGCCCTCTCTCTATCTCACCACAGCCTTTGTTCCCCCAAAGAACCAGCACCCGGCCCTGGTATCTTTAACTGACTACCTGGCCACCCTCCACCACAAGGCGGAACAAATCCTAGTTGGAGACCTTAATGTAAATTGGCTCAGCACCTCCTCATCCGCGATTATAGACTCATTTGCCACTCAAGAATTGACGCAACTTGTCACCCAGCTCACGAAAATAAACCCTAAGAGAGGTACCAGCACCCTACTGGATGTTATTATAACCAACCAACCCCATAAAATCCCAAACATCCAGGTCCTCCCAGACTCCCTAAGTGACCACTCCCCTATCCTATTTCATTGGGCAGTCCCCAATCCCAAACCCAAAGCCCAGACCACCCTCCGCAGGTGCCTCCGCCCTGGTGGGCTGAAAAAACTTAAAGTATTCCTCACCCAGATAAACTGGTCCCCATTAGGTCGTGCAACCGACATTGACACTGCCCTCATTCTTCCTCACACCTTCAACATGGCCTGTGATCTCTTTGCACCCTTCACCAAAATCCGGTCCAAAAAAACAGAATGCACCCTGGGTTAGCCCTGCCCTTCTACAATTATTACAAAATCGGGATAACCTCTGGCACCTTGCCACTGAAACAGGTCGTCTGTCTGATAGGCAGGCTTACAATGCAGCCCGGAATAAGTGCTCGTGGGCCATCAGGAAAGCCAAGGCCGACCATTACCAGGCCACCCTTACCTCCTCCTGGTGCTCGGCCCGGACTTTCTGGGATAATATTAAGCAACTTAATGGAAAAGCTCACTCCCCTGCCTCATCCCAGCTCACTAGAAATGGCACTACCACCACCGAGCCTGCCACCATAGCTAACTGGCTCAACACCGCTTTCACTGACCTTAGCTCAGTCCTCCCTAGTAATTTCTTTGACCCTCCCCCCAACCAACCTCCCCCTGTCCTCCAGCACCCCAGCTTCCACCTGTGCAAGATTTCCACCCGGGAAGCCAGACCCATCCTAATCAAAGCTTTGAATGGCAACAGTCCCGGCAGTGACTCACTGGACCCCAGTATCCTCAGGCTGGTGCTAGATGAAGTCCTTGCCCCACTCACCAGCCTAATTAACCAGTCACTCAGCCTGGGACAATTTCCCACAGCTTTGAAAACAGCCATAATCACACCAATTCATAAAGGGGGATGACAGGTTGTCGGCCAACAACTACCGGCCAATCTCCATCCCCCCCTCATCTCTAAAGCCCTGGAGAAAGTGGTGGCCATTCAAATCACTGATTATCTGGCTAAGCATAACATCTTATGCCCAGAACAACATGGCTTCCATGCTGGTCACAGTACCAGCACTGCCCTGATTGAATTCTCCAACTTCCTACACTCCTCCTTGGATACCAGCTCCCTAGCTGGTGCAGTGTTCATCGACCTCTCAAAGGCTTTCGACACCGTCTCCCATCCACTTCTGCTGAATGCACTCTGCCACACTGGTCTCTCAGCTGACCCCCTAGCATGGTGCAGAAGCTACCTTGACGCTCGATCTCAGTGTGTAAAAATCAATAGCACACTCTCCGATACCCGTTCCATTCACTCTGGGGTCCCCCCAAGGCTCCATCCTGGGCCCCCTTCTCTTCTCGCTCTATCTGAACACCCTGCCCAGTGCATGCCCTGGCAAAATTCTACTGTATGCAGATGACGCTGTCCTCTTTGCCACCCACCGCAATCCCGTCTCCCTCCAGAACACCCTACAGCAGTCTTTCAACAGTGCCAAAGCTTGGTTTAAGGAGCGCAGACTCATCATCAATCTTAAAAAGACCAAAGCTATGCTTTTTTCCCACCCCTAAAACAAAGCTAGCAACCACCCCCTCTATATCCTTCCAAGTACCAATCAGCCACTGGAACAAGTCTGCTCCTACAAATACCTTGGGGTTACCTTCGACTCAGCCCTCACATTTCACAACCACATAGATGCCCTAACGTCCACCACTAACACACGGCTTGGCATCATCTTCCACCACAGAACCTGCCTTCCCCCAAATGCTTTCCGGCTTGCTGTTATATAATCCGTTCTGTGCCTTGTAGACTATGGTCTACCAGTCTATGGTGCTGCCGACACCACTGCACTCAAAAAAAATTCACTTAACCCTGAATAAAGCCTGTAGATTGATTACTGGTGCCCTCAGGCTCACACACACCTGTCAGCTGTATGTCGAGGCTAAACTGCTTACCCTGGATGAACGGCTCCGATACCAAACCTGTCTCCTCACAAAAAAAAAACTACTCGGCCTCTCCCCCCCTGGGGTAACGGCAACACGGTCATCCAACAAGACCACTCTAATGGTCCCCAGATCAAGAACCAGCCATGGCCAGAGGTCCTTTTGCTATAGAGCCCCAACCTGGTTTAACTCTCTCCCTGCCCCCATCACCAATGCCACCACCATCTCCAAGTTCAAAACCTCCCTTAGAAACCACATCATCAACACTCGTAACTGCTCCTGTCTCTGAAAGTAGCCTCCACCTCTACTTCTCATGACAACACCCTCCGGGCGTCTCTCCACCTAGAACCTGGCCAGTGCCAACTGTCTCAGTGTTTACCTATTAGATTGCTCACTATTGATACCAACTTGTGTAACACCTGTTTTCAATTACATGTACCCTGTAACCTAAATGTATTTGTCTGACCACAATGTGACGTGGTGCCTCTGTTGAACGCCTATTGTTTTGCAAACCTATGCTATGTAACCAAAAAACTCTATGTATGTCTTTATGTGACGAAGTACCTTTGGAAACGAGCCTCTGGCTCAAAGGTTGTAAACTGATTTTACAAATAAATAAATAAATAAATAAGTCTTTAACATGTTGCTAGATGCCCAGCTAAAAGAATCCGGGGCAACATTCGGACTAATGTATTCTCTACCCCACAGTGCCCTGCCACAGGAATAGTGGGCAAGGTGGAGTAATTCCCCCCCGAAAGACTCGAGGGATTAGCAACTGACGTTGGGTATCCCCCGTCTGGGCCTCCTTACTCACTTGATACAGGATACCCCCTTGTAACTCAAAAATGAGGACAGCATGCTGCCTGATCCTCATCTACCACATCCCCTTCCCTGATGGCCAACTGGGTGTATACCTGACTGAGTATACCATCGGCCTGTTGATCTTTGGCAATGCCCGGGCAGTGCTTTAACACATCTTGCTCTGATAGGGATGGCCCTCTGGAACTTTGGTTAGGTGGGTCAGCATTAGGGTCGGGCTGTGGGACTGGACCCACTTTTGCCTTTGTTTCATCTCCCTCCTGTGCACCTGCCACTTCAGGATCCCTTTCCTTTGCTGCCCTATGTTCTCACTTAGATTTGTGGGTTCTTGTCTTTGCATTAAAAATTCCTGTGTCTTGGAAAGGAAAAACTTTCCCCAACTACAGGTGGCTGGCCCCCCTTCCCTCACAACCCTGAGACTGGGTAATTACCAAAGATAAATCTGCTTTCCATAAGTCATCAAACCATTTCCAATCTGTCCCCAGTAACACCAGAAAGAGTAACCCTGAGGTAACCCCCACCTTTATAGCCTCTGTTCGGTCCCCCAGAGTAAATGTAAGCATAGCACCAGGGTAAGCCTTTACATCCCCATGCACACATCAGATAGGTACGGGGTTCTGGTCCTGCCAGCATTGGGGGTTCACAAGGGCTGTCCTGACTAGGGACTGGTGTCTTCCTGAGTCCAACAGAGCCTCTGTCTCTATCCCTTCTACCTCAACAAAGATCACAAAATCTCAGAATTCAGAGCCCCCACCCCCACTGTACAGTGAATACAAATCTGTAAAATGTGCAGTCTATGAAGGTACAGTCCATATGGGGCAGTTCTTCACAAAGTGACCCTTCTGTCCACATGAGAAACATGCCCCTGTGTCTCAGTTATGGGTAAGCCTTTGGGTTTAGTCAGTAGGCCCTCAGGAAAATGTCTCCCTGGGTTGCTGGGTTGTTGTCTTTCCCAGAGTCTGACCCTTATTTGGTCCATTACCTCATTCCCTACATGCCCAAGGTCCCTTCACAGTTCCAGTCAACATTCCTTCAGTCTGGCTCCTGGGACAATTCCCCATCTTCCCAGGTGGTCTTGTAAGCTGGATCATGGGATGGGAGGAGAGTTCAACATCCAACACTTTTTCTGAGATCTGTATAGCCTCAGCTAGCATGGTGATCTTCAGTTTGTGAACCCTGCTCTGAATTCCCGGGGGCAGGATGTTCAGAAATTGTTCTAAGATGATTAACTCAGCCACCTCAGGGCCACTGCATCCTTTGGGTTTTAGCCAATGCCAACACAGGTCCCACAATTGTTGTCCCACTGCTCTAGGTTATGCACCTGCTGCAAATTTGAAGCTCTGAAACCTCCATTGGTAACTTTCTGCATTGATGCCTAGGTGGTCCAGGATTGCTGCTTTCACCTCTGTGCACTCCCCAGCTGTGGTACTGTCCACAGCTCAGTAGGCTGCTTGGGCTTCCCCTATCAGACAGGGGGAAAGGCAGACAGCCCACTGGGGTCTGGGCCATCCAGCAGCTTTCGCCACTCACTCAAATGTTGCCCTAGAAGGCCTCAGGATCATCCTCAGATGTAATTTTGGTCAGCATGGCAATCATCCTAGGAACCCCTGGCCCCACAAGGGTGGACCAGCCTCACCAGTAGGATCTTGTTGCAGCTGTTGCCCCAGGGACTGCAGGAGCTCCTGTTATTGCTGTCCCAGCTGTATAAGAAATTGCTGTTGTGCCTCCTGTTGTGCTTGTTGGGCCCATTGTTGCACCTCCTGCTGCTGCTGAGCCAGCTGGGTGAGAACCTGTTGTTGCTGAGCTTGTTGTGCCCATTGTTGTGCTTCCTGCTGCTGCTGTGCCAGCTGCCAGAAAGCCTGTTGTTGTTGTTCCATATCCATTTTTCCAGAATGTAACTAGTCCTGCTCACTCTGACAGGGGTTCAAATCTCACTTCTGACACCAAGTGTGACAAGTTGGCCTGTAGTAGATGGAGATACAACATGCTGGGTTTAAAGTTCATAGAACAAAGTGTACTTTTATTGCTTCAAAGATAAGTTGTTGCTCCAGAAAAACAATCAGTCAGTTCAACTTCTCCAGCCTGGTCAGGTAACATAAAGGTTAACAGAAAAAAGTTATTTCAGGCAGACTTGACAAAGGAATCTTTGAACCACCTATGTGGACCAGCAGTTTGTTCAATATATAGTCTCAAACAAAACAAACAGTTTGTAGGCCAGCAACTTTGAATGCACAGTTTCAGTTAAAGCACAGACAGTTTTCCCTTTTTGCCTTATTTGTAGGCTGTTATCAGCAGTACACTCCGCTCACTGTTTTTGGCCCAGCTGGCAGGACTGATCCTTCATCCCAGGACTCTCTTTTCTAGAAATGGTCTGGTTCTCAGCAGCAGGCATTCCACCCTCCGTCTTGCAGGGTTCTCTGCATAGGATCCTCTGCTCCCCGAAACAGTTTCCAGCTTCTAACTAACTCCTTGCTGGATTCTCTCTGCCTTTCAGCTATCCCTCTAATTAGTTACACCTGGGGAAGCACCCCTCCTTGCATGTTCATGTTGCATTCCCTGCATTTCCTCAGCCTCAAACAAGAGGTTAACCTGTTGTTCCCTAGTGTAGTGTTTACACTGTCACACTCATCAACACACTGGGATGGAGATCTGCAACACAACCCTATATTAATCTTTGCATTAGATTCTGGCGTTAGACATATTCATAACTGCTCCTCATCTATAATATTATTGTCGTTAATTAAGCTGGCATTGATACCCTCCTTTATAAGCAGTGCTACCCCTCCACCTCTTTTTCCTTGCCTTGGCTTTTGGAATAATTGACACCCCTTGGGGACTAAAAACTATTGATCTTCATTGCACCATGTTTCTGTAATTGCACAAAGGGTAATGTCTTCAGTTTCTAGAATACAATTTAGTTCCTCAAATTTGTTCTTCAAGCTTCTTGCTTTAAGAAGCAAGGTCCTCCAAATATCATCTTTATTATTGTAGACAGTATTGGACCCTTGGGGTCTATGAGTTTTATTCTGATCCCTAACCCCTTCCCTGATTCAGTTTAAATGGTGATGTATTGCTCTTTTGATTACTGTGCCAACACCCTTGTAGCCACCCTATTCAGATGTAGCCAATCTGCTGCAGAGAGGTTGGGTTTGTTGTCAAAGGCTCCCCAGTTGTTTAAGAAGTAGAAATTCTCCATCAGACACCACTTTTTGAGCCAGCCATTCAGCCTGGTAACATCCAGGTTTTTTTTTCTCCCTGCCCTTGATACTAGTAATCAACTTGAAATTATAACATAGAGAATAAAGTACGGGTTGGGGTGTGTAATGAGATTTTACACACACCCAAGTTGTGGTATGCTACATAAACCCCGAGGGTGAAGCCCGAGGGGCTTCTGAAAAGCATCCCACAATGAGGGTATGTGTAAAATCGAGTTTGACTCACATCCTGACCCATATTTTATTTTATATAATTGCTCGGTTTCCCTTTTTTGCCTCAGCAATTATATAAAATAAAAAGCTTCCGATGCATTTGTGGTGTGGCTTCTCAGGTGCTGATTTGAATCGACATATTTTAAAATCTTTTTTTGCCCTGATTTTTGAGGTTTTCACTGTGTAGGGGAAAAAAAAGAACTTACCGCCAAATTCTTCTGGCGGTCGCAGTGTTGTTTTGGGAGAGATGGAAGCGGTCAGCTGTCTCGAGTGGTGGCACTGCTGCATGAGCATGCACACAGCAAGGGAAACCGTGTGCATGTTTGTTGTTATAAACACTCCTTTAAAACAGCAAATTACGCCACGGTTTCCCTTATGGGAAAAAGGGGAAGTCGATTATTAAATTGCAGTTATTCTCTTTAAGTTTAGTTCCTAATTGTTTAAATTCCCTGATTATCCAGGAGTGTACCTTCCAAGGTAATTTGTTCCTACATGCAGTACAAAGATAGGCTCTTTAGTGCCTTCCATAAACCCTTCCAAACCTCTTTCCACATCTCTAATTCCAGCACCAGACAAACTAGATACATTTGTTGTCATCTTCCTGTTTTTACAAATATATGTGTCTGAATATTTAATTATTGAACCCCCATGACTGTAATACCCCAATCTGAGGTGCCTGATATGTTTTGGGGTGATTCCTGCCGACTTCTGTCTGATGTTGAGGGGGTTGCAGTTCCCATAGACTAGATATTATTATTCAGGTTCTGCCTTATTCCAGGGATTCTGTCTGTTATATCCATACTAATTATATGGGTCATCTGATTATCTTTATTTCTAGAAATTTCATCCCCCTTTCCAGGTTCCATTATTATTTGCCCCTTTGAAGAACTGCTAGTGCCTAGTCTTGATGGACTTTCCTGTGCTTTATTTTTTATGTGACTTACTTCCTCTCATGTGCACTCTTGGCTACTACCGATAATATGTAATGATCCGTCTCTTCCATTTATAGCTCCTAGATCATGATCTTTGTCCTGAAGAGATAAAAACTTGTGTTAAAGAAATTGGAGACATGCACGGGGGGGCAGAATCTGTCCTTTTTATGTTGGCTCATGAGTGCACGCCAGCCAACATATTGCATTTGTAGCAGATTTGGATGTGCGGTCACTGTGGGTGAATGCAGGAAATGCATCAGTAGGTGCATCCCTCAGTCGCCAATAAGGCAGCATGCAGGCATCACACCAGCTATATTTAATGAGGTGAGCACATCTAAGAAAAGGTCCACTGCAATGAGAGCCAAGCTTGTCATGCAGTGGCACCAGAACACATCTCACCCACGTGCCCTTCCAGGTAAAAGCAGTCCAATAAACATGGCGGCAGTGACTGCCACTGCCTGCCATAGTGCTGACTTTAGGGGTATCCAATCCCCCTGTTGACATGCCCTGACCCAGTTCATGTGCTGATGGGGGAGACCACTCCCTGTCAGCATAATGGCCCCCTTCCATTTCAATTCTGTGCCGAGGGGGTGCCCAATCTCCATCGGCATCATGCACCCCCCCCAACAGTCTTTCTTTACTGATGGGGGGACCAATCCCCTTCATTTTCTGTCCCCAGTTTAATTTGCTGATGGGGGAGCCCACTCCCTATTGGCATTTTTATTTATTTATTTCAATTAGGATTCATACCTTTGAGTCAAAAATTCATTTTCAAAGGCTCCAAGTCAAGGGCAAAAAAGCAGTACAATACAAACACAATAATATGCAATACAATACAGATAGCAGGGATCCCATGGTAGGCATAATGAAATCATTATAGTGTCACATGAGGTACAAGACTTGATGGTTTCAGGTACATCTTAACAATAGATAAAGTGCATTACATTATTTGTTGCAGGGTAGGGCTAGCCTGGTAGTAATGAACATGTCAGTAATATGGCAGTGTTATGTCAGAGGAATGATAGGGGAGGGAGTAAGCAACCAGAGTGGTGTTGTCAAAAATGGAGGCAGTCTGGGTAGGGAGAAATGAAGATGGTAAGGAGGTGATAAAGAGAGGCATAATGCCCCCCTGTTGTGTGCCGAAGAGGGTGCCCAATCCCCCTCGGCTCTTGCCCCCCATTTGGTATGTGCTGACAGGAGTGCTCAACCCCTGTCAGCTACAGCACCCCCCAAAAAACACTTAGGTGGCATACTGGGAGCCTACCCCAGTGTGCCAAATGCCCCTGAAAAAAAAACATCCTGCAATTCGTTTGTTTGGTTATTTAAACCTGTAATTAAGAAAATGGTCCCTCGTGGTCTGTCCTGCTCCCTCCCCCAACCCGGACCCACTCTCTGCATACCCTACCTCCCCACACCCCCCATCACCCCATACTTACCTCCGGAGCATGGTGCGATGATCTTCGGTGGACCAGGAACATGTCTGCACTCTTCAAAGGCGACCGCTAACTGAAGAAATGCTGGTAAGCTGTATAATGGCATTAACAGGGTTTATTCAACTTTGGTGCATATCTCAGAAATATGTGGGAATTTTGTCACCAAGTTTTCAACATGGGGTTATTGGGACCCCTCCTCATGAATTCAGTCACTGTCATGGCGTTATTCCGTCCCGAAAGGTGATTTTGCGGTCACTGCACTGAATCACCTTTCGGGACTGATTAATGAAATGACAGTGCCGCTGTTCATAAGGGGAGCTCTCAAAAAGCCTATGTTGCAAATTTTGTAAAAAAAAATCCAAAAAATGGCTGTTTTACGAGCGTGCTTTGTGCAGTTTCCACGTACGCTTGTAACTTCATGAATTTGTAATATTTTCATTGCAGATTTTCAAAACTGGCATTTTACCACACCTTCTTATGAACAGTGCAGCTGTCATTTTACATATCCTGGCTAAAATATGTTTTCACATGTCCGGCATAGAATAGCACGGTCACTGTGCAAAATCAGTTTTCGAGACAGTTTGAGAAAATGACGGTGACACTGTTCATGAACAGAAGTCCTAAAATGCTTATATTGAAAATTTGATGACGAAGGTCCATAAAATGATTGTGTTATAAGCTTGCATTGCACAGTTTCCATGCACCCTTGTAACTTCACGAATTTGCAATATTTTCATTCCACATTTTCAACACTGGCATTTTTTCACACCTCCTTATGAACAGAATTGCTGTCATTTTTCACATCCTGCGCAAAATGTGTTTTCACACCTGTGGTGCACAATGGCATGGTCACTGTGTAAAATCAACTTTTGGGACAGACTAACAAAATCACAGTGCCACTGTTCATGAGGGGAGATCCCAAAATGCCTACGCTGAAAAATGCGGTTAAAAAAATAACAAAAATAATTGGGTTATGGATGTGTGTTGCGCAGTTTCTATGCATGCTCATGACTTTACCAATTTTTCAGATTTTCACTTCAGATTTTCAATGTTGCCATTTTTTTAACACACTCTTATGAACAGTGTAGTTGTCATTTTTCACATCCAGCCCAAAATGTGTTTTCGTACCTGTGACACCAAATGGTGCAGTCGCTGTGCAAAATCACCTTTCGGCTAACAAACTGATAGTGCCGCTCTTCATGAGGTGGGGTCACAAAAAGCCCATGGTGAAAATCTGGAGTGAAAATGCAAACAAACGCCTATGGTGTTAGGGCTTCCAACTGTAACACCCCACCCTGTACAGACTGATAGACATCAGGGGTGATACTTGGGAACATCAGCTGTAATGCTCATGCCATTCCACCCCCATCCCCCATCCTGCAGCCAGTGACAGGCATTGAGGTGTGCCTTGCAGTTTTCGGCCCCAAAAGTTCATCCCATTCTCCTATACTACACCCATCTCACCGTATTCCCTTATGGAGTGGGGTAACTATATGGCCCAAAGTACACCACTCAACTTGTCAGTGTCTACAGGGTAGGGTGAGATGAAATAGCATGAGCATTGCAGATGACAACCCAAAGGCACATCCCAATGCCTGTCACTCTTTGCAGGGTGGGGGTGAGGTTGACATCAGTTCAATACTTCACTGCCATTCCTATTATGCATCTCTAACTCGTGCACTACCAGTACCAATGCCATGAGACAACATTCAGCTTTGGCAAATGCTTTTTTTTAGTCTTTGGTAGATGGGTAAGGCCCATTAGGCACAAGTGCCTGTTTTCAGGGGTGATCTGGGAGCACTGGGCAGTTAAGTGACTTGCTCAGAGTTATACAGTATCCAAGTGGAGGTTGTAAGAATCAAACCAAGGTCTGGTCTGCTGGATGTACCAAGCTTGTTCACAGTTCGTTACTCTAACCTCTAGGCTATACTACCAGCCCATACGTCATAACGCTTCAATGGGTTGACCAGCAACTACAATCCAAATATCTTCTATGTGGATGAGGAGGGAACACAGGTGGACAGGTTGATGACACAGGTAAATTGGGATGACAGACATTCTATTATGCCATTCTGGGGAGAGCTGTGTGAAGCCGGAGTAGGAGTAAATGTGAGGCAAACTACACTTGGCCTGTCACCATAGCAACAGGTGCATTAATTCTAATTTCATGCCAGCCTGCAGATTAATTCAAACTCGCAATGCTCCGTAGTGAGTCACATTCATGACAGCAGATAGCCCTCACTGCCCATATGCAATTGCATGGCTTGCAAGTGACCAACACAACCAATGGATCATGAATGAATGAGTCGTAATGGGAGTGTTTACAGAGGATGAGAGGAGGGAAGATGTAGTCCCTCTTCACAACAGTGGGATAGTGAGGAGGCTTTAAAGTGGAAACCAATCAGCAGAACCTCAATAGTACAGAAAATTAGGGATTTTACAATTTAAGAAAAGGATTGCTCAACACCTGGAAACCAGTGGAGCACCAGAACTGACCCAGTATGGCTTCATAGCAGGAAGAACATGTCAGAAAAATATATTTGATATGTTTATCTAGGTGAAAAGGGAAGTGGAGTTGAGGGGAGGAAGAAGTGGTGGATAACACCTACCTTGATTTCAGTAAGGCCTTGAAACCCACTGCACATGGAAGAGTACTGAACAAGCTGGGCAGCCAGTGAGTGGGCCATAAGGTGGTAAACTGGGTTAGGAACTAGTTGAGCGATAGATAACAGAGGGTGGTGGTAAATGAAGGTCAATCTAAGGAAAGTAGGGTGAGCTGTGGGGTGCCACAATTATCTCTTCCGGGGACAGTTGTATTTCATAGCTTCTAAAGTGACATTTTTGGGAGGGCTCTGGAAGAGAAGGGAAGGTGTACCTCTTTGAAGATGGCAGTAATATCTGCAAGCAGGGTGCACACTCCATGAATGAGGGACAAATGAGGGGGACCTAGGTAAACTGGAGTGATGGCGTACTGTGCTAAATCTGAGATTCCATGCAAAAAAGTACTATATCATGAAACTGGGGTGCAAGACAGAGGAGGATTACATGATAGGGGGTGATACTGATGGTCATTAAGCAGGAAAGGGATTTAGGGATAATCATACCTGATGACCTAACAGCAACCAAACCATATTGTAAGTCAGCAGGGTGAGCTAGTGTGAGGATGTGATGCATAGGGATCAGTATCACCAACATAAGAAAAGAGGAGGTGATGCCACCGTACAGATCATTTGTGATGCCTCATTTGGAGTACTGTGTCTAGTTCTGGAGGCCACATCTCCTACTAAGTCCAGTTCTAGAGGCTACATCTCTGTAATGAGTTAGACAGTGTGGACGCTGTTCTAATAAGGTCATCAAGGATGGTGCAGGGATTAAAACAAAATTCACAATAAAAGAGACTGAGAAACCTCCCTGTGTATACCCTGTAGGACTGGAGAGACAGAGAAGACATAATAGAAACCTGCCAGTATCAAATGGTCATAAATAGTGTATCAGAGGATAGCATCTTCATAAGGTACATGTTCATGAAGGAGGAGGTAATGACATGAGTTTGGAAGGGGGTAGTCTCAGGGGTAAACATCAGGAAGTATTTCTTCACGGAAAGGGTGGTGGATGCCTAGAATGAACTAACTCTTAGTTGAGGTAGTGGGGGACAACACAGTGGGGGAATTCTATAAAGCATAGAACTGGCAAAGTGGAAGAGTAGTGACAGGAAAGAAAAGGTAAAGCCAGATATCAAGTAGAGTATGCAACTTTTACAGTAAGTCGAGAGAATGGACACACTGTACAAGGCTATTGGTCCTCATCTGCAGTTAATTTCTATGATTCTAGGACACCATTCTATGTAATAATGTGCACATCACAGGACCACTATATCATACTTGACATGTGCCTGACAGCATTCCTAATAGGGCAATGGAAGCATACATTACTACTGAGGTGATAATGCCTGCACTTACATGTAATTGCAATACAATCAGACTTTGTTGGAAGGGGTATCACGTCAAAAGAGCAATCCAGAATGAGTGACTGATAAATGTACATATCATTGTGCTTGCTTTCAGGTTTAGAAACATAGAAGTTGACGGCAGATAAGGACCACAAGGCCCATCCAGTCCGCCCATTTCTTTTTCTACCTTATGAATTTGCCATCGGGCTTTACTCTGTCAATAGCCTATCTATTCATACTCAACTGTATTGCTTACTTATGCCTATCCCATGCCTCTTTGAAGTCCTGCACTGTATTCATATCCACCACTTCTTGAGGTATGCCGTTCCATGTATCCACCACCCTTTCTGTGAAAAAGAACTTCCTCACATTACCCCTTAATCGGTCTGCATCTAATCTCATGCTGTGTTCTCTTGTCCTGCTATTTTTCTTATACTGAAACATGTTAAGACTCTTTCACCTTGTTAATGCCCTTAAGGTGTTTGAATGTTTCAATCATATGACCTCTCTCCCGTCTTTGCTCTAGGGTATATATATATTGAGCTCCTTTAATCTGTCGTCATAAGTTTTCTGATGCAGTCCTTGCACCATTTTGATTGCCCTTCTCTGGACTGCCTCAGTTTGGTTACAGTGCTTGTGAAAGTGCAGCCTCCAGTACTGCACACAATACTCCAGATGGGGTCTAACCAGAAAGGATAGACCTGGCACTGGGCTTGGGGGCAGGTGCCGTAGCCTACCCTGCAGACCATTTATTTCCCTGTTCTGGTGTGCACTACCCCATCCTGTATGTGGTGCATGTCCCTGATGCTACAGCACACGACAACCATGCCAAGCATCAGCCACACTATGTACATGCAGTCCTGCATGCTGCACCACCCCCAGTTTCCACCGGAAGCCGCTGGCATGCCGAGCGATGCCCCATCCCCACCTTGGGGAGAAGAGCAGCCCAACAGGTGCTCAATCCTCACCCGCCCCTGCCGATCCCTGGCACCTGAGCTCACTCCCGAACTCAGTTTACTGGCATAGCGCGAGATGTCGCATCCAGTGCCTCAACCTTCAGTGCCACCAGGCCAGACTCCCAGTTGCCATTCTTCTGACCCTTTTCCTAAATTATCTAGATCTCTTCTCATTCTGCCCACCCTATCTGGATCATCTACTCTGTTGTAGATCTTGGTATCATCTGCAAACAGACAAACCTTACCCTCCAGTCAATCTGCAATATTACTGATGAAGATATTGAAGAGGACTGGCCCCAGGACTGATCCCTGAGGTACCATACTTGTGATTTGCATCTCTTCTGACTGTATACCATTTACCACCACTCTCTGTTTTCTGCCCTTCAACCAGTTTGCCACCCAGTTGACCAACTTCTGACCCACCTGAGCCTACCCAGCTAATTAATCAGTCTTCTTTGTGGAATAGTATCAAAAGCTATGCTGAAGTCAAGGTAGATGACATCAACTGCTCCCCCTTGGTCCACCACTCTGGTAACCCAGTCAGATAAATCTATGAGATTAGTCTGACAGGATCTTCTTTTTGTAAACCCATGTTGTCTTGGATCATGTGCTCCTATGGATTCCAGGTGTTACACTATCCTTTCCTTAAGGAGTGCCTCCATAATCTTGCCCACCACTGAGGGAAGATGGACTGGTCTGTAGTGCCCTGTCTCCTCTCTGCTACCACTCTTGTGGAGCGGGATCACATGAGCCATTCTCCAGTCTTCTGGGACCTCTCCTGTGTGCAGAGACTCACTAAACAGTTCTGATAATGGCTCTGCTAGTTCCACCCTTAGCTCCTTTAGTACCCTGGGATGTATACCATCAGGTCCCATTGTGTTGTCCACCCTGAGCTTATTGAGCTCTTGTAGGACTCTTTCTTTTGTGAAGGAGCTAGTGCATATCTCCCTCCCTCCTCCCTGCGTCCATGGCGCTGAGCTGTGGGTCCTGCCCTACCTTCTCTTCAGTAAATACTGAGCAGAAGTATCTATTTCAGATAGATGATTTTACATGATCCTCCTCATTACATGCCCCCTTATCCCCTTTGGTCTTAGCAATACCCCCTCTGGACTTTCTCCTTTCACTAATGTATCTATAGAAAATCTTGTCACCTTCTTTTACTGTTTGTGCTAGTGTTTCCTCAGTTTGGGACTTTGCCTGCCTTACTGCCTTCCCTGCTTCCCTTAGGGAAGTTTGGTATGACTCCCTATCTTCATCCTGCTGCATCCCTTAAATTTCCTGAAGGCCAGCCTTTTGGCTTCGACCTTTACTGCTGCTGTTTTTGAGAACCAAGGTGGTTTCTTTCCTCTTTTGCACTCCCCTTTCTCTCTAAAACAATGTGATGTTGCTTCAAGTATTGCATCCTTAATGCTTACCCACTTTGCCTGTACCCCCTCACCTAGATTTCTTTTTGCTAGGGCTAGCTTAACTCTGTTGGCCATCTTATCAAAGTCAGCTCCTCTGAAGTCCCATATTTTGCCTTGGAATGGGATGATTTAATTTGGCTACTGTGGAGGGATAGCGGATGACAGAATAGCAAGGGAGGATTGGAAAAAATGGTGAGGGAAGGGAATAGCAGTGGGAGTGAAGAGGGAGAAGAGGGATGAGCTAACTAGGGATGAGGAGCATGATGCCACCAGGTAGGGATACCAGCTGCAGTGGTGGTGGCCCCAGGATAAAGACTTCAGGCAGGTATGTCATTTTATTTATTTTTGGCAAGTTATTGATTACACATTAAACATGTATTCAGATATGCACCAATTTAGTATTCAACGTACATAGCTGTGTGCTGTATTTGTGTTCACCATGATGTACTCACTCTTGTGCTAGTCACTGAAAAATATTTACTCTTGCGACATGGAACCTTCGGAGGGTAGAGATAACAACACTAACCACATACTGCTCTGTATACTGCATAGGACACATGCAGCTTGCACAACAGTGTAAAACTAATATGAAACTCCTCATCATTTGCACTGTCTGTAAATAGCTGCAGTTCAAGAACATGAACTACTGACAGTCCAAATTTTAATCTTCCTGACCCCCATGCAACTCAGAATGCTAATGGGGGAAGGGGTTGTCTCCTTCAGCCCATCAGCTTCTAAAGTCCAGATTTCAGAAATAAAGTACATCATGGTGGTACAGGTTAAGCCACTTTATTCAAACACTTCACATGATACATTTTGATACCTGCAGAGTATAGAGCATAGGGAAAAGTGTACCCCATAGGCACCCCCTCCTTATACCACAACTGTAGCACAATACCTCAATAGGCTTCACAACAGAGATTATAACAGTCACCAAACAAGGTGCTCAGTTTCTTAAATAACCACTTGCATCCACTGTATATAGTTTATATCATAGGAACTATAGCACAGTGGCTTAAGACTCTGAGCTATAGATCTAGAGACCCGGGTTTGAGTCCCACAGCCAAGTAGATGCATACTGTGTGATCCTAAGCAAGCCATTTAACTGCCTTGTTCTCCCAGGTTGCAACTGAAAACAAGCTTCAGCTTAGTGTGCCACTCCTGGTTAAACAGTGTTTCCCCTATGCTGCTTAACAGAATAATATGTAGTAGTTCTGACATTTGACAGGAGCTACTCACAGTAACTATTATGACTACCTACAGTATAAGACATAAAGTGCATGCCACACAAGTTCACTCAAATATAGGGCACAATTACATAATGTTCACGATATGTACAGTATATAGACAGTATCCTTATTCCTTACCCTACTCATATGAATTAAAGAACACTTAGTACATTGATCTTTTAAGGAAACATTTTATGCATTAATTGAGACATAGGGTGAGGTGTCAGGATTTCCTTTATTTTTTAAATGAGTAACACTGCAACAAGACTAGCACACACTCACGACAGTTTTAACAGTGAACTCCGATTACAAAGAAAGGTGATACTCAAAACATAAAAACAGTAATCTTAAGTACCCAAATAAATAAACCTAGTAAACCAAAATGAGTCTACATTCAAAAATCAGATCATTATTACAATATACTGCGTGCCATAAGGATTAAATTAGCATTTGAATATAGGATACTGTACAATTTCCTTTGATTGTCATCGAACATAAGCAGACCAAAACTGGTCATTCAATAGACAGAGGGGATGATATAGAGGTTTTGTTTAAAAACTTATGCTTCACTTGCAGGATATCACCTTTTGCACAAATTTTTAATGCCCACCTGCCACAGTTTTTCCCCTGGACTTCGCTGTCAGAATTTGCTACCCTCTAACTGTTGCAGTGTGCATGCGTGATGCTAATACATATGCGCAGTTGATGAGAGTGGCAAATTCTGATGGGTAGCACGATTTGATACTATACCGGGAACAAGTCTGCACTCTTCAACACTGACCGTTAACTGAGGAAATGCCAGTAATTGTATAATGGCATAAAGAGGGTTTTTTCAACTTTGGTGCATATCTTGGCCATTTTGGGGAATTTTGGCACAAATTTTTTTTGAACATAGGGTTCTTGGGACCACTCCTCAAAAACTCAGTCACTGTCATGTCGTTATTCAGTCCTGAGAGGTGATTTCACGGTCACTGCGTGGAATCACCTTTTGGGATCAATTAAGGAAATGACAGTGCCACTGTTCATGAGGGGGGCTCTCAAAAAGCCTATGTTGCAAATTTGGTGAAAAAAATCCAAAAAATGGCTGTTTCATGAGTGTGCATTGTGCAGTTTCCATGCACACTCGTAACTTCATGAATTTGTAATAGTTTCACTCCACATTTTCAACATTGCCTTTTTCCCACACCCTCCTTATGAACAGTACAGCTATCATTTTACATATCCTGGCTGAAATGTATTTTTGCACTTCCAGTCACAATAGCTCGGTCATTTTAGAAAATCCATTTTAGGGACAGAGTAACAAAATGACAGTGACACTGTTCATGAGCAGATGTCCTAAAATGCCTATGTTAAAAATTTGGTGACAAACGTCCATAATGACTGTGTTACAAGCATGCGCTGCACAGATTTAATGCACACTTGTAACTTCGCAAATCTGCAATATTTTCATGCCACATTTTCAACACTGGCATTTTTTCACACCTCCTTATGAACAGTACAGATGTCATTTTTCACATCCTGCCCGAAATGTGTTTTTGCACCTGTGGTACACAATCACATGGTCGCTGTGGGAATCAATCTTTTGGAACAGATTAACAAACTCACAGTGCCACTGTACATGAGGGGAGGTCCCAAAATGCCTATGTTGAAAATATGGTTAAAAAAATCCCCAAAATAATTGGGTTATGGATGTGTATTGTGCAGTTTCTATGCATGCTCATGACTTCACCAATTTTTATGTTGATTGCGCACATGCACAAGAAACATATTGCAGCAGGTTGTGGAGGCATGGCACTGTTGTGGCCAATGTCCCCCATAGCCTTTAAAGGCTTGGCCCGCTTCTGCCAATGCCATGGCATGCTGCTGCTGACACTAATTCAGCCAGCGTACCACCAACTTGTAAAATATTAGCTGCTACAGTCAGGGGCTGCCTTGTCATTGCAGTGTCATCTGCTGCAATGAGGGAGCAAACCCTCATTGCAGGGCTCCCTTGCATTCCCCGCCTGTTTGCAAAAGGGGTGCCCAATCCCCCTCATCATCATGTCCCCTCCCCTGTTTTTTTGCTGATGGGGGTGCCCAATCCCCGTTGGAATAATGTCACCCCCCTGTAGTCCCCATCAGCATGATGTGCCTTCCCCTTTTGTTGTGTGCTGATGGGGTTGCCTAATCCCCCATCAGCTACAGCTGCCCCCCCCAAAAAAGGAGTCTGTTGGCATGCTGGGAGCCCACTCAAGCATGCCACATGCCACTGAAAACAAAAAATGATCCTGCAATGACTTTTTTTTTTGACCTGTGCAAAAAGGAAATGGTCCCTCTGTGGTCTCCCTGCCCACCTCCCGCAACCTACACCCAAACACTGTGCACCCTGCCTCCCCAAACCCCCCTCACCCACCCCATACTTACCTTCAGAGTCTGGCACGACTATCTTCGGTGGACCAGGAACACGTCAGCACTCTTCAAAGCTGGCTGCAAGCTGAGGAAATGCCAGTAAGCTGTTTAATGGAATAAATAAGTTTTTTTTCAATTTTAATGCATACCTTAGTCATTATTTGAAATGTTGGCACTACATTTTCAGCATGGGGTTTTTGGGACCCCTCCTCATTAATTCTGCCACTGTCATGGCGTTATTTGGCCCTGAAAGGTGATTTCATGGTCACTGCATGAAATCACCTTTTGGGACTGATTCACAAAATGACAGTACCAGTGTTCATGAGGTGGGATCTCAAAAACCCTATGTTGCAAATTTGGTGGGAAAAATCAAAAAAATGACTGTTTTACGAGCGTGCATTGTGCAGTTGCTATGCACGTTTGTAACTTTGAGAATTTGCAATATTTTCATGCCAGATTTTTAACTTTGCCATTTTTCCATACCTCCTTGTGAACAGTACAGCAGTCATTTTTCACATGTTGGCTGAAATGTGTTTACGCACTTCCGGCATAGAATAGCATGGTCGCTGTGGGAAATCAGTGTTCAGGACAGATTATAAAAATGGCAGTGACACTGTTCATGAACAGAGGTCCTAAAATGCCTCTGTTAAAAATTTGGTGCCGATACTCCATAAAATGACTGTGTTATAAGCATGCGTTGCGAAGTTTGCAAGTACACTTGTAGGTTCACGAATTTATAATATTTACACTCTAGATTTTCAACATTGCATTGTTCTGCATCTCCTTATGAACGGTACAGCTGTCATTTTTTAGATCTTGGCCGAAATGAGTTTTCTCACTTCTGGTGCAGAATAGCGCAGTCGCTGTGGGAAATCCATGTTCAGGACACATTATGGAAATAACAGTGACACCGTTCATTAACAAAGGTCGTAAAATGCCTATGTTGAAAATTTGGTGGCAAAAGTCCATAAAATGAGTGTGCTACAAGCATGTGTTGCTCAGTTTCCATGCAAGCTCATACCTTTACAACTTTGCAATATTTTGACTCCAGATTTTCAACATTGCCATTTTTCCAAACCTCCTTATAAACAGTGCAGCTGTCATTTTTCACATGCTGACCGAAATGTGTTTTTGCTCTTCCGTTGCACAACAGCACGGTTGCTGTGGGAAATCAGTGTTCGGGACACATTAAGAAAATCTCACTGACATTGTTCATAAGGCGAGGTCCTAAAATGCCTATGTTAAAAATTTTGTGATGAAAGAAGAGAAGGAACTAGAAGGGGGACAGGATCAGATCTACAGTACAGTAGCTTCTTGTTTTACATAGTTTTTCATGGATTCTACTTGGTAGAATGTTTATTTTCTTTCTTACTACTAAGGGGCTAGCAGGGTATTGTTTGGGGCTGTTGAAATTTTGAAACCTGTTTTGGTAGCTAAAAGTGGGCTCATTTGTTTGGTTTACGGTGTGGCAGGCTGCATTTGTAGAGGCCTATTTCTTCTCTTTTAAACATCATTGGTGTAATTTAACTGGTCTGTTTCTTTGAATTGGAGACCTATATCTTCTAATTCCAAACCTATTTTGATGTATTGTTGGTGAAGCTGTTTGAATTGATGTCCTGTTTCTTTGGGTAGCAAACCTATGTTGGGGGCTTTGAGTAGAATTGATTCATTGTTGCTGGCGTCACTAGCTGCAAAGTTTTGAGTGGGGGAAGGGTGCTAATTGTCTGACTAGAGGCCTCAGCTACCTGATTGTTTCCGGAAGACTTGGGCTGGTCCCACCCACCCAAACCCCTCACCCCACCCACCCCTGGTCAATTATTCCCTTTATACTAGGGGTTCTGACATCACTTCCTCAAACAGGCAAAGGATTTGCACCTGTCATAACAGAAGCAGACATCCAGGAAAGGAACTGCAGCAAGTGAAGAGGTGACTGCTCTCTCAGTGGAAGGGAAGTAAATGCAAATCTAGGCGCTTTCACTATTATTACTTCACATTGTTATTGCATTGGGTAAAGGAGGAGTAGGAGTGGAAGAAGGTTGTGCAATGGCTACTTAACATTTTTTTGAGTATGGATAGGAATATAAAAAGCAGTTGCCCAACATATCTAAATTGTGCAACAAAGGAGGTAAGGGAAATAAAGAATGTTTTGCACCGATAGAGGGGGGAGAGTGGGGACTTGGGGGAGTGTTTGGTATCCTGCATCTGGAAGGGTGGGGGGTCACTGGTGGGCAACGACAGCAATGGGTAGGGTGGTAGGCTGCAACAACTGCGGTGCACCAATCTTTCTAAACATTGCCTGGAGAGTGAGAGGATGTTTAGTGTGCAACCACATAAAAAAACTTAGAAAGGAGATTGAGGGTCTGCAGGAGGAACTAAGACAGGCAAGGCAGATTGGGGGTGGGTTTAGCCCAATACTGGAGGGAGGAAGAAGGGGAGATGAGGGAAGGCAATTTAAGCCAACAGTGGTGAGGAGAGGGTCAGAAGAAGGGAAGCAGAGACAAAGGGGCCCAGGCCAGGAAGAACGATTGCCGGGGAAACCAGGTCAGGAGACAAAAGTCAAATGGAAGGCGGCAATAGGGACTTGTGAGGGGAGGCGAAGAAGTGGCAAAAGTCATGGAGTGGAAAGGAGAGAACAGGTTGCTATGCAGAGAGAGGAAGCAGGCATTTGTGAAGGATCTTCAGAAAATAGTTTTGCACTGCTAGAGAGGAAGAAGGTGGAGGAGGGAAGTGATGAAATTAGAGGAGTAATTGATAAATGCTTGGACCAAACTGGAGCGGGGGGAAGTTCTGCTGGGAGAACTGCAACAGGGGTAAAAGGGCATAATAATGTGCAGGAGGAAGAAGAGGAGTTGGAAATGAGGGAGGGAGATGAAAGAAAACAAGCAGGGAGTAAGAGGAGTGGAATCTTAGTGCTGGGGGACTCAATACTAAGAGGAGTTAGGTGGGGTAGCAAGGCAGAGAGGCATAGTCGCATTTGGGTGGAGGCCATGCCAGGAATGACAGCGGAAAGGGTGGGACAATCTGTTCTGAAATATGCTAGAAGGGGTAGGGACAAGCCTCATTTAATTATACATCTTGGGACAAATGACCTGGCTGACAAAACAGTGGATATAGTCCAGAGGAAGTTTGAGGAACTAGCACAATTATGTGAGGGGGCAGGAAAATCAGTAACTTTTTCCGAGATACTTCCGGTGCCAAAGGCAAGCACAACAAGAAAGCTGAGAATAGAGGAATTTAACAGATGGCTAAGAACCTGGTGTTGTGCTAAAGGGTATGGGCTGTTGGGGGTGGGGAGGGACCTGGGAGAACAGTAGTCTCTATGCCAAAGACAGACTACACTTGAGTGAGGAGGAAAGAAAGTGTTGAAACAGAGGATGGAAGAATATATAGAGGAAGTTGGGAGTTTAAACTAGGAGTGGGGTGGCAGTTGGGAAGAGATATGCAGAGACCACAGGTTGGGAAATCATATGAACTTACCCCCATGACAGTGACAAAGGACAAATGGCAAGTACTATTGGTGATGCTAGGAAAGGAGGGCAGGATGGGAGGAGGGGAAAGGGTGGAAGGTGGTTACCCTTAATGCTAGGAGCCTTGGGAGGAAAACTGCAGAGTTGCAGGTTCTCATGGCAGAGGGAGAAGTGGACATTGCAGCCATCACGGAAACATGGGCCACCCAATATAATGACTGGGACCTGTCTGTACCAGGGTACAGGTTATTTCGTAGGGACAGGGTGACTGGGAATGGAGGGGTGGCACTATATGTGAAGGAAGGACTGAAGTGTGTAAGGGGAGGAGGGTAGTACAGAGTCACTTTGGGTGCAAATCCAGGATTCCAAGAATAGGATTCTTAGAATGGGAGTGGTGTACAGGCCACCATCTCAGATGGAGGAGTTAGACAGGGAACTAGCGGGACAGATCAGGAGGACCTGCGAGAAGGGTAGTGTGGTGATTGTGGGGGACTTCAACATGCCAGGAGTGGACTGGAGCACCCCAACAACCAGGAACAGAAGGGAGCAGGTACTGCTGGATGCCTTCAGGACAGCTTCCTGCTGCAAATGGTCAGTGAACCAACCAGGTTAGGGAATACGCTTGACCTTGTGCTGGCAAATGGGGACTTTGTGAGAGAACTTATAGTGGAGGAACCACTGTCAGGAGTGACCACCACTCAGTATGGCTCACATTGGATATGGGCAAGGAAGGAGTGGAATCTGGCACAAGAGTGCTGGACTTCCAGGAGGGCGACTTTGGGAGGATGGGGAAGTGGTAAAGGGTACCCGGCCAGAATTCAATCTAGTATGGACACTAACCAGAGGTGGGAGCTCATAAAGCTGGGGGATAGTGGAGGCAACCAAAACCTGCTGCAAAGCCCAGAGCAAGAAGGCTAGGGCTAAGAAACCGAGCTGGTTGAGCAAAGAGGTCATGGAAAAGGTAAGGAGGAAAAGAGCTGCCTTTAGGAAGTACAAGAAAACAGGAGGGGGAGGACAGAGGAGTACTTGACAGAATCGAAGGAGGTGACAAGGGCAGTAAGGGAGCCAAAGCATCTATGGAGCTCAGGCTGGCACAAGGCATTAAGAAGGGAAGAAGGACTTCTTTAAGTACATCAGGAGAAAGGGGCTGTAAGGACCACATAGTAAGATTAGGAAGGAGGGGTTGGGTGGAAGCAGGAGTACGATAAAGGCGGAAGCACTAAATGATACTTCTGCTCAGTATTTACTAAAGAGAAGGGGGTGACACCCAAGATGGGAGAAATAGCAGACACAGGGGGGGGAAGTGGTGACAGATGGGGAAATCATGGCGGGCAGAGTTCGAGAGGGTTTGAAGGCACTGAGGGTGGACAAGGCCCCAGGCCCAGATGGCATCCACCCAGGGTACTGAAGGAGCTGGCAGAGGTCCTTGCGGACCTTTGGCAGACCTATTTAATGCCTCACTACATTGAGGTGTGTACCTCAGGACTGGAGGATGGCTCATGTGGTGCACCTCCACAGAGTGGCCCCAAGGATGAACCGGGAACTACAGACCAGTGAGCCTCACATCCATCGTGGATAAGCTAATGGAGACTATCCTGAAGGAGAGGCTGGTGGCCCTCCTAGAGGCCAAGGACTGGGACAGCAGACAGCATGGCTTCATACGTGGCCGATCCTGCCAACCAACCTGGTTGAGTTCTATGACTGGGTAACTAGGCAGCTGGACAGGGGACATGCAGTGGATGTCCTGTATCTGGACTTCAGTAAGGCATTCGACTCAGTGCCACATGGAAGGCTGGGAAGGAAGTTAGTAGCACAGGGGCAGGTGCAATGCTGGTGAGATGGGTAGGAAACTGGCTGCAGGGAAGGCAACAGAGGGTGGTGGTGGGTGGGAGCTCTCACACCCAAGGGCAGTGATGACGGTGTCCCACAGGCTCGGTGTTGGGACCAGTGTTGTTTGGGATATTCATTGCAGACATATCATGGGACATCAAGACAAGATCAGTCTGTTTGCTGATGATACCAAGGTTGGTGCGGTGGTGGATGACCTAGGGGATGGCAGGGTTGCAGGATGATCTGTAAAGCTTGAAACCTGGTCAGACACCTGGCAACTGGCTTTAATGCCAAAAGTGCAAGGTGATGCATTTTGGGATGAAGAACCAAGGAGGACTTACCAGCTAGGGGAGTGCAGCTAGCCCAGACAGAGGAGGAGAAGGATCTGGGTGTGCTCTTCACAGGGTCAATGAACAACTCTCACAGTGTGGGAAGGCAGCTGCAAGGCCAACAAAATGCTGGGTTGTATTGCAAGGGTATATCCTCAAGGAGGGAGGAGGTGATTCTGCCACTGTAGGTCATTGGTTAGACCACACCTGGAGTACTGCGTGCAGTACTGGCGTCCGTGATCTGAAGAGGGACATTAAGTTACTGGAGGAGTGCAGTGCAGGGTGACAAAGATGATCAAGGGTCTGGGGACTTATCATACGAGAGGAGGTTGAAGGAGTTGAACATGTACTCACTGGAGGAGAGGAGAGGAGAGACAGGGGGACATGATTGAAACCTTTAAATACATGAAAGGAATAAACAAGACAGGTACAGAGGGCTGTTCAAAGTAAGGAGGGAGGCCACCAGGGCCATGATATGAGACTGGAGCGAGGAAGGTTCAGGAGGGAGATGAGGAGACACTTTTTACAGAGGGTGGTGGCTGGGTGGAATCGTTACCTGCAGAAGTGGTATGCAGTAGAACAGTGGACTGCTTCAAATGAGGATGGGACAGGACGAGGGGAGTGTTAATAATGAGGGAAGGGTGGAAGGAGGGGTAGCTGCAGAATAAGGGTGCTAGCTGCACATTCGAGCAGACTTGATAGACCTCTAGGCCTTTATCTGCTGGCAAAGTTCGTATGTTCGTATGTTCGTATGAAAGTCCATAAAATGACTGTGTTACGAGCATGCGTTGTGCAATTTCCATGCATCCTAGCCGAAATATGTTTTCGCACTTCCAGCATAGAATACCGCAGTCGCTGTCAGAAATCAGTGTTTGGGACAGAGTAGATCAAGTAAGTGGGGGGGGGGAGGAGTGACTGAGCTCAACTGAGCTCTGTCAGGACTGCTGTGGATTTCTTTGTGGGCAGGAAAAGGCACCTAAGCAGGCAGGAGCCCAGTACAGAAGGGCAGCCTGCAGCGCTGAGAGACACAGAATGAGCGAGTGAGGGAGGGGGAGTGAGTGAGTTCAACGCAGCTCTGTTGAGACCGCTGCAGAGTTTTCTATGGGCAGAACAAGGCAGCAATACATGCAGAGTCCCAGTACAAATCAAACAATAATTTATTTGTTTTGTGCTTTTCAATTATCTAAGCACAGCACATAAAAACTTACAAAAGGGCAGCCTGCAGCAGCAGAAGAAATGGAATGAGCAAGTGAGAGAGAGAGGGAGGGAGTGAGTGAGATCAATGGAGCTCTGTTTGGACTACTGCAGATTTCTTTGTGGGCAGAAAAAGCCACCAACAGAGGCAGGAGCCAAGTACAAAAGGGCAGCCTGCAGTGCCAGGAGAAACAGAATGAGCGCATAAGATGGGGGAGTGAGCAACCTCAACGGAGCTCTGTCAGGACAGCTGCAGATTTCTTTGTAGTCAGAAAAAGGTGCCAACTCAGGCAGAAGCCCAGTACAAAAGGGCAGTACCGGGAGAAACACAATGAGTGAGTGAGAGGCAGGGAGTAATCAAGTTCAACGGAGCTCTATTGTGACTGCTGATGATTTGTTTGTGGACAGGAAAAAGCAGCAATGCAGGTAGGACCTTAATACAAAAGGTCAGCCTGCAGCGCCAGCAGAAATGGAAAGAGCAAGTGAGAGAGGGGGAGTGAATGAGCTCAACAGAGCTGTTTTGGGACTGCTGCAGATTTCTTTGTGGGCAGAAAAAGGCAGCAATGCACGCAGGTGCCCAGTACAAAAGGGCAGTCTGCAGCAGTGGGAGAAACAGAACGAGCAAGTTGGGGGGGGAGTGAACGAGCTCAATGGAGCTCTATCGTGACTGCTGCACATTTCTTTGTGGGCAGAAGAAGGTGGCAACACAGGCAGGAGCCCAGTATAAAAGGGCAGCCTGGAGATGCGGCAGAAATGGGACGAGTGAGTGAGAGTGGGGAATGAGCGAGCTCAGCGGAGCTCTGTGAGGACTGCTGCAGATTTCTTTGTGGGCAGAAATAGGTGCCAACAGAGGCAGGAGCCCAGTACAAAAGTGCAGCCTGCAGCACCAGGAAAAACAGAATGAGTGAGTGAGATAGGGGGAGCAAGTGACCTGATAGGAGCTCTATCATGACTGCTACAGAATTGATTGTGGGCAGGAAAAGGTGGCAATGCATGCAGGAGCCCAGTACAAATGGCCAGCCTGCAACGCTGGCAGAAATGGAACGAGTGAGTGAGAGAGGGGGAGTGAGTGAGTGAGTGAGCGAGCTCAACGGAGCTGTGTCAGGACTGCTGCAGATTTCTTTGTGGGCAGAAAAAGGCAGCAATGAATGCAGGGGCCCAGTACAAAAGGGCAGCCTGCAGCAGCTGGAGGAGACACAGAATGAGCGAGTGAGGGAGGGGGAGTGAGTGAGCTCACTGGAGCTCTGTTTGGACTGCTGCAGATTTCTTTGTGGGCAGAAAAAGGCATCAATGCACACTGGGGCCCAATACAAAAGGGCAGCCTGCAGTGGCGGGAGAAACAGAACAAACAAGGGGGGGGGCATGAGTGAGCGAGCTCAATGGAGCTCTATCGTGACTGCTGCAAATTTCTTTGTAGGCAGAAGAAGGTGGCAGCACAGGCAGGATCCCAGAACAAAAGGACAGCCTGCACCAGCGGGAGACACAGAACAAGCAAGTGGGGGGGGGGAGTGAGTGAGCTCAACGAAGCTCTGTTGGAATTTGCAGATTTCTTTGTGGGCAGAGAAAGGCAGCAATGCACCCAGGCCCTGTACAAAAGGGCAGCCTGCAGCAGTGGGAGAAACAGAATGAGCAAGTGAGAGAGGGGGAGTGAGCTAGCTCAATGGAGCTTTATTGTGACTGTTGCAGATTTCTTTGTGGGCAGAAAAAGGTGACAATGCAGGCAGCAGCCCAGTACAAAAGGGTAGCCTGCAGCTCCAGCAGAAACGGAATGAGCTAGTGAGAGAGGGGGATTGAGCGAGCTCAACAGAACTCTGTTGAGACTGCTGCAGATTTTTTTGTAGGCAGAAAAAGGTGCCAACAGAGGCAGGAGCCAATTACAAAATAGCAGCCTACAGAGCCAGGAGAAACAGAATGAGCGAGTGAGACAGCTGGGGTGAGTGACCTCAATGGAGCTCTGTCGGGACAGCTGCGGATTTCTTTGTGGGCAAGAAAAAGGTGCCAAAGCAGGCAGAAGCCCAGTACAAAAGGGCAGCCTGTAGCAGTGGGAGAAACAGAATGAACAAGTGAGGAAGGGGGAGTAAGTGAGCTCAACGGAGCTCTGTTGGGACTGCTGTGGATTTCTTTGTAGGCAGAAGAAGGTGGCAATGCAGGCAGGAGCCCAGTTCCAAAGGACAACCTGCAGTGTCAGGAGAAACAGAATGAGTGAGTGAGACAGGTGGAGTGAGCAACCTCAACGGAGCTGTATCATGACTGCTGTGGAATTCTTTGTGGGCAAAAAAAAAACAGCAATGCAGGCAATAGTCCAGTATAAAAGGCCAGCCTGCAGAGCTGGCAGAAATGGAATGAGTGAGTGAGAGAGGGGGAGTGAACGAGTTCAATGGAGCTGTGTCAGGACTGCTGCAGATTTCTTTGAGGCAGAATAAGCCACCAATGCAGGCAGAAGCCCAGTACAAAAGGACAGCCTGCACCAGAGGGGAAACACAACATGAGGGAGTGAAGGAGGGGGAGTGAGTGAGCTCAATGAAGCTCTGTTGGGACTGCTGTGGATTTCTTTGTGGGCAGAAAAAGGCAGCAATGCACCCGGGGGCCCAGTACTAAAGGGCAGCCTGCAGCAGTGTGAGAAACACAATGAGCGAGTGAGAGAGGGGGAGTGAACAACCTCAATGGACCTGTGTTGGGACTACTGCATATTTCTTTGTGGCCTGAAAAAGCCACCAACAGAGGTAGGAGCCCACTACAAAAGGCAAGCCTGCAGCACAAGGAGAAACAGACTGAGTGAGTCAGAGAGGGGGAGTGACCCACCTCAACGGAGCTCTGTCAGGCCAGCTGTGGATTTCTTTGTGGAGAAAAAAGGGTGCCAATGTAGGCAGGAGTGCAGTACAAAACAGCTGCCTGCAGCACTAGAAGAAACAGAATGAGCGAGTGACAAAGGGTCAGTGAGCGAGCTCAATGGACCAACGTAATCAACATTCGGCATTGTCAAATGCTTGTCTATATTTGCACCTCAGATTTTCAACATTGCCATTTTTTACACCTCCTCATGAACAACACAGTTGTCATTTTCCACATCCTGCTCAAAATGTGTTTCTGTACCTGTGGCACCAAATGGCGCAGTCGCTGTACAAAATCACCTTTTGGCTAACAAACTGATAGTGCTGCTCTTCAAGAGGTAGCGTCACAAAATGCTCATGTGTATAATTTGGAGTGAAAATACCAACACACGCCTACAGTGTTAGGGTTTCCAACTGTAACACCCCACCATATAGAGACTGACAGGCATCAGGGGTGTGACTTGGGATCATCAGCTGTAATGCTCCCGCCATTCCACCCCGACCCCCTGCAGCCTGTGATGGACATCGAGGTGTGCCTTGGAGTGTTCAGCCTCAAAGTTCACCCCATTCTCCTTTACTGCACCCACCTCAGAATATTTCCTTATGGAATGGGGTAAGTATAAGGCCCAAAGACACCAAAGCACATCACTACACTTGTCAGTGTCTACAGGGTAGGGTGAAGTATAATGCCATAAGCGTTAAAGCTGACAGCCCAAAGGCACACCCCAATGCCTGTCAATCTCTGCAGCATGGAGGTGGGGTTGGCATCAGTTCAATACTTCACTGCCATTCCTATTATGTGTCTCTAACTCCTGCACTACCAATGGCAGTGAGACAACATTTGGCATTGACAAATGCTTGTTTTGTGTTGGTACTCACAGGTGTAGTTTTCCCCGGGGCTGACATTTAGCTTCTTTAACAGCGGCCACCTGTTAACAGGGAGTAGTGTATATTTCCAATTTCCCTTCCCTCCCAGTTATTTAATTTCTCCAAGATATGTATATTAAAAAAGTGTATTTTGCACTTTCCTGATTGTTGAGCCAAACACCATTCATCCAAAAAGGAATTATCTTCATTGTTAACTTCAGGGGCCCCCATTTCGCAGTCTAAAGGTGGATCCTTTTGATTGCCCACCTCTGTTTCAGTGCTATCTCGGGATGTAGCTGGTGTATCATTTTGTTCTCCCTTGCCCATAGTTTCTACCCCTTCTCCCAGTCCAGATTTATTGGCCAGGCTATTTAGATGGACTTGATTTCAGTTAGGCTCTTCATTTGTTTGTATTGATTTCCATGTGCTATCAAGAAAATGATCCAGTCTGCACAGTTCTTGTTGACTGCACCACTGTTGTCCTATTTCATAGAATTCCTCTAGCAATTTGGTGATCTGTATACATTTCTCACAAGTGAATTCATCCTGGTTTTAGCAATTTCAAATATTTTACACACTGTGCACCTCATGCGGTACTGCATATTCGACCTCCATTCTATGACCTTGATCTATGATATCGTTAAAATCTGTTACTTGAATGCCTTTAGCAAGTATGTACATACTCCCAATCCACCAAATAAACTATAATCAGGTTATTTGCCTAAGGCTGCAATATAAATATCAGAGAGGGATTATATGACTGAATATTTGCTACCTTCACCAGTTCTCTGGCTTTCATTCTTCCATATGAGCTTGAGATGCCACTTGTCTCAGTGCTGGTCTCTGTGAGTAATGCCAAATGCATGCCACACTCTAGCTCACTCCAGTTGCTATGGTGTTTGCAACTAATATCACATGACCTGGAACTAGCCTTTGAGGTCACACCACACCACACCACACTCTTGGCTATGGTTAAAATGAATATTAGTGCATAAAATTGATTTTGTTACACAAATTGTGCATGGGCAACTAACCCACACATAGGGGATTTCAAAAGAGTAAAAATTAAGTAGCTCTGCGTGCCAGCCTTGCAGACTAGTGTATTGTAACCAGGGAACCACCCCACCCCTTCTTGCCACTGCTCCTGATGCTCAGGGATGACATTTCAGTTTAAAAAATCTAGTCACAAACAATGCTCTGAATGGTACTGATGGTTCAAACTGCTGTCAGTACTATCCTTATGCTTTTGGCCATCACACAGCTAGCAGTTAGTCTTCCAGTATTGCTGAGATGATGTTGACTCCCCTTCCCCACCATCACCACTTCTACAATGGAATCTTTTTGTATGGTCTTGCAGGCTAAGAGAACAGGTCAGCACTTACTGAAGCAGACTCTGAAGGACTCCCTTTCCTTGACCAGTCATTTTGAACCCTTGCATGACTCTATTGACTGGCTGAAGCTGTAAATGATTCTAATACTTCTGCTATTTTCTCCTCATCTCTGGATCCCTCCTCTGATAATATGGAGACAGTGCCAGATGCCCTATCTGAAACAAACTCTGGCAGAGACACTACGACTATGAATGCATTAACTAGATAAGGGTGTTTCATGGGCTTAAACATTAAAATTTATTTATTTAAAAAATGTCAGATTTGCAAACCTTTGTGTCAGAGACTCAGTTGCAAAGGCACCTCGTTGAAACTAATACAAAGACAGCACAGTTAGCAAGTCAAAAAACAATGGCTCAGAGAGCAGACTGTTATAACAATCATTCACTGGAGATGCATGGGTAGCAGTAAATAAATAGATCACATAGTTTAGGCACAAAGGCACCACATCAAGAAGACAAAAGCAGTTCAAACAATATACTATAGCTAAAGCAAATAGACATCAGGAGACAAAGAGAAGCCCAGAGTGTTCACATGAAGGCTGTTGCATATATACTAATTGAATCAAAGTACAGTACAGTGAGAAAGGGCATATTTAAGCAGTAAAGCTTGACATGGTGTGTGTCATGTAATAATGTCACTCCTGGGGTGGGTTGAAGCATGAGGCAAAGCTGAGTGCTTCCACCACCCCAGAAGTAACAATACTATAAGATAACACACACCCTGGAGTGCCGTATTGCAATTATACAGTTGCTTGTTGTTATATACAGAATAAAAAATACATTTTAAAGGATGTTTTTGTTAGTGTGGAAAAACATTTCTTAAGAGAAAATGCAAGGAATGATCTAAATCCAAAGCTACAGTGATGTTATTGTGTAATAACATTACTGTTTCAGTGGGTCAGCAGCCAGCTTCTTACATTTTTCCTTGCAATTGTATAATTAAAAATAATGCCACCATCTGTATTACTGTTACCTATATGTTTTGCATTTTATTCTATGCACTGTTATAGCAATCATCTCAACAGAACCAGGCTACCATATACATGAAGGTACTGTACCCTAACTGAAAACAGTGCTGAGACAACTGTATGTTGTGACACAGTAGAAGATAAACATAATGTTGAGACAAGTTTTTGAAGACATTTGATGCATTTCATTGTTTTTTTTTAGAAACTGATATGCAGTTCACACACAGAATTCATATTATATAAAAGTGCATATGCCCAAATCTCAATGTAAATTTGATACATTTCATTACAAGCTGTTCTGTTGAAGGAAGATATTACTATATAAGGTCTAAAAATGGGCATCAGGTATATGTAAACTGGGGTAGGTGTGTTGCTGAGGGTATTTCATAGTTTATCTTTTATTGCTGCTCCACTGGATCAGCAATATTTGCATAAACTGTGTCCAGTACAGATTTTACTGCTCTGGCCTGGGTCTGGTGATGTGGGTTTTACCCATACCCCACTGCATATGGCTTAGTGATATACTGTACAGATGGCTACAAAGTCCAAGCCATTGAAGGTTGAAGTTTCAGAAAACCATTATGCTAAAAATATCAAGACTCATTCCCTCCCTCACTCCCCAGTCACAATTAATCTTCTACCAAAGTCACACTCTAATACTAGTGCCTCTACATCCACACCACTAAGCTTTTAACGCCAACATGCTTTTTCTGCTGCTGTGACCAATTCAATGTGTCATCTGCTCAACCTTGGCTTTATAAATTTATTTAATTATTTTTATAGGGGCTCCTGGTTGTGACCAATATCAAACAAACAACTGAAGTCCAGTGTGCCCTCCCCAACAGCCCAAACAGGCCTGTAATGGAGGATTTTTCCATCTTTCATGTCCAAAATAGGGGCTCTAAGCTATCAAACTTTGGCCAAAATGTGAACATGCCAAACTTCTACATCTAAGTAGCCCCAATCAGTTTGGTCCTGCACTTTAAATAATGTAAAAAGTACCTTGCTGACCTGAGTTAGAGTCCAGCTGTTTCATTCTCTGTTTACAAAGACAATACTCTAGCTTCCTTGTCTCACATTTATGAAGTGCAGTCTGCTAGGTGTGGTTGGGAGTAAATCACTAGGAAAGTGATCACAGCTTTCCCCTAATCATAAACCAATTAAATGTGTGATCTGCTCATCCCTGGCTTTATAAATGTATTTATTTTTAGAGGGGCTCCTGGCTGTGACCAATATCAAACAAACAATTGAAGTCCAGTGTGCCCCTCCCCCAGAACTGCCTGCCTGAGAATGAAGTTGGTATATTATTTGGAAAAATGCAAGGCTGAGTCTCTTATTATGCAGTGTCCAGCAAAGATGGTGTTGTCAAATGGCTTTATGAGGTGCTGTGAGGTGCCTATTTGAACTTGTCATGTAGAAAGTTCCAGGGACACAGTCATAAAAACTGGAATTACAGGTTCCAAGGAGTAATTAACTGGGGAGGGATGTTAGAAAATCAATTCCACTATAAACTGAGCTAGGAAAAAAGTAAATATGACAAGAAAAAAAAACAGAATTTTGTTACTAAAATGAGTTGCTAAAGATGAAAGCTGTCTATTTTCCATAGAAGGTGAATCCTTAGTAGCTTCAGACACTTAGTCTTTCCCTTTGAGACACCAGGTGACTCTGATAATCATTTGTTCCAACAGTTTTTAAGTCAGTTTGAAGGCATAAAGTATTTACTGTTCTCATACTCCTTAAAAAAATGCAGGGATTCCACAGAACTCTTGTGTTCCTAGGTCCAGCTACCAAACTAGTGAATCATATTTCAGCATAATAGATCCACCTCATGCCCCTTCCACATGAATTAAAAAAAGAGGTGGGCTGGATCTCTAGGAGTTTATTGGGTGGGAGGGGGTTGGATCTTACTTCCCCCAAAAAACAATGCTGCCTCCCACTACTCAGGTTCCAGTTCTTGTACCACCCATTTAAGAAAGAACGTAGTACCCTGCAACCATTGAGTAACATGAAAGCGTATTTATTTGAGGGCAGAAAACATTTCTTGGAGGAGGGTAAGGCAGAGGAGACTATTTACACCTTCAGTCAGTTCCACAGATAGAAAACATGACATCACTTGTACATGCAAAACTCCTGTAGGTTCCGCCCACATTCATAAAAATGAAGCCAAGCATCTCTGGTAGAAAGAAACAAAGATTTCTGTGTCCTTCTCTCTTTTCTTTCTCATGATGGAAGGCCTCAAATTACTTTCTGCTAACATCAGCAATAGTACAGTAAGTCTCAAATATCACGACTTGCAACATTTTTTGTTTTGTTTTGCAAACTTTGAAAATGGATGTTTTCTTTTTACAGGAATGCAAGGTTACATACGTTGGGAGAGGTCACTTAAGCACAAAAGTCCTAGCTGCTAAGTCCCTCTTTTCAGTCCCCTGGAGAAGGGGCTTGATTGAGTGAGGGAATTCTCTTTTCCTCCCCTGATATTTCAGTTACTGGACTGGTGGAAATTTCAACTGGCTGTATTTTAATCTTGGATGTTCAATTTAAGGCATTGTTTTTCCATCTCATCAACACCTACGCCTCTCAAACTAAGGCCAGTAGAATAGAACTTTTTAAATGGATTCAGTCTTATTTATATATCTCTAAAGTGGTCTGTCGTGGGGGGATTTCAATTGTGGGTTATCTCACACTGACTGGGGCTGGAAGACCACAACATTTTTTGTGATCTCCAATTACCTTAAAACTATGTGCCACAGACTAATGAAACAAGTGCCTATGTGTTGTTTGGCTATCCTCTGGAACATATTTGTTTAAGAGGGCTTTGTCAACCCACATTGAATTTTGGTTTCTGTTTTCCAGGTTACACATCTTGAAAATGGCAACAGCCATATTGGAAACATTGGACCATGGAGTGGCCTCTGTGACCTTGGGTAATATTCAAGAATAGTGTCCCTTGCCTGGGTTCTGGAGACTTAATCCAGCATGTTTGGTAAATGCTGAAACCATCAGTAATGTGCAGAATTTGTTACTTGCTGGACAAAATGTCCTGTGCCTGCACAATGATTTAGCTTGCCAGTGGGAAAATACTAAAACTGATCTCTGTCATCTTTTGCAGAACACTTCTGAGTCAGCAACCCATCAGAAATATATTACTTACCTTTCCTTAAAGGCTCAGATTATTAGATTACTATCCCTTACCCAGGACTCTCATTTAGATTTTTCTGCTCAGGTTACTCAGGTTAAAAAGCAAATGTGTCAATTTCAGTATGACAAGACCAAATCTTTATTCCTATCAGAAATATATGGCACTCAAGGTATCCAACAGCACACAAATCCTTATGATAGTTGTGTAGATCGGTTACAGATTAGGAAAATGAATTTCCTTAAGGCTGAGTCTGGCCTACCTATGTCCGCTTGGGGTGAGTTACAGGTTATAGTGGCATCCCACATCTCTAAGAAGTTTGGTACCCCTTACTCTGAAGTGTAATCCCACTGGAGTTTCTGGACTATCTTGTAGTCCTTAGTCTGTAAGATTCAGAATGGAATGCACTAATTTTATGTATACCATCACCTTGGTGTCGCATTTAGAGCATCTTATCAAGACAGCACCAGGTTTCAGTGACTATCATTTACAGTGACTCTCTGTGCCCCACTCCCTGAGGTCTACCCCCCCTGGAGTTGGTATATTTAGTTAGGGGGTGTGGTAAGTACAGCCACCCCTACAAGCGGTGAATTTGGTGTGCAGCCCCCTCAAAAAGAAAGGTCGCTGTAACTGACAGTCACCTAAATCTTGCACTGTCTTGGTGTGGCACTGAAAACATGGTGCCAAGATGTGATAAATCCTTAATTGTAGTGTTTAGCCCTAGGGAGGTGTGATAAGCTACTTATTCTTTATACTCCAATACTGTCCATGGGATGGATGGTCTGTCCACTGAACTTCATAAAACATTTTCATTTCTTTTTACTCCTATATTGGCACAACTCTTTAATTCCATTTTGGACATGGGTCATTGTACCCGATGTTGACCAAGAGAGTCATGTTTTTTTGTTTATAAAACAAAAGTGGATAAAACAGAAACTGGTAGTTGGAGACCATTGAAGCTCTTAAATACTGACACCAAGATTTTTAATAAAATTTTATGTAAGAGACTGGCCACAGCTGCCCAATACTTAATAGCTCTAATGCAAGCTTGTTCAGTACCATGGATATCTACCTAACCAATAAGAAGGTGACCATACTGTGCTAAGCTAGCACCAGCAACAGTAGCAGCTTAAATATTTTAAGTTTATTTGAGTTGTTTAATTTATAGTTGTGTTTTATGTTAGTTTATCATTAGCATTTTAGTTTAGTGGCAGTCAGACAGGGGTAAGAGAGTGAGTATGTGAGCTTAGGTTGCCCCTTCAGGAATTAGTAACTGATAAGAAATATGGGAGTCACAAATCCTTCATTAAATTCTTCGTGTTGGCTCTAGCATTATAAACAAATAAGCTGAGTATATACATTTAGGGAGAAGGTCCTAATAGTTGTGTTCTGAACTGTTCTGAGCCAGTGGATTTGTTACCTGCCTGAGTGGTGAAGGAGCGAGAAGACTTGAAATATGCTGGAAGTACTAAGGAGGAACTGCTGAGTGGGGCTAGGTGGATACAGAATGTCCCGGGAAGCATTTTGGTAGATGGACTGGAACCAGAATATTGTCAGTCCTTTCTTCAGTGACAGGCTCTGTGAGTGATGGAAGTTCTGAAAGTTTGGAATTTGCTAAATCCATGAGGGCCATACAGGAGTTAATGGGGAGAACCTGCCTTGACTTGTTCAGGGGAGTGGTGCTGTGTCCACACAGGGGTTACTGGCATTGGGTTAGCTGAAGGGCAGACAGTTGGGTGCTGTTTCTCCTAAATTTTTCAAGGGATCGGCTGGTGGGCCGAGTTGGATTGGGAGCTGTAGCGGTGGATATAGTGGGCTGGGTCGGCTACCTTTTGGATGATTGCTGGGGGGTTGAGCCTCACTTCCTCCATAACAAGGTGTGTTTAGCTGGGACCACAACGGTTGTGGAGACAGCTGCTGTTTAAGAGTCCATGCTACATTTGAGAATTGAAGAATCTAAAACTATCAGATCCCTATAAAATCTACTGATTTTGAGCAGTTGGATCCTCATAAGGTATTTACCTAGACACACAGGCCTGTCAGTTATCTTTTTCTTTGAACCATCCACAGTTAAAATCTGGCAGTGAGAGTGCCTTTGCAGTTCTATTGCCTGTAAATTCAGATAACTTTTATCAAGCCTATGTGAGAGCTGGACTTGGCTAAGCTTGTCCTGGCTTATTCCTGAAGAGGTGGGAGCTCTACGGACCGTATAAACTCAAATTGAGAGACTTAAAGTGACTTTTGTCTTTATCTGTGAAACTGCATGCTGCTATAAGACTTTTCTATATTTTACACCAGTAATATTTTCTTATATTAGGGTTTGGGGTTTGTGGTTGGGTAGGAGTTTGAATTGGTATAGTGGTAATACAGGGGAGTTTGGTGTGTGTGTGTGTGTGTGTGTGTGTGTGTGTGTGGATGTGTGTGTGAGTTTGGTTAGGAGTGGGGATTGGGGTTTGTGTAGACTATGATTGAAAGTCATTGGGTGAATATTGGGGATTATTGCTCATTTGTTGTGCACTGCTGTAGACAGATATGTGATGGTGTGGTGAAAAGATGGTCAGACACTACTCCCCATCCAAACTCAGGGACCTCCACCCTTTTAGCTGTCCCCCTTTATCATCAGAAGTTTGTAGGAGATGTTGTACTTTGAGGATAATGATAAGGAGGAAGAAGGGTGGGGGTGCTGGACCTGGTGCGGGAATGGAGAAGGGAGGGAGGAATAGGGTCATGGGAACAAGGAGATGCCCTGGGGCAAAATGGATTCAGGAAAGGGGTCCTCCCTGCCTTGTTCCCATATCCAAGAGTTCTGCTTTATGCAGGGAAGTGACCCAATCATCCTTGTTTGCTCATCCTACTCAGGATGTGTTATGCAATGCCAGATTTATTAGGAACAAGACTACTCAAATAGCAGATCTTGCTAGTTCCTCAGATCTGCCGTGCATCACCGAGACCTGGCTGGATGGAAATGCTGGCCCTGTTTTGGCTTCAGCAGTTATAGCTGGGTACGTGGTGATACACCGTCTAAGTATAGTCATAGTGGTGGTGGTGTAGCCATCTGTTTTAGATCAGAACTGGGCCTTGTAGATGTGCCAGTGGGGACCACCAATTCATTTGAGTGTATCATGGACATGGATGTGGGGTGCAGGATACTTTCACTCTACTGTCCACCCAGAGATGGGAAAGTCTTTCTGCAGGAAGTCGCAGACTTCATCATTGATGAGGACTTGGGATCCCTCCAAATTGTTTATTCTGTGGGATTTAAATGCCTGGGTTGATGATGAACTCTTGCAATTTGGACAGGACTTCCTCCAACTAATGACTTCATTGGGCCATATTACCTCTGAGACCCACAGTTGTGGTCACTCCTTGGACTTGGTGTTCCCCCTGGGGATGAAGATCTCCAATGTGGTGGTGGAGCCAATCAGTTGGTCTGACCATCACATCATAGGGTTCAGGTTTGTGGCTCCCCTCAATGGGCCTGCTTCTACGGAGATGGTCTGGTACCTCCCCTTGAGGGACATGACCCCAGATGACCTGATGGCAGTGCTGGACCTAACTGGCATATCGAGTGAATGCATTGAACCAGGAAATCTAGAACTAGCCTATAATAAGGCAGTGATAGGGGCCCTGGATTCCATAGCTCCTGTTCGGGTTCATCCCCTCACTCTTCACCCAAGGTCCCCATGGTTTGATGGGACCTTGAGGGAGATGAGGAGTGAAGGATGAAAGTTAGAGAGGTGCTGGTGGAAATCTGGCCTTGACCATGACAGACTTAGATTGATGGACCATTATTCTGTTTAGCAATCAGCAATCCCCCATAAGAAGGCAGAATTCCTATCCAGGGAGATTGCCACTGCACAGAACTGACCAGCTCAGCTCTTCTGGACTGTTGACAGATTGTGCAGTCCAATCTGTCTCCAGCCTGGTAGAGCCTTTTCTCAAGACAGATGTGATGAGTTTGCTTGGTTCTTTGCAGATAAGGTTGTCATCATCAGGTCTGGGATCTGTGCAGCCCCCTCTGTTGGGTGTTGTGGAGGTTGGCTGTGGGCTGCAGAAGCCCAGTTTGCCTGGTCTGACTTTGGCCAGCCGGAATTCATGGACATCGTGAAGATCATCCAGACTTTGCAGCCAACTTGCTGTAGTTTGTACATGGGCCCAATGCGCCTTCTTGTAGGGTGTTTTGATGAGACCAGTCCTGTCCTAGCTAAGATAGTCAGAAGTTCATTGGAGAGGGGGGTCTTTCCTGACCCCCTAAAGGAGGTAGCTGTATGACGTCTTCTTAAGAAATCCTCCCTTGACCCAAATTGTCTGGTTAACTACAGACCTGTGCCTAACCTCCCTTTGTGAGAAAGTTATTCAGAAGGTGGTTGTGCTGTTGCTGGATGATCATTTATATACCCATGATGTCTATGATTCTTTCCAGTGAGGCTTTAAGAAGAGACATAGTACCAAAACAGCCCTTGTCCAGGTGCTAAATGATCTCCTGATAGTGAGATATTAGAGGACTTGTTCCATCTTGGTCCTCCTTGATCTCTCTGCAGCATTGGACACTGTGGACCATGGTGTATTACTGGATCACCTGCAGTTCATCTGTGAACTGTCTGGTACAGTCCTCAGATGGCTTCAATCTTTCCTTGAGGTTAGGCCTCAGAGAGTGGTGTCTGGGATTTATTCCTCAGCCCCTCTCGCCCTCTCCTGCAGGGTAACACAGGGCTCCATTTTATCACCCATGTTATTCACAGTGTACATGCTGCCATTGGGAGATATCATTAGGCAGTACAGGCTGAGTTTTCACTGCTATGCAGATGATACTCAGCTTTACATGTCCTTTGTGCCCTGGCAAGATGATTTCCTCTCAGTGTTTAACAATTGTCTCTCCAATGTCCAGGACTGGATGAGTGCCACCGACCGTGGTTGAACCCGGCTAAGACTGAGGTGTTGATTGCGGACCCAGGTCATTTTGAGGTGGGTTTGTCGGCAGGGTAGCCCTCTGGATTTTGGCTTGAGGGTGCTCAGCTGATACCTCAGACGAGGTGCGGAACCTGCGTGTTATTTTTGATAGTGGCCTGACCCTTAGATCTCAGGTATTGGCCATTGTTAAGACCTTATTTTTCCATCTGAGGAATATCATCCATGTGAAGCATCTGGTTCCTCCTGATGATATTCCAATGTTGTTCCATGCCTTCATGACCTCCCGTCTTGCCTACTGCAATGCCCTCTACCTAGGGCTAGCAGCAATGCATACACTGTTTGCAGCTATTTCAGAATGCTGCACCCGGGCATTTGACTGGTACTTCTAGGACCAGTCATATTATGACTGCTCTGCTTGTACTGCACTGGCTGCCAGTACAGTAGTGGATTACCTTCAAGGTCAGGTTACTGACCTATAAAGCCCTACACAAACAGGGATCCTAGAAACATAGAAACATAAAATTTGATGGCAGATAAGGACCACTTGGCCCACCCAGTCTGCCCATTTCCCTACCTACTGGATAAGCTGCAGATCCTAGTTAACCAGCAGCCTACTTCTTCCTACCCCCAACCCCTAGAATGGCCTTATGACTGTCCATGCATGCTTGAATTCCACCACTGTTTTTGACTCCACAACCTCCTCCTACCTACCCTCTCCTACCTGCTACCTGCAAGAGCTCCTTCACCCTTACTGTCCCCTCTGCCCACTTCACTTTGCCAATGAGGGATTGCTGGAGATTACCAGGGTGTGCTTTAAGACATTCAGGGCTCGTTCTTTTTCTTTTCTAGCCTCAACCCTGTGGAATTCTCTACCTCATTGGGTTCAAGAGTGCCTGATCATCAAGAATTTTAAAATAGCCATAAAGACACACTTATTTAGCCTAGCATTCCCAGATTCTGGTACATGATTTTAGTCCTGGTATATGATTTTAGTCTATCACTGATTTATTGTTTTAAGATGTTTATTTATATGGTTTTATGTACAAGTGCTTTGGTTTTGGAAAGGTACTTTATAAAAATGAAGACTGATTTTATTTTATTTGATATCTCTTTGCAATAAATTATTATAGTGGAAAGGGGTGTTTGGGGGATTTAGATGGATACCTTATCTCTCTGAACCAGCAGCAAGCTTTTGATTCAGTGGTTCTTGCCTATTTATGGAAAGTGCTTAAAGTCTACAGATTACTTGAACTTTCCATCAAGATGGTCCAAATGACATATCATAACATGGAAATATTATATGTGATGAATTGTTGGCTGGGAGATCCTTGTACTGTGTGACTGTAAGTACGGCAGAGTTGTCTCCTGAGCCCAGGTTTATATATATTTAGCATTGATCTGATACTTCATTATATTGGGTCCATGCTAGATGTGTCAGTTGTGACTGCTGTCCAAGGTCTCCACTAGTCAAAATATCTGCTTATGTGAATGATTTGGTCTTGTCATTGAAAAATCAGGGCTCTGGTAATAATGCAATTGCTTGACTTTCTGCTTTAAATACATGTACTGGACTCACTATTAACAAATCAAAAAAGTAAGTCCTTTCTGTTGGGAATCTTGGATGGACCTGACTAACTCCAGATCCCCATGGCTAAGGATATGTTAGACGTGACTGGCAATTCATTTGGGTATAGGGACAAGGCTACAATTAATTGGCTTTCTAAAATTTTAAGGTAGAAAAAAATAGTCAGTAAATGGTCTTCTTGGCCTATGTTGAAATGGAAGAGGGTATTCTACTGGAAGATGATTATTGTTTCTATCTTTCTGTACATTGCCTATGTTTTTCCTCTTCACTTAGATCGACAAATCTATGTGTACACTATTTCCTTAAGATTGTTGTGGGGCAGCTGGTTAAATCCTGTACAACATTGCCATACTTACTGCTGGGGGGGGGGGGCTGGGAATGATAAACCCCCTGGCATTCTTCTGTTGTTTCTTTTTAAAATTTAATTATGCAGCTCTTCTACAATGGGCAGTGTTTACCATGGATGATCCTGTTCAGAAAATGATGTTTTATTACTCCCTACAGTAGATGGAAAGGTGCTGCCCTCTGTTTTGCTTGGACAGGACCCTTGTCCTCTGACATACATTAAGGAATGTTTCTTTAGACTTTAGAGTTACCACCTTTTAAGACTCCCAGAGTGGGACATTTCTTACTGAAATATGATTTTTTGCCGGACAATATGTAACCTCAACCAACACAACAGATTTTTTTCTCTAAATAATCAGAATTAAGACTAAGTGTTGCAGTTTTTTAGATGTTCCCTAGTGTTTCTAATCATTTTAAGGTATATAGTTTTTGCAGCATTTAGAGGAAAGTCTGAAAATATTCTTTTATACTGTAATGTCAGGACATTTAATATGTTTCATGTTTTTTTTGCAGGACACAGCTGCCCAAATCAGGACTGTCCTGCGAAAGTAGGGACAGGTGGTAACCCTATTAGACTTAAACTGTGGAAACTCACTGTAGCACTAATTGTTTCACACTGCAAAGTAAAAAACTTTTTTATACAATATTGTGTACTTTTTATTTTTGAGGATACAGTGTTTCCTGGTATCACTAGAGTCTGCAATAAATGTATTTTGGATGCTACTATTGACCCTAAAATTCCAAATAAAATGAGGGGACGCTGTGTGATTCTTTAGCCATGAAAGGTAAATGTCAAAAACAACCTTAAACATAAAGCTTTGTCAGAGTGATTGTGTCCTAGACCGTCTTGTACAGGATACCTTGAAATGATGGATCATCTGTGTTTTGATTGTTCCTTTATGCAGCAATTCTGGCCTCTGTCAGCAATGCAGTGGAAAGAATCCCTGGTTTTAATTTCTCAGCTATGATATGCTGGTCTTAGGCAAGTTACCATCTGTATGGCGTAAATTGCATTCTGACGCTGTTTATGTTCTGTTGTGCATGTTTTAAATGGGTTATCTGGCAGTGCAGATGTCGATGGGTCTTACAACAACCTGATATTTCCCCAGTGGAAGTCTTGTTCAAAGTTTACCCTAAACAACACACTATTTATCTGAAAGAATTTATTAATCTGACACATGCCCTTCTGGCATGATATTGATTGGCTGCATGGTTAATTCCTTTTTATATGTTGTTTTCTGGGTTTGTTTTTCTCCTATCTGTTCCATACTGGAGTGATGGGTACTTGATATATTAGTTCTGTAACTTTGTAGTTTGTTTTATCTTTTTTTTTGTAATTTAATAAAATATCCCTACCCTTCTCTGTTGGATTTTTATTTCACTAAAATGATCTACTTTGGCAAAAAGTGCCTTGGGTTCTTTTACTTCTAACTGGACACCCACCATAGATGGGAAGAAGGGACCTCAGTTTAAGATCTCATCTGAAGAACTAGTCCCCGTAGCCATCGTTGGCAGGTGGAATCATCGGTTGCAATTCAATGCAATTGCAATTAGTTGCAATTTCACTGATTTGCAGTCTTAATATACCGGAGTTGAAATCCACTGTAGTCAACCACAATTACATGACCCGTCCATGTTTTTTTTTCTGAACTGTGTGCATGTTTTCTGTCTTTATTTTTTTACTGGGGGGGCGCCAAAAAGTGTAACGGTACACTGGCATAGCTGCAGGCACTGAGCAATCATACAAACCAATAAAATTAATTCCTGGCTCCTAGGTGCGAAAAATCCACAAATTAGGATAGTTAGAAGGAGGAGCCAGGAGAAGCAAGAGTGTCTGTGACTGGCTACATGAGGTGGCGGGGCAAGCGTGTCTGACTCTGAGTCTGGTAGGAGAGAGAAGTGAAGAGAGAATGGGATGCTCGAGCAAGTGAGATGGTGACCGAGCTAGCAGAAACCCAGCATTAATTTGTTGTGCACGTGCCTTAAAAGGCTTATTTAATTTAAAAAGGTCCCGGTCCTTGAATCCATCCAGCAAAGCTGCAGGCAGCGCTAGCAATGGTTGTTTCATTGAGGAGTTTTGGGGCAGATGGGCGGCAAGCCAGCCATTGCAGTGGTGTGGTGGTTGGTTCAGGCTTGAGCCCATGATGTGACCCCTCTCCATGAGTCTCGATTGGCATCCTGTGGCACAGGGCTTAGACCTCAGTTGGTCAAGACAGGAACTGGAGTCTGTTGGAGGGAGCTGAGGAGGGAACTGGAGCACACAGGACCTAAAAAACAGTGCCCGTGAGCCACACACTGATCCAACCCACCGAGAAAGTAGAGCAGCATGGGTGGTGCAGCAGGCCATTGGGTATCCTGAGCCATCCCCTGGGTGAGCCCGAGTTGATGGAAGAAATACATCATCACCACCTGACAGCTAACTGTCCTGAAGTGAAGGAACTGCCATTGGCAATTGCTAGGGCAGGCTACAACATGTGAACTTCTGCAGGTACTGTACATGTAGGGTTAGCCAGTCTGGGCTGGCATGCAGTGGGCAGCAGGGGAGGTCAGGAGGAGGGAGGATTGGTGGTCAGGTGGTACTTAGTCTGTTATTGGTTTAAAGGCTTACATTTTGAGACCTCATGTACACTGCTCCCTACTAGTAAAAGATGGGCCTTACCATCAACAGATCTGTAGCACACTTGAGGCAGACCTTTTAGCTATGAATAAAGTTGACACTGTCTTTTATGATAAACTGATTTCCTTTTGGACTGTGTAGGTAAGCAATAATGTTGCTGCTCTGCAGTTATAAAGTGAATGAATGGGGGAAGGAACCAAATGTGAGGTCAGTGTGTATGTGAAGCCTGCTGGGAATTTGACTGCCACATTACTTCTGTTGTTATGATGAGCTGCTGGCTGCAAACTGGTGTAAGTAGCTTTGTATTTTCACAGCTCCTGTATTTACTGTGAGGCTGCTATAAACCAATCTAAACTGCAGTGCATAGGCTGGCCTGGTGGCACTGAGGTGCTGGCACCTTACCTCTCACCATGCCGGCAACCAATGTCTGGGAATGAGCATCGGCCACTGGGGACTGCTCTCCATCTCCAGAAAGGGGGGCGTTTGGTGGCCGGTGCACACCTGACCCCTGGCGGAGGCTGGGGCTAGGCACCATGGAGCTGCTACTGTGGGAGACAATGTGCGGCAGTTGCTTGACATGGCCGTACTTGGGGCATGCACAGCCCCATTGCAGGTGTTCTTGCACGCTGCGCTACTGTAAGGTGCAAAGAAAATGGGAAAAGCACAGCTCCCAGAGGATGATGGGGGAACCCGTAGGGCCAACACCTGGCTAGCCATGACACAATTCATTGATCCAGTTTTGGTGAGGGAAGGGCCCCCTCTACTGACCCCACTGGGGGTAAGCCCCCCCAACCCTCATTAATCCTCTAGTGAGCAAAGAAAATAAAAACAAACCTACACTTTGTGTGTCTAGCACACTACTAGCACTTGTCTTGATTGGCACTGTTTTTTTTTTTCCAACCAATTCTTCTTCCTTCCTTCCTAATTCAGCCCCGTCCTCCAGCACTCTATAAGGGTATGTGGGTTAACTGTTTCAGGCAACATGTTTTGAGTCAGCTCTGATGGGTTAAATGATAACCAGAACCAGAAATGTAACCTACTATAAAAAGAAAAAGTGAAATGTATTTAAAAAGCAGAGTTTAACCTCTTTTCTACAGTCCATTACCACATTATTCAAAGCAATTCGGAGGTGAGTGCATCCATCATCTATACCTCCTCTCCATGTGCATTACAGGGGGTGACAGTATGGTAAGTATCAAGTGGAAAAACTGGTGGTACTGTTCACTATGGTGATGAGGTTGGCGATGGAACTTGTGTAATGGCTTCAATTATAATTTAATGCCATTAGAGAAGCCCTGCTCCTAGCAGAAGCATCACAGTGGTGTGCCAACTGGAATTCCTACTCAGCTGTTAGCCATGGGGGGGAAGCAGCTAGGAGTAATTGGGGTAACCAAAGGAACAGGGAATAAGAGCACACACATATGGGCCTCCTCTGATTGGCAGACTTTTTAATTTAGTATTGGTACCAGATGGGAATTAGTGACAGTGTGGGAGTTCATCAAAGTCTGCCCATTTCTGGTATGGAAGAAAGAATGTAGCCTCTTTCAGAGCAACTAATGGTACATGTGTGCACGCAGAGGAAGGCAGTAAGTGATTCTGTGCTGCAGGAGTGCTTTGAATCATGTGATACAGCAGTGAACATGGGGGTTAGGGTTGGGAGAATGGTATACTGTTTATTTATCTTGAAATGTAGGATGAGTTCAAAATCTGGTCAGACTAGCTGAAATCTGATTCTGATGTGACCCACTAAACTGAGTAAAACCAGTCTGATCCAGTTCTATGACCTGACCAGCTACTCACCTCAAGCCCTCTATGGGTAAGCAAACAGTACAGTCTAGGCTTGTGGAGGTTACAGGGCTACTGGGCCATGAGAAGGGCATGGGGCCTGCTGAGGCACAGGGAGGGTGTTGGCACAGAGCTTGTCAGGGCTTCAGGGACCCAGGGCCTATAGGGGGCTTCAGGGACCCAGGGCCTATAGGGGGCCTATCAGGGCATTGAGGAGGACTCATGGTCTACCAGGGCCTGAGGAAGGTCCAAGGGCTACCAGGGCCCAAAACCTATTGTGGCCTGGGTGGAGTCCAAGAACATAGAAATATAGAAACACAGAATTTGATAGCAGATAGGGACCACTTTGCCCACTTTGCCCATTTCTTTTCCCTGCCTGTAATGTCTCCACAGACCCTACTTGATCTCCATCTCCCTCTCTTCCTTTATTTCCCACTATAGAAACATAGAACCATAGACTTTGATGGTAGATAAGGACCGCCTGGCCCACTCAGTCTGCCCATTTCCCTACCAATTGGATAAGCTGCAGACCCTAGTTAATCAACAGCCTACTTCTTCCTGCCACCCACCAGAATTGCCTTATATCTGTCCCATGCATTCTTGAATTCCCCCACTGTTTTTGACCCCACAACCTCCTCAGGAAGGCCATTCCATGTGTCTTACCATCTTCTCTGTGAAATAATACTTTTTAACATTACCTCTCTGTGAAAAAATACTTCATCACCTTGCCCCTGAGCCTTCCCCCTCTATCTTCAGATTGTGCCCCCTTGTTCTTGCATATTTCTTTTTCTGAAATATACTACCCTCTTGGACTTTGTTGATTCCCTTGAGGTACTTGACTGTCTCTATCATGCCCCCTCTCCCTCCTTTCCTTTAGGGTATACATATTAAGCTCCTTTAATCTCTCTTCATATGGCTTATGGTGGAGGCCCTGCACCATTTTAGTTGCTCTCCTCTGGACTGAATCCATCCTGTCTATATCCTTGCAGAGATGGGGTCTCCAGAACTACACACAGTACTCCAGATGGGGTCTCACCATCTGTCTGTACAGAGGGATAACAACCTCCTGTTTTCTACTGGTGATGCCTCTCCCTATGCATCCCAGTATCCCCCCAGCCCTCCTTACTGTCTTCTCACATTGCTTGCCTACCTTTAGGTCATCTGATATGACTACTCCATGTCTCTTTCCATTTTAGATGTTGCTAGTACCACATCCCCCATTGTGTACCCTACCCCTGGGTTTTTGTTTCCCAGGTGCATTACTTTGCACTTCTTTGCATTGAATCCCAGCTGCCATTCTTTTGACCATTCCTGCAACCTTGCCAAGTCCCTTCTCATCCTTTCCACCCCCTCTTGTGTATCAACCCTGTTGCTGATCTTTGTGTAGTCTGCAAAGAGGCATTCTTTTCCTTCCAGTCCCTCTGCAATGTCACTTATAAAGACATTAAAGAGGACCAGTCCCAGTACTGAACCCTGCAGTGCCCCACTAGTAACCCCCCTTTCTTCAGAGTGGACTCCGTTTGCTATTACCTTCTGTGTCCTGTTGTCCAGCCAATGTTTTAGCCAGGCTACCACCCTGGGACCCACTCCCAGGCTGGTTAATTTGATTATTAATCTTTTGTGTGGGATTGTGTCAAATGCCTTGCTAAAGTCAAGGAAGGCCATGTCCACAGCCCCTCCTTGGTCTACTACTTTGGTCATCTTGTCAGGCTCCATTGCTTTGTCCACCTTGAGTTTCAGGAGTTCTTTCAGGATGCTTTCATCTGTGAAGGGACTGGTATTGACCCCGCTATCCAGAGTGCTTGTTTTGTTTGATTTAGGTATCTCCCACTTCTCTTTTTTTGTGAATACTGAGCAAAAGTATTCATTCAGCTTCTCTTCCTTTTCACTGTCACCCACTGCCTCTGTCCCTCCCCTTTGTTAAAGAGCATGTTCCTACTGTCAGGCATCCATCCCTACTCAAACATATATAATAGCGGACCCGCTCCACTGTTGAGGGGTATGAAAACTTATACATGCTTGCCTATGGGCAAACGGTTATAGCAATCCAAATTTGCACCCCATTTAAAACAGAGCCATGTCTGACATGTCCCCAGACAGGTACCCCAGACCCCTTTTGTGATATCAGTAAATGAGGACTGCCTGTGTGTGCTCCATAGATCTATACTGGTGCCATTTGTCAATGACATTTAGTACTATTTACTAAATGTCATTAACAATTGTACTTCAAGTTAATCTCTAGATAGTAGGCACTTATGTAAGTATGAATAGTTCTAGATGTGTAATCAAATATATTATGCCACCCTCCTTATGGTACATGTATGTAGTGTCTCCTCATGTAACAAGTTTGTAAAGCCACACCTAACTATGTAACAATTGTTCAAATTGCTTGGCTCCAAGTTTAACCTAGTGATTGTTTTATGTATACCCTCCTCCCTTGTACCACCCTCTTCCTGGTCGCACTGTGAGACAAGCATCTTGTTGCTCAGTGTGCCTTTCCTGGTGAAACATTTTCAAAAATAAATAAAATTTAGAGTTGCCACTTGGAGCAATGAAAGTGACCACTCCAGTAAACAGGAACTGTTACTCCAGCATCTGCTTTGATTTTTCTACATGGCACCTCTAAATAATACTACATGCTGTAGACATATCGCATACATACAGGTTAATGACATGCACCCTCAGTATTCATTTTCTGACATCACAAAAGGAGGCATGTCAGACAAGGCTTTGTTTTTATGGGGGGGGGGTGCTATAACATTTTAACCAGAGTGAAGCGCATATAATTTTTATTGCCCTTCAATAGTAGAGAAGATCTGCTATTATATATGTTTGAGGGGAGTTGGGTGCCTGACAGTAGGTACCAGCTCTTTAAGCCTCACTATCCCTCCCTTGGTCTTTTTTTGTTCCCTATCATACCTATAAAAGGTTTTATCCCCCTATGATTCCCTTGTGCCTATCCCTTTCATGCTTGAGACCCACCACCAAAACATACAACAAACTACTACATAATAAAATTCAGCAATGGTGAAAGCTGAAAAAAAATGGTTAGATTTTCTTTAGTTAATTGTAGTCTCAAATTTCAAACTAGTTGAAAAAATCAGTCATACTGTGTAGTGAGTCAGTCATAATTGATTTTCAACTGACTCCAGCGTCTATGAAGGACGACACATCCCAACAGTACAGCACCCCCTAGTACAGCATTCAGGTATGAGCCAATCCAGGAGTGAGGCTAGAACCTATAACATTCTGGTCCAGAAATAGGGGTACTGCTAACTGAGCCACACACTGACCAAAACTAAACAAGATAGGATGTTCTTAATACTGCATGATTTGATGATTTGTGTCTCCCAAATGCAGTCTGTGTTCTGCCCTTTAAAATGCAAGTCACCCAATAAGAATGCTTTATTTACAGCCATTGTTTCATAATATTTTATTATCTACAGTATTCAAGAAGGCAGTCTAATTCTTAAAGTTGATTGAAAGAAACTAAAATGTCATAAACACCATCAGGTGTCTTCAATTAAAATGATGCTTGAGTTTGTTTCCTGGACATTTTGAGTCATTTCTACCAGTCTGCACTACATAATGAACAGTTGTGCCACAGAACTCTACATACAATACAGCGATTAATGGTGAAGGAGATTAAAGGACAGTTGCAGGGGACATAACTATATAAATTAACATATCTAAAGAGCTGTCATTAAAGGGAAGATAGCAGAGGTTATACAATGATGCAGCATGATATTGAAAACTGTTCACTTTCCATTCACCTTTTACAGTATCTTGAAAAAGAGCAAATTAGATTAACATAGAAAGTACGCCATCTCTGCATCCTTGGAAACAGACTTTTGGAGGGAGGGATGGAGGGGGAGACAGTTGTGCAATGCATCATCGGTTGCAGCAGACTTGTTTCATCATCGCCGATGGAAGTAACTAGAGGGACCTCCACATCAAGAGGGAATGATTCCTGAAAATTCAATAAAAACAGTGAGAAATGTGCCTGCATGCATTAAAAAGTGAAGGAAAACTCTGTACAACCCTTGATCCCAGATGGAAGTCATCAACTCCAGCAACTGCAAAAGAGTCATTCAAGTAGAGTCAGAGTGTTGCTTTCTGATCATTCCTTGATATTCTCTCTTAAAAGGAAACACTCATCACTAAGAGCCCAACACCCAGCTGCGGGGCTGGTCCCAAATTGTACGTTGTATGCAATAAAAATGAAATAAAGAAATACATACATACATAAATAGCTGGGCTGGAGCAATGGGGGATTCAATAGCCTTTTATAAAGTTAGATCAGATGTTTGCCAGACCTACTAGTCTCCAGGGGCTAAATGTAATCCCTGTGACTGTATGCAGCTGCAGAATGACAGTGGGACAAGCAAACATCTGATCTGAGTTTATAAAATTTCTAACATGCACTAGAGGCTATTGATGCTCCCACAGCTGTAGCCCTTCTCTGATGTCAGCTGCAGAAAATGATGGGATTTTGGTTACAGCAAATGTCAGCTTGTGAGTCAGAGGAATCAGTCTTACACAATCTACTATACTGCAGTAAACAGTAAGGAAGTAAAATGTTTTGCACACAAAGTGCAAATTGTGACCAGTTCCACACTTTGGTATGGGGCTCTTAGTGCTGACTACTTCCCTTTGATATCCCAGATCCAATGTTTTAGTGGGAATACCCAATGCTAAGTGTTCAATGGGACCACAGGCCTTTACCCATGTGCTTGCAAAGAGCTCATAATATACAGGCTTCAGGAGCTTACACAGCATATTTTGCCCTCCACCTCATAGTCATGGACTGTTTTGCCCTTCAGACATTATGGTGAGGAGCGTTCACAGCCTTGCAAGTCAGGGGGTGGGGGCAGACATAGCACCATATGAGGTCCAGGTGAGGGACCACTACACAGAAGGGAGACTGTCAGCAGGATGGGGCTGTGGAGTGGGACCTTCATCTGAGATGGACGTGGGAGGAGACTGGCTCAGTGCAGTTACTGGACTGTTTTTGCTTGCTAGAATTTACCTAGGACAGCCTAACTGAGATGTAGCTCACTTTTGAGGGAGTGCTGCTTTTACCCATTTTTACACTACTTACCTAGAGTAGCCCAGTAGAGATGCAAGAGCTCATTCACAGTGGGGGTCCTGCGTTTGCCCATGCTTGCTATGTATTTTCCCAGGGTAGCCCAACTGAGATGTAATAGCTCATTTTCAGTGGGGTCCTGCATTTACCCATGTTTACCACTTGTTTACCCATGGTAGCCTAGCTGAGACATAATATCCTTTTTTCAGCTGGGTCCTGCTTCTTCCATGTTTACAATGTATTTAGCCAGGATAGCCCAACAGAGATGCAATCTCCCACTTTATGCTAGCTCCTCCCCACTTTATAGCTGGTGCACTGATGCACTGGGATTTTAAGTGACTTACAATTACACAGCAAGTGGTTCTGGTGGGATTTTAACCCCAATCCTCCAGTGCATCCTAGTTCACAAGTCTGTAGTCTAATTACCAGGCCAAGCAGTCTTGAAATCTTCAAGGGGGCACAGTATTAGATTTATATTTTGTTGACCGGGTAAGTGCACTAGACAAATCCTGCCTATTTTCAGGCACGACCCGGGAGAGGGGGATACAGATGAATGCCAACTGACCTTGAACCAGATTCAACTGTTGCTGGTATTTTTTTTTTAAGTGAATGAGGGAAATTTGGCCAGGATACTGGGAAAATTCCCATACTCTTTTCGATAAGTGCCATGGGATCTTTAACATCCACCTGAACTACCACCAATCCAGGAATATGGGACCTCGGTTTAACGTCTCATCTGAAAGATGGCACCTCAGAAGTGCAGCACCCCTCTAATGCTGCACTACAGTGTCAGTACTAGGATATTAACCCAAGTGCTAGATGTGGGAACTGAACCCACAGCCTTCTGATCTCCCGGCCTCAGAGGCGAGTGTGCTACCTACTGAGCCACTGATGCTGTTACATAGTTGATGGGTTAGTGGTGCCACTTGACACCTGGGACTGCTTGGAACATTGGGGGTGGAGGGGAGGAGTTACTCTTTTCTTGCAGTAAAATTTTTATTGAAGTGGGGCATGACGACCTTACATTACTATTTCCTGAATACATTTTGTATCCATCACATTGAGCATAAGCATAAGCACTGTTACATTCTAATGTTCAATTGGACATCAATAGCTTTGCTAAATAGTATACGCAACATAGTATTTCTCTGAAAAAAAAACAGCTGACTCAAAAGACTGATCGCAAGTTAAATAATACTTATCTGTAACACTATCTGTGTCATTGTAGTTTGCACCATTTTGTAGAGATAATAATACAGATTAAGTTGACTGAAAAATAGGCCAGTACTCTGGCACAATCAGTAGAACTACCACTTGCTGAATCAACGACCCAGTTCAGCAACCAGCCCAGAGCATCTGAGAATCAGCTGGGGGGTGGTGGGATTTGAGCATCCTGAGGACTGCTGGCCTCATCTGGGTAGGGTGAGTTATGGATCCCTGGTGTAGGAGTGACACTCAATGGAGAGTGGGTGAACACCATGGTTGGACCACATCAGAAGAGCAAAGACAACAGTATCCACCTGCAGAGCATGTATGGGAGACTTATATTCTGCACTGGCACAATTGCATGTCAGCACCTCCGAGGACCAAATGCTGGAAACCCTTTGGGTGGTGCATGGTGATGTTGTGGACCTCCACCCAAATGTGGTTTCAAGTGTAGCCTCAGCTAGGGCTTCAAACATGGATCTCAGTCTATCTCTCTCTCTTCAAGGAGCCCCACTGCAGGGGGCAAGCTGTGGGCCTCCCAGTCTGGATGAATTGAGGAGGATGTTGGGTGGGTGGGTGGCCCAGGCACTGAGTATGGGGGCACATCCTCCACCTGTCACCAAAGTGACAAAAATAATTGGGAAAAAAGATAACTCAGAAATGTAAGTCCTATTAATTGGTAGGTAATGCATCATTTCAGTATTTGCAAGTGTTCTTAAATGTTTAAACCATTGGTCCAGACTAGGCACTTCAACTGTTTTCTAGTTAGCTATTAGGAGCTTTTTGAAGGCTAATGCTGTGCATAACATCTATGTGAACTGAAAGTTATTTACTCCACAAATATTTTTTTGCTGCCAAGAATACAGATCAGTGGCATAAAGGGTATAGGGTGACCTAAGATCTTGGCACAGAAAGCACTGATCACTCTCCATCTCTGCTCTACCTTTGGACATTCCCACAACACAGGCAACAAGTATACATGTTTCTGGGGGCATCTCCATCATTTTCCTTGCAGATAAAAATTCATATGATCTAACCTCTAAGGCAAAAAACACAGTCTATGAAGAAAGTGATTATGAATATGTTCACCTTGTGTTTCCTTGCTGCCTCTGTAAGCATTTCATGGTGATAGCAGAGAACACTGGACTACCATTGTTTGCGGAAGGAATTGCACAATTGACTGACATAACTTCAGTGGAAGTGTTTAAGACAATACCACACTCAGTTCATTTATTATAACACCCCTGCTCTCACCAAAAAACACAGATGTGAAACACACTTCAACACAGTTTGTTTTAGAGTAGGGCTTTGCCCCCTCACACCCCTTTTTTATCCGTATAACAATTCATTCTGAATAACTGCAACCTTCATCCCTGTCAGTCTTCGACAGTATCTCTGTGCTGGTATGAAGACAAGACATTTATTTGAGTTTGGGGGTTCGCCCTCCACATTCCCCCTTGTTAATTTTTCTAAGTAAATGTATATGGGTGGGTGAGGGGGAACGGGGGTGTGGGGGGCTTCACCCCCCAATTAAATTGTTTTACACAACACATTTTTATTTCTTTTTCTCTATTTTTACAGATCATGACTTGTACTAACTGGAGTGTACACACATGTATAAATATTTTATACCAGTTACTGTTTTAATGTTTTTTTCACATCTGTTTAATGTTCACCATATTGTGTAGTAAAGGATTTAAATATATCACTGTCTGAATTGTCATTCATGTTTTTTTTTGCCATTTGTGACTATTCCCAGTTGCCATGCTGCCTGCTTACATTCCTCATCCATACAGTGCTCCTCTACATAATAGGGGACATACTGCTATGTCAATCCTTTACAAACATTTTATATTCTCTAACATAGTTATGAATGTGGTCCGGTGTTCTCCACTATCACCCATTTCATCAGGCTAAACCCCATGCCTTATCAGAAGATTTCCTAATCAGTTCTTCTACCTTTTTCTACTTAGCCTATTGTGCGGGTGAGACATCACAGTTAATAAGCCATTTATATACATACCTTGCTCCCTTTCTCATAACATGTACCTAATTTAACTAGGTATTCCCAGTCTTAATTTTCCTGTCCCTTAATGCTCCTGACCGACTTAAGGCAGCTTTTTCCTAAGTTGTAAACAGTAATGGAACTGAAACTTCTGCACATTGTATTTACTTCCACATTCTTCAAATGAGAGAAAGTAGCCTGTTTTATATTGTCTATTATATCCTAAATGTTTAGAATTCCAAGGGCACTCCATCTTATATAAAGTAAAAGTCTTCCGTCCAACCTTTTATTGGGATTTTTTCATAATGATGTGAACTTTAAAGAGGGTACTCTCTGATCTGTAGTCCCCCAAATCTTTCTGAAACGATATAATGTACCCACATTGCAAATATTGTGCCAGATGTTCAAAGGGCGATGTGGTGCTTGTGTCAAGTCCAGTGTCAAACCTATTTTTTGTGCCGCTGTACCAAGCTTTTTTGACGCAACTGCACCTGATTTTAGCAGGTTAGGCGCAGCTGTGATACTTTACCTGATACATGACAGCGTGCATCAAACATCTGGTACAAGGCCCAGTAAAAAGGATGCCCAGGACTGCCACAAGTCAGACTAGAAAAGGTTTGTATAACTTGTGGGAACTGGTGCAGGGGAAAGAAATCCTGATCAGTGGCTGGAGTGCCACAAGCACCATGCACCATATGTTCGGCATACCTGGGCTTGCTGCACTGTGGGGCATTTAAAAATCTAGTCCCTAGTCTTTTATAGTTAATGGGGTCAGAATAAATAAATAAAAAAAAATCAGTGATTCCATTTAGCTTCAAGATATTCTTTTCCAGAGTTCTCTGTAATGGTTGACTTCTTTTTGACTCCTCTTTGAAAAACTTTACTGATTGTTTAAACAACGATGCTATCTGATAACCCTCCCACCAAGGTAAACCAAAACCTCCTTCTGTCCGGTCAGCTCTTATTTTTTTGATAGGTAGACTTGGTGATCTTTCATTTGAAATCAATTATTTATCTTGTTAATCTAGACAAATGTTTTTAAGCAAAAGGGATGTTTTGGAATAAATAAAATATTGTTGGCACCAGAATTAATTTCAGTTTATTACCTTACCCCAGACTGAATGGTTTAACATTTTCCATCTATTTAGATTGTCTAAATATTTTTTAAAATGGGCCTTAGTTCAGATAAATTAATATGAATATTGTTTTATAAGTAGGCCTATATTCAGATCAATAACTTAATTATGGTTTTTGGTATAGTGACTACTAAACATGCTATCCCTTCCTCTCCCCATGTGGGCTTCTTTTTGTTAATTTTTATGATACTCATATCTCTGTGACTCATTTATTTCCAGTATCTGGGTGTTGTTCTAGTTTATATTCAGACCAGAAATCTTTGCTAATATATCTAGCAGAATTTTTAAATTATGATAGAAATTGGTATACACTGCCAACAGCGACATTTCAACAGCGACTGTCACTACAGTGACTTGAGCCCCCAGTTGCTGTAGTGTCAGCACTGGACCCTGTCAATGTATTTTAGGGCTCTTGCAACCCCTCCCCTAATCAGCTCTGACTCTGAGTTGATTATATTTAGTTTGGGGGGTGCAGGGGGGCAAAGCCCACTGAAGAAACAAGTTTCCCAGTGAGAAATTGTATGCCAACTTCAAATGCAGTCAGCATAATGGTTTCACTTTATGGTCATTTGACAAACATTTTGTCAATGTCCAGTCATGGATCCTCAGAAATTCATGTATGTTACATACAGATAGAGGATGTGCTCTGAGTGACTGATGGAAGGCAGATGTAGTACCAGTACACAAGGGAGGCTGCAAGGGAGAAGACAGGGAATTACAGATCTGCTAGCCTCACATCAGTGGTGGCAAGGTGATGGAGATGCTAATAAAGGAAAGATTGGTAAAATAATTAATCAATGACAAAATATTAGATGAAAAGCAACATGGAGTCACTAGTGGGAGATCTTGCCAAACAAATCGAATAGAAATGTTTGATGGGGTAATGAATGTGGTTGATCAAGGAAGGGCAGTAGATGTTGCTTACCTGGACCTCAGTAAGGCCTTTGACTCAATCCCTCACTGCAGGCTAATAAATAAGACAGAGAGTCTGGGGGTGAGATAGAAAATAACTAGATGGGTGGAAAACTGGCTGAAGGATAGAAGTCAGATGGTGGCAGTAAATGGTGGACATTCTGGGGTAAGGAAGTTTATGAGCAGGGTTTCTCAAGGATCTGCTCTAGGACAATCCTTTTTTTTATTATTTTTTTTTTTATTAGTACTTTTTACCTTGTTGGCTCCCGATCTGTCTATTACATCTTGGCATCCCAGTCATCCAGCCACCATCTGGTCCACTTCTGCCCCAATGGAGCTCCCACTGTCAAATACACCCACGGCTTCCCTCTATGGTGGGGCAGCAGAGGTCCCCCTTACTCCTGCTGACACAGGATCCAGCATCGCAGTGGTGCTCCCAAGGTTGAGTGTCCCATGGACGGCCATCAAGCTGCCATGACCAGTCACCATATTTCCTCCTCAACTTAGGTTGCGTGAGTGGGGTGTGCAATGACGCCAAGGGGGGGAGTGTGCATGTGTCCGCACACACTTCTTCCTGGCGCCACACCCCAACTCACTTCCCCTTAGTGTAGCATCAGTGCATAGTCCCCCAGCCTCTTCTAGGGGTGCCAACACACTGACCACTGAGACCCCCCTCCTTCAGAGAGGGGAAGCAGCCTTCAGGTGCTAAATCCCTCTCCTCCCCTGCCAACCCCTGGAAACCGGAGTCCATTCCAGAACCAGGGTCACCAGCATGGAGTGAGGTGTGGTGTCCAGTGCCTCAACCCTTAGTGCCACCAGGCTGGCTTTAGGACAGTCCTTTTTAACATGTACATTAGTTATGTAACAGAAGGATCTGAAGGGGAAATTAGTCTGTTTGCAGGTGATACAAAGTTATGGAATTGGGCTGACATTGAAGAAGGGGTTAAGGCCATGAGGAGGGATTTAAGCATACTAAAGAAATGGTCAGAAACATGGCAGCTGATGTTCAAATTACAAATAAATGTGTGTTAATGCACATAGGGTGTAAATATCAACTAGCAAAATACTCACTGGGGGGGGAAGATAAATCAAACATAACAGGAAAAAGATCTGGGGATCATGATATCAAACAACCTTAGGGTAAGTGACCAAAATAGTAAGGTGATTGACAATGAATGATGGCATATGTAGGAAGGGGCATAATTGGTAGGAGGAGGTAGGTGCTGATGCCATTATATATGACCATGGTTAGACAGCACCTGGAGTACAGGGTACAGTTCTGGAGGCCTCATTTAAGAAAGGACATAGATGTAATAGAAAAGGTTCAGAGAAAGATAACAAAGATGGTGCAGGGTATGCAAGGGAAACAACATGAGACAAAATTGAGAGAATTAAATCTGTATCTGCTGGAGTTTAGAAGAGAGAAAGGAGAGATGATAGAGACATTCAGGTACATGAAGGGGATAAATAAAGTGAGGGAAGGACATCTATTTAAAAGGAACGTCAGATTTAAAACAATAGATCATACTTTAAGTTTGTAAAGAGAAAGATTTAAAGGTAATGTAAGGAGATGTTAGTTCACTGACAGGGTGGCTGAACCCTGGAAAAGTTTACCTGAGGAGGTGGTAGGTGTTGATAAATGTGGAAATTTTAGTGTGATTCAAGACAGCATGATATAGACATATGGGGTTGGTAAGAGGACATTGGATAGGCTCCTTGTGCACCAGTGACAAATAGGGGATGGGAGAGATGGGCAAACTGGATTGGCTAGGATGGTCCTGTTCTGCTGACACATTATTATGATTAGTACAGTATGTTACTAAGTGTCATAAGCAAATAATCCTCATATATGAACACACCTTGTGGTGAATATCACCTTCCCTCACTCCATTATTAACTATTTGCCTAATTAGAGGCTCCATCATTAACCTAAATAGATTAAGAGACAAAAGGTGACTCAGTATTCTACCTTTATAAAGCCTAACAGGTTCAGGTCATTTGCAACACTTTTTGCTGTATGATTTGCATATAATATTCTTATCCAGACACAAAGCATATCTCTTTGTCCAGTTGCTTCTCAGGGTTTTAATTAGAAAATTCCATTTTAAAGAATCAGGGGCCAGATATTCAAAACTTTGCCTCAGGGCTAAATTAGCACTGCCCAGCATGTTAAATTAGCCTGGAACCAATAGCCCACTATATTCAAAAGGTATAGTCCAGGTGCTAAACCTGCTGAATATAGCATGCTAAGGAAGCTGGACAAACTGGTCGGGGAGTGCAGTGCAAAAATAGTCCAGGAAATAAGACAGCTCTAAATATAGCAACCAGGAAGTGCAAACCACAACAGCAGCTCAGTGCACAGTGATGTGAAAGTAGGTAGATGTGAACTATGTGGCCAATGTGTGTGCCAGCAGTGGAGTGGATTCATTAAAGCTGCAAGCACCAGCACATTTGAAATTCTGAAGAAATGTACTATGTTTTCAAAATGTTTGCATAGTACAGACACATTTACACAGACTTTGCATGGAGCTAAGCCATTTGCCTGGTGTGATCACATTTGCCTAGGGCAAACGTGTGCTAAATTCAAAAGTGAGATGTAAATGAGCCTACTTAGGCAGTCTATGGGCAAACATCCAGATTAGCATCTCATTATGTCCTGATTTGGATGCAGTTTGCCCAGTGCTGTCGCAGGTTCCTCAGCTCCACCTGTAGGTCAGTTTGGAAGTACAGGGTCTGGCTAGGTCTGCCCACAGTTCCAGCTGGAGGTCAGTATGGAAGTGCATGGTGGTAGCTTCATGCTGAGTTTGCTCAGAACCACATAGAAAGTTATGCTCCAGGGGACTACACAGCACAGGTACAGGTGATGGTGCTACATGCAATTGTCAAACTGTAGTTTCTGCTACAGTGCACAGCAGACACTACAGTAACAATGGGGCCACTAGTGCGAGGCACACAGCAATGCCTATGGTGTGTAGGGCATCAACAACTGCTGCTCTTTACAAAGTGGTACTGACAGTGGACATTACTGTTATGCTGTTGTGTGGTCCACAGATGCTGCACCACTGGCATAGGATACTCATAGTCATATATATATATATATATATATATATATATATATATATATATATATGTATATATGGCTGGCTGTGTGTCCTGTGAGGTCTGTACAGATGTGCAGTATGTGGCTGGAGGGGGCACATACCATCAGTCAGGCACACTGGTGTTGGAGTATTCCCTACAACAGACCATTTGCACTGCGTGAATTGTCCCAGCCTTGTGGCAGCACCCAGTATGTGGCACACAGTGGCCACCTGAACACCCACCATGTCCCCAATGCTGCATATGTGTGCTGGATTATGTTGATGTCCACTGAAGGGAGGGCTACAGGTGTGTGTTGAATGTACACACTGCTATGGTATACACTGGGTGCTGGGTCACCACTTTATGCCTGTCATGGCTTGGACCAGTGGCATATGATGGCAACAAAGGAGGTGGCATTCATGTGCAGCATGTTTCTTCCATGTCTGGTTTCTTTCGATGCTTAACACTGACTGGTTAGAGTCATTAAAACACCGCTGGCAGACCCTCACAAACTCCTTAATTCACACTTGTGAATTACAGAGTAACACAAAGTCACAAAAAGCTGTGCAAAGCTGCACAAAGCAACAAAGTCACACAAAGTTGGTTTGCCCAGAGTTAAGACTACCTTTTCCTGGGTGGTAATTTGCACAGCATAAAGTATCACGCTTAGTCGCACAAAAACATGTTGGGAGGTGCTAATGCACTGAATATAGCACTGCACCTGTATTCATGTACATGCCCCATATTTTTGGCCCTTGCTTACATTATACTTTTTCCTGGTGCTAATGCAGTTTGCCTGTGCTATTTACCTTTTGTAAATAGTGGACCGGCACAAACCCAGCTCAATCCAAGCACAGATGGTTTGTGCCCAACACAAAGTTTTGAATATCTGGCCCCAAATGTCTTAAAAATGTCTAAAGATACATTCAGAGCTGGTATTTTCTATGTTGAAAGAATAGATGATATTCAGTAATCTTTTAATGTTACTGTGTCTGCTCCTGTTCTTCCTGGTACTGTATAAAACCAACCTGTTATCTTCCTATTAGGCTTTCATTATGCTTTTGAAATAATTTTGCTAGGACTTTTGCAAGATTTTTGATATAACAATTTCATAAAGAAATCATCATCAAATTTATTGGAAAAGCAATGTGAGAGAAACTCTAATTAACAATGGTGTCCATACATATAAAACACATACAAGAAGAATACAATACAAAACATTTCAAAAAGAGAAAAAAACATGTTCCGTAATTAAATGCCTATTACAAATAACAGTTTGCAAATAAACAATACAATTCAACCAAGGCAATCACAATGAGTCTGAAAGGTATAAACAATAAGATTTAAATTGTGAAACAGGAATCAGGGCACTTAATTTTAGCTTTTTCTTAAGTTCTTCTCATGTTCGTGAAACAGCTATAGACAAGACATAACCACAAACATGCGTACAAATTCTAGGGGTAAGAAACCCTAGTAACGTACATAATCTTAAATTAAAATTGCATATTGTATCACCTTATAGCATCCCCCATCCATTACCTCTGACTCATGTCCACCTCATAAGTTGCAAATGCACATGTGAACAGATTTGAAATCTGATCTGCCTAGGTCCAGTACATTACCACAGGTCCCCCATTCTTTATCTGCATCACAGAGGTTGCAAGCATTTTGCCTAGCTCCACAGCATCAGTATCAAGGTAGGAAATTGTCTCCATATATTTAAATAATTTAGCTAGCATAAAAATCTAATTTCAGGGGTAGCAGGATGGTTACTTATCCAATGATTACTCTGTAATGCAACATGACAATATATATTTATGCCTGTTAAATGTAAACAGTATAAGCTTGGTGATTACTAGGCTATGTTTAAAGGGTTTTCAGGTGGTCTTGGGCCTTTGCTTGTGTATGCTTGCCTAATTTAGATTCTCTAGCAGTACTATTAATGGAATGCTTACCATCGGAATATATATCTATACTTTATTCTAGAGCTGTTGAGTTTTGTTGGCTGACTAAACTCGGGTATCTAGCTGGTTTGTTTGAGTTTTTAGCTGAGGCAGCTTGCCTGTTGACAGAGTCAGAGAAAACTTAAGGTTTCTGCAGTCATCAGTCCAGCTTCCAAAACAAAATGTTAACAATTGCTTCTGGATTACTATTTTGCTGTTAGCTTAATGAGCTCCCCTATGTTACATCTTGCATTATGGTGCCATGTGGTTCAACACTCCCCTATGTCCCCTAAGCCTGCTATCTGATATGTTACCTGAGTGCAACTTATCAAAGACTCCTATGGATTGAGGGCCTTGCGAGAGGCTCCGGTACCCCTAGCATGGGTCATATCCCCTTGCATAGGGACCCTGCTAATGCGCTAGGACACAGTACCAAAAAGTGTCACCCACCTTCAGTGTACAGTCAGTATTCCAGTTCCTGCAGTCACTCTGATGTTTTTCCACTTCTCACACCCTGAGACACACAATTCCAGGAGACTCCTCTCTTTTCTGGTAACGCACAATGTGGCTGGGATGGAGAGAGCCACAACTGCCATGCTCCACCATCTCAGCATTTTCCGTGCGGCCAGGAAATGTTCCTCATGCTCTATGGACCCCTTCACTATCTTGACATGGATGTCTTCTCCCCAAGAAGATACAGCATTCAAGTATTCACATTTCTCCAGGATAGACACTCGCACATGCACATACTACATCTGCCATCTTTGGAGGGGTATTGGATGACTGCAGACCCTTATATGCAGGGCATGCACAAGCAGCAAGGACCAATGCAGGCTAATGCAACTATTATCCCCCATTCAAATCCATTCAGGTCAGACTGTAGAGCACCTAGCACTAAACACACCAGACCTATCCTGCCCAAATACAGGAATGCAATCAGGAAATTGATAAGTCACGTCAATAACCTCTCTCCCCTGTTGATTGCAAATGTACGCCACTCTAGAGATGAGGAGTATGTTCTGTATCTCTGCTCTTTCAACAAACAACGCAATAAGCATTTGTCTCCCCCCAACCGTGATCATAATCAGAAGATCTTACACCTCAAACAGCTATTATTGTATAAAGAGCTTATACATGCAAGTGGGGAGAAATCATCTACTGCAATAACGTTAAACTCCCCAACAATAGCAAGTATAATAACAATCAGACAGCATGGCACTATGAGCATATGCTTTCTAGGAATATGAATATATATATATATATATATATATATATATATATATATATTATATATTATATATATAATATATAAAATATAATAGGAAATTACAGGGGATCCCTAAGAGGCCATAACAACACCTGTCTTGTTTGTCCCCCTTTTTTTCTCTCACTATTTCCACAGATTATGAGAATGTTGAAAACAAAAAATGCAATTCCTGCAATATCACCCTGCTGGGCACTCAGATAGGCTCACTTTGGCCAACATGTTTCCATCAGAAAGCAGATCAGGGAACCACAAGAGACACAGAACTAGAGATGGAAAAGGAACCAGGATCATACGCAGGAACCTCAGGTGAACTCCCTTCCACAGCTGAGGAATTTTTTAAAACACAGCAGGTAGTCATGCTAAATATGCTGGACAGAATAGAAGAGCTATTTCAGAATAAAGGGGATATGGCTAATACCAATAAATCAGAGAATAAAGGAAAGAAAACACCTACAGATCCCAAACTACTGTACTGAACCGTGCCTGATGACCCAGATAATATAGAATCAGACCATGACAAGAATCAACTGGATGAGGAAGACAAGCTAACTGTAACTAAGAAGCTCACCTCCATTGAGGCCCTCCCAGAACTACTACAGGCTATAAGAGAAACCATGGGGTTTGTTTTACAAGAGCTACCACAACAATCCAGACTTGACCCCCACATTAGGGCAAAGCAGAAAAAAGATGACGTCTTGAATCCTTAGCCAAAGTTATTAATAAAGAGAGGGAATCTCAGACCCATCCAGAATATCTGAGAAATGTACCGTTGATAGATTCTACCCAGTTCAGGATGACATAAACAAAACATTCTACACCCCTCCAGCAGTAGACCATCAAGTCACAGGCTTATGTAAACATACAGTCCTCCCCTTAGAAACAACTATCACAGTTTGTGACCCTACTGACAAAAAAATGGAGGAACACTTGAAAAAATCCTTCGAAATGACCAGCGTGGCCTGTAGAGCCAACACTACAGCAACATACTCTTTCAGGGCACTAGTTACCAGGCTAGAAGAGCTGGCATCTTCCCTTGACCCCAAATACAAGCAGGTAGACCTAGCAAAATATTCCATCCAAGCAGCAAAGTATGCCACAGATGCATCTATAGATGCGTTCAAGATGCTGACTAGGTTGGCTGCCCTGACTAACTGAACAAGGTGTCATATTTGGCTAAAAACCTGGAATGATGACTTGGAATCTAAAGCTATGCTGAGCAAACTTCCACTCAAAGGAAATCTAGTGTTCAGAGAAGGCCTAGAAAAGTATGTTAAGCAGAAGGGAGGTAGCAAGAGCTTGGACAAGGAAAAGACCTCCAAGGGCACCTACCTGCCTGCCTGCTTTGCGAAATAGATTTCATCCCTTTAGAGGCAACCAAGAGAGAAGACAGCACACTACTCCCAGGGGAAATCCTATACATTTAAGCCCTCCTACTTCAACAACAACTCCATCGGCAGAGCCCGAGGTAAAAACCAAGGAGGCAGATACAACTCGATCTTTACATGCGCAGCTCCAACTTCAATTGACTACCTACCTACCACAGTCATCGACCCCCCAGGAGAACTGGTCAGAGGAGATGTGTATGCATCACCCTCCAACAGGTGCAAGACTGAATCAGTTCTCCCATGTTTGGCAGCAAACAATATAGGACAAATGAGTTCTGGAGGTAGTGTCTCAGGGATACTCCAAAGAATTCTCCCAAAAAACATTTATAAACAGATCGGTAGTCTCCCCCATATCCCACCAACCAGACAAAATAAAATCAGTCAGAACCACTCTAAACAACTTTCTATCCAACAAGGCGACAGCAGAATTCCCACCAGATTAGACAGATCAAGGGATATACTCCATCTTTTTCCTGGTACCAAAGAAGACAGGGGAAATGAGACCTGTTCTAGACCTAAAATTCATCAACTGCTTTTTTCAGTACAAAAGATTTAAAATAGAAACATTTCAGACAGCCCTGAGAGCAATAATACTAGGAGACTACCTGACTTCCATCGATATGAAGGATGCTTACTAACATATACCCATGCCCCCATCTCACCACAAGTACATGATATTCAAAATTCTGGGCCACCACTTCCAATATCAGACCCTTCCATTTAGCCTAGCATCAGCTCTGTGTGTGTTCACTAAGGTGTCAATCACTGTCATGGCCAAACTAAGGCAATAAGGAATATACATCATCCCATATCTCAATGACTGGCTAAGCAGAGCCAGAAGCCCTCTAATTTCACATCAACAGGCTCAGAAGGTGTAAGATGTGCTCGAATCCCATGGTTGGGTGATCAATTGGGACAAAAACAGCTTGACCCTAAACCAAACAAAAGAACACATAGGAGCCACCATAGACACAACAGAGAACATGAAACCATCACAAAAATGAATGGACAAATTACTAATACAAATTCAAGCATTGATGGCTATGCCATGCCCCACACTACATGCACTCTTATAGACTTTGGGCTCCATGACATCCTGCATCAGCCTGGTCCCATGGGCACTATGAAACATGCATCCACTACAGACTTTCACAATACATGAGGATCACAAACTACAACACTATCTAACAAAATCAGTACAGTTGACCCAAACGCCAAGAGGTCATGATCATGGTGGTCCAACAGACAAAACATGATGAAGGAAGTATAACTGATGCACCAACACAACTTAGCAATAGACACAGATGACAGCCTGACAGACTGGGGAGTCACCCTCAATCATATACTAGCTCAAGGGAAATGGACAAAAACAGAATCATGCATGCAAATAAGCCTACTGGAAATGAAAGCAGTCTGCCATGCGCTACACCACTTCCAAGCATTCCTCAGACAGAAAAGAGTACTTATACTGTCAGATAGCTGGGCCACAGTGGCATACATCTCGAACCAGGGCAGCGCAAAGAGGCAGTGTCTACTCCATGAGACAAAGAAAGTACTGGATTGGGCTCAAACCCACCTCAAATTGATTACAGCAATCCACTTAGTGGGAAAATTGAATGTGAAAGCAGGTTGGCTCAGCCACCAGGACATCGCACCTGGGGAATGGTCCCTACATCTGCAGATCTTCCAGGAACTAAACCACAAATGGGGACCACTAGAGATAGGCTAGGCCTCATGGCATTGGCCATAAATGGTCATCTACTGGCATACTACTCCATACACAGAGAATTGGGAGCACTAGGAACAGACACCATGTCTCAACAACTGAAACTTCCACCGATACCTCTCATTCAATAGGTCCCGAACAAAATTCAACAGACAAAATCAATGGTGGCGATGGTGACACTACACTGGCTCAGAAGGCACTGGTTTGTGACCCTAGTGAGAATGTCAAACACCACACCATTGACACTGCCACCATGGGCAGATCTTCTGACACAAGGCACAATAAATCACTTGAACCCCACACCACTCGATCTCATGGCCTGGCTACTGAAAGAAAGAGACTGTTAGATAAGGGCAACAACCTGAAGGTTGTAGATACTATGCTCCAATCCAGTTGCATATCCACTGCCAGCACCTACAAAAGATACTAAATCAACTTTGAGAAATGCATGCAGATAACGATATACGGACTGAAGCAATTAGGATTCTACATATACTACTGTTTCTTCAATGAGGGGTAGACAAGGGTATCTCACACTCTTCACTGAGGGTCCAAGTGGCAGCTAAAAGTAGGTGAAGTGGGCAAAATTTGCTCTGCAAAGCAATTCACAAAGAAATGTGGAATCTGCAAAGTAATCCACAATGTGAAGCAGAGTACTTCACGCCATAATGAGGAATGCAAAGTTCATTGCTAACAATGACTTTGCATTACTCCACCTTCTCCCAACCACTTCTGAATCAATTTTAATGCAAAATACATAGAAATCAATGTACTTCGCATCACTTCGCCTTGTTATTGAGCTCCAAGATGAATTTTGCAGTGATTCATGGGATTGCTGGTCACAAGGACTGTAGAGTGCTCTGCACAGCCTCAGTTCTGTGTAGTGTGTGTGTAGCGGTAGATGGAGACAGTTTCCTCTCAGAGCTCTGTGATTCAAATCATCTAAAAGTAAAAGCTGTTAAAAAAGCCTTTTTGAGCCATTTTTTCTGCGTAAAATTTAGTACATCAATGTAGGAAACCCTCCTGTGCTCATATCATCAAGTGTTTATTGTTTGTGTGTGGATTTTGAATGTTAATTTAGAACATTCAGTCTGTGTACTGACAGACACTTGAAGTATGCTTTGGGGGAGAGGCTTATCTGTGGTTGAAGTAGGTTAAAACTGGGAGAAAAAGGCAGTCTTCTGTTTTGGTTATATTTTTCTTGTATAACTATGCTAATGTGCAAACAATGATATTTTCAGTAATTCTTGACTCTTTTTTTGCTGATTGTTGTGGTGCAGCAGTGCATAATTTCAGTTTGTTTAAAGGATGTAGTTATATTATAGAAGTTTTCAATGTGCTAAGCATTACTTGTAGTGTGTGGGTGACTATGCATATGACATGTGCCATCAAATCAGACACATTTTATTGTGCTACAGAGTAATTGCAGCAGTGGGAACCTGCTATCCACCACATCTGCATGTTTTTGTACTGCTTTGTGGTATCTTGATTTTGGACTGTTACTGCAGTGCATTGCACACGTCCCCCAACCTGCAAAATGTATTCTTTTCCAGATTGGATTGTGACTTGAGAGCACTGGTGAAGGTTTTGTTGTGACTTTGCATCTGCATCTCTTCTTTTTTTTTTTTTTCATATACCCTCCTCTCACCACCGAACTCCTGCTCCTTCAGGAGTCTCTAATGGCCTGATTCATCGCCACTCCTACTGCCTAGCGTCCAGTGCAGTCCATCCCCCCCATGGAGCCTCGGCTATACCTCCCAAGGCAGGTACGAGGTAGGACCCATACGCCCCAACATGTCTGAATTTCGTCAGGGGATGCTGGTACTGGTGCCAGCAGGGGCATTGGCGATCGTGGCCAAGAGCTCCATCTACCAGGAGCTCGGCGGGGTATTTCCTTGTTTTCTTCCCTGCGCTCAGGATGTCTGCCCACTGGTAGGATCCTAGAGGCAGAGCATGTAAGAACGTGCTTGATGCCCCGGCTTTCCCGGCTGATGCCCTCCTAACCTATTGCATGCAGTCTCGCCGTACTTCCACCTGTGGTCACCCAGGTGGCAGTATTGTAGCAGGACTGGCACCCCCTCCCTCCCAGAGAAGGAGAGCAGCCGCTGGGTGCTCGATCCTCCTCCCGGCCAGCCCTCCAGCTGCCGAGGTCCGTACCTGAACCCTAGGTCGCTGGCGTCGCAAGCGAAAGCCCTACTGCTGCGCCGGCAGGTTGGCTTTGCATCTCTTCTTGATTGCACAGTGCAATCTTAATATGTCTGAGCTTTTGCATCTGTTTAGTGCCCAATTTCTATTGGCATGCCACTGTTGTTGTTTGTTTGGCTTCCCATCCACTGGTCCAGACTGAAAGTTCAGAAATCTAAATTTGTTTAGAATCTTCTTTATGGTCCCTTAAAATGCCTGCAAAGAGACATGCAAGCAAAGGAGTTTCTGGCCATGGCACTGCTGCCAGTGGCAAGATTGTGCATGGGCATGGTTGTACACAGAATTGCATAGTAATGGGATTTCTCCTTCATAGTTGGAGAAGATGATGTTGTCCTAGCTGGCGGTGTTAGTGCATTTTCTGCTAGTATGAGTATTGCTGCCTCAAGTTCCACTTATAACCAGTTAACCATTTAAAAAATTTAGTTTAGTCTAAAGCTATAAATGACAGTGTAGATGATGTCATATGCCCCATTAAAAGGTATGCCATCACCGTAGCGACTCTCCGACCATGAAGACCACCACAGCACCAGAAATCAGACAAAATCCAGCTGCTGCTGTGGTGGTCTGTGTGGCGATTGGGACTGCCTCATTGGGTGTTTGATCCCCCTCATCCAACTCCAACTCAGAGTTAGAATCTTAGAGACCGGAGAGGGGGTGCACCAAAATCCCCTGGCTACAATGCCGACAGTCGGCATTGTAGCTGTCACAGTAAGGGATGTTGGCACTAGCACTGTCAAAGCACTACAGGTAAACCCCATTAAAATCCCCATGATAGCTGAACATGATTCTGATTCTGGCAACAATAACTCACAATGTCTCATTTCTTGCAGCACTGTTGAGGTCATGCCTTTGTCACCTATAATTTAAAGAGTGGTGCAAAAATATCGGATGATGATGATGATGCCACTGTGGTTGGAACATGTTCTCCACATGACAGCATCCAAAGCTGAAAATGTGGATGTGGATGCTGTTGATGAATATGATAATGATGTCAGTGACCCCTGTTGGGAACCGGAGAAAAAGAAACTCAAGGTGTTTGTGCCTGGGTCTGTTGGCATTAACCCCCCTCCCCTCAAAAAAGTTGTGATTTAACAGTTCCTGTTGATGATAATGATGAGGACCCAATAATAATCATAGGTAGTCTTGATGGTCAGTTAGACTCCAAGTGTGTCCAGCCTGAAAAATCATGTAGCACCCCCCCCCCCATTTCAGGGGTTAAAAAAACGGAGTCCAATAAGCAGCATCAGGGACATGTTAAAAGTGGGGGATCACAATTATTTGTTTGGAATTTTTTTGTCCAAGATGCAAATGGTGAATCGGTTGAAATCTGCCAGCTTTCCCGTGTGTGTGTGAGTTGAGGTAAAATGGGAAGTCTTCTGGGAATGGGGGGAAAGCATACACATCTTAAGGACTGGCACATGGTACTGTGGACCCAGTACCAGATGGCTGCTAATGCCATAGTGGGGCGCTCACCCTCGTCATCAATCTTACTGAGCATATTATATCCCCTTCCGTGAGTGTGAGACCATGTAGAAATGTCTGCAGTAGCAATGAAATAACACCAGAGGATTACTACAGGCATGATGAGGGGGAGGATTATGATTTAGAAATCTTGTCAATTGTGGTCAGAGTAGAAGTGGTGGTGGTCAATGCAGTATATCTAGTCCAAGTGGCACATCAACCCCTATATGTAAAATGAGGAAAATAACTTAATTTGTGGACTTGTCACCTCTGCACCCCCTTCATCACACATCTACCCCCACCCCCGGCCATTCTCAGATCCATTTGTCACACCCCATGCAAAAGGTGTAAGTCAGCCCACACTGGAGAGTGCTTTTGCCTGTAACCTCCTGCCTGCCTGCCTGAAGCATGTGACCTACACTGTGTAAGCCATGTGATGTGTGTGGGCTGCCTGTGAATTCTCACTCCGTCTTAAAGCGGAATAAGGCAGAGTGCACAACACAAAGTCATAATTACACTGCTTCTGGTAATCAGTAAAACACTTAGTATAGAATAACCAACAATAGTAAATAGCAAAGGAATGTTCCTCCCCCTATTCCTCCCTCCCCTTGTGAGGTACATTCCAACTCCTGCTACTCATTGTGGATGAGCCAAGGGATGCCTGCTCCAACCCATTTAACATCGGGTGTTGAAAGAACAAGAAGGCAATGCTGTTGTCATCCTGGTCACATAACAAAATAGTAGTAGAAAATCTGACTGAGGTTAGTCTCTAAGTTGTTAGGGCTGAGGACTGGGTGTCTGAGAATCCCAAAGGGGTCTCAGTAGAGTAACAATGCATAGCATCCATCATGCTTCTCAAGAATGGATGAAGGTGAGGTCAGCGTTGGGTGGCTGGGTGGATTCCTTTTCAGGACACCATAAGGGGTGACCCCCAGTGCCCCCCCAACCTAAAGGCTTTTACTAGATTTACCTCCATTGTGCAAACATCTTTGTACATGGATGCCAGGCCTCCCTCCTAGTTAAACAGAGTCAAAATAATGGCTGACACTCTATAAGCCCCATCAATCTGAAAACTGCACTTGCAGTCATATAGAATTCATCTCTTTCTCCCAGGCCCAGGGATTCACAGCACAATCTCTACATAAAAATAATCACCCCAGTTCAAACAGCAGTAGGAGTCAAAATTTATAAGTCAATTTGTACTAATCTAGCCATTTTTAGAATAAAAATAAAACATTGCTCAATGTGGGATAAGTTATGTAAGCCATAGTTTTCAAATTGTATTAATACGGAAGAATCCTTCCATCAGGATCTTAAGGAGACCACCCCCTTTAGTAAACAAAAGGTCTGTTTGTTTAATATATGAAAATAAAGAAATAGTGTCTCTCCCCCCACAGGAATAAATTGCAACCAAAGAAGAAAGTCAGCTGGAGAGATCCACATGGAGACTATAGACCAAATAATGATAGCAGCCAATGTAAGTCTCAATGAGCCAATATGAAGTCCAACAGTGAAGGAGATTGCTGCTGTACTCTAAGACAGTCTCCAGATAAGAAGTCTTATAATCAGTGGTTGAATCCTGCTCCCTGACAAGACTTTTAGTTTCTCTGCACCTCAAGTTCAGTACAAACTAGTGCATGAAGAAAGTTGAAGCAGTCAAAGTGGCATCCAAACCAGGAATAGTATTTCCACTGTCAGGTCAGGAGCTAAAAATAACCCCGTGCAGATCATAGTTCTCAATTTTAAAATAAAAAGTCCAGTATAGTGATTTAAATTTTGCCACTGGTAGAATTTGATAGGGAAAGTGTGTGGCACAGAGTCATAATCCAGTCATGGGTAGGGCCTGCAGTGCAGGAGGGGGCCTCCCTGACCCAGCCATTATAGGCTAGAAATATTTCATTGTGGGTCCAGAAAATAAGACCTTCTCCCAGTGGGCCTTGACCAGTCACCACCGTAATTCAAAATATAAAGAGTACCTTGTTTAAATGGAGCAGTTAAGTATTTGTTCTATTGGAGCAGTGACTCTCAGGATCCTTCTCCAGCTCCTGTCTTGGTCATGGTTGCATCTGGATTAGTACATAAGAACATAAGAATTTGCTGGCAGAAGGAGACTGCGTGGTCCATCTAGTCTGTAGGGGTCTTCTACCTCGACTATCAAATTTTCCTTCTAAGGTGACAATACTGTCTATCCCATGCCTGTTTGAATTCACTGACCATCTTGGCTGCCACTACCTCCAGTGGCAGGATGTTCCAAGGGTCCACCACCCTCTCTGTAAAAAAGTCACTCCTAACATTTTTTTGAATTTACCTCCCACCAGACACATGTTGTGTCCTGTAGTACATGCAACCCTGCTTTCCTAGAAGACATTCTTGGTTTGTACTGTGTTGATCCCTTTAACAAATTTAAGTGTCTCAATCATGTCTCCTGTTTTCCTCATCTGCTTAAGGGAAAATAAATTTAGCTGACTGAATCTAGCTTCATACGTTTTGAGGTGCAGACTCTGCACCATTTTGGTGACATGCCTCTGCATGGTTTTTAGATGGTCTATATCCTTTTTTTGGTGAGGTCTGCTGAACTGCATACAGTACTCCAAGAGAGGTCTCACTAGGGACCTGTACAGTGGGAGGATTCATGCCTCCTACTGGTAATACCCCTACCAATTCATCCGAGGATGCTGCTTACCTTTAGTGTCACTTTTTTGCATTGCTTCTCTACCTTTAAATCATTTGAAATCATGACACCAAGATCCCATTCCAGATTTGTTTCTTCTAGTAGCTGCCCCTCCAGGATGTATTTCATGCACGGGTTCCTTTTACCAAAGTGTGAAAGTCTTTGAGTCCTTATTTTGTGAACGAATAATCAAGCAAGCAGTGTATACCACAGCAAAGGGGCACTTTAGAATGTGCAACTTTTTAACCTCTGCAAAGGTTTGCCTTTCAATTTGTAACTTGCAGGAATAGTCAGGGCATATACATGTTTAATTGCTTTCAGCATGATCTGCCCCACGTTTCTGATGGCTTCTTATACTGTCTGCCTATTCTGACAGTGAAGAAACTTTATAATTACGTGTCTCAGTCTCTCATCCTAGCCTGGCTGCTTGCCTGGAGACCAGTGCACGTGTTGGTTCTCTAGGATGGAGGAGTCAGATGGATGAAGTGTTTTAACAAGCCATGGACCCATAAATGCTCCACAGTCCCTCCCCTAAGTTCCCTCAGGTAACCACATGATGCGAATACTGCACTGGTATCCCCGGTTCTCTGAGTCATCAAGAATATTCTTCAGTAGCTCGATCTCCTTGAGGGCTTTCTTAAGGAAGGAAGATATTTAGTTGTGGGTGTCCTCCTGAGAGCTGACTCAGGCTTCCATCTCCTCCAATCTGCTGGACTGTTTTTCCACTGTGTCCCCCCATCATATTTACCATTTGTTGGATGTGAGACAACTGAATGCTCAAATTTTCAATGTCAGCTTGCAATTGAGCAGTAAGATCATATTTTAAATTCTTTATGAGAGTTTCCAGGGAGGATTATAAAGTTTGCTGATGTAGTTCTGCTTGAGACTCTTGGGTCTTGTGTTTCTTCCATACAGTAGTTGTATGAGAGGGCACACGGGTGAGAGGCAGCTCCCAGGCCTGGTTCCTTTGTGCCATCTGATGTCAATTTAAAATTGAGCTGTGACTGTCTCTTAGTAGATTAGGTATTTGCTGCAATGTAGAGTTCAACTTCAGTCCTTTTCTAAAAACAACTGAGCTGTATTTGAGCAGGATGACTGAGCAATGGGTTAGATGGTCCTGGAGTCCTTGATTCAAGTGTACATGGTCAATATATCAGCTTGGCTTTGCCAGGCCACTGGGGCCAGTATTTTTGATGCTACTTTATAGAAAATTGGATCGATATTGTCATGCCTTGCACCTTTTTTGTATCAATTTTACTAAGCTCTTTATAAGCTTCCCTCACTTCTATAGACCCACAATTCTTTCAATCCAATGTAGCTTTCCCATTCTCAGGAATAAGAGAGATACATGCTTTATTCACAGACACAGAGAGGGATTTATTTACATATGCCTCTAACACTACCTTCTTAGATATGCTGTAATTTTAAGGCTTAATTCTTTATACAATTCATTTGGTAATTGATCCTGACCTAGACAATTCCCTGTGGAGAGATTCTTAGTTGCCAATTCTATTTCAGTTATAGAAACTGGCTTATTTAATTACTGTCCATCTGACTCAGAAAATGATGGGAGATTGGTGCTCTTTAAAAATGTGTTTATATGCCAGCCTGGTGGCAAGAAAGGCTAAAGTGTTGCATGTATTACCTCCTGACACACCAGTGATCTGTGTTTGAGAAGGAGCATGGTTTGCTATGGATTGGCAGCATGGGAGAGGATAGAGCATCCCCAGGGACATTTATCCCTTAGGAAGAGGTTGTGGGCCATCTTGGCCTATGACTGTCACCTGGTGGAGGCCTAATGACAGTACAGCCATGAGCAACATGACGTGGTGGGCTGTGGTTGTGCAGCTCATAGGTGACTCCATGCACATGTCCTGACACTGTGGCAGGGAGGGATAAGAAAACCAGGAAAACTGTAGGACAATTGCGGTGAAGTCCTGCTAATTCCTCTGTGACTCATCTGCTGCTCCAGTCTGGGACAATTCTGGATTTGCAACCGGGAAGAGGATGGCCCTGACTCCTGACTTTAGGAGGTATGAGAAACCCACACAGTGCAATGGGACAGGGCTGAGAAGCCGCCCATTCTGCCAAGGAAGATCAAAACATTTATAGAAAAAAAATTATATCTGGAGTGTACTCATCAGGCCCGTCTTTGTAGAGTGAAGCATAAATCTTATGACATGCCAAATTTATATCTGTGTGTCTTTATTCCTTATCCCTGAAGTTGTATTTCTGCATTGATTTTTTGTTTTTAAGTCCGAGTACCAAAAGCCTTCAATCCTTCTCTCTTGCTTCCCAATATTTCTGTTTTGTCCAATTCTGGTCCAAGTATGTTATATTAACTTCACACATCAGTACAGCTAGTTTACCAGTTTAGTACTCTTACACTGTTTTTCTAATTCAGGCAGTCTCTTCTCTTTTTCTTTATGCTCTTTTATTTTTGTTTTTCAGTAATTTACTGAAAAACTGATAATCCTTTCACTAATATATTCTTTAAAAACAACCCATAAACACTACTGAGGGTTAGTACCTGTGTCATTTAGTAACACGCTCTAGCCAAATCAAATCAAACTTTATTTATAATGTGCTTTTCGAATATCAAAGTGCATAAACAATATAAAACATAATCAATCAGATAAAACATTTCTATTAATTAAAAAAGAAAGCAAATAATTCTCAAACTAAACATTGTCCCCAAAGTCTACACTGAATAACTACGTCTTCAAAAAGAACTTAAAAGTCTCAGTTGACAGACACTCTCTACTCCAATGAGGTTGAGAGTTCCACAGGGTCAGGCTACAAATGAAAATGCCCTTGCACCCGAAGTCTGAAGATGGTCCCAGGGAACCTCTAGCAGTCCTTTGTTGATGGAGCGGAGTAGACGGAGGGGGCAATAGGGCCAAAGGAGTTGATGCAGGTAGCCCTGTCCCTGTCCATATAGGGCATTAAAGGTCAGCAACACAAACTTGAAGGTGATCTTCTATCACACAGGCAGCAAGCGCAGTTTTCAAAGCACAGGTATGACATGGCTAGATCTCAAAAAACCTGTTAACAACCTGGCTGCAGTGTTCTGCACCAGCTGCAGGCAATGGAGGTCCACCCCGGTAGCCCTAGGTATAGATCATTGCAGTAGTCAAAGCTGAAAGACATAAAGGCATGGACCAAGGTAGGAAGGTCCTTGGGCAGAACTAGATGTTTTATCCAGGCAATGTTCCCCAGGTGGTAAAAAGAGGACTCAACGACTGCTGACACCTGAGCTTTCAGAGTCAGCTCACCATCAAGCACAATACCCTTATTCCACACCTGTTGAGCGGGTCTCAACTGGTTGTTCCCTAACACAAGGCCAGATGACTGACCAGGAGTCAACCTCTCTACCCAATGACCTGAGTCCACCACCAGCACCTCAGTCTTATTAGGATTCAGTCTCAACCAGTTAGCACTCATTCAGTCCTGAATCTCAGCAAGGCAGTTGATAAAGATCAAGACTGCATCATTCTGTTCGAGTACAAAGGACCTGTATAGTAGAGTATCATCCATATAGCAGTGAAAATCCAGCATGTACTACCTTGTAATGTCTTCTAATGGCAGCATATTCATTGTGAACAACATGGGGGACAGCACACAACCCTGCAGCACCCGACAAGGCAGGGAGAAGGGGGCCAAGGAAAAATTCCCTGACACCACCCTCCGAGTGCTGTCTGTGAGCAAAGAATGGAGCCACCTGAGGACTGTCCCCGACAGGCCACCGAGTAGCAGCAGGTGTTCAAGCAGCACCCACTGGCCCACGATGTCAAATGCTGTAGAGAGATCAAGGAAGATCAAGATTGAATGGCTCCTCCAATCCCTTGATATCAGGAGATAATTAAGTACCCAAAGCAGAGCTGTCTCAGTATATTGCCTCTTCCTGAAACTGGACTGAAGAATATCATAGACTTTGTGGGTGGTAAGAAAGTTCTCAAGCTGCAACACGGCTGCCTTCTCAAAAATCTTACCCAAAAAGGCCAGGTTATAGATAGGTCTGTAGTTTGTAGGACAGTCTGGGTTGAGGGAAGATTTCTTCAAAAGGGGTGTCACCACCGTCTCCTTCAGGGTGCTTGTAAACAAATCCTTATCCAACGAACACCAGACTATCTCAGCAAGGATTGGTCTGATGGCATCCACATACCCCACAAGGAGGTGGGTTGAACCAGGATGCAAACTACAACAAGTTGGTCGTAGATCACAAACAATCTTCACGATATCCGTGAAAGCTGGCTGTCCGAAATTCATCCAGACAGGCTGGGTGCCTGTGCCCTTGCACCAACAACCGTCATACTTATTTGAATGAGTCGAGCAGATCTCTAATCTGATGGAGGACACCTTATCTGCAAGGAATTGAGCAAACTTGCCACACTTAGATTGTGAAAAGGCTCTCCGGTCCAGAAGACGGGCTGGATTGCACAGCCTCTTAACAGTCCGGAAGAGCTGAGCCGGTCAATTCCTTGAAACAGCAATGTCCCAGGACAGGACCTCTGCTTTCTTATGGGAGATTGCTGATTGATAGTCCAAATAATGGGCCATCAATCTAAGTCTGTCCTCCTCCAGGTCAGATTTCCACCAACAACATTCCAACCTTTGCCCTATTCTCCTCAGTTCCCTCAAGGTCCTATCAAACCAGGGGACCGAGGGCTAAGAGAAAGTGGGAAAACTCAGACAGGAGCTGTAGAATTCAGGACCTCTGACACCACACAGTTATAATCCAATACCTGGCCCCCTAGATTCAAGCATTCCAATGGCCTGTTCTATAGGTCTAGCATCGCAATCAGACCCTAAGGGGTAACACCCCTTAAAGGGTGGTACCAGACCATATACAAAAGGGCAGATCTCACAAGGAGAGCTACAAAACTGAACCTTATACAGTGATGGTCAGACCAACTGACAGGTTCCGCCACCAGGTCAGCTGCCTCCATCCCTAGGAGGAACACCAAGTCCAGGGAGCAGCTAGAGCTGATAGGGTTGTGAAGAGCTACCAAGTGACCAAAGTTACACATGTGCATAGGAATTATTCAATACTCAGAGGTAACTTGACCATTTTTTAGAGGTCTTGCACCAAATTTTCAGCATGGCCTTTTTGGGACCCCTCCTCATCAAGAGTGCCAGTGTCAATTTTTTCACTTGTCCCGAAAGGTGATTTTATAGAGCGAATGTGCTATTCTGTGCCACACATGTAAAAAACACATTTTAGGCAAGTTGTGGAAAATGAGAGCTGTACTGTTTTGAAGAAGCATGCAAAAATGGCAATGTTGAAAATGTGGAGTGAAAATATTAAAAACTGGTGAAGTTAGGAGCGTGCATAGAAATTGTGCAATGCACACTCATAACACAATAATTTTTTTTGAACTTTTCCACCAAATTTGCAACATGGACTTTTTGGGACTCCACCTCTCAACAGTGGCTCTGTCATTTCACAAATTGGTCCCAAAAGATAATTCCGCACAGCAACCACAATATCACTTTTTGTGACTGAGTAACAAAATGACAGTGACAGTTTTCATGAGATGGGATCCCAAGAACCCCATCTTGAAAATTAGGGGAAAAAAATTCCCAAATGGCTGATTTATCAGTATAAATTGAAAACCCCATTGAATGGCATTATTGCATGTTTACCATTGATTCCTCAGTTGATAGTTTGGCCTTAAAGAGTTCAGACGTGTCCCGGTCCAGAGAAAAAGTCAGTGCTGACCTCCAGAGGAAAGTATGGAGTAAGGGTGTGTGTATGAGAAAGTGGGTGCTCAGTGGTATGGTGAGGATAGGGAGGGGGGACTGGATCAATGATGAAGGACCATTTTCTTTCTTTTACAGCAAAAAAAAATACAAGTGGAGTGGTGAAGAGGGTCCATTTTCTTTTTTTACAGGAAACAGAAAAAGAAAACATTTTGGCACACTGGGGTGGGCTCCCAGTGTGCCACTTGATAGGGGTTGTACAGGATGCTGACACAGGGATTGGGCACCCCGATGTCAGAAACATCTTCAGGCACACTCAGGTGGGCTCCCAGTATGCCACATGAGTTGGGGGGTACAGAGAAATCTTTAGGCACAGTGGGATGAGCTCCAAGTGTGCCACTTGAATTGGTGGAGGGACCCAGAATGCTGCAGAGCTGGTGTCAGTGACACAACTGTACATGCACAGCACTCTTGCATGTGCAGTTGAGGTAAATGGTATTTTGCCATTTGAAACATGATGGTGCTAGCAGAACTGCACATGCATTCAAGTTGTGTGCATGTGCACCGGAATGTGGAAATAACAGCTGAAATAGCTGTCCCCCCTAATTCCTTTGCCACACCCCTTCCCTCCTGATTGGTGGTGGCAGCCTGACCAGGCGGGGTTAAGGAGTTTAAATTTAGTGCTGGCTGGACACAGTGGCATCACTTTACCACACATCAGCAGCAGTGAAGTGTGGTAAAGTGTGTCGGGAGTCAGTGGGTGAGTGGCAGATCCCACTGACCCCATTACATCTATATCCTGATCAAGTCAACTGCTGGGGATTAAAGCTGCTGAGGGTGAAGCATTGCAAGATGCCGGAATCCTGCGGAGTTGTGGGCCATGAGTGACTGTGTTTGAAAGCCCGAGAACTGTGAAGTAATATTGCTGGGGGCTGAAAGTGAAGCATTTAAAGTGGAAGCTGGGCCAAATCTGTGACTGCAACTGGTGCAATAAGACAGCTGCATCACTGCTGCTGCTACTGAAAGTATTTATGCACATCTGCACACTTGTGGCTGTTTTATCAAATTTTAAAGTCCTTTGAAGTCCTGCATATATTGATGAAGCTTGAATGACTGTGAATTATGTTTTGCTACCTGAAGACTGTTACTAATTATAACAGTGCCTTGTTTGCCTGAAGCATGATTTTGTTAGCTCTGTGCCCCATTGCTCCTTGTAGGTTGCCATAGCAACTGTACACATGCTTCAGCCAACCCACTAATTCCTTTGCCACACCCCTTCTTCCTGATTGGTGGTGGCAGCCTGATCAGGCAAAGTTAAGGAGTTTAAATTCAGTGCTGGCTAGATGCGGTGGCATCTTTAGCAGTGGTGAAGTGTGATAAAGTGTGTCAGGAGTCAGTGGGAGAACAGGGGAGTAGGGTCTAATAATAAGGAATAATTTAAGTTTGATTACATATTTGGTGCTATTAATTTAGCTATCAGGCATTATAAGATGGCTTCTGTAAGTACCTGTGTTTTGACTGTATTATGTTTATTGGGTGGACTGATTGTGAATGACCTAGACCTTGGCTGTGCAGGATATGAGGGTTGTCAATCAATGTATGATTTAGAAACGTCTAATTTACTAATTAATTATGACAAACCATTGCATGTAACTTTGCAGCTAATACCCAGGAATTATGATCTGAGTGTTTGTGGTCACATACAAAGGGAGGCAACATAGCACAGGGGTTTAAGGCTCTGCGCTGCAAATCTGGAGACCTGGGTTTGAATACAACACCATACACTTGCATACTGAGTGACCTTGAGCAAGTCACTTAACTTCCCTGTGCTCCCAGGTCGCATCTGTAAACAAGCTTTCAGTTTAGTGTGCTACTCCTGGTTAAACAACTGGAAAACAAACAAAAAAAAAACATATTGAGATTTCAGATGTTTTATATCCGTAAAATAGGAATATGCAAAGTTTTGGAGATGAATGAAATTTTGATGTTATTAGGGGGTGATATTTAATCTAATCCTGTCCCCTCTTATGGTGACAGGTCTATGGGTGAAGATGGATGGTACAAATTGCATGGCTTTAAAATGATGCATCTTAATTCAAGAAGTTTGATCCCAAAGTTGGATGAAATTGAACTAATTGCTGCTGATGTTAGCCCAGATGTTACAGCAATCTCCGAAACATGGTTAAATAAGACAATACCTATTAATATGTGCCATATCCCACGGTATAATGTGTTAAGAGCAGATTGGAAAGGGAAAAAAATGGAGTGGGGAGTTGCAATTTACTTTAGAGAAGATCTTCAAGTGACAATCATAAAATCTAGTATTGATTTTGATTCTGTGACTGATTGGCTGTTACTACAAATAGTATTGGGAGTGAATAATCAAATTATGTTTTGGTGTATTTATAATCCTCCTTCCTCTGGGGTTTTGGATCTTAAAGACTACCTGGGATATGTTGCACCCAATATGGAAGGTCATGACTCGGTAGTGGTGGGAGATATAAATTTAAATTAGTCATATAAAGATGTGTTGCAATTGGGAACCTTGTTATAGCCACATGGCCTCTCACAGACAGAGACAGAGCCTACTCAGCACAATCTTAGAACATATAATCATACTGTTCTGGATTGGGTTAGGGTGAGTAGGTTAGATATGGTAGGTTTTTTGGGGGTAATATCTGAATCTGTGAGTGACCATATTGCAGTTTTTTGTGTGCTGAATTTCAAAAGTCCAAAAATTCCTCCTCACACTGTGACAGTTCACAATTTTAAGAATGTAGACCAGGAAGCTTTGATTGCACAGGTTTTCCAGTTGCACGGGTCTAATCTAGAGTGTATTCCCAATGTGAATTTGGCTTTTTATTATTTTTGTAAGGTTCTAGTGCCAATTCAAAATTGTTTCTGTCCCCTGAGGACTCTGAGAATGTGAGGTGTTAGAAATCATTGGCTTCTACCTGAGCTAAAGCAATTAATTAGGCAAAGAAATATGGCATGGTATTCTTATAAAAAACATATGTCTATCACTTTGTTGAATACATATAGTCAGTTGCGGTCTAGAGTATCTAAAGCAGTAAGGGCAGCAAAAAAGAAATTTTATCAAGAACAAGGTGAGGAGACTTTAACTAAATCTAAAATGTTTTGGAATATGGTTCATTTATTATTAGCACCCAAAACTTCTTGTTCTGTCCAAAAGTTGAGGATAGGTGACAAAGAGGTTACTGTGGTTGAAGATCTAGATGATATCTTAAAAAGAAAATGTACTGACCTGTCTGATCATAGAGGGGCTGTACCTCAAGGGGGTGCACAGATGACTTCAAAATTTCTGATAGATACAAAGCAGGAAAAGTTTTTCTTTAAACGCGTGGAGAGGATTGAAGAATTCAGTTTACTACATACATTACTGAAGACGTTTCATGACTGTGGGAGTGGGGGAGTGAATGGTCATTTTTCTAGCTTAATAATACCATTCATAACTGAGCATTTATGTTATATCTTTAATTTATCTTTGTTGTCAGAACAATATCCATCATGTTTGAAGCATGCTAGGGTTGTGCTGATACCAAAAAAGCCAAATGTTGACCTACCGGAAAACTTTAGGCCAATATGTATATTAAATCCACTAAGTAAAATTCTGGAAAAATTGGTGGCTAACCAGATAAATGGGTATTTAGAGAACCAGAACTTGTTGTGCTCACAGCAGCATGGCTTTAAGCAATATCATGGTACGGGAACAGCCTTGGTCAGGTTGACAGACATCATCCTCAGAGGTTTTGAGTCTGGTTTAATGATGGGGGTGGTGTTTGTGGTCCCACCCAAGGTGTTTGACCTGATTGAACATGACCTGGCATGTCAAAAGTTGTTGAATATGTTTTTTTTTGATGGATCTGTTGAGTGTGTGTGGGATATTTTATCCAATCGGTCCCAAATGGTATATATGGGCAACGTTGAATCATCTGAGGCCCCAGTGGTTTGCAGAGTTCCACAAGGGTTAATATTAGGCCCTTTATTATGTACCCTATTTTGTAAATAACTTACTGTCACAAAGTCCTGCACATGATACAATTCTCTATGCAGACGATTTGATTCTGTTTATCCAAGGTAGATCAGTAGGTGGTACTACCTCTAGCCTTCGACAAGATTTTGATGTGGTAAGTAGTTGGTCAGTGGATAATTTATTGGTTTTGTATTTAAAGAAAACCAAGATAATCTTGTTTGGTACTACCCATATGTTAAAAGATTGTTCACAATTGTTAATTTGTGATTGAACAGGGACTGAAATTGAGGAGGTACAACATTTTAAGTACCTGGGAATGTTACTTGACCCAGTGTTAAGTTTCTCTCCTCAGATTACTGCTCTGTTCAGAAAGGTAAATAAAAAATAGGGTTATTATACCAATTTAAAAACAATTTTTCAGAAAACACTAGGAAAGCTATTGCTTTAGGGACTTTACTCCCTCATTTGGAGTATGGGACCTTCTTATATTACAGTTTGAGGAAAAAGGACTTGCATACATTAATTGTATTGTATAACAATGTTTGCCATTTTGTTTTATCAGCGATTTATAAAACTCATCATTGTGATTTGTATTCAGGGTAAGGTCGGTTGCCTTTTGCTTCTAGAATTGAATATTTAGTAGGTTGCTTAATAGCAAAAGCTATTTGTTATGAATCTATGTTCCCTTTAGCCGATTTAGTCTCTACAAGGAATATACTATCAAAGCTCAGATCATCAAATGGTCTTCTATTAGAGGTCCCTATGTATAAACAAAAACTTGGGTCTCAGCCTTTTCAATTTCAGCTCTCCTATTATGGAATTCTTTTCCTCCTCAAATTCAAACTGCAAGGTCTTTGTGGTCCTTTAAGGTACAGTTAAAACAATATTTATTGACTAAAGCTGTTTGTGATTGTATTACGTAATATGTCAGTCTGTACTGTATGATTATTGATTGTTGTATATTGTGTTATGTATTTATGTATTGTACTACGGGTCGGACCTGAAAAAGGACCTGTGGTCCAATGTTCTAACCCAGTTAATAAACTGTAAATAAATAATAAATAAATAAAATAGTGTAGCTGTTATTCCATAGTGGCTGATCATGGTGGAGGGGTTCAAGCTCCACTGGGTTTTTGGAAGGATACTTCCAAATGTCCAATGGAAGGTTCAATGATTGGTCATTTTTAGAGGTACTGAGCAATCCCAAAATGGCTGAAGGCTCTTTCCACAGTCCTAAAAAGTACTCTTCAGTTTTCTTATGTAAAAAATATCTGAAATCTTTATTTTTTAAAGGTGAGGTATTAAATCACCATCTAAAGAACTTATTTTGCTCTACATTCCAGACTAATGAGAGTGTCATTAGCACATGATCAGAGAGTACAAAGTTTAAGTCAATATGACTGTAAGTTCAATGACATGGAGATGAAAAGGCAAAATCCCTTCCTGTGCATCTAAAGGGCATACGTCTTCCACCATTTTTGCAGTGTTATTCTGGATTCAGTTGCTTTTTCTTGCATTATGCCACTATTCCTATCTAGTAAGTGTGGAAGTAAAATAGCTCCCACAACTTTTGGATCCATGATGATTGGTCTACAAATTGTTTGTCAACCGATGTTACAGTGGCACTTTTATGTCAACCACATATTACGGTCAGCATGAGGGAGTCAGAGGAGAGATTCCTTTCTTCAGGGAGCTTCGCCCAGAACCTAATGTGGGGGGGGGGCTGTGCTCCCTGCACCCTCCCTACTAAACTATTCAACTCTGATTTGGAGTTGCTTTGGGGAAGGGGTGCAAATCCGCCGGAGAGCAGTGGTGGGGTCTTGCGCTGACACTACAGTAACCTGGCACTGTTGTCGCTGTAGTGTCAGTCCCTGTCAAAATGTCACGGTATTGATGGCATACCATAACTTTCTCATATCCTCCAAAACTTGACAGGGTACAATTTATTAAAAAAATTTATTTTGAATTAGGTGCACAGACATTACAGAACAATGCTTTCTTGCCATTCAGAATACCTGTTAGTATCTGAAACCTGACATTTACATCAGAGAACTGATTCTTTGACAAAATGAATACCCTTCCTTATCAGTTGGCTATACTGCTCTGTTTACTATTAAAGGAGGAAAATTCCACTTGTGACACCCATGTCCTTTTTACTTTCTCTGCTTCTAAAGGCAATCCATGAATTTCTTATAAAAAATATTGTCTGCCAGCCTGGTGGTGCAGAGGGTTGAGGCGCTAATGCCTTACCTCACACCACACCTGCGACCAATGCTTTGGAAACAGACTTGGGCACCGGAAGGTCAGCAGGGGAAGGAGTATGATTGAGCATCTGGAGGACTGCTCGCCTCTCCTCTCCTGGGGTAGGTTGGGGATCTGTGTTGCTCTGTAGTGGCCCCCAGTGGAGAACAGGGGAAGATTAGATGCAGTGCAACCAGGGGAAGTCGGAGGAAAAACAGAAAATGGCATTTTCTCCTACCGGATAACGGCTGCCCGGACCAGTGCCTCCTCGAGTTCTGTGACAGCTGATCCGACCTCAGCAGCACTCAGGGCCAATGCCTGGGCCAACAGGCCATTTTTTCTCAGAAGAGGAGGACCCACTCGATGCAAGGGTTACGTCAGGTTACCCTGAAGTGGCTATGATATGGGTTCAAGATTGGCGGTGGAGATGAGCAAGAGGTGAGCATCCTTGTGGCAATTGGCCGGAAGGAGAGGTAGAGGGGGCGCAGTGGAGATAAATAGATAATACAAATATATATATATAGTCTGCTTTTTTCAATTGAAGATGACTGATAACTTTTTTTTTGGTTAAGTGGGAACCCAACCCCTTTACATTCCATGAAACAAACTTAAATGTAGACATTTTTGTTATTGCTATTTTCCACTCTTCTTAAAGTAACTAAAGAGCAGTATTACTGTATCAGGGTGTCACTTGATAGTTAGAATAAATGTAGGTTATTTACTTTAAAAGTTGAACTCAAAATATAGATCTCTAGAGTTAACACAAAGTTGAAGTTCTAAACCTGAATAATATCTAAAGCGATTACCATTAATCTGTTAAGGGGTAGGGGAAAAATAGACCTATTGGGATATAGAAGAAAAAATAAATAAAAAAGAGAACCGTAATAAAACTGAACCTATGGGCAGTTAACTGAATGTTTGAATCAGCAATTATAAGCAGAAATTAATGCTAGTGCTTTTGAATTTAATAGGAAGGTGACTTGAACCTGCAACCCAAAGAACAGTAGACTACTACCAAATCTAAGTGTTCAGGTCACTTCTTCCTGAAAACAGCAGCCCAGTTGCCTTGCTTAGTCAGCATGCCCCAACAGCAGGCAAAATGACACAGAGATAGCTCCACCGAGTCTCTTCATTCATTGGACACCTCTGAAAGAAGGGAATGTGTGTTGAATGGCAGCTGTATTGCTGTCTTTACATTACAAAACATGCAATCTTATCATAAATACCTTTTCTGCTGCTGCATGGAGAATTGTAGTCTGTAACTGCCCTCTCCTCTGCAAATGAAAAAAGAAGTGGGCATATTAGAATATTTACTTGGTTATTTGTGTAGTGAAATTCACTGCTGCTTAAAGGTGCTAGACTGACAACACTGGAGACTAGAGGCCTTTATATTTACATGTTATCCCCTGGCAAACTGAGAGAGATGGCTTGGTCTAAGTTACCCCTAACAAGGAGTGCCCTAATGGTTCAGCCTTAAAGTAGACATATATGGCCCCCCAGTACTTTTTCAAGGTTCTTGTCCCAGTTTCAGAAAAAGATACAGGCAGCAAGGAGAGTGCAGGGGGCAAAGCACCTGTGTTGCTGGTGGGTAACTGGGCCTTGATATGCTGTGTGCCCTGAGTGACAGAGTGATTCAGAGTTTCCCCAGTTCTGGAAAGGTAAATCAACACAGCTAACTGAATTGTGAGGCATAAGCTGGAGTCCAAGTGGGGTTTCGAGCTTGCTCTTCCCACCCAGAAGAGAATCAAGAAGTCTTACTCGAGGTCTACAGACCAGAAGATAGAGATGCAGCACTGGGTCTTTCAGCCAGGGCAGTAGCGTTGACAAGCAAAGTGATGCAAGGCCTTGAGCCCTGGAGCAAGAGCTGTTTTTCACAAGTTAGCTGATTTTGATATGTCTCTACTTGGAAGAAGAAAGAGGTCCATAATGAAAGCTATGTTTCTGTTGGAGCTATTATTCTGACATGGAGCACCAAATGCTCCTGTAACAGTGTCAGGGGCCTGCATTCTTTACATAGACATTGGCTTATCAAGAAAAAGGGGGATAAATAACTTACCTAATTGGGATCAACAGGTACTGTCCATCTGGTTTGTGGAAAATAAACAATTTTATTAACTTTATTTTACTTAGTAAGAATTTACAAGTAGGGTGTGCCACAGCCTTGGGATGGGGGGAGAGTAGAACATGTGCCTGCAGCCTGTAATACATTAACTACTTGTTGAAACACCATTTTAGGAGCTGGCAAGCTTACCGTCTACTGTGAGACCCTTTACAGACTGTTTTTCCTGGTTATTATAGAAGCAACATTAGTGAAAGGACCTTCAAGACTGGTATCAGTTTTAGTCTATAGCAGAGAAACGAGATTATGTTTGACATGGTTGCAGAGTCTCCTCCCCAACTGAATTCCAACAGATAATTTGCCAAATGACTCAGGGAGACTTGTTCCCCAGATCTCTTTTGAGAGGGTCTTCATGTCTGGAACATTAATCTGAACTGATAAATGATCCTTGGTCCCACCCCCAGATCTTTTCTAAACTTAACTGTTTACAGTGCACTTGTGTCCTGCTTCCAGTAGAGAGCAGTGCAGGCAGTACCAGTTGAATTAGAAACATCAAAGATGAAGGACTGAAGAAGGCAATGAGTCCATGGTGTCTGTCCTGAAGCACTGTGATGTCATACCATCTAATAAATCCAAGGCTGCTTGACTCAGAGGTTACAGTACGTTAGCAGTGAGTTATTCAGAGGACTGTGTGCTGGTGCCCCATTGCCCTTGAATGCCCAGTATGCAAGAAACAACAGGAAAGCCCAGGCCACATCCTGTCCTTCCCTCACACCTGAGGTCCCTGCAGCACAGCCAGTCTTGAGGACAGTCACAGACACAAACATAGCAAAGGGAAGATGGAAGGAACTTGAGGTTTATCTTGTCCACCCCACCTGCCTCATGATGAAACGCTATTCCTAATTTGAATATGGCCACACATCCAAGCTTATCAACCAGAATGCAATTCCTGCACATGCTGTGTAGCCCCCCCCATTTCTTTCGCCCTCAGCAATAGTCGAGTCCTACTTTTAAAGGTGGAACAGTGTTGGCTTTCACAACCTCACTGAGTAGGCTATTCCACATGATAACCACCCTCTGTATAAAATAATGGTTTCCAATCGTTCCCCTTATCCTATAATACCTCCCCCAGTTTGAGTTCATGTCCTCTAATTCTTCTTGAACTTACCAGCTCAAAGCTCTGTAAGAAAACTCAAGGGGTAGTCGTGGGTATGACAATGGGGTTTCAATGCAAAAAAGTACAACATCATACACCTAGGGCACAGAAACCCAGGGGCAGAGTATAAACTGGGGACACAGGTAGTGACAGTCACAAAGCAGGAAAAATACCTTGGGCAATCATATCTAAGGATGTCAAGCTTGTGGGGCAGTGCAACAAGGCAGGACAAGCAGGATGCTGGGGCGAGGTGGGGGATCACCAGCAGAAGGAGAGACTAGGTGTTATCATTGTATCAATAACTGGTAAGGCATCACCTGGAGTACAATGTAGAGTTCTGGAGATCACATCTCAAGATGGACTTAAACAGGGTGGATGCTGTCCAGAGGAGGGCAACTAAAATGGTGCAGGGTCTGCATCAGAAGTTGTATGAGGATAGACAGAGGGTTATCAGCATGTATACATTGGAAGAGGGGAGGGAGAGGGGGACATGACAGAGACCTACAAATACTTCACTGTTGTAAATAAAATACAGGAGGGGAGTATTTTTCAGAAGGGCAGGTGGACAATAACAAGATAGCATGCAATAAAGCTGGAAAGCAAAGATTTAGGAGTAGTGTGAGTGAGTACTTCATCACTGAAAAAGTGGTGGACCCCTGGTTTTCTAGCAGAGGTGGTGAGAGTGAAAATAGTGGAAGGGTTTCAAACATGCATGGGACAGGCATATAGGAATCTTAGAAGGAAGGTGGGGGGCAGCTGGAGATCAGGTAGGGTCTGCAGTGACAGTATAGGCAGGGACAAACTGGGCAGCCTGGGTGGAAAAACAGTCCTTATTTGCTAACAAATTTTATGTTTCTGTGTTTCTGGTCTCCACCCTGTCCACTCCCTCTAGTGCTGGGAACAACATAACCATGTCCCTGTCCCTATCACCCTTCTTGTCTCAAGGTTGAATAATCTGAATATGTCAAACCTCCATTCATAGCTCTTTCCAAAAAGCTATTAGTTTGGTGGCTTTATGCTGGACACCCTCACTCTCTCTGGTGACACATCAAGTCATCCTGGTCAATCTGCTCCACAACAACTGGCAATGGACTGTTAGCTTTTGTATCAATTGGCTCCTTGCACAATGTGTTCCCAAACTGTGCCCCTTTGAAGTTTATTTAATTTAATTGATATGGGCTGGCAAATTGCCCATGAATGATTTAATTGGTGGGCTGATTGATGCCAGAGCTAATGGTACTTTTTTTGCGGAACACATTGACTGGGACAAATTGACATGTAGCCACTCTCTTTAATGTCTTTCTGTATTTCATTGACCAGACTAGACACAATACTCTGGTGTGGTCTAGAGATGGGTGAAAGGGCCAGCATTTTCTTTATGAATTGATCTGCAGAGTTACCAGCTTTGTGAAGTTTCCCTTTTTCAATGAGAATTAACCTAAATTAATGACAAAGTTGTCACTTTGTCATAAGCTTGCCTGACTTAATGTAAAAAGATGCCACTTTGCCAGAAAAATTCGTTGCTAAGAGCTGGAGTGGTGAAGTAGCAGTTTAGCAAGGAAAGCAGTAAAGGCAAATTTCACAACTTTTCCAGAACTTCACCAGCAAAGTAAAACTTTGCCACATTTATAATGTGGGCTAACCAAGGTGTTTTCAGCCAAATGCCACATACTGCATAGCAATTTGTTATTTAATTCCCCCACCCCAGTCAATGTACTCTACCCCCCATCACAGTATCATCTGGGAATCTTTCCAAACTATTAGGGCCCATCAGTGGGCCCCTGACACCATTTCCAAGGCCACATAGAGACGGAACTGCTCCACACTTTGGCAAAAAATGAGAAGACCCCCCCCTTCCTTCTTCCAGTGTTGCCCTGTGGCTTGAGAGGTATCATATCTAATGGCTCCTTTACTGGGCCACAGGATGGGCAAGTCTATGCCCTGGCAGTTAGCAATGTGTCACACAAGTGCACTGCAAAGTGATAGAAGCTGCAGACATCACAATCACAGCCCCCCACCCACCTAGTCCCTAATCCAAGATCCTGGAGACTTATGTTCAAAACTACTTCAGCCCAGTCGGCCCCTCCCCCCCCCCAAAAAAAAACTGCAGCACACCTTTCCATGTGGTAGTATACTGCAGTGGACAGGAAAATCCATAAATAATGTGCGTATGGGAATATTCAGGGAGGGACAGAGGGCAAAGAGAATAGTCTGACCACAAAGGAAGGACATGGGGGGGGGTTTCTGCGTTTATTTTCTTCAGTTTTCAGCCAAATAATGATTATTGACTAATGAGCAGATGAGCATTTCTAAATGCAGAATATTTGATAAAAAGGGTGCCAGCACCCTACAATTTATGATCAAAGAATTCCTTTCAGTTAGGATATCTGGCCACTAGCTGGCCCTTAGAGGTAACTAAAAAACTATCTCCCCCTTCCCAATCGATCTTAGCTGTCCAAGCAGTGTGGACAACAACTGTGTGAAAAGGCCACTATTGCATTAGCACATACCACTAAATAGTATAGTCTAGTGGTCCCATGGCTACCAAGGTTGTTAATGCTGCTTAGCAAAACTAAACAGAGACCTCTTGCATATTTCTTTTCAACACTGCTCTGCAAGATTTGAAACCTTAGGCATTTAGCATAGTAAGAATACCATTACCTAGATTCAAAATAGTCAAGTCATGGTGGGCGAGGGGGAAAGGGGGAGAGGCTAGCAGCTGGAGTTTTTGCCAGGTTTCTATTATGCACCTGTGTTCAGGACTGGCTAAGTATGCATCATGTGCCTAATGTTGCCATTACCCAGAGTATCTGGATGATACCAAGGATTATCTAAGTACAGTTTGTCTACAGAATATACTGTATGAATATATGAATATTCCCATCAGAAGGCCTAGTGGTTTATCAAGTCTGCTCATGTTGCAGAAGCCTATATTAGTGACTGCTGAGGGCACAACCCCCCCTCACTATCCAACCTCCCCCCTTTCCTGCCTTCCAGCCTTGACTCTAACCTTCCGTTTCACTCCCTTTTGAATGCATCTGTCCTTGCAACCACTCTCTGCATGAAAAACTGCCTTCCGATTTCCCTCTTAAACCTTTCTCCTCATAAGTTTAAGTAATGCCCCCTTGTGGTTTTGTTCCCACTAAGACTGAAAAGGATCTCTGTGTTCACCTGACTGATGCCCTTCAGGTACTTGAATGTCTTAATCATGTCCCCTCTTCCCTCTTTTCCTCAGGTTTGTACATGGTGAGGTCCCCCAGCTTCTCCACATGTTTTGCCCTGCTTACTTGGCACCATCTTTGTTACCCATCTCTGGACCACCTCTAACAGATTTATATCTTTTTTCAGGTAGGGGCAGCAGTACTGTATGCTACAGTATATTCCAGGTGTGGCTGCACCAAGGATCTGTAGAGGGCCAATATGACCTCCTTCAGCTTACTTGTTATTTTTCTGACAATACAGACAAGGATTTTGTTGGCTTTGGCTGCTGCTTTCCTACAATATGATGAATGTTTCAGATCCCCATTGACTGTCACTCCAAGTCATTCATGTCCTCTGATTTAGTTACCAGACCCCCCCCCCCAAGGTGCTACTCCGTCTTCAGGTTCCTTCCTCCTATATTAGGGGTCTGCAACCTTTTCAGAATTGGGATCCACATGTCCTCCTGGCATAACCAGTCTGATTACCAGAGAGTCATGTGAGCGTATGCATAGCAGAGGTTCTTTGTAGTGCATAATTTAGCTTAAATTCATCCCACAATGCTATTTGAATAACGCATATGTTAATCAATGTAACACTGCACAAAGAAGCCACACTGGATAACTTCCTCTCCAGATCCTCCCTAAAGAAATTAAAGGAGTTTTAGCCATGGTTTTGTAGCTGAAAAAGCAAATGGTTAGTAACTCAAAATTAATTCCTAATACATGCTTCAGTCAAACCTCCTGGAGCCATTGAAAGAGTCCTGCTCTGTTGGCACCTGGTCTCTGGTGCAACCTTCATGCATCTTGGCATAGGTAGGGGTGCACCTAGCCACCCACCACACATATTATTGGCATATATAGAATGTTTGGTTGGGACATGCCCTGGAATTAGTAGCAGTTTTTGAAAACATTCACTGCAAATCATTTGAAATATTCATCCACCCCTGCTGATGAAACCAAAAGCACCCCAGTCTTCTAGAAAGGTTATGTTCTCATCTATGATTTTTTTCTTTGTTGGGTGTGCCAGTTCATCATAAAATGTATGGCTGATTCACAAAAACAGTGCCACCTTAACATTGGCAAAGCTTTGTTTAATACACTTAAAGGAACGCTGTCAACTTCCTTAAGCCTCAGAGTGTCCCTAGTTTAAAACACACATTTTATGATCATTCACATTTAACACAGACTGGTTATGCAGCTGGTAGTTTGATTCCTGCCCCTTTTTTCTTTTAGAGAAAAATTAACTGCCCACCATACTGGTGTTATCACAAAAAAAATGTTTGTTTACATTTCTTGACCACATCACATTGCATCTTTCCTGGATTCGGGAACACCCCCAACACAGTCTAACCACTCATTATGCAGTGGGAGTAGAGGACACTATTGTATCATGAGTGGCTGCACCACTTGATGGTGTTTCTTGTGTTCAGGAAATTTGCACTAAGAGTAGTTCAATGATTTGAAGCAAAACAGTGCTGGGCATAGCTGTACATTACCATGCTTTTTATTTCTAACAAACAGTGGGGTAGATAAAACAACTAACAGCACAAATTAATTTTAGAGAAAATAAGCAATAATAAAATATGAATTTTTACCAAAAATCATATAATTCAAAAAGTTTGACAATATCTCTTTGATATTTCTTGCAGTTGTATGACCTTGCACACCTTGACTCAGTCCTCCTCCCATCTCCACAGCCTTCTATCCTGCCTCAGGAAAATTGCCTTTCTAATTATCTGAATGCTACATGGCATCCTGATGTAACTATGGTTGTACCTGTCACCCCACCTGGATCCCAAATGATGTGAGGCTATCACAGTAATGTACATAAAGTGCTCAGTACCTGTTAAGAGATGGAGAAGGACGACAGAATAACTGGCTGGACCATCCTGTATATCTGAGGGTAGGAGTCCATCTGCCCTCCCATGTGGGGCACTGATGTCTTAGTCAGGTAAGGGTGGCTGAGTATGGACATTTACCAGGCCCAGCCTGCTGTATGTAAAAACACATGGCATGTCTGGTGCTTCTGCATTCAGTGTCAAGTCCTGCAAGCCCTGCTAACATCTGGCAACATTTTCTGAACTACAAATCTCTGCAAACATGATCCCTCCCCTTTGGTTACCAGAGAGCATTTGTGCAATCATGAGGCATTCAGAGCCTAATGTCACTAGGTTTGTCACTTGATATACTGTATAGTACTCTGGGCTTTGGCACCAACCTTGTTCAGCAGCTTGGTAAACAGTAACACTAATTATGATGTCATCAGGCAGCCCTGCACGAACCTTTGAAAGTTTTCTCTCTCACATCCTACTGGCTGATGCCAGTAACGCAAATGGTAGTATCGACATTGGCTAGTAATATGGTGGACACTGCAGTGCCGATAGCCTCTCATAAGTAATTATGCTTGACTTCCTCATATTGTCCCAGCATCAAGAAAAGAGAGGGTGGTGGATAACTGGAACAAATTCCTAGAAGAGGTGGTGGGAGCAGGGACTGTGGGGGATTCAAGGGAGCGTAGAACAGACACATGGGTCTCTTGGATCTGGAGGGGGGGAGATGGTAAGAAATTGTAAAGTCCCAGCGCTTGTTAGGCACACTGAGCAGACTGGGTGGGCCTGGTGGGCCCTTTCTGCAGACATATTTCTATGTTTCTATCAAGGATGTCAGTGTGTTTGTGATATTGCACATTCATTGCATGACCTCCGCAGACAATTCCAAAATACTTTACTGTGGAGCAAAGTACCAGAGATCCTGAAAAGCATAAAGTTATACTTTTGAGAGTTAAAGAGCTACAGAGCCACATGAACACTGGCAAAGAGCCGCATGCAGCTCCCAAGCCTCACGTTGCAGACCTTTGTCCTATATGCATGACCTACCACTTCCTTTATTGAATCTGGCCTGCCATAGTCCCTCCATTTCACTAGCCTAGCTAGATCTTCCTTAAGGTCCTGTATGCCCTCTGCTGTATCAACCCTGCCACAGAGCTTATTGTTGTCTGCAAATAGGCAGATTTTGCCCTTTATACCATCTCCAAGGTTGTTTATGAATACATTAAACAACACCAGACCAAAAACAGAGCAGCCTGGAAACCTGCTGGTGACTTCTATTGAGTCTGAAAGCCCCAATCAACTACCACCATTTGGATCCTGCCCTTAAGCAAAGTTCTCCGCCCATTTAGTAAGTTTTACCTCTACCCCCAGATCCTCCAACTTTCTGATCAGGGTCCTCTGAGAAACCAACTCAAAGGCCTGGTTAAAATCCAAGTATGGGATGTCAACCTCATGCCCCTTGTCTACTATCCTGATAACCCAGTCAAATAAATCAATCAGGTTTGTTTGGCAGGAACTTACCACCGTAAACCCATTTTACCTCCCGTCCTAGAGACCATTCATCTGTAGAAACCCTACCAGCCTTTATTTAAGGATTGTCTTCTTTAGTTTACCCAAAATTGAGATCAGGCTGACCGATCTGTAGTTACCTGGGTCACCTCTGAGCCCACTCTTATAAGGTGGCACTACGTGCACCATGAATATCATCAGCAAAGCAATGGCACTACAGCGACTCCCACACAGCAACAGATGTTATGGCAATATGTGTTTATGCTGATGAAGTTTTCAGTGATGGGGATATGTATCTAACTCCACTGTCTGTGTGATGTGGCATTAAATATATAAACCAGAGGGTGCGGGGGCACAGTTCCCCACATGGGGGTTGTGGGAGGTGCAGCTCCCTCACATTGAACCATCCAGCAGTGTCAGTTGTTGTTGCGGTGTTGCTGGTCATCATCAGGTCAGGTTGGTGTCGGGGATGTTGCCATGTGTCCATCGCTTTGGGGGCATTATGGTAGGGCATGTTGCTATAGCGACATGGAACCCATGCACCATCCTCCATTTCAGAGGCCCTTTTCCCAGCTCCAGGAAACTGTTGAACAGATTCAACATAGGGCCTGTTAAGTCTCCTGCTAGCTCTTTCAGCAGCCTGGAGTTTTTTCCTTTCAGCCAGATGGGCTCATTTGTGGCAGTTGCTATCTTGAATTATGCTTCATTGGTGTGTCCAGATAATACCAGAGATTATCTAAATACAATATATCTTGAAGGCATGCTTTATTGGGGTATTGGATCAGAAATAGCCTTGCAGCCCACCCGTGTGTAAAAATAAATAGGTGCCAGATCCAGTATGCAAAAGAAAGCTTGTCAAGTTTATTAAAACTCAGAAACTACACAAGAATTCCAAAATGTAATAATGTTTTAACAGATTCTGTGTTTGCTCCTGGGGTTACTATGACATCCTGTAAACATCACTCAAGAATTAACAGTGTCCTAATTACCCTGAATGAGATATGAATGGATGTAATGAAATTGCAGACCTATTGAAATACAGGACTTAATGATGTCAAATCAATAATACACACACACACACACACACAAAAAAACAGGATCATATTGCTGCAATAAGAAATGGGAATGTTTTTATTATAACATGTATTGACTTATGCTAGCTTTTTCATGGGAAGAATTACACATTTTCTTTAGTATGATGTAAGATTATTCGTAGACAAATATTTGATTGTCATGAATGTACCTTATTGTCATGACTAAATAGAAGCAGACCATTAATTACTGGGAGGTCCTTTAGCTAGTAGTGTGATGTATTAGCTATAGTAGGTAAATATTTTATTGAATGTGGGTTCCGAATTGGAATTTCCATAAGGCGCATTCTGAAACAGTGTTTAACCTCAGCTGTATATGAAATAGTCAGCCTTTGATAAGCTTCAGGTTAGGGAGAGAAACATAGTTGGACTTTTGTTAGGAGTAGCACTGACATTTATTATATTTTGTAATTAGAGTGTAATTTCTGAGCTTTAATACATTTGACAAGTTTTCTTTTGCACACTGGATCTGACATCTGTTTTTACACATGGGAGGCCTGTAAGATTATTCCTGATCAGGTATTGTATTGTTGCTTGGCCTTACACAGTTATAACTGGTGGGTGATCTTTGTTCTTTTGGATTGTGTTCAATTTTAAGGTTATGCCAGAACCTCCTTGTGTGGTAATTATATTCATTATGAGCCAGATATGTCCTGGAGCATGAGAGAAGGCCAGACCGAGTTCAAGAATGTTGAGAGCCACCCCAGGAGTGTGTTGCGGGATTTATTTTCCCATGAAGGGGAAAACTAACTCCCTTTTAAAAGGAGCGTGCACAGGGGAGCCGCAGCTGAAGGGACTGGAGACATTAAGATAGTGAGGGGTAGGAGGAAGTAGGTTATTGGATAACTGGAATCTGCAGCTTATTCAATCAGTACAGAATGAGCAGACTAGGTGGGCCAGGAGGTCCTTATCTGCTGTCAATGTCTATGTTTCTGTTTACTTCCCTTTTAGTTCCCCCTTCTCTTCCTCCTGTAACTCCTTAGAGTCTTTTAAAATAGCATTTATCAGTAACCCACTTCCCTGTAGGAGTGCCTCATTCCAACCTCCATCAAGTTATCTCAATCCTTTCCAAAAGCTGTTTTCTAAAGATCATAAGATCCTTGGGATCTCTTTCAGTTGCCAAATAGGCTTATACTGTGGTCTGCTGCCAATAAATTCTCTTCACCTTCAACGCTATTTCTCCTACTTTGTGAAAAGCTATCTTAATGTCTCCAGTCCCTTCAGGTGCTGCTGCCCTTATGCACACTCCTTTTGAAAGGGGGTTAGTTTCCCCTTCATGGGAAAATAAATCCTGCAACATGCTCCCAGGGTGGCTCTCAAATATCTTGTACTCAGTCTGGGCTTCTCTCATGCTCCAGAACATGTCTGGCTTATAATGAATATTATTGTACTGCTTGGACCACCTAGTCTGCCCATTTCCCTACCTAATGGATAGGATGCTGATCCTGGTTAACCAACAGCCTACTTCCTCCTACTCTCCCCCACTAGAATAACCTTATGTATGTCCCATGCATTCTTAAATTCCCACACTGCTTTTGACTCCATGACTTCCTCAGGAAGGCTGTTCAATGCATCCACTGCCCTCTCTGTGAAAAAATGCTTTCTCATGTTGTCCCTGAACTGTCCCCCCTCTATCTTCAAATTGTGGTCCCTTGTTCTTGTACATCTCTTTTTCTGAAAAATGCTCCTGTCTTGGACTTTGTTGATTCTCTTGAGGTACTTGAAAGTTCCTATCATGTCCCCCCTCCCTCCTTTCCTCAAGGGTATACATATTAAGCATGTTTAGTCTCTCTTCATATGGCTTCTGTTGCAGACCCTGCACCATTTTAGTTGCCTTCCTCTGGAATGCCTCCATCATCTCTATGTCTGTGCGGAGATTGGGTCTCCAGAACTGTATGCAGTACTCCAGATGGGGTCTCACCAGCTGTCTGTACAGAGGGATAATAATGTCTTGTTTTCTACTGGTGATGCCTCTCTCTATACATCCTAGTATCCCCATAGCCCTTCTTACTGCTTTCTCACATTGCTTACCTACCTTAAGGTCATTTGATATGACTACCCCCAGATCCCTTTCCATCTGTGTTGCTGTTAGTACCCCCGTGTACTCTTCCCTTGGGATTTTGTTTCCCAGGTACATTACTTTGCACTTTTTTGCATTATATAAGCTACCATATTTTTGGCCATTCCTCCAATCTTGCCAAAGCCTTTCTCATCCTTCGCACCCCTTCTTGAGTATCAGCCCTGTTGCAGATCTTTGTGTCATCTACAAAGAGGCATGCCTTTCCTTCCAGCCCCTCTGCAATGTCTCCTATAAAGACATTAAAGAGGACCGGTCCCAATACTAAACCCTGTGGTACCCAACTAGTAACCCTCCCTTTCTTCAGAGTGTATTTCATTTGCTAATACCTTCTGGTTCCTGTTGTCCAGCCAGCTTTTTACCCAGGCTACCACCTTGGTACCCACTCCCAGACTGGCTAACTTGTTTATTAATCTTTTGTTTGGGACTGTGTCTTTTGTATTGCTAAAGTCTAAGTAGCCATCTCCACAGCCTCTCTTTGGTCTACTACTTCAGTTACCCAGTCAAAGAAATCTATCAGATTTGTCTGACATGACCTTCCTACTGTGCATCCACGTTGCCTTGGGCCCTGTGCCCCACTGGCCTTTAGGTACTCAACAATTCTTTCTTTCAGAAGTGATTACTTCATTTTCCCTACCACTGAAGTCACTCTAATAGGTCTGTAGTTTCTTGTCTCTGCCTTGCTCCCACATTTTTTTTTTTATATTCATGTTTATTGCTTATTTCGGCACAATTATACATTAAATTAGGAATCATTCCCATCTCTTTCACATTGTCAGGTACAAGTAGACAACAACAGGGATCTCATTGTGCAAACGCATATTTCATCAGCTGGATCTTGTTTCACAGTATACAGCTCTCTTTATTTTACTGTACAATACTAATAAGATCATGTCTTTCAGGCATTCCTTAGTAAGGCCCTCCTATCTCCATAGTCCTCTGCCAGACCCCCTCCTCCCAGATCTGTTGCCTTAATCCTCAGCAACAGACTCCATGGAGTCCATCTTCTCAGGAAATTCTGTGTTCTCAAGTTTATTCTGAAGGTGATCTCCTCTGTGTCTTTTATTTCATTTATAATAGAGACCCAGTCACATAGTACTGGTAGGCATTGAGAGAGCCATCTTCTGGTCAGAGCCTTATGGGCCGCTGTAAGAAGAACATTCCATAGATAAGTCTTATCCATTCCCCTAATTTCTTTTGGTTTTATTCCCAATATCAAGTGTCTAGGGCCCAAGATAGATTCCAAAGAAAAAACCCTGCTTTATTATCTGAGTAATTTCCGCCCAGAAGTTCTTGAGGGTTGGACATGACCAGAGGACATGGATATAATCTGCCCTAGCTGTCCCACACTCTCTCCAGCACTCCCCTGTATGAAACATAGAAACGTAGACTTTGACAGCAGATAAGGACCGCTAGGCCCATCTAGTCTGCCCATTTCCCTACCTACAGGATAGGCCGCAGATCCTAGTTAACCAACAGCCTGTTTCTTCCTACCCCCTACAAGAATTGCCTTATGTCTGTCCCATGCATTCTTGAATTCTTCCACAGTTTTAGACCCACAACCTCCTCAGGAAGGCTGTTCCATGCATTCACTACCCTCTCTGTGAAATAATACTTCCTCACATTGCCCCTGAACCGCCCTCTTTCTATCTTTAAAATGATTCTATGTATGATTCTTGTCCCATTTACATTGGGTAGCAGGTGAGAGGAAGATCCTCACTCTTATTTTCCACAGTGGGGAGGACGTGATCCTAAAAATCTGCACTAGAGCAAAGGTCCACTTATCCTCTCCTATGTTCTTTCCCATTTCCCTCTCCCATCTGCTTTTAATTTGGGAAGTCCTATTTCCTCCTTTGTCCCTCAAGGCTCCATAAATAGCCAACACCTGTCCACTCACTTTTGCTAAATTCATTATTTCAGGCATCGTTTTCAGGAGATCCCCAGAGGGTGTAGTTTGTCTGTAAAAAGTTTGCAGTTTGTGTATATGGGTTCTTATCTGTAAGTACCTGAAATAATCCACTTGCCTTAGGGAAAATTTAGTCTCAATCTGGGCAAACTCCAAAACAATTGTTCCCTCCATGAACTGGTCCAGGGAGTACAGGCCCAATCTCCCCCATCTTTTAAAGGTAAGATCTTGTCTGGGTGGGGAAAACTGCGGGTCCCAGGTGAACCATCTCAGTGGCCAAGTCTCCCCATCCAGACCATGTTTGGTCCATAGACATCTCAGGGAGCCTAAAGTGTTCCGGACTGCCCACAGGAGTGTGCCCCCATCTGCAGCCCAAGTTCCAGGTGTCAGAGCTTGCGCTCCCAGAGGCGCCCCATCTGTTAGCTCCTCCTCTATCGCCTCCCATCGGGCTTTATATGATTTGGCCGACCACAAAATGGCACACCTTAACTGAGTGGCCAAAAAGTAGTCTTCCAAGTTAGAGAGATTCCTGCCACATTGTTTTTTATTCGTTTGTAGTATTGTACTCTTGATCCTGGGTCTCCTGTTGTTCCAAATAAACCTTGAGATCATCTTCTGCCAGATTTGAAACTGATTTTTATGTATTTTTATTGGGAGACATTGGAATAAATACAAGTATTTAGGGAGAATGTTCATTGAAACTGAGTGTATCCTTGAATATAAGGGTAGGTTTAAGGCCTCCCATCTTTTAACATCTTGCCTTATTTGTGTCACTGTGGGCTCAAAATTATATGCGAATAGCATATTTAAGTTTTTTGAGATCTGGGTGTCTAAATACTTTATTTTCCCCCGTTCCAGTTCACATCAAGAAGCTGTATAACATTAGGTGAGGGGTTATAATAAAATTTCAAAACCTCAGTTTTGGTTTTGTTTACGGTATATCCCGAAAATTGGCTGAACTTATCAATTATAGACCACATCTTGGGAATGGTTATATTTGGGTTGGTTATATATAAAAGGACGTCATCCACTTATAAGGAGATTCTATGTTCTTCCTCACCCACCTTTACTCCCTTCACCTCCTTAGCTTCTCTTATTGCCTGAGCCAAGGGCTCTATGTATATATAAAAAAGAAGTGGGGACAGTGGACAGCCCTGTCTGGTACCCCTCCCAAGATCAAACCTCGACGAGATGCCACCATTTACCCTAACAAATGCCTGCGGTGAAGCATATAGAGCCTTGATCGCATCCAGAAATAATGGTGGAAAACCAAACCTTTTTAATACCGTAAGCAGGAAATTCCAATTTACTTTGCCAAATGCTTCTTCTGCATCAAGGCTCATAAGACAGGCAGGGATATGTTGTTTATAAATGATGTCAATTATGTTTATGGTCCTTCTAACACCCTCAGGGGCCTGCCTACCTTCTATAAAGCCTGTCTGGTCTGGGTGAATTAAAGTCGCGAGGAAAGATTGCAGTCTCTTGGCCACTACAGCCGTGAAAATTTTGTAATCTACGTTAAGAAGTGAAATTGGTCTGTATGAGCCATAGTCCTGCAAGTCCTTACCCTCTTTTGGGATCACAGTTATGGTAGTGTAGTTCCATGATGGAGGGACTGCTTCCTCCCACCTCCCCCCGCCAGATCTGATTATAAACCAATTATAATATAGGCGCTAATTCCTCCCGGAATGTTTAATGTAATTCCCTGCCAAACCCATCTGGGCCCGGATATTTTTCAACCTTAAGGTCCCCAATTATATTCAATATCTCTTTAAGGGTAATTGGAGAATCCATTTTTTGTCTCTGGGCCTCTGTAAGTCTGAGGAGCCTCAAGGCTTCCAAGAACTCCCAGACTGCATCCGTGCACGAGTCAGGCTGCGGGCGATACAATTGTTTCTGTAAGTAACTAATGAATTCGCTATTTGTTCCCACTTATGGGATATCTGCCCCGTATTAGGGTGCCTCAGGCCTATAGCCTGTGCCCCGGCAGATTGTTGTTTCAATTGGTATGCTAAAAGGTGAGTGGCCCTTGGACCTCCCTCATAATAAGCCTGCTTCATGTACATCAGCGCCTTCTCCGTCTCAACCCTCGACATCCGTTGAAGTCGTGCCTTGAGTTCCTTTATTTGGTTTTCTCTAGCTCTACAGTATTTTAACTTTTGTTGGTCTTCTAACATTTTAAGTTCCAGATTTAACTGCTCTTTTTGTTTAACCATTTCCCTCTTTTTGTATGTGGCTATCGAAATCAGTCTCCTTCTAAGCATCGCTTTAACTATATCCCATAGAATTTGGGGTGTGGTGTCTGAGCCCTCATTCCATTGGATGGCTTGCTTTATTGCCTCCCTAATCTCTTCCTTTACCTTCTCCTCTTTGAGTAGACTGGTATTCAGCCTCCATTTTGTAGGCTTTCTAAGTAGCTGTAGGTCAATCTCCACAAAAATAGGTTTGTGGTCCGACAGGCTCGCCGTCCCCACCCACATGGAACCAAACATCGACATATATTTTCCGTATGTGAAAAACATATCTAATCTTGAGAAGATTTTATATCTTGGAGAATAGTATGTGTAATCATGAGCTAGTAGGTATTTTTCTCTCTCCAAATGTCCAGCAATCCCATATCCCCCATAAGCCTTTTCAGGGATCTGGAGATCCTCCCATTAGGAGACGGGATGCATGAGGTGGTGTCTAAGGACCTATCCATAACCACATTCCAGTCACCCCCCGCAACCACAACTCCTCTTGCCCTGTCCATCAGTAACTTAAGCATTTCTGCAAAGAAGGCCATAGATGAACCTGGGGGAAGGCGTAGACATTTAATAGGGTTACTTGTACATCCAGAATTCGCCCCACCACCAGTATATATCGGGCCCCTGCATCCACAATTACTTCCTCCTCCTTGAAGGAGAGAGATGCTGATAATAATATCGCAACACCTCTCTTTTTACCACCCATCAGGGACGCGTGATAAACAGTTGGGAACTCTCTGGTTTTTAATTTTATGGCTTCTTTAGGAGAGAGGTGAGTCTCCTATAAGAAATGTATCTCACAGTTCTGCTTTTTAAGGAACTTGAGAAGCTGTTTTCTTTTGATAGGATGGTTTATACATTTAGTTATTTAACCAGGTATAGCACACTAAGCTGAAAGCTTTTTTACAGGAGCGACCTGGTAGCACAAGGAGGTCAAGTGACTTACTCAGGGTCACACAGTATGTAAGTGGAAGCTGTGGGATTCAAACCCAGGTCTGGTCTGCTGGATGTCACCAGATTTGCAGCTCAGAGCCTTAGACCACTGCGATATACTACCATTAACATTGTAAGAAATTATTTCAGACAATTCCTTAGCCCTGTTTTGGGTTTTTTGGTCTTTCCCCTGTCCTATGACCCAACTTAAATGTGCTTGAAATAGCTTTCATCTTTCTAGCCTTTATCCTTTCTATCTGTTCTAAGATTACTTTCTGTCTCTCTGTAGTGTCTCCGATGTGCACCTGCGCCCTTCTGTATTCTGCCTTGTGCCAGTGAGAATATTTCATAAAGATCATTTACCTGCTGGTTCTCAACCACTGACCAGCCTGAACATTATAAACAACGCATGCATTTTTGTCCCTCTCTAGTGAGGAGACCAAACCTTTAACATTACATATCAATAACTTTGTAAGCAAACATTTTACAACTTTCAAAGATTGATATACAAGCATTTCTGAGAAAATATAAATTCTCCCCCCCTCCTCCCTCCACTCAATGTATGTTCCTCTTTTATTCTGTAAATGTTGGAGAGGGGATGGAATAAATGCTTCCCAAAACTTGTAACTTCCTAGGTCAATCCATCTTTCTATAGAAGGACTGGTTTGTGCCCCATTTGGGACACATTGCCCTTTATGCTGTTGTAGGCTAAACCTTGACAGAGCATCCTATCTGGGTACCCACCCTGTGCTCCAAGGTGTCACTGACGTCAAAAGATCCAGAAGGCGGAAGGTGATCTTTTCGGTCCCCAGCTTTCTAAATCATCTCCCCCCCCCACCAGCCCCCATCTTAGATGTATACCGCGGCACTATTTTTAATTGTCTCCCCCCGGTCTGAGTAACAGCGGAAGGCACAGGAGAAGATCCCCATGCAACTTGATCTGCCAGCTGAATGCCTATGAGGCCAAAACTGTCCAAGGACAAGCATGTGTTATTTCCCTTGTCAAAATGCCCTTCCCTGTCTCTTTTTTTTATTTACAATCTTGTCTTGTGCTGGTAAATTGTAGCAAACTTCTTCAGCATACTGTTAATTTCTTTAAAACATTCCTCTTCTATATGCATTTTCACCAGCATATCCTTTCAAAACTACAAAAGGAGTCCCAAGAGACCCTCCCCGAACCCGCCTCCCGCAACCCCCTTCATTCCTCCCCGACCACCTCCTCTCCAACCTGGACCCCCCCAGATTATGTTTCTTAAAGCATTCAAATGTTCAGTACTATTTATTTCCTCTGATATGTTCTTTTCTACATCCAACTCAACTAGGCAAGCAGTTTATATTATATTGTTACCATCCTCTATATAGTTGTTTTTTCTTTCAGTCTCCGGAAGCCCTTTCCATCATGGAGGTCGTCACTTGCTCCTGCAGTTCTGTGGCAGAGACTTCTTGCAGTTCCAGCTCCATCAGTTTCACAGCAGGAGCGTATGGTCTCAGTAGTGCTGTAATGTCTGCTCGAAGGTTAGTTGTCTCTGGTTGATGTGTGCGTATCAGCCTCTTGCGAGCCACCGACCAGGCCGAGCGCCGCAGCTCCTTTTCCATCCTTTCCTTTTCCAAACTAGGAACTGGTATTCCATTGTCCTCTAGAAAATTTTTTTCTTCCAAAAGATCTTCAAATAGCTTGGGGCCCTGCTTAGTTTCCACTCTTAATTGCGCTGAGAACAACATTTGTGCCTTTTAGTTCCCGGCTCTGAGCTGCTTTACTACCGGCCACATGGCGCGCCCTGCCTCCTGCACTCCTGCAGTATAACCATTATCGATCGTTATTTGGTGTACACCCAGCATGATTTTTTTTTTGTCTCCATGCCCTCCTAAGGATTTCCTCCTTCGATATATAGTTGGACATCTGGATTACAAAGGATCTCGGGCGAGCACCAGGACTCGTGGGACGCTGAATAAGTGAGCAATGCACCCGATCCATTGATAAATCGAAATCCTTAGGTAATTTTAAGAGTTCTCTTAATATCTGTTGGATAAAGGTAATAGTATCAGTGGCCCCATCTTCAGCACCCTCCGGAACACCATAAATTCAAAGGTTCTGTCTTCTTGTCCTGCCTTCTATATCGTCTAGCTCACTCCTCAGTTCCCGCTCTCTCACCATCAAGAACAACAAGAGACGATCGTGGTGGTCAGACTGCTCCACAACTGATGTGAGTCTCAATTCCACCTTATCTGTTCTGTGCTCTATTTTGCCAATGTCAGCTCTCAGCTTTGTTAATGAGAGATCTATCTTTTGTACCGTCTTTGCGGTCTGCATTATTGTGTTAATTAACTGCGAGTTTTCTTCCTCTACATCTGGCTCCATTAGCATAAGGTCTGCATCTTCAATAGGCCCCGAAGTTTTTAACAACTTTTTTCCTTGTAATAAGAGCTGCAATTTCTGGACCAGGGTCTGTGCATTTCTGGTCCCTTCCGCTTTCGATCTTATGGTTTTTGCTGGTGAATTCATTCCTGAGTACTGTAGATGCCAATCGATTGTGTATCTGGGCTAGGAGGCTATCTGATCTAAGCTGCCATTCAGGCTGCTGACGTCACAAGAAGTCCCTTGCTCCCACATTTGTGAAGAGGAATCACATCCACCCTCCTCCAGTTCTCAGGTACCACACTATCCTCCCATGATTTGTTAAAAAAGAGTAGCCAGTGGTGTCACTAGTTCTCCCCTTAGTTCTTTCTGAATTCTGGGGTGAGTCTCATCAGGTCCCATTGCTTTGTTCACTTTGATTTTTAGGAGTTCCTTCTTGATCCTTTCTTTTGTGAATGGACTGTTATTGACCCCCCTGTACAGAGTGTTTTTATTGTTTGGTTTAGGTATCTCCACCTCTTCTTCTTTTGTAAATACTGAGCAAAAGTATTCATTCAGTGTCTCTGTTTTTTTCACAGTCACCCTCTGCCCACCCATCCCCTTTTCTAAGCCTCACTATCCCTCCCATGGTCTTACTTTGCTCACTAATGTACCTGTTAAAGGTTTTATCATCCTTCTTAACTGCTTTGGCTGTCTTTTCCTTGGTTTGGGCCATCACTATTGTAACTGCCTTCCCTGCTTTCTTCTGCTTTAACTGATACAGTTCTCTGTCCTGCTCCTTTTGTGATTTCTAGTACTTCCTGAATGCTATCTTTTTCTCCCTAAACTTCCCTGCCACCTCCTTTGAGAACCATAGTATTTTTCTACTTCATTTTGTTTTGCTAATTTGTTTCACACCAAGACTTGTTGCCTCCATGATGGCAGTTTTGATTTTCCCCCATTGTTCTTCCACCCCTCCTTTATGCCCATATGCAAGTGCATTCATTAGGCATGCACCCATTTTGGCTAAGTTAGCCCTCCTAAAGTCCAGGACCTTTGCTTTTGTGTGGTTTGACTCTACTGCTGGGTTTATCGTGAACCATACTGTTCGGTGAGCACTAGTTCACAGATGGCTACCCACTTTTAAATCTGTGATCATCTCTCCATCTCCATTTGAGTGTACCAGATCAAATATTGTTCACTCCCGAGTGTGTTCCAGTACTAGCTGTCTGAAGCATGTCCCCTGTAGGGCATCAAGAATGACCCCACTCTTGAATGTGGCTGCAGAAAATGTGCTTCAGTTAATATCTGGCATATTCAGATTCCCCGTCAACAATGGCTCCCTTTCTTTTGCCATTCTAAGGATACTTTCTATCATTTCTTTGTCCATTTCCTTCCCCTTAGATGGGGGTCTGTCTACAACCCCATGCGGATTGTGGTGCCATTGCCTGTCTCCAAATTGACACACAGTGCCTCCTCTTCTCCCCGTTTACCCTTTAGTTCAATTGCTTTGATCCCTTCCTTTATGTACAAAGCTACTCCTCCTCCTCTTTTACTCTCCCTGTCACTCCTGTAGATCATGTACCCTGGTATGTTTACATCCCAGTCTTGGTTCTGTGTGTACCATGTTTCTGCCACTGCCACAATATCCAGGTGTTCCTTTCCATCAAGGCCATTAGTTCAGGAAGCTTGTTACCCAGACTTCTCTCACTGGAACTCATTACTCTCCATTTTTTGATGGCTTTACCTCTTGTAGCCCCATCCCTTCCCTTACTGACTTTGCCTTCTCTATTTACCCCTGTCCTGCTCCATATTGACTTTTTTACCTTGGTGTTTACCTTGCTATCTACACTGTTTTGTGGGGGGATGCTGGGAATTCTCTGCTTCTTATGAGTGTCCCCCCCTCCCCCCAGCTAGTTTAAAAGCTTACCAATGAAGCATTTAAACCTATCATCCAGGTGAATGTTTTCCCTCCTGGACAGATTCAGACAATCATGCCAGTATTAGTGGGTGTGTCTCCAGGTGGAACCCCAGTTCCCAAAGAATCCACAACCCAGCGCTCCATACCGGTTGTTCAACCATTTGTTGACTTGCATGATGCAAAGTACCCTCGCCTCACCCATGCTATAGACAGGCAGCACCTCCAAGAAGAATACCGCATGTGCTACTTGTCTAAGGCCTCTCTGCAACTCCATAAACATCTCCTGCACTGCTCTAATCCCATGCCCAGCCAAATCATTTGTCTCTAGGTGGACAATGATGTCCAACTCCATCTCCCATGCAGCTGCTCTTGAGATCCTGAGGATTTTCTTTCTGTCCCTCGATACCATGGTGCTGGGCAGGCACATTACTTTACTTCCCCCTGCCTCCCCCCAGTACTATCCCCCTAGTAACTGACTGTCCCCCCAGGATCTGCTTCCTTCCCTTGTGGTGCCATGTACCACCTTCCTGTTGGCTTCCCTTCTGGTGGTTTCCAGCAATCTCCTCATTCTCCACTGTGGGTGCCTCCATTGGGGAACTATGCTCCACCAGAATGGCATATGGATTGTGGAGCAGTACAGCTGGAGGGATGCACCTTTGTTCCAGCACCCTCCCCCCTCCCCAAGCCCACTGTGGTCCAATCACTCCTTTTTCTTGCAAACCTCAGAGGCAGTGGTGGTGGACCCGGTGTTCCCTGGGTGGGGGAGGTTCCCCTACTCCTGTCCAGTTTGGCCTGAAGATGGGCAACCTCCTTCTGCAGAGCAGAGAGCTGCCTGCAAAGAGGGCAGCATATCAGCTTCCAGAAATTCTCCTGGACTGCAGCCCCACAACCACTGCATTGCACTACTCACCACATGTCTGTCTTCTTTCCTGTTTATCCTGTTTAAGTTTTTTATTTGTTTGTTTGTTTTAGTGTGTGAGCTATTAGCTGACTTTATTGATACCATTGAATATCATTTGGAAGGTCTGGAGAAATCTATTAAGAGACAAGACCAAAAAAATTAAGGCAGCTAAATGAAAGCAGCTTGAGAGAGACGAGAGGACTGTGAGCAGGGGAATTTTTTCTTAAATTGGAATAAGAAAATGTCCATGACATCGACCCCTAAATCAGTTTTGAAATTTAATCCACAGGCACCCATGAAAGAGAATAACAATGAGTCTGATTTAAATAGCATTGGCTCCACAACATTTTTATGTGTGTGAACATTGATGAAGGAAGAACAGTGGAATATCAAAAGAATTCATTTCAACAGCCCCGGGTCAGGAATGAGAGAAAAAAGGAAGATGAGATGAGGAACACAAGGTTAACAGAAAAGGGATATGAAGGAACAACAAATACTGACCATGGAAAGGACAGCCATTCTCCAAGAAGAGAGAGAGAGAGGGAGAGATTTTGGAACTGGAAACAAGGGAAATATTGAATACACAAGAATTGGTGATAAATATTTCCTCATATCTTCTAAATGATATTGAGACATCTGTACTTAATTGAGGTCTGTCGTTTATTTCAACTACCAGCATTTAATGCTTTACCTGCTTTAGAGATCTTTATAAGTTACTAGAAAACTTTGCCTTATGCATCACTTTAAAATCTACAGTTGGTGGTATTCCCGTTAATGTAGCCACTGATAGTAATAAAGTACATATAGATGGACTTAAAAGAACATCTACCATTTGCCCCCCCCCCAGCTGTAGCTGCATTTCAGAATATGTGTGAAAAAGAACTAGCACAGATGTTAACAAACCAGACAAAATATTGTTTTGTGGTCATATCAGTTAGGGAGAGAGAACCATCAAGAACTTTGAGCTGCAATGATACTATAACTATTAAACAGGCAAATAAGTGGGTACGGTTTTAATACAATATACAGTAGCTTATGAGTTAGACATAAAATGACAATTGGATAACACACACATCTATACTGTAAAAGATTGCAGAGTAACGCTACATAGGAGTACAAAGAACTAATTAATAGACTCTTGAGAGAAGCCTGCAATAAGGAGGTTATTGATTTTGACATTGGGAAGCAGTTAACTGTAGAAAATCCAATAGTCGCTACTTTCTGTACGTTACCCAAAATCCATAAAACTGTGGCAAACCCACCTGGGCTGCCAATAGTTTCAAGCTTGGGAGCTCCAAGTGTGCCCTTGTCATGCTTTGTGGATCATTTTTCTAAAAAGCCAGTGATTGAGCTCCCTTCTTATATTAGGGACTCTGCTGATACTCTAGCTCAGCTGCTGGTGGATTTTGAAGTGGGGGAATATTGGGATCTTGGCTCCTGGTCACCCTCGATGTGGAAGCTTTGTATACACATATTCTGCACCAGGGTGGCCTGGAGGCACTGCGATATTTCTTGATAAAAAAAAATGAAGAATTATCAGATGTCTTCATTGATTTCTTGATTGATTATGCTATCTTTGTTCTGAAATGTAATTATTTTCTGTTTTGTGGAGAATTGTCTTTGCAGGCCCATGGCACAGCTATTAGGGGTGGGAGCGGGAAGGCATTGTTAGCCCCCAGTTATGCAAACTTGTATTTAGGTCTCTGGGAACAATTAATAATGCAAAATGCTGGTAGGAATCACTTCTTTTAATTGTATTAAATTGTATAGACATTTTATTGATGATCTGATTTTTATTTGAAGTGGCACTAAGGCGCAGTTGTGGAGGTTTGTGGATTATTTGCACTCTTCAAACCTGAACCTAAATTTCAGTATGAAATATGAGCAGTCTACTGTTCCTTTTTTGGATTTGTCATTATTCGAAAAGGATGGGTGGATCTTTTCAGACTTCATAGGAAGACAACAAACACCAGCTCATGATTAGCAGCTAGTAGTCGTCATCCCCCTCATTTGATAAAAGGAATTCCTAGGGGACAATTTACATGACTGGGACATAATTGTTCCACACAGTAGTTTTTGAAGTTAGAGCACAGGATATGGAGGACCATTTTGTAAATAGAGGATATAGCAGAAGATGTGCTCAGAATGATCGAGAATGGGTTCAGAATAAAGACAGGGTGTAACTTTTTATGCCTAGGGCCCAGAATGATAATGAGGACACTAGAAGGGTTAAATTTATCTCAGTCTGTACCCTGGAGGCAAGTAACTTTAGAACCATCATGTTAAAACACTGGCATATAATAGAATCAGATCCAGTGTTTGGTAGGGTAACTGATGGCTCTCTGCAGTTTGTGTATAAACGTGGTCAGAATCAAAAGGATATTTTGGTCCATTCCATGCAACCTTACAATCATCTTTAACAACAATATAACAAACAACATGTGGTAGGGGCAATACTGAAAGGCTTTGTCCCATTAATGTGTTGTAAATGTGACAAGCACAGAAGGAAAACTTAAAAGTTTGCACATTCTGTTCTAGAGAAAAAAATATGAAGTTAGAGCTCTGATAACATTATACAAAAATGTTGTCTATTTAGCAAATTGTGTGTGCTGCTGCTTTTATGTTGGTGAGACTAATAGAAACTTGAAAACATGAGTAGGAAAACACATTCATGATATTGATAATGGGGCTGGCAGTATAGCCTAGAGGTTAGAGTAACAAGCTATGAATGAGCTAGATTCATCCAACAGACCTGGGTTTGATTTCCCCAACCTCCTCAGATGTTAAATGTTTTCATCATCCAAGATCTGGGAAGAGCTATGATAGTAAGTCCTTTTTTAATTGCAATACACAAGGTGTAATATACATGTTGCCATGCCCGTGTGGCTCTGTTCACATGAGGAAACTAGACTTTCCAGCTTTGTTTCCATTTTTGGTATTGTTTGTATATTTATAATATATCTGTCTTTTTTGTTAATCTATTTGTAACATCTATACACTTGATTGTATGGGTTTAAGGTGCACGTTTGTTAGTATTCGTGACTGTGACTTGACGTGTTCTGGTCATGAACAAAGAGAATATGACTTGTTCGGCTCTGTTCTCTTTATGTATTTTAACTTTGTTGAATGTTTTTGATATTATCTTTGTATTTTTTTATTAGATTCTGTAGACGTTTATATGTGTATTGTGTTTTGTATAGTTAATACTTATTTGTCCCTTTAAATGTCTGCTGTATTCAAAGGCAGGAGAGACGGAGATTCGTCATGCTCTGAGGAAGACCTGGATTGGTTGATACGTAAGCATTACGCAGTGTGACTTTTTTACTTCCGTGTGGAGATTTTATGGTACATGCAGAGGTTATGGCGAGTGTGTTTGGCATCTTTTTTAAGACATACTTTATCTGGTACACCTCTGATTGTGCTTTGGTGGTTTTCTGCATGTGTATACGCTCCTTTTTTGACTTACTAACAACTTTAGTCGATTTCAAGGCATTTGGCACTCATTGGCGTTGTATCTTTTTTCCGTCTGCGCTGCACAGATACTCATTACTTGTTTGATACGCCATCTCTGTGAATTGTTTTTTCCATTTGGTCCTGAGATTATTTAGATGGTGACATATGAGATTGGGTGAGATTGAACCACTTTATATGTTTTGTGTCCCAGTTTGTGTGATGCATTTTTTGTAATAAAAATTAAAATATTGTGCTGACCCCAAAACCTTTTTTAGTCTGTAATGCCAGGGATTATTCACAAATAATATACTTAGAGGGCATGCTCTATGGGGTATCCAGACAATACCAGAGATTATCCAACTACAATAAAACTAGAAAGCATATTTAATTGGGGCAACCAGACAATGCCAGGTATTACTCAAGCACGGTATATCTAGAAGCATGCCATATTGGGGTATCTGGAAGATACCAGGGATTATCCAATTATAGTATATCTAGAGAGCATATTTCACTGGAGTATCTGGGCAATACCAATGAATATTCAAGTACAGTATATCTAGATAGTATGGTATTTCTCAAACTACAGCACATCTACAGAGAATACAACATTGGAGTATCCAGACAATACCAGGGATTATTCGACTAAAGCATATCTAGACAGTATACATTATTGGGGTATATAAACATAGTACCAGGGATTGAACAAGTACAGTATATCTAGAAAGCATGCTTCATGGGAACAGTAAAGGAGCATGCCACCCACCTGGTTTGTAGTAGTCATAGATGATGACAACTGCAGATTGCTGGTTATCCACAGCAATGTCTTGGTTCAGAGAAAATGCATATTTCATGGGCTTCTTTTGATACAGCTGGAGAAGACATTAATGTGAAAAAAAAATAGTTGTTAAAGCTATGAGTGCACACTGCATCAGAAATGGATTATTGTGCGTCTGTCTGCAGACTGTGTGTCACCTGTTCTGAGGTAGTTGGGCTGGCAGATTGTGTCACTGACATTGTGCAAACATTTTAGACACAAAAGGGATTGAGATGCCTTCAGTACTGAAAACAAAAATATCTCATTGGGAAGTAACAAATCATTAAGTAAAACAAGTTAAACTGTCTACCAAACACAGGGCAAACGTGCCGCTCACCCAGCGTTCTCAACTCAACTGTTCATTTAGTTTTATACAGAGTATAGATCATACATATGTCCAGTGTCTGGTAGACAAGCATTTTACCTCCCATGTAATGGATCTGCCTTCTCCCCAAATGAAAAGGCAGAGGCACCTCCTGTGAACTGTTGGTGGATAGGAAACTGATGTTTCATGCTCAGCTATAATGTTTATTTTATTCATTTATTTGTATCTAGGATTACAAAGTACCTTTGAGCCAAGGTTCTTTTACAAAGGATCCTCGTCATGCTGGTTACAGGGTAACAGACACTTAAACATAAAACAGTTACAGGTACATGGTTTTAGACAGTAACTTTGTTTGACAAAATCAGACTGAGCAATGAGTAACTCAAGAAACAATAGGAGGAAAAGGACAAGAAGGGGAGAGGGCTGAGGGTAGGGGACGGCATAGGTGTAGAAGGTCAGGGTGAGGCAGCCGAGGGGCCCTTTCAAGACAGACACGGGGCAAGTGCATTAGAAGTTGCATTGGACAGGTAAGTGCAAGAAGAGAGGGCAGAAACTGACACCTATAAAGTCAGAAGCAGCATGAGGAATGAAGATGTTATGGAGTGCAAGCACAGGTGGAGGTGCCAGTAATGGAGTGGTGGAGCTTTTTTTTTAATGCTTTTTTTTGAATGCCTGCACAGAAGCATAGACACAGAGTTTGCCAGCAGATAAGGACCACTTAGATCATCTAGTCTGCCATTTTTTCCTTAACTACAGTGTCTGCAGCCTCTACTTGATCTCTGACAGCTTGTTGTAGGAATCCTTACTAAAGCACATAGACCAGTTCAGAATACCTTTGCATTTCTTCTTGACCCCAGTGGGGCAGTGTCGGAATTTAGGATGAATTCTGGGGTTCCTGTATAGTAGCACAAGGCACTACTTGCCAGCAACAATAAGCTGGGCAGTATAACTTTTGTTTTTTACTTGCCACTTGACCTCATTACTGTAACCTGCCACCTCCAAGATCTCCCACTGTTACTTTCTGGGAAGCAATCAGAGTGGGGACATAGTTCCCTCAACAATACTGTGGTTCTGTAACAGAAAGCTGGGCTTGGCCTGTGTGCACCTGGATTTCATAACAGGTACATGGTTTTCCACATTGCTTCTTTCAGCCATGAATGTTGGCATGCATAAAGATTCATGGGGGTCATGAGTGCATGACAACATGCACAGCCCTGAGCTCAGCTTTTGTCTGCTCTCTTCCTGAATGACCACTACACTGCCACCTGTGTTCATCCAGGTTGCAGAACTGTGATAAAGGCAGTGGTTACACATTAAGCGTAAGTTTCAATGTAACTGTAGGGAAGATAATCATTAATTACAGGCAAAAAAGGCAGTTACATTGTAGTTACATGTTTGTTGAGTGCAACTTCATTGCAGGTGCAATGCGGTTAAAGTACAATATAGTTACACTATAATTACAATATAGTTAACTGACACTGAAAGTGTTATCAAGGCAGCAGCCCCCGTTCTATCCCCAAGGATTGCTTCCTCTGGGAGGCTCTATCTAGCTCTCCCCTTCTGGCCTCCACCCTCCGATGGCCTGGACTTATTCCTGAACCATAGTCACTGGGATCATGAGGAGCAACCCTACTGTTGTGCTGCAGTTAAGTGGCAGAGTTTTAAGTCTACAAATGAACCGTACTTACCATGTCTAGGTAAATGACAACAGATGTGCCCAGAACATCTACCTTCTTCACTTGGTCATACTGTCTCAGCTGAAAAAGAAAGGCAAAATTATGGACCTGTACAGCTGATTTCAACAATTTTTGTAATCTGTACCTGCACCATATACAGTATTTTTGTAGTATGTCTTGTGGATTAGGATTATACAAACTGGAGATGGGGATACTCAGGGAAGAACTAATGAGGATCTGAAAATAAATCTGTATATTGAATTTATAAACAATAAAAGAACAACTAGAGGTCATAAATTGCAATTATGGGGTGTGTATTCCATGAATGTGGTGTGAATCAGGAATGGTTTATGCGTAGAGGTAGTCGAATGTAACACAATAAACAGTTTAAAGTTATACATATATAAACTTCTGATAAGTATGGGCATCAGTGGATATTCCTGTTGAAAAATGACCAAACGAGATGATCTTGCACCTCCTCTTGTCTTAATATTCCTGTTTTCCTATTCCTGATCATGTGGTTCTTGCCTGGGTTGATATTCTTTCAGTATGTCTGATCATGTGGCTCTTGCCTGGGTTGAAACTGTAAAAGGGCTATTTAACCCAGTGTTTGTACCCAGTTAACAAATTAAAATATAGAAAACACAATTGCACATACCCCAGTAATGCAAAGCATCATGGGAACTATATGCAAATTCCCATCGGATAATTTAGACTGCTTTAACTTTAAGCAGAATTGCATGATGCTGGAAGGCCCCTCAGTGCAATCAGCAAAGGTTAAGAACAGCAGACACATACGCACATTTCATCCTCATTTGGACTCATCAGTATGCCATATCTGTGTCTTAACCCAGGGAGAGAGAGCCAGTCATCCCTTAAGGGGATGTTATCTGTTTTTGACATGGGAAGCCCAAAATAGAGAAGAAAAAGCAGTACAAAAGAACCCCACAGCAAATGTCCAGAGGCATAGGTTATCCTGGAGGATATTGGCCATACAGACAAATTTTGAAGAGAATACAATTGCACATACCCCAATAATGCAAAGAATCATGGGAAACATATGCAAATCCCCATGAAAGAATTTGGACTGGCCCAACTTTAACCAGCTTGCACGTTGAGACCTTCTGGCACCAAGCAGTTCTGCTTAAAGTTAAGCCAGTCCAAATGATCTCATGGCGATTTGCATATGTTTCCCATGATACTTTGCATCATTGGTGTATGTGCAATGGTGATTTTCTTTAAAATTTGGCTGTAAGGCCAATATCCTCTGGGATAACCCGCGCATCAGGGCATTGCTCTGGGGTTCTTCTGTAGATCTTTTCCTTCTCTATTTTCGGCTTCCCATGGCACAAACAAATTACATCCCCCTTAAGGGGTGGCTGGATCCCTCTCCCTGGACTAAGACACAGACAAGACTATATCCTGCCCGGACCCCCTAAATATCTTAGGAGCTGATGGCTCCCTCCTACATCTTGCAGGCACTGTCAAGTACCTGGGCGTAACCCTTGATCAGCAACTTGACCTCACTCTGCATATTCAGAACATATGAAAGGCAACAAATGGCAAACTGGGACTGGCATACAGAGCAAAAAGCTGTCACCCCAATCGCATGACTTGCCCTAGTCAGGGGGGTCCTCCTGCCCACACTCTGTTATAGGCTAGTAACCTTTGCCCCTGTCCCAACAACCAGTCTCACAAAATGGGACATTGCATACAACAATGTATGACACTTTGCACTCTCTGCTCCTCACCTTACACACCGCTGTGAGCTTCACTCATGGCTAGAATGGATCCCTCTAGAATAGCACTACACATTTGTCATTGGCAACTTCATCGACAGCATTGTCCATACTGCACCCCCCTTTCTGCACTTACCCAACACCTCATACCTGGAACCCCCTCCTACCACTTAAGATCCAGTGACTCACAGGTCTTCCTGGTTCCAAAAACCCATACCCTTGTGGGTGATCAGGCTTTCACCACTTACACGCCCAGAGTGTGGAACTTCCTTCCTGCAATCACCCTCTCTGCCACCTCCCATCCTTGCTTTATAGCCTCCCTATGGGGCTTCCTAAAATTGGCCTCAGCCTGTCTCTGTGTCAGTCAGACCCCTGGCTGAGGCACTTTTTTATCAGCTCAACTGCTGGGGGGCAAGAATCTTGTTTATTGAATGCACTTCCTCCGCTGATGATCTTGAAACTGTTAGCTGCGTTAATTGCATCAACATGCACTCGGTTCATTCCCTGCCCAAACTGTTCATTGAGGGATTGTTAAGAAAATCCCATTCCACTTTTCCCCTGGTCTCTCTCTCTCTTTTTCCCCACTCCTCTTGAAACTCTATCCCTTCCCCACCTGAGGTTTATGGCTGATCCCTTTATTGTATGTTACAGACATCCATGCCTGTATCATGATGTTATTTATCTATCACTTAATCTGTCAATGCACGATGTTCTTGTATGTTACCTTGACTCTGCCAAATGTGATTGTATTGTACCTTGTTACCTCCCGGGCAGCACCTGAAAATAGGGACTTGACTGTCTAGTGTGCTTGCCTTGTAAATAAAAGCAAATAAATAAATAAATATGACACACTGATGAGTCCAAATGAGGATGAAACGTGTATGTGTCTGCTGTTCTTAACCATTGCTGATTGCACTGTGAGGCCTTCTGGCACTATACAATTCTGCTTAAAGTTATGCCAGTCCAAATTCTCTCATGGGGATTAGCACATTTCCCATAATGTCAGTGTCAGTGGCTCAGCAGGTAGCATACTTGTCTCTGAGGCTGGGAGATCAGAAGGCTGTAGGTTCTATCCCCACACCAGGCACATGGGTTAATATCCCAGTACTAACACTGCAGTGCAGCATAAAGGGCTACTGAACTCCTGAGGTGCAGTATTTTGGATGAGATATTAAACCGAGGTCCCATCTGGTAGTTCAAGTGGATGTTAAAGATCGCATGGCACTTCTCCAAAAGAGTAAGGGAGTTTTTAATGAAAACATATGTACATACAAGTCAGATTAAACAATCATAGTGCAAAGGAATGTACATTACTCATAAATCAAAGTCCTGTTTACAATAATATCTTCTGTATGTACTCTACTTTTTCCATAGTTAGACATATTGGGCCAGATATTCAAACTGCACCAGGCTGTGGCGCAAGCCTCGGCACAGCTCAAATTTATTGTGCACGGGTGTGACCAGAGCGATATTCAATGGAGCTGCGCTATGGCGCAACTGCTTTGAATATCGCACCCTGGCCACTCCCACTGTGCACAGCACAGTAGCACCATGCCAGTGCAAGTGGTCAAAGTGGAGCATTGAGATGCAGTGGTGCAAGTGCCATTGTGCCATGCATAGCACCTGCGATATTCAAAGGGGGACATGCAAATGGGCCATAATTTATGCAAGGTGCACAGGGGGCCATTTGCATCTGATTATGGCCCCATTTGCATGCCATTAGCATGCAGGTGCACTGATCCCCGATGACTTGCACCTGGCACCCTGTCAGGCAGCAGCTGTCGGTGACAACACCCCCTGAAGCCCTATTGTGGGATGTCCCATAGGGGACAAAGAATGTCCCTTATCCCTGGTGGTCCAGAGGACCGCATGGAGTCTGATTGTGGGCATCACTGTATCCCCCCTTCAAGTCCAATATCCCTGCTGGTCCAGTGGACTGTGATGAGCTTGATCACGGGCATCACTATATCCCCTCCTTCCTAAGTCCAATATCCCTGGTGGTCCAGTGGACCGCACGGAGCCCAATCATGGGCAGCATTCCTCACCCCCCCAAGTCTGATATCCCTGGTGATCTAGTGGACTTCCCTTCCCACCAGCCCACTGAGCCCCACCATCCCACTCCCCCCATCAGCCGTCAGAAGCGGGGTGGTGGGACTCAGTGGGCAGGTGGGTCACTAGATCACCAGGGATATCGGACTTTGGGGGATGAGGAATGCCCCCTGCAATCAGGCTCCGTGTGGTCCGCTGGACCACCAGGGATATTCGACTTGGGGAGGGGGGGATACAATGGTGCCTGAAATTAGGCTCATCGCGGTCCACTGGACCACTAGGGATATTGGACTTTGGGGAGGGGATGAATGCTGCCTGTGATTGGGCTCATCGTGGTCTACTGGACCACCATGGATATTGGACTTTGGAGGGGATGACTGATGCCTGCAATCGAGGCATGGGGAGCAGGAACAGGTGATGGCCACCCACAGGTGGCAGCTGCTGTGTTACACCCTGCAATGTGGCAGCTCACCTGTGGGTGGCCCTCGACTTGTTCCTTTTTTTTAGGCATAACTTCATGCAGGCATAGGTAGGGGATATGTCTGCATAACTGCATGGCCCTGGCTGAATATTGGACTGTGCAGGTTATGCATGGGCACCCCCCCACCTGTGCCTGCATTCATTACTGATGTGTCCCAGTGCATTAGAATTTGTGTGGCACACTTTTCCCTTTTAAATATCACACTGGGGCGCATCAGTGGGTTGTGCATGGGGCGGCAACCCTTTTGAATATCTGGGCCACTGTATTTCTACTACTTATGGATCCATAATATTTCTATATCCTTTCCTTTAAATTATACAGTTCTCAAACTCTGTCATCTTACAGTATCTAAAAAACACCACAATTTTCCTTTAGTATTATCCTTCACACATTTTTGCCTCTTTATACTGTATAAGCTGTCTTGTATTGTATGTGTCACTTGTTCTGGAGACCAGTCTATTTGCTGCAAAGTAAGTTTGCACCATGTTTGTCATATTCAGTATCTGATAGAGGTGGTTAGAATACTGAGTGTGCCTAGATCAAATTGTGAACCTGTATCTGGGAAGATCCCAAAGTATAATGCCTTTGGTGTTGCTATCCAACTGGGTAGCCATACCCATGACTGAAAGGCTAATGACCAGAAAGAAAGGATAAGTGGGCACTCAAACAATAAATGATCCATGGTCTCTAGCCTTGCTATGCAGGTCAATCTGGGGGCAAATGTGCTCAGTTTTTTCTTTATGTTTTAAGTTGTCCCTTGCAGGAATTTTCCCATGAACACCTAACCAAGTGCTATCCTACATCTGCGGAGGTATCCTTTTTTTTTTGTTAATAATGCTGCTATGTATTTTATATCAGTTTGAGATCTAACCACAAAATGAGGTTTTTGCAAGATGTGTGTGTTTTGTAGATGGTTGTAAAACTGTTTCCTTTCATGGGTGTAACAGTAGCATGAGAGACTTTCCAAAGTTTGAGTTTACTAATACTGGCTCTAAAATACGTTGGGTACTGTGAGATTTTGCATTGTTTTGGAATCGCTCCATTTTGGGGCCATAACTAGCAGAGGAGTTAGCTGGTCCACCACCCAAGAATGCCAAATCTGTAGGTTCCCCAATTATATGGGTCTAATATTTATATTTATATGTAAGAAAATATTATGATAAAAGGGAATGGGGTTTATAAGTTTTAATCCTTCTGGGATAACTAAATATAATATACCTCTCTTAATGGGATTCAAGCAGCTCCCCACATACTTCAAAAGAAACAACTAAGTATCCTGGTCTCTATATCTTTTGGGGAGGATACAGTGGCGTGAAAAAGTATTTGCCCCCTTCCTGATTTTCTCTATTATTGCATATTTTTGCATATTTGTCACACTGGATGTTTTCGGGTCTTTAGACAAAATGTAATATTAGATAAAGGGAACTTGAGTGAACAAATAACACTTGTTTTTTTTTACTTATTTCATTTATTTAATGAAAACAGTTAACCAACACCAACTGGCACTGTGTGAAAAGTAATTGCCCCTTACACTTAATAACTGGTTACGTACCTTTAGCTGCAATGACTGCAACCAAACGCTTCCTATAATTCAATATCAGTCTTCACATCGCTGTGGAGGAATTTTAGCCCACTTTCCTCACAGAACTGCTTTAATTCAGTAACATTGGTAGGTTTTCGAGCATGAACTGCTCGTTTCAGGTCCTGCCACAGCATCTCTATTGGGTTTAGGTCTGGACTTTGACTAGGCCACTCCAAAACTTTAATTTTACTTCTTTTCAGCCATTCTGATGTGAACTTGCTTTTGTGTTTTCGATCATTGTCTTGCTGCATGACCCAACTAAGCTTCAGCTTCAGCTGACGGACGGATGACCGGACATTCTCCTTAAGAATTTTCTGGTACAGTGCAGAATTCATGGTTCTTTCAATTATGGCAAGTCGTCCAGGTCCTGAGGCAGCAAAGCATCCCCACACCATCACACTACCACCACCATGTTTGACTGTTGGTATGGTGTTCTTACTGTGGAATGCTGTGTTTGCTTTGCGCCAGACATAATGGGATCCATGTCGTCCAAAAAGTTCCACTTTGGACTCATCTGTCCATAGAACATTTTCCTAAAAGGCTTGTGGATCATCCAGGTGCTTCTTGGCAAATGAAAGACGAGCATTTATGTTCTTCTTGGTTAGCAATGGTTTCCACCTTGCTACTCTCCCATGAAGCCCATGTTTGCCCAGTCTCTTTCTGATTGTGGAGTCATGAACACTGACCTTAACTGAGGCAAGAGAAGCCTGCAGTTCTTTGGATGTTGTTTTAGGATCCTTTGAGACATCCTGGATGATTTTACGCTGCGCCCTTGGAGTAATTTTGGCAGGCCGCCTACTCCTGGCAAGATTCACTACTGTTCCAAGTGTTCTCCATTTGGAGATTATGGCTCTCACTGTGGTTCGATGGAGTCCCAGAGCCTTAGAAATAGCTTTGTAACCCTTTCCAGACTGATAGATAGCAACAACTATTTTTCTGATCTTTTCAGGAACTTCCTTTGATCGTGGCATAATGTGCTTGTTGAATCTTTGTGCTGGCAACGTGACTCTGATGGTAAGGGTCAAAATAAGTGAGGTTTATATTGAGCAGGCATGGCTGTAATCAAGCCTGGCTGTGTTCAATCAGCTGACTCTAATTATCCCTTTATTTGGGTTGATTTAACTAGGGGCAATTACTTTTCACAGTGCCAGTTGATGTTGGTTAACTGTTTTCATTAAATAAATGAAATAAGTAAAATAAAACAAGTGTTATTTGTTCACTCAGGTTCCCTTTATCTAATATTACATTTTGTCTAAAGACCTGAAAACATCCAGTGTGACAAATATGCAATAATAGAGAAAATCTGGAAGGGGCAAATACTTTTTCACGCCACTGTATATGTAACTGACATATAGAAATAATGGTAATTAGTAGGTGTGTATCATATATACCCTTTTTATTTTACTCATGCACCATTGATTCCATTTAGCCATTCTATCTAGGGCAATGTTTAATAAGTACTTCCAGTTATACCAGGCACTGATGGGGTATCCAAAAAAGACCCCTAGTATTTTGGTACCAGTAGTGGTTAGGAGTACGTTGAGTATGTGAGTTATCTGTGTCCTAGCTGGGCCTATGAAAATACAAATACTTTTCAGAAGGTTGATCTTCAACCCTGATATTTTTGCAAATTCTGTTAAAATTTTTGCTACAGGTATGGCTGAAAAATGGTCTGTCAATATGATACACAAGTCATCTGTGTAACCTGAGGTCTTGATTTTGCAGTCTTGACTAGAAACAGATACACCTTTTATTTCTAGGTGTATGTTGATACTTTTAATTAGGGTGTCCAAGGAAAGAATATATAAAATGAGACTGAGAGGGCTTCCCTGTCGTACTCCTATCTTGATTTGACAAGCTTTCCCCATATGTCTATTGACATATGGGGAAATGTTAGCATGTCTGTAGCACATCTGTATCCATTTTAGATATTGCTGGGGAAGGTCATATTGTTCTAAGCACATCCATAGGCATTGGTGTGAGACTTTATCAAAAGCCTTGGATTCATCTATGTTGAACAGGAAGCATGTTATTTCTTTATTATCCCCTCTTTCTAATAATTCTCTGATAAGAATCAAGATGTCAGAGACTTTTCATCCAGGTAGTGGACATACCTGTGTAAAATGAATTAAAGATGCCATAGAGAAAGTTAACCGATGACTCGATATTTTGGTAAGAATTTTAAAATTTTTATATTTAGTAAAGAAATAGGATGCCAGTTATCCAAGATTTCTTTATCCCCTTTTTATGTACAAGTAGTACTAGGCCATTATACATTTCTTTAGGAAGTTCCAAATGTCTGGGCCAGCATGGTGGTGCTATGGGTTGAGGGGCTGGATGCCATACCTCACACCACGTTGGTGACCTGGGTTCAGGGACAGACTTGGGACATTGGGGGCAGGCAGGGGAGAGGAAGGATGGAGCATTCTACGACTGTTCTCCTTCTTCTGAGGTGGTCTCAGGGCATGTATCATGCTGCAGTGGCACCTAGTGGAGGCTGGGCTCATTGTTAGTAGCAAGCACACTAAGGGGGAGGAGGCATGGTAGATGTCTGCATGTTGTTGCAGTTGACATAATTGCACATCTGCCTCCAATGGGGAACACAATGGTGGAAAAATTGCAGGGTGACCATGGCGGCTCGTGGCTGTGCACTGCACTCCTGGACATGAGAGGTGTGGCCACCTGGTTCCTGATCATATGCCCCCTAGGAGGAGGGGTGTCCCTTTAACTTCATTGGGTCCCTGTGTGTGTCTGTGTGTATGTCAGACCTGGTCCAGGGGTGCGGGTGCTGGTGGATGGTGGTTGTTGTGGCCCACTCTGCGCAGGAGGAGGATAAACTGTTAAATGATAAAAAAGGAAGTTCCAAATGTCTTAAAATGTAATTATAGACTTCAGTAATTTCTGGTAACATATAGTTGACCAGCTCTTTATAAAATATAGAGTGTAAGCCATCCAGTCCTGGGGACAGTCCCTATCTTTAATTGTCCTAGACTGCTGCAAATTCTTTTTCAGTGATAGGGTTTACAAGCAATGTCTTTTTTTGTTCTGAGAGATGTGATAGGTTACAGCCATGTAGCCACCTAGTAGCATCTTCAGGAATCTTGTGCTCTGATCCATATAATTCTGTCAAATAGTGTCCCATCTCCTTCATAATTAGTGTATTTCCTGTAATAGTCTCCCTACCTTTTTTAGTGCCAATATTGTTTTCTGGTTACCTTGTGTCATGCAGGTTTCATAAGGGTTAGCCTGTACTCGTGTCTCTTTAGTTAAAAACCTTTGTTCAAATTCCAAGGACTTACTTCTGTCATATTGACATGCTGCCATATCTTGTTTAACACATTTAATTTGTCCAGAAGAGTCCTGTCCTGTCTCAACTTGTAAAGACATTAATCTGTAAAGTTGTTGCCTAAGTTGTTCGTACTGTGTGTTTTTGTAAGTGCCAGTAAGCCGTCCAGTTGTTTTAAAATACTTAATCAAATCTGTTTTGCTCTGATCCCACCATGTGATCGGATCTTCCTACAAAAACATGACAGATTTCCTAGCTGCTATCGTGGATTTGAAATCTTGAACTATTCCTGGTATATCTAATAAAGTAGAATTAAATCGTTAATACCCATTTCCCAATGTAATGTTTGGTGGATAAGATATTCTACATTCTAGTAATGAATGGTCTGATGTGGGGAACGGGTGTACTTTAGAAAAAACTTTAGGGAGATATGAGGAGACCAACCAGTAGTCTATTCTCATTTTTAAAGGTCCCCTGTAATATGTATATTGTGGGGTAGAATACTGTGAATAAATGAATTCTGTTAATCATGTCTGGGTATTAATTCTGTTTAATAATCCAGCATCACAAAAAGTTTTGTTTGTCCTTGTACAATTAAAATCTCTCCCCCATAATACAGCTCTTGATGTCAGTAGGTATGGTTGAATTGCACTAAAAAGCTGGGTTCTGTTAGCCCTTTCTTGTTAAGCATATGTAATAAACTAAAAGTTTGTTATTTTAACATAAAATCCATGAGCCTTGCCCAACCTGAGTGTACATCTAAGACCTGAGTGATTTTAATTAAAGGGTTATTTATACAAATACCTAAGCCACTATGTGTATCTTCACCCACTGACCAATATGATGTTCCCCAAAACCAGTTTGCACTGACTGTTTGAATTTCCACAGTGGTAGAAAACCTGGTATCCTGAAACACTACAGCAAACACTATATCATAGTGATTTTGCTGAAAGTACTGGAAAGTTGATTTCCTTTTCCTATCAGATTTCAGACTGTTAGTGTGTAATGATGCCGAGCATAAGTTACAATTCATGCATTGTTAAGATCGGTCAGGCAATTTATTTTTTCGTAAGATATATCTAGTTCCCATATGCCTTTTTTTCTTTACCTTAGCTTCTACCTGGAAGGGAACTTCTTCTGGTTCTATGCTTCCCCCTTTTCTTCATGAGTGTCCAGACATTTCCTCTGAGTCCTCCCCCATTTCTGTGTCGGCCCATAACAGGGCTCCATATTTATTTTGCAAACATATGCCTTCCTCATTCTGTCTTTTTTAAGGGTGTGATTTTGTGGTTACCACCTGAAAAAGGGGTCCTGTTTGTGTAGGTGAGGGGAGGCATCTCCATTCCAGAGGTCTCTGTTTCTGTGCTCTGGGGGGGAGGAGGAGTAGGTGGAGGGAGTACTGGTTGGAACTCCATCTGTTCCTGTCTGGGTGTCTCAGTCTCAATAGAATTGTTTGCCTCTGGTCTCAGAGTTTCTGTTTCAGGAGGAGGGTGTTGGACAGTGGGGTTTTCTCCTCTGTTTATTAGGTGGTGGGGGTGTCCTACTACCTGTTGTTTGCCTAGTTGCTTTGTTTGAATAAAAATCTTATTCAGCAAAGTCATTGTCCCCATTACTATGGGAGGCCCAGGGACATGCGAAGATGGAATGACCAGTTTCATCACACAAGTAGCATACGGGAGGACCGTACAACCAGAGCTGGTGTGTCCCATGCTGCCTCAGTGTAAACAATGTAATATATCACAATTATTACTGAAGTTTCTAACTGAGCCACACTTATAACACTGCTTTGGCTGTCCTTAGTAGAATAAGACCCCTTTGTCTTTTTCCAAATAAAAACAATTTGGAAGGTGTTTAATACCCTCATCTTTCTGTCTTAATTTAACCTTTACCTTCCATCCTCTTGTCCAAAACACTTCCTCATCAACAATAGGATCTGTTGTATCTTGTATGTCACATTTCTTTCCTAAACAATACAAAATATCCCCCTTCATTACTGAATAGAATGGTTACCAGCTTGAAGGTGGGTTTTGCTAGAGGAATTGCCTGAAAGTGGGACCATAGTGGTGAATTCTTAAGACCATTACACAGTTAGCAAAATCTGCCTTACAGTTTCATAAATTTAAAGCTCAAATCAAAGGTAGCTTCTCGGGGGGGGGGTGTATAAGAACATATACATCCACTGGCATAAAACCCATGTCTTGCTTTAGCAGAGTTGTAAAACCTATCAGAGTTTGACTTCAGTCCTCCTATATAATGTAGCTTCACCGCAAGCCACCTTTTTGCCTGCTCTAATGTGTGTTTTTTTTAGGAGGCTGGCATATGTAACCTGAGTTTCCACAGTATTCATGTGGTTAGAGATAGTTTGTACAGTATTTGAGTCACTTTAACAAGGTTTAAAGTTGGTGGTGCCACAACTGCTAGAGCCTCATAGAACATCTCAGTGGGGAGCTCCAGAGGTGAGAACGAGATCTCTGTATCCTGTGTAATTAATTTATCTGGTTGCTGCTCTTTGATAAATTCCCCTGGGCAGTCTCCCAGAACATTATGTAGGATATTTGGAAGAACAACCCCTTCCTTTAAGGGTTCATCTGTTCCTTGCTTTGCATCCTTGTCAACATTCTTGTTTGTCTAGGTTGAAACAATTGGTATAGCAGCAGTAGGTGCACTGCTCAAGGCCCCTGTTTTTGTGTGGTTGGAGGGATTCTGTCCCCCAGTCTTGCTGGGTTATCTGCTCCAGAGCCGCTAGCGACTGATGAAGTTTCTGTAAATTTAGAACCCAGAAGTGGAACTGCAGGGTCCGGTATCCAGGACCTGTTTGCCAGCTGTAACCAGCCGGCATCTTGTAAGGCAGTTTCAGGCATCCAGTCTGCTTCTAGTATTGCAGGCATTTGTTTGACTAATGTGGCTGATCCGTTCAGTGTTGGGGATTTACTGGCATTGAACACAAATGATGTGGAAGCTGATGGGAAAGTTCCTGGCATTCATGTGCATGTCCTTTCCTCTTCAAGGTCTTTTTTTCCTGTGAGCAGTCCTGTTCAAGTTTTTCCATCAGGTCCAGAAGGACTTGCTTTTGTTGCAGTGTGGTTGAATCTAGTTGTTGTTCTGCCTTGTTTAACTCTATGTTTTCTTGGGCTACCTCAGTCTCCATAGCCGAGACTTCCTTAGTTGAACCATTAAAATCTATCACTTCCATTGTTATTGAGGACTCCTCTGGGACATTTTGCTGGCCACCCATAACGGACTGCATCCCAGCCATCCCTTCATCCAGCTGAGCTCCTTCTGGCTCCTCCATGGCTTGGACTGCAGTTCCCCCTATTTGCAGAAAAGAATAGCGGAGTTTTTTATTTGGAACAGAAAAAAACAGTACATCATAGAAGTAATTTGTGGCCACGACCCATACTAAGGCACAAAAAAACGAAAAATCAGATGGTCAAAACAGTCTGCATATATTGATACCCCAAAATCAACATTCAGATAAGAAAAAAATTCCCCAACTAGGCCTAAAATAAAAAAAAAAAAAATGAAGACAAATAATACAAGAAAACAGTCCTACAAATTATAAATAAGCCCCATACCCCTGCCAAAGCCCACCAGCACATCCCAAGGTCTGGCTGTAGGTCTATTAAATTACAAAACCCACATTCCTCCAAAACAAGCTACCTTTATCCATGGGAAACTGCAACTCATCATTCAATCTGACCTGAACTAATGCAGATTCAATTTGAAAGATTACAACCCCAGGAGGTAGTTTAATTTGTTGTAGCACCAGCTGACATCTGCTTTACCACAAATAATATTTAATGGCAGCAAAAATAACCTTCAGGGTGCTTGCATGAAACAACCTCCAAAAGCCAGGAAAATCACCCAAAACCAAGGTCTGATAGTTCAATCTCTGAAGAAAAGGCCAAGACTACTTGAGTCCCATGGTTTCTTCCTGTGCAGTACTTGAAGTCTGTGGGCAATATCTCTTTTGCGTAGCTTTATGTTTGGAGTTCCCCTGAACACCTAGCCTACCATGACAGCAAAGCCAATTAACATCCCACATAAACAGTGAGATTCTATTATCTGTCAGAATACGCAAAGCAAGAGGAGTCTGGAAGGGCCGAGAATTTGGAAAAATCAAAGGTTCCGGACAGTGAAGGCCAACTACTCTTTGATAGAGTTGTTTCCGGGTCAAACTTAAAAAGTCACCCTTCCCCAATTTCTACTGTCTTAACTTTTTAAAAGAAGCAATAGCGTACTCTGGTATTCCCCATTGTTGCAAAATCTTTCGAGACAAAGCAACCTATTTATCCATAAAGATTTTAGAGGCTTCCTTAACCCAGTCCTGCCCAATTAGAAGCTCATTTATTCTATATACTTTGGAAAACCCATCTAAAAAAATAGTATTAAAAAAAAAACAGCATTCACCATATCCAGACCACCCTGCTTTATTGGTCTATATGCTACATCCCTCTTCACCGGATTTAGTTGACTACCCCAAAGCATCTGAAAAAAATACTGAAATGTTGAACCTCAATTTGGGCCAGGGGATCACAAATTTCACTTAAGTAAACAAAACTGGGTAATAAATTTTTTTTTTGAAATTATATTTCTTTATTAGTTTATAGAAAGGTGAAAAATATGAGCGGGTGATACAGAGAATACACACCATGACAAATGACAGTAATTGCTTAATGGTTACAGTGCAATAATTTTAACAGAATTCTGTAGAAATCCCTGAGTCCTGTAAGATAGTAAGTGATATGGACCCCTCCCTTCCCTCCAACCCATATCCCTTTACCCCTGTCTTTCCTACCCCAGGATGTGCCTTCTTAAAAAGAAACAAATCTGACTACATGTGTCATGCATTATATGTACCTTGTATACAAAAGGAGTACCCATTGAACTGAAAACTGTCAAGGAAGCCAGAGGTGTACCCATCAAGACCTTAGTTCAAATAAAGAGCATACAATTTACCCCATTTCCGCTCAAACAAAGCTAAACAATTCTGGGAGCTTGCTATTAGTCTTTCAGTCCGAAAGCAAAAAGACATTTCACTGATCCATTCTGCATATGATATAACCAGTTGGTCTATCCAGTGCCTAAGGACCAATCTTTTAACAACTATAGAGATTAAAGCCATATGGAATCTACACTCCATAACCTGTATATTGGAGAGCATCCCTAAAATACATACTTCTGTCGTAAATAAATCGCCTAGGCCCAAAAGAGGGTCCAGGTTGGACTGGATGGTCTGTCATAACAGAGCCACTTTTTCACACTGCCAAAAAATATGTACCAGGTTCCCTTCCACCATGCTGCACCTTGGTCGAAGAGTTGAGGGTAATCTATCTAATTTAACCAACTTGTACAGGGTTTACTACGTGTTATTCAATATATGGTATTGAGTAAGTCTATGTCTGTCCTGAGAGAGATACCAATATGTGTCTACCCAAATCTGATCCCAAACTAGAGGGGTTTCTGGTAGAAGAGAGGACCAACATTTAGAACCAATCAGGGGATTGGGAAATTTAATGTCTAGTAGGAAGGAATAAAGCTTGGAAATGCTATGGGCCTTGTTTGCCTGTTCTTATATCTGGTCTAAGAAGGGCTTAACTTGAGATGATATGGGATTGGACTCAAAACTGGAGGCCACTAGATGTCTTTACTGGAAGACTTTAAAAATGTGCTTCTGAGGGATATTATATTTGGTCATAACCTTTCCTGAGGATACAAGAGAATTATTCAGGAGCAAGTAATCAATACAGCAATCCCTCAGCTGAGGAAGCCAGTCTAAGGAAAGTAGAAGCCCACCAATCTTAATGTTTAAATTTAGGGTAAGGGCTAGGTAGTGTCTTTCCTAGGAGAAAGACTGAAAAAATTCCAGCATTGATTCAACACTTTAATGGATGTACTAATTATACTACCTTGTGGGGGGGGCAGTGTGGAGGGAGTATAGTAAAAAATTCTGGATGGATGGTGACCATACTCGATTAAAATCCTTCTCTCGAGTTGTTACCAAATTGGTAAATAGTCATCGCCCCTCGAGTCATACCATCTCCCGATTTTCAACATGTGACTTGCCCAGTAGTATAGCAGGAAATTGGGAAGGCAAAGCCCCCCTTTTCTTTAGGTAAGTTGAGTTTTAAAAAGGCTTTCCTGGGCTGCTTACCCTGCCAGATAAACCTGGAGATAGACCTGTGTAGATGTTGAAAATAGGACATAGGAAGATATATATATTCATTAGACTAAGTGGGTAAAAAACCCAAGGCAAGACATTCATTTTAATGATGTTAATATGACCCCACAGAGACAGAGGAAGAGCAGACCATCTCTGAAGGTCGTGTTGTATTTTAGTCAGCAAGTCGTCCAGGCTGAGTTTCTTAAAAACTTCAGGGTCCTTAGTAAGGTAAATACCTAAATATTTAAAGGACAGAGGGGCCCATTTCATGCCAAACTGGGAGAAGTTAACCTGAAGTTTATTGACGTTTAGTGGGAATATGACTGATTTGACTAAATTCCACTTGTAGTTAGCCACCTAGCCAAACCGGGCAATAATCTGTAATATGTGTGTTAGAGACGATTCAGGGTTGGACAAATGTAAAAGGGAGGGAGGCAGTATAGCGCAGTGGTCTAAGGCTCTGAGCTGCAAATCTGGTGACATACAGCAGACCAGACCTGGGTTTAAATCCCACAGCTTCCACTTGCATACTGTGTGACCCTGAGCAAGTCACTTAACCTCCTTGTGCTCCCAGGTCACTCCTGTAAAAAATCTTTCAGCTTAGTGTGCTATACCTGGTTAAATAACTAACTAAAAAAAAAAAAGAATATCATCGGCATATGCCGAAAGAATCAGACACTGTTGCTGGATGGAACATCCTGTGACCAAGGGTGAGTTCTTGATACTGAAAAGGAGAGGCTCCAAGTATAAATTAAGCAAAAAAGGCGATAGGGGATAACCCTGCCGAGTGCCTATAAATAACAGGAATCGAGAAGAAAAAACCCTGTTACAGTAGATTCTGGAAGTAGGAGATTGGTAAACTGACTTAATCCATTGTATATAAGTCCCCGGAAATCCTGTTCTTTCCAAGATAAGACAGATAAATTCCCAGTGGACTCTATCGAAGGCTTTCTCTGCATCCAATGATACCAAAGCCATAGGAGCCTGGGAGTCCTGTGCAGCCTGAAAAATATGTGAGAGAGTGCAGGTGGTCAATTGAGGATCTGCCCTGTACAAACCCTACTTGTTCAGGACTTAACAAGTTGGACCAGACCCATTTGAGTCTAAGAGATAGAATTTTCATTAGGATTTTAATGTCATAATTTAGTAGTGAGACTGGTCGATAACTAGCTGGGTCAGTCTGTGGCTTGTCTGGTTTGAGTATCAAAACAATAGTGGCTTCTAGCAGGGAAGGGTCCAGAATATCAGAGGTAAACATGTACTCAAACAATTTCATTAAGAGGGGGGCAAGTTCTTTACTGAAAACTTTATAAAAGTTGGAAGGAAAACCATCAGGCCCCTGAGCTTTGTCTGGAGTAAATTCACTGATCACCTCTTCCACCTCCGCCACCGTGATATGGGCAATCAGAGCCTCACTTTGGTGGGTCTGTAGGGAGGGAAGGCCCTTCAAAAACTGGTCCACATGGGAATGAGAAAGGTGGAATTAACCACTGTCATAAAGTTCCTTATAAAAGGACTCAAAAACTCATTAAATATCCCTGGGAGAGGTTTTAAGGGAGCCATCAGAGGATAATAAAGAGGGGACCCTTCTCAATCCTTCCACCTCCCTCAAGCAGAGGGCTAGCATCTTGCCAGATTTTTCCCCTTGATCGAGATAGTGGTCCTTAGTTTTGAGGAGGGCATACTCTGCCTTATTCCTTACCCAGTCTGAATACTCATTTCTAAGTTTCAATAGGGCTTCCAGATCAGCTTAGGAAGAAGAGGAGGATAACTTATTTTCCTCCAACCTGATTTGATTCGACAATGACATGATCTTAGCCTCCCTCTGCTTTTTCCTTCTGGATGTGAGTTTGATAAATGCCACCAAATGAAACATTTAAAGGAGCATCAAAACAAGTCCTCCCTCTCAATTGAAGCTGAGTTGGTCTCAACAAATGAGGAGATTAGAGATCTAATATGGGAGACTATACACTTATCTTTTAAGAGCTGGATGTTTAGTTTCCAGGAGGTGCCTCTTTGCACCTGCGGGTGTGGGGAGACCAGAATCCATGCCACCGAGTGATCTGACACCACGATGGGCTAGATACCTTATTGCAGTACCCCAGACAAAAGATTATTGCTGACCAAAATTAGGTTGATTCTGGACCTCATCTTGTGTATCTGAGAATAATAAGAAAAAAGTTGTTTCATGGGATTAAGTAAATGCCATGGGTCGCACAGGCATAGTAGGTCCCTGAAATTCCTCATGGCCAGCTGTGAAGAGGAGAGTGGCTTCAAGGGTCTATAGGATTTATCCAGATCTTGCGAGGGAGCGATATTCCTGTCTCCCCCGATTATTAACATTGAGGGCAGGAATCCACTCAGCTTTTCAGCCAAGGCCATGAGAAAATCTGGGTCCCCACCCACTGGGGCGTAAATCGCCCCCAATACTACCCTCACATTATATAGCGAGCCTTTCACAATAATGAATCTACCTTCATGGTCGGTTAAAATCTCTTCTGCCAGAAAGGAAATACGCTTCTTGACCAAAATGGCAATCCCCCTATTAGAGGACAACCCACATGAGGCAAAAACTTGGGCATAATCCTGCCGGCTAAGCTCATTGACTTCTGTTGACAGCAAATGGGTTTTCTGCATCAAAAGAATACCTACATTCAGGAAAGCACAGTTTTTGAGAACCTGGTACCTTTTAGTTAGGTCTCTGACACCTCTTACATTCCACATTGCAATTTTAAGTGCTGTAACACTCATTATCAAGTAAACAAGGCAACATTAGGATATATAAACCTGGAAAAACAGGCCACCCTAGAAGGCACATCCTGCCCTCCCCCCACCACCCATAAACAATTAACCAACCATACCCTGCCCCCTACCCCCTCCCTTCCAAACCAATAGAGAGTAGTTGAAGTAGTATAGATTCCAAACGCGATGCTGCTGTCTTTACCAGATCCAGAACCAAGAAGGAGATCTCTATCCCCTGCCCTCTCCCACCCCATCCCTCCAACTATGTACAAATGTTCTCCCAACTGCCCCCTGAGAACACTGAGAGTGCTAGTACTTAGGTCAGGGAACAAAGCCCCAAAAGCATCCTCTTGATGGGAGACCCGGACAATAGCCCCAGACCAGTATAATAAGGAAATACCAATTACTGAATCTAAAATTATTGCCTCATAAACGCTGAGGACTTCCTGACTGAGATATCCCCCATCTGGGATGCTTTCTCCCCCTCTCATTGGTGCGTTTAGCAGTCCTTCCAGGGATGGCTCTCCCACAGAGCTTCCCCACCTTGAAAAGTCTAAGTGAGCCCTACCAAAAAAAGAGGCATGAGAAATTAAGGACCTGAACAGAGTCTAGAAATCTTCTAAACCATAGCCATGCCAAACACTCATAGCCTTGAAGGAGAGTGGAGTAGCACACATGGGGTACGTAAAATAAATCTATTGGGACGGTGCACCACTACATCTGGGCGCAATGGGACCAGGCCTCGACTGAAAGTGGGAACCCCCAGGGACTCTCTACAATCCAGTCTCCACCATGAGAAAGTTGGTCTCTGGGCAATATATCTATCTTGGTCTCCCCATAATACTAAATGACCGACTGCTAACTAATCCCCCTAGTCCTTCAAGAAAGTGACCATGCTAAATAACAAGCATGATTTTAAGGCTGGGTAGCTTAGGGATGTAGATCCCTGAAACCCCAATGGCAGTGATGAGACTATCAGTCAAACCCTCTAGCCCCGAGGCCGAATTCAGACTTCCACTCGGACAATACCAGTTCATGATGAGGGGTCATACCCCAGAATATGTGCCTTTATTGGACATTAGGAAGCAGAGCCATATTGGCATCCAGCACTCCCTCTCTGGAATGTCCACAATAACAGCCCACAATCCACACTGCCTATTATCACCCTAATCTATCGCCCCCTTCTCAAAAGGGCATCCCGAACTATACAATCTGCTTTAATCCACAGATATTCAAAAAGTGCCCAGTGGCCTCTCATAGCTAAATAACTTATGAAAATTCAATAAAGCTGAGATTACCTGAACCCAGGAAGCGCGGGAGGAACCCAGGGAGCGAGAGGTACTAGAGGGACCAAATGGTACGACCGGTCTTGCATCGTGTAGAAACCTCCACTCCACTCATAGTTTCCCTCCATCCATCAGTAGGCCTCATAAGCCATCACGGAGACCAGGCCTATCAGGCCACACACTGGTTCATCCTGCAGCCCCCCCACCACCAGACAAAAACAGACCAGAGAAAGGAGAGAGAGAAACAACAACAAAAGGTGAGAGTCCAGAAATGTAGCTTGGAACAGGAGATAACTTCTTGACACTTCTTCAGAGATTCAGCCCAGTTTAAACAAATTAGGTAACTTGAGAGAGAGATCCTGTGCAGCTTTCTCTGGGGATTCAAAAGAATGCCAAGAACTCTCAATGGCTACTTGTAGCTTGGCAGGATAGTTCATTTTGTAGTGGATGCCCACTGCAATCAGCTTGCTAACAGTGGAATGGAAAGCTGAGCATTTCTGTCTCATCTTGTAGGGAAGATCTTGAGTAATACGTAGCTTCAAACCACTCCATAGAATTGCTTGCAATTCTCTTGCCTTTAATAATACATGCTGCTTTTCCAAGAAACTTATAAACTTGATAATGATGGGCCTAGGCGGTGCTCCAGCTGTTGATTTTGTTCTGAGAGAACGGTGAGCACGCTCAATGTAGTATAGTGGATTGAGGGGGGAAGGCCCAACAAATTTGCTCAGAAACTTCTGGAGAAAAGAGAATGATTTCAGGACCCTCCTTGGTCTCAGGGAGGCCCAGAATCACCAGATTGTTTCTTCGTCTCCTTCCTTCTAAATCTTCCGTTTTAAGTTGCAGTTTACTGATCTGCTGTCTGAGATGGACAATCTCTGGGTCTATCTTCTCCCTGCAGGTCTCCAAAGAGGTAGTTCTTGCCTCCAAATATCCCATTCTGGTGGTTAGAGTACTGAGATCTCCCCTTAGTGATTTCAGCTTGGTAGAAATGTCGTCCAGTGTTTCTTTAAATGGAATGAGCTCTTGAAGGAAACGATCCTTGGTAAGAGGAGCTGGTGAAACATTGGAAGGGGGTACTTTAGCTGCAGACCCCGAGTTCTGGTTTTTAGATTTTTTATAAGATTTTTCAGGTGTGGATGGTGGAGTGTGCTTCATGCCAGCAGGTCTCATCTCTGCTTCCATCTCAATCATATTCCGAGTGCGTTAATATGCACAAAGCAAAGTGTTACCAGATACAGAAGAGTATTATCTGTACTCCAGATGTAAATAAGAACTTTAGATGTCAGAGTTGTAGGGTAAAAGTAGTTGAAAGAGGGTGGATATCGGGAGCTCCACAAAAATGTTGCCTCTACTTGCACTGCATCACGTGACCCCCCTCAATAAAAATGTTTTAACAAGATGAACCCGCTTCCGTTTCCCAAGCCTCCAATTTTTCCAAACTCAAACCTTCGACTCACACACATCCAGTTGTTTATCCCAGTTAAACAAAGCCAAACCCTGAGAGTAAAACCAGATGCTTAAAATTTTCTGAGGAGCAGTACTTATTCTGATACCCCCTTAGGGTAGCCTCAGGGTATCCCCCTGCTGCAGAGGGATGACCACATTTTTCCCAACATTGGTGATAGAGCCAGAAATGTGTGTAAATTTCTCAAAGGTTTGTAGGGCCCTAATACTGGATACAGCATCCCATACCAGAACCACAACATCATCTGCATAAGCAGTGATTTTAACTGCCTGACTTGCCCTAGGGTGAGATAAACCCACAATATGTGTGTGTCCCATTTTATTTCCCTAATAATAGGATCCAGGTCAAAAGTATTAAGAAGAAGGCTCAGTGGGCATCCCTGTCGTACACCCTTACTGAAAGGAATTGGATCCCCCAAAATCCCATTCACAGATGGAAGACAGTGTGCATCAGTATACAATAGTTTCAACCAGGAAATGACTTTAGAAGGAATCCCATAGCATTGTAAAACCTGCCATAAATAGTGATTTTCCACTTTTTTGAAGGCTTTGGCCTGATCAAAAGCCATAAGATAACCTGCAATGAAGTGCTTCTCTTTTAACTCAAATATTCCTTGCAAAATAAATAGATTATGATGAATATTCCTATTAGGAACAGAGCACGTCTATGCCTCATCAATTAGGAGACCTGCTACTCTCTGAAGTCTATTACTGAGAAGTTTAGCAAAAATATTATAATCACAATTAAGGAGACTTATAAGTCTCCAGTTTGCAAGTGACAACTTATCCCCATTTTTATAAATGTAACTAATAATGGTTGTACCAAAACCTGATAGGGACGCCCCCTCCTGGTGCAGTATATAATTAAAGACTTTAGTCTAAATGAAACTAAAGGTGGATGAAAAATTTCCATACAAATCACATGATAAACCATCAAACCCAGGGGCCGAACCAGTTTTCAATGTTTTAAGGATAGACAGGATTTCACCCCTTTCAATAGAAGCTTGTAAGAAATCCATATCCCCAACTGAGAGGTCAGGATATGGGGCTGAAAGCAAAGCCACCAACTCTCCCCCATTACCACCTACAGCAAATTCCCGTGTCAAATGCGAAAGCATGATTTACAACATTTTTACGATGTTAATTTCAATGGTGCCATTCATATCATAGAGCTCAACCATCATGGTCTTATCAATCCATTGTTTACAAGCCATGAAATGATCTGAGGATGGGGATTTTATTGTCCCATACCTCATCCCAGCATCTAAAGATTTAGCTCTATTATACTGATATTGAAGCATGCATTTTTTTTCAATTCAAGGATCTGTTGCCTGTACTGAACTCTGTCCATATCTGGGAAGGACATTAATTAGTAAAATTGGTTACTGTAACCAAGATATTTCAAATTGTCAGAATTTGATACAGCTCTCCCATGGGCCATAAAAAGCTGCTTTATATCCCGCTTTGTATCCACCCACCAGTGCCAGATATCTTCATAAAGACACAGTGTAGACAATCTAGCCTCCAACAAGGATTCAAATTTGCTAACAGCATCAGTCTGTAACAGTAAAGCAGCATTCAATTTCCACCTATTCTGTAAGAATGGAAATCTGGGGAGTGCCAAGCAGAGATTAAATTCCCTCAGCAACATTAAATGATCAGAAAATGCTGTGGGCCTAATCTGCACCATTGAGGGAACACATCGTGACACAAATAAATAATCTAGTCTGGTGGAATATATATTCCTGTGATAAGTAGTACCTGAGTAACCCCCGTTACCCGGGGTTACTAGAATCCCAGTAAGATGTAGTAGTAGGCAGGGAAGGCAGCTTGTGAAACTCCAGTTAAATGGATTTCACACTGTCTCACTCTGTTCTCAATCTCAGCTGAGACTGAGGGATAACATCATTTTAGAACTGTCATAGCTGTATAAGCCACACTGGAATGTTGCAGTTGGAGGTAAGAGTATAACGTTGGGGAATTTGAAGCCAATCTGTGTGCAGTCTTAGAGAGAGACTGTAGTGCAGGAGAGTGTGTGCAGACTCTCAGAGCTTTAAGCTATGTTTCAGAGCTACTTTTGTTCAAGGTGTGTGTTTCCACCTAAAGAGGAACACAGGACCTGGTAATTGAAGTGATGGAGACCGCTTTCAATGGTTCACTAGCCCCATCCCTGAGGGGATGGGGGAAGGTGGTTGCTTGTTTTCAAGGGGCACCCCCCCCCGGGTCCAGCTAAGGGAAAGAACCTGCCTGTTCAAGTTGTACTGAGGCACCAGAAGCTCAGAGACAGAGATTCCTTGTGGAGAAAATGCCTGTGGGGCACCTGCAACCAGAGGATGAGTTTGTTCTGGAAAAGGGTCAAGTGTCTTCACCTGAACAGAAGGAAACTAAAGGGACTGTTACTGTATGGTCAGGAAAAGACAGCCAAGTACAGTTGGAAGATGTGGGGATTGGACTGCTTAACTTTGTGGGGGGTCTAGAGTAATGGACAAAGCCACTTATAAGTATGTTTAAGTCCAGCACAAAGGGAAAGAAAGAAAGTGGGGATTGAACTGCTTAACTTTGTGGGGGGTCTAGAGTAATGGACAAAGCCACGTATAAGTATGTTCAAGTCCAGCACAAATGGGAAGCAAGACAAGTAGATGGAATGTGAAATACATTTATCAAGAATCTACACTGAAAAGTTTTAAAGGATGAGGTGTTTCTGTCCAGGGAAATGGCCGGGTATGAATTGTGGGAGTGAGTGGTGAGAGACCCCCCATCAGTAGTAACCAAATTCACCTCTACGGATTTGCTCCGAGACACATTTTGCTTTCTCTCAGGTACTTGGCCAGTGCCTGAGGAAAGTACTCAGACATGGGACTGAAAGGAAGATTCCCTGATGGAGCTCAGGTGCTCTTTGGTGGTTTAGGCAGCCACCAGAAAATGTTTCCATGAAGTATGGAAGGTGTCCAAGTGGCTGGCAAGGGAGCCGAGCCAGGGAAAACCCAGAACAGTGTACAAGTTCGGGCTGTGTAACCCAAAGCAGCGAACAAGTCCGGGCTGTGTGCCCAGTGTGTTGTAGAGCCCGAGGGCTAAAGTGATGAGGATGTGTTCTGGTCTCTTTTAATCTACATTACCAGGAGTGGAGCCCCATGGGGGTCCATATATGCTTTGTTTATTCTGTTTGGATGTGAATAAAAGCCACACTTTAGAATCCCACTTCTGGTATTGGACATTACAGTTATTGCTTCCTGTGTTCAGAGTTACTTGAGTGCCCCTGTGCAGAGAAGCCAAATCTAGCCTTTGTGCTGAGTGACCTGTCCCTCCTCAAACCCAGCCCACCTGGTATTGCTGTCAGATGGCAACAGCAGACCGGTAAGGGTTACACCTGAATCCTTACAAAGTGTCCTATTAAAATCAGAAAGGAAAGCATCATGAATAATCAGTTTAAGGGCATGGGAATCACAATAAATCTTCTTTCCTTCAGAGACAGGAAAATCCAGACTACAATTAAAGTCCCCTTCCCCCATATAACATGTTTTTTGGTGCACAAAATAGGACATATTAAATGAAAAAGTTCAATCCTGGTCTTTTTCATTTGGGGGGTATAAGTATTGATAAGGCGAAAATCAAGACCCCTATACCTACAGTCAAGCATCAGTGCTCGACCAGGACGAACATCAATCACTCTAGTGACAGAAAATGTATTGTTAAACAAATTCCCTAGCCCATTAGATACCTCGTCCCCAAAAGTCCAGAAGGATGGCTCCCAAATCCAACTTCTTTTTAGTTGTTCAATCTCAAACAACGTAGAAAGATCAGACTCTTGTAAAAAGCAGTTATGTGATGAAGAAAATATAGTAACATTAGTCTTCTTTTGTAGTTTTTTATACTACACGCATTAAAGGTAGCAATATTAAGAGAAGCCATCCAACATGTGAAAGTGATAAGTAACCGTAAAAGACCACAACAAACTATCTGACCTCATCCAGTGCCTCTCTATCTTATCATTTCTTTCACTTGTTTTTTTTCTTTACCTTGCTAAATGGGTCTCTTGTCTTCATCCTCCATTTCAGAGGTGAACCTAGATCTAAGTGAGGCATCAGATTAGTGCTCTGATTCTCCACCTTCTCCTTGGACAGGCAAAAAGGAGTTGTGTTTTACCAAAGTAAAGCCATCCTGATTTTGCCTAGAAATGGCCCACGTGACCCTCCTTATGCAAACCTCAGTGGAGGGGAAGGGGCATTGCGATCTTCTGTACATCCGGACCCTGAGATGGGCTGTCTACACTAGAAGCTAGAGGGGGGACCTGAAGTGTGCGTGACCCCTTGCCAGTGTCAACGGCTTCGGGCTCTACAGTACCCAGACTGATAGGCTCCAGTTCAAGTGCAGCAGGCACCTCACAGACACGTGACCAGGCCTGATCCAGTGGAGGCCTATCCTGTACAGTACCAGTCCCCGACTTACCTTTTTTGTCCTGGGCAAATTGTACAAGGTTCTCTTAATCCCACCCTTGAGCCCTATTCCTCTCAGCCCAGGGGCACTGGTGATATGCATGCCCTTTTTCATCACAAAGATTGCATTGAAATGTGTTTTCACAATTCACATTAGGATGACCATAACCCCCACATAAGGAGCACTTCAGCACATTGCAAGTGCTGCTTAAATTGGTCCGAGCCCCACATTTGTAACATGCCTGGGGCTGTCCCCCATAAAAACAGACTCCTCTATCCTTTCCTAGAAAAAAACTGTTAGGGAGGTGAGTGATTTCAGAATTAGCCTGAAAAAGTTTCACCTTAAACTTCCACCCCTTCCCCGTCCACAGACCTTCATCATCAGCAATAGCCTTAGGGGGACTCAAAACATCACACCTGTTTTGTAACCAGTAATAAAGATAACTAATGTTAACACCCTCATTACAAAACATGATAGTAATCATCTGAATTGTAGGCTTTGTTAATGGTATGGCAAGAAAGGGTGTCCACAATGGTAACTTTTTCAGAGGTTCATATTTACCCCCAAATTTCTCCAACCCTGCATGAGTTTTAAAACTGATGTCAAAAGTATCCTCACCGGATACATGAATTAGGGCATAAATATCCACAGAAAAAAATTGCATACAGCCCTTAAGAAGACGCCGAGCTACATAGTACCTATCCGAGTGCTCAGACAAACCCCCCTATACTGCAATTGAACAGTGTTCCTCCTAGGGGCCTCTTCTAGTTTTTTTTTAAAAAGATCTGCTAAGGGAGGCCCTATTCCCCATCTATTTTGGGTCTCACCTGATCCCTTACTCCCAGAAACTTTAGCATAAAGTGAATTCTCAGTCCCAGTACGCTGGAGGTTGTGGGCATCGTTCCCCCGCAATCCCCCTCCAGAGGGTTGACAGTACTTGGGCCAGGATTCCCTGTAGGACTCCTGCAGGAACAGCACCCCCTTCAACAAACACAGCACACTCATTTTGCCCATTCAATTCTGAAGAAATCCCCTCCCTATCAGAAGCCAAATCCTCCTTATGTCCAACAGTATGAACAGGCCACAAAGAGTCATTGGAGTCCGAGACTGCAGTCTCAAGTATACAAGAAAAGTCAGGGTGCCTGGGAGAAACACTGTGAGTCGCAGTACCAGAAACAGCCAGTACCTCACGTTGCAGTTCCACAGAACTGGCGACATCCCTCGTTGCAGGCCTGGGAGATTGTGCCAAAACTCTATTCCCTTCCTCATCACAGTTGGAATTTGGAACCCAACGTCCATTGGACAGCACAGTCAATCCTGCATTCCCCAAAGAATCCGCCACCAACCAGTCCACAACATTTTCCATAGGTCCGGGCTCAATTCCAAATTGCTGCCGGACAACCTGTGATACAGTTGCCACTTAATGACGCAAGTCGGCATCAGCATGTAGTCCTGAAGGCTGAGTTTCCCCAGCAGATCCCCCAATGCTATTCATGAAAGAACTGATGAGCGCAGAGTTCTAAAAAGGCTCCAAGGAGCCCACTCTCACAGCAAAACTGTCTGAAAATCCATATCTTCCTCACGAAGCACGGAATCGCTAGTTTGAGAAACATCTTGCAGTACTTCATTTAACAATTGCAGTGGCTCCACAGCATCAGACACCATAATCTCATCCATAGCCATCCACAGTGTCGAAAGGCTCCACCATTGTTGCAGCAAAGGGACCCCCCTACTGGTGAGTAGGGGAATTTCCTGGTGTCCTGGCAAAATTTTCCTCTTTCCCTAAAAATACTACCAACAGCTTAATCTGGTTCAAGGTCAGTTTGCATTCATCTGTCCCCTCCCGGTCATGACTGAAAATAGGCAGAATTTGTCAAGTGCACTCTCCCAGTCAACAAAAAACGAAATAAAAAATTAAAACATTAATGCTTTGCATTATTGGGGTATGTGCAATTGTGTTTTCTTTAACATTTGGTTGTATGGCCAATATTCTCTGGGATAACCCATGCCTTAGGGCATTATCTGTAGGGTTCTTTTGTAAATTAAATTACAGTTCTGTTTATTCATTTTGACCAGTCCCCCCTTCCCCATGTTCATTCCATTCCCTGTCTGCCTCCCTATTCTGACCACCACAGCCACACACCCTTTCTACAGTTGGGATGGCCTGCTGAGCATCTGTCTTCAAGGCTGGTATCACAACTGCTCCCGTGTCCACCAACAGGGGCGCATGACTGCTAGGCGGCCTGCACTTTCACCTTCAAGAGGTCCAACATCCAAGGCATCCCTCTCATCCCCCAAATGCCTGTGGAATTCCTTGGAAAAGTATCCTTGCTTTCCCTTTAATTTACAGTACAATGGGACTCAGCCCCCTTACCAAAATTCCACCTTAATATGGAGAGTCCCTATAAACAACTCATAACAAATTTTAATTTCAAGCTATTCTGTTCTTTAAAAATAACAATACATGCAGGAAGACATGATCATTCGGTATGTATGTATTCTGGAGCTTAAGTTATAATCCTCAGTTTGTGACAGTACATTCTGTTCCCTGTCAACAGACTGCTGTCACAGTCTGTTCTGTAGCTATAGATTGATGTCACAGTCTGTTCTGTAGCTATAGGTTGATGTCACAGTCTGTTCTGTAGCAATAGACTGATGTCACAATCTGTTCTGTAGTCAATTTTGCATTGCCCCCTAACTACCGTCAAAACAAGCTGGAAATAAGGGGAGCCAGACTACTTCACTAGGTGCACTCTGTCATTGCAGGGGTGGAGAGAGTGTCATTGTGGGACCTGATTGGTGAGGGACCACAATAAGCATGCAGGATTTGGGGAGGGAAGGGGGGACACTGGATTACCAGGGATATTTTTAAACTGGAACTTGAGCTGTGGGCTCACAGAACTACCAAGGATAAACCATGGAACACAAAGGGATTTCAACTCCAGGGCATTGCCCTTATTTTACAAATTAGGGGGTAGGTGGACAATTATATTTAGCACACTACACAAGTTTGTGCATGGCACTAGGTTATGCATGTATTGCATGTTTATGTGGTTATATTCTGTACAGTTTACGTGTGCAAAATCATGTGTGTGCACGTGGCACTATTCGGTGCCATTACTAAGAGTGTGAGAGTAACAAATGGTATTTCCCAAATGTCATGAATAATAAGCTGTACATTACTCTGGAAGAAAAAATGAATAGTTGGCTCTATTATGGGCTAGTCAGCATTTTGCCATTTTGCAGGAGCTCAGGATCTCCCAAGGTGTCCTGTACAATAAGTTGTAACTTTGGAAGCTCACAAAAGATAAGCCATGTGATGCAGTACTCACAGAAGCTACAGGCATGAGAAACAGATGACTTTAAAGTGCTGCAGAGAAACAAAACTACTTCCATGCACTTGTTAAAAGTAGATAAAAATCTGAAATCTTTACATTTTTTCACTCTCTAAATCCCAAGTTAGAAAGGTTTGATTGTTTTACACTGTAGGATGAAAATTAGGCTTGTACTAAAGGGAAAACAACTGTAGAAGGACTGTTTAGTGTTTGCTAAGAGAGAGAGAGAGAGAGAGAGAGACAGAGTAGTAGTAGCAGTCGGGGTAATGTGAGGAAGTATTTTTTTACTGAGAGGGTTGTGGATCCATGGAACAGCCTCCCTGAGGAGGTCGTGGAGTCAAGAACAGTGGAGGACTTCAAGAATGCATGGGACAAGCATAAGACAGTCCTAGGGGCGGGTAAGAGGAAGTAAGTTGTTGGTTAACTACGATCTGCAGCTTATCTGTTAGGTAGGAAAATGGGCAGACTAGGTGGGCCAAGCGGTCCTTATCTGCCATCAAATTCTATGTTTCTATGTTTCTAGGGTTGCCAACAGTCCCATATTTTACAGGTTGTCCCGTATTTAAGGCAAAAATTCCCTGTCTTGTTTAAGAGTCATACATAACGACTATTTTTTCCATATTTTTGGTGGCCCGTGTATGTTTAAAAAAACTCTGCATCCCAAGATTCATAGTAGCTTTGTATGCATGTGCAAGTCTTGCAAGAGACCCTGGGCAAACTGACTCGTCACTGGGGGATGTCATCAAGAGAGAGTGGGAAAGAACTAGAAGCAGCCTGCCTGCTGCAACGACTTGAGCTACTTTTGAGTGCACTTCCATGCATCCATTCGCATTGGTGTACTGTGGTGGTCAGAGTATAGGATAATTGATCCAGCTGTCAAAAATCATTAGGCTTTACCATGGCAGGAATTGGATTCAGGCCCTCTGCTCTGCAGGACCAGGGCGCAGGTTATGCACCCTTGCACTATGGAGTCCTTTGGCCTCTGCTGGGCTGGCTGCTGCTGAGACAAGAAGGACTTGATGAGAGCCAAAGAGAGAGAAAGCTTTACCTGACTTGAGGGTGGGGAATCAAGCCACTCACGCCTGGGGATGGACTGCAGCTGAGCTACAGTCAGAGAGTCTTCTTCTTCAGTTGAGAACCAAACTGGGAGTGGAACTACTGAGCAAAAAAGTATGTGTAGCACAAAAAAACACTCTCTCAGTATCGAATTGTCCTGTCAACTCCAGTCAATGAACTATTTTGTCAACTCTCTCTCTCTCTCTCGAAGAGATCATCATGGCTGACTGCTGCCAGGCCCGGGGGGGGGGGGCTAGTTTTAGGGCTGTGGGGGTGTGAGCCTCTGCTGACTGTAGTTTAGGCAGCCCTTGCTATTCGATGGCAATTTGAATGAGCTGCTTGTGCAATTTTTTACATGAAGAATGATAAGAAGATTTTGGGGCTTTGGTGGCAGATAGGCTAGGTATAGTAAATATGACAAGCAGAGTTGCTGTGGCAAAGCAAACATTTGATTGCCTGGCCTGCTTCACTGACAAATCCAAAACCTACCTGCATAAGCAAGAATGATAATCAGAACTCTGGTCTACCACTAGCAGCACAGCATTGCCTCTTTACCACAGTCCAATCCATTAAAACAAAACAAAACAAAAAATCCTTGATTAGGAGAGTACTGCCTGTGCTTATTAGAGCCCAAGAATTGTTGGGGTCTTTTTTTTAAAGATGGACCACTCATAATTACACAGTTAACAGAATGCCAGTTACTGGTAGTTCAGGCCTCCTAGAACTAATCTAGTTCTAAATTTTAGCAGTAGCCAGACAGCAGCACCAAAAAGAAGAACCTGAAATAAAAACAGTGTTCAAGAGTTTTTTCAGAATGTCAATGGGAAGGCTCTGCCTGTAGTTCAATGGACAAGCAGCCAGCCACTCCCACTTCCTGAACTATATAAGCAGTTCCTCTCAGCTTCCTTCTGAAGCACTTTTTTCTTTTTCTGCCGGAGGCTGTGTTGGTATGTCCTCTGAGCTGGGTGAGGCCTACGTCCCCAACCCCTCACTGTTTCTCTCTGCTGGTCTTCAGTACTTGTTTTCCTGCTTCTGGTTTGTATTTTGCCCCTGGCTGTGTGCTTCTTTCTGTTCTTGCTTTCTGTGTTTTTGTTTTGGGACATTGTTCCCTGTTTTCAGTGTTTATGTGTTTTTTTTTTCTTTTGGGGCTTTGTTTCTAAACTCCAAGCATACTGCTACTCCAGAGCTCATACTACTTGCCTTCAGTTACTCACCACTCTCAAATTACTTGCAATGCAACTGCAAACATTATCTGTGTGTTTCAGCTCAACCATAGCTGTTTTCCTTGTTGCTACTTAATTGTTTTCACCTGATTCATGCTCACTCTAAACCCTAGCTATGCAGCTCAATCATGCTCTCTCAACTCATTCTCTTACCTCATTGCTGCAGATTCATTGCATTGCCTGGTGACAGCTGCTTTCAGAGAATTGTGCCTCCTTTTATTTTATATTTATTGCGATTTTACAACACAGTGTACTCAATACAGATGCCGCTTCTATGTTTGTACACTTTGTTATACTCTGAGGTCAGCTAATGCTACTGCTGATGTTGTAAATTAGTTTCAATAATTTTCTAAATCCTGTCTCCACTGCAAAAAAAATCCTAAGTATTTGTCACCTTTATTGGCTTTCCATGCCTGGTTGACTTGCCCCACTATTTCCAGTGCTGCTCCCTGGCTACTACATTTTGCAGACCTATGTGCAGGTCCATTCTTGCTTACACAATCATTGCTTCATGTCTACCTCCATCCCCTTGGCTTCAGCCTCTGAGATGTCTGCTGCACTCACTACTGCATTTGACCTTTGCAAGGTCTCAGCACTTCAACACTCATTAGGGTCTCAGCACACCAGTGCTGATTCAGCTGCTCACCAGTTTACCAGCTCTATATCAGTTTCTGGGGCATACCAGCCTTACCATTCTGGTGCAGGATCCCCTGCAGCTGATGGTCTTGTTCTGCATTTTAAGTCTGCATCTTGAGCATGCCTGACTTGAGACGGGGTCCTTCTCACCTGGCCCATAGCTGGGAATGTCCTCACTCTGGGCTTGGCTTTAGATGTTCGCAATGTGATAGCAGCTCCTGGTGTAGAATTTAAGACTAGCTGTGAAGAGTGGTTACTCTGACCTCCTTTGGCTCTAGTTGTTCCACTATAATGGTTATCCATTAGCTTTAGTGGTTTCCCTAGCAAGGCACCTTCACTGCATTCTCCCTACAACTGCCTCTGGTTCACCTGGCTTGAGTTTAGGGTGAGTAGACCAGGTGAGTTCCTCAGCAGTCGTTGCTCTCCTCCTCCCACCTTGGTTGCCCCCATTGTTGCAGAGCACTCTCGCAATCTTCCATGGCATTCCCGCTAGAGGGATTGAGCGAGAGCCTTCCTCCAAATTGGAATGTTTTCCACCTCCCTTAATTGGGTTTTCAAATTTCAACAGCAGAGCCCTCACTAAATAAAATATCCTAAGCCTGGAGGGAAGGCAACCTAGGCCTTAGATCCCCAGAGATTTCCTCCTCCTCCTCATAGGGTTTTGTTTCTCTCCTCCAATGCCTCAGGTCATAACTGTTAGTTAGCATAGTAGTGTTACCTAGTTTTTTTAGGTAGGTTCTGCAATTGAATTGAGGTGGAAGGTGTCCCTGCAAGTCCTCTGTCCTTAGAGGATCCCCTCATTCTCAACAAGAACCATCAAAATCATGCCACACAAATCTGGGCATTTCATTATGTTATCAACCTGAGCATCTCATTACGTTATCAAGCTTCCTGATGCTTATCAACTACTATGTCACAGCTACTGCTTGCTTATATGTGTTGTACTACTTAATTCTTTTTGGGGATCCTTCCTAAGGTACCTTTAGCCATGGGAATTGTCCCATGGCACCTCTAGGGGTGGAATCCTCTTCAAGGGTTCCTTGCCTTTGGTACCCCTACAGGGTGGTAATGCCTCTGGAATAGAGATTGTGACTGGCCAAAACCAAACTAACACAGTTGCACAAGCATAACACTATACTAGCTGCTTAGGCCATTGAATTGGAAGGCTTGGCCTGTATATCAATAGCAAGCAGACAGCCATTCCTACTTCCTGAGCTATATAAGCATTTCCTCTCAGACTCCTTCTGAAGCACTTTTTTCTTTACCCCACCATCCTCCCCTCCTCCTCCTCCAGTGGCAGCTGTTCTCTCCTTGGGATCCTGTCTAAGGTACCTTTAGCCACAGGAATCATCCCGTGGCACCTTTAGGGGTGGAACCTTCTTTGAGAGTTCCTTGCCTTTGGACCCCTACAGGGTGGTAATTCCTCTGGAACAGAGAGTATGAATGGCCAAAACCAAACTAACACAGTTGCATAAGCATAACATTCTACTGGCTGCGTAAGTGATTGAATGAATCACTATTATCACAAGGTCCAGACCAGACCAGAGAATCCAAGAATGTTTAAGTAGAATAGTTGGCGGGGGGTCTTGGGGTGGGGAAGGGCAGGCAAGGTGAGAGGGGTCTGTCCCTTATTTTTGAAATCCAGTGTTGGCAACCCTGAGACAGAGAGAGACAGGCAGGTAGACCCCAAGAGCACACACGCTGGCTGTGTACTGCATGTATACTGTACAGAAAACAAAATAAATTTAAAGCTGAAGTGTAGAGTGACTTAAAGACTAACAGATTAAGGGAGTAAGGAAGACTTTTTCAGGGTATATTTTGATTACAAAATTGAATGTCTTTGTAACTTGGTGTTGTCTGAAACAAGGCACAAGTAAGTAGTCTAAATGAAGTGCAGTTAACTGTTACAGTCCTAGGGACCTTTTTTACTGTTTTTGTTCATACATTAGTTTTGTGCCCAAGAAAAAAATGAAAGAATATATGTTTTTTCACAGTTTAGTCAGGCTTGACTTCAGGGAGTGAGACAACAGTAGATTCTTTGAGAAAGGAATAAGTGTATTCCAAGACAAGTCAGGATTGTGTGCATAATGGCACTTTATTAACAAGCATTTGTCAATGCCGAATGCTGTCTTGCTGGAATTGGCATTGATGGTGCAGGATTTAGAGAGATGCATAGTAGGAATGGCAGTGAAGTACTGGACTAATGCCAACCCCACCCCACCCTGCAGAGATTGACAGGCATTGAGGTGTGCCTTTGGGTCGTCGGCTATAACGCTCATGCCATTTCACCTCACCCTACCCTGCAGACACCAAGTGTCAAGGTGTGCCAAGGGATCTTTGGACCCTTATGCTCACCCCATTCTATAAGGAAATACACTGAGATGGGTGCACTATAGGAGAATGGAGTGAACTTTGAGGCTGAAGAGTCCAAGGCACACCTCAATGCCTGTCAGTGGCTGCAGGCTGGAGATGGAATGGCGTAAGCATTACAGTCGACAGTCCCAAGTCACACCCCTGAGGCCTGTCAGTCTGTACAGGGTGGGGCATTACAGTTGGAAACCCTAACACCCCAGTCATTTGTTGGCTATTGAAACTCAAAATTTTCAACATGGCCTTTTTGTGACCCCACCTCATGAACAGTGGCACTATCAGTTTGTTAGCTGAAAGGTGATTTTTGCAGAGCAACTGTGCCATTTGGCACCACAGGTGCAAAAGCACATTTCAGCCAGAATGTGAAAAATTACAACTGTACAGTTCAGTTCATGAGGAGGTGTAAAAAAATGGTAATGTTGAAAATCTGGAGTGCAAATATGGAAAAATGGTAGTCATGAGCATACGAAGAAACTGGACAACCAATGCTCATAACACAATTATTGTGGGGACTATTGTAACCAAATGTTCAACATAGGTATTTTGGGACCTCTGCTCATGAACAGTGGCACTGTGAGTTTATTAATGTGTGCAGAACATTGATTTCCCACAGTGACCATGCCATCATGCGCCAGATTTGCGAAAACACATTTTCGGCAGGATGTGAAAAATGACAGCTGTACTGTTCTTAAGGAAGCATGAAAAAATAACAACATTGAAAATCTGGAGTAAAAATATTCTAAATTCTCGAAGGTACGAGCATGTGTGAAAATTGCACAATGCACGCTTATAACAGTCAGGATCCCTATAACAATGAGAAGTAGTATCTCCTTTGTGCTATCCAGGATACAAAATATAGGATATGAAATATTTAAATGAAATCTGCTCTAAACTGAACTTCACTGTGTTCACTGACATAAACAGTTTCTTTAAGCAATAATGCATGAGAGGGTGTTGGCTGTGCTGGGATAACCTCATGCCTGTGTGGCTGGGCACGTGACCACAGACCAAGTGTGTCCAATGTCCTAGAAGTGCCCTGACTACTTGAAAGAGCTCCTGATTCATTACTGCCCTGGGTGATCACTCGGCTCAGCTGATGAGGGGTTGCTACAGATTCCTAGGGTGTCTCTGAAATCTTTGGGGGCACAAGCTTTTATGCATGTGGCCCCAACCCTTTAAAATTCTCTACCTCATCAGTTATGTGAGCGTACAACCATTGAGGGATTCAAAAAGGCATTAAAGACATATTTGTGCTACCAGGCATTTGCTGACTGATCTTACTTTTAACTTGTATCAGCTGTTTTATATTTTTAAGATGCTGGAATCTTTGATATATTATTTGTACATTGTTAGGCACCTTGGTTTTTGAAAGGCACCATAGAAATAAAGAATATTATTGTTATTATTAAATGACGTTATTCCAGCATGACCCACACCCTAGAGTGCATTATTGCTATTATACAGTAGCTCATTAATATACAAAATGAAAACATGTTTTAGTAGATTTTTAGTGTGCACTGTATCTTAGTTTCTTAAGAGAAGATGTAAACATTGCAACAACAAATTTACATAGTGAGGTTGTTCTTAGATAACCTCATTGTTGTCAGGGGCAGACGGCAAATCAGGTTCCAGGATTTTTTCTCGCCATTGTGTAATTATTGTTTTCTAACATATTAGAATGCACTATTTATTTTGAATGTTGTTGCTATGAGGATGGTGTGTACAGCGTGTGTGTATGTGCGTGAGTGTGTGTGTTTGCTGTAGCTCAACATATTTTTCCCTAAAAAGCAGAGTAGAAAAGAAAATGCCTGCTGATTCCTACATATTTACTGAAAAATAGTTCACTGAAACCTGGCAAATGCCTGATACTGTCTTTAGAGGTTAATAAAACAGAGTAAATTATAGGTGTGCTGGGAAAGTATGACATTTATGAGGTATGAATCTTTGTTGAAAGACAATACATTCCCAAGTGAAAGTCTGCCAAGAAGCTGTTTAAATGCTTGGGGCAGGATTCACAAAGAAGATGCACCCAGTGCATCTCGGCTTTCACTGCGCAGGGGAGATGCACTGAGTGCAAAATGGGTGATTCACAGAGGAGGCACAGGGAGAAGACCCCAGTGCACCCCCTCTGTGAATAGCACAGGTGCATCCAGCCAGGATGCCCGGAACGTCCCAGGCTGCTCCAGCGCATTCCCCATGTCAGGCTGTGAGCCCATTGGGGCAGGGCATCTCAGGATGCCCTGCACCCAAAAACATGATTCACAGCCAGGGGCATGCAAATGAGACCATTAGGTATGCATGGTAGAATGGGGCCATTAGCGTGCCATTATAACCCCATTTACATTGCCCCAGTTGGGATGCAACAGCAGAATGTGCTGAACTGTGGCCATTTCCCCCCCTTCGCCCAACCCCAGTCCAAGCCATGCCGCTCCCGGCGGCATTAAAAGTATTATGATGCGCCACCAAGCCCCCATACAATGCCACTCCCAGTGGTGGTAAAAGTAGTATGAAGTCCCCCCAAGGCCCCGTACAATGCCGCTCCCAGCAGCTGTGGCAGTAAAGATGACCCCTAATCCCCCAAACAATACAGCTACCAGTGGCTGTGGCTTCAGACTGTATGATAGCTGTCATTCTCAGACAGCTTTGTTGGAGGGCGGCTGTGTTGGTATGCAGGTGCATTGAGCTGCGCTCCAACAGTGTGAGCCTGCTGGGGTGGGGGGAGAGGGGTGGGTTGGGAGGCTGACTACACCAGCAGAGTGCCGTGGGAGGTGGTATTACCGAGGGCTTGGTGCTGGGAAGGGGGTTCATCATTCTATTCACCACTGGAAGCGGCATTGTACGCGGGGCTTGGGGGGGCTTGATACTACTTGCAACACCGCTGGATGTGATATTGTATGGGGGCTTAGGGAGTGCACTATATCCTTTACTGCTGCCAGGGGCAGCATTGGATGGGGGACTGGGGCTGAGGGGGAGACACTGGACTGCCAGGGTGGCCAGGCACCCATGATGCTGCTCACAGTGTGGCAGCCTGCCTGTAAGTGGCCACCAACATAAGTTTAGCTTTTCTAGACTAATCTTTCTGTGGCACATCCCTGGACTTGCTTCAGGGTTGTGCCACAGAATTGGGCTGTGAATGGAGTTACGTCCGGTATGCATGGGCACCACCATCACTGCCCCTCCAGATGTGCCGCATAGCATTACTGGTGTTATGCGGGTGCATTGGGGATGTGCCATGCATCAGGGTTGTGCCAGCTCATCGACACCCTACCTGAATCACCCTTGGGCATATTTTGGGGATGCTCTGGTGCATCTCAGATGCGCTGGGTACATCCCTTCTGAGAACTCTGACCCGGTATTTAAATGTGCAAGTAGTTGCATTCCAAAAAGGGAAACAAATCTCCCATTTAATAGGCAACTATTTAACATGCTGTTTCAGTTTCCTAATGGCATCTGATAAACAGTTTGGAGTTATGTCTCCAACATTCTTCATAGAAAAAAGAGAGCATTTTAGTTCAGTTGGCAATGAAGGATACATTGAAAAGTCCAAAATGTGTTCCACGATACTCCATTTCTAGCTACAGATAGTAAAATGGATGTAGGCTCTGCCCATAGCCATAAAAATAAATGATAGGCAAATGTGTGTTTTAGAATTTTTTTACACACCCTTGGTGTGTGATGACCTTATAAACCTCTTGGGCATCTCGCTTGAGATTTATGGGTCATCACACAGTGAGGGCATGTAAAAAAAATCCATAACATACACTTGCCTATCCATTGTTTTGTATTTAGTGCATACACCTTCATTATATTGGGGCCTATTGAAGATTGGGCAGAATATACATGCCAGAGGCCTGTATCTTGCCCATGTAGCTCCACACCTGTGGACAGCTGCACTCGGCCAGCATTTACCATTGGCTGCAACTTGTCCACCACCCTTCCTCCACAGCATGCAGTGCTCCACAGGATGGCCTGGAGTGGAGTCGCAGACCCAGATGGGCATCCACTTGGATGCCTGACATGGGTTCTACTGTGGATCCCTTATGCAGGCAGGCATGGGTCTAGGTGCATGAACAGCACCCACAGGTGCAGGGACCTGTGCCCCCATGCCAACAGCTCCAGCAATCAGCATGATCTCCGGTGGCACCCCCCCACACTGATAACCCCTGCAACGGCTTTGCCAGCCATCCCTGCCCTTCCAGCGCAGCCTCCCTTGTAGGGGGTACCAGTCCCAAGCGGCAGAGGCTTAACACCCCCACAAAGGTGCCCAGTGCACCTCAATCTAGTACCATCCCATGTGCCAGTTTTCCCCCACCCATCCCCAGCACTTGCTACTCCCACCCAATGCCCTTCACCGTCTTGCCAGTGTCACTGTCAGAGATGGCCAGCAGCACAGCCCTCTGCACATCTTCATGGCCACAGGCCATCTGACATACATAGGCATGCAGCTGCTGCATGCCCCTGCATATGTCAGATGTCTGGCAGCCATGGAGATGTGAAAAGCGCTGTGCCACTGGCCATCTCTGGCTATGGAACCAGCAGGTTTGTATGGGGCATTGGGTGAGTGTTGCTGGTGCCACGGATGGGTAGGGGTACACAGGTGCACGGGGTTGGTAGAGGGTTGGGTATATTGGATACCTCACTATGGGGTAGATCTCAGCTGCCTGGGACAAGTGCCTGCTACTGAGGTGTGTGTACTGCTGGACATGTGTGGTGAGTTGGGCTGCACTGGGCTCTCACAGGACAGGCACAATGGTGGCCACACTGGGCCAGCCATCAACAGCAGCATTTAGGAGTGTCATTTTATTTATTTATTTAATATTATTTTATTTTTTTGCATTTAATTTCTTTTAGAATATAGTTTTAAATTTGTTTAGCGATAGTTATGGAAATAAGTCAGTCAGCTAGGAAGGAATATTGCATTATCAGGCTAGCATAGCAAAACAAATGCTAACTTTAGACTCTAAGCTAAATTAAGGAATCACCTTTACATTTATTTGACTTTTTGTACCATCTATTGCACTAGCATTGTTCATTCTCTGGTGCTTAGTGCTATTTTGTACTCCTACCAATTTGTTCTACTTACCCATGTGGGTGTTTTGTTCAGGGAGCATTCCTGAATTCTGCTAAGCATGTGTGGTTCAAGGAGGATTGAAAGGAGTGTATCAAGATGGATTCTGGTGAAGAGCTGTTGATTGGCCTGTATTATTGTTCCGCCAACTGGGGCATGTTGTCAGAGCAAAAACTGAGAGTCACTGGAGGTCTAATGGAACTTCTTGACTGACAGTTGAGTTTGCTTGGGGGTTGGTGTGAGTGTGGGGAGGCCTGTTCGCTTGTCCAGAGGTGGCTGCCTTTTTTTGTTCTCCAACAGGAGGTATTGGTCAGGGTCCACCGGTGGGTGGATGCTGTACTTACTGCCTCTTGGCCTCTGGGAGTGTCTGCCAGAGTGTGGATGCTGCCCCGAGACTATGATTTGGGGAACATTTGAGTTGAGGTGGTAGCCTTCAGGGTGGGTGTTCAGGGACCCTGACTTAATGCCAGATTTGTACCCCTGCCTGCAGCCTGTGTGGAGCCTTGGTGTCTGCTACAGAGGTTGCAGTCACCGGGGAGTACTGCAGGGGCAGCGGGTGAAAAATTTTTCACAACCTTGAAGTAGAAGCTTTATTCAAAAAGAGTGGCAAAGAATCAGCAACTCCTAGAGTAGTGCACTGGAAAGGACTTCTAACCCAACACTTTTCCAGTCAGGTTTCTTTTTTTGGGCTTGTTGAATTATACCTTGTGTGCAATTAATTCTTTTAAATATGTGTAGTTCCATTGCTTAGTTTATCAGAAAGTTTAGCAAACTTTGGAGCATTTCTTCGGTACTGGCTGCGCCTGAGGAGGTGAGAGCTCCATTGGCCTCTTATGAGACTTTCTAATAGAATTGGCAGTTCTAATTAACCTGTGGAGAGACTGACATAAACTGCCAAGGACTTCTCATTCAACTTATTATTATTTGTGTTTTTTCTGTTATTGTTGTTTTGCTGCATTTTGTTATGTACCCTGGATAAAGTGGGCTTATAGTTTATTTTACATATTTATAGAGGAAGGCTATTATAGTTTTTATTTGGTGGGGGATAGAGGGTAATTTGTCGATTGTGTGTTGTATGTATGTGAGTGTGGACTCCAACACTGGTATTATTCAGGTTGAAGGCACTGACAGTACATTAAAATTGACTCAGATTCTTAAGTCTCTGTAATATCCACATGAGCCCTGGTGGAAGCGGGACTTATGTGAAACTTGTGGCATGCATTGTCCTTTGATGTGAGAGGTCTATAGGATGTTTACTTGAACTTCCTTGCCTGGAAAGTGTCAGCAACTCTGTACAGTGTCTTTTATTTCACATGTTAAGCTCTAAATTTACATTTCCATTTTCAATTCAATAATTTTCTATATTGTTGGGAGTTTTTTTGGGGGTAGTTTATGATAAAGATTTGGGGTTATATTGGGATCTGGAGGGCTGGATGGTTTTTATTAATTGTTATTTATTTTTTATGTGGGATCTGTTATTATTGGAGCACTGCTGCTAGTTTTAGGAGGATCTATGTGTTGGCAGTTGTCCAAGGTGGACAGGCGCTACTCCCTCTCTAGGCTCAGGAGGCTGTGCCCCTTCAACTGTCCACCCCTACCCCCAGATTGAAGCAGTGGGGATGAGGAGGTGCCCTTGAGCAAAATGGTGCCAAGAAAGGGTTCTCCCTAACTGGTTCCCATACCCAAGGGCTCCACAATAGGTGGGAAAATAGCACCCTCTCCCTCTGCCACTCATCCAACTCAGACTAGGTTATGAAATGGCAGGTCAATAAAGAACAAGACAGCAATAATTACCAATTTTGTTGGAACATCAGGCCTGGCTTGCATCACTGAGACCTGGTTGGATGGAAATGCTTGCCCAGTTTTGAAATCATCAGTTCAAGTAGGGTACTCAGTGATACATTTCCTGAAATTCAATAAGAGGGGCAGGGTGTAGACATTTGTTTTAGGATGGAACTGAATCTTATGGAGATACCAGTGGGGGACACCAGATCCTTTGAGCTTATCACAAATGCAGGTGTGGACTGCTAGATACTTCTCATCTATCGTCCACCAGGGGATGGGAATATATTCCTGCAGGAAGTTGTGGACTTCATAATTGACATGGTATTGGAATCCCCCAGGTGGTTGGTCTTGGGAGATGTCAGTGCCTGGGTCGATGATGAACTCTCACAATTTGGACAAGACTTCCTCCAGCTGATGGCTTTTTTGGGCTTCACACAGGTTGTTCTCACTGTGACCCATAATTGAGGTCACTCCTTGGATCTGGTGTTCCTCCTGGGGATGGAGGTCCCTGGCCTAGTGGTAGAACCAGTCAGATGATCTGACCATCACACCATAGGATTCAGTTTTGGAGCCCCCCCATAGACTTCTCCCTATGGAGATGATTACGTACCACCCTATAAGGGGTGTAAACCTGGTGGTCTGAAGGTAGTGCTGGATCTATTGAGTAGCCTGGGAGAATACATGGATCCAGGGGAACTTGTACAGTACTATAATAGTGCAGTATTGGGGGCCCTGGACTCCACTGCTCCTGTTCATGTATGCCCTCTTGCTCTGTGTCCTCAATCCCTGTGGTTTGATTAGGGACTTGAGGGAGGCAAGATGAGTGGGTCAAAGGTTAGAATGGTGCTGGAGGAAATCTGGCCTTGAGGGGTCAAGCTTAGACTGATGGCTCATTATCAGACATGTTAGTCGGAAATCTCTTGTAAGAAGACAGAGTTCCTGACCAGATAGATTTCTGTAGCAAGGAATTGACTGGCTCAGCTCTTCCATTCCCTGGACAAGCTGTGCAATCCAGCCTGTTTGTAGAATCTGAGAGCTTTTTCACAGTTCAGTGTGAGCACACTTACCAAATGTGTTGCACTGGCAACACAGTGTTCTGTCAATGGCAAGACCTGGGTATGCCTGAAAATGTGCATTGGTACTACCTAGTTGTAGTCTGGTAGTACAACAGTGTCAACCCAGTTAAGTTTTCTGGCCTCAGAGGTAGTGCCATGGCACAGTGGCATCCATATGGCAGTTTCAGCAGGTTGCCCAGACTGGTAAGTGGCCAATGATTCCACAGTAATATTACATAATTTTAAGTCCCCTTTTATGTGGGACTCTATATTGCCCTAGAAGTGCCCAATGATAATGCAATGGTAGCAAAACCTATTTTCTGTTGACCACCAAGACTTATTTGGTATCACCATTGTATCAGTATTGGGTAATGTCACCACAAGGGTATTATGTTAGATGAGCAAATTGGTGTGCATATAAATCCCAAGCTTAGCTGGTATCGCTATGGCATCAGTGCACATATAAAATTGATGCCACTGGTACTAAAATGGTACACATACAAATCAAACAAAGTTTGGAAGAAATACAAAATGAAACATGTATTGATAATGAAAAATATTATGAGATGTAAAGTATATGCAAATCAAAATAACAACCCTCAGTTAAGTTTCCAAGTTGCATGGAATATTACCACTGCATTGAAATCCATTAAAATTCCATTAAATGCCATTAATTTTCTGTTATTTTCATGTGAACTCATTAATTTTCTCCATTACATTTTGTATCACCTTTTTTAATGGACAGTTTTTATTCCCATTAAACTTTCATTAATTGTTGATGTTTCATGGGTGCAAATCATTAATTTACTCATCCATGCCATTAACTAACCATGACAGGTATCCATTAAATATTTAATGGGTATGGTAAGCCACTAAAATTTTGTATCAGGTTATTTTAATGGCATGTTGAATAACCATTAAAACTGAGCAATGAGCTTTTCATTGCCATGAAAATTATGGTCATGTTGTGGCAATACATTAACGGCTATTGAGCATAGTTTTATTTAATATCTATCTGTCCTACTTTTCCCTAAGAACTATGGGTCTTCTTTGACTCCTGTGTAACCTTTTGTTTTACAGGTACTCTTCTATCCCCACACCAGGCACTTGGGTTAAATCTCAGTACTGACACTGCAGTACAGCATGAAGGGGGTGCTGCACTCCTGAGATGCCGTCTTTCAGATGAGACATTAAACTGAGGTCCCATCTGCCTGTTCTGGTGGTAGTTTAGGTGGATGTTAAAGATCCCAAGGCTCTTCTTGAAAAGAGTAGGGGAAGGTTTCCTGGTGTCCTGACCAAATTTCCCCCCATTCACTAAAAATACCACCAACAGCTTAATCTAGCTTAATGACAGTTAGCATTCATCTGTATCCCCCTTCCCCAGGTGGTGCCTGAAATAGGCAGAATTTGTCTAGTGCACTTACCCAGTTAACAAAAATTAAAATAAATAAAAATAAAATATCCACTCTCCAGAATCAGTATCTTCAAAGAGGTTCCCTCACCTGGACCATAAAGAACCCAATTAGTTACTTGATTGGGGATGAGGAGTTAGAGCTGTAATTGAATCTGCATCCATTACAGTGGGAGTCCAGATGGTTGGTGCCATGATGTTATATTGTAATGAGGGATAGTTAACAGGTAAGGGATCAGTCTCCCCAGATATGGCCCCTTATAGCTGGACACCCACCTTGAAACTGGACTCCCTCCCTGCAGCTGGGACCCCACAGTTGAACATGAACTTTCTGCAACAGCATCTTCTCAGTGTGGCAACATCATTTACAGTGAGGGACACAACAATGCTGAGGGATAAATTGAGGGACACGTCACTAAGGAACTGTTGAGAGATATAGGACAATCCCCTACCCACATGTGGCCATCCTGCACTACAGTGATGGAGATTTTACAGACTGTCACAGAGGTCAAAACTATTTTTTTCAGCCACTAGCCATCATGGCTAATGATTAGAAAAATCCATCGACCCAACAGGAGTGTCACTAGCCCAGCACAAAATGACCACAAAAATCGCCATTGAAATGAATGGTCCTATTGAAATGTATATAGGCCCATTCATTTCAATGGCATTATTTATGTTCTATATATTTGCATAGCAAAGCAAATGGTACTCACTCAGACCAGGAATCAGGCCAATAGGAATGGAAATCAGTGTGGGATATGACTTCCTGCTGGAAGCTCACAAAGAGGACTGTTATTTTTGCATTAAGATGTGGAAGAAGCAGTCATCAGAAAGAGGTGAGCTATGACAGCCTCTCGTATTAGAGATGGTTTAATTTCTCAGTAAGTTTAGTACGCGGCAAGGGCAGGAGTGTAATATCACCAAAGGTGGGATCATCAGCTAGTTCTGTTGATGCCACAAAGCCCCAGTAATGTGCCCCCAAGTACCCCCTATAGTATAAGTCACAAGGGGGGTGAACATAGTGGCAGGATCCCCATAAAAATAAAGTGCTTGTCTGAAGTAAAAAAAAATATTTTCTCCTTATTGCAGCCTGCCCAGTGAAGGTGGCACAACCCAGTGTCACATCTAAGGTCCAGCTTGCGCAGGACAGCTGATTGTTATGGTCTCAGCATTCCGAATGCCAGGGAGGATACTGAGAGTGGCCAGTAATGGCCATTGGGGGAGTTTGAATTGACTGTGAAGGAGAACAGTCAAGGGACTTCAGGAGCCCAAAAGAAAAAAAAAAACATGAAGAAAATGTGGCAGAAGGGAGAGGGGACACAGGGAAGTAAATTCAGGTCAAAAGGTAGTACCTGCAGTCCTCTTCCCATCCCAGTTTCTATCTCAGTGGTCCGAGCAGTGTCAGTGGTCCAATAGTTGTGGCGGTCCCCAGGCTCAGCAGTTGGCAGCTGAAGTGTGGGTCCTGTTTAGTCCTGTTTTTTTTTTTTGCAAAGAAAAAGTAAATGCCAGTCCCTCGGTGGTGGCCCCCACAAGTGGGAAAGCATCATTAGATGAACGAGCATCAGGAGAACCAGATACCCATTAAGGGAATACCTGCCACCTGCCTGCAGCCAGCAGGGCATCCAGCATACACTTAATCAATCTCCTATCTCCTCAACTTCTCCCTGGTTTGGGGCTGTGAGTCAGTGACAGCGCCATAAAGCAGCCGCTGTCTGTCTGAACTTATACTGAAATAAAAAAAAGTTGTCTCTTTTCACACAGTGAGTGTAATACAGTAAAGGACGATCATGGATAGTTGTGTGGTCAGGGCAAGAGTCTGCCAAGGGTGGATCTCATCAAATGTATTTAAAATAAGTCCAGGAAGGGAGCATATGGTGGGATGCTCTCCTTATTCAAAATTACCTAAATTTATTTAACTCATGCTCCTAAATAGAGCACAGGGGTGGGCAGTATTCAAATTAAGTAGCTATTGGAGATGGTGCAGAGGGCAAGCAGGCCCTGAATTAGATAGTAAACATGGTGCTAGAAGGAGCAAGGGTAGACTAAAGCCCCAGTTATAGCCAAGCTAGTCAGCTAGGCTACTAAATAATTGCTAGCTACCCCAAAGGTTTTTTTTTTAACTCAGAAATAAGCACCAGGGGACTCGTTCTGCAAAGTAAGCCTCAGATTATAAAGTCAGACTGCCCCAGGGTGAGACAGGTAACTAGTAGCCAAGTTGACTCCAGTAGTCAGGCTAGTGTTATAGGGGTCTCCTGATAAGTTACTCAGATTACTGGCCCTTTGTTAGGGCTGTGGTAACTGTGCATCTGTGGTGGCTAACAGGCTAGGACTGTGGCAACTATTCTGCTTGTGTGGATAACTGCCTAGTCCACTCCCTTCCCCTTGCTCATGACTGAAACTGATACAAAAGTGCACTTTAAATCAGTAAATTCTACAATTTTACAACACTAGCTTGGCTGGCTTGTATGCAGTATATGGGTCCCAAAATGGCGGACAAGATTTCATCTAGTGAGATTGCAAACAATGAGATCCTTACAAACAACTGGAAATATTCGGGGTAGATATAATATACTACCCCTGGTGGTGGGGGGGAGGCTTGGGATCTTTGCCCTCAAAACTAAACAATCAGATGTATGTGAGGGGGGGTTCAGAGCAGAGCCCCCCCAATCTGATGAAATCTCATTCGCTATTTTGACAGGACCCATAAACTGCACCCACTCCTCTTAGCTACTGTTTGCCACTTAGCTGTAGCCACCTTTATCACCCTGGACACTCTCACGTTATACTCTGGGTTTTACTTAACCTTATTGTTCCCCTTGTGCTTATTTCTGAACACATTTATTTATTTTATTTATTTATTGAAAAGTTTAACTAGGAAAGGCACACTGAATAAACAAGTTGCTTGTCTCCTGGTGCATCCTGGGAAGATGGTAGTGGAAAGCACAATTATACATACTTAAACAGGTCATACAAGTTAAATGGGAAAATTGTTTAACCAGGAGAGGCACACTAAGCCAAAGCTTATTTCAGGTGCAGACTGGGAGCACAAGTAATTTAAGTGACTTGTTCAGGGTCACACAGTATGCAAGTGGGGGCTGTAGTATTCAAACCCTGGTCTCCTGCTCAGAGCCTTAAACCACTGCACCATACTGCCTCCTATGAATGCCATAACCATAAACAATGCATTAAATACCTAGAAACAGAAGAATAAACAATAAAAACAAGAATTTGTCAATGCCGAATGTTGATTGAGTCGTTCCCTTGAGCTCGCTCACTGGCCCTCTGTCACTTGCTCATTCTGCTTCTCCCAGTGTTGCAGGCTGCTGTTTTGTACTGAGCTCCTGCCTGTATTGGCAACCTTTTCTGTCCACAAAAGAAATCCACAGCTGTCCTGACAGAGCTTCATTGAGATGGGTCACTCCCCCTCTCTGACTTGCTCATTCTGTTTCTCCTTGCACTGCAGGCTGGCCTTTTGAACTGGGCTCCTGCCTCTGTTAGTGGCTTTTTCTGACCACAAAGAAATCTGCAGTAGTCTCAACACAGGTCCGATGAGGTTGCTCACTCCGCCTCTGTCACTCACACAGTCCGTGTCTGCAGGTGCTACAGGCAAACTTTTTGTACTGGGCTCCTGCCTGCATTGCTGCCTTTTTCTGGCCACAAAGAAATCCGCAGCAGTCACGATAGAGCTTCGTTGGGCTTGCTCTCTTCCCCTCTCTCACTCACTCATTCTGTTTCTCCCACCACTGCATGCTGTCCATTTGTACTGGGCCCCTGGGTGCATTGCTGCCTTTTTCTGCCCACAAAGAAATCCGCAGCAGTCCCAACAGAGCTCCGTTGAGCTCACTCACTCCCTCCCCCTCCCTCACTCGCTCACTCGTTCTGTGTCTCCCACTGGTGCAGGCTGTCCTTTTGTACTGGGCTCCTGCTTGCATTGGCAGCTTATTCTGCCCACAGAGAAATCTGCAGCAGTCCAGACACAGCTCAGTTGAAGTTTCTCTCCCCCCCCTCACTTGCTCATTCCACTTCTGCCAGTGCTGCAGGCTGTGCTTTTGTACTGGGCTCCTGCCTGCATTGCTGCTTTTTTCTGCCCACAAAGAAATCTGCAGCAGTCATGATAGAGCTCCATTGAGATCGCTCACTCCCCCATCTCACTGGCTCATTCTGTTTCTCCTGGCACTGCAGGCTGCCATTTTGTACTGGGCTCCTGCCTCTATTGGTGCCTTTTTCTGGCCACTAAGCAATCTGCCGCAGTCCTGACAGAGCTTTGTTGAGCTCACTCACTCCCCCTCTCACTTGCTCATTCCGTTTCTGATGACGCTGCAGGCTATGCTTTTGTAAAGGGCTCCTGCCTGCATTGCTGCTTTTCTCTGCCCACAAAGAAATCTGCAGCTGTCATGATAGAACTCCATTGAGTTCGCTCAGTCTCCCTCTCACTCACTTGTTCTCTTTATCCCACTAATGCAGGTTGCCCTTTTGTACTGGACCCCTGCTTGCATTGCTGCCTTTTTCTGCCCACAGAGAAATCTGCAGCAGTCCCAACAGAGCTCCGTTGAGCTCACTCACTACCCATCCCCCACTTGCTCGTTCTGTGTCTCCCACTGCTGCAGGCTGCCCTTTTGTACTGGTCTCTTCTGCCTGTTTTGCTACTTTTTTTGCCCACAAAGAAATCTGCAGCAGTCCCAACAGAGCTCAGTTTAGCTTGCTCACTCCTCCTGTCTCACTTGCTCATTCTGTTTTTGCCAGCGCTGCAGGCTGCCCTTTTGTACTAGGCTCCTGCCTGCATTGCCGCCTTCTTCTGCTCACAAAGAATTCTGCAGCCATCACAATAGAGCTCCATTGAACTTGCTCACTTACTCCCCCTCTCTCACTCATTCGTTCTGTTTCTCCCGCCGCTGCAGGCTGCCATTTTGTACTGGGCCCCTGCCTGCATTGCTGCATTTTACTGCCTACAAAGAAATCTGCAGCAGTCCCAACAGAGCTCTGGTGAGCTCACTCACTCCCCCTCCCTCACTCACTCGTTCTGTGACTCCTACTGCTGCTGGCTGCCCTTTGTATTGGGTTCCTGCCTGCATTGGCGGCTTTCTCTGCCCACAAAGAGATCTGCAGCAGTCATGGCACAGTGGGTTGAGGTTGCTCACTCCCCACTGTCACTCACTCATTCAGTTTCTGCCAGCACTGCAGGCTGGCCTTTTGTATTGGGCTCCTGCCTGTATTGTCTCCTTTTTTTGCCACAAAGAAATCCACAGCAGTCATGATAGAGCTCTGTTAAGGTTGCTCACCCCACCTGTCTCACTTGCTCATTCTGTTTCTCGTGGTGCTGCAAGCTGCTCTTTTGAACTGGGCTCCTGCCTCTGTTGGCGTCTTTTTCTGCCCACAAATAAATCTGCAGCACTCCTGACAGAGCTCCACTGAGCTCGCTCTTCCCCTTCTCACTTGCTCACCCCATTTTAGCCACCGCCAGGCTGCCCTTTGTACTGGGCTCCTGCCTGCATTGCTGCCTTCTTCTGCCAACAAAGAAATGTGCAGCAGTCATGATAGAGCTCTACTGAGCTCGCTCATTCCCCCTCTCTCACTTACTCATTCTGTTTCTCCCACTGCTGCAGGCTGCCCATTTGTACTGGGCCCCTGCATGCATTGCTGCCTTTTTCTGTTCACAAAGAAATCTGCAGCAGTCCTGACACAGCTTCATTGAGCTCACTCACTCCCACTCTCTCACTCACTCATTCTGTTTCTGCCGGCGCTGCAGGCTGGCCTTTTGTACTGGGCTCTTGCCTGCATCACCACCTTTTCCTGCACACAAACAAATCTGCAGCAGTCACAACAGAGCTCCTATGAGGTTGCTTATCCCCCGTCTCACTCCCTCATTCTGGTTCTCCTGGTGCTGCAGGCTGCCCTTTTGTACTGGGCTCCTGCCTCTGTTGGCTCCTTTTTCTGCCCACAAAAAAATCTGAAGTGGTCCCGACAGAGCTCCGTTGAGCTCGCTCATTCCCCACTCTTACTCACTCATCCCGTTTCTGCCGCTGCTCCAGGCTGCCCTTTTGTACTGAGCTCCTGCCTGCTTTGCCACCTTCTTCTGCCCACAAAGAAATGTGCAGCAGTCAAGATAGAGTTCCATTGATCTCGCTCACTCCCCTCTCTCACATGCTCATTCTGTTTCTCCCAATGCTTCAGGCTGCCCTTTTGTGCTGGGCTCCTGTGTGCATTGCTACCTTTTTCTGCCACAAAGAAATCTGCAGCAGTCCTGACACAGCTGCGTTGAGCTCGATCACTCCCCGCTCTCGCTCGCTCATCCCGTTTTAACCACCTCTCCAGGCTGCCCTTTTGTACTGGGCTCCTGCCTGCATTGCCGCCTTCTTCTGCCCACAAAGAAATGTGCTGCAATCATGATAGAGTTCCACTGTGCTCGCTCATTCCCTCTCTCACTCACTCATTCTGTTTCTCCCACTGCTGCAGGCTACCCTTTTGTACTGGACCCCTGCATGCATTGCTGGCTTTTTCTGCCCACAAATAAATATGCAGCTGTCCTGACACAACTCTATTGAGCTCACTCAGTCTCCCTCTCTCACTCACTCATTCTGTTTCTGCTGGTGCTGCAGGCTGACCATTTGTACTTGGCTCCTGCCTGCGTTGCCACCTTTTCCTGCCCAGAAACAAATCTGTAGCATCATGATGGAGCTTCTATGAGGTCACTCAGCCCCCGATCTCACTTGCTCATTCTGTTTCTCCTGGAGCTGCAGGCTGCTCTTTGCACTTCACTCCTGCCTCTGTTGGCACCTTTTTCCTTCATGCAAAGAAATCTGCAGTGGTCTTGACAGAGCTCCATTGAGTTCATTCATTCCCCACCCTCACTTGCTCGTCCCATTTCTGCCGCTGCTCCAGGCTGCCCTTTTGTACTGGGCTCCTGCCTGCTTTGCCACCTTCTTCTACCCACAAAGAAATGTGCAGCAGTCTCGATAGAGCTCCTTTTATCTCTCTCACTCCCCCTCTCTCACATGCTCATTTTGTTTCTCCCACTGCTGCTGGCTGCCCTTTTGTACTGGGCTCCTTTTCTGCCACAAAGAAATCTGCAGCAGTCCCGACACATCTGAGTTGAGCTCGCTCACTCTCCACCCCTCACTCGCTCGTTCCATTTCTGTTAGTGCTGCAGGCTGGCCTTTTGTACTGGGCTCTTGCCTGTGTTGCCACCTTTTCCTGCCCACAAACAAATCTGCGGCAGTCAAGATAGAGTTCAGTTGAGCTTGCTCACTCCCCTCTCTTACTTGCTCATTGTATTTCTCCCAGCGCTGCAACCTGCCATTTTGTACTGAGCTCCTGCATGCGTTGGCACCTTTTTCTGCCCACAAGGAAATCCACAGCTGTCCTGATACAGCTATGTTAAGGTTGCTCATTCCCCCTGTCGTACGTGCTCTTTCTGTTTCTCCTGGCACTGCAGGCTGTCCTTTTGTTCTGGGCTTCTGCCTCTGTTGGCACCTTTTTCTGCCCACAAAGAAATCTGTAGTAGTCCCAACAGAGCTCTGTTGACCTCACTCACTGCCTTTCTCTTACTCACTCATTCCATTTCTGCCAGTGCTGCAGGCTGCCCTTTTGTACAGGGCTCCTGCATGCATTGCCACCTTGTTCTACCCACAATGAAATCTGCAGCAGTCATGATAGGGCTCCATTGAGATCGCTCACTCCCCCTCTCTCTGTCACTTGCTCTGTTTCTTCCACCGCTGCAGGTTGCCCTTCTGAACTGGGCCCCTGTGTGCATTACTGCCTTTTTCTGCCCACAAAGAAATCTGCAGCAGTCCCAACAGAGCTCCATTGAGCTCACTCACTCCCTCCCTCTTCCCTCACTCACTCATTCAGTGTCTATCAGTGTTGCATGCTGTCCTTTTGTACTGGGTTCCTTCCTGCATTTCCGCCTTCTTTTGCAAAATCTGCTGCAGTCATGATAGAGCTCCATTTAGCTCACTCAGTCCCCCTCTCTCTCTCACTCATTCCATTTCTTCTGGTCCTGCAGGCTGCCCTTTTGTACTGGACTCCTGCCTCTGTTTGTGCCCTTTTCTAGCCACAAAGCAATCTGCAGCAGTCCCGACAGAGCTCTGCTATGCTCGTGCACCCCCCCTCTCTCATTCACTCATTCTGTTTTTGCAGATGCTGCAGGCTGCCCTTTTGTACTGGGCTTCCTGCCTGCATTGCCGCCTCTTTACATGAAGAAATCTGCAGCAATCAAAATAGAGTCTGCTTAGCTCACTCAGTCTCCTCTCTCACTCACTCATTCTGTTTCTCCTGCTAATACAGGTTGGCCTTTTGTACTGGGTTCCTGCATACATTTCTGCCTTTTTCTGCCCACAAAGAGATCAGCAGAAGTCCCAGCAGTGCTCTGTTGAGGTCACTCACGCCCCCTCCCTCATTAGCTCGTTCCGTGTCTCCCACTGCTGCAGGATGCCCTTTTGTACTGGGCTTCTGCCTGCGTTGACACCTTTTTTTGCCCACAAAGAAATCCGCAGCTGTCCTGACAGAGCTCGTTGAGGTCGCTCACTCTGCCTGTCTCATTCACTCATTCTGTTTCTCCTGGTGCTGCAGGCTGCCATTTTGTAGTTGGCTCCTGCCTCTGTTGGCTCCTTTTTCTGGCCACAAAGAAATCTGCAGCAGTCCCAACAGAGCTCCATTGAGCTTGCTCACTCCCTCTCTCTCACACTCACTCATTCTGTTTCTACCGGCACTGCAGGCTGTTCTTTTGTACTGGGCTCCTGCCTGTATTGCTGCCTTCTTCTGTCCATAAAGAAATGTGCTGCAGTCAGAGTACAGCTCCATTAAGCTCGCTTACTCACTCCCCCTTCCTCACTAGGTCATTCTATGTCTCTAGTTGCTGCAGGCTGCCCTTTTGTACTTAGATCCTGCCTGCATTAGTGCCTTTTTCTGCCCACAAAGAGATCTGCAGTAGTCGTGACACAGCTCCATTGAGGTCACTCACCCCTCTCTCATTTGCATATTCCATTTCTGCCAGTGCTGCAGGGGTGGCCTTTTTGTACTGGACTTGCCCACAAGAACACCTTTCCTGCCCACAAAGAATTCCACAACAGTCACAATATACCTCCGCTGAGCTAGCTCACTTCCCTCTCTCACTCTCTCAATCTGTGTGTGCTGATGCTGCATGCTGGCCTTTTGTACTGGAAACCTGCCTGTGTTGCTGCCTTTTCCTGCCTACAAAGAAATCTGCAGCAGTCCCGCAGAACCTCATTGAGTTTACTCATTCCACACTTTCACTCACTTGTCCTGTTTCTGCCACTGCTCCAGGCTTCCCTTTGTACTGGGGTCCTGCCTGCATTGCCGCCTTCTTCTGCCCACAAAGAAATGTGCAGCAGTCATGATAGAGCTCTATTGAGCTTGCTCCTCCCCCTCTCACTCTATTCTGTTTCTCCCACTGCTGCAGGCTGCCCTTTGTACTTGGCCCTGTGTGCATTGCTGCCTTTTTCTGTCTACAAAGAAATCTGCAGCAGTCCCATCACAGCTCTATTGATCTTGTTCACTCCTTCTCTCTCACTCGCTCATTCCGTTTCTGCCAGCAATGCACTGTTCTCCTGCCTGCATTGCTGCCTTTTCCTGCCCACAAACAAATCTGCAACAGTCACGCTAGAGCTCTTATGAGGTTGCTCACTCCCCCATCTCACTTGCTCATTCTGTTTCTCCTTATGCTGCACACTGCCCTTTTATACTGGGCTCCTGCCTCTGTTGACACCTTTTTCTGCCCACAAAGAATCTGCAGCAGTCCCAACAGAGCTCCGTTGAGCTCGCTCATTCCCCGCCCTAACTCGCTCATCCCATTTCTGCTGCTGCTCCTGGATGACCTTTAGTACTAGGCTCCTGCCTGCATTACTGCCTTCTTCTGCCCACAAAGAAATCTGCAGCAGTCTTGACACAACTCCATTCAGCTTGCTCACTCACCCTCTCTCACTTGCTTGTTCTGTTTCTGCTGGAGCTGCAGGCTGGCCTTTTGTACTGGGCTCCTGCCAGTGTTGCCACCTTTTCCTGCCCACAATAAAATCCACAGCAGTCCTGATAGAGTTTTGTTGAGCTTGCTCAATCCTCCTATCTCACTTGCACATTTGCTTTTCTGCCCACAAAGAAATCCACAGTTGTTTCGACAGAGATCCATTGAGGTTGCTTACTCCCCTGTCTTACGTGCTCATTCTGTTTCTCCTGGTGCTGCAGGTGGTCCTTTTGTACTGGGCTCCTGCCTCTGTTGGCACCTTCTCCTGCCCACAAAGAAATCTGTAGTAGTCCAGACAGAGCTCCTTTGATCTCACTCACTCCCTCTCTCAGACTCGCTCATTCCATTTCTGCCAGCGCTGCAGGCTCCCCTATTGTATGGGGTTCCTGCATGCATTGCCACCCTGTTATGCTCACAAAGAAATCTGCAGCAGTCATGATAGAGCTCCATTGAGCTTGCTCACTCCCCCTCTCTCCATCATTCATTCTGTTTCTTCCACCGCTGCAGTCTGCCCTTTTGTACTGGGCCCCTGCATGCATTGCTGCCTTTTTCTGCTCACAAAGAATTCTGCAGCCATCACAATAGAGCTCCATTGAACTTGCTCACTTACTCCCCCTCTCTCACTCATTCGTTCTGTTTCTCCCGCCGCTGCAGGCTGCCATTTTGTACTGGGCCCCTGCCTGCATTGCTGCATTTTACTGCCTACAAAGAAATCTGCAGCAGTCCCAACAGAGCTCTGGTGAGCTCACTCACTCCCCCTCCCTCACTCACTCGTTCTGTGACTCCTACTGCTGCTGGCTGCCCTTTTGTATTGGGTTCCTGCCTGCATTGGCGGCTTTCTCTGCCCACAAAGAGATCTGCAGCAGTCATGGCACAGTGGGTTGAGGTTGCTCACTCCCCCCACTGTCACTCACTCATTCAGTTTCTGCCAGCACTGCAGGCTGGCCTTTTGTATTGGGCTCCTGCCTGTATTGTCTCCTTTTTTTGCCACAAAGAAATCCACAGCAGTCATGATAGAGCTCTGTTAAGGTTGCTCACCCCACCTGTCTCACTTGCTCATTCTGTTTCTCGTGGTGCTGCAAGCTGCTCTTTTGAACTGGGCTCCTGCCTCTGTTGGCGTCTTTTTCTGCCCACAAATAAATCTGCAGCACTCCTGACAGAGCTCCACTGAGCTCGCTCCTTTCCCCGTTCTCACTTGCTCACCCCATTTTAGCCACCGCTCCAGGCTGCCCTTTTGTACTGGGCTCCTGCCTGCATTGCTGCCTTCTTCTGCCAACAAAGAAATGTGCAGCAGTCATGATAGAGCTCTACTGAGCTCGCTCATTCCCCCTCTCTCACTTACTCATTCTGTTTCTCCCACTGCTGCAGGCTGCCCATTTGTACTGGGCCCCTGCATGCATTGCTGCCTTTTTCTGTTCACAAAGAAATCTGCAGCAGTCCTGACACAGCTTCATTGAGCTCACTCACTCCCACCTCTCACTCACTCATTCTGTTTCTGCCGGCGCTGCAGGCTGGCCTTTTGTACTGGGCTCTTGCCTGCATCACCACCTTTTCCTGCACACAAACAAATCTGCAGCAGTCACAACAGAGCTCCTATGAGGTTGCTTATCCCCGCCTACCCCTCATTCTGGTTCTCCTGGTGCTGCAGGCTGCCCTTTGTACTGGGCTCCTGCCTCTGTTGGCTCTTTTTCTGCCCACAAAAAAAATCTGAAGTGGTCCCGACAGAGCTCCGTTGAGCTAGCTCATTCCCACTCTTACTCACTCATCCCGTTTCTGCCGCTGCTCCAGGCTGCCCTTTTGTACTGAGCTCCTGCCTGCTTTGCCACCTTCTTCTGCCCACAAAGAAATGTGCAGCAGTCAAGATAGAGTTCCATTGATCTCTCCCCCCCTCTCACATGCTCATTCTGTTTCTCCCAATGCTTCAGGCTGCCCTTTTGTGCTGGGCTCCTGTGTGCATTGCTACCTTTCTGCCACAAAGAAATCTGCAGCAGTCCTAACACAGCTACGTTGAGTTCATCACTCCCGCTCGGCTCGCTCATCCCGTTTTAACCACCCTCCAGGCTGCCCTTTGTACTGGGCTCCTGCCTGCATTGCCGCCTTCTTCTGCCCACAAAGAAATGTGCTGCAATCATGATAGAGTTCCACTGTGCTCGCTCATTCCTCTCTCACTCACTCATTCTGTTTCTCCCACTGCTGCAGGCTACCCTTTTGTACTGGACCCCTGCATGCATTGCTGGCTTTTTCTGCCCACAAATAAATATGCAGCTGTCCTGACACAACTCTATTGAGCTCACTCAGTCTCCCTCTCTCACTCACTCATTCTGTTTCTGCTGGTGCTGCAGGCTGACCATTTGTACTTGGCTCCTGCCTGCGTTGCCACCTTTTCCTGCCCAGAAACAAATCTGTAGCAGTCATGATGGAGCTTCTATGAGGTCACTCAGCCCCCCCGTCTCACTTGCTCATTCTGTTTCTCCTGGAGCTGCAGGCTGCTCTTTTGCACTTCACTCCTGCCTCTGTTGGCACCTTTTTCCTTCATGCAAAGAAATCTGCAGTGGTCTTGACAGAGCTCCATTGAGTTCATTCATTCCCCACCCTCACTTGCTCGTCCCATTTCTGCCGCTGCTCCAGGCTGCCCTTTTGTACTGGGCTCCTGCCTGCTTTGCCACCTTCTTCTACCCACAAAGAAATGTGCAGCAGTCTCGATAGAGCTCCTTTTATCTCTCTCACTCCCCCTCTCTCACATGCTCATTTTGTTTCTCCCACTGCTGCTGCGCCTTTGTACTGGGCCCTTTTCTGCCACAAAGAAATCTGCAGCAGTCCCGACACATCATGCTGAGCTCGCCACTCCACCCCTCACTCGGCCTCTCCATTTCTGTTAGTGCTGCAGGCTGGCCTTTGTACTGGGCTCTTGCCTGTGTTGCCACCTTTTCCTGCCCACAAACAAATTCATGGGCAGTCAAGATAGAGTTCAGTTGAGCTTGCTCTCCCTCTCTTACTTGCTCATTGTATTTCTCCCAGCGCTGCAACCTGCCATTTGTACTGAGCTCCTGCATGCGTTGGCACCTTTTCTGCCTACAAGGAAATCCACAGCTGTCCTGATACAGCTATGTTAAGGTTGCTCATTCCCCTGTCGTCGTGCTCTTTCTGTTTCTCCTGGCACTGCAGGCTGTCCTTTTGTTCGGCTTCTGCCTCTGTTGGCACCTTTTTCTGCCCACAAAGAAATCTGTAGTAGTCCCAACAGAGCTCTGTTGACCTCACTCACTGCCTTTCTCTTACTCACTCATTCCATTTCTGCCAGTGCTGCAGGCTGCCCTTTTGTACAGGGCTCCTGCATGCATTGCCACCTTGTTCTACCCACAATGAAATCTGCAGCAGTCATGATAGGGCTCCATTGAGATCGCTCACTCCCCCTCTCTCTGTCACTTGCTCTGTTTCTTCCACCGCTGCAGGTTGCCCTTCTGAACTGGGCCCCTGTGTGCATTACTGCCTTTTTCTGCCCACAAAGAAATCTGCAGCAGTCCCAACAGAGCTCCATTGAGCTCACTCACTCCCTCCCTCTTCCCTCACTCACTCATTCAGTGTCTATCAGTGTTGCATGCTGTCCTTTTGTACTGGGTTCCTGCCTGCATTTCCGCCTTCTTTTGCAAAATCTGCTGCAGTCATGATAGAGCTCCATTTAGCTCACTCAGTCCCCCTCTCTCTCTCACTCATTCCATTTCTTCTGGTCCTGCAGGCTGCCCTTTTGTACTGGACTCCTGCCTCTGTTTGTGCCCTTTTCTAGCCACAAAGCAATCTGCAGCAGTCCCGACAGAGCTCTGCTATGCTCGTGCACCCCCCCTCTCTCATTCACTCATTCTGTTTTTGCAGATGCTGCAGGCTGCCCTTTTGTACTGGGCTCCTGCCTGCATTGCCGCCTTCTTTTACACATGAAGAAATCTGCAGCAATCAAAATAGAGCTCCGTTTAGCTCACTCAGTCTCCCTCTCTCACTCACTCATTCTGTTTCTCCTGCTAATACAGGTTGGCCTTTTGTACTGGGTTCCTGCATACATTTCTGCCTTTTTCTGCCCACAAAGAGATCAGCAGAAGTCCCAGCAGTGCTCTGTTGAGGTCACTCACGGCCCCTCCCTCATTAGCTCGTTCCGTGTCTCCCACTGCTGCAGGATGCCCTTTTGTACTGGGCTTCTGCCTGCGTTGACACCTTTTTTTGCCCACAAAGAAATCCGCAGCTGTCCTGACAGAGCTCGTTGAGGTCGCTCACTCTGCCTGTCTCATTCACTCATTCTGTTTCTCCTGGTGCTGCAGGCTGCCATTTTGTAGTTGGCTCCTGCCTCTGTTGGCTCCTTTTTCTGGCCACAAAGAAATCTGCAGCAGTCCCAACAGAGCTCCATTGAGCTTGCTCACTCCCTCTCTCTCACACTCACTCATTCTGTTTCTACCGGCACTGCAGGCTGTTCTTTGTACTGGGCTCCTGCCTGTATTGCTGCCTTCTTCTGTCCATAAAGAAATGTGCTGCAGTCAGAGTACAGCTCCATTAAGCTCGCTTACTCACTCCCCCTTCCTCACTAGGTCATTCTATGTCTCTAGTTGCTGCAGGCTGCCCTTTTGTACTTAGATCCTGCCTGCATTAGTGCCTTTTTCTGCCCACAAAGAGATCTGCAGTAGTCGTGACACAGCTCCATTGAGGTCACTCACTCCCCCTCTCTCATTTGCATATTCCATTTCTGCCAGTGCTGCAGGGTGGCCTTTTGTACTGGACTTCTGCCTGCGTTAACACCTTTTCCTGCCCACAAAGAATTCCACAACAGTCACAATATACCTCCGTTGAGCTAGCTCACTTCCCCCCTCTCTCACTCTCTCAATCTGTATGTGCTGATGCTGCATGCTGGCCTTTTGTACTGGAAACCTGCCTGTGTTGCTGCCTTTTCCTGCCTACAAAGAAATCTGCAGCAGTCCCGCAGAACCTCATTGAGTTTACTCATTCCACACTTTCACTCACTTGTCCTGTTTCTGCCACTGCTCCAGGCTTCCCTTTTGTACTGGGGTCCTGCCTGCATTGCCGCCTTCTTCTGCCCACAAAGAAATGTGCAGCAGTCATGATAGAGCTCTATTGAGCTTGCTCACTCCCCCTCTCTCACTCGCTTATTCTGTTTCTCCCACTGCTGCAGGCTGCCCTTTTGTACTTGGCCCCTGTGTGCATTGCTGCCTTTTTCTGTCTACAAAGAAATCTGCAGCAGTCCCATCACAGCTCTATTGATCTTGTTCACTCCTTCTCTCTCACTCGCTCATTCCGTTTCTGCCAGCAATGCACTGTTCTCCTGCCTGCATTGCTGCCTTTTCCTGCCCACAAACAAATCTGCAACAGTCACGCTAGAGCTCTTATGAGGTTGCTCACTCCCCCATCTCACTTGCTCATTCTGTTTCTCCTTATGCTGCACTGCCCTTTATACTGGGCTCCTGCCTCTGTTGACACCTTTTTGCTTACAAAGAATCTGCAGCAGTCCCAACAGAGCTCCGTTGAGCTCGCTCATTCCCCGCCCTAACTCGCTCCATCCCTATTTGCTGCTGCTCCTGGATGACTTTAGTACTAGGCTCCTGCCTGCATTACTGCCTTCTTCTGCCCACAAAGAAATCTGCAGCAGTCTTGACACAACTCCATTCAGCTTGCTCACTCACCCTCTCTCACTTGCTTGTTCTGTTTCTGCTGGAGCTGCAGGCTGGCCTTTTGTACTGGGCTCCTGCCAGTGTTGCCACCTTTTCCTGCCCACAATAAAATCCACAGCAGTCCTGATAGAGTTTTGTTGAGCTTGCTCAATCCTCCTATCTCACTTGCACATTGTGCTTTTCTGCCCACAAAGAAATCCACAGTTGTTTCGACAGAGATCCATTGAGGTTGCTTACTCCCCCTGTCTTACGTGCTCATTCTGTTTCTCCTGGTGCTGCAGGTGGTCCTTTTGTACTGGGCTCCTGCCTCTGTTGGCACCTTCTCCTGCCCACAAAGAAATCTGTAGTAGTCCAGACAGAGCTCCTTTGATCTCACTCACTCCCTCTCTCAGACTCGCTCATTCCATTTCTGCCAGCGCTGCAGGCTCCCCTATTGTATGGGGTTCCTGCATGCATTGCCACCCTGTTATGCTCACAAAGAAATCTGCAGCAGTCATGATAGAGCTCCATTGAGCTTGCTCACTCCCCCTCTCTCCATCATTCATTCTGTTTCTTCCACCGCTGCAGTCTGCCCTTTTGTACTGGGCCCCTGCATGCATTGCTGCCTTTTTCTGCCCACAAAAAATTCTGAAACAGTCATAACAGAGCACCATTGAGCTCACTCACTCTCCATCCCTCACATGCTCATTCTGTGTCTATCAGTGCTGCAGGGTGCCCTTTCGTACTGGGCTCCTGCCTGCAGTGGTGCCTTTTCCTGCCCACAAAGAAATCCACAGTAGTCCCAACAGAGCTCAGTTGAGCTCAGTCACTCTCCCCTCTCTCAGTTGTTTGATCCTAATCTGTCCCAAACACTGATTTCCAACAGTGACTGTGGTATTCTGCTCCTGGAGTACAAAAACACATTTCGGCCAGGATATGAAAAATGGCAGCTATACTGTTCATAAGGAGGTGTGGGAAAATGCCAGTGTTGAAAAAGTGGCACGAAAATATTACTAATTTGTGAAGTTACATGGGTGCATGGAAACTGCACAATGCACGCTCATAATACAGTCATTTTACAGATTAACAGGATCCTCTGGTGACAGTTGTAGCATGATCTGTAAACCAGAGCAGAAGGGTGACCTAGAGTGAGGGCTTATCAGTGTGTGGTATTTGCGAGCATGCAATTTAAGAAAAAAAGAAAAAAAAAATCTGACTGTTTCTATGTATTGGAGGGAGCTCTGGTGACAGCTGTAGTAAGGTTGAGAAGGCAGAGTGGAAGACTAAGCATGAGTGGTTATCAGTTTTTGCAGAAGTAGTTTAAAAAAATGTTTGTCTGTTTTGTATCTCAAGAGGTGTGGAGAGGACACACAGCAACAGCATACAGAGGAGAGTGAAAGCTGGAGTGCAGTTTGGAGCAGCCAGTTGAACAAAGCTTTGGGAAAAAAACAAAACAAACAAACTGTTAAACAGAAACAAATGATCACTGTATGACAGTGGGAAGAATGGGAAGTATGACTAAGTGGCAGGTGGTGTGACTGAGAGACGGCAGCCTGGAAGAAACAAAACTAAAAGCAAGATACCAGTGAGTAGTGCCAAACAGTGGGGGTGAGGGATGGGGATATATGACACATTTCACCATGTACATTAATTGAGGATGATGTAATAAAAACTATTTGTATAAATGTAAGATTCTGCATGTATACAAATACTCAGATAAATGGATTTATCACACTCCATTTATGTCCACCCCCATTTCATAAATTTACTTATATTTATTGCCCATAATGGGCTTTCTGTTTACTGCTCATTTTAATTACGTGCTTTCCTGGACCTTATGATGTTCTTTTTCTCCTCCAAATCCTTTTGTTAGCCCCTGGTACTTTTTTAATAAAACTTTATTGATTTTTCAGTAAAAGAAAAGAGACAGTACAGCAGCAACACTATTAATAATGTACAACGCTGAATAACATATTAGCACTTAATACAGTCTAATTAAAAAAAGCCCACTGCTTGTGAATCTTTATATTTTGCTACCCAAATGGGTGTTAAAAAGAATCTTGATCTACATTGCCATGAAAAATCTTCAAATAGGGCAAAATGGCTAATGAAAAACTAAAAGGTGCAGGTCACACCGGGAGACAAGCATCTTGTTGCTCAGTTTGCCTTTCCTGGTGAAACAATTGCAATGAATAAATAAATAAAAAGTGCTGACCTTTCCCACTCTTCCCAGTGGCATAAGGCATTAACTCCTTTAAGCCTCTTGGTATATATCAATCAAGATGTATTCAGTTTGGTTGCTGTAATGATCGAATACAAAGCAAATTATATATGTTCTTGAGAGGTACCCTGTTTGGTATCAATAATTAATTGAATCTCAGGACTGCCTATCTTCTCTGAGGCCAACAAAATAAAGGACAATGTTTGCAAATAGGACCACAATTGTAAATACCTATAATGATCTCTGTGGAATATACCATATCAGTCTTGAAGTACAGCAAATGTAAGAGGATCCTTAGAGTCAAAGAGTTGATGGTAATAAGTATGGCCCAATCTTGACCATTGTGAAAAAAAATATTAGAAGTACTTATTGGGTTCTGCTCATTGTAGGCCAGATCAGCAACAAGGCATACTTCAACTGGGGATAGAGATATGAAAGATATTTGTGCCATACCTTTAATATCTCCTGGGAGAGATCATAAAAATGTGACAAGTGTACCAGGAATTTAGAAGAAACAAAACCTGGCTGATCAGTATTATAAAGATCTTTTATGGCCAACTCAATGTCTTCCTAATACGCCAAATAGTAAACATTTACTCAGCAACAAAAGATCTGAAGTTTACTGGCCCAGTGGTGTAGAGGGCAGAGGCACTGGCACCTTTCCTCAACCCATGCTGGTGACCCGAGTTTGGGAATGGACTTGGGGTGCCGGGGGTTGGCAGGAGGCAGAGAGGATTGAGCATCTGGAGGACTGCTCTCCTCTCCAGAGGTGGGATCAGGGAATGCATCGCTCAGCAGTGGCCTCCAGTGGAGACTGGAAGCACTATCTAAGCATGCACTAATGGGGACAGAAAACCAGGTAAAAATGGTGCCTGAAGTGAGCTGCTTGATGGCCATCTGCAGTTTCGCTGTGGCACCCACCTGCATCCATGTTCCACTGGGATTTGGGGTCTCCCTGTGTCCCCACTGTGGAGGAAAGCTGCAGGAGTCTGGGTGTCCATGGTAGAGGTGGTGGGTGGCTGGATGTCCCCAAAGGGAAGCAGCTCAGGTGGCCAAAGAAGTGAAAAATAGATACTAAAAAAAGATCCGAAGTTTGAGAAGCATGGACGTAAGATTTGAAATTGGAAAGTTCCAGCTCTCCCCTGCCCCCACTGGTAACAAATATAGAACAGAAGCCTGTATCCAGGGATTTCTACCATTCCAAATAAAGTTTATAATAAGCCAAATCCAATCTTTTAAATAAGCCCTAGAAGGAATAATGGGTAGAGATTATAAAAAGGAAAGAACCTTAGGCAACACTATCATACGGACAACTTCAATACGCCACATAAAAGACAATGGTAGAATGAACCAATGCTTAAAATCCTCAATAGTAGTTAATTTATTAATTCATTTAGTTTTTGGTAATCAGGTAGGTGTGCTAGCCATAAAAATGATTATTTTCAGACAAGACCCGGGAGGTTACAAACATAAAGCAGTACAGTGGGATGTGACTTTAGACAGTAACTGGCATGGTAGAGTTTTAAACAACTATGCAAAAACAAGCAGTCAGATTTCAATATTAGGATACAAATACAGTAACATCATACAAATAGTGAGAACAATAATAATCTTGTTGACAAGAGACAAGTATAGGCCAATGGTATGTACCATTCGGCTAGACAAATACATAGTTTGCATAAGTGCTAAGCTGGCAAATCACTAGAAACTCTATAATAACACCATGAAATGGCCAGTGAGAGTTAGAGTAGAGAGAATAAGGGTCTAAAATGGGTAGAGGAGAATACTATGGTAGAAGAGTAGTTAGGGGGGAATAAAGCACGTACAAGGGGTAAGTTTACATAGGTTAGACCGATAAGCTATCTCAAAACAGGGATGGCTAGGCACTGCCTGGACATGTAGGGGAAGAGAGTTCCAGAGTTTGGGAGCAGCATAAGAGAAATCATAGGTTACCCTGGAGGTTTTGCATCTCGGCACATGGAGTAGTGATTTATCAGAGGACCTGAGGCCATAGGGGGAGGTCGACAGAAGAATAAGGGAGGCCAGAGATGCCGGGACATTGGGTCTCATAATGCTATCCACCTGTGTGCCAAAGGAGAATCATCGACAATTTGGGGGAGGCCATTTTAAGTCACCATAAAGCTGACATTGATGTTTTAGTCATGGTGATGCAGAAGCATAGCGATAGATGGAGTTATACATTGCGTCCCATCTGAGCAAGGTTGCCTTGGAAGCATTTATACAAGTTGCCGCTCCATAAGTCAGAGCAGGGAGTAGAATGCCTCTAGTAATAGCCAGTCTGGCAGAGGGTGTCAGGATACAACTAGTCTTGTAAACAAGCCCAGTCTTGGAGTTTACATCCTTGCATGAGGACATAATATGTTGGCCTAGGTCAAGAGAACCATTAAGCAGGACTTCAATTTATTTGAAAGAGCTGACCATCTTCAGTAAAGAACCATCAAGGCAGAAGACATCACGTTGACTTTGTGCCAACCTAAGTTTTGCTGCCATGACAAAGACCATTACCTGAGTTTTTGCCAGATTAAGCAATAGTTTGTGCCTGGAAAGCCAGGACTGCACATCTTTAAAGACAAAGGAGAGGTTAAGATTTATCTCTGACATGCTATTTGAGCTATGGTACAGAAAAAAGTTGCCTGCATATAGGAGAGATAAGCAGTATGGGATATCCTGAGTAATGTGTCATTTATGAAGGTAGAGATGAGAAGGGGACCTAAGATGGAGCCCTGGGGAACACCAGTGTTAGCCTAAGGAGTTCATAATTCAAGGTGTCCAACAAAGCTAAAAATTTAGTTAGATCAATTCCCAAATACTTAATAGATATCCTGGACCACTTTACCAGGTAGATTTGCCGTATGCTATCTGCTGGTGAACAGTGATATGCTATAACTTCAGTTTTCAGTTTATTAAGATGGAATCCAGCCAATATCTTAAATTCCTTAAAATATGAGTTGCCCCAAGTAGGGAATTAGTTGGGTTGGTGAGAGTTAGTAGGACGTCATCCACAAAGAGAGCTATTTTATATTCTCTACCTCTAACTGAAACACCCTCAACTTCTTGTGACAAACATAAAGAGCAAACCAGAGAGGGAAAAGAGGATGACCTTGTTGAGTGCTCCTAAAAAGATGAAAAGGGGGAGTAAAGTAACCATTGATGAATACGTATGCTTTTGAATTGTCATAGAGGACTTTCAACATATTAATGAAAGAAAGGAGGAAACCAACATTTTGCAAAGTTGCCCACACAAATGGTCATGATACAGGGTCAGAGGTCTTCATCATGTCCAGGCTGACCAGGATGAGGGGGATAGATCTCTTAGCAACATGCTCAAGCAGAAGATACATTCTGTGAATATTATCCTGGACCTGCCTCTTATGTAAAAATCTAGCCTGGTCCTGGTCCACCAAGGATGGGAGAAGACCCTCAAGTCTAGCTGCATATATCAAAGTTAAAAACTTGTAGTCTGAATTTAACATTGAAATAGGCCTATATGACTCCTGAGTGGGGTCCTTATTTGGCTTTAGAAGGGCTGCTAAAATTACTTGTTTCCATGAAGGAGGCAAAGGTTTCTCATCCTATACTGTTTGTATTGCCCTCAAAAGAACAGGAGCAAGATGTTGCTGCAGGAGCTTTACCTTGTAAAAATCTGAGAGGAAACCATCTGTCCCAGGACACTTACCATGTTTTGCACCCTGTATTGCTCTCTCAAGTTCTTCCAGTGTAATTGGTGATTACAAAACAAAAACCTGAGAGGGAAACAATGTAGGTAAATTTGCACTGGACAAAAAAGACAACTCTGTATTCTTGGCTGGAAGGTTGCCATTCTCAGCATATAGAGAAGCATAGTATGAGCTGAGCCCTTAACATTGTATCAGTCTTGTGGGAAATCTTCCTCATAGCTGGATCTCTCATTTTGAGAACTGTAGCCACAAATCCAGTCAGACCGAACATGCTAGTTAAGTACCATGCCCCTCTGGGCCCACACTGTCATAAGTAATATAAGGCTGATTCTGTTTTTTGATCTATGACTGTTTGTGTATCTGCCTGGACCTGACGTATGTGAGAACGGACAGTCTTATCTCCCCCCATTAATTTTTCTTGAGATTTTGGAGGGTCTTATAAGGGACCTGAAGTTGTTACCCCTTTCCTTATACTTAGCAGATGGAAATCAAAACAGTCTCCCTCCCGTAAAACTGCTTTCAAAGCATCCCAAAGGATGCTTGAAGGGATCTCCTCCTGATCTATTATGCTTCAAGTAAACCTTAATCTGGTAAACTAAGTCTGCTATTAAAGACTGATCCCACAAATAAGCTAAATTCAAATACCAAAAAGATCATTTAATAGGTTTAGGCCACGAGAAGGCAGTCAATATGGGGGCATGGTTGAAATGAAAGATCAGGCCTATATCAATGGAAAGAAGATCTGCAACACGTTCTACTGGGGAAAAAAATAATCATGTCTGGCTGAGTTGTCATAGCGAGGTGAATAATAGACAAATGCCTTATCCCTAGGGTGCAGGCAGAGCCATGCGTCGACAAGGTCTACATGTTGTACTGTGGATCTCACACATTTGAAAACCTCAGAATATCTGAATGCTTTTGGATTTAAAGAATCCAAGATTGGGTTGAGAGTTAAATGAAGACCACCCCCCCCCACAAAAGTCTTTCTTTTAAAGTTGCTGTTAATAAAGCAAAGAATTTTACAAAGACAGCCTTCATTGTGGCAATAGGGGAAATACGAATTTGCCAGGGTCACTTCCTAACCATTCAAAAGACCATTTACTAAGATAAATATATCCTCAGGGTCTATTTCAATAATATGAGAATTGAAACCAAGCCCTTTCTGACAAAGAATGAAGACCCGTGCTGCCTCCATGAGAAGTAAGAAGCATAGAACATTCTTTCAAAGACAAAGTTTAAAAATGTCTCAGTCTCCACAGAAGTCAAATTAGTTTCTTGTAGAAATGGTTCTGGGTGGTGAATGCACCAACCCAAATGTGCCTACCATCAGGGCACCAGGGAATTCATTGCACATTCTTTGTCCTCATGCCCATATCTAAAGATTTTAACTCCAGGGGGATCAGACCCTGTGCTAAGGAGCAGGCGAACCTTGGAAATTGGCTCCCTAATGACAGGCACACTTGGTTCGGAGCATGAAGTGCCTGTGGTGTGTAGAAATAGTAAGTTGGCCTCTTGTTGTCAGCAATACTGTAGAAGCCTAAAACATTTAACTGGATTGGATATACCATTGACATTGTAAATACCTGGGACTTCCCCATACCTAACACAACTAATCTTACCATAAAAATGACATATCTTACTAATTATGCAAGTGCCCCAGCCAACTAAATGGGAACAAAGGAGGGGAACCCCCCCTAAATTAACACCCCCAAGAGGGAGAATAGAAGAACAGGCAAGGCCACAATGTAAATACTGGTATACAGGCAGCCAAACAATAACCTTGACATTAAAATCTCTGTACATTATTAGGTACCCCAACCATATTGCATAAAAACAAAATGTTGTAAACTGCTCTCTCCACAATACACATCTAAATACTAAATAACTGCCAACAGAACTTTCCCAACTATCAATTAAGTACATCTGCCTTAACAGAAACAGTCATGTACAACCAATAATTAAACCACTCCAAAAAATTCCCAAATCCAAATTATTGATACAAAAAAGGAACCAAGGAAGGCCCTAGCTCCCCCAGATCTGCCCTAATATTGACATCCAGAAATGGGAGACTAAAGTAACATTTCCTTATGGAAGAAAGGTGACAACTTCCCTTGGGGTAAGACATGACATAACCATGTGCCCCCAATGACATAAGCCTGAGGCTAATAGGACCAGGCTGATGAGAAATAATATGTCTAAATATAAATGATAAGACCGAATAGTAAATATCGTAATTGTCGCCTAGGTCCGGATGTCCTTCTGTGGGATAATATCTCCGATGATGAGAAAAAAATGAATTAACTAGCCCTAAAGAGGAAGAATAACCTAAACAAATATAATGACTAATGCCCGCGCACCACCAGCTTACTTACTACTATTTCTGAAAACCAGGCATAAGAGGTATATAACACTGGGAATAATGTTTGCCCCGAATCACCCATAATAAAAAATGTAGCTACACCAACAACAATTGCTAAGTATAATCTTAAATTTAACTCCCCCCCCAAAAAAAGGGAGAGTGACACTGTTATGAAAAAGGAGAAAAAACTTAAATCCAAAACCTTTGACAGATTAAAAAAAAAACTGCCAGAGATAGAGGGTACATGGATGGAAATAAATCTCCTAAAATCTGAGTATCTACAGTGTAATTACTGACCCATCCTCTAACCAACCTACCAAATATTTCTGGAATTAGAAGTATGGTAGTTGCAGCCCAGTCAGATTGGATACCAACTCCATATTCTCCACAGCAATGATTTGATCTACATCTAGTATGATTAGTCATCACTGAGAGTGGACCTGGGGGGGGCGCCTCACTGGTTCAGCTGCAAACCCAAACTCCCACTCCAACTATAGGGAGAAAGAACCCTATGAGGAGGCCACAAATATGTTTACACCCACTGACTTCCTCTGTATCCTAAAACAAAAAATCTACATCAATGGTGGCACCACTCCACATGGACCTAATAGTACAATATAGAACAATCTTGTAAGTCATCTGAAAGCTACCCTATCAGCTAACATGAACTCCTTTTATAACAATGAATGCTAATTAAAAAGAGGGGATTGCCATAAGAATTAGTAACCCAATTTAATACTGTCCCAATGCAGCATTTCAAGTCTAAACTAGTATTCGCAAATCAGACTAAGTCTTCTCAGCCAAATGACTGCAAAAGTGCTTTTATATCTTCTAATTTATACTCCTGCCTGTGCTTTTTGCTTTTGGGAGATAACTTGGACCATGTTTCTTTTTGTAGGCTCCATTTTTCTTTGGCTGTTTCTGTGTCCATTGAGTCATCCTGCAAAGCAATGTTCCTTTTGCATAGCTCCTGAAAAGCTGTATCAGTGTCTTTGAAAAGACAAGGTCCATCTGGAAAAAATATGTTGAGCTTGGTTACAGGGTTCTAAATTTAGTACCCTGGGTCTTTAATAAGCATAGTAATGGAGCATAAGCTCTACACTGTTATTGAATAGCAGGAGAATAATCATTGTTGAAATACAGTCTTTGCCATTTGTAGAAAAGTTTGCCTTTCTTTCAGACACAATGCAGAATCTTCTGCTTAGTGGCATAACTAAAAAAAATGAACTATAATTGATTCCGGGTGAGCTGCACCTGAAATAGGCTTTGCTGCCAATGATCTGTGGGCCTGTGCTATTTGTAAAGGTCCCAGGTCGGCTGCATCGAGTTGTGAGTCAAAAATAATCTTGTAGAACTAGTGCGCTGTTCATGCCCTCTACTCCCTACTTCAAACCACAAATTCTTAAGTTGTTTCTGCGAGGCCTATTTTCTCGGTCTTTGCAGTTATCCTGTGTGGCTTGCTGATCTCGCAATAACTTTGTGAATAATCATTCTAGTCTGTCTACCCATGTATCGGTAGATGAAACTGCCTATTGTAAGCCTACTGTTCTCCCCTCAAAGGTCAGTAAAGCAGTTTTTTTAACCTAGTATTTATGTGCCCTACTTGCTTCCTTTCTCCACTCTCTCAGACATCCTCTCCTGTAGGCTCCTTTCCCCATCGAGATCTGCTCCTAGAGCACACGGTTCCACACTATCTTACCCCTGGTATACTCCCCGGGTAGGGGTGAGGAGTGACACCCCCCATGCTTACATCCCCAAACCAACATACTTGTGTTGTGGAACCGGTGCAGCAGAGTCTGCCAATGAGCCTGGAGACCTTCCAGTGAGGTGTCATTGCCTAGGAGAAACCAAGGTGTTTTTCACTTGTTCTTCCTCCGATATCGGCATGCAATGAGGGTCTATAAGCCAGGAGGCAGGCTGAGAAATGCCTCCCATGGGGCATCTCTGCTGACATCTGCCCAATGCCGTTACTGCTTCTCCAACTACCACACCTTCCACCCGGGATCCCCTAGATGGAGGTATCACAGTGGGAGCCTGTAGTTAACCCCCTCAGAGAAGAAGAGTGGCCACTGGGTGCTCTATCCTTCTCCTCCCTGGCTGACCCCCAACAGCCCATGCTCACTCTCAAACCCAGGTCACCAGCATGGTGCAAGGTAAGGCATCCAGTGCCTCAGCCCTCAGCACCACCGGGCCAGTCCAGTAAAGCAGTTTTTAGTTCAGATTACAAATCATGAAACTCCGTTCTAAATTCCTGATGCTCAGTAAAGATATCAAACACTGGTGGTTGAGGTGGTTCCTGGGAGCAGGCTGGTTAGAAGAAGATTCAGTTCAGTTCAGTATATTGTGAAGGGATAGATTTCATTGAGCATGCTTATTTGCAAGGAGGTCTCTTATACCACATACGTATTAGACATAGAGAATCACATGAAATCACATTTCAACTGCCAGGTCAGAGGAGGGCAACTAAAATAGTGAAGAGTCTGCACCAGAAGCCATACAAAGAGAGATGAGCTGAATATGTATGTCCTTGAGGAATGGAGGGAGAGGGGGACATGATTGCACCATCTTCATAGTAGAGTACAGATAGGCCACTGCTGGGTGAGAACTGAACTTCAAGTAAGTGAAAAAAACACAACAAAACACTGATTATGCTGCAAATTTTGATAATTGGATGGGCAGCCATAAAGTGCCCACATTGGAATTCTACAAGAACCCCAGAGGAGATCCAGCAATGTACGTTATACCAGCATTTAGCTGGTATAACTTATGGATGCCCCCGGGAGTCCTATAGACCCATCAGCTGTCCTGTTGAATGTGCACTATGACCCACCCCAATGCCCAGAACACCCCAGTGGGGCCTTACAGGGCTACCCATACCCCCATACCCTCAAAACAGCAATAGACAGGAAGCCCCAGAGGGCGGTGCTGCTATCCCCCACCCATGCCCAACACCACGAGTTGCCCACGGCATATGCAGCATACAACAGCCCTGAAAGTCCAGTGTCCCCCCAAACTGTACAATAATAAGATTAAATCCAATCCCAAGTCCCTGGTAGTCTAGTGTCCCCTCCCAACCTGAACTGTGCAAAATTAAAATTAATTCCATCCCCGATTCCCTGGTTGTCTAGTGCCCCCCCACCCAAACTGTACAATAATAAAATAAATTCAATCCTGAGTCCTTGTAGTCTAGTGTCCCCACCCCTCACCCCACTGTGCCAGCCCACCCAGCACCCCCACCCATCCCAGCCAGTGACTAGCACAGCCCACCTCTCACTCCCGGCTGGCACGCGACTAGAGTGCAGTATTAATGCTACTGCACAGATGCACTCAGAAGTAATATCTGAGTGCATCTGTGCAGTAGCACTAATACTGCACTCAGTCAGCAGCTGGTTGTGGAGGTAAGTGGTGGGCTGTGCCAGTCACCAGCTGCATGGGTGGGGGTGCTGGTGGACTGCACGGTGGGATGGGGGGTTGGGGGACACTAGACTACCAGGATCTCAGGATTGGAGTTATTTTATTATTATACAGTTCGGGTGGGGAGGGGACACTAGACAACCAGGCTGGTGACTAAAGGGTCGGGGCATGGGTGAGGTGGGTTGACAACATCATCCCAATGTTGCAGCTTGTGACATGCTCACCAGGTATGTCCGCAGTTTAGTGTACCTGGCCGCATGTTGTAAGTCACAGGACTTAGCTGCAGTGACCCTGCCCCTTCTAGAATAGGGTTCAGGGTCATTGTCACAGTTGTAGGTGGCACAAGTTGCGTTCCACAGCAACTTGCGCCACCCTTCTAGAATTGGGCCCATTGTTTTAGCTAACCTCTTTTTACAGGAAAAGACAGGCTTTGTTTTGCAGGTTATCAGAAAGTACATGTCTTTATAACATGCTGTTTACTGTATGCTAATATTTATTTTATGTAAAACTATAACATATTTTCTTAAATGTGTATGTCTTGAAATATCGTCTTTTGAATTACTTTATTTTAAGAGCTGAATAGAAAACTCAAATTATGGTGGTCTAGGGTGCATAAGTCATGCTTGAAATTTATCAATTGAAGTTATCTGTTACGTCCTGTGAAACACAATGCTGTCCACTGTTGCTTGGGCTTAAGTTTGGGTGAAACCTGTTGTGTCCAAACTGATAGGAAAGGACTCCTTACCCATTTAACCATTACCACTTTATCTAAAACTGCACAATAAAGTCTTTGTCTCTTCATGTGAATAATAACTGTGCTGGCTTAAGATATTCCTTAGGCCTATCTGACCGTTAGAGTGGTCTATCTCACACACACACACACACACACACACACACACACAAATGTCTGGAAAACTGTGACTAGTTGAATTATGAACATCTCCAGCACATGTCAATTATTTTAGCTTTGTAGCTAAAGTTATTACATTCGTAAGCAATAAAATGTTATAATGAGAGTGTCTTTTTTTTGTTAAACAGCAGGCATGGTTATTCTAAAATTAGTCTATACAATGAACCCCTACTATAAAGGCTTTTATTGGAGAATCACACACACACACACGCACACACACACTTAATTTTGTGCTTCAACGTTTGTAAATATGTATCAGAAGTGTTGTATCATATCATAGTTTTATTTCTGGTTCTTAAATAAAGCTTCAGAACAACCCCTCTTAATGTTTCTTTCCAATTAAAACAAAATCCCTATTCATTTCAGTGGAAGAAACTTTTAATTATTTCATTTGCTTCTGTTTTACTGTACATACTTTTTGATTTAATATTTGTAAATATGTATTAGAAGTGTTATATTATATCATAGTTTTATTTCCGGTTCTTAAATACATCTTACATCCTTTAAAACATCCCCTTAATGTTTTTTCCCCACGTAAACAAAGGCCCCATACATTTTAATTGAAGAAGTTTGGTTTACTTTGTCTGCTTGTGTTTCACACAGTTTGTGCTTTAACATTTGTAAATATGTGTTGTATTATAACATAGTTTTATTTCAGGTCATATCTGTTTTAAACCATTTCCATCTAAAATATATTTGTGATTCTACTGGCCAAGACCACCTCCCAAGTATTTAAATGTAATGACTACTAATAAATGGGTCTTCTAGGCCATTATTGGTCTATATTACACTGGTTCATGGTTTCCGACCTTGCTTGGGGGTGTGTTTAGATCCTTTGTACCTCATAAAAGTCAGTGTATTAGCACACAACAGCCCATTTACAGCCAGCAAACCAGAGGTCAGTAAGACTTTTGAATAGTTTCAAGTTTTTAAAAACTGTTGTGGCCTAAACTTTTAAATGGCTAATTATTTTGCAAAACAGCTTTCTCCGGTTGGCTTCCATGATCTTGTTTTAAAATCAAAAGGCTCACAGGGAGTGAAGGTAAGTGCACTTAATTTTATAGTTTTCATTAATTTGAGTGGTTAAAAGGAAACTTATAAAACTATAACCTAAACATAACTAAAGGTTTCTAAACTGATGTTTAACTAAATAAATAAATAAATAAATAACCTACCTTTTTAATAATTTAGGTTTGCTGGCCTTGTCTATAACAAGCAATTATCTGGCAGTGCCTGATAGAGCTTCACCTGGTATGCCAAATTAAGTTTTTCAAAAATGTTATAATTGTGTGTATAGTAATGTATTTACTTTAAAAGGTTTTGCCGTTCATCATACAGAAAACTATGGTCTATTTTACAGATGTAAATAGGACTAACAATACAATGTCATGCTTTACCTTTCGTGCATTTATAACTATCACTGTATACTGTGAGCCAGGGTTTTAAACCTCTAACAAACTGGTTTATTAATAGTCTGAACATTGCAGAAAGATGTTTTACATGTTGCTGCTAAAATATAAAAAGCTGCTGAAGTTTGCTTTTTAATATGTAAAACTGTAAAAATAAATTAACAGCAGCATATGCAGTAATTAGTGCTGACTTATAAACTGTTTTTATTTTTGTAATAGAAATGGATCAAGCGGGGCCATCATCCAGAACTATAACACTAAGGAATGAGAACCAAAAAGCAGGTCTGTTGCAATTAAAGTAGCCAAATTTGTGTTACTACATTACCAAAAGTGTTTAAAGTTTTTTACAATGCATGTTAATATTAATTTTTAATATTGTGCAGCAGTTGTTGGAGCGAGTAAGGCCTACTTTGGGCAGTAATGGTTCTGTACAGCTACACTTTGATTGTGATAGTTTAAATGACCCTGCCTTTTCATTACATCGAAATGCCCAAGAGTTAAATGCTGATGAATGTTTAGAGCATATTGCAAATGTATTAAACAGCAAAATGGAATTGTGTGCTAATGAGACATTAATGTTGGTAGTCATTGTTGTGAGAAATGTGAATGGGGGAGTTTCCAGAGATGTTAGAAGTGTTTTATCTAGCCACATTGTCAAGCAGAAAGCAAGGCATCTAGTTCATTTGGTGAATCAAAATAATGCATTATGCTTTGCCAAGAATGTAGTGGCTTTGCTATACCCTCAAATAGTTGACCAATAGATATTAACAAAAGCTGGAGATTTACAGAGAAGGGTTGGGCTGTCAGAAAAAATAATGGTAGATTGAAGCCATATACATCAATCTGAGGCAGAGCTAGATGTGACCATCTTTGTTTTTTTATGAACAAAGCTGGAGCATGGCAAATGTTTCTTTCATCTCCTAAAGAATGGGCAACATCTGTATTTATTCTTTTACATGAAAACCATTGCTATGGTATTAAAAACCTCAAAGGCTTTTTTAGGGCCAGAAATGTACGTGAGCATTGTAACAACCTTTTCGCACACAAAGGTTCACACACAGGCTTGAACATGTAATATGCATGCAGATCATTTGGTTGTAGTAAAGTACAAAGTGAAGTGGTACAGTGCCCTGACTGTAGTAAACATTGTAGATCCACAGCCTGCTATGGATGGCATAAACTGGCATACCTCAATTGTCATTTATCAAAATTGTGCGTATCATGTGGAAAACCTCATGGTGAGCACCATATTTGTTTTAAGTCAAAGTGCCATAATTGTCCTATGACTGCACACCCTTTTGAAACTCACTTACGCTACATCCAGCCTTTAAAGTCACCACCTCATTCAGCTAGTTGTATATATATATTGTGATTTTGAATACATGCAAGATGTCAGCCCAGGTGACTCTAGACATATTCCAGATTATATCTATGCCCTTGAAAGAGGTTGAAAGTGGGAGTTTAAAGGCACTGATTGTGTCACCCAATTTGTAAAAGGTTTCAAGGGTACACTTTCATAGCTCACAATTCAAAGGGGTATGAAGGTCACTTAGTTTTAAACCAGCCTGTAAAAGAAAAAAATGGAGTGGAGTTATTGACTCAGGGGAGTACATTGATGTCCATAACTATAAAACAGCTAAATAACCAATTTATAGACTGCATAAATTTCCTTCCAATGATGCTCACAGTGGTGCCATGGGCTATAGGGTTTTAGGGGGTAAAAGGCTACTTTTTACACTTTTTCAACAAACCAGGAAAATCAGAATTATGTAGGTCATATGCTGCAATACAAAGTTTGTGGTGTAGACTACATGATGGCTGATGGGGAAAAAAAACTTTTGGAGTGGTTTGAAATGCATAAAGATGATATGTTTGACTTTAAAAAGGAATTACATCATTACTGTAAGTCAGATGTGGAGATTCTAAAGCAGTCTGTGAAATGTTTCAAGATAGTGTTGAGCAGATATTTCAAGATGATGCAAAGGATAGGGCCACATTGACCCTTTCAGTATATCACTATAGTATCAGTTTGCATGGCCATATTTTGGTTTAAATTTTTAGTGTCAGATGCCATAGGGATTATACCCACTGAAAACTATCACTGCCAGTGCAAGCATTATTCCACACCAGCCATACAGTGGTTGATGTACATTAGGAAGCAAGAAAATGCTTCCATACAGCATGCAATAAATGGTGGGGAAGTACAGATAGGAACTTATTTTCTTGATGGTTATCTGTAATAGACAGTGTCCCCACAGCCTTTGAGTTTTTAGGCTGCTTTTATCATGGCTGTCAGGTGTGTTACTTTGAAGACCTGTTGAACCCAGTGCTTAACACAACCTACAGACATTTATATTACCTAACCATCCAGAAATTAAACCATCTCAGACTTGAAAAAGGTATGCATGTTAGGGTTATGTGGTAGCATGAATGGAAAAAGTTGGTGTGTGTGTGTGTGTGTGACAATCCACGGGTGCATGCTTTTTTGAAAGCAAACCACTTTCCAGAGCTGATGGACCCCTGTGAATCATTTTATGGGGGACACACAAATGCACTGCATTTATATTACTATGCTCAACCTGATGAGAAAATCCATTATTATGATTTTACCAGTTTGTATCCCCATGTGATCAAGACCAAGACATACCCCATAGGGCACCCAATGGTCACATATAAGAATTTTAGGGATCTCAGACATTATTTGAGAGTTATTAAAGCTAAAGTGTATCCATCCTGTGGCCTTGTTTTACCTGTACTGCCCAGCAGGATAGGTGGAAAGCTAATGTTAACACTGTCACGTATGTGCCGAGACAGCACAGCAGTCACATCCTTGTACCCCTTTAGATGATCAGCAATCTCTGGAGGGTTCATGGTGTTCTGAGGAATTAAATCTGGATTTAGAGAGGGGGGTACAAGGTGGCCGAGGTGTATGAAGTATGGCACTACCCAAAGAAATCTGACAGTCTTTTCAGAGAGTATATTAAATTATACCTAAGGTGAAAGAAGAATCTTCAGGGTATCCAACTTGGTGTACTACTGATGTAAAATGTAAAGCATATATTAATCAGTATTATGCTAAGGAGGGTGTTGTTTTAGAGTCAGAAAATATGGCATACAACCCTACTCAAAGACAGATTTTGAAACTGTTTTGAATTCATTGTGGGGAAAATTTGGTCAGCGACCAATTTGATGAACACTGCCATTGTCAAGGATGCTGAAGATCTCTTTCAGTATCTTTTCACAGATCGCTACCACGTATCTGGTCTGTACTTTATCAATGATGATACAGCATCAGTATGCTGAAAAAACACTGAAAAATACTATGCTAATTCTACAAACATTAATGTTGTTATAGTGGCCTTTACCACAGCCTATGCTAGACTTAAACTGCACAGTTTACTTGAAAGCTTACAGGGCCGCTGTCTGTACTATGGCACAGACTCTGTCATATTTGTTAGCAGGCTAGGCAATTGGGATCCACCACTGGGTGACTATTTGGGTGATCTGACCAGTGAACTACCACCTGATGAACACATTGTGGAGTTTGTCAGGTGGTCCTAAAACCTATTGTTACAAACTGACCAATGGCAAAATTTGTATTAAGTGTAAAGGAGTTATATGTCATGTGGCAAATAATGCAAAGGTTAATTACAGCTGTCTCAAATCACTAGTTGACCATTTTGTCAAGGATGGGGGTGCAAATAAAGGTGTTGGGGTACAGTCAGTCAGTATAGGATTGAAAAAAAATGAGCAGAACAAAAAAAGCATCACTATTGAAAACAAGCCAAAAAAAAAAAACAAACTTGCAGGGTTGTATACACCAAAAGCATTTTAACTGAGATTTTAAAACACTGCTTTATGGCTTCTGACTGTGGTATGGATATATGCTTGGGGCAACCATTTTCCTGTATTTTGGCAGGTCTATCAAACTCTGGAAAAAGTTACTTTATTTAAAACATGCTGGATGCAGGTCTCAATGCTTTAACCAAATTTCCAGAAAATATTATCTGGTGTTATAGTTGCTAGCAACCTTTGTGTACAAATTTTGTGGCAAATTTCCTCAGTTGACATTTATAGACAGTACTCCTAGCACTGTACAAGATGATGAAATATTACCTCCCCACAAAGTAAATCTTTTAATTATAGGTGACTTAATGGAAACAGCATTTGAAAACTGTGAAATTCAAAAAATGTTTTACTCAGTACTGCCATCACATAAATGTTAGTATCATGTATGTCACACAAAATTTGTTTGTCCAGGGTAAAAAAAGCCAGACTATAAATTAAATGCAAATTATGTAGTGTTATTTAAGAACCCCAGAGATAAGCTACAGGTTAGTACACTGCCTCACCAGATGTACCTTGGAAAGGTGAAATTTTCTGAACAGGTCTTTGAGGATGCAACTCAGAAGGCCTATGATTATCTTTTGGTCAAATTTAAAACCTCAACACCTGAATCCTACCTCTTAAGGTCTGGCTTGTTTTCCCCTGATTTACCTGTTACATACACCATGAAAAAAGAGCCTTACAAAAATAAGCAATGTGACAATTGTTCATTGTAGCCAGACGTTCATAGTACTGAGACATGTCAGCACATCTGAAAAGAAACCTTGCATTGCTTAACTCATTGTGTCCTAGCAGACGCCTGTAGTCATCAGTAAAAAAACACTGGTGTGTCCTGAGGACGTCTGCAGAAGTTGACTACTGACTCCCAGTGTGCCCTTGCAATGTCTGGAGAAGTCATTTATATATGTTAATATATATTGTAACAGAATATAATATATATTTGACTGCATAGCACCGTTAGAAAGATAATTTTATGCTGCACAACTTTGTCACTGATATTTTGTGTATATCATGTATAATTTAGGAGTTATATGCATTTGTTTATGGTATGATGTGTGTGGTTGAGATTTAGCCCTCAAATCTCATTAAAGCACCTTGACTAAAATAGGGAAAAATTACATTTTATAGTAAACAGATATCTTTTTTTTAGCAAACATAATATAAAAACACCATCTAATGTCTGTATGCTTAATTTAATGTTGATATTTTACATATTTTCCAACAAAAAATGGCTTATGTTGCCCTTTTTTAGTGAAAAAAAAATATTTAGTTTGCTCTTTCGACCAGCATAAAAAAAAATTACTTATTATTACATGCACGCCACCATTGGAAAGGCAATTTTGTGCTAAATAACTCTGCAACTCATACTTTGTGTCTAGTACGTACAGTTATTGAGCTATAAGCATTTGTTTGCGACATACTGACTATGGCTTGATTTTGCTTAGAAAGGCCCAGAATTCACTGTTAAAAGTATACAGGAAAATCAGGAGGCAAGTGGTGTAATCTCAGAGTGAGCCTGTGGAGGCAATGAGTTAAGCTGTTGTTGAAGGGGCCACCACAGCAAAGAAAAGCTATACTGTGTTCCGCCTCTGATGATTCAATAGTGGCACTTGCTGAAGTGGCACTCAGTGCTATTAAAGGGGCTATACCTCTCACACTTTACCAGATTAAGATGCTGAAGAGGAGATGCAACATTATTAAAACAATTAAGTAATTTAAGTTGTCAATTAGTGTCTTTTAAACATAAAAAAAAACTTGTAACACAGTCTGGGGGATTTATAGGTACCTTGCTTAGTGTTGCCATACCCTTTTAAACTAGTCTTCTAATAAGCAGGTGAATAGAGATGGATTATGCACAAAAATGTATTTAGTACCACAGCAACAGCTGGACTTGCTAAGAGGACATCCACCCCCGAAGAGCCACCAAGAAAGACTGTGAAATGATGGCTGGATGCCGAAATGCGAGATGTTTTTTCAAAGAGCTGACCTTTCTGAATATGAGAATGCTAAAGTATATGGCAGTGTGCTGCAATGCTACCACACAGTTGTACACCAAGAGGAAAAAGATGTAGCAAACTTGTCATTATTTTTGACACTACATGAGCCTATGCAACCACAAGATAGCATGGCAAAGCCACCTGGCACCAACAATATTTACACATATTACAAGGTGTTTCTGTGCATGCCAGAAAACACACTGAAATATTGTTAAACAAACTGAAAAGGTCTGTTGGTGTTACAGACTGGAATGATTGTGGTGAATTTATATATCACAATGAGCCTATTGAAGGGTCTCATATGTATGACTTAGTCAAGGCTGTTACTTCACAAAGACACACATCTGATGCTAAAACACCTAGGTGGTGGGAACATTTTATCAGAGCTTTAGCAGAAATTAACACTCCTGAATCAGTGGTGCCTAACATCCAAAACAGATCTTTGATTCAGAGTGCTAAGAACAACCTCTTAAAGGTTCTGACAGGTGTTTCTACAGCACTAATACCTGAAGCCCGTATACCATCACCTGTGGCCAAAATAAGAAAAACTCCTTTTAAAAAAGCAACATGATTGATAGTGTAATGTTTTGGATAAGGCACCACACATTTTTGGTAACAGTGTGTTTATGTAAATTTTTTGTAAATTATGTACATGTTGACATTGATTTTGCTGTCACATTGTAAAAAAATAAAGACAGTATGATGCATTGTACACATGGTTCTGTTTTATTGTCTCCTTAATAATAACAATTAGTAATTATATGCTATATAGGTTAACTACATTTGTTAGCTATAATACACAGCATGCTTTATTTCTATATCTACTAGCAGTAATGGTGCTGGTTATAATCATAATGCGAAATTACTGACTGTGGACTAAAATAAAAAGGAGGCTTTAACCTTTTAACAATTCTCCATTGATTGACAAATGCATAAAACTTTTGATCATTTGACATTAAATTATCAAAATACAACCTAGTTACATCATGAAAGGTTGTATCTTTGCACCTATGATGAAGGAAAACTATACAATGTTGGCCACAGGTCATAGATGTGATATCTTGAACCCGTTTAGGGTTAAACAGTGTTTCTGCCACATTCCTCCACAAAAAATTAACAATTGCTGGTGGAAAAAATGTGAAATCTGGATGAAAGACATAAGAGTCAAAAAAATCCCCAGTAGTAAGGTCAGAAAGATTAATACCTAACCAGTGTTCACCAGGCATAGACTGGGGCTGTGTATTCACCACTAAAGAAGCTGAAAAACAAGTTAGTCTTTCTGAAGATAGTTGGTCAATTGAAAAAAAATAAAAAAATGTGTCTGGTAAAAGAGTCTGCTTTGAGAAAGGTATCCAGTTATTGAGTGTTCATATTTAATTGAAGTCAAGCACAATGTTTCAACTTTGATTAATTTCTACCACATTATCAAAGACAGCATACATTGACATATCCACAGTAGCTGGTAGATGGTCAGAAAAACATATGTCAACTCTCAAATTGCCAGTGTGGATTAGTGAATAATGGTCACCAAAACCTTGGTCAGGGCTTAGGTCAAAACCAAATAATGTGTACCCCTGATAAAAACCTACATGGTCTATAAGCAATGGGCTATCTTTCATATGCTTTCCACTAGCATGGACCAGGTTGATATACTCTCTGACAGCATTACCATTTGTAAAGTTAGGTTGCAGTGGTTTATCAGGAACATGTTCACCATCCACATACAGGGCTATAAAGTTAATGTTAAAATGTTTAAAATTGAATGGATTTTTATTGTACACACCACTGAAATCATCATTATCAACAAACCCTATCACCAACAATTTTGGTATCTGCCCCCAGAAACAGATTATCCTGGTTACACACACAGTTGTCCCCAGATATTCTAAACACTTTCATAGGAACATGGTCAATAGGGTACTTTGCATTAGCAGCTTGTAAAGCCTGAGCAAGGCCAATACTTACAGCTTGTGACATTTTTATCATTTTACATAAATAGATGCAGAATTAATTTGTGGTTTATAATCTTCATCTGCATCACCACTAATTAAACACAATTTGTTCTTGTTATGAACAAGTTTAATTTGAACACCCATACCATTCAGGAGCAGTTCTTTTTTCTGGAAGAAGTCTGCATGAATTGGTCCAAGCAGTTTTACACTGTGACTATCTCCTGAAAAAGTTGCATGCTTTTTAAAACCCTCATTGATTCCATTAAGAGTTGTGGTCTCCTGCTGCCCTGGTGTGTCCTTATAAAATAATCCAGATGAAAATTGTGTATACAGAGTGTTATCACTGTAATTAAGCAGTGACTCAATAATTGCTCTGTAGGGGTAGCAGTTATTACTCTGGCTAATCAGCCGGTCGCTCACCATAGGTTCATATGTTAACTCAGAGCTCAGAAGACTTAGAAGTCCATATAGCTCACTGAGCACAATTACTGATATCCCATGATGATCTTTCCTCTCAGACACCACAACATCCACCTGGCTAAAGATGGTTGCCGGGGGGTAGTTAATTAAATTTACTCTAGCTACATCATCAATGTTGCTACCATCAGCCTTAGTGATCTTACACAAAAGGTACAACAAGGTGTAGTTTAGGTCAATGTGATCTTCACCATTACATGCACATAAAATTCCAAGGGTGCATTATCACTTACAGCTGAGAAGGGTGGGATTTCAACATACAGGTTTTTCTCTATGCTGGTTTGGGTTGGTGGTAACATGAAAAGGTCTATTTCTGACTTTCCACATTCTTGAGATATGCAGTGCACCAGAGCCATGACTTAAAATAAGTCTCTTTGACTGTTAGTTTTATGAGGTTTTCTCTCCTTGCGCTTACATTTCACAACTGTTCTTTTCTTTTGAACAGATCACCTTTTAATAACACTTTCACAGGCCCCCAGTAGGACCATTCTCCTCTTCTTATTGGACCTCTTTTAAACAACCATTCCTGCCCCATCTAACTGTTGCCCCAGATCTGGAGTCGTGAAGGAACTTACAACATTTCCCACAACACCTTTTTTCAATATTTTTAGCAGCTGTTTTAAGGAGTGGTTTTACTGTTTGGTTTCCTTTTTGTAATAGTGGTACAGCTTTTCTAAATAAAGTTCTAAATATACCACCTATACCAGCACCATACATAGCAGGGGCACCATGAAAACCAGATAAGCCATGACCAGCTTGTGCTTCATAATAGGCTACATAAAGGTTTGGGTCACTGTGCAACATTTGTGACACGATTGTCATTCAGAAGACTCCTTTAACAGGTCAGAAATGAAGCTTCACAATCATCTTGCCAAACAAGAATAACACATTTTTGTCTTGATCATTCTTTCTCACAATAGTTATGGTGTCAAACTGTTGTTTGCTGATTGGTATATAATCAGGCTTATCATAGTGGATGGTTATGATTGCATTATTCTTACCAGATATTTCCACACACCGGAGTAGGGGCACATGACTATCACCAACTCTTTGGTGTTCAACAGTGTCTGTATACACATACAGTGTGTAAAAAAAAAAACAATGATGTCAGCATAATATGGTCCTGTGCTTGCTTTTACTTGTGGTATAACATGTGGTACCCCTTAAATATGAGCCAGATTAAGGCGAGCAATAATTGCTCCACCACTAATGTTCTTGAATTTTGTTTTCCATTGCTGACTGTTATATTCTACAAACATGTCTAGTTGTACCTGGTCCAGGGCCTCACTGATGGCTGCCATGACATCACCAACATTGTGTTAATAACCTCTGGGAATTGACAATGCTAATAATGGCTTAGAAGTTTCACCTGCTTGAAATCTCCCATTTTGTTCTCTAATATTGACCCAAGTCCCTGGGTATTGTATTTCTGACAAGCCGACTTCCCACATCTCTACTAAATTGATAGGTTTCACCAGTTTCACAGTATATTCTGAAACAGTATTTTGGGAAACATTTCAAAAGATTAATTGCTGGGCAATGTACCGTAAAAAACCATGCTCCAACATAGTTTTACTAATAATGTCTTCTCTCAACTGATGTCATGCAAAACATGAGGGCACCCTTATAATTTTACATTTTTCAGCTGTTTGGATTCTACCCAGCTGTTACATTTTGATGGCCAGCCTAGCCATTTTACTAAAACCATTTTTTCCCTTGTTGTTTCTGTGACACTATTTTTTCAACCCAATAATAATAATAATAATACAGTTTGCAGTATCTTCAACTTTTACCAGTTCTTGCTTATAAAAAGCACCTCTTATTTCTTCTCCATTATAATCTTTTAATTTGTAAACAGGTACAGGCTTAGATATATTCAGAAATAATAAATATCTCGCTTGTAAAGTTTTGCTCATAACCTTTTTTAAATGTTTTCTTAACTCTAGAAACTCCCACATGATCATCCACATGAAATGTAAAATGCCTTTTTACTCTGAGTGTAAGATCATTATATAGAATTTTCCAGACATGTAAAGAATTAATCTCTATTACATTGTTGGGCCTCATCTTGATGGACCGGTGATAGCTCTGATTATAAGCCATTGTTAAAGCTTGTAATACATCTATGTACCTATATGTGTTAAATGCTATACAATATCTCCACATTTTTGGTTTTACTGTATAGTTAAATCTTTCCACAATACAAGTCTTAACATCATTTGATGTTGTAAAATGGTGTATGTTTTGTTCTTGTAAAAATAATTGAAAATTAGCATTAACAAATTCAAGCCCTTCATCTGTTTGTCATTTTTTAGACTTATGGCCCCCTCTGAGTATCATTTTAAAAGCCTCTATCACATCTCTTCCAGATTTTTTTTTAGCACTTTGGTGCATGCGTATTTTGATAGGACATCAGTAACTGTTAGAATAAACTGGAAGCCATCATTGTGTTTGGAAAGACTAGACATATCGACCAAATCAGCCTACCATTGTGCATCAATGTTATTAACAACCACTCTGTTCCTAAGAAATCATTTCCTCACAGGTTTGTGCAAATTGTAGACAGCTTGTAAAGACAGCCACTGTGTTACCTGAGTGTGAGTAATTATTTTTCCCTGTTTTGCAGCAGTACCATGTAGTTTCTGAATATCTACTTAGCTACCAGATGTATAAGGGTCATTATATATTTTTTTCAATAATTTCTTAACCATGACCACTGTTTAGTAATACAGCTGGGACACTAGTGTTTTTTTTCTGATGTGAAAATGTTATCATGAAAGATCACACAATGTAGACATCTAATTATATAACAACACAGAGCATGTGTTAGCCATTGTGATAAGTTAATGTTATACTGTGTTATAAACATTACAACAAAAAAAGCCAGGCCTTGTTTTGCTGTGTAACAAGAAAAGTGGATGTAAATTCAGTTACATTGCTAACATCTTCCTGTCATTTACATTTTAAACTATAACAACAAATATCAACAATGTAGGTCACAGCTACCAGTATTCAGCTGTGAGAAACCATATCCAATTTTTCAAATATTAGTGGTAGCAGATTTTGAATAGTTTCTAACACATTATTATTTAGGCACCTGCTCATGTTTATTATTTCATACCAGCTTACATCTTTTTTAATGTCACTCACTAAAATCTGTATAAGCTGAAGTTTTTTACAGTTTACAGGTTTACATGGAGTTTGAGCAGCATGGTGTAAAATGTGTGTGGTTATCAAAGTATGTAAAGAATTTTTAATTTTCTGCTTTTCAGACATTCTTTGGTGTTTTCCCCACAGGTTACCCATCTTAACAGCTCTCACTGTGCAGCACTGTGTTCCTCATCAGAACTCCCAACATCATGCAAGTACATATAATATGGCACAGGGCTTCCTTTTTGCAGTGGGCTTTTAAAATATTTTTTATGACTTCCTAATGAAAACACTTCTTCAACAGCACTCTGTAGTGTTACACCCAACTGTTCATACAGCGTGTCAAGTCCCTTAGCAATACATGGCATCTCTTTAAATTCAGACAAAGTGCCATTTGTAGCTTGTATTGTATCAAAATAGAATGCTGTACACTGAGTTTCCATGCTGTCGATTCGACTAGTAGCTTGATATGATGTGGGTGCAACCTGTCACAGACTTCAGGAAAAACACGCTTCCAGTACCCATCCTCTGGTTCATATAAAGAATGATGCCTTATCTGTGAGGGGTGTTCTATGGTGCATTTCTCACAGTTTATCTTCAAGTCCTGAGCCATCAAGTCTTGTAGTAGCTGTATTAGAAGACCATTTACCAGGTCCAACATAGATACATAGATACATAGACAGTGTCGGCAGATAAGGGCCTATGGCCCACCTAGTCTGCCCATTTGAGCTTGTAAGTTCAGTTTGTTTTCCTAGAAGTCTGTTTCCCCTTACCCCTGCCCTCTAGAATTCCTTTATGTCTATCTCATGCATTCTTAAATCTCATAATACTCTATTCAGGTGGCACTTGGTTTGCCTTCATGGCCACTTTTCATCAGGGCATTTTTTAACATCTGGTTCTCCCCACTGTTCATCCATAGTAACACACTTATGATTATCATGCAAACCAAGTCTCAAGTATGATTCAGTCAATTCAGTTATACCATAATCCTCTGGTGTGGCACTAGCAGATATTGCAGAACAAACTTGGCTAGGTTCATCCATTTTGCTGTTTTCCTCAGGCAATCCACACACACACAGGAGCAAAACATAAACCAAAACACTATAGAGGCACAGTGGTAAATGTTTTTATCAGCATCAAGTCTACTTTTAACTGCTCTGACATGTCCTGGGCAAGCCAAAACTTAACAACCATTGCTCCACCCACAGCAGCTTCACAATCTGAGGGGGGCTGTGTCATATCTGATAAACAAAGGTGAGAAAAGGAACGTGGGGTGCATCATATCCAACACACATGGAAGGGGTGGGACACTGTATCATCTTTGCACACACGGGAAGCAGAAGGGGTGGGACATTGCATAATTTCTGACACACACCAGAAGCAGAAGGGGTGGGGCATTACATCATCTCCAGCAATCAATCATACGTAATTTCTGGCAACCATATGTTGACAGTATACATGTATACTACTGATGTGATAATGCTGTTGGTTGCCCAGTGTCTGCTGCATTGACCCCCAACAGGAAGAATGCCCTCTGTATGTACATTAATACTACCCTTGGTAAGTTAATGTACCTGGCACCATCATGGTTTTCCACAGAACCTGACCTTAAATGTCTATAAATATATATATATATATATATATATATATATATATATAACATTTGTTTCTATATATACATGTAATCCTTGCTTTATTTTTGTATCACAGGTCATAGAGTCAAACTTGGGGTGTGCATTTCTTGGCTTGATGTGGAATTTTGGCATTGGCATACTATAAAGCCAGTGAAGATAAGTATTTTAGGAGGGAGGAGCTTTATTTTAAAAAAGTTAAAAAAGATTCATCAATGTTTTGGTCATCTTTACAGGTCATCAGCATATCATCTGAACTGAAAAAAAACATTTTTTACTACTGTATTTTGTGAAGAACATGATTTGTCTCATGATGAGTGTCTGGTGGGACATGACCAATGATAATAAACTGTACGGGAATGCAAATACCTATGGCTGTGCTTCCCTGACCTGTACCACACAAAACTACCTGATTTGAAAACTCATATCAGTGAGTACAGTGGTGAGTGAAGCTGAGACTTGAGATACTACAAAACAGGCTTACATGCAACTAACTACAACAAAACCCTTAGTTTTGTGATTCATGATCGAGAATCATGACCATGAAGATGAAGAATGTGGTTTGTCTTGGAGTCAGAGTCATGATGAGTGTCTGGTGTGACATGACCAATGATAAATTGTACAGGAACATGAATACCTATGGCTGTATGTTTCTGGTCTGTACCACACATAACTACCCAGTTTGAAAACTGAGGTCCATGAGTACAATGGTGATTGAAGCCGAGACCTGAGATACAGACTTACATGCAACTAACTACAAAAAAAGTAGACTTTTGTGATTCATGAATCGTGGCTGTGAAGATGAAGAACACGATTTGTATTGTGAGTGACTCATGATGATCACCCTGACTTAAAAATGCACATCAATGAGTACAGTGTTCACATAGAGATATGCACCACACCAGTTCTCCAAAGGAAAGCCAAACAAACAACTGTGACTTAAGTTAGAGATGGAGATTGGGTCCTAAAGAGAAGCAAACACAAAGACAGATTAAGATTGTGTTGAGCACTCAAGAGATGCAGATGCAAAGGCACAACAACACCTAACCAGTGTTCACACATCACAAATCCAAATCTGTAAAATAATGCCTTTTGCTGGTTTGGTGGTGGTGGGTGAGGGCAGTGCACTGCAGTAACAATCCACTACTAGTAAACATACCACAAAGCAATACAAAAAAATCACACAGGTGCAGTTGATAACAGGTTCACACTGCTGCAGTTACTGTGTGGTACAATAAAATGTGTCTGATTTGATAGCACACATCTCACACTCACACTACCAGTTGTTTTTTTTTTTTTAACCAGGTATAGCACATTAAGTTGAAAGTTTTACAGGAGCGACCTGGGAGCACAAGGAGGTTAAGTGACTTTCTCAGGGTCACACAGTATGTAAGTGGAAGCTGTGGGATTCAAACCCAGGTCTGGTCTGCTGGATGTCACCAGATTTGCAGCTCAGAGCCTTAGACCACTGCACTATACTGCCTCCTGTAATGTGCAGTAAATTGAAAATGTCATTAATATAACCAAATCTTTTAAATACACTGAAGTTATGCACTGTTGCAGCACAACAATAAGCAAAAAAAAATAAATAAATATTACTGTATGTACATTAGAACAGTTATACAAGAAAAATATAACCAAAACAGGAAGACTGCCTTTTTCTCCCAGGTAATCTACTACCTACACCACACAGATATGCCCCTCCCCCAAAGCATACTTCAAGTGTTTCTCGGTACACAGACTAAATGTTCAAAATTTAACATTCAAAATCCAAATATAAACAATAAACACTAAATGATATGAGTACATGAGGGTCTTCTGCAATTGATGTACTATGTTTTGAGCCAATGAAATGGCTCAAAAAGGCATTTTATCAGCTTTTATAGGGTCTGAATCACAGAGCTTTGACAGAAAACTGTCTCCAGCTACCACTACACACACACTACACAGAATTGAGCCTGTACAGAACAATCTAGAGCCCATGTGACCTGCAATCACATGAATCAAAAACAAGGCAAAGTGACTCGAAGTACATTGGAATCAATGTACTTCACCTAAAAATAGGCACAGAAGTGGTTGTGGGGAAGGTGGAGTAATGCAAAGTGCACTGAAAGTAATTACTTTATGATCCTCATTATGAGGCAAAGTACTCCACTTTGCGTTGTGGTGTATTTCATGGATTTCCACCATTCTGCCAATTTTTCATGAATTTTGGCCACTTAGCCCACCTTTATAGTAGATACATGTCTGAACCAAAACAGAAAATGTATATTGCTGATAAAAGCAGGCAATGTAGTGTTGTGGTTAAGAGCACTGAGCAGTAAACCTGGAGAGATGGGTTTGAATTCCATCAGTCTCCACTTGCATAATGTGTGACCCTGAGCAAGTCACTTAACTTCCCTATGCTCCCCGGTCACACCTGGAAACAAGCTCTGGCTAAGTGTGCCTTTCCTGGTTCAATAAGTATCCCTTTTACTTTCAATATATCTGTTGGGGTCATATCAGTAAGTTGGTATTGTGTATAACATTAATTGCTGCAAATACAGTTATGTTTGTCATTTATGCTAAAAAATATTAGTGTGATTACAAGATCATATAAAGGTGACAATTTCCCAGTAACACAAAGGCATTTTTACAGTAAAATTAACATCAAAATAAGAATGCTCTAAAAGGGAAACAGAAAAACTCAATTGCTGAATGACTGGTGCCACAGATACATTTTTAGGGATTGCTTGAATCCCTCCACAGTTGTGCACTCCCATAGCCAATGGGGTAGAGCATTCCAAATGGTAGGTGCAACATACATAAAAGCTCTCACCCCAGATGATTTTAAACATACCCTTGGAATCTCTAGCAACCCCTCATTGGCTGAGCAGAGTGATCATCCAGGGCAGTAGGGGACCAGGATCTCTTTCAGGTAATCTGTGCCAAGTCCCTGTAGGGCTTTAAAAGTCAGCAAGCTGACTTTAATGGTGATCTGCCACTGTACTGGCAGCCAGTGCAATTCATGCGGCACTGGTGAAATATGACATGATTGAGCAGATCTCGTAAAAAGCCAGGTCACTGCATTCTGCACTAGCTGCAGGCGATGGATTTCTACCCCAAGGAAGCCCTAGGTAAAGGGAGTTGCAGTAATCTAAGTACTAGGACTTAAAACCATGGATCAGTGCAGGCAGGTCATCAGACAGAACCAGATGCCTAACCTGGCAATATTCTTAAGATGATAAAAGGAAGATCTGACAACAGCTGACACCTGCAAATGCAGGGTCAGATCCTCATCAAAAATTACTCCCAGATTACGTACCCATTTGGAGGTAGGGAGTGAAACTCTACAGAAAGAAATTCCCGAGGATGAACTGACCCCCAACCCCCCCCCATCGGAAGACCCTAGTCCATAAGCAGCACCTCAGTTTTTTCTGAGTTCAACTTCAGACAGCTGGAATTCATCCACTCCTGGATTTCTTTCAGACAGTTATATAAGACTGAGACAGCTCCAACCTGGTTGGGTGTGATGGAAAGGTAGAGCTGGGTATCATCAGCATAGCAGTGAAACCTCAGCCCATATCTTCTTACAATGTCTTTGAGGGGTAGCATGTAAACCACAAAAAACATGGGTGAAAGCACAGAGCCCTGCGGTGCCCACATGACAGAGAAGTAGGACCTGAAGAAAAAAAAAACAGACACCACTCTCTGTGTTTTACCCGTGAGGAATGATGTAAACCAACTGAGGACCATTCCTGGCAGTCCTCAGATGAACCTCAGATGACCCAGCAACACCCCATGGTCTACGGTGTTAAATGCTGATGAGAGATCCAAAAGAACCAAGATCGAATGGCTCTTCCAATCTCTAGCCATCAGGAGATCACTGAGCACTCGAACCAGTGCTGTCTCGATACTGTGTCTCTTTTGAAAACCGGACTGGAGCAGTTCATAAATGTCGTGGATGGTGAAATGGCCCTCGAGTTGTGCTGCCACTACTTTCTCAATCACCTTCCCTAAAAAGGGGAGGTTTGAGATAGATCTAAAGTTTGTACGGCAGTCTGGGTTCAAGGTAGCTTTCTTCAAGACTGGTGTCACCACTGCCTCTTTCAGAGAGCTAGGAAAATCTCCAGATTCCAATGAGCACCAGACTATCTGTGCTAGGACTGGACCAATGACATCAATATAACCCAAAAGTAGGGAAGTTGGTCCAGGGTCCAAACTACAGCATGTAGGGCACACACCCTGCATAATCAGCATGACATCCATGAACTCCAGACGGCTAAAGCTACTCCAAGAAAGTCGAGATGCAGTGACCTCGCACTGATCAAAAGCAACTCCCATAGAGTGTGCTGGCTGGAGTACCACCCTGATGTCAGCCACCTTATTAGCAAAGAATCAAGTAACTTCATTGCACTCTAATTGGGAAAAGGCTTTCCAGACCGGATAACAGGCTGGGTTGCACAGTCTGTCCTCAGTATGGAAGAGCTGAGCTAGTCAATTCTGAGCAGCTGCAATCTCCCAGAACAGGAACTCTGCCTTCTCATGGGTCACCCAGGATGATTGCAGATTGATTGGCTTGATAATGGTCCATCAATCTAAGGTGGTTGGTATCAGGAGCGTACTTCAGCCAGCAGTGCTGTAACCTTCATCCTAATCTCTGCATCTCCCTCAAAGTCCCATCAAACCAAGGGGATTGAAGGCAAAGGGAGAGAGGGTGAACACATATGGGGGCAATGGAATCCAGAGCCACTGATAGGACCAAATTATAGGCCATCATGAGGGTCTCTGGGTCACTGCTTGCAAATGAAGGGGACAATAAGTCAGGCACTGCCGTTAGGCTATGAGAACTTATATCTCGTAAAGGGCGGTACTTAACCATCTCCACAGGGGTAGGCCTACAAAGGGGGGGCCTTTACTAAACTCCATGGTGTAGTGATCTAACCACCCAACTGGTTGCACCCCAAAGTCAGATGTTTCAATCCCTAGGAGGAAGGCTAAGTCAAGGGAATGTCCGTATTCATAAGAAGCAGTGGTAACCACCTGTGTAAGACCCAGAGATGTCATCAACTGGAGGAAGTGCTGTCCAATTGCAAGAGTTCGTCATCGACCCAGGCATTACAGTCATCCAGAACCATTAGTCTGGGTGACTCAAACACCATGTCAATGAAAAAGTCTGCCACTTCCTGAAGGAATTACTTCTCATCACTGGGTGGACAATAAATGAGGGTGATCTGACAACCTACACCTGCTACAATGGCACACTCAAATGACTCAGTCTCCTCAACTAGTACACTCGTGAGGTTAAGTTTGGTCTTGAAACAGACTGAACCCCCCCCATGGTCCAATTTCAGACGGTGTATCACTGAGTACCAACCTGGAGTTAAAGCCTCCAAAATGGGTCCAGAATTTGCATCCAGCCAGGTCCACCATTTCAACAAAATCTGCAATAATTGCAGTCTTGTTTTTGATGGACCTGGCATTGCACAACACTGCCTGAGTTGGAGGAACCTCCTGGGCCGCCCGAACTATCTGCCTACCACAATTGGTAGTGTCCTTGAGTATGAAAACAAGACATGGAGAACCACATTCTGAGTTTCATTTCACCCTAGGGCATCTCCTGGATCTTACCACCCCAGTACGATGACCGTCCTCATTCACTCTCCACTGTTTGAAGCCCCCAACCCCTCCATCTTCTCTGCACAATACCTAGCACTCTAAAGCATGACAAGATATAAACCATATGTTGGTCTCAGCATAGTATTTTTTTAAGAAAGCAGGCTGCCTGAAGGAAATGCTGATTGTAGTGGATACATGTCTGAACCAAAACAAGAAATAAGTATTGTCTATGCAAGTAATAATACCCAAAAAGGTGGGCAGTATTGGGTAATACCGGACCACCCAGGGGCACAATGAGGCTCTACACCACAGGCGGAGGGCCTCATAGCCCATGGAAGGTCTGGTATTGCCCATATGACCCACCCTGGAGGGTATTATTGTGCTTAGAAAATGGGCTTCCAGTGACATTTTTATATGGGATTTAATAAAATTTAAAAGAAATCAAGAAAATGCAGTAAAAGTGAGGTTTCAGTATTTTTATTGTAAAATAGTTCTTCCATTTTTGTGGTGTTCAATAGCCAGCTGATCTCCCTCCCCACAGAGCCATTCTCTTCCCCCCCTTCAACTTTGCCATGTCTAGTCTAGCACTGTTTCTCACCATCATAATTTGTTGAAAAAATGTCTTTGTGTTTTTTGGGGTTGCCTAATTTGGAGGACTCAGACAAGCTGCTGTGTACTGTGGGTGGCAGACTGGATTTGCAAGCAGTCTGGCGCCTTTGTGAGCGGTTCGGCATGTGACCTTCTTGAACCCAAAAGTGAAGATCGGAGAAAGTCGTGCTTTTAATTACTGATTGCTGTATTACAGTACTGTTCTTTTTTTTTGGGGGGGGGCCAGTAACTAGTCTTGTCAGCAGAGATCTTATAGGTGTTTTACTGTTCTGGCATGTTTGGACGATGATGGCTGAATGCCAGACTCAATTGAATTGTGTGTGTGGAGGAGAGAGAGAGAGACAGAGAGAGAGAGACAAAGCGGCAAGGTGGTAAGTAAAAAACTAAATTGTGGAAAAAATGTTCAGTGGGGCTAAAGTTGGGAATTTATTTTCTAACGTAGTAAACAGGCATGACTGTGAGTTATGAGGCATGATTTGGGCAGTGTTGGAGGGGTAAAGATCTCTTGCTAAGCGAGAGAACAAAATGCCAGCTTTTTGAAATCGAGTGCCCATGCTTTAGCCAATTATGAAGCAGGCTGGGCACAATGATAATAGTGATGAGCCTAGCAGGGTTGGCATGGCTGGGAATTTTAACTTACAGGGCCCTCGGAGATCACATGATGCCCTGGGAGGAGTAGCAGAACAGTGTTGCAGCTCCGCTAACTTGAACTGATTAATTTTACAGTACATTCTGCCAGATGTCAAATCAAATAGTCATCTACCTTCTTTGGAGTCGAGTGATTTCGAAGGGAAACAGTCAAGTTTCAGGAGACTTACAGAGAACCATGAATCTGGAGCCATCAGAAGAACAAGACAAAGAAGTCACGGTGGGGCTGGAAACCAAAAGGCCCGCAGAGGCACTTCGCCGGAATCCGATACGACTCAGAGCAAACCTCAAATGGCTCAATATCATCTTCATGGGAATAATGGCACTATTAAGACATCATTATTCTCCCTAATAGCTGAGTTTAAAGAATGGAAGGGATCGTTGTTGAGCTTGGGAACCCTCATAGGGGACGCTGAAGTTAGAATATCTTCGGTGGAAGACCACCTAACAAAAATAGAAGCCAACAATATTGAGTTGAAGAAAACAGTTAAAAAAATGGAAATAAAAATAGACAACCTAGAGGGGAGGTCTAGGCATAATAATTTAGTCCTCCTAGGACTCCCAGAGGGGGATGAAGGCAGCAACTCCATTGCTTTTTTGTAAAAGCTTTGTGTATGCTTTCCAGGCCCCTCTCCCAGTGGGCCCATATATGTAATTAAGCATGAACACAGAGTGATTAGACCTAAACCTGCTTCAAATAACCCACCAAGACCAATCATATTTAAAATATTAAACTATTTGGACAGGGATCACATTTTAACAGCTGCAAGGAGCACAAAAAAAATAGAATGGGAAGGAAAGCACCTGAGAATGGTTCCCGATCTCACTTACAAGGTCAGACAGGATGGGACTGCCTATCTTCCACTCCAATCTAAGCTCTGGGCTGCCAAAATCCACCACAGAATGCTATGTCCAGCACGGTTGGAAGTTACTCTTCAGTCGGGTGTCCAGTGATACGAATTGGCGGAGCAAGCACAGTCTGATTTGGCTGTCTGGCTACCGCAACTGTTCGGAAAGGGAGACTGATCAGAACTGAAGGCAGTTGGAAACCTAGAGAATGCAAGTACCATGCGTGTAGTCTTCATGTATGAGATTTCAAGTTAGACTGAGCCCTGGAGATAATCAGTGACAGTTCTGCTTTTCTTTGGTGGCACATTTTATTTTAAGCCCCATATTTAGAGGGAAGAAAGACTTTTAGTTCGGCAGGATATTCATTTACTAAAGGCTTTACCACCTTTTGGGACACATAAGCAGATCACAATTAATGTAATGGACATTTATGTTTTGGAAATATGGAGAATTGGAGAGTGATATCATGGAATATTAAAGGGGAAAAGACAATTTAAAAAATATGCTATATTATGCCATCTTAATAGGTATCAACCTCACATTGTTATGCCACAGGAGACACATGTAAGCATAGGGAACTTGAGTCAGTTCCGTAAATCATGGGTGGGACAGGTGTAGGGGGCAGGTAATAGCCCCAGTAGGGCAGGGGTAGCTATTTTAATCCACAAAAGTGTGCCTTTTAAGGAAATCAAGATATAGCAGAACCTTGAGGGGAGATTTGTTTTGTGCATGGGCATCTAGCAGGAGTGGAGGTAATGTTAGGTTCTATCTATGGCCCGAATCAGGCCACTCCTGCTTTTTTTCCACCATTAGCAACCATAATAGCCTCAGTTCCTAATGTCCTATGCCTCCTTGGAGGAGACTGGAACTTAGTCTATGCCAATGATCTGGATAGGTCGTATAGTAGACGAGGAAGTCTATCACCGGCACAGAGAGCACTCTGAGAATTGATGACCGATTCCAGTCTTTCAGACCCTTGGAGACTTAGAAATCCATAGGTGTATGAATATACTTTTTATTCAGCAATGTATAAGGTGCTCTCAAGGAGAGATTTTTTTCTTATTAGCTCTTTTGCTTTATCAGGGGTAGAAGATGCTGGGATTTACCCTAGGGTCCTTTCACATCATTCACCAATCTGGCTGGGGGTGAGATTTACTCCATATAGGAAGATCTCCAGGTCATGGTCTTTAAACACCCAGTTGTTATTAGAGAAGTGAGTAGAACGGATAAGAGACTTTATAAAAGTTTCATGGGAGACTAATTATGCATCCATCCAAGCAATAGATGTGCTATGGGGAGCCCTTAAAGCTATGTGGAGGGGGGAGCTAATACGACTGGCCACAGTAAGGAAACATCAAAAGAAGAAGGAAGTCGATAGGTGGCTAGAATGAATAAAAGTTTTAGAAAACTATCTGTGCTCATCCTCAGAGAACTGGGTTTGGGGAGAGCTTCAATCACTTAGAGCAAAGTATGCCTCTCATATGTTAAATCTCAATTTATGGGCTAATGCTAAATGGAAAGTCACATATCTCAGACGGGGGAGAAAACAGAGAAGCTATTACCAAATAGACTTAAACAGCAGAGGGAGGCAAGGTGGGTATCAACATTAGAAGATTAAAATACAGGACAGTTGACCTCTGACCCATCACTAATTTTCAAGATTTTCAGGGATTATTATCAGGGTTTGTATACAGCTCCAGACTTACTTGGAGATTACTTAAATAAGTTGGAGGATTTCTACAGGATGTGACATTACCAAAGTTAAACAGAGAACAACAAAACTGCTTGGTAGGCAGTATTAGTATACAAGAAATTCTAGCTGCAATCGATAGACTACCTGTAGACAGAACCCCAGGCCCTGATGGCTTCCTTCCCGCCTTCTATAAAACATTTAGAAACAAATTGGTTCCATATTTACAAGAACTATTTCATTATCTATTTTCGGCCACAATGAAAGACCCCTCTATATTTGAAGCCAGAATAGTGGACTTACCAAAACCTGGGAAGGACCCTTCTAGTCCTGATAACTATAGTCCTATTTCTTTGCTCAATTTAGAAGTTAAGTTGTTGGCAAGTATTTTGTCATTTCAATTAAAACAGGTTTGGGATACCTTGATTGGACCTGAACAGGCAGGTTTTGTCTTGGGTAGACATTCCGGCGACATTTTCCAAAAAATGTGTTTTTTGATGTTTACATCCAGGGGGCCCAGTGCTGACAAAGTGATGGTCTCCCTGGATGCAGAAAAAAACCTTTGACAGAGTCAACTGGAAATTTATATTTGACCTTTTGCCTTGATATGGCTTACCTTTGGACTTCATATGATGGGTGGAGATTCTATATTGTTTCCCATCAGCAAAAGTGCTTTGTAATGGGGTTATTTCTGATTGCTGCAAGTTGACCAGAGGTACAAGACAGGGGTGTCCATTATCCCCTATGTTATTTAATTTATCTATTGAGCCACTAGCCCTGAAAATTAAGGCAGTTAAAACCATCAGAGGAATAAGAAAAAGTGCAAAGGAATATAAAATTTCAATGTTTGCAGACAATTTTCTCTTACATCTATCCTTTTGGCACCTATCTTTGCAGTCTGCCATGGATCTCATACAGGATTTTAATTCAATTCAATTCAATTCAACTTTATTTATAAAGCGCCTTTCAAAGTCAAGGCGCTGTACAAATTTAAAAATAATAAAATCACAACATTTAAAAGACTGCAACAACTAACAAAGATACGCTAATCCAAAAAGATATGTTTTTAAAGCAACTTTAAAATGATCAACGGTTGGACATTCTCTCAACCAACGAGGTAGAGAATTCCTCAGGGTCGGCGCTGAGAAAGCAAAAGCACGAGATCCCGATGACTACAATCGGACCCTGGGAATCTCCAGCAATCCCTCATTGGCGGAACAGAGAGGGTGGAGGGGACAATAGGGAATCAGAAGATCTTTCAGGTAACCAGGTCCCCGGTCATGTAGGGCTTTAAAGGTTAGTAAACCAACCTTAAAGGTTATCCGCCACCAAACCGGCAGCCAGTGCAGTTCGCAGAGCACCAGCGTAATATGACTGGTTCTAGAAGTCCCAGTCAATAGCCTGGCTGCCGCGTTCTGCACCAGCTGGAGGCGGCGGATATCAACCCCTGGTAGCCCTAGGTAGAGGGAGTTGCAGTAGTCAAGACGGGTGGTGACAAAGGCGTGGACCAATGTTGGAAGGTCATTAGGGGAATCAGATGTTTCACCCAGGCGATATTCCTCAGATGGTAGAAAGAGGATTTGACGACAGCTGACACCTGAGATTTCAGGGTTAAACCATCATCAAAAATAACGCCAAGGTTTCGCACCTGTTTAGAGGTAGGGAGTGGTATACCACCAAGTAATAAACCTTATGGTTGCCCAACACCCACACCCAACCCCGGACGACCTGGATCCACAACCAGCACCTCAGTCTTATCCCGGTTGATTCTCAACCAGCTCGAACTCATCCACAGTCTGATCTCATCAAGGCAACTGTTAAGTACAGAGAGTGCATCACCTTGACTGGGGAGGAAGGACAGATACAGTTGAGTATCATCTGCATAGCAGTGAAAACCCAAACTGTATCGCCTGATGATTTCTCCTGCATGTACACTGCAAACAACATGGGAGCTAAGATGGAGCCCTGTGGTACCCCACAGGGCAGGAAGTGAGTGTCAGAGGAATAAATTCCGGTGACAACTCTCTGAAACCTGCCCATGAGGTAAGAACGAAACCATTTTAGGACTGTACCAGACAGTCCGCAAAAGACCCGCAGGTGATCCAATAGCACTCCATGGTCTACAGTGTCAAATGCAGCAGACAGATCGAGAAGGACCAGAATGGTACATGCCTTTTGATCTCTGGCCATCAGGAGGTCACTCAATACTCAGACAAGGGCAGTCTCTGTACTATGTCTTTTCCTGAAACCAGACTGGAGAGTATCGTAGACATTGTGAGATATAAGGTGATCATCCAATTGTAACGCAACTGCCTTTTCAATAACCTTACCAACAAATGGCAGGTTAGAGATAGGCTGGTAGTTAGCAAGACAATCTTGGTCCAAGGAGGATTTTTTAAGGAGTGGTCGAACTACCGCCGCCTTAAGGGGGTCAGGAAAGACCCCCTTCTCCAGGGACATCCAGACAATGTCTGCTAGGATTGGGTAGATAACTTCTACACAACTTACTAAAAGTGGTGTAGGACCCGGATCCAAACTACAGCTAGTTGGTCGCATTGTTTGGATGATCTTCACAATGTCCCCAAATTCCGGCCGGTGAAAATCTGACCAGATAGACTGAGGGCAAGCCACTCCCAATCGACCACTACAGTCCCCCATAGGAGGGATCGGACCGATGCCAGACCTAATGCCGGCAACCTTATCCGCAAAGAACCGAGCAAACTCCTCACATCTTAACTGAGAAAATGCTTCTCTAGGCTGATTTTAGTGCCCTATCAGGATATAAACTGAACTCAAATAAAACTTCAGTATTAGCTCTAACCTCATTGTGTACAAAGGCCATGATAGAGGAACTAGGATTGTGCTAGGCCCCCAGGTCAGTTACCCTTTTAGGTATAGAACTCTCACAGGACATGGGTAAATTAAAAACTCTAAATTTAGATCTGGTAATTTCACAAATGCAACAAGACCTGAAGAGATGGCAAAAACTACCTCTGTCCCTCTGGGGAAGGGTCAATATTCTTAAAATGGTTATTTTTCCTCGGCTGATGTATCCTTTATCCATGTTAAATCTGGCTCTGCCTCAGAGATGGTTTAAAATGGTGGACTCTATATGGTCTGATTTTTTCATGGCAGGGAAAGAGACCTAGAAGAGCCCTTCAGAAATTAACAAGACCGAGGGAGCGGGGAGGTCTCAGTATTCCAGTCTTTTTCTTTATTATCTGGATTTTCAGGGGAGTAAATATTTTCATTGGCAAGAACCACAAAAAACAGCACATCTAATTTAGTCTGGCAATAAATAGAGAGACACTTAACTTCCACTCATAAGGTATCTCTAGCCTCCTTGTTGTTTACCCAGGGTAGGAAAATACCACAGAATTGGTGGAATACACCCTTGGCATGGTCAATGTAGGCTTATGCTTAACTGTGTAACTGCTATAAACTGAACTGTATCCATGACATGGGGCAACCAATATTCAATAACTTAAATCTAACATTAGGGGGTACAGTTATTACTCAGGCATTCTGGGAAGACTGGCATATGAAGAAGTTATCAGAAATAATGATAGAGAATGACATTTATTTCACCCTCTGAGTTGAAACAAACTTTCCAGCTTTCAACATTACCTATATTTAAATATCTCCAGATTAAACAATGTGTATATAAGGCCCTGAATAAATCCCCAAGGTCTTCAAAGGCAGATATATTTTTCACAGATATGTCAGAATTAGCCACCTGGCCTTGACCAATATCTAATTTTTATAGAAAATTGGTTTATATGGCTAAACTTGCCTTAAGGCTGACAGCTATGTATTGGCAGATGGCTGCCAATCTTTCATATGATCCAGCCCAGTGGGAATCAATATGGCCTAATAACTATAAATCCCTTAAACAGGATAGGCTCCATCTAGTTAGGTTTAACATGCTTCATAATTTATATATTACCCCAGTTAAGAGGATTCTTATGAAGAAACAACATTCTTCAGTCTGCCTGAGATGCCACCAAAATTTGGGCTCTCTCATCCATATGATCTGGGCTTGTCCTAAGATCCAAGGTTTTTGGCACCAGGTATAATATTTTTGTAGCCCATTGTTCAGAGAGAGTAATTATTTTACTATTGAGACTTGTGTGTTGGACCACCTCTCAGCAGCTATCTCAAACAAATTCAAATATTATTTGACATTAATTTCAGCTGTGGCATTGCTCCTTATAATGAGGTACTGGGTTAAAGACACTCCACCTTTTTGGGAGTGGATTCAAGAACTCTATGTTGCTATCAATGCTGAAAGAGCAACTGATATCCAAAGCCATTCTCTTGGAAATTTATTAAGAGATGGGAGCAATTCATATCTTTTATAGCTGAGAGGTGGGAGGTGGTGCAGAATGGTCAACGCTTCAACTCTTCCTGATGTAGCAGGTGGATATTAAAATAGTAAAGTTAAATTAAATGGATTGTATTAATTAATACTAAGACCATTTTCTCAGTCACGAAGTCCTGAAGGGTACTGGACTGATATATGGAGGGAGATTGGGAGGGGGGTTTGTTTAGTCCATTTATCTAGTAACATAGACAAAAGGAAGGATGGGATGAGTTGGGGGGAAGAGGGAGGGAGGTGGGATAGTTTTAGTTTTTAGTTTTAGTCTTATTATTATTATTAACATTAAAAGAATCAATGCAACTGTATAAGTAATGTATGTCTTTGGCTTTGTATGTCTAATAAAGTTTATTAAATTGCAAAAAAAAAAAAAAACTTACAGGGATCTCACTGTAAGCCAATGTACCCCTGCCAGCTAATCAAATTTCTTATATTTGTAAGTCCATTTTCTAAATAAGTATGCAGTATAGTGATGTGGTTAAGAGCACTGAGTGTTAGTCTTGGACAGTTGGGCTTGAATCCCATCAGCCTCCACCTGCATACTGTGTGGCCTTGAGAAAGTCACTTAACTTCGCTGTGCTCCTAGGTCACACCTGGGAACAGGCTATGTCTTAGTGTGCCTTTCCTGGTTAAACAGTTTCCCCTTTTCCTTTCCAAATATCTGGTGGGGTTATATCAGAAAGTTGGTATTGTGTATAATATTAAGTGCTGCAAATATAGATATGTTTGTCATTCATGCAAAAAAAATACTAACGTGATTACAAGGTCTTGTCAAAATTTCCCTGTTTCACAATGAAATTTTTACATCTTATCAAAATTAAACCAACACTGGATCTCCTTTTCCATACCAACCATATGGGTTTTTAATACAGCAAAAATCATACCGGAGGTGTCAGGAAAAAACACCCTTTCAATAAGTGTATTTATTTATTAATGCACCATTCGTGGTTGCATTTACAAATAAACAAATATACAAATGTGCCAGAAGAAACAGACCTCCTGGTCTGTCAATGTCTGCTTGAGTTTGCAGCTAGTGCTCTTATGTTGCAACTATCCCATTCTCCTCCCCTTTGTCTGTCCTTGGACATTCTCAGCCTCACCAGCCTGTACTTTCCCCTGTTCTCTGTCCCATGCCCTTACCCATAGTGTTTCATGATATCACCCTCTCTGATAAGGCATTCCAGTTTGACACAACTCTCTCTGTGAAATAATGCCTCTTCACCTCCCTACTAAATCTTCCCCCCTCAATTCTTAGTCCATGACTTCTAGTGCTCCTTCCCTTCCTAAGATTAAACCCCCCACTGGCTCCATCCTTTTTGAGTCTCCTCAGATACTTGAAAGTTTCAGTCATGTCCCCCATCCCTCCTCTCCTCCAAGGTGCACATATTGAGTTCCTCCAGCCTACTCTCATAGTATCTCCCCACTATTCCCTGTATCATCCTCATCCCCCTCTGCTGTTCTTCCTCCAGTAGCTTGATATCATGCCTCAGGTAAGGCCTCCAGAACTGCATACTCTTCTCCAAGAGTGGTCTGACCAGTGACCTGTAGAGGGGGAGGATTTAATTTCTATGAGTTCTTGTTTAGATTCCATAGACTGCTCCTGTAAATGTATTAGTTTTATGATACTGTACATTGACACTTTATTGAAATCTGTACATATCAGACTGCATAAACTCCATTTCTTGATGTCCCTAACTAGTAGTTCTTGTTAACTGGCACATATAGTGACAATTGATATTATCATGTATAACATTTTGTTACAACACTAAAGGACTTTAGGTTTCTGGAACATAATTCCTGGTTCAGAGTATGTTAGGAAAATATCTCCAGCTAGTTTTACACTACATACAGTGTAATACAATTACTCATTTTGGGTAAACATTACTTTAATCTTTCTGTATGCCATGTTCAGACTTTTCTGTTTTATTTTTGGGTCTTGTTTTTCACTTGCCAGTAAGTCACATTTTGGCATGCAATTTATGAATCTAGGGTTATTTGCTTTTCATTCACCGTATTCTCAGACATACAGAGTTCAGAACTGAGCTGAAGCTGCATTCTACTCTGTGCTGCTTGTATCTTATTCTGAATCATGTGTTTCTGGGAGGCTTTCAAATTTAACATATAGTTTAGTGAGCAGAGAATCCTAATGGTTTAATGTGCAGTAGACTGTAACATGGTACAACATGTGGGTAGACTCTCTGCTTACTGTGACCTCTGGATAACCTTTGACCTATAAGTCAACTTCAGAGGTATAAATCAGGATCTGCTGTTAAATTAAGCATGACAAGATATAAACCATATGTTGGTCTCAGCGTAGTAATTTTTTAACAAAGCAGGCTGCCTGAAGGAAATACTGATTGTAGTGGATACATGTCTGAACCAAAACGGAAATGAATATTGTCTATACAAGTATGCAGTATAGTATTGTGGTTAAGAGCACTGAGCTACAAACCTGGAGAGTTGGGTTTGAATCTCATCAGACTCCACTTGCATACTGTGTGACCCTGAGCAAGTCAGTTAACTTCCCAGTGCTCCTAGGTCACACCTGGAAACAAGCTTTTGCTTAGTGTGCCTTTCCTGGTTAAAAAAAATCCCATTTTCCTTCCCATATATCTGTTGGGGTTATATCAGGAAGGTGGTATTGTGCACAGCATTAAGTGCAGTAAGTACAATTATGTTTGTCATTCATGCTAAAAAAATATTATTGTGATTACATGATCTTAATAAAGGTGATCATTGCTCTGTATCACAAAGCCTTTTTTACATCTATGTCAAAATTAAGCCATCACTGGATCTCATTTTCAGTACAAACCATATGGCATTTTAACACAGAAAAAAATCACAGTGGAGGTGTTAGAAAAACACCCAATCAATAATTGCATTTATTTATTAATTCACAATTTGTTGTTGCATTTATGAACATATGAACATGCCAGCAAAAATAGACATCCTGGTTAGTTACCATCTGCTCAAGTGTACTGTTAGCACTCCTAGGTTGCAGCTGCCTCACCCCAGTCTACTTTGGTCTGCTCTCAGATGTTCTCAGCCTCAACCTCCCATAATCTCCTGTGTTTTCTACCCCATGCCCTTTTAAGTCTGTCCACAGTTTTGTGTGGTAGCATCATATTTGGTAGGGCATTCCACTTCGTCACCAATCTCTCTGTGAAGTAATGTCTCATCTTCTTCCTCTTAAATCATCACCCCTCTATTCTTAGCCCATGCCCTCTGGAGTCCCTTCCCTTCCTCCATTTAAAAAAACAAATCAGCTTGATCCTTGTTGATTCCTCTCAGATACTTGAAAGTTTTGATTATGCACCCACATCCCTCCTCTCCTCCAAAATGTACATATTCAGTTCCCCCAGCCTGTTCTCATAGTCTCTCCATTCCATTCACTGTATCATCCTTGTTGCATTCCACTGCACTTCCTCCAGTAGCTTTATATCACGACTCAGGTATCGCCTCCAGAACTGCACATAGTGTAGCCTGACCAGTGACATGTAGATGGGGATGATTTATTTCCCAAGAGTCCTTGTTTAGATTCCATGGACTGTTTCTGTACATGTAATAGTTTTATGATACACTGATACTTTATTGAAATCTGTACATATTAGACTGCATAGAGTCAAAGTCCTGGGGGTCCCAGACTAGTAGTTCTTTTTATCTGGCACTTATATAGACTATTGGTATTGCCATGTATAAAATCTTGTTACAACACTGAAGGACTTTAAGTTTCTGTAACACAATTCCTGATTGAGAGTATGTTGGGAAAATATCTCCAGCTAGGTGTACATTACATACAGCATAATACAATTACTCACTTTGAGTAAACATCACTTTAATCCCTCTGTATGCCATGCATAGACTGTTCTGTTGTACTCTTGGGGCATGTTTTCTACTTTCCAATAAGTAATATTTTGGCATGCAATTTAAAATTCTGGGGTTATTTGCTTTTCTTTGATTGTATTCCCAAACATACAGCGTTCTGAGATGAGTTGAAGCTGCACTCTACTCTATGCTGCTCATATCTCATTCTGGAAGCATGTGTTTTGGGGAGGCTTTCTAGCCTGATATATAATTTAGTGTGTAGAGACTTCTGTTGATTTGATGTTCATTAGACTGTAACACAGTATAATATATGTGGATACAGACTGTGCTTGCTGTTATCTCTGGATAACATTTGATCTTTTCTTCAACTTCAGGGGTATAACTCAGAATTTGCTGTTAAATTAAGCATGACAAGATATAAAACGTATGTCGGTCTCAGCATAGTAATTTTTTAACAAAGCAGGCTGCCTGAAGGAAATGCTGATTGTAGTGGATACATGTCTGAACCAAAACAGAAATGTATATTGTCTAGACAAGTAGGGAGTATAGTGTTATGGTTAAGATCACCAAGCTGCAAACTTGGAGAGTTGGATGTGAATCCAGTCACCTGCAACATCCATACTGAGCAAGTCAGTTAACCTCCCTGTGCTCTGAAGTCACACCTGGAAACAAACTCCTGTAATAGAGTACCTTTCCTGGTTAAACAATTTCCACTTTCCCTTTCCATATATATGCTGGGCTTAGGAAGTTGGTATGTTATATAACATTAAGTGCTGCAAGAATAGTTCTGTTTGTCATTCATGCTAAAAGAAATATTTACATGAATTTTTTTTTACCAATTATTTTACCAGGTGAGACACATTAAGCTGAAAGCTTGTTTACAAGTGCAATCTGAAAGCATGATGAAGTTAAGTGACTTGCTCAGGGTCACATAGTATGCAAGTAGGGGCTGTAGGATTCAATCCCAGGTCTCCAGAGTTGTAGCTCAGAGCCTTAAACCACTGCGCCATACTGCCTTTTACAAGGTCTTATAAAGGTGATGGTTTCCCTGTTTCACTAATGCTTTGTTTACATCTGTATTAAAATTAAACCATCACTGGATCTCATTTTCAAGTACTAATCATATGGCTTTGTAATAACTGGGGGAGTGTTTTCTCCCATTGAGAAACTGGGTTATGATTCTCTGTTATAACCGGTGGGTTATAACGGTGAACATGCACCGGGTTTCTCACATTCTGTGCATGCCCACGCTCTTTCTCCTTGCTCACCAATCCCAGAACTGCCACTTCGCCAAAAATATCTGCAGCACACAACAAAATTGGGACTCGGGAAGGATTAAATAATACTTTGAGCCCTTGGCTACAGCAGTTCAGACACCTCCCCAGGACAATATTCCTCACTGAAGTCACACTGCTAGTCTGGTGGCTGCTTGTCTGTGTCTGTAGCTTAGTTTTTGTGGATTTACATGGTTTTATGCTTGGAGTAACTACGCCATTCTTGCTCACTACATCCATGAAAGTCTCCTGAACTGGATTTCTGCAAAACATCACAACCAGGTATCTGCATTTTTCATTTAGAAATCAACTTTTTGGAAGCTATCCCATGCAAAACATAAGTCAAGCAAATAAGTCTGACAAACTCAGTGACTCCAGGTCTGCTTGAATCCACATTTTCGTCTGACCTGCTCGATGATCTGTATGTGGGCTTTTCAACAACCTTGAATGACAAAGAAGCATGCAGACAAAAGGATTTCACATCCTGCATATGCGCAGGCAAAGTTTATCACCTGTAGGAATTCTAACACATGCTGTGACTCTGGACCACAGCTGTTGATAATTTCTTTTGGGTTATGATTTAACCACCAGGTATCTACAAGATGCTGAAATCCTTTCTCCTACAAATTCTCCTTATGCTGCTCCTGCTCTCAGGAAATGTTCACCCCAACCCAGGACCACCTGAGCAGCCAGCAGTGGCACCAAGCAGAAGGACAGGGACACTCACCATGGCATCCAATGCCTGTAGCATCCTCAACAAACTTGATTCCCTCCAAACATGGATCCTACAGCACAACCCTGATGTCCTCTCAGTTGTGGAAACATGGCTAAACCCTAAAATCCCTGATAGCTCAGTCTCTATCCCTGGCTACTGCATTTTCAGGCAAGACAGAACTGCTAAACAGGGCGGGGGCTGCGCCATCTATCTTAAGGATACCCATATGGGTCACATCATCCCATCCCCTAGCCTGAGCAACTCCTCTCAGGTCCTCACAATCAAAATCCTCCTTGGTGCACATAACAAGGAACTCACTGTCATCTCGGTTTACCTACCCCCAAGAGACTAGGCTGCTGGCTTCCACAGCATCATGGAATATCTAAGGGTCCAGCAACATAATTCTGAAACCATAATCATGGGTGATTTTAACATTAACTGGCTGTCCGCTGAGGCCGCTACCTATAAATATGCAGCCGTGGTGCATCACCTAACTCAACTGGTCAATGCCCCCACTAGGTGTAACTATAGGACAGGCTCCCTTACGCTTCTAGACTGGATTCTATCTAACCACCCTGAACACATCTCCAATGTTTCTGTACTCCCGGATACAATAAGTGACCACTCGCCTGTCATCTGCTCCTGGTCAAACAAATACCACAAGCCCCCTCCCAAGCTTATCTATGCCAGTGTTATCAAACAAGGGCACCTCCAGCAGTTAAAATCCCATCTAACCAGGCTGAACTGGGCAGTGCTTGACTCCCTCAATGACACCACCAAGGCTTTGGACCTATTTATCAAATGTTTCAACGAAGCTTGTGACATCTATGCACCAGTGAAAAAGATGAAGGTCAAAGGACAGACCAATCCCTGGGTTACTACTGAACTTCTAACTCTGCTCAAGCACAGAGACCACTTCTGGCATTGTGCTCGTACAACTCCAATGGAAGTAAACATGCAATTATACAAAGCAGCCAGAAATTATTGCACTCGAAGAATACGGAATGCTAAACGCAGCTATTACAAAGAGGCTCTGACCAACTCTTGGGGCCAGGGAAACAAATTCTGGAACAACATGAAAGAACTCACAGGCAAGGATCCTAAAGCACCACCCACTATGCTCAACCTTCATGGCACTCCTACACTCGACCTAGGTATCGTTACCAGCACTTTTAATAATGCATTTATAAACCTGGACAGTGTCCTTCCACCAAATTTTTTCAACGACCTCCCCTCCAGCTCCTCCCAAGTTACCCCCCAACTAGAATGTACAACCCCAAAGTTTTTTTTTAAGGAGGTCCCACCACAAGTAGATAGAAAATACATTCAAAAGGCCATCGGCAAACGAGGGTACAGTGGTGACTCCCTTGACCTGAAACTGCTGGCACAAGTCCTCGATGAAATCTTAGAATCACTTACAAAGATCTTTAATCTCTCGCTTAGATTGTGCCATTTTCCCTCTCTCTGGAAGAAAGCCACTGTCACACCGGTTCACAAAAGTGGAGATAGGACACTGCACACCAATTACAGACCAATTTCACTCCTCCCCCCACTATTCAAAGTGCTGGAGTGAATAGTGTCGGACCAACTAGTTGAATTCCTGGATAAGTACAATGGACAGTGCCCAGAGCAGCATGGCTTCAGAAAAGGGCACAGCACCACCACTGCACCACTGGAATTTACAACCTTCATCCATGCCACGCTTTACAAATGGAATTGTGGAGGGGCAGTATTTATAGACCTTACCAAGGAATTCGACACAGTTAACCACCCCCTACTGCTCAAGCAACTGTCCTCCATTGGGATCTCCAGCGATGCCCTTCCATGGTTCACCAACTACCTTGATAATGGGATCCAACGTCTAAGGATTGCAGGGATCTCTTTGGATGAGAAACCAGTCCACTTCGGAGTCCCCCAGAGGTCTATTCTGGGCCCTCTACTCTTCTCCCTCTTCATCAACAATCTCCCCAGTGCCTGCCACCAAAAAATATTGCTATACCCAGACGATGCAGTCCTGTTTTCCAGACACCATGACATTTCAGTCCTTGAATCCCAGCTGCAGCTCGACTTCAATCACATTGAAGACTGGTTCAATTCTCTTGAACTTGTCCTGAACCACAGCAAGACTAAAGCCATGTCCTTCTGTAACCAACAGAGCAGGCACAACTCTCTGTTCCTCACCATCAAGAACCACGCTGGGAACCCACTCAAACATGTCAAGGAGTTCAAGTACCTTGGTATTCCCTGGATAGTACCCTCTCCTACACTCGGCATATTGACACTGTTGCCAAGACCGCCAATATACGGATTGGACTACTACACAAACACAAGCACTGTATGCCTGCGGATGCCCTTAAACTAGCCATCTACAGCTCTGTCACCTCTATCATTGACTATGGCCTTGCCATCTATGGCTCTACCCCAACAAGTGCCCTCCACAGGATTTCAGTTGCTCTCAACAAAGCCTGTAGTCTACTGATGGGTGCAGCCCAACAAACTCACACCTGTGACCTCTATGCACAGGCCAACTGGCTACCCCTGTGCAGTAGAATACAATACCAGATCTGCTTTCTTACCAAAAAGATTCTCCTTGGTCTCATGCCACCTGGTGTTAGCTCACTCCTTACTACCTACAGTGGCACTCAACAAACACATGGTGCCCAATCTCTAACCTTTCAGGTTCCCAGATGTCGTACCTCTATGGGTCAACGGTCCTTTATCTATAGAGCCACTCAATGGTTCAATTCCCTCAATAAAGAAGCACTTTCCTCTACTATACTTGGACCCTTCAAAAGGAATCTCAAACTTTACCTCACCTCTATCACTCAATGTGACTGCTTCGTTGAACAGAGATCTCTCTAAACACCTCCCAGCTCACTCATGTCTTACAGCCCACCCTTTCCCAATCTCATTCCCTCTGGCACTGGGACTTCCTTGTGACTCCTTTCCTGCTTCTCATCTCCACTGGTACAAGACATTTTCCACCACCATCGGACAGTGGCCCATTAGCCTGCCAACTTCCTCTCCCGGTCGCATGCCTGCAATACTAACTGCCTATGGTGCCCTCTATCTCTTATTGTTACCGGAGCCAGCTGCCTACTCAAGCTGCTTGTTTTATGAATATTATCCCAAAGTGTAACTGAGTATCTTTATTTTTTCTTTTAGTTGTTTTGGTTGTTTATTGTGCATTCTTTTACTAGCTCTGTATGTATGTTGACCCTCATCCTTTGATGTGGAACCTTTGTAAACGAGCAGTTTCTGCTCAAAGGTATTTGTAATCCGAGAATTTAATAAATAAATAAATAAAAAATTAAATACACCTACACATCTGCAGTATGTCTAAAAAATAGCCGTCTTCTCCACTCATTTTCAAGAAACTAGCAAAGATCATCATTATAACACAGACATGGCCCTCTTCTCCTTGCTCCCTCACATTAGGTAGCAAACTGTGAAAACTGTTAATTTCTGTGTTTAGTATGAAAACGCTCCTCAGCAATTGCATAAAACAATGTATGGGGCGAGTTAATAAATGAGAAATTATGTGAACCCTCGGTGTGGAATGCTCATATTAACCCCTCAAACTTTACCCTCTGAGTTTATGTAGCATCCCACACCTTGGGTGCACATAATTTCTCATTATGCACTCACCTCCATACATTATTTTATATTTAATACAGCACAAATTATGGTGGGGGTGTCAGAAAAACACTTGTTCAAAAAATGTATTTATTTATTAATGCATCATTCATAAAAACATGAACATATGAATGAGTGAGCAGAAACAGACCTTCTGATCTATCAATTCCTTTATTTGTTTATTTATTTATTCTTGGATTACAATACTTCTGAGCACAGACTGCTCATTTACTAAGGTTCCACAACAGGGGAGAGGGGAAACAAAACAACAAAGGTGATAAGAGTACAATGTTTCCAAAACAGTACAATAAAGTGAGCAAATGTATATGTATCTACACACAGTTTTAGCATTCTAATAGGAGAAAAGTGTAAATGAGAGAGGGAAGGATAAAAATGGAAGAAAGAAAGGAAAGTGGGAAGTGGCAGCCATACTGTAGGCCTTGTCAAGCTAGTGAGTGTGGGGGGGTTAAGAACAAAGAGTCAGGTAGGCAGGGGGGATAACAATGATAAGAGGTGGCAGCCATAGGTCTTGTCAAGCTGGTGTGGGGGGGTAGGAGCAGGAGGTGAGGTGGATTGGTTGGTAAGGAAGGTAGGAAGTGAGAGCCATAGGCCTTGTCAGGCTGGTATGCGAGGAATAAGGACAGTGGATTAGGCAGATAGGAGGTAACCAGGGACCTTGTCAAAGTGCAAAAGGGGGGTAGCCTCAGAATTATAGAGGTAACGGCATAGCTACAAAATTATCCACCTGTGAGGAAATGATTAAATGCTAGTAGATGGGAGTCTCAGGTGAAACAATTGCAAGAACTGTTGATTGTGAGATGTTGGCGTTACTTCAGTTTGAATGGTCCCAATTTAGATAGTGTAGTTATATCACTATGAAGAGTGTTAAACTAATAAGGTGCTCTGTAGGCAAATAAGCATTGCCCCTGGGCTATCCAGTATCTAGGAACATGGAGATGATGGGTGTTTGAGATCTGCATATGCTGTGAACTGCAATGGAGGCTTAGCAGGTTTGTAGTGCCTGGTGGCAGGATCCCGAGAAGTGCTTTTTTGGCTAAAAGACATGTTTGATATTGGGGCCTCCTGGAAAGCTGTAGCCAACCAGTCTCAGCGTAAAGATCACAGGTGTGGGTGAAATGTGTGGATCTTCTGTGTAATCTTCATGCCTTGTTCAGAGCACTGGATATCCTGCACAATGAACACATAAGGGCTGCTCCCTAGATCACAAGACCATAGTCTACAATGCATATGACTGAACTATATATAGAAAGTCGGAGGACTTCTTGAGTAAGGCAATGTTTATGTCTATGTAGGAGACCAATCTTGATGTTGACATCCCTGGATATATTATCTATATGTTTAGCATTGGATAGACAACTGTCTAAAGTGACCCCCAGGTATTTGAAATGTGGTATTTGTTCAAGAAGGACTCCAAGACAGTTTCTAATGGTTAAGTGTATGAGATTTGTGCTTGTTTTGGACACTGCCGAACATCATTATTTTGGTTTTCTTGCAGCTGAGAATCAGTTTATATATACAGCACCAGTCCTCAACTTCTGCAAACCCACTCTAAAGGTGAAGTTCCAGTTGCTTGGGATCATAGAAACAGAATTTGATATCAGATAAGGACTGCTTGACCCACCTAGACTGCCCATTTCCCTACCTAATGGAAAAGCTGCAGATCCTAGTTAACCAACAGTCATGGCTGCTGTTGTAGATCACTGCATCGTCTGTATAGAAGAGGATCCTTTGTTGGCAGAAATGAAGAAGGTTATTAAGGAAGATGCTTAATAGGAGTGGTGCCAGGACTGAGCTCTGTGGCACGCAAGAGTGGACGGGCTGCCAATCATATATGGCATTGGCTCTTTTTACCTGTTGAGAGTGTGCAGTTAGCACCCCTTGATTGCAGCTGCCCCACCCTTTTGTCTGCACTCGGCCATTCTCAGCCTCACCCATCCTTACTCTCCCCTGTTCTCTGTCCCCCACCCTTTTAAAGCTACTCACAGTTGTGCATGATATCACCCTCTCTGGTATAGCATTCCACTTCAACACCATTCACTCTGTGTAGTAATTCCTCCTCATCTCCCTCATAAATCTTCCCCTTCTATTCTTATCCCATTTCCTCTTGTGTCCCTTCCTTTCCTCAGTTTAAAAACCCAGTCAGCTCCATCCTTATTGATTCCCCTCAGATACTTGAAAGTATCAGTCATCTCTCCCCATCCTTGCACTCCTCCAGGGTGTACATATTGAGTTCCCCCAGTCTGTTCTTTAAGTATTTCCTCTTCATTACCTGTATCATCATCATTGCCCTCCACTGCACTCCTCCAGTAGCTTGACATCATACCTCAGATATGGCCTCCAGAACTGCACACACACACTACTCCAAGTGTGGCCTGACCAGTGACCTGTAGAGGGTAAGATTTAATTCCTAGGAGTTCTTGTTTAGATTCCATAGACTGTTTCTGTAAACATATTAGGTTTATAATACAGTGACATGTTATTGAATTCTGTACATATCAAACTACATAGACTAAATTTCTTGGGGGTCCCTAACTAGTAGTTCTTTTTATCTGGCACTTATATTGACAATTGATATTATCATGTATAAAAACTTGTTACAACACTGAAGACCTTTAGGTTTCTGGAACATAATACCTGGTTGAAAGTATGCTGGGAAAATATCTCCAGCTAGTTGCACATTACATACAGTGTGACACACTTACTCACTTTGGGTAAACATCACTTGAATCCCTCTGTTTGCCATGTATAGACTTTTCTGCTGTACTTTTAAGGCTTGTTTTCCACATGCAAATAAGTAACATTTTTGCATACAATTTATGAATCTAGGGTTGATTGCTTTTTATTGAAAGTATTCTCAAACATGCAGAGTTCTGAGCTGAGTTGAAAGTGCAGTCTACTCTGCACATCTCTTTCTGGAAGCATGTGTTTTTGGGAGACTTTCTAACTTGACATATAATTTAGTGAGTAGAGAATCTTAATGGTTTGATGTTCATTTGAATAACATGGCATAACAGGTGGGTAGACTCTCTGCTTGCTGTTATCTCTAGATAACCTTTGACCTTTAGGTCAACTTCAGAACTATAACTTAAGATCTGCTGTTAAATTAAGCATGGCAAGACATAAACCATATGCTGGTCTCAGCGTTGTAATTCATTAGGAAAACAGGTTGCCTGAAGGTAATTGCTGAATGTAGTGGATACATGTCTAAACCAAAACAGAAATGAATATTGTTTATAGAAGTAGGCAATATAGTGCTGTGGTTAAGAGCACTGAGCTGCAATCCTGGAAAGTTTGGTTTGTATCCCATTATCCTCCACTTGCATACTGTGTGACCCTGAAGTTATACCGAAAGAAGGGAATATTTTTTTCTTCATTTTTTATTTATTTTTATTTATTTAAGTTTTGGAAGTAATTTTTCAGCCAAGGCTCTTTTACAAAGGTTCCACATCAGGGACAGATATCAGACATACTTACAAACAGTCATGGTACAGAACAAATAGGCATTGGAGTACAACAGACATAGTTACAATCCAGAAATATATATGATTACTAATAGAAGGCTAGCAGAGTGGCTGGGAGTAATACATTTTAAAGAGGCACAGAAAAGGTGTTGAGAGGGCCCCTGAGGGCTGCAAGCACAATGGCAACAGCTGAGATCAGATGACAGTGTAGTCCCATCCAAGAGAGGGGGGAGCAGGAAGCAGCTCCTGGCCATGAATCAGAGGCTTTTTTGTGGTGCCTGGGGGAGGGTAGGTGGAGGCTGGGGTAGCAGGAACTTTGGAATGAGGGATAGGCTGAAAAGAGGGAGTGCAGAAGAATGAAGGTAAGTGCCACAGCGATTTGCCTAATGGAAGGATATATTGAAAACTACTAAATGATGTGTTCCATGGAAACACCTTTTTTCAAGGGAAAGCAAAATGGCTGTAGGCCCCTCCCACAGCCATAAAAATAAGTAGGATTTGCACCAGGCATGTTACTGATTCTTGCTTGCAGAGCAGAAACAGGCCTGACCAAGTAGTTGCATTTGTGTTTTACTTGTAGGAGAAAAACACTTTTGTAGCAGCTATCCAGAGAAATATTGAACTTTTAAATGATTACCCAGAAATGTGAAAAAAAAAATAATTTACCCTCTCTTCTAGCTGGAGATTTAGAAAATAAACAACACTGTAAAGATATCTGCTATTTTGTTAATTTTAACAACTGGTTGTGAGTAGCTTGGTCTTTCACAATAAATAATTTCAAATAAGAACGAGCTAGCAAAATGATGACAACAGCAACTCAGCCCAAAGGGATAGGAAAATCATTGTCAGGGTGAGTGCTGGCTTTTGTTTGCAGAGAAGAAACAGGTCTACTATTTGGGGAAAACACTACTAGCAGCTGTTTTGAGAAACACTGAAAATTATCACACAACAATATGCCAGACATTACCCTCTGAAGCTTAAAATTTACAGAGGGAACAAAAATGTTAAAGAGTTTAAATTTTTGTATAATTTTAACAAATGTATGGAAGAGACTCTTTCTCGGCAGCAGCTCAAGTGCTTGGTCTCTCCTACCTGAAGCACCTGTGGGTGTTGGGTCACATGACCTGCCTTCCATGAGCTTCCAAAGTGCCTTCTGATAGGACAAAACAATCTCAAGAGAGCTTGTAGTCTTACAGCCAGTTCCAGTGGCTGAATAATGAATAACAAAGACAAATAATTGAGACCTCCAAATACAAATGCCCTTCAACTATTCTATGTGTTATTCACACACACCTACTCATTACTGTGTGCAAAACCAGGTACTGTACATGTATGTGGCAGTGTTCAGCACTGTTAGCTGCTACATACAATCCATGGGTGGGCACAGTTATGTCTGGGCAGCCTGATTTAAATATAAGTACCTATGCCAGGTGTTTGTTCCACAACTCCTCCCCCACACTGATCTAGTACTTTCTATAAAGCAATGTTTATTTAAGTAAAGGTTGTTACTGAAACTTTCAAGACATACGGGGAAGAATACATTATAATAATAGAATACAATGTATGCCAACAAATGACAAACTATAAATATATTTTAAAAATTATACGCACATAAATATATAGTTTGTGTAATATCAGATAAACTGGCAAATAATTTGACAATTGGAGTTGACTACTCAGTTAATAGAAAACTTGAAACTGTACATAAGAATTTCTACAGTCCAGTCTAAAAATGTAATAAACTTAAATAATGTTTGCCTGATTTCACAGCATAACAATTTGTGAATGAGAAATGTATGTACTATATCTTAGAGTACTGGCACATTTTACAAATCATACCCTAAGTTCAATGGATACGAGTCTGTTGATAGGGGCACTGTTTAATGATTTGTCAAAAGCTTTCTATTTAGTTAATCACATCATGCTGCTCTGGAGACTGAAGGACTCTGGTATGATGGATAAGCCTTGCGAATGGTTTAACAGTTACCTGACGAATCACCCTGTGAAAGTAAATTATGGTGGTCTTCATTCATTCACAAGTATGCTTCAACAGGGAGTTCCACAGGGCGTCCATTTTGGAACCCCTGTTGTTTTCCTTATTTATCAATCCAGTTTCTAGAGTTTCAGCCCTCTCCAGAGTACTGCTTTATGTGGGCAATATTATCTTTTATTCTAGCTCTGCAAAAATAGATTCAATTAGTGCTGCATTGAATCTTGATTTGTCTGCATTAAATAAATGATTATTACACCACTGCTTAATGCTAAATACCAAGAAAACACAAAGTATCTTGTTTGGTTCTCCACCTAAACTGTATAATACTAAACCATTATTAGCGTTTGATTTGGTTGGATCTTTGATAAATCAAGTTACAGAGGCTAAATATTTAGGGGTACTACTGGATCCTAATCTTACATATTCATATATTAGAAAGACAGCAAAGATCATGAATCAGTAACTTGGTGCTTTGTATTATACCCTCCTCCTCCTGGGGCTGTGTGGGTGGCTCTTTGTGCTTGTCGGTGTCTGTAGGTTAGTTTTTGTTAATTTACACACTTTTCTGCTTGAAATACCTATGCCATTGTTGCACACACCACCTGTGAAAGTCGAATGGACTGAATTTCTGCAAGACATCATCACCAGGTATCAGCTTTTTAATTTTAAATCAACTTTTTGTAAGCCATCCCCAGGAAACATGCATCTTGCAGCTAGTCTGACAAATGTGGTGAGGCTGGGCCCTGCAACTGAATCAACATTTTCTTCTGACCACCCCTAAAGCAACTGTACTTGTAGACTTTATAGAACAAAGGAAACATACAGACTAAAGGATTTCACATCTTGCATATGCCCAGGTTGCAGTTTATCACCTTTCAGTAATTTTAACACATTCTGTGACTTAATCAACATTTTTGTCTGACCTGCTCCTAAAGGAAATGTACTTGTCTCTGAGGACTTTGAGGACCAAAGGAAATATAAAGATAAAAGGATTTCACCTGCTTAAACAGCTTGCTTCTGAATGTATCCTCAGACTTTTTGGGACTGCCAAGTAGTGCAGGGAGCTTCTTACCATGATTTGGTAAGTAGCCACTTGGCAACATTTGCACCACAGTAACCCATGTGCTCAGGTTGCTGTGGAGCAAATTATGCCATGTAAACACGGCTTATGTGCAAAGTATCTAGACACTATAGGGGCTGTCTATACTGTGTGTGGGTGTTTTTGGCTATGTGGAGGGGGGGTTCCAAAGTTTCAGGAAGGATACAGATCAAGGACTGTAAGCACATGTGGTAACATAACACCAACATGGCATACAATCAGCTTTTCAATTTCATTAAGAAAAAGCAAGCAGTTACGTACCAACAGCTGCATTATCAAATTCTACAGAATACTGAGCAGAAGTATTTGTTCAGTATCCCTGCTTTTTCACTGTCACTCTCTGCGCAACCACCTTCCTCTTTACTCAGTCTCAGTATCACTGCCTTAGTCTTTCTTTGCTCCCTAATGTACCTATAAAAGGTATTATCCCCCTTCTTAACCAAGTTGGCTTTCTTTTTCTTGGTTTGGGCCGTTGCAGTTCTGATTGCCTTCCCCACTTCCTTCTGCTTTAACTGGTAGTGTTCTCTGTCCTGCTCCTTCTGTGTTTCCTTATATTTCCTGAATGCTATCATTTTCTCCCTAATCTTCCCCACCACTTCTTTTGAGAACCATAGTGTTTTTTCCTTTTGTTTGATTTTTTTATTTGCGTCACACAAAGGTTTGTTGCCTCTGTGATGGCGGTTTTGATGTTTCCCCATTGTTGTTCTACCCCACCTTCTAGCCTGTTTGCTAGTGCTTTTCTTAGGCGCTCTCCCATTTTGACAAAATCAGCCCTCCTGTAGTCCAATACCTTCACTTTTGTATGGCTTGACTCTACAGCTAAGTTTATCGTGAACTACACTGTTTGATGGTTACTTGTTCCCAGATGGCTACTCACGCCAAGATTGGAGATCCTCTCTCTGTTCCCATTTGAGAGTACCAGATCTAAGATTGATTCCTCCCTAGTGGGTTCCAAAGCTAGCTGTCAGAGGCATGCCCACTGTAGGACATCAAGAATGACCCTGCTCTTGGATTTGGCTGCAGCAAAGGTGCTCCAGTCAACATCTGGCATATTCAGATCCCCATCTGCAATAGCTCCCTTTCTCTGCCATCCTAAGGATGCCTTCTATCATTTGCTTGTCCATGTCCTCCCCCTGAGATGCGGGTCTGTATACAACCCCTGTGTGGATTGTGGTGCCATTTCCAGTCTCCAGGCTGACACACAGTGCCTCATTTCCTCCCTGTTTACCATTTAGTTCTGTTGCTTTGATCCCTTTCCTTACATAGAGAGCTACTCCTCCTCCTCTTCTTCCCTCCCTGTCTCTCCCTATGCACCCCAGCATCCCACTAGCCCTCTCTTCTGTCTTGTCACACTGCATGACCACCTTCAGTTCATGTGATATTATTACACAGTTTGCATGGCTTTTTTAAAGTAGAAGAAGGCTGTATGACCCATCGAGTCTAACCCCCACACCTTGTGGGACAATTAACAGTTTCCCTATTTCTGTAAATATTTATCCAAATTGTTTTTTGAATTGTTTAGTAGCTACTGAGCTAACTAAAAATTGTGGCAATTTATTCCATTGTTCAGTTGATCTTATAGAAAATAAATATTTTATTTTATTCTTTAATGCTCTTGGTACAAAGGGTTGAAGTTTACTGTATTGAAGTTTAGTTGGTTTGGTAACATATTTTATTCCATATTACTGCATTAAATGGCTGTCTTAGAGTATTTTATAGAGAAGCAACAAGTCTCCTCTCACACGCCTAACCTCTAGTGAGTACAGGTTCAGCTCTTTACATCTGGCCTCGTAATGTAAATTTATCCATCTTGGAATTAATTTTGTTGTTTTTCTCTGAATGCCCTCTGACAGTTTCTTATCCTTTGTTATATATGGTGCCCAGAATGCTGCTCTATAATTCAAATGAGATCTAATATATTAATTATATATAGAGCAAGAACACATGGTTCCTGTCTACTGATAAAGGATTTGTTGATAGAATTCAGGATGCAATTAGCTCTAATAGCAATTTGTCTGCAATGGTTACCTGGAAGTAATTGGTTGTTAATTAGGATACACCCAAGTTTCTTTCTGTCTTGGTGGTTATCCACCACTTCACTGTAATCTAGCTTCTTGGTCACCCAATGAAATAAATCTAGCAGATTCATTTGACATGACCTCCCTTCTGTGAAACCATACTGTCTCAGGTCTTGCTTCGCTTGAAGGTATCTTTATAGTTTTCTGGGTTTTATACTCACCATGTCTATTGAACCACTGTCTGGACTGAAACCTGAAAGGATGTTCACCTCTATGATGACCATGTTCGTGACATTACGGTTCCCCAGGTAACTGCATGGGACAAGGATAAAATCCATATTATATATATATATATATATATATATATATATATATATTACAGTAATATGATATTGTGATGATGGACTAATGTTTGTCATTAACTGAACCACTAGTATTTGTTAGGGAAGTACTTCCAGAACATAAAAATAAGAGCCATGTGTTTTCGACACATGCAAGGAGTGCACCAGATACTGGCTTAAGTGGCTTCTATTTAACATCTTATGCAAGGAATGGCATGCAGAAACAATATAGTAACACCCCCAGTACTGCACTGCCAGCATTTGAAGCATGATTTAACTTTCTAATGTGACAAAAAATACTGTAGCCCAGAGGCAGAAATATGACCAATTTAATCTACACCACTCCTCCCCAACACGCATGCAGTCCTAAAATATCCCACTGGAATACCATAATTTTGGGTACCAGAGGAGCCACATTTGTGCATATTCTAGAATTACAAAAATACAAAAGTGGGATTATGTTCAGAAGCAGGAACCCCTTTCCCCACACAAAACCAAAAAAGAGAAAGAAAATATATTTAAAACTCATTAGCTTCTGCTTATCAGAGTGCTCCTTTAAAATTCTTTAGTCTTTATATTCTGATTTATGGGAGCATTCTTTTCCTTGGCATGTGAGACACTCCTGTTCTGTGATGAGTGTTTTATGTGCAGTTGGCCTGGAAATGGGCATGTTCATAGTAGTTTCAATAAATTATTGCTTGATCAGGATCAGTACTATATTAATAACATTGCCAAGACCACCCTTATGGTTATAAGTGTGGTCCCACGCACATTCTCAGGGAATCAGAACCACATACTTTTGTGGTGCATATATCTTATGGATGCTTATGAGACCACTCTTACAACCATAAAAATGGCTGAGCAGCAGTGTAAACATATATGATGTGACTGTGTTTAGTCTATTGTATTGAAACATCTCCACCTATTTACAGTAGGATGAACTTTTTTCTGTCCTGATAGGTTTTTGAAAACACTACAGAGCAGTTTCTAAAGCACCAATATCTGTTAGTTGGCCCAAAATGTCACCCTACAGTTTTTAGAAAACAAAAGTTCCTGACATCTATACATTCATCCTCAGTGTGTTTTCTTCTCAGATATTTTTAAAATGGCTTTTATAGCTAAGTTGTTACTGTCTCAAATCATTAAAAATGGTCACCACTTGAACTTTAAACAAAATCTCTTCCATTAAGGTTACCTGCTGAATGTACATACTAGACTCATACAGCAGATATATTAGTCTGGTGTTTCTACCTGTTTCTGATAATAAACAGTACAGCAATGTACCAATATATTTAGTTTGTCCATGGGGAGGGCATGGCACAGGGATGTTTAAAAGCTCAAAATTCCTGTATCTTACTTCAGGAATAAAAAAGAACAACAAATGAAATATGTGTATTGATATTTTTGTAAGAAAACTATCACTGCTGAAAAACATAAATACTGCTGTTTTAAGTTATGGTGCAGAGGCTAATCTTAGAATTACATTGCTGCTGCACAAAAGAAACAAAAACATGACTCTTAGCTGTGAGAAACTCTGGGTTAGTATTCAAATGACCAGCCATCACAAAAAAAAAATCTTACTTGGTTTCAGCAAGCCTTGACTTGAATTAAGAACACAAGTGACAGCATTATATGAAACTAAATACATTTATTTATTAATATTTATAAAATGCTTGACCAAAAAATGCATGCTGGGTTGCAACTAACTTGTTTCCAGATGCATGATGGAGGATTGGTCACAGATGATAACCCCCCCCCCCCCACAAAGCAGAAAGGGCCTCTCTAAAATCTGGCAGAGACATGCAAAGCAACAAACTGTACACCAGAATATTTGAGGTCAGAAATGCCCCACCCACCATATTGCACGAATATACACTTTTAGCAAGGTCCACAGCTCAGTAGGGCTTTCCTGCTAGATTCTAAATGAACAAATACATACATAATTATATTTGCACAACCCTGAACAGTCAACATAGTGCAGAAACTCACCCTTCCCTGCTCACTCCAGATGCCACTGCTTCAAGGACAGGGGGTCAGTATAGCTCACAGGGTGAGCATGGATCTCCCTGCTTGAAACAACAACACACTCTAATGGATGCCAGTTGTCCAGATTCATGCTCTGCCCTAAAGGGAGGGAGTGGGATAAGACCAAGGAAGAACATTTCCAGTGGGTAGTTCTGTTGGATCATTATTATTTTTTTAACAATTTTTTTGCCAGACACACAAAGCAAAGGCTTGTTACCATGTACATCTTGGGAGCACTGTGAAGTTAGGTTACTTGCTCATGGTTATACAGTGCTCAGTGCTCTTAACCACTACAATATTCTTCCTCAACTCTTTACAATATATACAGACTAGTTAATAAAGAATGTCACCCAGTCTTCCAGATCAGTCAGTGGCCATTCTGCCAAAAAGACAAGGGCTTCACACTTGCTCCTTCACTAGGACCATGTCTTGATTGCTTTCTACCCAGAGAGCAGACTTTGATCTACCCTGTGGGGTAACCTTCTCAGGGGTTAGACAGGACAAGAGTGGGCAACACCATGGTGACCAGGAGGGGGTTCTTCCTAAACAACAGCTGACTAAGATAAAAAAAAACTACTGGCATGTGTTTAAGCTAATTAACAAGTGATTGTACCTCACATGGATGTAGATGGTGAAAGTGACTTGTGCCTTTTCTGTACATTTTGGAAGATCTGTTGTCACTTGAATGGAGAAGGCATACTGATTCTGAGGGGGAGGAATGTTGTACCTCAGGGTTACCTAATGGGAATCATAAAAACAATACAAGTGTGAATACATTAGATGTTTGGGAACATTAGAAACAAAGTTTAACTGTAAGTGCCTAGGGTTACTAGGATCCCACCAGGTTTAGATCAGTCAGGTAGCCTGGGTATTCAAGAAGGTTTAAAACTCTCTACAAAACATTGTATTATCACCTGCTTGGCTCTGATGGGGCAGTGAATGATGAGATGGAATTTAGAACTCTCACAGCAGCATAAGCCTCAGTGCTCTGCTGCTGATGGTCTTCTTGGAGAGTCCGTCTGTATTTCGAGTTTGAAGTGGAGAGTTCTGCAGGCAAGTTGTGCACTGCCAAAGACCACTTGTCAGAGAGAAGATACACAGTTTGTTACTTTGCACCCAGTAAAGTAGCCCAGTAACCAGCAGAAATACAAAATCACATATGCCCCCTCAATGCAAAACATCATGGGCTGCATATGCAAATAACCACAGAATTTTATGCTGGTTCAACTTGGAACAGAAATTCATGGTGCCGAAAGGCCTCTCACACAGTTTGCAAAGGGTGACAACAGATCACATAGACGCGTGTTTCATCCTACCAGGACTCATCAGTGTGCCTCGTGGGATGTGTTGGCTACCAATTCCTGTGAAGCCCATAAGGGGTGAAAATGTTCTCATCAGTATGCCTCATCTGTTTTACACCCCAGTGGAATGAACCAGCTACCCTAAGATGGTCTATCTGGGTTATGTTGTGGTGAACCCAATTAAAACAAAACACAATTTAAAAGACAAAGAGCCTTTGTGTGCAAGCACTGAAGCAATGGTTGCCCCAAAGGGCATTTGGCTAGGAAGCCAAGTTTCAAAGAAATACAAAATTACACATGCCCCCAATGCAAAGCATGATGAGCTCCATATGAAAATCACCACAGAATAGTATGCCGGTTCAGCTTTAGGCAGAAATGCATGGTGCTGAAAGGCCTCTCACATAGTTTGCAAAGGGTGCCAACAGATGACATAGACACATGTTTCGTCCTACCAGGACTGATCAGAATGCCTCATGGCATGTAGTGGCTACCTATTCCTGTGAAGTTCAAATGGGGTGAAAATCTTCTGAATACTGTGCAACATTCCATGAATGCTGCCTGGTGTTCAGCACGGAGCCATATGCCCTAGATAGCATCACCTATGGTGCCCATGCACACTGTGGTCTCCTTGGTGCATGCCTGCAGGCTATTGGATAGGGTGAACAGGTGTACATCCAGGCTCTGTTAATGGTCCAGCATGGCCTGCCTGATGGTTCCCAGCATCTGCCTCAAGTCCTCCTGGCCAGACAGCAGGGATTGACAGTAGTCCCCTGAATAGGCCAGTGGGGACAGATAGTCCTGTAATTCTAGTACAGCTTCTACCAACTGTTCCTCCATTTCATGGCTACTCAAGGGACTCGTGGCCCCTGCCACTGTCCCCTGAGTGGTTGGTGACACAGGTTCGGACACACGCAGATGGGATTCAGTCCTTCTAGATGTCTCTGCTAGTGGAGTATCCCTGCTGACATCCTCATTGGTCCCTGCTGTTGGCTGTACAGGCTTGCTGCACCCTCCACAATGCTGTCCACCTCCTTGCCCATGGGACTGTCACCGGTCTCACTGTCATCTGGCTACACTACAGGATCAGGTGTGTCGGCCGATGGGGTGATGAGGGCTGGGCTTGTGCCATTTGCTGCTGTACTGCTTCCACCACTCAATGCTGTGCCAGTATCCTGAGCTGTGCCTGCTGCTCCCAGGCTATGCTGCTGCTGTCCACTTTGTCTGCTCCCATTCCTCCACTGTCACTAGCGGCTACTGCACCTGTTGGATGGACAACATGTCAGTGTGTGTTGTACAGTCCCACCTCTCATACAGCTGCCTGCTTTTATCCCTGCTACTCAGTGCCACTGTGGTCTGTCGCAGCTCTATGCCCCACTGTACTGCTGACTTCATGATGCCCTAGGGCTCCTTGGGTTTCTCCTAGCAGCTGTTCACAAGGCATTACCGCTTCACCCCCTAGCAACAGGCAGCATGTCATTACCCCATGGCCCACCCCTCTGGCAGCAGGCACCATGTAATTAGCCCAGGGCCCCTCCAGCAGCTGGCCACACAGCATTACCCTATGCCCTCCACCCAACCAGCAGCAGGCAACATATCATTACACAGGCCCCCGACCCCCAAAAGGCAGCAGGCTACGTGTCATTACCCCATGCCCCCCAATACAGCATGCAACACTGCAGTGGTCCCGGCTCATCTGTCACATGCATTACACCCTTGTGTCTCTATCTGTGTCTATTTGACATCTGTAGGTATCCAGGTCTGTGTCCCTGCTGATGTTCTTCTGGCTCAGGTGTGTGGCTATCCTCCTCTCCAGGCTGGTGAGTGTCTGCTGCTGGATGGGTCCTCACCATGTGCCCTGGGTGTTGTGTCTGTTCTATGGCAGTTTCTTCTTCACTAGGTGCTTCAGGTCACTGTACTTCTTTTGTAGATCACCCAGTGTTCTCCTTTGTGGTGCTGCAGCATTGATCTTGTGGGTGACTTTGTCCAATGCCTTCCTTCTTTTCTCAACTCCCATAATGCCTTACATGAGTGGGATCATTACCCTTGCAATGGAGACAAACCAGTTTCCGCACCAGGGCAAAACCAATTGATGCAACCTGATTGGTATTTAAATTACAATGAAATTAGGGGATGCAAGAAAAGGAATCATTGTTCATGCCTACAAACTATACATGTATATAGAAAATAGGTTGGGGGACTTCCCCTTTAATATAGTATATAGTAAGGGTTTGTTCTGCATGGACTTCCATGCCAGCTGATATATTGTCTCAAAATTCAAAGGTCATGGAATGCAGTTGTACCTTTCTGTGGTTCAGTAATGATCCAGCTGTTTGGAAATCCTTAAGGTAGCTGGTGTTTTACACAGTGCTGTCATGCATATAGCAATCAGTTCAAGTTCTGAACTGAAACCGCCAGCACATTCACTGTTGCAGTAGAGCAATGTGAAAGCACTTTTGTTTATGAAAATAAATAAAAAATTAAAACAAAGGAACACTGTAAAAAATGCTGATTGGCCAACAACAAGTACAACCAGCCTGTGCTACCACCTTGGGCTTTTGATTACATTATACCTCTTGAGCCTTGCTCTTAAGATGTCATGTAATTAGAACCCCACTGTGGCAGAATAAGCTACTTATGCATGGCTGCCTAAACAGTATTTTCTATGTGATAACACTTGTTCTGAGGTAAGAGAGAAGATTGGAAGAGCTGCCTCTATGGGGGGGTCACGTGATGTCAGCCCGAGGGTAAGCAGCGCACCAGTGGAGCTCCCTTGCTTACCGATTAAAAATATTAATTTTTTCCGGCTCGATCGCTACCCAGCTGCGCAAATCCCTATCTGAAGAGCTAGAGAGTCCTGTGGGAGACTGTCGAGGTGGACAGCATGGATGGGTTCCTCAAGAAGGCCGAGGAAGGCCTAAACATACTTACAGGCGTAGGCAAGAGGCCCGCGAAGAGGGCAAAACAACGGAGCGCTAGCCTGTGAGTCCTCGGACAGTTGATGTCCCGTTATCGGAGGTGTGATTTCTGGAGCTTATGCAGCCGTTACTAGCAACGATCGCTTCAGTCGCTGACGACATGCAGGCAATTAAAAAATTGATGGATGCATTGTCGCTGAGGGCTGGGGACACGGAGTCTAAAGTGATTTCTCTGGAAAATAAGCTGACCTGCTAGGAAACAGAATTAGTGCTTGTGAAACGAAGATTTAAGAAACTGGAGGACAAACTGGAGGATTTGGAGGGGCGCAGCAGGCGTAATAACATTGTGGTGTTTGGCATCCCTGAAAAAGAAGAGGGGAGTGCCCCGATACCCTTTATTCAGAAACTTTGTACTAAGATTGCTGGTTCCTCTCAGGTGGGATGACTACAATTGAGAGGGCTGATAGGGCTCTTGTGCCTCCTCCTACGTCGGATCAGCTTCCCAGGCCATTCATTATAAAGTTTCTCAATTATCTTGATAAGCAGCACATTTTGGACAAAGTCAAAGGCATGAAGGAGCTGCTTTGGGAGGGCAAACGCATCCGATTGATACAAGACCTTCCTCACTCGGTGAGGATGAAGTGGCGAGAACTACATCCTATCGTGACTAAATTTGTGGCTGCTTCCAAGCCCTTCAGGGTGAGATATCCTGCAGTTCTAATGGTTAAACTGGAAGGGAACTGGCTTTCATTTGATTCATGCTCTGAGGCGCAACAGGAGCTGCAACGTCTACTCCCTGACCTTTTTAAATGACTTTTCATAGGTCCACTGGGTCTGTGGCTAACATCATCTAGTAAGCTGGTCTTGGAGCTTATTTTCTTGCTGCTCTCTTGGACTGGTTGGAGGCATCAGGATGAACATAACCCAGTAGATGTGGATATGTGGATCTAATATGTTGCGCCTTGCTAAAGGTTATGAGGGACTCAGGAAGACAAAGGCATATCTCTTCTTGATAGTTGGAAGAAAGATAAAATTCTCCTTTTTTTTTTATTCTCTTCACAGGATGGAATCACTGTATGAGGACGTTACGAGGCAATTTCTAGTAGACACTTTGTCAATCCGGTTTTGGCCTGTGTTTCGGTTTGGTCACCAGTACATCAGCGAGCTCGGTCTGGATGCACTTGGGCTTTAATATTCCATAGACTGGAACTTGACTGAACTTGCGGCACATGTATCAGTGCTCTTTTGTGGCGCTTCTGTTTAACCAATGACTGGACTCAATATATTTCTTTAATACTCTTCTTGTGAAAGGGTTTTGTATTAGTATTATATAATATACTAGGATTTATTGGCCGCAGTTGGGTCGATCGAGTGTATGGCTATTAAATATGGTGGGTGGCTGGGGCTCCGGGGAGGGTGGCTGAGGGTTATGGGCTGATAGTATGTTTATCATGTGGCTGGTGATATTTTGGAGGGCAGTTCAATGGAACTGGGGGGGTGTGTACTAGGGGGAGGAAGTGGTGTATATATACTTTTGTTGTGCTGTTGTGGGGAGGGTGGGGTGGCTGGGGCTTTGGGGTTTTTTTAGGGGTGGGGAGGGTTTTAATAATGTTCAAGGTTGCAATCCACTGTGGATCCTTCCAGCTGTCTGGTATAAGGGTACATTAACAGTTATATTAGGCCTCATATATGATGATAAATATCCTAGGCTTTATGTCAGGCCTAATCTGAATCCATACTTTATTTTCATATGAGCCAGGCATTTAAATTCATTAGTTGGAATGTGAAGGGAGTCAAGGATAGGGCTAAGCGACAAGTAATATTAAGGCATTTGTACCATCTGGAGGCACACGTTGCCTTCCTTCAGGAAACGCACCTGAATAAGTGTGATATACAGTACTTTAGGAGGATGTGGGTAGCCCAAGTATTTGGAGCTGGAGCCTCAACTAAAAGGGCAGGTGTGGCTATACTCATGGCCAAGAGTGTCCCTTTTAAGTTGTTGGAAGAATATTGGGATCCTGAAGGTCGGTTTATATTTGTACATGCACAGGTAGCCTCGCAGCCAATACTACTGGGCTTGGTCTATGGCCCTAATGAGGATTCCCCCCTCTTCTATACAAGGTTGCTGCCTCGGGTAATGGCTGGTTCACACCAGCCAATAATTATTGGAGGGGACTGGAACCTTGTGCTCCAGAATGATCTGGACAGGACATTTAACAGGCGTAGGGGCCTATCCCCTGCCCAGAGAGCATTAAAGGGCCTTATGGAGAGCACTGCACTAATGGATATTTGGCATATTCTTAATCCAAGTGCGCGCCAATATTCTTTTTATTCTCCGGTTCATAAGTCTTATTCGAGAATAGATTATATTTTAGTTATTGCCCTGCTGATCCCCGACATAATTCAGGCAGATATCTTAGTCAGGGTTATTTCAGACCATGCCCTGGTAAGTGTGTTGTGCAGGTCCTTGACCATTCCCCAATGATCACCGCAATGGAGGCTAAACTGTCAGTTATTAAAAGTGCAGTCAATCTCACAAACAATTAAGGAGCATACTGATGCCTTTCTTCAGGTTAATCAACAGTCAGTGACTCGAAAGGATCTGGTCTGGGCCACATTAAAATGTACTATAAGAGGAGAGCTAATTAAGATCTCTTCTAGGAAAAACTATACTCAGAGAGAGAAGATGAACTCCTTATTGACCCAGATTAAGCAAATTGAGTTAAATATATCCTGTCACTCATCTGACTCTGAGAGGATCAGGTTGCATAAATTGCAGGCACAATATGCTAGGCTGGTCCAACAAAAAGCTGAGCTTGCATTATTCCGTACAAAGCTTCAATACTTAGATTCAGGGGAGAGGGCTGGAAAGCTCTTAGCTATGCGAATAAAGCAATTAGACCTGGCACATCATATTGCTGGAATTCGTATCTCTCAGGATGGTCAAGTTTGTATGGATTCGGTGGATACGGCAGAGGCCTTTATAGCTTTTTTTTCCAAAAATCTATTAGCGGGACTCGGGGGGAGATCCCTCAGAATCAGAAATCAGTAATTTCTTAGTGTCTGCAGGTCTTCCAAAAATTTCAGCAGATGAAGCTATTAGTCTAGCTGCTCCCATAACTCTCTCGGAGGTATGCCAAGCTATCCAACAGATGCCCCCGGACAAATCTCCGGGACCTGACAGGTATCCCAATAATTTTTTTAGGATCTTCTCATGTCAGATAGCCCCAATTTTGTTAGAGGTTTTTGAGTATTGGCACAATTATGGTGTCTCTGACCCTAGTTTTTTTGAGGCAACAGTTTCTCTAATCCTGAAACCAGGCAAAGACCCATCTGATCCTAATAGTTACCACCCGATAGCTTTGTTAAATACGGATGTTAAAATCCTAGCGAAGATATTAGTTGGCAGACTGTTTAAAGTAATAGACAAGCTGATCTGCAGGGAGCAGGTTGGCTTTATGAAGGGGGGGTGCCCCAGGATCATCTGAGAAAATTATTGCATTTCATGGCAGAGGTCAGAGACTCAGACTCTCCTGCAGTGCTCCTCTCACTTGACGCTGAAAAGGCCTTTGATAGAGTTTCCTGGATCTATCTGTTTTCTACCATGTTGGCTTTTGGACTGCCGGATGCTTTTATAAAATGGGTCAAAAATTTTATATTCTCTGCCCTCTGCCAGGGTGAAATGCAATGGGGTATTATCACAGGTTATTAGATTAGAAAGGGGCACTAGGCAGGGATGCCCGTTATCCCCATTATTATTCAACATTTACATTGAGCCATTCCTATGTAGGTTAATAGGAAACCCGCGGATCAAGGGGATCAAAGTAGGTAGTAGGGCCTATGTCTGCTCAGCCTATGCAGATGATGTATTATTGCATGTTGTGCAGCCAAATACTTCGCTACCAGCGATACTTGATGAAATTGACTGTTTTTCAAAGATATCGGGTTACAAACTAAATCACTCTAAAACTAAGATTTTTTCCTTTAAATAGGAGAGTGACAAGGGCTGATTTGCAATTCTTAGGATTGGGTTGGGAAGCTAATTCGTTGCTATACTTGGGCATTAAGATTAACACAAATCTTGCTCTGATGATTAAGGAGAATTTGAGTACTCTTATTCAGTCTGTAGCAGAGGACCTAACCAGGTGGCGGTCCATTGCCCTGACTCTTTGGGGTAAGATAAACCTTTTGAAAATTAATGTCCTGCCCAGATTCCTATATCCCTTGGGAATGCTCGGGGTCTACCTCCCAAAAAAGTGGTTTGTCAAGTTGCAAAAAATGTTTAGCTCCTTTATAGGGCAAGGAAAGTGTATCTGCAGGTCCTATAATAACTTGACAGCCCCAAGAAGTAGGGGAGGATTGGCTGCCCCTTTTGTGTTTGCTTACTACCTGGCTCAACATGTTGGTAAACTCTCTTGGTGGACTAGGGGCTATCAGCTCATGGATTATAGGCCTCTTTGGTACGATATAGAGAGTGATCTAGCAAAAGGAATTGCGTGTTCCTTGTGGGCTTTATTATTTCTTTCCCCTGTGAATATTCCGAGACCTTTAAAGAATAATCCCATGGGGTGGTCTTTAAGAGCTCTCCTCCAGTTGCAACAACATTTAGGTTTTAAGTGGTGGACTCTAGACGCCCAGCCTATTTTTGAAAATGTGCATTTTAAGATTGGCGGGGTCCTGATATCTCCTTCCTTCTGGCCGCAGATTAGCCACATAACCGTAGCAGATTTTTTAGACCAGAATGAACCTCGGTCTTTTGATTATATGAGAAGGTGCTTTGGTGTTGCGGACAATTGTTTTTTAAAATGGCTGCAACTTAAGAAGGCCGTGTTTCAGGGTCCTGTCTCTCCCTCCGCTCTGCACGGTCAATCCATTGATATGGACTGTCTGTTCAAGGTGGCAGTGCAACCCCATGCTGTCTCTAAAATTTATGGTAAAATTTTAGAATGGGATAATAAAATCCCATCCGGGGTATGTTATTATTGGGTCGGAGAGCTGGGTATTAAGAACTCCCCGGGGTTTTGGAAGAACCTATGGAGCTCCATCTATAAATATATTAAACAAGACAGACTCAGGATGGTCCAATTTAATATCATGCACCATTTGTATCTGACCCCCACTTATCTCTACCAATGGAAAGCATGGAGCTCCCCGTCATGTTGGCGCTGTAGGCTGGAGGAGGGCTCTTTATTACATATGTTGTGGGAGTGCCCGAAGATTCGCACTCTTTGGGAGGACATTAATAGACTTGTACGCCCTATCCTTGGCTCTTATAGTATGAACACCCCTGAAATTTGTCTATTGCAAATCTTCCCGGATATGACCTCTAAACTTTGGAGAGCCCATGTCTCACTTATTGCTGCTGTTATGAAGTTGATAATTTTAAGGCATTGGTCATCTGAGAGCTCTCCCTCTCATTTAGAATGGCATCGGGAGTGTATGCTAGCATTACAATTGGAAAAGCATATAGCTTCCATGCACGGCAAGACTAATGCCTTTATGTCAGTATGGGGTCGCTTGGATTCAATGCTGAGAAATTTGGAAAGTGTAAACTGAATGCAATGTAGTAAGCCAATGTCCTTTCTCTCCTCTGTTTGCTTTCCTTCTCTCTTTTGGCTTCTCTTTATTTTTCCTCTTCTCCATGTGGTGTACCTTTGTATCATGTATGATTGTAACCTTAGGGGTTGGAGGGGATGGGGTATTGGTATAGAGTGTTTTTATTTTTTATATTGGGCTGGGGGAGTTTCCTTTTTTCTGCGCCTCTTATGTATTTTTTCATATGTTTGCTGAAACCTGTTGTGATGCTGGTAATAACTACAATGAGCTTTTTTTTTTCTCTGTGTACTGGTGAAATGGTTGTTGATGGCGCATAAAATCAATAAATTTTAAATTACAACAAAAAAAGAGCTGCCGCTATATGGGCCCTATTCACGGATGCCTATGCACTGCATAAGGGCAGTGTGTAGGCATTCCTACCACCAGCTGCTGCACAGCAGTGGACCATGCAGCCCCACAGCATCTGCACATGGGCGCACTTGCACCTCGCATGCAGGATCCCCTAACCAGGCATGGAGCACTAGGTCAAGGACAGACAGATCATGCCAGGGGGGTGCCTGAGCCAAGGATATTCATGAAGGTACTTGTGTGCTTTGCTAGCATGGGTAATCTGCATGAAGGAGGACACCCCTGCTGGGCACCAGCCATTAGTTATGGCATCAGGATTCCTGCTGTGACATTGCCCCAGTCCACGGTGCTGCATGGGTGGGCTTGGAGTGATTATTTGGGCAAATGCCTATTGTGTAAAGACTATAGGGTATGCGCCTTCTTGGTACTGGATTCAGATGAGGTCAACTATGGGATCCAGTAGGTGCACACCATTGGATGCTCACCTGTGTCCTCACACTGTCCCTGTGCCACCTTCATCAGTCGCATGTCTACACGGTGGAGGGGGACCAGGATTCATAAATCCTGTCCTGTGCATGACCACCACCTTGGGTGCAGAGTGGCATGGGTGCTCTACACATCCCTGACAAAGAAGTCCTTTGAGGCCTCAAAGTGATGGGCTGTTTTGTCTCAGGTCTGAGTAATTTATATGCTAGCACCGTACCTTTTGAAGTTGTGAAAAGTAATTTTATGAATCAGTAAAGAAAAAGTGGTTCAATTTCTCACTTGGCCTGTACTGCGTTTTTTTCATCTTGTTTTATGTCATTACTTTCCAGCACATGACTTTGTTGTGATCTCCCTCTGGCTTTAAATTCGGTGCTCTACACACAGTCTGCATGTAGTTAGTGACTCGCCCCTATGAGAGAGAAAACAATGCAGCCATAAAGTGCTGTCTCAGAGGCAGGCTGTGTCTTGGAGACAGCATTCTCTACCCTGACATTCGTCCAGCAAGGGGATGTTGATACCACTGACTTCACCTGATGATGCTGTCCCACTACCATCTATAAATGACATACTTCTCCAGACCAATGGTGGAGGATTTGGCAAGTTTATTGAATGGCATACTTAATTATACTCATTAGAAATTATGTCAGCAAGCATGCATGTACTGTAGTTTGCCCATTTTTATAACATCTTGCGGTAGTATGAGAAATGTAGAGGTGTGTCAGTGCTGGCGAATGCAGAGCATGCTTTAGTAGCTAAATCCCTTATTCCCCAAATAGCCAACATGCTAGTGCTGACACAAGTATTATGGAAAGTGCCACCAACTTGAGAGAAGTGTGCTGCTGCAATCAGACACAGGCTCATTATGCAGAGGCAGAGATGCCATGCCACCCATACATGCCTTTCCTGGTGAAGCATTTCAATAAACATGGTGGTGGCTCCTGCCATCCTCCACACAATCCCCAGAAAGACGACTTCAGGAGTGCCCAGTCCCCCTGTTGGCATGCCCCCCAGTTCAATTTGTTTGCCAACGGGGTGCCCAATCCCCGTCAGCATAATGTATTCCCCTTTGCCTAATTTGTTGCCGATGGGGGTGCCCGGTCCCTGTCAGCATTATGCACCTCTTCCAGTTTAACTTGTTTGCCAACTGATTGCCTAATCCCCATCAGCATAACATATCCCCTCATGCCTAATTTGTTTGCCGTCCGACGGCAGTGCCAATGCCCATCAACATCATGCCCCCCCACACACACTTTCTCTGACAACAGGGATGCCTAATCCCTGTCAGCTTCAGCCCTCCTTTTGTAAAACCTGTAAATGAAGAAAATATTTCCAATATCTTTTTTTTTTAATTCCTGTAAACAAGAAAATGGTCCATCATCATCAGGATGCCCCTCCTCCCCAACACACCCTCCCTCTGCACACCCCACCTCCCCTCACCTACTCTATACTTACCTCCAGACGTCTGGCACAGTGATCTTCTGTGGAGCAGGACATGTCTGATCTCTCCAAAAGCCGACCGTGAACTGAAGAAAATCATGGTAAGCTCTATAATGGCATTAAGGGTGCTTTCAACTTAAGTGGATATCTTAGTCATTTGTTTTTGATTTTGGCTCCAAATTTTCAACATGTGGTTCTTGGGACCCACCTCATGAACACATTTGCTGTCATTTCATTATTCGGTCCAGAAAAGTGATTTTGCAGTCAATGTGCAGAATCACATTTCAGGACCGATTAATGAAATGACAGTGCCACTGTTCATGAGGTGGGGTCCTAAAAAGCCTATGTTGCAAATCTGGGGAAACAATTACAAACAAGCATTTGTCAAAGCCGAATGTTGATTGCATTGGTGTGTTGACCACGGTCACTGGCCCTCTGTCAGTCACTCAGTCTGTTTCATCTGGTGCTGCAGGCTGCTGTTTTGTACTGGGCTCCTGCCTGCATTGGCACCTTGTTCTGCCCACTAAGAGTTCTGCAGCTGTCCCAGCAGAACTCCATTGAGGTGGCTCACTCCCCCTCTCTCACTCATGCATTCTGTTTCTCTTGGTGCGTCAGGCTGTCCTTTTGTAGTGGGCTCCTGCCTCTGTTGGGGGCCTTTTCTGACCACAAAGAAATCTGCATCAGTCCCGACACAGGTCTATTGAGCCTGCTTATTCTTCCTCTTTCACTCACTCATTCCATTTCTGCCGGTGCTGCAGGAAGACCTTTTGTATTGGGCTCCTGCTTGCATTGGCACCTTTTCCTGCCAACAAAGAAATCCGCAGCAGTCACGACAGAGCTCCATTAAGGTTGCACACTCCCTCTGTGTCACTCACTCTTCCTGTCTGCCCTGGCACTGTAGGCTGCCCTTTTGTACTGTGCTCCTGCCTCTGTTGGTGCCTTTGTCTGCTCACAAAGACATCTGCAGCAGTCCCGACAAAGCTTTGTTTAGCTCGCTCACATACTCTCCTTCTCTCACACACTCATTCTATTTCTGTCAACACTGCAGGCTGCCCTTTTTCATTGGACTCCTGCCTGCGTTACCACCTTCTTCTGCCTACAAAGAAATTTGCAGCACTTACAATACAGCTCTGTTGAGCTCACTCACTCCCCCCCTGTTACTCGCTCATTCTGGTTCCCCGCCAGTGCAGGCTGCCCATTTGTACTGGGCCCCTGCATGCACTGGCAACAAATCCACAGTTGTCCCGACAGAGCTCTGTTGAGGTCGCTTAATCTCCCTGTCTCACACACTTATTCTGTTTGTCCTGGCTCTGCAAGCGGCCCTTTTGTATGGGAATCCTGCCTGCATTGACACCTTTTTCTGCCCACAAAGAAATCTGCAGCAGTCCTGACAGAGCTCTGTTGAGCTCACTCAGTTCCCCTGTCTCAGTCGCTCATACTGTTTCTCCACTGCTGCAAGCTGGCCTTTTGTACTGGGCCCCTGCCTGCATTGATGCCTTCTTCTGCCCACAAGGAAATCTGAGGTAGTCCTGAAAGAGCTCCGGTGAATTCACTGACTCCCCCTCCATCACTCGCTGTCTCATTCTGTTTCTCTGAGTGCTGTAGGCTTCCCTTTTGTACTGGTCTCTTACGTTGTGCCCTTTCACTGCCCACAAACAAATCCATAGCTGTCCCGACAGAGCTGTGCTGAGGTCGCTCAGTCTCCCTCTCTCACACTCTCAGTCTGTTTGTCCTGGCACTGCAAGTGACCCTTTTGTATGGGACTCCTGCCTGCATTAGCACCTTTTTCTGCACACGAAGAAATCTGCAACAGTCCTGACGGAGTCCGTTGAGCTCACTCAGTCCCCATGTCTCACTCACTCATACTGTTTCTCCCACTTCTGCAGTCTGGCCTTTTGTACAGGGCCCCTGCCTGCACTGATGCCTTTTTCTGCCCACAAAGAAATCTGCTGCAGTCCTGAAAGAGCTCCGGTGAGTTAGCTTACTCCCCCTCCCTCACTCGCTCTCTCATTCTGTTTCTCCCAGTGCTGCAGGCTGCCCTTTTGTACTGGGCTCTTGTGTTGGGCTCTTTCTCTGCCCACAAACAAATCTGTAGCAGTCCCGACAGAGCTCAGTTGAGCGTGATCATTCCCCCCTCACACTCATTTGATCTTAATGTGTCCCACACATTGATTTCCCACAGCAACCGTGCTATTCTGCAGCAGGAATGCAAAAACACATTTTAGCCACAATGTGAAACATGGCAGCTGTACTGTTCATAATGAGGTGTGGCAAAATGCCACTGTTGAAAATGTGGGGTGAAAATATCATAAAATTGTGAAATTACAAGGGTGTGTGTAAACAGGTCAATGCACGCTTGTGACACAGTCATGTCATGGAGTTTTGTCACCCGATTTTCAGCATAGGCATTTTAGGACCTGTGCTCATGAACAGTGCCACTGTCATTTTTTAATCTGTCCTGATCAGTAATTTCCCACAGCAACTGCGTTATTATGTGTCAGAACTGTGAAACACATTTCGGTCAGGATGTGGAAAATGACAGCTGTGGAGCGTATAAGGAGGTGTGGAAAAATTCCACTGGTGAAAATGTGACGTGACAGTATTACAAATCTGCGAAGTTACAAGGGTGCATGGAAAGTGTGCAACACACACTTGTAACACAGTCATTCGATGGGATATTATTACCAAATTTTCAACACAGGCATTTTAGGACTTCTGCTCATAAACAGTATCACTCTCATTTTCTTAATCTGTCCTAGACAGTGATTTCCCACGATGGCTGCTCTATTCTGCGCCAAAAGTGTGAAAACACATTTCGTCCAGGATGGGAAAACTGACAGCTTTACTGTTCATTAGTAGGTGTGGGAAAATGGCAATGTTGGAAATCTGCAGTGAAAATATTATAAATTTGTGAACTTACGAGCGTGTGTGCAAACTGTGCAATGCACGCTAGTGCCACAGTCATTTTATGGAGTATCGCCAAATTTTCAACATATCCATTTCAGGTCCTCTAGTCATGAACAGTATCACTGTCATTTTTTTAATCTGTCCTGTACACTGATTTCCCACAGTGACCATGCTATTCTGCACCAGAAGTGCGAAAACACATTTCTGCCAGGATGTGAATAATGACAGCTGTACTATTCACAAGGAGGTGTGACAAAATGCAAATGTTGCAAATCTGCATAAAAATATTGCAAATTCATGAAGTTATGAGCATGCATACCAACTGCAAAGCGCACGCTAGTAAAAAAGTCATTTTTGGAATTTTTCCACCAAATGTGCAACATAAGCTTTTTGAGAGCCCACTTCATGAACACTGGCACTGTTGTTTCGTTAACCGGTCCTGAAACGTGATTCTGAGCAGTGACCGCAAAATCACCTTTCTGGGCCGATTAACACCATGACAGTTCAATAATTCACGAGGAGGGGTCCCAAAAACCCCATGTTGAAAATTTGGTGAAAAATTTCCTAAAAATGACCAAGATATGAGTAAAGTTGAAAAACCCTGTGTATTACATTATACAGCTTATCGGCATTTCATCAGTTCATGGTCAGCTTTGAAGAGTGCCGACGTTTTTCTAGCCCACCGAAGATCATCGCGCCAAGCTCCTAAGGTAAGTATGGGGTGGGGTGTGTGAGGATGCAGGGCATGCAGTGGGTGGGTGTGGGTGGGAGGCAGGGTGAGTGCAGAGGGACAGTTTCCTGCTTTCCAGGGAAAAAAACAGACATTGCAGTACCATTTTTTATTTTGCAGGGGCCTCTGGCACACTGGAGTGTGCTCCTAATGTGCCAGCAGAAACTTTCTTCTTCAAGGGCAGCAGTAGCTGATGGGGGATTGGGCACCCCAGTCGGCGAATCAGTGGGGCGGGGGTATCGTATGACAATGGGGATTGGGCACCCCATTGGCAGGAACAAAAATGGGGGGTGACAGAACGCCTACGGGGAGTGGGCTCCCCGATCGGCAACAAAACAAAGAGGGGACCACTACAGCCAATGGGGATTGGGCAACACATTGGCAGGAACAAAACCAGGGGGAGCACAGAATGCTGACGGGGATTGGGGCCCCTGTCAGCAACTAAACATGGGGGGACAGTTATATTGTTTGTGAACACAGCAGCAAGCTACCGCCATGTTCACAAACAATCTCAGGGCTTTACATCCCACCCTGCAATGACAGATCACTCCCTCATTGCAGCAGATGACTGACGCTGCAATGACGAGGCAGCCCCTGATTGCAGCAGCTGTTTTTTTTTAGAAAGTTGTGGCACACTGGCTGAACTTGTGTCAGCAGCAGCATGCCATGGCATTGGGAGAACCTGGGCAAGCCTTTGTAGGCTGTGGAGGCATTGGCCACAACAGTGCCGTGCCTCCACAACCTGCTTCTGGACAAACCTGTCGCAACATGTTTCTTGCACATGCGCGCAATCGACATAAAAATGACTGTGTTATGAGCATGCATTAAGCAGTTTCCAGACACACTCATGACTTTGATCATTTTCCATAGTTTCACTTCAGATTTTAAACATTGCCATTTTTTCACACCTCCTCATAAACAGTACAGCTGTCATTTTTCACATCCTGCCTGAAATGTGTTTTTTGCACATCTGGCGCACAATGGCATGGTCATAGGTATCACAGGTAGTATGGAGCTTAGAAACCTAATGTCCATAATGCTTACTAATATTAATTATAGCCCATTATAGAATTTTGGCCTAAATATTTATCCAAATGTATTTTAAAGGTGCCCATGTTTTTGCATGCTACAACTTCCAGTGGTAGATTATTCCATATTTTGCATACTCTGAAAACCATGAACTCCTTTTTCTTTGTTTTATAGAAGTCTACTGTGAGTTGAAGTGGGTGTGCTGTAGTATTATAAACTAATTTCTTGAGCTCCAAACCAAGCAGCTCCTATAACTGGTCATTGCGCAAGGCTTTAAATACCAAACATAAATCTCCTTTCATTCGATGGCAATCCAATGTATACAATCAGAGTTTCTTCAGTCTAGCTGCATAATCCAAACCCTTTACCTCATCCATTTTTCTACTGGCCCTCTTCTGGATTTTTTCTAGAGCAGTTATAGAGACTTTATCACCTGGCATCCCAAACTGGGTGCAGTATTCCAAGTGGGGCCTCAACAAGGATGAGAACAGAGGCAGCAAACCTTACTACTTCTACTATTGATATGTTTATTGATACAACGTAATATACCTGCAGCCTTCTTAATTACCAGATGACAATGAAGTTTAGGATTTAGGTCATTTGTTACTCTAACTTCCAAATCATGTTCATCGTCAACTGCCTTTAAAATCGTGTCACCAAATTTATGATTTGCATACTGGTTATTTCTCCCAAAGTGCATTACTGTACACTTGTCAGCATTAAAGGTCAATTTTTAAAGTAAGCCCAATTTTGTAGTTCCTCAATGGCATACTGTAGGGTATTTATACCTTCAGTGTTATTAACTGGGAATCCTAGGCGGGCGTCATCTGCAAATTTGGTCTACCTAGCATTGGTCAAGGTTTTAAGTGATGTGATATAAATGTTAAATAAACAAGGGCCAAGACCAGATCCGTGAGGGACCCCACTGGTCACATTGTCCCACCTGGAATAAAAGACTTTTATACAAATTTGCTGTATTCAACCCATAAACCACAATTCCACCCAATGTGATTACTGTTGGAAATCAACACATCAAGACAGATTAACAAAGTTGCAGTGCCACTGTTCATAAGTGGAGGTCCCAAAATGCCTATGTTGAAAATTTGGTAGAACAAATCTGCAAAATAATCGAGTTATGGTCATGGCCATCCAATTGTAAATGGAACATTATCCCTGGTAGTCTACTGATCCCTCCCTCATTGTCCAATTGCTGTCCCATTGTAAATCAAAATTATCCCCTGGTAGTGTGGTGGTCCCTCCCCTCTTCCTACCATTCACCAACCACTGAGCTGTAACATCATGGGCAGACCCTGGTGACCAGTGCCCCCCCCATGATTGCTGAACACCAGCCTGCTTAAAACAAATAAATTAGCCCTTGTGGTCCAGCAGTCCCTCTCCCTACCTGATCCCTGGCCCATACTAGTGCAAAGAAGGTAAACTCTGGTGGTCTCATGGACCCCCCACCTTGGCAGGTCATGTTCCACCACCCAGCTCTCCCCCATCCCAAGCCATGTCAGTGACCAGCACAGCCCTCCTCTCATCACCACAGATGGCTGCCGACTGAGTTGTCATAAACATGTTCTGTTACCCTTCCATGACCAATGGGTTCTGTGGTGTGTAGTACCAGTATCAGTTCTGTTTAGAAAAGTATTGGATGCAGCTTTAGTAGACAACATTTCCATAGTGAATGTATAGGCAATTGGCACAGGTCGACAAAGGCTAACACTATTTGTCCTGAATACAATCTTAATGAATCTTATAAACATGAACACTCATATATGAACACATATACACATAGCTTACAAAGGCTGACCGTGAGTGATGAAAAAACATTGGCACACACCTGGATGAACACACAGCCTTTTCCGATGACCTCAGTTGAGTAGTTGCCAGGGATGTCTGTCAGGGATGTTTGCTGAAGTAGTAAGCGGTTATCACTGTTGACCTGGAAGACCACTACAACCTGCTCATTGTGGTAAATGTTTACTGTCACCTCGATGTTACCAGTGCCCACCACTATGGCATATTTTGAGAGGGCAGCAAAACCCACCACTGTATCCTGGAAAGAAACAAAAAAAGCATTACAGACACTGGATAACTTGTTAAAGGTACAGTATTATAGAGCAAGCTACTGAGATAAAACTACCATGGTGAACATAGATGAAAACAACATTACACCCATTGATATGATGCTAGTTAGAGTGGTTCTGGTGCTTTATTTAAAAATATATATATATATATATATATATATGTACACGCAAGCACTGAGGCAATAGTTACCCAAAAGGGCATTGGCCAGGAAGCCAAGTTTCAAAGAAAAAAAAATCACTCTTACCCCCATAATGCAAAGCATCATGGGCTTCATATGCAGATCACCACAGAATATTATGCTGGTTTAACTTTAAGCAGACATGCATGGTGCCAAAAGGCCTCTCACATACTTTGCAAAGGGTACCAACAGAAGACACAGACAGGTGTTTCATCCTATCAGGACTCATCACTGTGCCTCACCTGTTTGACACCCCAGTGGAATGAACCAGCTTCCCTAAGATGGTCTATCTGGGTTATGTTGTAGTGAACCCAATACAAACAAATAACAAGTTAAAAGACAAAGAATCTCAGTGAGAAAACACTGAGGCAGTGGATACCTCAAAAGGCATTGGCCAGGAAGCCAAGTTTCAAAGAAATACAAAATCACACATACCCCATAATGCAAAGCATCATGGGCTGCATATGCAAATCACCACAAAATATAATATGCTATCATTGCATAGTGGCTGGAGTTTTATCCAGTAATAACTGGATAAAACTAGAAACTAGGAACCTGTTATAGGCCCACATCTAGCACACCTGATTATAACAGTGACTTATGAGGTATATTAGTCCCAGTAGCAGAATCACATGATGTTATTGTAATGGGCAATTTTAATTATCCTGGTATCATTTGGGAAAATGGTATATCTTCCAGTAATCAAGGAAAGTAATTTCATGAAGCATTGGGGACAGTTGGCGTTGAACAACAAGTGGGCACACTTAAAAGAGTAAACACTGTACTGGATGCATTGACTGATATTTTGGTAAAAAAAACCCTTATGCAATACTGACCATGATATTATTCAGTGTACAATTAAAATGAATAAAACAATAAATAGAAATCCAATATACATCACAAATTTCAGTTGAGCTAATGATAGAGCAATGTAAAGTGTTCTAAATGCAACTGATTGGAAAAATATTTTTCTAAATTTAAATATTGAAGAGTGCCAGATTAGAATAAAAAACATATTAGTTACAATCGAAGAATGCTTTATACCTGTAAAGTTAATAGCAAAAAGAGGAAAATTATCATAGTGGATGACAAATAAGATCTAAAGACAAATTAAAAAGAGAGAGAAAAGCTATATAAAGTATAAAAAAGCAAAATCCAGTTAGCTTATTCTAAATCTAAACAGGAAGTAAGAGCAACTAAACAACTGATCAAAATGGAAACAAGAAATGTTGAGATAAAATTATTTATAGTAAGGCCAAAGGAAATAACAAAGCTTTTTTTCTCGTACATCATACAATTAAAAAATGGGAAAAACTCTATTCAGACAATATCTTCAAATGGAACAAATACATCCAATCCTAAAGAAATAGCTGAAACACTGAATAATTATTGTTGTACAATATTTGGTAAGAAAGATTCCTACCAATATAATGCAGTAATTAGTAATGATGATCCAGCATCCAGCAACATAAATGAAACAAAAAAGGTCATTGACCAACTTAGAGTTAATGCAGCAGCAGCAGGACTAGATGAGATTAGCACAAAACTTCTAAATAACTTTTCAACTGTCATTAGTAAACCACTAAACAAATTACCTAACATGTCAATTAAGACTGGCACGATGCCTAAGGACTAGAGGACTGCAGTTGTATGCCTAGTTTTCAAAAAAGGTAGTAAAAATCATCCAGATAATTATGGCCTGGTAAGTCTGACATCCGGCCCGTGCAAAATATTGGAAACCATATTAAAAAGAGATTTGAAGATGAAACCTTAAATATAAAACAACAAGACACTACTCAACATGGGTTTAAAAAACAGGTCATGTGTAAGAAATTTTATATTATTATATGACTCAATTAGTCATAGTTTAGATGAAGGAAAATCATGTGACCTTGTTCTTACTGATTTCAAAAAACCCTTTGATAAGGTGTGTCATCAAATATTAATTGACAAACTAGTAGATATGAAATACTGTTCTTATTTAATAGCTTGTATTCAAAACTGGTAAATGGAAAGAACACAAGTTTGTTTTCAAGGACAGCTATCCATACCTATTGAAGTGACCAGTAGTGTACCACAGGGATTGGTCCTTGGACCATTCCTATTCAACTGTTTTGTGTCAGATTTACATAAAGGAATAAATACAAATAGTATACAATTTGCAGGTGATACAAAATTATTCCATGAACTATATAATATGTTTGATGGGGGAAAACAATGAAATAGCCTTAATGCATTTTCCAATTGGTATATAACAAATTGCAAGGAACTAAACCACAACAAATGTGTCATAATACATTTAGGTAAAAATACCCCCCCCCCATTTTGATTACTCAATTAACTTCATAAAACTGTGTACAGTGGAAAGTAAAAGGGACCTTGGAGTAGTGACTGATAATTCATTTAAGCACACAATTCATATAAGAACAATGTGTCAAAAAGTGAATTATGCATTACCATTCTGGTCACCATGTTGTAAGCAGGATATAGATCTTATTAAACTTGTTCTAAAACATGCAACTAAAATGATATCAAGTTTGTCTAAGATTCCTTATAGTGTTAGAATAAAAAACTTAATCTGGAGGGTCATGAGATGGCAGTTTGAGGATCAATCACAGCCTCCCACAGCTCTGTGCCTCTGCTGTCAAATTCAGTCTTTCCACTCTGTTTCTATGTATAATAGCAATTTGTAAAACATATCAACTGACTTCTGAAAGTCTCTGGATTCTAACAATACTAAATAATATGGAAGTTTACATGAAAAAAGCACCTCCACAGCATTCTCCTCCGCCAACTACAGAGAGAGACAAGGCTACTAAACGCCCTAAGCACCAGCCTGCAGGTTCACTTAAACTTCCCACTACAGTGGCTGCTCTCTCAGAAGAAATAGTTTTGGAGATTATGCAGCCACTACAGGAGAAAATAGCCAACATCTTCAAGGACTTACAGCAAATCAAAACATCAGTGACAATTTATGTGGGCAATCGGAAGCTTAATTAAACTCCCTAGAGAAAAAAACAGGATAAAAATGAATAAGTGACAACACAAGTTGTCAGAAGACTCAAGTGACTCAAAGAGAAACTTGAAGATCTGGAGTGTAAAAGTAGGAGGAACAACCTCCCGGTTATTGGAATTTCTGAAAGAGAAGAAGGAAATGCTCCCATTTTATTTCTTCAGAAACTGTGTGAGAAGATTGCATGACCAACCCCCAAATGATGCTACATATATTATTGAATGAGTGCACTGCACCCTTCATTCTCTCCCACCTCCTGGTTCCCCACCTCAGCCTCTCATCTTTAAGTTGTTAAACTTTTTGGAGAAACAACACATACTTGCCAAAGTCAGAGAATTGCAAGATGTCTTTTGGTAAGGGCACAGAATTTGAATTACCCAAGATCTTCCAAAGTCAGTCAGGGTGAAGAGGCAAGAAATGCACCCAATTGTTTTGAAGCTAATTGCTGCTGGAACACCATTTTGATCAATAGGTCTCTTTTGACTCGCGTGAACAAGCAATACGAAAACTTAGAAACTGAATACCAGATCTCTTTATGTGATGAGATCCTTAGGGGTAGGTGATTACCTCGTTCCTTATGGAGCCTGATTATTTGGTAGTTTTGGGGAACTCTGTTGATTTTCATGAGGTTGTGATTTGCTGATTGAAGGGTTGCATTTGGTTTATGTCAGCAACAGCTTTAATTATTTTCATCTGGTTCCCTGTGTAATGTATTACTATGGTAGTTCGATCTTTGCAGGTTAGCCTATGTTGGGGCCTTCATGATGGGGGCCTACCACAGTGCTTGAGTTGGAGTTTACCCCATTACATAGTGGGTGCCTCCTGTTTTACCTTTCAATACCTCTGGACAGCTATACTAGATTGTTTGTTAGACTGTTACCTGATCTACTGTTTGAAAGAGTTTGGCTAAAGGCTATGGATCTTTAGAAAGTCTTAGATCAAGATGGAAGGCAACACTTTACATATTTTCACATCTAATAGATTTTAGTTGGATGTTAAATTTGGCGTGCAAATGTACCCCACAGTTCCTTGAACCTTCACCATTCCTGGGACAATTACTAGCTAAAAATAAAGGGACTACTTCCAGGAAAGCTTTTTCTTTGCTCTTGGGAACAGCTTCCTTCTGTGATTTTTTCTTTTGCAGAGCAAAGCATTCTTCATGACATTTTTGCATGACAATAAGCAGAGGATTATGCTTTTCTTTGTGACTCTTTCTTAAGGCTATTTGACTTATAACAATGTTTTATTAGGTTTACATTTCCTTGATCTTAGAATTGCTATTTGTACAGCAGGGGAAGGGTGGGAGCAGGAAGGGTGGCTTCTTTTGGTGTGACTCTAAGTTTCACAAAAACATCATGCACCAGGTATATTTAGTGGTGCAATTAATTTGAAATGGAGTTAGGATTGGTAAATTACAACAGGGTATTTTTATTAGGGTTCTGCTAATTAAGGGGAGGGAAATGGAATAAGTTTCATTGTGAACAAGTCTTCTTTCAACTTTATTAGATTGGGTTGTGGGTAGGGGATGCCAAGTGTGTCAGAACAATTTGTCCTTGGAGAAAATAATTTGATCAACAGATCAGAATTGTTTATGTCTTATATCAATTTAGCATTCTCTCCCCAAATTAATGACTATGAGTGGTCATTATAATATCCCAAGTTGGAATGTAATAGCTGCCCAAGACAGATGCAAGAAGCAAGTCATTCTTCAGCACCTCTGTCTTCTAAAGGTAGGGACTGCATGTCTCTAAGAAACACATCTCCGACATGAAGATGTGACTCTGTTGTGTCAGACCTGTGTAGGACAGACATTTGGAGCTGGGAAATCTATGAACAGTGGGGAAGTAGCCATACTATTTTGGAAAAAATTCCCTTCAAATTGGAATGGGAAATCTGGGACCCCAACAGTCGATACATTCTCCTTCATGGCCTCCTTGAAGCTAAACAAATTATATTGAGCACTATATATAGTATAATCTATGACTCCCCTCAATTTATTACTTATTTGACAAGTATTGTTGTCAGCAACCCCTCCCACAATCACTATTTTATATGGCTACTGGAATGTAATCCTGTATCCACACTTAGACCAATCTGACTAATGTAAACAAAGGTTATCTCCTTCACAAAGGGCCTTGTATGATGTAATGAGGAGTGCTGATCTCATCGATGAATGGAGAATACTATACCCTGAGGAACACCAATACACTTTTTTCACCCCTAGAAAAGCCATTCTCTACAGCTGACTAACTGTTATTAAGTTATTCTGCCCTCTAAGGTATAATAAATGCAGATATACACATGATTGTCATATCTGACCACTCACCAATATCCCTCATGTATCTCCTTGGACCCAGAATTAAAAGAGACACCTTCTGGCAGTTAAATACCCAACTGCTCCAAAAACCAGACTCTTTACAATAGATCAAAGACTATGTTGCCAGCTTTCTAGTGAATAACCAGAGATTCAAGACCAGAATAGATGTGGTCTGGGCAGCTATGAAATGCTCCATAATGGGGAATTCCTCTTGCTGTCTGCTACTAAATCCCAACAGCTTAAATGACAGCAAGATAGTTTGCTTAGTGCCATCCATCAACTGGAATGCACTCTCAGACGTCAATCCCCAGAAGTTGACTGTGCTAATCTACATGGACTGCAAGCTCAGTACTCGGCTTTGGTGTTCCAGAAAGCTGAACTCTCACTGAAACATACAAAAATAAAAGAAAAGGTTAATTAAAACATATTGAATTATATATATATATATATATATATATATATATATATATATATATATATATATATATATATATATAAATGAAATCATATGCCCCTAGAGGTTAGAAGGAAGTGTGGAGATCGTCTCCTCTTCCATAACATCATAAATGATCAAACACTAAAAAATGGGTGTGGTATAATTTGTATCAACAGAAATAAAAACTTGAGATGGCACAATAATCAATTTGAACTTCCAATGACAAATACAAGATATTACCAGAAGATACAGGGTTATGAAGAGCTACCTAATGACCAAAGTTATTTTCTTTTGTTTTTTTTTTGTAATTCAATAAGCTTTAGTTTACTTTTTCTTTTCATTTTAAGACAGAGTCTTTGCAAAAAGTTGGGTATCAGTTAGGCAACCTAGAGGATCGCCCCAATATAGTATGTATAGTCTCTTGGATCAAATATCAGCCATGTAAATTCCAGTTATCACAGCAATGAAATAAAACATATTCTGGAAGTGAAACCCTCAACCGCCCCACCCCCACCCTCATAAACACTCCATAACCCACCCTATATCAAGTGTGATCTTATTCAATCAACCTGTAGTAGTTATAAAGAATATTTTTTTAATTTAATCAACTAAGGTTTCCATACACAAAGCAAAGCATCTAGTGGTCCCCATTTAGATTGTTAGGTATTTAACCTATTACCCATGGATGAAACATGTTTCTCCAATTAGAGTGCAAGCAAATCTTCTTTGTGCCATTCCAAAATAGAGAAGGATGTGCTATATTTCCAGTGTCTCAAGATAATTAACTTGGCAGTGGCAGAAAGAGTGGCATTGCCAAGCATACTTTTCTAATTCTAGGGCTACCTTGTGGAAAGACATATAGTAACCAGGCATCTGGAGTAAAAGGAGGGGGGTCAAGACCCAAAAGTGGATCTAGAGCTTATCGAATAGTATGCCAGAAGATATGAATTTTCGAGCAGGTCCGCAACATATGATATAACGTTCCAGGGAGATTGGTACTCCATGAACAGTCAGGAGAGGGTACACAACCCAATTTAAAAAGTTTAACTGGGATGAAATAAAGGTTATGCATAATATTAAATTGAATTACACTCAGTCTATCTTGCTTATTAAATTAATATAGGTTTTGACACAATTTCTTCCAGAAGCCAACCTCACTATCAACGGATAATACCCAAGACCATTAATAACATATCTCTTGATGCAGGTTGAGATCAAGTGATTGCAGTGTCTTATAAACTTTAGAAACCCCATGGTTTTCTTTAACCAACTGCAGGAGCATAGAAACGTTATCCATTGGTGGTGGTGGAACCAAATCATGACCCAGGTAAGCTGTAATGGTTTCTTTGAGTTGTCTGTATTTAAAGGAAGATTCAGCAGGCATATTAAACTGGAGATGGACTATGGGGACCATTGTACCATCAGTAAACAAATCTGAGACTTTCTTATTGAGAAAGAGGGAAAAGGAGGTAAAAATGGTCTTATGGCCAATTCTGAAATGAGGATTACCCAGGACTAGTTGGTCCAAGGAGGAATGCCAGTTGTGGGAAATGTGTTTTTGTAGCTGATGTAGAGCTTTTACAGACCAACCTAATTGGGTATTTCAGTGTTTTGGGAAGTGCACTAGGGGTAGTATATACCAAAGCAGGGAGGGTACAGTGGTATTGAGCAGATATAAACCTCTCTATGTCCAACCAAAGGGGAACATAGTTATGCAGCCCATATGCATGTGTTTCTGTTGCCCAGTGTGCAAGGCATGTGAGGTGTTGAGCACAGTAACAGGTGAAGAAGGAGGGAACTGAAAGACTTCCCTGCAATTTGGGTGCTAATAGTTTATCTTAGGACCACCTGACTCCCTTACCTTTCCACATGAATGCAGTGAGCATGGGTTGAAGTTTAGAGAACAATTTATTTGGGAGAAAAAATGAGCATTCCCAGAGGATACAGCAAAAGGGGTAAGACATTGATTTTGACTGTGTCTATTCTCCCCCACAGTGAGAGGCATGCCACTCCATCTGTTCAGGTCAGTTTTAAAGGTGCTCAAGAGGTCTGAGAGAATAGTTTTAAACATGCTGGGTGTGTCTCTAGTAATTCTGATTCCCAGATAGGTAAGGGAGGTAGGTTCCCATGAAGGCGCAGAGTGGGCAATCACCATCCAGGAAGTTCTGTTATTTAAAGGGAAGATTTTGTTTTAGAAAGGTTGAGTTTATAGTAGGATACCACAGAAAATTTTTTGACTTCCTCCAGAAAAGAAAGGATACCCTTCTGGGGATCCTTAAGGTGTAAGAGGAGGTTATCTGCATATGCAGAATGGGTATAACATAGGTCTTCCATTCTAATCCCCTGCAACCTTGGATAAGTTACAGTTTTCTATGCAGAGGCTCCAGGTAGATATTGAACAGGAGCAGGATTAGGGGCATCCTTGTTGGATGCCCTGTTGGAGCAGAAAAGGGCCTGAGAATATTCCATTGCACAAAAGTTGTGCTGAGGGGGAAAATACAGCAGTTCCATCCAGTTAAGAAAGCCAGAGGGGAGGCCAAAATGTGCCACAGTAACAAAAAGAAAGTCCCAAGAGACCCTGTCAAATGCTTTCTCAGCATGCAGGGACACAGGAACTGCAGGCAGGGGTGAGTCCCTGGAAGCCAATAGCAGGTGCAGTACTTTACGCATATGGTCCATTGATGATCTACCCACCATGAAACTAATTTGTTCTCTATTGATGAGGAATATCAAAAGGGGTCCCAGACTGTTGCCCAATGTTTTGGCAAGAATGTTGACATGGGTATTAATCAATGATATAGGCTGGTAGCTTTCAGGGTATAAGGAGTCTTTACCCTGTTTAGAGATAAGGGTGATTAGGGTATTAAGAAAGCTCGATTCTGAAAGTCCCTTGACGTAACAAAAGTTGCAAACCTCAGTTAAAAGAGGGCCCAGTTCTGAGAGGCATACTTTGTATAAGTTGTAAGACAGGCCATTAGGACTAGGGGATTTATCCAGTGGGAGCTGCTTAACTGCATTCTTTACTTCCTGAATATTGATAGGATTGCTGAGGGGATTGGCTAGAAGAGGGGACAGTTTAAGGAGATGAACTGAGTTGAAGCACTCAGTGATTTCAGAGTTGGTGGGTTCATCAGATCTGACTTCAGAATAGAGATCTTTTTAGTAGGATCTTACAACAGCTGTAATATCTCTGGGAGAAGTGACTACCGAGCTGTCTTTATCGGGCTTAATACTGGACATATATCGAAAAGTTTCAGTTTGTCTAAGCTGAATTGCTAATAACTTACTAGCTTTCTCTCCTGTGTCAAGATATTTAATTTTTGTACGTTTCAATGAGATTTCAGCTTTCTGGAACATTGAGGCTGAGTATTGGGCTTGCAGTCCATGTAGATTAGCCCAGTCACCTTCTGGGGATTGATGTCTGAGAGTGCATTCTAGTTGATGGATGGCACTAAGCAAACTATCTTGCTGTTGTTTAAACTATTGGGATTTACTAGTGGACAGCCAGCGGTATTCTCCCCTTAGGGAGCATTTCATAGCTACCCAGACCACATCTATTCTGATCACGGATCTCAGGTTAATAACTAGGAAGCTAGCAACATTGTCTTTGATCTGCTCTAAGGTGTCTGGTTTTTGGAGCAGTTGGGTATTTAACCACCAGAGGGCATCCCTTTTAATTCCGGGTCCAAGGAGATACGTGAAGGATATCGGTGAGTTGTCAGATAGGACCCTCACATGTATATCTGTGTTTATTATACCCAAGAGGAGAAAAGAACTCAATAACAATAAGTCATGTCTAGAGAATGACTTGTGTGGGGGTGAAAAAAAGTGTATTGGCATTCCTCTGGGTATAGTATTCTCCATGCATCGATGAGGTCAGCACTCCTCATTAGATCATGCAATGCCCTTTGTGAAGAAGAAAAGCCTTGTTGATGTTAATCAGATCTGTCTAAGTGTAGATACGGGACTACATTCCAGTCTCCACCTAAAATAGTGAGTGTGAGGGGGTTGGTGACTACAAGACTAGTCAGATGGGTAAAAAATCGAGGGGAGTCTTGGTTTGGACCATATATAGTGCCCAATATAATCTGTTGTGCTTCAAGAAGGCCATGAAGGAGAATGTATCGACCATGGGGGTCTCAGATTTCTCGTCCCAGTCTGAAGGGGATTTTACTCCCAAATTGTATTGCTACTCCCTCACTGTTCATAGATTTCCCAGTTCCAAATGCTTGTCCCACCCAGGTCTGGCACAACAGAATCACATCTTCACATCAGAAATGTGTCTCTTGATAGCCAGCCTGCCGGCGAAGTGGTTGGATTTCCACTTGCCACGCCAGCGACCCGGGTTCGGGAATGGACTCGGGTCACTGGAAGGGCCGGCCGGGGGGAGAAGGATGGAGCATCCTAGGAACTGCTCTCCTTCTCCAGGGGAGGGAGGGACAGTGCTCGGAGCACCAGTGACCCCTGGCGGAGGCCGGGAAGTCACACAGCTACCGACACATACACACTTAGGAGGCGGGGTGGATGTCTGACATCATTGCATGACCCTGCCTCCCTGAAAAAACTGGAAAATGGACGGTTGCCAGCCGCCCTCAATGAAGTCTGCCACGGCTTCAATTAGCCCCCCAGGCCAGCCCTCCGTCCTTCCCCTGTGTCTGCGGTGGTGTTTCTCCCTCTGCCTACCACAGCCCCGCCATGGGGGGTAAGCCATGGGGCACTGGAGGGCCCGAGGCTGATGTGGAGGGTGGAAGCCGTTGGCCCGTGACTGGGCCGAAAGTACCGGGTGGCTGGCAGCTAGGTGAGGTGGCATAAAGAATGAAAAAAAAACAAAAAAACAAGAAATGTGTCTCTTGGAGACATGCAGTCCCTGCCTTTAGATGATAGAGGTGCCAAAGAATGACTTGCCTCTTGCATCTGTCTTGAGCATCTTTTATAGTCCAAGATATTGTAAAGACCACTGATCATCATTAATTTGAGGGAAGAATGCTAGATTACCTTCTTATCCAGGTTGCTAAAGACATAAAAAATTCTGGACTATTGATTAAATTATTTTCTCCAAGGACAAGTTGTTCTGACACACTTGGCATCCCCTTCCTATGACCCAGTCTAATAAAGTTGAAAAAAGACTTATTCACAATGAAACTTATTCACTGTTTCCTTCCCCTGATTAACAAAACCCTAATAAAAATACCCTGTTATAGTTTACCAGTCTTGACCACAGTTCAAATTAACTGCACCACTAAATATGCCTGGTGCATGATGTATTTGTGCAACTTAGAGTCACACTAGAAGAAACCCCCCACCCCACTCCCAACCTTCCCCAGCTATACAAATAGTAATTCTAAGATCCAGGCAATGTAAACCTAATAAGAGATTGCTATGAATTAAATAGTCTTAAGAGAAAATCAAAAGGAAATACATAATCCTCCACTTATTGTCATGCGATAATATAATAAAAAAAATTCTTTGCTGTGCAAAAAAAAAAAAGGCACAGAAGGAAGCTGTTCCCAAGAGTAAAGAAAAAGGCTTTCCTAGAAGCAGTCCCTTTATTTATAGGTAGAAATTGTCCCATGAGTGGTGAAGGTTCAAGGAACCATGGTGTGCATTCGCAGCCCCAATCTAATATCCAACTAAAATCCATAGGAGGTGAAAATAAAGTAAGAATTAACTTCCATCTTGATCAGAAACTTTGTGAAGATTCATAGCATTTAACCAAACTCTTTCAAATAGTAGATTGGGTAACAGTCTAATAAACAATCTAGTATGGCAGTTCAGAGGTAATGAAAAGTAAAACAGGAGGCATACACTACATAATGGGATAAACTCCAACTTGAGCACCGTGGTAGGCCCCCAACATAAAGGCCCCAACATAAGCTCCACTGTGAAGATCAAACTACCATGGCAATACATTACACAGGGTCCTGGATGAAAATAATTGAAGCAGTTGCCAACATAAACCACTTCTAACCCCTCGATCAGCAAGTCACCACCTCAAGAGAATCTACAGAGTTCCCAGAAATTACCACATATTCAGGCTACATGAGGAATGAGGTAATCACCTACCCCTAAGGATCTTGTCACTTAAAGAGATCTGGCATTAGGTTTTAAAATTCTTGTATGGCTTGTTCATGCAAGCCAAAAGAGAACCATTGATCACCTTTTTTTAATCTGAAGCACTGCCGGGTAGTGCATACAAAATGGTGTGCCAGCAGCAATTAGCTTCAAAACAATCAGGTGCATTTACTGCCTCTTCACTCTGACCGACTGAGGAAGATCTTGGGAAATTCGGATTCTGCTCCCTTCCCATTAGACATCTTGCAATTCTCTAACTTTGGCAAGTATGTGTTGTTTGTCCTTAAAGTTCAGCAACTTGAAGATGAGAGGCCGAGGTGGGGAGCCAGGAGGTGGGACAGGATGAAGGGCACGGTGTGCTTGTTCAATAATTTATGTAGCACCATTCAAGGATGGCCCATCAATTTTCTCACACACTTTCTGAAGAAATAAAATGGGCACATTTCGTTCTCCTTTTTCTGGAATTTAAATAGCCAGGAGATTGCTCCTCCTACTTCTACCCTCCAGGTCTTCAGGTTTCTCCTAGAGATTCTTGAGTCTTCGTCTGAATTGTATTGTTACTTGCTCATTTTTATCCTGCTTTTTCTCTAGGGAGATTAATTTGGCTTCCGAATCACCCACATGAATAGTCAGGGATTGCACCGATGTCTTCATTAGCTGTAAATCCTCAGAGATATCGGCTATTTTCTCCTGTAGTAGCTGCATGATCTCCAAAAGTCAATCTTCCGAGAGAGCAGCTGCTGTGGTGGGAGGTTTAGGTGAGCCAGCAGGCTGGTGTTTAGGGCACTTAGTGACCTTCTATTTCTCTGGAGTCGGTGGAGAAGAATGCCTTGGAGGTGCTTTTTTCATGCAAGTCTCCATATTATTTAGTATTTTTAGAATCCAGAGGCATTCAGCAGTAAGTTGATGTGATTTACGAATTGCTAATATACATGGAAACAGAGCGGAAAGACTGAATTTTCATAGCTGAGGCATGAAGCTGTGGAAGGCTACAACTGCTCCTGAAGGTGCCATCAGGTGGCCCCAAAGCTGTTTTTTGTTGGTGTCATGTAGTGATATTTAGTCACAATCATCAAAAACTGCCATGCTGCTAAATTAGTCCTTTTGAATTTATTTAGTCAGAGTGAATACTGCTGGAGTGTGTGTGTGTGTGTGTGTGTGTGTGTGTATGTGTCCTCCCAGATTAAGTTTGCCTTTTTCCTGTAACTGAAGGGTAAATTTCCTATGTTTTCCTGTAGATTACATTATTTCCAATGGATGCCAAATTCCTTTGTTTTTCCATATAGCTAATGCAAGTCTATGGGAAGAATGTCCCTGTAGATGTCTCCAAATCCTTGTACACAGAGTTCCTTACCTTTTAGACAAATACCTGACATTCCCTACAAGTTGAGTTAAAGCAGAACTGCACTGAACCTGTGAGTAATGATTCCTGTAGAAGCTTTTTGTCATATAGTGGCCCCCTTCTGTTTCTGCTGGTCTTTTAGTTAACCCATTGGATATTTATGGGTTACACATGGCTGCAAAGTGCCATCTAAGAATTGTATGATGTTGTTTATGTCCCCATGAACCTAAGAATTCTAAACTAAAACACAGATGCATTGTACCAACAATGTAAGTTCTTGACAAGATCATACTATTTTAAAATGGTCAATGCCAGCAGCGCGTGAATCAGAAACACTCACTGAATTTACCAAAAGGTCATTGAAGATTAAGCAGTAACAAAATGAGAACTGGCATTTTATAAAACAATATCTACTCTACAAAAATGCATGTTTGCTGATTCAAGGCAGTTCTCCTTTGAGATATTAACATCTCAGTCTAAATTGTTTCCTATTTATAGGGCTGGCAGTGTAGCCTAGAAATTAGAGTAATGAGCTATAAGTAAGCTTTGTACATCTAGCTTTCAGATATGGGTTTGATCCCCACACCCTCTATTTCCATAAAATCAAACATGCCCACACACTGCTAAGCATCATGGGCTGCAAATGTAAATCACCACATAATGTTATGTAGGTTTAACTTTAAGCAGAACTGCATGGTGCCAAAAGGCCTCTCACACAGTTTGCAAAGGGTGCTAACAGATGACATAGACACATGTTTCATCCTACAGGACTCATCAGTATGTCTCATCTGTTTGAAACCTCAGTGGAATGAACTAGCTACCCTAAGATGGTCTGTCTGGGTTATATTGTGGTGAACCCATTAAAATCAAAAAATATTTAAAATACAAAAAATCTCTGTGTGCAAACACTGAGGCAAGGGTTACCCCAAAGGGCATTTGGCTGGGAAGTCAAGTTTCAAGAAAATACAAAATCACACATGCCCACACAATGCAAAGCATCATGGGCTGCATATGCAAATCAGCACAGAATGTTATGCTGGTTTAACTTTAAGCAGAATTGCATGGTGCAGAAAGGCCTCTCACACAGTTTGCAAAGAGTGCTAACAGATGACATAGACACGTGTTTCGTCCTACCAGGACTCACCAATATGTGGTAAACCTTGCCTCAGTGTTTGTGCACAGAGGTTCTTTGTCTTTTAAATAGTTTTTTGTTTAGTGGATTCACCACAACTTAACCCAGACAGACCGTCATAGGGTAGCTGGTTCATTCCACTGGGGTGTCAAACAGACATTTTTGTATATTATATTATTTTTATTGATTCTATTGCTCCTCCAGAAAAAATAGTTCCTATATGCTGACAGGAATGTTACCTTATTGTTTAGTAGATGCAGTGAGAGAGCGAGGTATAAAGGGGGACAGATAGAGACAGGAAGCTTGGCTGTCAGCACAGTTTATTAGTAGTGGCCCTGAATCAGGAGCTGACTTTTTTAATCATGTTTCAGCTGGGAAAGAGGAGACTCAACCACATATTTTTCTTTGTATACAAACGCAAGTATCAGAGAAGGATGAGAGCATGAAAATAGTGGGTTTTTTTCCTAATCAATGTGTTCACACATTGCTGTCAATGAACAGAGGGCTGGGATAAGGAAAAAGTGTGCAACATGTTTTTTTTTTTTTCCTCTTCTAGTGAAATAAAGGTCTGTAGTCTTCTCAGGTCATGTTAAAATAGAAAACATAGAGACACAGACTTTGATGGCAGATAAAGACTGCTTGGCCCACAAAGTCTGCCCTTTTCTCTACGTATTGGATAAGACGCAGATCCTAGTTAACCTACAGCCTACTTCTTCCTACCCTCCACAAGAACTGGCTTATGTCTGTCCCATGTATTCTTAAATTCCTCCACTGTTTTTGACTCCATGACCTCCTCAGAAAGGCCATTCCATGTGTCCACCACACTCTCTGTGAAAAAATACTTCCTCACATTGACTCTGAGCTGCACCCCTCTATCTTCAATTTGTGTCCTCTTGTTTTTGCACATCTCTTTTTCTGAAAGATGCTACCCTCTTGGACTTTGTTGATTTCCTTGAGGTATGTACATGTTTCTATCATGTCCCACACTCCCACATTTCTTCAAGGGTGTACATATTAAGTTCCTTTAGTCTCTCTTCATATGGCTTCTGTTGCAGACCCTGCACCATTTTAGTTGTCCTCCTTTAGACTGGCTCCATCCTGTCTATGTCCTTGCAGAGATGGGGTCTCTAGAACTGCACACAGTACTCCAGATGGGGTCTCACAAACTGCCTGTACAGAGGGATAACAACTTCCTGTTTTCTACTTGTGATGCTTCTCCCTATACATCCCAGTATCCCCTAGTCATCCCTACTGCCTTCTAACATTGCTTGCTTGGCTTTAGGTCATCTAATATGACTACCCTCAGGTCCCTTTCCATTTTTGTTTTTGTTAATACCCTCCTCCCCATTGTGTACTCTTCCCCTCGGTTTTTGTTTCCCAGGTGCATCACTTTGCAATTCTTTGCATTGAATATAAACTGCCATATATTTGACCATTCCTCCAACCTTGCCAAGTCCCTTTTCATCCTTTCTACCCCATTATGCAAATCATCCCTGTTACAGATCTTTGTGTCATCTGCAAAGAGGCATACTTTTCCTTCAAGTCCCTTTGCAATTTCACTTATAAAGATATGAAAAAGGACCAGACCTAGTACTGAACCCTGTGGTACCCCATTAGTAACCCATTTTCTTCAAAGTGGAGTCCATTTACTATTACCCTCTGTGTCCCGTTGTCCAGCCAATGTTTTAACCAGGCTACCACCCTGAGACCTACTCCCAGGCTGGTTAATTTGTTTATTAATCTTTAGTGAGGGACTGTGTCAAATGCCTTGCTAAAGTCTAGGTAAGCCATCTCCATAGCCCCTCCCTGGTCTACTACTTTGGTCACCCAGTCAAAGAAATATATTAGATTCATCTGACATGACCTTCCCACTGTGAATCCATGCTGCCTTGGTTCCTGTGCCCCACTGCCCTTTAGGTACACAACAAGTCTTTTTTTTGGAAGTGATTACTTCATTTTTTCTGCCATTTAGGTCAAGCAAACAGGTTTATAGTTTCCTGCCTCTGCTTTGCTCTCACTTGTGTGAAGGGGAATCATATCTGCCCTCCTCCAATCCATAGGTACCATACCATCATCCCATGATTTGTTAAAAAGGTATGTCGGGGGGGCATGGCCAACCAGAAGACAAGATGGTAACAACTTTTCACCACCACATACCTAGAGCTGAGAACCTGTAAAAACCCTGCTGTTAGTTGATCACCTCCTGGGTATTTTTGAGGTATTCTGGATCAGAATACCAGACCATGCACCAGACCAAATCAGAGGTGAGTTTGATGCAGGATACTCATAATATCACTGTTTTTCCACAGAGCAATTACTAAAAGGCCACATTGTGCACTCCGAGAAGGGGAGAGAGGATCTCTCAGTCCGGGAAATGTTTGCCTCCATAATAACCAGTATCGATGCCCTAACGCTGGCCTCCAACACCACCATGTTCTCTATACAACAGATCAACTCCAGAATAGACCATGTGGAACAAAAAGCAATCACCCAAGATGACATCATGCAGGGCTACTGTGCCACTTTACAAAGCCAAGCAGCACAAATTATTGCACTACAAAAAAAGCTGGAAGACCTTGAGAATAGGAGCTGCCATAATATCTTGCTGTTCCTAGGATGCCTGGAAGGTTGTGAAGAAGGCAAAACTATCAATTTCTTACAATCAGCCCTGCCTGTAATACTTGATCTTCCACTTGCTACCAAAATAATAATAGAAAGGTCACACCATTCTCCCCAGCCCAAACCTCCTCAGAGGGACAGACTGAGGACTATCATTGCCAGGCTCTTAAATTTTTCCAAAACGGAAGCAATCCAGGAGTGAGCAAGGGAGCTCAGCTCTCTTTAGTGGAAAGGTCATAGAATTATGATCTTTCAAGGTTACTCAAAAGATCTTGCAAATAAAAGGACAGCCTATACAGAGGTTCATCATAAGCTACATGAACTGCAGATTCCTTTTGCCCTCTGATATCCTGCTATACTAAAAATGTTTGTGAATGGCACTTCATACTAGTTCACCACTCCTGAAGCAGCACTTGCCTATGTTTTAGCAACATGGCCTACATCTTCTAGTCCTTTAAAACCCCAGAACGCTTCCATGGCCTACCTCAGCTTTCAGCCCCCAAGGAGCTCACCACTTAAATCTGACTCCCCGGTTGTCAAAGGGTCAAGGGCCCATCAGGCATCTAAAATTGAGTTAAAGCCTAGGAACCCAAAAGTTCAGAAGAGACCTCCACAATCATCTCACTCTAAGTGGGGCCACATGAGACCATCTAAACCAGCCCTTATTTTTCTGAGAATAGATACACCTTGCTCGATCCTCATCAGGAGGACTATTCTTGAGACAATATGGATCTTTCAGTTACCAAACACTCTGGGTCAGACTCAGAAGGGGCAGGGACCTCATGGACTGTGGGTGTAGATGCTGTTATACCCCTACAGGACTCTGAACTTCAAACAGTGGCCTCCTCTAATTTGCCAGGCCACAACTCAGTGACCCATACACTGGAGGACTGAATCTCTTCCTGAGAATATTTGCTGATTGACTGTCTGTGTGTTTTAGATAAGTACCCTAGGTCTTGTGTCTGGGGAAGTAAAGGGAGGGTTATAAGGTGTTCACTGGATAAATAGCCAAATGGGGCTGAGTACGGCACATCTGTCATTCTGAGGGCAGACCTTGACAGGGCTCTTACCCCTCTCTCATGCTGAGCTGTACCTAGTAAGATAGGAGATGCCTTTATATGGTATCCCCCAACAGACACTTCACCTTGGAGGTACACCATTGCTGTGTGTAACCGCCACTTGGCATATGTGTTAATGTTACTTTAAATATTGTAAATATGTTCAGTGAACTGACAAATCTCAAGTCACACTTTTTTTTTCAGCCATCTATATGGCTTTTATGGGATCCTCACTTTGCACTTGCTCCTTACAGGGGCAGGCATTGGTGAACCTGACAAATATAGGGAGCTGGGGTTGAACTTTAGAACAACCCTTCAGTTTATATGTCTCCTTTCCTGGCTACCAATAGCCACCCCCCCCCGCTTTTTCCAGCATCATATAATTTATACATCTTTTTTAGGGCAGTCGACTATCCCAGTACTGATGATCCCAGGAGTGCAGGGGCACTTGGGGTAACTCAAGTTAGGCTCTGGGTTATGGCTTTCAGTTTATATAATTTTATTCTTTGTATAATCCCTGAGAGTGATTTATTGATGGCTAAGTTATCACTTTGTGGTAGCTTATAGTTTTTGTTTTATTCTACTCCACTTTAGTCCACCCCACAGACATTTGAGGGCATACCATTGGCTGGATCCAGCCAGATAAGCTCCTCACCATTCTCACTAGTGTTTGTTTTTTGATTCTCTGTACATATTGTTGATTCCATAAGGACCGATGAGAATAGTGTTTTAAACAGTTCTATCTGTGGCATACAGCAGAGTCTAGAAAAATATAGCATCAGATCAACAGAGATTTCTTTCTGCAGTTATTTCCTGGACTCTTAATTTCCCCTTCCTTTTCCCCAAGGGGTAACATTTCAGACCAGAGGTCTCACCTATTAAAGTCACCTCTCTATTGAAGAAGTGACACCCTCCTCCTTGAGTACTTCTGTACATCTTTAGTGGGTTCTAACCCTCTCTCTTGCACACCCCCATAGGATTAGTATGTCCAACCAAATACTTCACACCTGGAATGTTGGGGCTTAAACTCTCCTGTGAAATGAAAAAAAGGTCTTGCCCATTTGAAATGCCTCCATTCTAAGGTAAGATCCAGAAATTGATACCGTTTATTGGACCAACATGGATGCTACAGAAAAGAAAAAAGTGCTCTAGCTTTCGAACCAACCAGGTCCTTCTTTAGAAGCTTTGCAGCAGTTTTTTAAAATATCCCAAACTATTAACACCAGATTATATTGATTTCAACACAGAGTCCATGTATAACAAAAATGTACAGAATCAGTCTAAGGAATCTAAATGAAAACCCAAAGGAATTACACCGTTTATGAACCCCCAAGTTAATGAGATTTGCATCTTAATATGAGCAGTTAAAATGTGACAGTGTGTAATCCAACCACTGACAACTAATAGAAGGAAGTAAATGTACAATACATGTGAAAAATAAGTGTCCTAGCCACATAACAATTGCCCCATGCCACGCTCCCCCCACATATGTGTGTACGTACACTACACCACACACACACACACACACACACACACACACACACACACACCTGCACACCCACACAACCACAACACACAACAAATATAACAAACACAATCCACACATACCATATCACACCGAGCACAACAAACAAAACACACACACACACACACACCATACCCACAGCACACACAAAAAACACACACAAAACACACACAAAATGCACACATACATACATCAGTATACACACACACAATCAAACATGCTTACTACAGTGTTAAGGTGAGAAGTCAACGTGTAGATAATCATAAACTTACAAAATCAAAGGCCCGCTAAAGAACTAAAGTGTTTATGTTCATCTTTCAAAGTAAAGGTCTGTGTAAGTTTAAGTGGAATAATGTGTCATATAACCAACATCAATGTTCAATCCATCTGCCACCATATTGAGAAGTAAAATAAGTCTAATTTCAGAAGCCCTCTCTGTTGTGTACTGTTGAAATGTCCTTTTAAGACCATCACAGACATATCTGAGATTGAGTGGTCATCCTGGGAGAAGTGCTGGGCTACTGGTTTCTCAATCATCTTGTGATTAATAGAATGTCTGTGTGAATTCATTCTAGTGCAGAGTTGTTGGCTTGTCTCCCCCACATAACCTGTGCGAGGACATTTCTTGCATTGGATAAAATAGACCACATTACTTGATGTACATGCATAATTTCCCTGTATCCTGAATAGTCTGTTTTGTGATGTAACCACACAGTCTGAAGTGGAAATGAGGTTACATGTCATACATGTGCATTGATGACAGGGTCGTGTACCATATGATGTCATGGTATTCTGTTCCAGTTCAAGTTGACTCCAATTAATCAGGTTGGCTAAATTAGGTGGTTATTTAAAATATAGCAGTGGTAGTTCTTAAAAAATACAGTTAAGGATTTCATCCTCACTAATTATTGGATTGAGATCCTTAATAATCTTACATAGGCGTTCAAGGTCAGGATGGTATGTGACTACTAAGGGTATTCCTTATATTGCAGTAGCTGTTCTCTTGGGACCTGTGTTGCACGTTCCACTTTTCTGTCAATTTCTCTGGATGAGTGTCCCTGCTCAATAAAGGTGTTTTTCAACATCACCAGATGTGTGTCTCTGTCTTCCTCATTTGAACAGAGGCGGTGATACCGAAGTGCTTGACTACATATGATGAATTTCTTTGTGAGGCTCGGGTGATTACTTTTCTTGTGTAAGTATCTCTGTCTGTCTGTTGGTTTCCTTTAAAGACAGGTATGTAGGGTTCAATCCTTAATAGTGATAGTGGTATCCAGAAAATGTACACTTGTGGCAGAATATTCTAGGGAAAGCTTTATAGTTGGGTGGAGGTTATTAAGTTCCTGATGAAAATCTTTAAGTCTGTCAGTGCCCTCTGTACAAATTATAAACAAATCATCAATGTAACAGAAATAAGGAAGTGGTTTATGTGTACAGTGCCTTAGAAAATCCTCCTTCAAATTTGCCATAAAAAGATTAGCATACTGTGGAGCCATTCTGGTTCCCATTGCTGTTCCCATAGTTTGGACATAATGTTTACCACTGAAACTGAAGTTGTTATGTGTCAGAATGAATTCAGTGAGTTTACCCACAAATCCAGAGTCAATGTTGGGGTCCAATTCTTTGTCATGCAGGTATCTGAGGCAGGCTGAAATGCCATCTGTGTGTGGAATATTAGTGTAGAGGGAGGTTACATCCATTGTGGCTAAAAGGGTATAAGGTGGTAAGTCCTTAAAACCAGAAAGTGTATGCAGGAAGTGAGTAGTGTCCTTGATGTAACTATCCCTTTGTATAACCAGTGGTTTGAAAATAGCTTCTACAAACCCTGATATCCCCTCTGTCAGGGTGCCATTACCAGAGAATATGGGTCTAACAGGATTACCAGGCTTATGTATTTTAGGAAGCATGTAGAATGTACTTGCCTAAGGTTCACTGGGGATGAGACCCTTTAGTTTGGCTTGGACATGCTCTTGAAATGTTTCAATTAACTCCTGTAGTTCTCTTTTATACAGTATTCTGCAGTCGGGTCACTTCCTAGTACTTTGTAGTAAGTAAGGTCACTTAGTTGCCTGTTGGCTTCCATAATGTAATCTTCTCGATTCAATATCATTATCAGCTTTTTTTCTGACAATGTTATGGTTTGATTTTAGTGTTTGTATAGCCCTCTGTTCCAATGGAGAAAGGTTATAGCAGGCCTGTTTCTGCCTATTAAGAATCTCACCAGTAACTCTCTGACGAAAGCAATTAATGAATTTGTCCAGTTTTTTGTTACGGCCACTTGATGGGGTAAACTTATATGGTTTCTTTTTCTTATCCATAGTATTTTTACTGTTTGTGATTTCTTCCCTGTCTGTGATGTCTTCTCTACCATGAAAAAATTCCCTGAGTCTCAATCTGTGGAAGTATTCCTCCATTTCATCACAAAACTGTATTCTGTCCAGTGGTTTAGTTGGGCAGAAATTGAGGCCCTTAGAAAGTACATTTAATTCCCCAGTAGTCAGTGTGTGGGAGGACAAATTAACAACTGAAAGGTGTCCATCTGTGTGGCTTCATTGTTCAGTCACTCTGTTCTGTTCTTCATGGTTGTTAGGAAGTATGGTAAGTTGAAGGGCATCTAACTTCCTGTTTTTAATGAGCATGGCTTTTCTTAAGGTTCTTTGGTAGTTCATGTCTATCTCATGCAAGATGTCTGGAATAGGCTCACCAGACATTCTCTCCAGTGTGGTAGCTATTTCATTAAACTGATTCTTCAAAAATACTTTCTTGGCATATGAGCTGTGGATTCTGTGATTTCTCAATTTCTCAGAGGTCTTACGACAAAGTTGTTCAGTATATGTAGAAATATCTGTGTTTCCCAGTGGATTCTAAATAGCTAGACCTTTACGTATAATGTTATTCCTTTTGCACTGGGATAAAAAGTAGAATTTCACTGTCTAGCTGTGCTAGTTTTTTCTTAATGGTATGCAACTGCCATGTAATGTGACGAATTTCAGTATCTTCCATGATACAAAAAAAATGTTGTAGGTGACATATTGGTCCTTTTAAGAACAGATCCAGAAACAAATTATTTGATACCTTTTATTGGACCAACATTGATGTTACAGAAAAGAACAAAGTGCTCTAGCTTTTGAACCAACCAGGTCCTTCATCTCAAACTGGGGAAATCCCCTGGAAACGATGGATATACAGCAGATTTTTACCAGGCACTGGCCCCCATTATTACCCCTTTTCTAACAGAAGTATTTCAAGAAGCTGAGTTTAAATGTGTTCCTCCCCTTCACTGAGAGAGGCAAATATTGTAATTATACCTAACAAGCATTAGTCAATGCCGAACATTCGCTTGAGGGTATTTACATTGGTGTTTGGAGTGTATGGTGCTTTACCCTAATGCCCTGTGCCCTGTGCGATTGCTGGTATTTGCACAATAAATTGCCAGCAATAACTTTTTGTTACCCGCATTGTGTGCTACATAGGAGGAAACATGTTTTGGGCAGGATGTGAAAAATGACAGCTGTACTGCTCATAAGGAAGTGTGGTAAAATAGCAATGTTGAAAATCTGGAGTGGAAATATTGAAAATCCGCAAACCTAGGAGCGTGTGTGGGAACTGTGCGATGCACGCATGTAAAACAGTCATTGTCAGGAATTTTTTCACCAAATTGTCAACACTGGCATTTTAAAACCTCTGCTAATGAACAGTGTCACTGTGATTGTCTTACTGTGTGCCATACATTGATTTTGCACAGCGACTGCGCCATTGTGCACTACATGGGTGAAAATACATTTTGGGCAGGATGTAAAAAATGACAGCTGTACTGCTCATAAGGAGGTGTGGTAAAATGACAATGTTGAAAATCTGGAGTGAAAATATTGAAAATTCGCAAACTTACGAGCATGCGTATGAACTGCACAATGCACGCTCGTAAAACAGTTATTTTTAGGAATGTATTCACCAAATTTTCAACATAGCCATTTTAAGATCTCTGCTAATGAACAGTGACACTGTGATTTTCTTAATGTGTCCCATACACTGAGTTCACACAGCGACTGTGCCATTGTGCACTACATGGGTGGAAACACGTTTTGGGCAAGATGTGAAAAATGACAGCTGCAGTGTTCATAAGGAGGTGTGGTAAAATGGTAATGTTGAAAATGTGGAATAAAAATATTGAAAATTCGCAAACTTAGGAGCATGCGTAGGAATTGCGCAATGCACACTCGTAAAACAGTAATTTTTAGGAATTATTTCACCAAATTTTCAACATAGCCATTTTAAGATCTCAGCTCATGAACAGTGACACTGTGATTTTCTTAATGTGTCCCATACACTGAGTTCACACAGTGACTGTGCCATTGTGCACTACATGGGCGGAAACACGTTTTGGGCAAGATGTGAAAAATGACAGCTGCAGTGCTCATAAGGAGGTGTGGTAAAATGGCAATGTTGAAAATGTGGAGTGAAAATATTGAAAATTCACAAACTTATGAGCGTGCGCAGGAACTGTGCAATGAACACTCGAAAAACAGTCATTTTAAGGAATTTTGTCACCAAATTTTCAACACAGCCATTTTAAGACCTCTGCTCATGAACAGTGTCACTGTGATTTTCTTAATGTGTCCCATACATTGAGTTCTCACACGGACCGCGCCATTGTGCCCTACATGGGTGGAAACATGTTTTGGGCAGGATGTGAAAAATGACAGCTGTACTGCCATGAGGAGGTGTGGTAAAATGCCAATGTTGAAAATCTGGAGTGAAAATATTGAAAATTCACAAACCTACGAGCACGCGTGGGAACTGTGCAACACACACACTCGTAAAACAGTCATTTTTAGGAATTGTTTCACCAAATTTTCAAGAGTGCCATTTTAAAACCTCTGCTAATGAACAGTGTCACTGTCATTTTCTTACTGCGTCCCATACATTGATTTCGCATACCGACTGCGCCACTGTGCACTACTTGGGCAGAAACACGTTGTGGGCAGGATGTGAAAAATGACAGCTGTACTGCTCATAAGGAGGTGTAGTAAAATGGCAATGTTGAAAATCTGGAGTGAAAATATTGGAAATTGGAAAACTTATGAGCGTGGTAGGAACTGCATAATGCACGCTTGTAAAACAGTTATTTGTAGGAATTTTTTCACCAAATTTTCAACAGAGCCATTTTAAGATCTCTGCTCATGAACAGTGACACTGTGATTTTCTTAATGTGTCCCATATACTGAGTTCACACAGCGACTGTGCCATTTTGCACTACATGGACGGAAACACGTTTTGGGCAAGATGTGAAAAATGACAGCTGCACTGCTCATAAGGAGGTGAAGTAAAATTGCAATGTTGAAAATCTGGAGTGAGAATATTGAAAATTCGTAAACTTATGGGCGAGCGTAGGAACTGCGCAATGCAGACCCGTAAAACAGTCATTTTTAAGAATTTGTTCACCAAATTTTCAGCACAGCCATTTTAAGATCTCTGCTCATGATCAGTGTCACTGTGATTTTCTTAATGTGTCGCATACATTGAGTTCACACACCGACTGCGCCATTGTGCACTACATGGGTGGAAACACATTTTGGGCAGGATGTGAAAAATGACAGCTGTACTGCTCATAAGGAGGTGTGGTAAAATGGCGATGTTGAAAATCTGGACTGCAAATATTGAAAATTCGCAAACATATGAGCTTGCATAGGAACTGTGCAATGCATGCTCATAAAACAGTCATTTTTAAAAATGTTTTCACCAAATTTTCAACATAGGCATTTTAAGACTTAAAGAACTAAGAGAGGTGGTGGCTGAACCTCTGGCTATCCTGTTTAGCCAATCACTGGAAACAGGGGAGGTACCCAAAGACTGGAGGACAGCAGATGTAGTCCCCTTATACAAAAGTGGGAACAAAGAGGAAGCAGGGAACTACAGACCAGTCAGCCTCACCTGGGTAGTGGGAAAGATCATGGAAGCACTACTGAAGGAGAGATTGGTGGAACATCTGGTTGTCAATGGACTACAGGACCCAAGGCAGCATGGTTTCACCAGGGGGAGGTCATGTCAGACCAACCTCATTGAATTTTTTGACTGGGTGACTAGGGAGGTGGATCAGGGGAGGGCAGTGGACATGGCCTATCTGGACTTCAGCAAGGCATTTGACACTGTGCCACATAGAAGACTATTGCACAAACTGGGGAATATGGGTGTGGGCAGGACAGTAGTGTGGTGGGTAGGTAACTGGCTGGGTGGCAGGACACAGAGGGTGGTGGTAAATGGCTGTCACTCCACAGAGGGAAGAGTGACCAGTGGGGTACCACAGGGATCAGTGCTGGGACCGATCCTATTCAACATCTTTATCAGTGACATTGTGCAGGATCTAGAAGGCAGAATTTCACTGTTGCTGATGCACAAAGCTCTGTAACAGAGTAGACACACCAGAGGGTGTAGACAGAATGAGAAGGGACCTGCAGAAACTTGAAGAATGGTCAAGGGTTTGGCAGTTGAAATTCAATGCAAAGAAGTGCAAGATAATGCATATGGGGCACAAAAACCAGGCACAATATATCAGTTGGGGTGAGGATATAGCATGCACCAAGCAGGAAAGGGATCTTGGGTTGTCATCTCTGATGACCTCAAGGTAGGGAAACAGTGTGACAAGGCAGCAGGTAAAGCAAATAGGATGCTGGGATGTATAGGCAGGGGCATCACCAGCAGGAAAAGGGAGGTCATAATTCCGCTATACAAGACACTAGTGAGGCCCCACCTGGAGTACAGTGTACAGTTCTGGAGACCATACCTACGTAAGGACTTAGACAGGGTAGAGAAGGTTCAGAGGAGGGCAACAAAGATGGTGCATGGATTGCATCACAAGTCCTATGAAGGCAGGTTGAAGGAACTGAACATGTACTCCCTGGAGGAGAGGAGGGAAAGAGGGGATATGATAGAGACATACAAGTATCTTACAGGGAGGAACAGGGTGCAGGAAAACACTGTTTTAAGTGAAAAGATGTTCCAGGACTAGAGGGCATGGGATGAAGTTGGAGGAGAATGATTCAGAGGAAACATGAGAAAGAATTTCTTTACAGAATGGGTGGTGGACAAGTGGAACACTCTGCCAGAGGAAGTGGTGGGGGCTGAAACAATCACGGGATTTAAGAATGCATGGGATAGACATAAAGGAATTCTAGAGGTCAGGGGTAAGGGGAAATAGACTTCTAGGAAAACAAACTGAACTTACAAGCTCAAATGGGCAGACTGGGTGGGCCATAGGCCCTTATCTGCCGACACTGTCTATGTATCTATGTATCTATGTGAGACCTCTGCTCATGAACAGTGTCACTGTTTAATGTGTTCCATACATTGATTTCACACACCGAATGCGCCATTGTATGCTACATAAGCAGAAACACGTTTTGGGTGAGATGTGAAAAATGACAGCTGTACTACTCATAAGAAGGTGTGATAAAATGGCAATGTTAAAAATCTGGAGTAGAAATATTTAAAATTTGCAAACCGACGAGCATGCGTAGGAACTACACAATGCACGCTCATAAAACAGTCATTTGTTTGAATTTTTGCACCAAATTTTCAAAATGGGGTTTTTGGGACCCCTTCTCATGAATGATGCCACTGTAATGGCGCTATTCTGGCCTGAAGGGTGATTTCACACAGTGACCAGATATTAGATATTGTGTTCCCCAGTTCTGGATTATGCTGTTCCTTCTCCCCTGGACCAGGCAATTCTTAACTAGAACTGTAGTAGTACTACTCTGAAAATGTGCAGATTGTGTGGGCTGCTGCAGTACTGCCACTTGAGACACCAGGGTCCTGGGTTCAGTAATAAGCCTGAGAAACTCAAGTCTTCACATGGAGGGAAGGAGATGAGGATGCTGTTCTCTGAGTGTCTGCCCAATTCTGCCACAACATTGACTTCTGTAGTGGACTTGTGCCCCTTTAAAAAGGTTTACTTTCCAACTTTGCTTTGTTAGGCTGTTATTTATTTATTTTATTTATTTATTTATACATCAGTTTACAACCTTTGAGCCAGAGGCTCATTTCCAAAGGTACCTCATCACAAAGAGGACAAACACAAACAACATTTCATTACAACATTGTAGATAACAGCATTTTTTTTTTACATCATAGCAGGCAACAGTTTCGGCAGATATATGCTGTAGTTACTTTGTTTACAATAACAGTGTAACAGGTTAGGTATTTACAGGTTTATACAGTTATTCAGATAGGATTGAGAGGTAAGCATACATTGGTTAGCATTTAGGGGAAGTTATGTCACACACATATTTAAATTCTGAGCAGAATATAAAAGGAAAGTTATCAAGGTCGTAGAATGATACTGGAAGGGGGTTATTTTTGTAGACCAGGATATTTGAAAGGGGAGATATACAATAATTGAGGATTGGGATTGGGATTGGAATGGTATTAGGAAGAAGCAGGGGGAAGAGGAAAGGACAAGGATAAGGAAGGTTAATTGGGAGTAATGGTTGTGGGGCTGGTGAGGGATAAATGGGATGGGAAGATGAGGTAATGGTAGAATAAAGGAAGTTAGTATGCACAAAGGGGGGTGCAAAGCTGGTGAGATGGATAGGAAACTGGCTGCAGGGAAGGCAACAGAGGGTGGTGGTGGGAGGGCAGCTCCCACACTCAAGGGCAGTGACGAGCGGTGTTTCATAGGGCTCGGTGTTGGGACCAGTGTTGTTTGAGATATTCATTGCAGACATATCATGGGACATCAAGAGCAAGATCAGTCTGTTTGCTGATTATACCAGGGTAGGTGCAATGGCGGATGACCTAGGGGGATGGCAGGGGTTGCAGGATGATCTGGCAAAGCTTGAAACCTAGTCAGACACCTGGCAACTGGGGTTTAATGCCAAAAAGTGCAAGGTGCTGCATTTTGGGATGAAGAACCCAAGGAGGAGTTACCAGCTAGGGGGAGTGCAGCTAGCCCAGACTGAGGAGGAGGAGAAGGATCTGGGTGTGCTCATTACAGGGTCAATGAACAACTCGGCACAATGTAAGAAGGCAGCTTCAAAGACCAACAAAATGCTGGGTTGTATTGCAAAGGGTATATCCTTGAGGAGGGAGGAAGTGATTCTGCCACTGTATAGGTCATTATTTAGACCACACCTGGAGTACAGCATGCATTACTGGTGTCCATATCTGAAGAGGGACATTAAGTTAATGGAGGGGGTGCAGTACAGGGCAACAAAGATGATCAAGGGGCTGGGGGACTTACCATATGAGAGGAGGTTGAAGGAGTTGAACATGTACTCACTGAAGGAGAGGAGAGACAGGGGTGACATGGTTGAAACCTTTAAATACATGAAAGGAATAAACAAGACAGGTACAGAGGGGCTGTTCAAAGTAAGGGAGGGGAGGGCCACCAGGGGCCATGATATGAGGCTGGAGCGAGGAAGGTTAATGAGGGAGATGAGGAGACACTTTTTTACAGAGAGGGTGGTGGCTGGGTGGAATACATTATCTGCAGAAGTGGTATGCAGTAGAACAGTGGACTGCTTCAAATTTGGATGGGACAGGACAAGGGGGAAGGTTAATGAAGGGGAAGAGTGGAAGGGAGAGGCAGCTGCAGAATAAGGGGTGCTAGCTGCACATTTGAGCAGACTTGATAAACCTCTAGGCCTTTATCTGCTGGCAAATTTCATATGTTCGTATGTTCATATGTGGAGTCATATAAAGGGAATCATATACTCCAGGGTGCTAAAGAGATTATGCATAGAATGATAGTGGTAGAAATATGTGAAGATAGAATGAGAAGGCAATTAACAAGTGCACAATGGATAGGAATGGAAGAGTTGGTTGTGAGGATGGAAGATGGATCATAGCAGGAAGAAGGTGGATGAGTAATGTAAAACAAACAGAAGCAGTAAGGAATATGACAAAGTAGGGGGAAGGGCAAGGCACAGTGAGGGTATTCCTAAAAATGGAAATTGGCGTAGGCTTGAAAATAGAGGAGGAGAGAAAAATAGGTCTAAACATGAGGAAACAACACAAGGGAATGAGAATAAGAAGCTGGAAGGGGCTCAGAATATTAAAAAAAGTATGAGCAAGGAAAATAGTGGTGGACAGCTAGTCAATATGGGAGGGAAGGGTTATCTTGAGAAATAGGTATTCACCATTGTTAAATTTAATGGACTCAAATAAAAAGGGGGGTGAGGGGTGCAAAACAGTGTAGACCAGAGTAGGAAAGTGGGAGGAGGAGCTGGGGGAGAGTAGTGGCAGGACAACTGGAACAATAAATATTCAAGATGTAGATACTGAGTTGGACAAAGTGGAGAGTGAGCATGAAAACTCATATATTGAACAGAGCAAAGGCAGGGAAATGATGATGACTGAGAAGGCAAGTATACAAGAAGGGAATAGAAGAAAAGTGGAAATGGGATGCTCAGAGAAAGGGAAAGTAAAAATAAAACAAGAGTGAATGGAGGAAGTTTAAAGGAAGAACATATTATTGAGGGATCAAAAGGGGCAGTACTGGACAAAGTACAACCAGCTGGGGTTTTAATGGGCTGCATGGAGTATGAAGAGGGTTGAGTCCTTATGATGGGTGATTCTATAATTAGAGGAATTCAATGGGGAAAGTTAGGTGAAAGGGACAGAAATATTAGGATTGAGTGCATGCCTGGGATGATGGTACTAAAAGTCTAGCATTTTATATGCTCCCTATTCAGGAAGCATAAGGGGATCACACACACTGTGTTGCATTTGGGCACAAATGACCTGGTGGATAGCAGTCCTAAGGAAATATAAGCCAGATTCATGGAATTGTGAAGAGTTTGGAAGTTGGATAACAATTCTTTTTCAGAAATACTTCTAGTAACAAAGGCCAGAATTGATGGATAAGTTAGAACTGATGAGTTTAAAGTATGTTTTTTTTTTTTACAAGGAGAGACATGCAAAGTTGAATGCTTTTTTACAGGTGTGACCTGGGAGCACAAGGAAGTTAAGTGACTTGCTCAGGGTCACACAGTGTGCAATGGGAGGCTGTGGGATTCAAACCCAGATCTCCAAGTTTTCAGCTCAGAGCCTTAAACCACTGCATTATACTGCCTCCTGGTGGTGGTGTGGTGAACAAGGGTTTGGATTGGTGGGGGGATGGGGTACAATATGGAATAACACAGAATTATACACAATGGGCCTGGGTGAAATATTATATTACTTTGTAAGGGAAGCATTACATTTAAACTGCTTAGTGTGGGAGCAGAAAGAATAGTCCAGCTAGTAATCCCCCTTGTAATATTGTTGGTAAGTTAATAGGCTATGGTAAGAAAGTAGGATTTTCAGGATGGGGAGGGCTGTATCTGAATACCAGAAGTCTGGGAAATAAAATGGTGGACCTAGAGACAATGATGGTGGATGAATGCCTCAGTATTGTGGCTTTGAGACTTGGTGGTCAGAGCATCACTCCTGGGAAGTTAGTGTTCAGGATATAGGCATTTCAGAAGGGACAGGATGAGTAGAAAAGGGGGGAGGAGTGGTATTATATGTCATGGAGATCATTAAAGTAACTGGAGGACAGGCTGAGTACAATGAGATAGAATTCCTGTGTGTCACATTAGAAAGAAAAACTGAAGCTGTATTAAGAATAGGAGTGATATACAACATAGGCCTCCATACTAAAGGAGGAGTTAGACAGGCAAATGATGCAGGTGATTCAAAGCGTGTCAAACAAAGGGAAGATTATACTACTTGGGGATCATTATATGCCAGCCTTAGAATAGAGAATCCCAAAGGCTACATCAGCCAGGAACAGGGAGATAATTGAAGTGCTGCAGGTGTCATTTCTACATCAGCTGCTTAAAGGACTGGCAAGAGGGGGGAAATATTTTGGACATGCGACTCACAAACTGGGAAAGTGTTGAAGAGGTTATTGTGGGACACTGTCTGGGTAGACATGATCACAACACAGTAAGTTTCAAGATATAAATAGAGAATATAACCAAGAAGACCAGTATGAAGATTTGGGACTTCAGGAGGATGAACTTTAATAGAAAGAGATTTTCAGGGAAGTAATTAAATGCAGTGATCGGAAAGATGATGTAGAGGAATTGTGGAAATGTATTAAGGAGGTGTTATTAAAAGCAACCGAACTATGCATAGAGGGTAGGAAAAAAACAAGAAAAGCAGGCAGCCTATTTGGTCTAATAGGGAGGTCATAAGGGCAATAAGATATATAAGGATAGCTTTCAGAAGGTATAAGAAAACTCAAAGCGTCATAGCGGAAATTATAAGGGAAACTTAGACAGGCAAGTAAATTGGTAAGGAGAGCAGAGAATTACAGACCTGTCAGCCTCACAATAGTGGTGGGCAGGGCAATGAAGGTGCTAATAAGGGAAAAAGTGGTAAAATACTTAATAGACAACAAGCTATTAGATAAAAAGCAACATGGATTTACTAGTGGGGGATCATGCCAAACAAATCTGATAGAATTTATAACGAAGGTGGTCAATCAAGGAGGGGCAGTTGATGTTGCCTACCTGGACTTCAGTATGGCCTTTGACTCTGTCCCTCACCACAGGCTGGTAATTAAGACAGAGAGCCTGGGGATGGGACAGATAATAACTAGATTGGTGGAAAACTGTCCACAGGAAAGAAGTCAACAGTGGTGGTAACAAGTGTACATTCAGGGGTAAAAAAGGTTACGAGCAGGGTTCCTCAAGGGTCTGTACTAGGATCAATCCTTTTTAACATATATACATATTAGTGATATATCAGAAAGAATTGAAGGGAAAATGTGTCTGTTTGCAAATGATGAAAAGTTATGGAATAGGGTCAACACTGAAGGAGGGGTTGAGGCCATGGGGAGGGATTTGAATATACTAGAGAAATGGTCAGAACCATGGCAGCTGAAGTTCAATAGAAAGAAGTGTGTGGTGATGCATAAACAGTAGGGCATAAAAATTGACTGGGCAAGTACTTGGCATGTAGTTATAATGTTGCATGCCACAATGCAGCAGCAATATACTGTACTGCCAATACAGCGCAATATATTGCCATTGGCATTACTCTCTGTTTTGGGGGGGCAGTCTGCCCACCACACACTCCCATTACTGGGGGCTGTGCCCTCAAACCCATCCCCAACTAAAATAATTAACTCCAGGGGTGGGGGGTTGTACACTTAAATGGCAAAAAGTGCAAAATAAAGAAAAATTCCATGTGTCTGGGACTGGGATTCGATATCTGGTCCACAAATACACCACCTCCATTGCTGCCAACCCTCCTCCCAGCAGAGGACTAATCCTATGTAAGGGAACAGAGACAGATGCACAACCACAAATAGATCATTTAGCAGTTTAGCACACTGTTGCTATTCTTGCTCGCATTGTCTCTCTTGTGTGGTTTTGATGTGCACCATTCTACATATGGTGAACTGACCCAGTAGGCAAGTACTCACTGGAAAGAGACCACATAAACCAACCAGAACAGGAAAAGAATCTGGGGCTTATAATGTCGAGCAACCTTAGGGTAACTGACCAATGCAGCAAGGCAGTTGGCAAAGCCAATATAATGATGGCATGCATAGGAAGAGTCATAACTAGCAAGAAGAGAGAGGTGCTGATGCCATTATATAAGACCATGGTTAAACCACACCAGGAGTACATGGTACAATTCTGGAGGCCTCATTTAAGAAAGGACATAGATGTAATAGAAAAGGTTTAGAGAAGGGCAACAAAGATGGTGCAGGGTATGCAAGGCAGACCATATGAGATAAGACTTAGAGAATTAAATCTATATCCACTGGAGTTTAGAAGGGAGGGAGAGACATTCAAGTACATGAAGGGTATTAATAAAGTTAGGAAAAGAAGGCTATTTAAAAGGCAAGTCAGTTAAAACAAGAGGCCATACTTTAAGATTGGAATGAGGAAGATTTAAAGCTTATGTAAGGGGGTGTTATTACAATGAGAGGGTGGTTGAACCCAGAAACAGACTATCTGAGGAGTTGATAGGTGTTGAAACAGTGGAGAGATTCAAGAGAGCATGAAATAGACATATGCAGTTGATTAGAGGACAGAGGATGGGCTCCTTGTGCACCTGAGACAAGCAGGGGAGGGGGGAGGTGGGCAGACTGGATGGGCCAGGATAGTCCTTTTCTGCTCACACATTACTATGATACAAGGCACTTTGAAAAAACTGTCTCTCAGCTTTGCAAACAAGAGGAACACTCTTTGGAGTTGGACAAGACAGTAGACAGAGCCAGTAATGACTGCCTCTCAGTTTGTCTCTTCTTCTGTTTTTTAGCACAAAAACCAAAACAAACTTTGCACAGGCAAGTCAAAGGTTAGCATATCATGATCTGTGCCCAAACACCTGTAGCACTCTGAATGTCTATTTTTCTTAGGCAAACAGGTATCAGACTTCAGAAACTATAAACACCATGGGCTTTGTCCATTTCTTATGTTTTAGCTGTGCCTCTGACTCAGATGTGAGACCAGAATAGGCAACACAGCCATGGTTCTTACCTGTCTTTGACAGCCAGTTATAACGATGTTGACCACTGTCATTGTGAGCAGACAACATATTAAAATGACCACAGTCTTTGTAAGCTACTTAAAAGGGCTTTAAAATTGGCTGAGGCACATTAAATTGTCAGCTGGTTATTGTGAGCTAACCAACACTCCTCAGCCACTGCCATTGTGTACCAAGAATATGTCTCATAGATATGCCAAAAAGTGCCATTTTAATTACAGACATTCTTGGCATGAAGAGGAATCATTATCATGGAACCACAATGCTTTTTAAATCAAGCCACACTTCATCAATCTTTGTGAGTAAAAATAAAGGTATGTCTTTGGCCTTGTTGATGGTTCCCCAGGAAACAAGTTAAAAGTAGGGTTACTCCAATATGCATTTTGAAAAACAGAAGTCTCAGATTTATTTTCATAATGTAGGCCAGTCAGTTAAAGCTGAGAATAGCCTAAAATTAGATAAAGTTACTTAAACGGGATGTGGTTAATAGGGATGATCAGTTAATTGGGACGTTTCCCTATGAACCGATCTGCACACCATTTCCTTCAATGGGTGCAAATCACAGTTAATTGTGATGGTCAGTTTGGGTAGCTGGTATGGTTTATAAGCTTGGCCACAACTGAAATCGAGCAGTGAGTACAGCAGTGATTTTCAGAATGGAGACCAAGCTAAACAAACTCTCTTTAGCAGAGAGAGTTAAGGTAGTGGAATCTCTCCAAGGCTCAGAGACGCCCCTTTACCAGGTTACCAATGATTTTGACATATCCAAATGTCAAGCAGGGTGGATAATCCAGAACTTGGACATGATCCTCACAGAAAGACAGTCCAATGTAAACCCCCAGCACAATAGAAAGCATGAGGGGGAAGACTGTGATGTGGAAGATGCAGATGCTGTCAAGGTTTCAAAATGCTGTCAGCAGAGGACTGCGCCCACCAGATCTGCTCCTGAAAAGAAAAAAAAAGCAAATGAGCTAGCCATGCACTTGGAACATGACAGTTTTGAAGCTACAGGTGGTTGGTTGTCATGGTGGAAGCAGCAGCATGGAATTGTTTGCAAAAAAGAAAGGGAAAGGGAACACTGTTTAACCAAGAATAGCACACCAAGCTGAAGCTTGTTTCCCGATGTGATCTGGCTGAAAAGAGCAAGGAGAGAGATCAGATGTAGACAGTGATGCTGCTGTGGAGTGGGTTGGAACAGTTTTGCCCACACTTCTCTATGAGTACACTGCTAACACTGGTCGCTATGCACAAAGGGTGTGGAGTGGCTATGCCTGCATATCAGCGGTGTGCAGGCACTCTGCACCCACTGCACCCACACCATGACATGCAGAAAGGGGGGCATGCAGATCCACTGCATCCAATCCCCTGTGTCTGCGGTCAGCACTGCACTGGGGAAGGTATGGGAGCATGCCACACTCCACCAGATTCACAAACCTGCTAGTGCTGGCAGCATGGGTGCACTAGGCAGCATAGGGTACGCCACAGCTGACCCTGCCATAGCCCACTGCATGCCCCCACAGACAGCACCAAGAAGATGCAGAGGGACCAGGAAGGGGTGAACCATGATGCCCCCGACTACAAAGCTGCAGGGGGCAGCCAGGGGTGGCTGCATGGGTGAGCACCCCAGACACTGTGGGCAGCAGCAACAGGACCAGTGGGTGCTGTGTGAGTCCAGGTACATGCAAGTACCATGCACAGTCTCACACCCATGCCACCCTGCACAAGGAATCCATGGTGTGCCCCAAGGGGGCATCCTAGTGGATACCCACCCTGGAGGGTGACTCCTCCCCTGGCTGCCCTGCTGAGACCTGAGCACCAGAGGAGAGTGGCCATGGACAGGTGGCCATCTTTGGTGAATGCCAGCAGATGCGCACCTGTCCACAGAATGAAGGGGCATGTGCAGGGTACATGCATTTTCCACATACCTCCGCACCCTTTGTGCAAAGTGCCCTATGTGCACAAAGCAGATAAGACAGGGCTTTTCTATAGGAACTACCATGATTGTGGGTGTTGCATTTGGTGGTCCTCATGAGAGTGACAGCTGAAATTAAGGGGGCAAAACATCCTCCTGTTGTTGAACAATTGCTCAGATTATCCACCTGAGCTTGTGGACAAGTTCCCCCACATGAAAATCATTTTCCTACCCTGCAACACCACAAGTCTCATTCAGCCAATGGATATCAGTGTTATACAAAATTTCAAGGACCACTACTGATCACTGATGGTAACATGAATAGTGGGGATGGTAGATGAGGGAGGCAATGCAGAGGCATCTCTGATCATGAAAGCTGTGACACTGCTAAATGCCATCTACATGGTGGCAAAAGCTTTGGGGCACTGTGAAGCAGTCAACAATTGCAAACTGCTTTAAGAAAGGGTTTATCACTGAAACATAGAAACATAGTAAAAAAGGAAAAAGGTTGCAACTGGAATCAATGGTGCTCGGACATAAGACAACATGTATTAGATAAAGCAGTCTGGCAACTAAAAAAGACCACTATGGTCTTAAAATCATTTGTTTGGTTTGTCGGCATATCATTTAGACCCTTTTCTAACACTGTTAAATCAGTCTTAGTCAGTACATGGTTCGAGATATTAACAATCAGATTATGCATGTCTCATAATTAATTATTATACAATACAAATCTTTTAATGTATTTAGTAGTCGTGCTATATGTATATTGACCTCATCTGTTGTAGGCAAGTATTGCACCAAAACTATGATGCTTCTAATAGCTGGTCAGGGATTGGTCAATTTAAACACAACACATGAACTCTCTGCTATATAAGAGTGTTTGTACTATACCTTGATAAAGCACTGGAAAACATGAAGCATTGGTGTGTGCTTTAAGGTGTTGTTTGCACTGTGGTAATAATTTGCTGCTACTACTTTAATTATGTATTTATAATAAATGTGATGTTTTCACTTTAATTTAGAGTGAATGTGGTCCTTTTGAGTTGCCAAACTGCTTTCTCTGATACATAGAAACATAGTCTTTGATGGCTGATAAGGACCCCTTGGCCCACCCAATCTGACCATTTCCCTATGTACTGGATAAGCAGCAGATCCTAGTGAAGCCAGCGGCCTACTTCCTCCTACCCTCCACTAGAATTGCTTTACAGTATGTATTCCCACAGTGTTTTTAACCTTATACTGTCATCAGGAAGAGTGTTTCATGCATCCAACACCCTCTCCATGAAACAATACTCCCCTCATATTACCCCTGAGCTGTCCCCCCCCCTCTATCTTCAGATTGCACCCCCTTATTTTTGCACATCTCTTTTTTTGAAATATGCTACTCTCTTGGACTTTGCTTATTCCTTTGATGTACTTAAATGTTTCTATCATGTACACTCTGTCCCTCCTTTCCTCGAGGGTATACATATTCTGTTGTTCAGCCAATGTTTTACCCTGGCTACAGCCCTGGGACCCACTTCCAGGCTGGACAACTAAAGCTCCTTAAAACTAAACTGACATTCCCGATGACCCCTCAATATCAGCACTTGAGGTTGTCGTGATGCCAAAATGTATATCAACAGCTAAATTAACAGAGCTTGTGGACCTGGATAACACAGTTCCCATGGATGATGTGCTGAATGATGAACAGATATGCACCTCAGTGAAATGAACAAAAGAGGGAAACGAGGAGGATTTAACCCCATCAGAAGAGGATTCACCACCTGAGTCAGTGAGCAACAGGGAGATGCTGTCCCATTTGCACTCACTTATGTCCTGGTGCCAACAAAATAGACAGATGGAAAAATGGAGTGTGATGCAATCAGTTGAAGTGACTGTAACCCCTGAGATCTGCTCTGGCTCATCTCAGAACAGAATACCTAATTTTTCACAGCTCAAATTGGTAAACAGTGAAATGTGAACTGAATTTATTTTTTTAACAGTGATTCCCTTGCCTTAACTTTTTTTGACACTGTACTATTGCATAAAGATGTTTTTGGAACACAAGCACTGTCTGTGGTCATTGCTGTTAGGGGTACACTACAATACTTAGGAGACTTTTATGAACATACAAAATTGACAGCAGAAAGAGGCCCACAAGTCTATCAAGTATGCCCGATTGTGCAGCTCTTAGTTCTATATTATTACAGGCAGCTGCCCCCACCCCCACCTAAACCCCTCCCTTCTGCATTCCTATTTCCTGGTTCTTTCTCCCTTTGTGCTCTTGTCTGTACTAACCCTGCCCTTGACTCTATTCCAACCATACTTAAAGCTATCCACTGTTCTTGGTGCAATTAACTCCTCTGGCAGTGTATTCCAACCTGCCACCATTCACTCGGTGAAGTAGTGCCTCCCCATCCCCCTACTAAACCTTCCACTTTTACATTTGTCATCAAGTTTCTCCCTCTGTTAGATGGGATGATTGCTTAACAGGGATAAAATGCATTCCACAAGACCAGCTAAATTAAGCAGCTTCATCTGTACCTGTAAAAAGCCACATTCTGCTCTACAAAAGATGTCCCCAACAGCTACGTAATTTAATAAACCTCCACCCAAATCACCGTTCAACTCCCAACCACTTCTTTCTAAACCCCAACCTTTCTCTTTCCTCCAGACTCCCTGCGAGCATATTAACTTTTATTCACTCTTATGCACTAAAGGTGCATAATATACATAGCAAAGGTGCGTATCCTGCCTGCATAGCTACATGGCCCTGGACAGGCACAGGGTGCATGGTATGCAAGACTGCAAGCACCTGTAGGACACTTGTCCAAGGCCCTGTTTCCCCACAGGATGCAGGTTTGCAGGGGTCAAACAATTGCAGAGCAGTGGACCCAAGCAGCATCTAATTGGATGCCCCACCAGGATCCCAGAGTGGATCCCTTGGGCCCCACTTGAGGGTGAAGTGTGGGAAGGTGCAGCTTGGTATTTTAACAAAGTACAGCCATATGCCAAATGGCTATCTCAGCCCTTCACATCTGCCCAATGGGCTGGGGTAGCAGTGTTGCAGGGGCTGGGTGTCTCCACCACAGATGGGTGTCCATTAGGGGGCACATATCACCTATGGCTGGGTTTCCACTACTGCAACTCATGACCGAATTGTGCAGCGCTTCCTGCCTTTGTGCATGCTGCATAGTGCAGGCACACCTCTGACACCTTCCCTGAACCACCCATGGCACGCAGCTGTCCATGCTGCAAGGGAATCCAGTGCACGACGGGTTAGGGCACTGGCTGTAAATGCCACCAGGGATTCGCGGGACTCCTGCTGTACAACATTCCCATGTAGGGTTGCCTACATGCCTTAGATACACAGTGCATAAGCAATTCACACCACAGTGCATAGGACCCTCTATAAGCAGTCACTTTATAGTAAAACCCATCTCCCTACCCACACCACATTTCTCCTTCTACCTCCCACCACCCTGGTTCATGCTAAAATCCCACAGTTTAGTAAGACCACACTCAAAACATCTGTTAGTTTCCACTTCCCACCTCTTCCGCAGCAACCAAAGGTAAAGGATATTAGAGGACAGGTGCACAGAAGAAGAGAGAACATGGCCTTGCTGTGGAGCAGCTTGCTTTTCTTCAGTCTTAAATGATATGAATGGAATGTTAATGTCCTCTCATGGCTACTTATCATTTGGGCCTACTGGGGTATTTGGCAGGAGACTGCTGACTAAACTTATATTTTTTGGCTTGAACCAAGGTGGAGGGAGGTGGGAGGAAAGTTATTTGGTGCAGGTATGTTTTTTTTTAAGAGGCAGCCAGCATAACAATAAAAGATAACCCATTCACTTGGGGGGAGAGAGATTGGGGGTTAGTGGTTGTGTTGGGCTGGGGATTGCTTACTAAACTGGGGGGTTGTCTTGGACCAGGGTGAGGGAGGCTATTGATCTGGTGTAGGTGGGGGTGTTTTCTTTATTATAAGGCAGTGACTAATATTACATCTTCATGTGCTCACAGGGCACTTGGATAGGAGGGAGTTTGGGGTTAGGAGGTGCTTTTGATGGGGGTTTATTAAACAATATAGGGATCATGGGTACTTGCCAGGATCGGGATGTTTTAGGGGTTTTATTATCTAGTAGCAAGATGTAGGATGTCAGATTAGGATAATTTCATATCAAGTATCTGGCGATTGGATTGGATTTTTATCTATCTGTGCAATCATAGTTAAAAATCAGTAAAACCACTTTCAATTGTTAAAAACACATATTGGAGAGAGCACCAAATCTGTGATCTAAACTAAATGAAATAAAAGCAAAACTTAAAAATACATCACTTAGCTAATCAGCTAGAGCACCATTCAGGTCAACTGCTCTCTTCAGTGGACAACAGGTATCAGAGTTAGGAGTATTGGGAGCCTTGGGACATGTGTTAGAGAGAGCATTTTCAAGTAAACATTCTGAGTTCTGGGACACCATCTCACGTGTAGAGATAATAGAGTTTGGCTGGCTCATCTAATTGTTTTTGATAAAAGATGCTTTCCTCAGACTGCCTGCCTAACTCTGCCTGAACATTGCCATCTATGTGACCACAGGTGGAAGTGGAAGGGCTCAGGAGGAAGGACCGTGGCAAGCTCCATGCTGCAGGACAACACACAGTGGCATGCAAGCATGTGCCTTGGGAGTTTCACTATTGATATCCGGGATAGGGCTCTAGAGGAACTGGGTAAAACTTGCCAGGCATACTCTGAGGAGGCCTTCTACAGACTCCTGTTGCCTTCTGTTCATCTGTGCTTGGTTTTGGAGGGAGAAAAAGAAAGACAGCCCCCTTCTCCTTGCTGCAGAGTTGAAAGAAGGGTTGTGGAAAGGGGTGACAAGGCTTGGTGGTCACCCTATGGGTAATAAATTAAAGCAGCAGTGAAATGACACTGTCCAAAAATGTTACCCTACCAGTTTCTCTATATCATATCCTAGACATCTTTCAGTTTTATTTGGTGATAAAATGTTCTATATTCACCCAAAATTTGAATATTTTATAAATACTGTATTTTAACTTACTTTATTTCTCAAGAAAAGAAAATGTCTTCCACATTTGGTTTAGAATAGCATTGCAGGCCTAACAAGGGACTGAACTGAGAAAATTAAATATAAAAACTCATGGTGTGCAGCAGAGATAGCTGGAAAACTAGATATGACTGGTATGCTAATATTTTTATTAACTAGCAGAAAAAACATTTTGGAGAAACATTGTTTTTTATTTGCGCTACTGCTTTAACAAACAATAACATATTTGTTACAAAAAAATAACATAAATCTTTGGATTTTCTGTGACGTGACTCGAGGATCCACTGGATCACAATTCTCAATGACAGTCATACTGTACATCTATGTCAATCAGATTAAGCCAGAGCATCTTTAAATAATCTAACACATCAATCCATGGTGCCAAATGTGGAGCAAAAAATAAATCACACAAACCTACTCTTTCTTTTTGGACACAAATTAATTTACATTTAAAACTGAAGTGTAATGTTGGATAAGGATGCATTGTTTGATATTTGAGGACAAATGTGGAGGCAATTCTGTATACAAATTCAGACACAGTCAAACAGGTGGGACATACAGTTGTGGCTGCTTCTGCAACCCTTGAAACTGCAGCCCATAATACTTCTCTTGAACAGATTACTTTATTGTTCAGGAAAATCACTCATTCTGTATGAACAATGTGTACACAGTTGAAAGAACCTCTGGTTAAGAGATCTTTAAAACACCTAATTGCGGTAATATCTAAAATTAATCACAAAATTATTCATTTAAACTGTGCTGAACCTTCTAATGGAATGAAACTAATAAAAAAAAACACTGATGAGTCCATTGTTGATAAAAGACCACTTACACAGAAATTTGTTCAACTAACACATGCTATTGTTTAAAGAAACAAAGTATGGATCAAGAATGGCTTACCTGTGTACTTTGGAAGCCCCCATTCGGTCCCTGCTGCTTGACAATCCATCGTACTATTGAGGAGACATAGCCAATGTCGCTAGGTGACACAACTGGTTTGGATAGGTAGGCCAGAATGATGTATCCAGCCAGTTCCACCTCAGCTGAGGGAGCTTGTTCCCAGTATGAGGGGATGTTTGGCCCAGAACTTTGCTGGTTTTCCCAGTGAGTCAAGCCAGCTGTAAAAAGAATTGGTGAGACTTACTATATTTTGTTCCCATTCTTCCACAATCCCCACCCTTGACAACTGTGGATCACCATGGAAGCACCCATCTTCCAGCTGGGGGTGAGAGGAGTAATTGGCTAATTTCAGAGCCAAAGTCAGTGCTACTCTATTGTCAGCCCGCAGATAGAGGAAGATGGGCAAATGGGGGGGGGGCACCCACTCATAGATAATATTTTGACTGTCTATTTTGCACTCCTTTCTCAAAACCAGGTCCCATTTCATTGGTATTTACTTATCAAACTAGGCTTGCTCTGATTGTGAGCCTTGGAATTCAATTTGTTCAACTCCTACATGATTTTTAGGAATTGGGATTTTCTCATTCTGAAGCTCTCTTACTGTTTGTGAAGCATTTTTTGATACAGTTTATATGAAAGGAACATGATGCATTTTTAACTTTTTTTCAGATTTATTGCACAGTCTCCCTCGTGTCCATGACCAGCACCCATTGTTCCGGCCACCCTGTCCAGTCCCATCACCCACCAGCTCTGGAATTTACCTTGATCCCTCATGTTCCACCATGGATAACCCCTTCCCCATGAGAAGGGCTGCTGGGGGACAGGCCCTTACTCCCCCACAGAGCTGAAGTTTCAGTTTGTGAGCTGAAGGGCCCAGTCAGAGATGCAGGGCTTGCAATGGGCAACAGATATCTTCTTACATACAGTCAAGGGGTATCATCTTTTTTTTCTGTCCCAACCCCGATGTCAGGAGAGCCTCTCCAACATGACTGCATCATGCTGCCAGAGTCCCTTCCCTTACTCCATGGCTCCAGCAGCACTTTTGCCTCCTGTGGTCTCCCAAGCAGCAGTGTTGCAGCAAAGACCATTTTTACTCCCACCCTAGAGGAGGTGAGCAACCCTTGGATACACAACCACTCTTCCCATTCTATTGTCTGATGATCCAAGCTTGTTCCTGAACCTGAGTCACTAGGGTTACAAGCAGCAGTGATAATGCTACACTGATAGGATGGTTTAGGAACATATTACATTTTAATTCAAGTATCTTTTACAGTCCCTCCACTACTGATATCTAACTCCTTGTTTTATAAAATATGTTGGGATATAGCATGTATGAAAAGCCCTATACATATTCAAATTCTCTTCTATTCTATTCTACAGTTCTCCTGAACTGTCAGTATCTAACCTATTGCTTTTTAAAGCATGCTGAAATAAAGGAATAAGATAAATCTTAATTCAAATCTATTCTACAGTCCCTGCATGCTCTACTGGTAACTCACTCATTGCTTTATACAGCAGGTTGGCACACAGTGGGTCTGATTTTAGAAGGTGAATGCATGGCTTGTGGAAAACCCTTTCATCTACCCAAAGGTTTGCCGTAGCTGCACCTAATTGTGCCCTGCAACCTTCACATGATTTTAGTACTCCCAGCACAGCTGACACTTTACACATTGTATGGCAGCCTGTGCCAAAGCACTGATGTAAGCTCCATTAATAGGGTCACCGATCGGCAATAAGTTAGACCGGGGGAGCTGCTCTAACTTTCCCGCATTCATTGCAAAGGAATCATGCCTGTGACTTGTGGCTGCTGGTTCTGTAAAATCACAAATTACCTACTGTTTTCCAAATGTCTCCATTTGGGTCACAATCCCTTATGCAAGTCCCTTGCACTGATCGAATGCTATCTAAAAATCAGGAGCAGTATATATAAAAGGCACAATGTAAATCCAGCTTTAAAACTACAGCTATTGCACTTCCAGTATCTAGCTCACTGCACTGTAAAATTCATTGAGATAGTGTGTATTACATGCCTATAATATCTGAAATTGGTGCCCTTACCAGGCCAGGTACAAAATTCTTTTACCTTCCTTAATGGCCAGTTGGTCCAACTTGTACAGCATTATTTGCTGGTAAGTTGCATCTTCGGCACTCCTGAACACATTTGCCAGCAGTGCCATTGTGTAGGGGTTGGTGACATTTGGCATTGCTGCTCTCAGGCACTGTAAGCTGCTGTTAATTATGGAATCCTAATATCAAACCGAAATAAAATGAAAAACAAAAACAAGAAAAAGTATCAACATCACGGTCAGTTAAAGGACACCTAACATCACATCAAAAATATACATATTTAAGCACAATATAGCTTCTAATGCAATTATTGCCTGTATTAGCCTTCCTCATGTTGATGGTTTTAGTCCCATTTATTTTTAAGATGAGTCTTCTGCACTCAAACTGGATCATATTCTCATGGATAACACTACTGGGCATTGCATTTAACTCAGCTCCCCCAGAACCTTCTCTGTGTGTCTAAGGCAGCACTTCTGTTGCACCAAGTCACTCTGGAATGCTGGCAACCTAAGTTCATGCTCTGCTGCTGGGTCATCAGGAGTAGATGCCAGCAGGGAGGGATAAGGATATTGTAGAGGGGTTGTGGGATGACAGATGGACTAGACACAGAACTTCAGGTTCAACACAATCTCTGTGTGATACTTATTTAAAACACATGGGATAACCTTAAGCAATGGCATATCACTTCTTCAATACATCAGTTTGCAGCAACAGACTATGCATACTCTTTTTATGCACTTAGCACATAACAACCCACTGATCCACGGATCTTTTTACTGAAAATTATTTTATTCCCTATGTTTGTCATGTGTGTTTGGGTGATGGGGAGCTTAAAAAAGTAAAACACAAAACCAAGCTAAAGACAAAGAACCTCAGTGCAGAAGCACTGAATCAAGGGTTACCCCAAAAGGCATTGGCAATAAAACAAAGTTTCAGAGAAACACAACATCACACATACCCCCATATAGCAATGGAATCTATATCCAAATCATCATGACATTTTAGGCTTGCTCAATTTAAAGCAGGAATGCATGGTGCCAAAGGGCTCTAAACAATCTGTAATTTACATGCATTTTAAATAATATAACTAACTTAATGTTTATAATACTATCCCCTAATAACCCTTTACCTTTATCAAAAACACCTAGTGCCATGGTATTTTCAATATGTACAGGCTTCATACACATGAGGCATATACACAAAGGTATTTTATGACATAGTACTAATGCATATTAAATCCAATGAGGAATAGGGTCTGTTTTACATCGGTGTGGGGGTCACCACAATAACCTCCCTGTATTAGGACCTGAAAGGAAAAAGGAAAATTAAAAATAGAACACTATAGCATAGTCAAGAAAGGGGAAGGGGGACTAGTCCTGTGGCACTGAAGGCTGGGGCACTGGTGCCTTACCTCATGCTATGCCAGTAACCCGGGTTCATGAATGACCCTGGGCCACTGGGGAGCCAGCTCAGAGGGGAGGGTTGGAGCAGGATTGAGCTGCAACTTGCAGCTCTCCCCTCCAAAAGGGTGGATGCCTGCAACTCCATAGTCCAGCTCCCACTAGGTGGTGGTCCAGTGGGATGCACAGGCAGCCAAGAGTGGTGACGCAAGTCTGGGGAGGGGCTAAAGGGGCCACCAGGTCCTGGCATGTGAGGGTACCTCTACATGCGTACATGCATGTGTATACTGTGGCCTCGGGGGGGGAAAAAACACAAATACCACAAAGTATATATAAAAAAGGGGGGAAGGGCATCCAGAGGTGGGCATCCTTATAGACTAGAAATTGCAAAGGATAGATTAGGTTAATAAATAGAAGAACTGTTGTAACAGACTTAAGAAAAGGTGGTTCCTCAACAGTGTCAGGATCTCCCTGTCACAGACAACTTTTGAATGCTTTCCTCCAAGGTGAAAGAGCTTGCAGCACTACATTTTCATTGCCTCTGGTAGTCACTGGCGGAGGTTTCAGTGACAGTGAGACTGAGCAGGCACAATCAGAAACTTTATCCACAGGCCAGCCATGTGTGCATTCAAGTCAATGGGGAGGAGGGAGGGTGGATAGAGCAAGAACTTGGTAAATGCCACTCCATTAAGCTAGATGATGTACTCTATGTCCCTCCCTGGGTTTAACCCTCCATGCTGAATCTGTACATCTGCCCCTTTTAGTCTCTGCTCAGGAACTCCTCTGCCCCTGGCTGTAATAACATGGAGATGGTAGTACAGTACTGGTGATCTCAGGAGACTTTCTTGTGACAATGGCCAGAGGTGGATCCAGGCAGGGACAAGCTGACCAATATAGGAGACTGGAGATCTGGATGGCAGCTGCTCACAAAAGGAACCAGCAAGGGGAGAGCCTGGTAGGAGAAGAGGGGCAGTGAGGGGACCCACAGGCTTGGAGTGGTAGTGTACTCATAAGGAGCAACAACAACTAGAACAAAAATGGGTAGACATTCACCACTAAGGAAATTTTGCTAGAAATATTTCATTAAATGCAGGTGAACCAAGTTTCAGCAGTTCTCGATATCTTCCTATACACTGTAGAGGAGACCAGTTTCATTCCTTATCCTGCTGTGATATCTTGTGGCCATTGTTTCTGTCCCATTTAAAGTAAGCCTTCAACTTTTGTTCTACAAAAGAATCGAACACCTCAGACTTTGTGTATTTGATTCTTTTGGACTGTGGCAAACTATAGGAGAAATAACCAGATGAAACAACCAGATGAAAAATAACCAGATTTTGTTTAACTATTTCACTATGGTCTAATTGGTGCTGACCAGCCAAACCAGTTGAGTCAGACCTAAAGTCTATTTGTATCTATACACATTTAATTTCTATTCATTTTCACCATATGTCTCCATCTCTGTCTCCTTCCCCCACATTTGTCACCTTTCAGTCTTCTTACTAGACCCTGTTAACTAGTCCTGCCTGGGATCTTCTCCAGCTCATTTTCTTGAATTATGCCTTGTCTTTCCCATCATCACCTTTTTGTTTCACAGATTCTTTCTTAATCTTGCCTTTTATCACTTCTCCCAGAGTCTTCCCCTTGCTTCCTTCTCCACATATATATCCCTTATTTTACCTCCCCACTTCAATAAATTTGTTTTTCTCTCTTTTAGATATTTCCTGAAGAAGACCTAAGGTTGACACATATATTTCTAACTCTATTTTCTATTTTCTGTTGTGCATTTAATGTTATCATTTTGTTTTGATAATAAACTGATGAATGACAAAACTAAGAATAATGAGGCACATGTGGCTGTCATGTTGGCAGTGGTGCTGGTTCTACTTATTTCATACACAACCTAGTCAGCATATTCACAGGTATCACTGTTTGCAGCCTGCTGTTCATGTTCAGGGTCAGAATCCCATAATTCAGTGTTTGGGACAATTGGGAAATTGCCAGGATTCATTTAGGGAACCATAAACTGTTCCACATTTACAGGACTTAGTGGTGTTCTTTTACTCAGTGACTATTCCTCAAGGCTGCACTAACTATGCATTCTGAATATACCCTTGAAGGTGGACAACTGAGGTACATTATTGGAAGATTTGTTAGATCTGGCAATATTATTCTCTTTTGTTTCTAATCAAGTAATGGATCTGTCTCAAGATGCAAAATATTCCTGGATCATTGTGCTGTATGAGAGGGTTTCCAGTCTGCCATAAAAACCAGCTGTATAGGATACTCGTTCATGTTTCAGGTGACTCAGTATTGATTTGCCAATCTGACCCTGAACATAGGATGCCCAAGAAGTACCTGTAGAGGTAATTTTCCCTGCTGATGACACTGGTGAATATGCAGAATCTATGGAATTTGTATTGTTTTTGCTAGAGGCACACTCTGATGGTTTGGCAGAGTTTGACTGCTGTACATCAGTTATTGGTGTTAGTGGAGTAATGTCACATTTGGTTAGCAGAAGATCTCTCTGAAAAACCAATAGATCAGGGGCAGAGACTATTCCCTTTATAGAAGCCAATATATAGGAGGTGCTAAATATACTAAAAGTAGACCAAGCTATGAGACCAGATGAGATGTACCCTAGAATCCTTAAGGAACTGGTGGCAGAATTAGCAGCCCCTCTGGCACTTCTATTCACAACATCCTTGAAGAGCTGTGTGTTACCCAAAGACTGGAAAAAAATAATAGTGGTGCCTCTTCACAAATCAGGCAGTTGCAAAGAGACTAATATTTACAGACTGGCAACCCTCATGTCAATAGTAGGAAAACAAATGGAGACACTGCTCAAACAGAGGATCATATAATTCCTTGAAATTAGTGGTCAATGACATCCTAAACAGCATGGTTTCACAGCAGGTAGGTCATGCCAGGCAAATCTGCTAGAGTTTTTCACTATGCTCCAAAAGCAGTGGACAAAAGTGGGCAGTAGATGTGGTCTGTCTAGACTTTAGTAAGGCCTTTGACATTGTTCCACACAGGAGGCTGGTAAAGAAGCTTGACCACACAGGGGTTGGTCCAGAAGTAGTCAATTGGGTACAAAATTGGTTACAAGGCAGAACACAGAAAGGTTAATGGAATGCAGTCAACAGAAGGTAGGGTGACCAGCGAGGTGCCAGATAGTTGATTACTGGGACCTCTGCTCTTCAATGTTTTTATAGCAGAAATCACTGTCTGACTGTGTCTGTTGGCAGATGACACCAAGATATGTAACAGGGTGGACACCTCAGAAAGAGTGAGCAAGATGGAAACTGACCTCAAGAAACTAGAAGAATTGTCTGGAGTGTGACAGATGACATTTAATACCAAAAAGTACAAAGTCATGCACAGAGGAAAGTAAAATCCAGGAAATGAGTATTACCTAGGAAGAAAAAGACTGGCAGACTTAAATCAGGAATGATATCTGAGAATCATAATCTCAGGTGACTTGAAGGTTAGTAAGTAGTGTGAGAAGGCAACATTGAAAGCCAACAGAATGCTGGGCTGCACTGGGAGGCAATGATGAGGAGGTGGAGAGAGGTGGTACTAGCACTATACAGATCACTGGTCAGGCCTCATCTGGAATACAGAGTCCAATTCTGGAGACCTCATCTCAGAAAGGACATTGACCAGGTGGAAATAGTATAGAGAAAGGTGACAAAAATGATTCTAGGTCTGCAGTACATATCCTACAAGGAAAACTTAGGGAACTGAATATGTACTCCCTGGAACAGAGAAGAGGGAAAGGGGACATGATTGAAACATTCAAGTACATCAAAGGCATTAACAAGGTACAGGCACAGGAGTGTTTTCACTTCACGAAGGGCTCCATGACTAGTTCTGTGCAGAATTTTCAAATTCTGGCAGGACAAAATTCCATGGAATATTCAAAATTCAACCAAAGTTCCACCGAATTCCACCTGAAACAGAATGGTGTAATTCAATAGCATAAAATAGTTGCAGAAATGATTTTCTGTGGAAAAATCACTGTTCTGAGGAATATTGTTCTGCAGATCTCAATATACTCCACAGAAATTGTTGCAGAATAATGTTCCATGATAAAATATGCCGTTCTGCAGAATATTATTCAGTGGATCACAGTAGGTGGAATTCAGCAGGTGAACAAGTAAAATTCCAGCAGAAACAATCATGGGATTTAAGAATGCATGGGATAGACATAAAATAATTCTGGAGGTCAGTGGTAAGGGGTGACAGACTTCTAGGAAAACATAAACTGAACTTACAAGCTCAAATGGGCAGACTGGGTGGTCCATGGGCCCTTATCTGCCAACATTGTCTATGTATCTATGTAATTTCACTGCTAGAATGGCCATTCTACACTAATTCCACCAGCAGAATTCTACATTTTGCACAGCACTGTCCAGGACCAGGGGACATGACTTCAGGCTACAATGAGGGAGGTTTTCTACTAACACCAGGAAGTTTTTCTTCACAGAAAGGGTGGTGGACACCTGGAGCAGCCTGCCCCAAGAGGTTGTGGGGGTCAACACTGTTGGGGTATTCAAGAATGCATGAGAACACACAATGGAGCCCTGACTACAAAGGGCAACCAGCGTGTCAAAATAGATCTAAAATAAATGAACAGACTAGATGGACTTAGCAGTCTCCTTCTGCCATCAACTTCTATGTTTTGAATAAACAATGTCTTCTCCTTCAGGAATGATGGATTAAATTTTCCCCTTAAAGCTAGGATCTAGCAATGTAGCCAACACATAGGTGTCATTCTTAAACATGGCATTTATTCTCTAATTAGTTGACAGTCTGAGACTCAAGTCATCTGCAGGGCCACTGGAAAATTGTACCCAAATATGTGGGGATGTTTTTGCAGAAATTGAGGAAAAATTGTGGGGGTCACTATTTATCCCCACTACCCCCTAATAAATCTTTTATTACTTGCTGCAGCTTGTACTGATCACATGAATTGTTAAATAAATGTATTGCCATTTGTAAATGTTTTTAATATGAAAAAATGTGTGTATTTTTGAAATGCACTGCAAAGTAATCATTATGTGGTATCTCTTCTAAAAATCAAGACATCTAAACCATGCAGTGCTAACAAGGTTTTATTCAGCAATTTACAGTTATTCTGTACTGAATACATCCTGAAACAACATATTTTGCCAATTTCTAGATGTTAAATAATGAGGCCTATTTAAACTATTTGCTTTGGTGCAAGAAAAAAGTAAACAGATAGCCAGGGTGCCTATTAAACGTCTAGTAAGAAAAATGTTTATTTTGTTAAAATGATTACTGTTCTTAATCAGCACTGTAAGTACATTTTAAAATCACATGATAAAAGTATCAAATCACTCCAGTAGCTTTTCATTACATCATACAATAGTTTTCAATACATTGTACTTTTGTTCTACTCGGTTTGCAGTAATTTTACTTGGGTTGCAGTTATTTTGTCTATTTGAAGGTAACTGTTTAACTATACTTAACCTGTTCAGCATGTTTTCAGAAATGTTTGCTTTTTGTAGGCTTTGAATGTGAGTATGCAGTTGTAGCAGATTGACATGTAAGGAATCATTGTCACCAAGCCCCTCAGAAGCACATTCAAGTTTATAATCAGCAGGGCCACCCAAACTCCTGACACATTTCAATCAAAATCCTTTCAGATTAAAGTATTTATACAAAGAAAATCTACCCTACCATTCAATAATAAGCATTGTGGTCAATGCTTTATTTAGGTGAATGGGGCACAGTGCACCTCTTCTCACTCCTATTGTTTCAGTCTCTGTGTCAGCAAAAAGTTCTCTGATAGTCTGCTTTAACACAGATTTTAAGTATTCAAGTCTACATATGCATGACCAGAGAAATCTGAAACCAAAGCAGGGAAGTGAATCACATGAGGGCAGAGTCACATTTGACCCTTCCTCACCTCACACTGTACTGTTTTGGTCAAATCCAAGTCTGTGTACTAAACTGTTAGCATATCTGAGTAGATTTCCTTGAGAATTTAAATATTTTATACATTTTCATTCAAAAATTCTATAAATGTAAGAAACTGCAAGAACTTGTGGATTTTGTGCAGAGAAGGGTGGAAATTGTGGAAATTGCAGAAAAATTGCCCCCACAATTTTCCAGTGGCCCTTGTCATATGTCAGCATAACACACAGTTCCACACAGAAGACTGGTTAACAAGTTGGGTAGCCAAGGAGTGGGCCACAGAGTGGATAAATGGGTTTGAAATTGGTTGGGAACAGAAAGCAGAGGGTAGTGGTTAATGGAATCCACTACAAGGAAAGTGGGGAGACCAGTGAGGTGCCACAAGGATCAGTCATGTGGCCAGTCTTTTTAATGTCTACATTAGTGACATTGCTGAAGAGCTAGAGGCAAAGGTTTGCTTATTTGCAGTGGACACCAAGATCTGCAACAGGGTAGACATTCTGGGGCAGGGGGTTATGAAAATGAGGAGGGACCTAGAAAAGCTGGAAAAACAGTTCAGTGTATGGTAAATAAAATTTAATGCAAAAAAGTGCAGAACCATGCACCTGGGGCACAGAAACCCAGTAGAGAGCTACAGGATGAGGGGGGAGTTGCTGACAGTTACCAGGGAAGAAAGGGTTTTAGGAATAATCATCTTAGATAGCCTAAAGGTGTCCAGACAATGTACTAAGGCTGTGGGGAGGACCAGTAGCATGTTGTGGTGCATAGGAATGGGTATCACTCACAGACAAAGGGAGGTGGTAATGCTACTGTATAAAATTCTAGTGAGGCCTCATCTGGAGTATGGTATACATTTATGGAGGCCACATCTTCATAATAACATAGACAGGGTGGAGGTAGTTCAGGGAAAGGTGACAGAGATGGTGCAGAGATTGTACCAGGAGACATACAAGTGGAGATTCAAAGACCTCAGTATGAATACACTGGAAGAGAGGTGGGACTTTTGGGGATATGATAGAAACTGTCAAGTATCTTAAAGATATAAACAAAGTGAAAGTGGGTGGTATCTTTAGTATAGGAGGTGTAGAAGGATGAGGGGCCATGATATGAAATTGGAGGGAGGCAGGATAAAGGGAAATGTGAGGAAGATTTTCTTCACAGAAAGGGTGGTAGATGCATGTAATAGCCTACTCCAGGAAGTAGTAGGAGCTAACACAGTGGGGGGGGATTCAAACATGCATGAGACAGGAACAAGGGAACCCTAGAGGTGGGTAGGAAAGGCTAGAGCCAGTGACCAAGTAGGGTCAGCGACCACTGATGCAGGCAGGAAATGCTGGCAGATGGAGTGGGCCTAGCAAACCTTATGTACTCTTAAATACTATGTTACTATAACACCAGAGATGTCTTCATTTAACTGTAAGCCTTTATATATGTCATCAAGGAAAATGTAAATAAATCGATTTTGTGGAAGAATCTGACTCAGAGTTGCACTATCAGCTCTGAAATGATGTGTGGTAGCCTCAGATAGTTCCAATAATGTGACCAAAGATTCAAGCAGATTCCAATTGCTGGAACTGAGCATGATGTCTGCTTTACCTATTTGGTTCTGGATGGTGTAGTCATGTACAGCTTTTTTTTCTATTCAAGAAGCCTTTCCAAAATGTAAACGTTTGAATTCCAGTGGGTTGGAGCTTCCTGCTTTATTGTATGTAGTGGTAAATTGTTTGACCTCTGCAGCCCCTTAAGGAGTTTTTTTTATTTGTTGCACAGAGTGACTGAAACGTCCTTATAATTTCCTAGCAAGACCTAACAGATTTTAACCTTTCTGTTTGCAATTAAGAAATTATGGATGAGAAGATTTCAGCAATGTCCAAAACACGGTAATTACCATTGCTAACATTTTTGACTATGTTGACACAATTATCTGACACTATGAGCCTTGGAGATAAAGAATACAGAGTAATCCATTTCATAGAAACATAGAAACATAGACTTTGATGGCAGATAAGGACCTCTAGGCCCATCTAGTCTGCCCATTTCCCTACCTACAGGATAGGCCGCAGATCCTAGTTAACCAACAGCCTATTTCTTCCTACCCCCCACAAGAATTGCCTTATGTCTGTCCCATGCATTCTTGAATTCTCCCACAGTTGTAGACCCCACAATCTCCTTAAGAAGGCTGTTCCATGCATCCACTACCCTCTCTGTGAAATAATGCTTCCTCACATTGCCAATGAACCGCCCTCCTTCTTTCTTTAAATTGTGTCCTCTTATTCTTGCAGGTTTCTTTTTCTGAAAGATGCTACCCTCTTGGACTTTGTTGATTCCACTGAGGTACTTAAAAGTTTCTATCATGTCCCCCCTCTCCCTTCTTTCCTAAAGGGTATACATATTAAGCTCCTTTAGTCTCTCCTCATACGGCCTCTCTTGCAGACCCTGCACCATTTTAGTTGCCCTCCTCTGGACTGCCTCTATCCTGTCTATGTCCTTGTGGAAATGGGGTCTCCAGAACTGGACACAGTACTCCAGATGGGGTCTCACCAACTGTCTGTACAGAGGGATAACAACTTCCTGTTTTCTGCTAATGATGCCTCTCTCCCTATACATCCCAAGTATACCCCCAAGCCCTCCCTACTGCCTTCTCACATTGCTTGCTAACCTTAAGGTCACCTGATATGATTACCCCCAGGTCTCTTTCCTTTTTTGTTGTTGTTACTACCTCCCCACCCATTGTGTATTCTTCCCCAGGGTTCTTGTTTCCCAGGTGCATTATTTTGCACTTCTTTGCATTGAATCCTAGCTTCCATACTTTTGACCATTCCTACAACCTTGCCAAGTCCCTTTTCATCCTTTCCATGCCTCCTTGTGTATCAACCCTGTTGCAGATCTTTGTGTCATCTGCAAAAAGGCATACTTTTCCTTCCAGTCCCTCTGCAATGTCACTGATGAAGATATTAAAAAGGACTGGACCCAATATGGAACCCTGCAGTACCCCACTAGTAACCCCCCTTTCTTCAGAGTGGACTCCATTTACAATTACCTTCTGTGTCCTGTTGTCCAGCCAATGTTTTATCCAGGCTACCACCCTGGGTCCCACTCCCAGGCTGGTTAATTTGACTATTAATCTTTTGTGTGGGACTGTGTCAAATGCCTTGCTAAAGTCTAGGTAGGCCATGTCCACAGCTCCTCCCTGGTCTACTACTTTGGTCACCCAGTCAAAGAATCTATTAGATTCGTCTGACATGACCTTCCTGCTGTGAACCCATGCTGCCTTGGGTCCTGTGCTCCACTGGCCTCTAGGTACTTCATGAATTGTTTTTCCAGCTCCTGCAAAATATTCTCAGCAGTGTGTTTTTCCTCAAAAGTGGTGACATAGAATATAGCCTGATTCCTACTGCTTAGAGAAGAGGTAGGGATATTACTTACTGAATGCAAACTTGCCCAAATAGCTGTAACAGTCATGTAGTCAATTGTTCCATTCTGGTCCATATATCTGTAGTTATGTGAACCTGCTTTCCCTTAGACAGTTTAATCTGCTTAATGAATTCAGTACACACCAAGTCATACAACTGTAGAGTCTGCTTTTCTGAGAAATATATTTGATAGGGAACAATATACAATGGATCAATTTGGTTCATGAAGTCAAAGAAACCTTTTTGGGCAACCAAAGCAAAATGGAGTTGACAATTGGCCATCAGCTCTACAGTGGTTCTATCAAACAGCTGACATGTTGGATGCTTGTGGGTAAAGTCTGATGTCCTCACAGTGGTTACTTTTAATGTTAGTTGATGAGAAAGAGATATGTTTTAATATTTGGAGAATGTCTTTTTTCATACCTTTTTCACATAGAATACTACTTTGGCATTTTCCAATACTTGATGGTGTCAGCAAACAAGCTATGTTTGTCTGGGAAGACTGCAAGGACACATCAAGTGATTCAATGTCACTTTCTGCTGCCAGTTCATTGTCACATGGTCACCATCTCCACCACTGCCCACACCAACCACACTGCCATTTGTCCTGCCCCACTCAATTGGGTGTTTTGCCTTTGCACATCACATCATTAATAATGTTCCAAAATTTGCTGAATTGTCACCACAACTGATGCTTTTTTTGCACAGACTGCATATAGCTCGAGCGTTGTCTGCAGGGTAAAAAAAAAATAAATTCCACACTAAAGATTTACCATTTTTGGTTTGTGCCATGATATCTGGCACTATTCCCTGTACAGTCAAGGGACCTGGAAGAAACCCAGTCCTGCCATTTCCTTGTTGTGATAAATTGTTCTCATTCATATTCATCTTATTCTTATGTTTAGCATGTGATTTTATTTCTACACTTGCCTCTCATGTCTTACAGAGGCAGTCTGTCCTACCTCCTCATCAAAACTAGTACTGACCTCATCGACACAAGATTCAGAAGAACTGAAAGTGTCATCATCATTAGGTGGGACATGGCCTGGGTAATCCCATTCCCAGTCCCCACTATCACCACCATCTCTACCAGCATTCACTGCCTCAGCATCTGAGTTTATATTTCAGGAGAAAACCTCCTTGCATACTGCTTCAGCAGATGGAAGTATCCACCTAGCACATGTGGCAAAGCATTCAGTACTTCTACGAGTAACTCCAGTCAGATATTTATTTTTTATAATTCAATATGCTTTTTTGAATTTTCTAAATACACAAACAATGAAATACAATGGAAGAAAATGCAAAAGAGTCACAATGAACAGATAAAGATAAAGACAAACAATACCAAAACAAATAAGAGACAAACTGCCAACAAAACCTTCCCCCACCCTCATCCTCCTAAGCAGCTTGGCTCACAAAGCTTATGAAACCAATGAAATGGCTCAGGTGAAACACATAACGGGAAATATGAGAGCAACTGGGATGTGAAATCTGTGTGGGTAGTTTCAGGAGAAAGGGAAGAGGACAAAATATAGTGGAGACTACTGCTTGCCAGATGCGAGTGACAGTAAAGCTGAGAGTCTCCCATCTCATGTGAAATAGTTGTGGACATTTAGCATGGGTGGTAATATGTTTCTGTAACATAAGAGCTGTTAGATTCTGTCGGTTCCCAGTGTTATTTCTGAAACGCTACTATTATGTAATTCCTAACATGTTTTTTTTGTTCAGGAGATTTAGTGCCAGTTCTGGTGATTTGTTTTATTATTCTCACTATGTTCTTCATTAGTGCTATGATTCATGTTGTCCATATCATTAACCATTGGACGTGCAGCACCACTGTGCTGCCTTTTAGTAGACTTAGACTGGAAAGTATGAGACACAGTAGACACAGCCATGAAAGAATATTGTTTCACTAAATGCTGGACAGACAGTATAGCTGACTATGTCACACTAATAATAAGGGCTGAGGCCTTAGGGACAGGGTGCAGAGGCACAAACAGTATAATTGCCATAAAAGGATTTCACTGTGCTGCATAGACAGATAGCTTAGCTGGCTATGTAACAGTAATATGGGCTTTGACCTTAGGACCTGGGGGCACCAACAGAGTAATAGCTGCAAAAGGCTTTCACTATGCTGCAGACACAGGCTATGTAGCTAAATATGTCACAGTAATAAAAAAGGCTCAGTCCACAGGGCCCAGGTGCACCAGCTGTGTAATAGCCATTAAAAGATTTCACTGTGTTGTAGAGACAGACAGTGTAGCTGACTATATGACAGTAATAAGGGTGTGGGCCTCAGGGCCCAAGGACACCAATAGTGTAATAGCTGTAAAAGGCTTTCACTATGCTGCAGAGACAGACAATGTAGCTGGTTATGTCACACTAATAATTTGGGCTCAGGCCTCTGGAGCACCTAACAGACACTTTGTAAACCAATCATAAAAGGATTTCGCTATGTTGCATAGACAGATAGTATAGCTGAAGCTATGTCATAGTATAAGGGCTTGGGGACCAATTCCAGGATGGTTATGCTGTCGCAAGCCAGATTATGCCAAACCCCATGGTGCAACTCACAACCTGCATCATGCATTATGCTGGTTGTGATTATGAAAGGTGCCTTGCGCCATGCCCTCTGTGGGTTACCCCACATGAGGGAAACACCACCCACTATGGCACAACCTGCAATGACATGGCACAAGGATGGGTTATGGCAGCGACTGCACCCTATTCCACAAGGGTGGCTGCTGTAACCCACTTATGCTATTCCAGGAGCTGCAATGACACAGCAGAGTTAGAACATCTTGGAGATGCTCTGAGGGGCATCCGTCAGTGCTATCCATTTGATGCTCACTCTGCAGTGCTGCGGGAAAGGTCCAGCTGTGCTCCCCATTCCCACACGAACATGTCCATGCCTCCCACCCCCCTGGATGTAGGGGACCCCGGGGGTCTGTTTACTATTGTGCCCTCCAGACTCCTGTGCCACATGTTTAGCCCCCCTTGCCCCCTGGTGCTTGCCATGGTGTTCTGGGGTAGGGGGCTCTGGGAGGGACAGTTTGCAGCAAGCTGCAACCTGTGGCATGCAGGGCAATTATGCCATGTCCCTGTCATTAGGCTACACATGCCACAAGTCATAGGTCATAAGTGCCAGGACCCTGCCACTCTTAGAATATGGCACAGAGTCCACAGCATAGCAGTGAATGTCGCAACTCGCATACACCTGCGAGTTGCAACATTCATCTTGGAGTCAGATCCCTGATCATTAGGGCTCAGGGACACCAAATGTGCAATAGTCATAAAAGGCTTTTTTTCACTATGCAACAGAGACATCCAGCATGGCCATTGTACAGTAATATATGGACTCAGTCCTCAGGGGCAAAATTCAGAATCAAAATTTGACTCCTTGATGACCCTATGGCTATAAAGTTTGTGCTGTGACTGAGTGAGCTTGAGCTATTTCCACACACCACAACATATACAACACAACAGACTGCTGCCACTGGATTCTGCACACCAGATGGGGCACAGACACTGGCTCTGACCAATTAGATGTCAGCCAAGTGTCCAAATCAAAGCAGAAGGTTGCACCGAGCTGGGGTGCTAGGTCAAAAAAACATAAAAGTTTACTTTCAAAAGTCCAGCACTCACTCCCACTTAATAAAAATGCTGCTCACTTGTAGTCCACAGAAAGTACTAATTTTTATTAAAGTGCCAGTACAAAGCACATCTTGACTAGTTTTGGACAAAGGATTCTTTGTCTGAAACTGGTCAAGACATGTTAGACGTGCTGGGCGCTGGCACTTTAATAAAGATTAGCACTTTCTGTGGACTACAAGGGAGCAGCATTTTTACTAAGTGGTGGTGAGTGCTGGACTTTTGAAAGTGGATGGTCAGTCAGGTGTCATGTGCTCTTATTCCACTGTATGTCCTTGAAGGACCCCACAGGCTGCCCTTAATGCCTCTTTCTAGCCTGAAAGTCCATTACCCATCTCAAAGTAGTCAACCTGAAAATGACATTGTTGTGTCGGGCAGGATAGCCATTGGGTAGCCCATGTCTAATTTAAAGGTACACTGTAAGCTTTAGCTGACTCTTTTTATAACTGTAATCTGGCACCTTTTGCCATCTGTGTGCACAGTGATAGTATATCTGGCACCAGCTTTACATAAAATGCACAATGCTGTAATATTGTCTTTATAAAGCTTTTGCCATTTGTTCTGACCATGATAAAAGTGGCCTTCTGCTCCTGCATGTTCACAGATCAACATGGCATGAAAGCAACAGTAAACTTGTTCATCTGTGAGTTTTTTTATATCACTATGAGGTAATTGCAAAAATGGAAACTGTGATGTTTAGCGAGCTATTCAAAGAAATTTGTTTTACAAAATGTGCAGTATACCTGGTTGAAATTTGGTTTTGAAAAGTGAAGCAGTGACTATGGGAATGTACATCAGCATTGAAAAACTAGTCTTGTACTTAAATTAATTCACTGATGCTTCAATGCCACCTACATTTGGGAACATACAGAAGCAGTGGGCCACTTGTATTATGGTTGTGATAAATAAAATAAGTTTTACTTTTATGTGTACAATAACATGCATTTTTTGTGATTTATATTTTGTTACAAAACACAATTCATGCAACTGAACAATAAAGCTTTTAACAGGATATTTGATATAACTGTAACTAAACCTATATACATATAAAATACTATATACTGTGCATATAAAATGGAACATATGTACAGTAATATATATATATTCAATTTTATCTGGAAAAGGACAGGGATGGGACCATGCAAGGGGAATTTAGGGAGCTGAGGAGGGGCTTTAGTCAGGTAATGCACACAATGGCCTTCGCTGAGGCGCTGCCTCTCTATGGCAGAAGATAAGAGAGGGATCTCTGTACCAGGAGCTCCAACTCATGGTTGAAGTAATGATGTAGAGATATGGGCTTTATTTTATTAATTTTTTATTTATTGAAATCTTGGAATTACAACCTTTGAGTCAGAGACTCATATACAAAGGCTCCACATCAATAGTGCAATAGGTACAGACAGTACAAATACAGCAAAATATACAGGAAACGGGAAAATAACATAACAAGCATACAATAGAGATGATACAGTCAACAACAGTGTACAAGGCAGTGGTGATGGTTATAAACAGGCCACAGTATGCATGAGTGCATATGCAGAAGAAACATGAATGGTGATGATTACGATTAATACAAGATGGGTAATTACAGAAGCTATTACTACAATAGTGGTAATAACAAAAACTTAATAGGTTACTTAGTAGTATTAGGGAGCCTAGGATTAAGGGAAAATAAAATATGGGACCAAGGTACTAAGCAAGGCATTAGACAAGGGCAGAAAGGGGTTACATAGAGGAGACAGGTTAAAGGACAATGTCTGTCCTTGTGGATGGTATTAGTAGCAGAAGAGGTAAATGCAGAGTCAGAGAAGCAGGATGAGGAATTAATGGATGTGGTGGTAGTCCAAGGACAGGGGTAAGGGGGATAGGTGTGGGATGGAGGAGGGAAAGGCTGGAGCTGTCTGAGAAGATATTGTCTCAAGATAAATCATTATGGTGTAGATGGGCAGTATAAGACTGAGAGGGTGGAGGTGGGGCTAAAAACAGTAACAACTATTTAAAGCTAGGAGGTGCTGCCGGAGTTTAAGTTTAAAGGGGCCAATCTTATTGTCAGGCAAAACCTTGCCAGGCAGGTCATTGAACCAGACAGGAGCCCTATACATGAATGCTTTCTGCCCCAGAGCAGTTCTGCAAAAGAAGACTAGGAGGAAGGCCTTAGAGGTGCTTCTGGTAGCCCAAAGGGTGAGAAAATGTAGTACAGCAGGAGGAAAAAGACCAGAGGTTATCTTTCTAGCCAGTAAGCAGGTCTGGTAGGAAAGCCCACCCTTGAAGTTCAACCAGTTTGCTTGACTGTAGAGGTTGCAAGTGTGGATGAGTCTGACACCACCAACTACTAGATGACATACTTTTTTGAGGACAGCCTTGATTCTGCATCAGGCAGTATCAGCTGAAGAGCCATAGATAATGATGCCATAGTCAACTAGATAGAGGACCGAGTTGGTAATGGCCAGGCAAAGAGTGTCAAGTGTCATGCATGCCCTACGTCTATAGAGTAGACCAATCCTTATGTTTTAAGACTTACAGACCAGGCTAATATGGTCATGGCAGGAGAGGGTGGAGTCAAGGGAGATATCAAGGTATTTGAAGCTATTGACTTGCTCCAAGGGTTGGCACTGGTGATTGAGTATGTTTAGAGGCAGTCCCTTATTTTTGTTTAGAAGGTTGGCAAATAACACTACGTTAGTCTTTTTCTAGTTTAAGATGAGTTTGTGTTTGGCTACACTAGGAACTGTGGATTCATCTGGAGGGATAGGGGCCTATACAGGGGTGATGGCCTGCATCCACCCATGAGGAGAGCCACAGTCCTCATTGAATGGCTTAAATGTTACTTTGCTGAACACTTAAACTAGCTGATGGGGGTGGCAGAAGAAATCGGGGAGGCTGAAACTGCCCACCCCACAGGCTGAAGTAGAGAGTAGAGAGTAGAGAACTCGAAGGGAGAGGATTCCCCCAGGGTGAAAATAAAGAAAGCATGGTGGCAAAATGAAGGGGAATATGAATGGAAGCATTAAAAAGAGAGGGGGGAAGAAGGGAGAGCAAAAAGTTAAAAAGGTAGTGACAAGCAAAGTGGTAACAAAATCTGTGTGTGTGAATGCTAGAAGCCTAGTAAGTAAGATTCCATACCTAGGGGCTGTCATGAAAGAGGCCAGCCTGGATACTGTGGCCTTTATTGAGTCATGGTGCACTGAAAACCTTGACTGGGACACAGCCATACCAGGCTATACATTCAGGAAGGATAAGTGGAATGGAAATGAGGGAGTATGGTGCTTTATGTGAGGGAAAGCATAAAAGAAACAGAGATATGGGGGGTGGCAGAGATAGGGTGGGTCATCCTGGAGACAAGACAGAGAATGGAGCTACTATTCTCACTGTCATAATCTACAGAGCTCCAGAACAGGAGGAAGAGTTAGACAAGGCACTGGCAGAAGTCACTGACAAGATGACAGAAAAGGGGGAGGAATTGAGGACTTCAATCTGCTGGATGTAGATTGGAGCAGCCCAAATGCTGCTTCAGCTAGACGCATGGACATCCTGGACTCCCTGCAGGGGGCATTCTTCAGGCAAGCAGTAAATGAATCTACTCATTGTGGGGCAATATTGGACCATCTACTCGCTAACAGGGGCAATGTTGAAGATGTCAGGGTGGGGGGGTCACCTGGGGACCAGAGATCAATATACAGTGTGGTTCAATACAAGAACAGCTGTGGAATCAAACCACACAAGGGCAAGGGTCCTGGACTTTAGGACAGCAGATTTTATAAAGATGGATGAATGCCTCAGGGATAACCTAGTGTGGGGGGGGGATGACCTGGGGTGGATGGAGGAACAGTGGCAGAAGAAAAAAGGGGGCATAGTGAAGACAAAAAACCTCTGCGCCAAGCAAGTGAGCAGAAACAATGCAAAAAAGAGATCACTATGGATCTTAAAAGAGATGGCAGAAAAGGTGAAGTCTCAAAGGGTAGCATTTAGAAGGCTAAAGGAGATTCAGTGGGAGAAGGACCGTGACGTGTATCAAGGGAAACAGAGGAAAACAGGGAGAGCAGTAAAGAGTGTAAAGGTGCAAACTGAAGAAAGAATATCTTAGGTGGTAATGAAAGGGGGCAAGACATCTTTTAAGTAAGTAAGTGAAAATAGGATGACCAGGAGATGGATTATAAGGTTAAAAAGGGAAGTGGAAGACTGTGGGGAGGAGACCAGTAAAAGGCAAACATCTTAAACAAATACTTTTGGTCAGTGTCCACAGAGGAAGGAGAATGGGAGGGGCCACAAAAATTAACTGAAGCATTGGAGGGAGTTGAGCACTAGTCCATTTTTTAGAAGAGAGAATCTTGAAGGGACTCACTAATCTGAAAGAAGACAAAGCAGTCGAGCCAGACAGGGTGCATTGATTGATACTGAACGAGCTCAGGGAGGTATTGCCTGCACATCTGGCAGTCCTATTTAAAGTCTCATTGAAAACAATTTGTTCTGGAGGACTGAAGGAGTGGTGATATAGTCCCACTTCACAAAAGTGGTAGCAAGGAGGAGGCTTGCAATTATAGGCCAGTCAGCCAGACATTGGTGGTGAAAAAGTTAAAGGGACACTATCAGCTTTTTTGGGATCATTTTCAAAGTGACTAATATTTATGTTTCTGGAGCAAGAACTATTACTCTAAAATGCAGACAAGCAAAGATATTTGCATACTGTTGCAAGATATTTATTTTTTCTGCGCAAAACATTTCTGACATCCTGACCTAAATGACTGTCAACTAATAAACCCACATGCCCATGAGCTAGCATGACACTGAGCAGTAGGTGAACTCATTCATGAATGAGTTACTTATTTCTTTTCATATATGAAAAAAAAGGTTGTATTGTTATGCCTGGGTTATATACCACCAATTGGCCTGCAAGTAACCATAACCTTATACACTTACAAGTATAAGTGCCTTACCACAGTATTATAATGTTTTATCTTGTTTTAGTACTTATATTAGTGTTCTTTATTATATTTGCTTTGCTCATATTTGTTTGTAATGCATTTAGCTGTGTGATATGTTACTGACATATATTCTGTTATGCTTATAATCACTCATATTCTATAGTTTTCCACTATTGTGACACTGTGTGCTTTTATGATTACATTGCAAACATTTCCAGACTAACTGTCTGAAAATAACAGATAACACATATTCCTGCTGAATATGAGTTTCCTTTGTTCAGAGATTCTTACTTCCTTTCCTATGCAATTTTCCAAGGGAGCCACCTTATTTACATGCCTTATCCAATGCTGTATGTTTATCATATCTGTAACTGTACACTTATCAGTCATATATAATTGTATGCACACTAGCTCCTCAGAGAGAAAGAAACCATCATTGAGGAATGGTGAGAAATCAGTTCCCTTGTGATTGCTTTGTTTCACTTGTTATGGCATGAGTATGTAATACACTTATTTTATTACTTCTACTTGTCATTACTTTCTTTATTTATTTAGCTTTTGTTTGCCAGGTATGCACACTAGACAGTCAAGTGCCTATTTTCAGGTGTGAACTGGGAGAGTTACAAATATACAGGAAATAACAGTACAGAGGTAGGATAACAACAATTTAAACAAGGTACAGTCAGATACAAGCAAGTAAGACTGACAGAATCCAAATACAGAGACAAGGTAGCAGCTGTCAGGCACAGTTCAGGCAGGTATAGGCAGTGGACAAAATTACAGTACAATTAAAGTGTTAAAAGCATGGCAACCGAGAAAGACTGCAGAGGAAGTAAGACCAGTGTCAGCAGCACACATTTTATATATATATATTTTTTGTATTGAAATAAGTGCACCCACACAGTCAGGATATGCACAGGCACAACACAGAGGGAAGGATGACTGGGGGCAGAGGCAGCATGAAGCTTGTTTTAAGTAACTTCAGAGGGAAAACCTAAAGCAACTATGGGAGGGGGCAGTTCTTACATGAGAAGGAAGGCAGTTCCGGATTCTAGGGGTGAAAGCTGCGAAAGCATGATCCCCCACAAGAGAGTGAGTCTTGGGGACCATAATTTCCTGGCATTCAATGGACCTCAGCTGATTGTTAAGTTAACTTTATTTTAAGTAGCCTTCTACACATGTAATTATGGTACCTGGGGACATAGTTTCAGGTGCTCCAGTAAAGGAGAGTTTTTGGGAGTGAGAACTTCCTGTGGTTGTAGTAGAAGGTCTGTAAGCTGTTATCACTGGCCTATCTAGTAATAAAAAGGTCTTTGCTGCCCCCCAGCACAGTGTCTTTTGGAGTTTTATTTGAACATTGGTAGCAGAGGATGGTTAGCAATTACAGGGTCCCACCTGCATTTGATGAGAAAAGGGCCTATGAAAGCTGGAAAAATGAAGTTGGAATATGGCAATGTGTTACGGAACTGGAGAAAAAAAACAAGCGCTAGCGGTCGTACTTTCCCTGAAGGGTAGAGTGAGGGACATTGGATTGGAAATTTCAGCAGAAGATTTAAACAAAGATACGGGAATGGGGACATTAATCAGAGCACTTGATGATGTGTTTCTCAAGGAGAAGGAGGATTGGATTTACGACGCATATACTAATTTTGACTGGATTGCTAGAGGCAGCTCAACGTCCATGATGGACTACATTATTGTCTTTGAGCAAAGGTACACTGTCATGCGCATATGATTCTGCCAGATGCTGTGCTAGCTTTCAAGTTGTTAGATACTTCATGCTTAGATGTGAAGGATAAATAGTTGGCTTTAACTGCCTGTACAAGCCTGACATTTGCATCAGTGAAGTCAGCATTAAAGAGGGTTTTTGGCAATAAGACATCTATTGTGTCAGTCACAGAGGGAATTCACATAGGTCAAGAACTAGCGTATTTCACTGAGCAAAAGAAAAAAACAGAATAGCATGGTGCACTATCAAAATGACCACAAGAAGGTGCCATTGCCTGGCAAAAAACATTGGATAGATATGGGAGAAGATCAAAATGTGCCACTTGCCAAAGCACTTATCATTGGCCAAAGACTGCCAGCACAAAAATGAACAAGTGAAGTTAATAGAGGAAAAAACAAATATAGATCAAGTAGAGCAGTGTAACATCACATTGTTTTCAAAGGAGTTCACTACTGATGCAGAGATATTTATGGTAGAGTCTTTCGGATCTGCAGTCATTCATACTGCATGTACATGCACAGTCTGTGGAGAAAAATGGCTAGATAGCTACTGTATGTAAGTGAACTTAGACAAAATGTAGTGCACAAGATGGTGGACATACCAAGTTGCAGAGCTTTCAAATTTGGAGATGGAAGAGTTGTGCATTCTATGAAAATAGTTAAAATCCCAGCAAAAATAGGTTAGACAAAATGTCACATAGAAACGGAGATTGTCCCTGCAGATATTCCTTTGCTGTTAAGCAAAACTTCCTTGAAGAAGGCAGGGGCAGAGCTAGACATTAAAAATGACATAGTGGTGATGTTTAAACAACCAGTCATACTTGAGCTTACTACTTCAGGACATTATTGTATCAGCATTCTAGACAAAGACATTACAGAGAGTCCATGCGAAAATGAGATTTTAACAGTGACAGAGAACATGTCCAAAGATGAAAAGCACAGAGTTTTGTTAAAACTTCACAAGCAATTTGGACATGCAACAGTTGATAAGCATCAGAAATTACTGTGAAGTTCTGGTAATAATGATAAAGAGAGTGTTTCCATTCTACAACAGATAGTGAACAGCTGTGAGACATGCTTGAGATACAGCAAACCCAAGCCCAAGCCTGCTGTTGGGCTACCAATGGCTTCCAAGTACAATGAAACAGTGACTGTGGATCTTCATGAGCTAGGACCAAGTGAGTGGTATCTTCACATAATTGATCACTTCACATGTTTCAGTGCTGGAGGCATTGTGAGTACAAAGAAACCTACTGAAATTGTGAAGCAGTTTATTCATTCCTGGATAAGAGTGCATGGCCCACCTAAAAAAATTATACAGCGACAATGGAGGAGAATTCAACAATGATGAAATCTGTGATATGGCAGAAAATTTAAATATCGAAGTAAAGACAACTACTGGGTACAGTCCATGGAGCAATGGACTTTTGGAACGACATAATTTAACACTCACTGAAATCCTATTGAAAGTAAAAAAAAACTATTCAATGTGATTGGAAAACAGCCCTAGATTGGGCACTTATGTAAAAAAACTCAATGCAGAATGTCCATGGCTACAGCCCATACCAGCTAGTGTTTGGACAGAACCCTAATCTTCCCTCCATGCCAGTTGATAAGCCACCTGCATTAGAAGGGATGGCTATGAGTGAATGGGTAGGACAGCATATTTCAGCATTGCATGCAGCAAGGAAAGCATTCACCAAAGCAGAATGCTCAGGGGGAATTTGCCGGGCTTTGCATAAACAACTTCATCCTACAGATGAAAAATATGAGACTGGAGACAAAATCTATTAAAAAAGCATGGATTGTGCAGAGTGGAAAGGACCTGGTGTCTTCATTGGTCAGGATGGCGTGGTAATATTTGTGAGACATGGAGGGACCTATGAGCGGGTGCATCATTCAAGGTTACGAAAAGTGAATAACGAGCAAGTTGAAGGAGTGGTGGCTGACCATCAGCATGCTACACAAAAGGTCGCAGAAGGTGAGATAGATTTACCAGATGCTGAACACAATAACATGGACACTATGAGTGGCACAGACAATGATGAAGTAGAGGACTTCACCAATGGCACAGGGAATACTGATGAAGTGGACATTCAACAACTCCATGTGTCAAGACAAGACCGCTGTGTCAATCTAAAACCTGAACAAATTGTTATATATACAGACAGAGAAAGTAGGATTCCATGCACAGCAAAAGTTCTTGGACGTGCAGGAAAAGTTAAGGGGAAAAACAAACACTGGTACAATTTACACTACTTGGAACCCTCTGCCATTTCAGATACAGCAGGGTCAGTTGACTTGTCACGTGTAGACAATCTTCACATCAAACCTATGGACAACCAAGTGCAACACTCTGAAGATGACGTACTAGTTACAAAGGAAGTATCTTTTGATTATGCAAAACAAGATGAGCTCAGTAGCTGGAAGAGCAATGGAGTGTTTGACATAGTCAAAGACAATGGACAAAAGTATATTTCTACAAGGTGGATTTGTACCCTAAAAGAAACCTTGGATGGAATAGTTCCAAAAGCATGTCTGGTGGCCAGAGGTTTTGAGGAACTTGACAATAAAGAACTTCCAAAAGACTCACCAATGTGCACCTCAGAGCCCTTAAAATTGCTTCTAACTGTAATTTGTCAAAAAACAATGGAGACTTCATTCTATGGACATTAAATCTGCTTTCCTACAAGGAACAGATTTGTCTTGAGAAATTTATATCAAACCTACACCTAAAGCTAAAGGTGAAGAAACACTGTAGAAATTTAAATAGTGTGTTTGTGGTCTGACAGATGCATCTCTGTACTGGTACAACAAAGATAAAGAAACTATGCTGAATACAGGTGTAAAAATGTCACAAGTGGATCCTGCCATCTTCTACTGTCTAGATCAAGATAGCAGTGTAGCTGGAGTGCTTGCCTGCCATGTTGATGACTTCATTTGGGGTGACTCACATAACTTTGCCATAAGAGTAATACCACACTTAAGAAATGTCTTTAAGACTGGCTGTGAGGAGCATGACAGCTTTGTTACATGGGCATAGAGTTCAATACAGTTGATAAAACTGTACAGTTACAACAGCAACACTACATACAAAATCTTCATCCCATCCACATGGATTCCACAAGAGCGTTACACTGTGATGATCCTCTCACTGAAAGTGAAAAGGATCAACTGAGGTAAAAGACAGGCCAAATTCTCTGGGTTGCTAGACAGAGCAGACCTGATGTCATGTTTGATGCTAGCAACTTGGCGTCCAACATGAAACAAGTCACTGTTCAAACCATACATGAGGCAAACAAAATTGTTCGAAAACTGAAATCAGAACAAGTGACTTTGAAATTTCAATGTTTGGGAAAAGATGCCTCCTTAAAATTGGTAGTTTTTAGTGATGCATCACTAGGCAACCTCCCAGATGGGGCTACTCAGGGTGGTCACCTGATTATCTTAATAGGTGAGGAAGGACACTTTTCACCATTTTTTTGGCAGCAAAAAGGATAAGAAGAGTAGTCTGGAGCATGCTTGCTGGGGAAACCCTTGCTTTGGCTGAGGGAACTGACAATGCCATCTTTCTGGCAATGTTCTACTCAGAGCTCACTACCGGTGGTACCAAACACATCTTACCTGTGACATGTGTTGTGGACAATCATTCACTAGTTGATGCTATCAAGTCAACCAAGTTGGTTTCAGAGAAAAAGCTTCATCTTGAAATCAGTGGCATTAAAGAACTTATCCTGGCCAAGAGGGTCCAGCATGTTCTCTGGTCTACCACGAAGGAACAACTGGCTGACTGCTTGACAAAAAAGGGAGCATCAGCTCTTGTGCTTCTAAAAGCACTCAGTAAAGGGATGTGGCAGTTTGAGGATGAAGACACTTAGCCACGTGGACATTAAACTTTGCTATTATAAAGGGGGGGCTAAAATTTAAGTCTTTAAAGAAAAGTGGGAGATTGTTAAGTTAACTTTATTTTAAGTAGCCTTCTACACATGTAGTTATGGTACCTGGGGACTTAGTTTCAGGTGCACCAGTAAGGGGGAGCTTTTGGGAGTGAACATTTCCTGTGGCTGTAGTGGAAGGTCTGTAAGCTGTTATCACTGGCCTATCTAGTAATAAAAAGGTCTTTGCTGCGCCCCTGTACAGTGTCTTTTGGAGTTTTATTTGAACACTGATAACCAGAAGGGACAGGCTGGAAGAGGTTAGCAAGTGCCAGTGGACTGGATGCTTGGATAATGTTGTCTGTAAAGTTGCTATTACAAAGGATAGATGGTTACTAGGAGAGAGTCATCCCAGCCTGGAGTAAAGTTGGCAATGATGGGTGAGACGAGGGGCTGATAGGGCGAAGCGACATATGATGTTATATGACATGTCCCATTTGGAGAATGAGGCTTTCGGGGCATTCATGAAGGAGGTAAGCCCATAGCAGTGCAAGGGGAGTAAGACTCCTTTAGCCAGGGCAAGTCTGGCAGCTAGGGTGAGGCAACTTTTTGCCCTATGTGCTAGACTCAGTTTGCAGTTTGTGGACTTCCAGGAATTAGGTATGTGCAGGGAGAGATCCAGTTGAAGGTCAAGGGTTACCCCCCACGTACTTGAAAGAGTCAACCGTCATCACAGGGATGCCATCAGTAACAATGACTTTGAGATCAGCTGGGCACACTCTCACCTTGGGAAGGGAGCCAAATCACATCGCCTGTGTCTTCTGAAGGTTGATAACAAGCTTACTTGACTTGAACCAGGATTGGATGCAATCAAAATCCGATTTAAGTCTAGAGTTTATTTTTATTTTAGCTTTTGTTGATCGGGTAAGTGCACTAGACAAATCCTGCCTATTTTCAGGCACGACCCGGGAGAGGGGGAAACAGATGAATGCCAACTGACCTTGAACCAGATTAAGCTATTGGTGGTATTTTTAGTGAATGAGGGAAATTTGGTCAGGACACCGGGAAATTCTCACTCTTTCGATAAGTGCCATGGATCTTTAACATCCACCTGAACTACCACCAATCCAGGCAGATGGGACCTCGGTTTAACGTCTCATCCGAAAGACGGCACCTCAGAAATGCAGCACCCCTCTCATGCTGCATTACAGTGTCAGTACTGGGATATTAACCCAAGTGCCAGATGTGGGAACTGAACCCACAGCCCTCTGATCTCCCGGCCTCAGAGGCGAGTGTGCTACCTACTGAGCCACTGACACTGCTTATGTCATTGACATTTTGTGAACTGGCAAGAAGCACCAGATCATCAGCATATAGGGTAACTTGTCTGAAGGTAGGGACCAAAAGCAGCTGGTTGATAAAAAGGGAAAACAATAGGACACCAAGAACCAACCCCTGAGGCACCCCATAGGTTACCGGTGATAGCCTAGAGAGGGCATTTTGAAATCTCATGTACTGTTGCCTACCCAAGAGGTAGTTAGTAACACAAGCCAGGACATGGGGGAAAGGCCAAAAGACTGGAGAACAGAGCCCAGGAGAGTGTGATCAACCAAATCAGAGGCCTTGGACAGGTCAATGAAGACAGCCCATGTGATTTTGCCTTGGTTAGTCACAGTTCTGATTTTGGAGGCGACTTGTGCAAAGGCAGTGGAGGTACTGTGTCTGTTTCAGAACCCATGCTGTTCAGGAGAGAGGAGATCATAGGTTTGGAGGAAAAGGGCAAGCTGGAAGGCCATTACTTTTTTGAGCAGTTTATTTGCTGCAGATAGGATTGCTATGGGGCAATAGTTCTCGAGTAATTTGGAATTAACACACTTAAGGATTGGGATCACATGGTCCACCTTCCATATGGCTGGGATAGACCCAGACATGAGAGAGGAGTTGAGAATGTGTGAGATTGGTAAGGCCAAGAGGGGGGTCCCAGGTTAAGTAGTTTGGGCTCAAGGTTATCATGCCCAGTGCTACAGTAATGAGAGAGACCAGCTAGAAGTTTCCATGTTTCTTTACAGGAGACAGACTTAAAGTAGAAGGGAGGGGGAGGAGGATGGGGTAGAGCACCAGTAGTGGGACCCAGACCATTTGAGACTGAAGTCATGGAGTTATAGTCAGACAAGTCAGAGAACAGGCCATTAAAAGCATTTGCTATAGTGTGGGCATTGTTGCAACTGACTCCGTTATTTACTGTAGCATGTTGGGAACCTGGGGGGGAGGCCAGACCATTAACGGTGTGTTTGAAAGTGCACCAGAAGCTCCTAGGTTCCTGGCAGACACTTCAAGGGAGAATTTACAGAAATCTCTCTTAGTCAAGTGGATTGCCTATTTGCATGAGTTCCTGAGTTGCCTGTACACCTCAAAGTCTGATCTGTCTCCAGATGCCTTATATTTTTGCCAACTTTTGTCCCTAAGCTTCATCAGGGCAAAAAATTCCTCTTGTAACTATTTTGTGACTATGTCTCTCACTCTTCTTTTAACGAGTGTGGCATGTCTAACTTGCAATGGGGTGAAAATTGTTAGGAAGCTGTCAAGACCAGCCAAGGGGTCACAGACTTAATATACCAGGGACCAGTCTGTTAAGCTGAGGCCAGTAAGGAAGTTATTGAGGTCAAAGTTTGAGTAATCCCTCATCTGTATAACCTTTGGTGGGACCCTGGGAGTAAGGACCTTCCAGATACAGTAGATAGGAGAATGGTCAGAGATGGAATCTGAAAAGAGGCCAGAGGCTGAGATACAGTCAGGCCAATTGCTCAGCATACAGTCAAGGAGACAGCTATTTTCTCCAGTGGTAGAGGGTCTGGTGTGCTTGGTGATAAGTTGGCTAAGGGCAAGACCTGACAGCAGAAGTTCATAAGTTTTGGCATTACCACTCAGCCAGTTTAGATTAAAGTTCCCAAACACTGAGTTCACTAGTACCCACATTGGGACTAAGGCAGTCAAGGAGATAGGAGAGGCCATGAACACCAACTTTTGGTGGATTGTACACACAGGCCAGGTGAAGCTTCTTAATATTACCTAATAGGAGAAGGGCATGTAGGAAATCACAAGACCATGAGGGGGGTGAGGTACGACAGTCACATTAAGATGAGATTTATAGTAGAGTAACAGCCCACCCCCACATTTATTACCTGCCCTGTCCTGTCTGATCGCAAGGTAGCCAGGGAGGGCACAGGCAGAGTAGGGGTGAAAAAGTTTGAGCCAGGTTTCGGAGACTCCTACGATATTAGGATTGTAGTAGGCAACCCATGCCGTTAGGTCTGAGTGATTGGCAAGGAGGCTGCGAATATTGAGGTGGTCAGTCTTTAGGCTCATTTCATCCTGCCACTGAAGGGGAGGTATGCTGAGATGAGAGGAGGGGGAAAGCAAGTATATGGCTTTGTCTCACATACCATGCAAAAAAAACCTAAGGTGTGATCTTTTCGCATTTGTAACAACGGCGGGCTAGCCTTTCGTGGTTTTGTCTGGCAAAGAATAACACTCATTTTACTTTGTGATTTGAGTTCTGAGATGTGTCTTTCCTCAGAGGCAAGTAACTATGAGTCTGATAGCTTAGGTACTCCGTGCACAGACTGCTACTCACTTTGTGAATTCCTTCTTCTGAGGAGTTCACAGATGCCATCTGTCTGTACGTGTTTGAGTGCGGTGATTGCAAACATGGCAGTTAACCCGCAGAATAATTTAAAAATGTCCCTGCTAATTGACATGTCCAAAATATGCATGGGGTTGAGAGAAGACATCTCAGCTTACCTCACTGCACTATGTACATGGGGCATGCTTAAATAAGAAATAGTTAACTATAAATGTTTTGGATCTGATTCTGTTGATCTGTGTGCAGTATATTGAACTGAGACAGTCAACTATGATGCACGCAGATTGAGGGCTGCTTTGAAGGATTTCATGCCTAATAGGGTTAATGGCTACTGATAATCAGTGGCTGAACTATCTGATCAGTTTGCGATAGACTTCCATGAGAAATCCTCTTCATTAATATGACAGATGAAACAATTGTTCTGACCCTGGAGTTTTTTTTTTTATGGAAAGTATGTCTGGCAGGGTGTTGCCTTGTCCTTGTGTTTCATGTTTGTGATGAATACACTTTATTTCTGTTAGTTGATCCACCTTTCATTGCATTCTATAATGAATCTAAGTGTAAACACTTTTGTCTATACAGCAGTTTCTTGCTACTCACTTTAAGAGAAGCACTACATTTAATTGTAGTACACCATATCTTGCTATGTATTCCCTGCATGCTTAGTTGACTCTGCTGAAACTGCAGACAGCATACTCAAGGTCACACTGTTACCTGCAGTTCTCATAATGACTACTTGTAGAATGTTTAAAACAATAATAGCAGAAACATTATTGTAGTAAGTAATGAATGTTAAGGTATAATGGTATCAGCTTCATTAACTGATGTGTTTGATTTTAAAACTGTTTTGAAATCCATAACTAGTGTTGGATGGAATGCAGGAGTTAAGTCTGTCTTTTACTTTGGTTGCGTCACTTGGCTATTTTCACTTGAGTGCATTTATTTTTTTTTTTGGAGTTGAAAGTATCTTGGTTTCCATATTCCAGGATAACAGTCGTCAGTAACGTAGTGCTGCAGAATACGTTTTTGGATATGACGTCCTGGATTTTGATGGGTGGGAATGTTGTAGTTGGGAAAACACTGTGCCAAATTTAGCATCTGCTATATCTGTTTGTCACAGTTACCAGTTGTCAGAGTTGTTAACTGTGTTTTCTGACTCTATGCTAGTTCTTTTTGGCGGTTATAATGAGGTAAATCTGCTCATAAAATGGCTGACTCCTTTGACTTGTTGCCAATCACATGTTCTGAATTGCAGTGTTGGCACTTTGTCTGCAAACTTTGTATTTTTCAGATAAGTGGTTTGGTTTAATGTTGAAATATGTGGACTGGTATCCTTAGTATCGATCCAAGTTAATCATAGTTTCTTGAAAAAAAAAGACAAAAGAAGCATGACGCAAATGCTTGCAAAGGTTTTCTGTTTTTTTTTCCAATATGGCCTCTCCATCTACTGTCATAGAAATTGTGATGGTTCATCAGTTTTGTTTTTGATGCCTCAGCCAGTGGCTAGACAGTATTCTTTTATCTGTCACACCTCACATTCAATGTGGTGTCCAAGGCCACTGCAGCTACAGCTGGGTTTGGTCCCAGGAAACATTGTTTGCATGGTGCGTGACCTTTTTCAAATCACTTGACCTCCTTGTGTTTTTGAGCTGTATCTGTTTTTCCAGCTCACAATTGATGTACCCCCAATTAAATTATTTCTTAACCAAATATAGCTTTAATAGGGTATGCACATCAAGAGTGCTTTTGTTAAAAGTTACTTTTTTTTTCCAGTCCTCCTGATCTGTCCATGACGTTAGGACTGAATTTTTTCCTCTGGGCTTGCAGCCCTGAAGCTGCATGCTATCTACAAACCTTCTTATTCCTATTTATGCCTTCCTTAATGGATGATCTCATAGCTTCTTTGTCCATATACTGTATCACTTATCCCTATGCATCACATGGAGATCAAGGAGGAGCTGTTCACCCTCAGCATTTGTAGTAAGCCATTTACTTTATCTTTACCAACATAGCTATACAATTTACACTGCCACAGAAAGTATTATGTCTGTTTTGGAAGATTTTAACCTTTTATGTTGCAGGCCTGTTTAACACCTTTTTAACAAATGTGTACATACAAAATACCAGTATTATAACTTGTGTTATTTATCAGAATGATGTGTATGTTAATGACACAGTTCTAATATAAAATTCAGAGAATTAGGGATGCCTAATACTCTGACATTAATAATTCATTTCATTTTCAGGAATTCATCAGAGTGTACTTGTAGCTACAAAAAAATGGTTAAGAAGGGGAATAAAACTTTTTATAGGTACATTAGGGAGTAAAGAAAGATTAAGGCATGGATACCAAGGCTGAATAAAGAGGAGGGCGGTTGGGCAGAGAGGGACAGTGAAAATGCAGGGATACTGAATGAATACTTATGCTCAGTATTCACAAAGAAAGATGAGAGGGAGGTACCTAATCCAATCAATAGAAGGACTCTGGATAGGGGGTTGATATCAGTCCTTTTACAGAAGAAAAGGTTCTGAAAGAACTCCTAAAACTGAAGGTGAATAAAGCAATGGGGCCTGATGGGATTCACCCCAGAGTTCTAAAAGAACTAAGGGGAGAACTAGTAACACCACTGACTACCATATTTAACAAATCATGGGAGGATGGTGTGGTACAGGAGGACTGGAGGAGGGTGGATGTGATCCCCCTTCACAAAAGTGGGAGCAAGACAGAGGCGCAAAACTATAGACTGGTCAGTTTGACCTCAGTGGTAGGTAAAATGATGGAATCACTTCTGAAGGAAAAAATTGTTGAATGCCTAGGTGCCAGTAGAGCACAGGACACAAGGCAGCATGGATTCACATGAGGAAGGTCATGTCAGATGAATCTAATCAATTTCTTTGACTGGGTGACCAAAGTAGTACACCAGGGAGAGGCTGTGGACATGGACTATCTAGTCTTTAGCAAGACATTAGACACAGTCCCACACAATAGATTAATAGACAAATTAGCCAGCCTGGGAGTGGGCCCAAGGCGGTAGCCTGGGTAAAACATTGGCTGGACAACAGGATACAAAGAGTAATAGTAAACTGAGTCAACAGTGAAGGAGGGGGGTTACTAGTGGAGTACTGCAAGGTTCAGTACTGGGCATGGTCCTTTTTATTGTCTTTATAAGTGACATTGCAGAGGGACAAGAAGGAAAAGCAAGTCTCTTTGCTGATGGCACAAAGATCTGCAACAGGGTTGATATACAAGGTGAGGTGAAAATGATGAAAAGGGATGTGGCAGGGTTGGAGGAATGGTCAAATGTATGGCAGCTTAGATTCAATGCAAAGAAGCGCAAAGTAATGCACCTGGGAAACAAAAACCCAGGGGAAGAGTACACAATGGTGGGTTAGATACTGACAAAAACAACAAGCATTTGTCAATGCCAAATGTTGCTTGCTTGTATGTGCTGTTTAGGTATTTGGAAGTGATAGTTCCATGCCTTCCTCCCAAGATATCCACTGTGTCTTTCCATTCAGTATTCAGAGAAGAGTGGGAGGCGCAAGGGCCACAGCAGTACAGCAGTTGCCAAGGGGTGAAGAGGTGGACAATAGCCCATTCAAAGGCAACAGAGTCCTGCAGGAGCTCACTAAATTGAAGGTGGACAAAGCGATGGAACCAGATGGCATACGCCCAAGGATATTAACAGAACTGCGAAGGAGGATAGCAGTACCTCTGGCAGCCACGTTCACTGAGTTATTCAACATGAGTGACTTGGAGGAGGGCACATGTGGTCCCTCTACACAAGTCTGGCAGCAGGGGGAGGCAGGCAACAATAGGCCATTCAGCCTCACCTCAGTAGTGGGGAAGATCATGGAGACATTGCTTAAAGAAAGGATAGTGGGGCATCTAGAAACCATCAGAGGCCAGGACCACAGACAACATGGATTCACAGTGGGGACATCATGTCAGACAAATCTGGTTGATTTCATTGACTGGGTGACAAAGGAAGTGAATCAGGGTGGGGCAGTGGACAACGCTTACCTTGATTTCAGCAAAGCCTTTGACACCATCCCATATAGGAGGCTGATAAACTAGCTGGGTAGGCTAAGCATGGGGGAAAGGGTGGTAAACTGGGTTAGAAACTGGCTAAAAGACAGGAGGCAGAGAGTGGTGGTAAATAGTGAGCAGTCTAGGGAAAGGGGGTGACCAGTGGAGCGCTGAGGGGATTGGTCCTGGGGCTAGTCCTGTTCAATGTCTTCATTAGTAACATTGCTGAACGTCTAAAGGGAATTTTTTCACCAAATTTTCAACATAGCCATTTTAAGACCTCTGCTCATGAACAGTGTCACTGTGATTTTCTTAATCTGTCCCAAACACTGATTGCGCACACCGAATGTGCCGTCGTGCACTACATGCACGGAAACACATTTTGGGTGAGATGTGAAAAATGACAGCTGTACTGCTTATAAGGAGGTGTGGTAAAATGGCAATGTTGAAAATCTGGAGTGCAAATATTAAAAATTTGCGAACTTATGAGCGTGCGTAGGAACTGCGCAACACACACTCGTAAAACAGTCATTTTTAGGAAATTTTTCAACAAATTTTCAAAATAGCCATTTTAAGACCTCTGCTCATGAACAGTGTCACTGTGATTTTCTTAATGTGTCCCATACATTGATTTCGCACACCGACTGCGCCATTGTGCACTACATGGGCGGAAACATGTTTTGGGTGAGATGTGAAAAATAACAGCTGTACTGCTCATAAGGAGGTGTGGTAAAATGGCAATGTTGAAAATCTGGATTGAAAATATTGAAAATTCATGAACTTACAAGTGTGCGTAGGATCAGCGCAACAAATGCTCATAAAGCAGTCATTTTTGGGAAATGTTTTAACCAAATTTTTAACATAGCCATTTTAACACTTCTGCTCATGAACAGTGTGACTGTGATTTTCTTAATATGTCCCAAACATTGATTTCACACACCATCTGCGCCATTGTGAGCTACATGCGCGGAAACACATTTTGGGCGAGATGTGAAAAATGACAGCTGTACTGCTCATAAGGAGGTGTGGTAAAATGGCAATGCTGAAAATCTGGAGTGCAAATATTAAAAATTCATGAACTTATGAGCATTCATAGGAACTGAGCAACGCAAGCTCGTAAAACAGTCATTTTTAAGAATTATTTTGCCAAATTTGTAACATAGGCTTTTTGAGAGCCCACCTTATGAACACTGGCACAGTCATTTTGTTAATTGGTCCTGAAAGGTGATTTCACTCAGTGACTGCGAAATCACCCTTCAGACCCGAGTAACACCATGACAGTGACAGAATTCATGAGGAGGGGTCCCAAAAACCCAATGTTGAAAATTTGGTGCAAAAATTCCAAAAAATGCTTGAGATATGCAGCAAAGTTGAAAAAACCCTATCTATCCCATTATACAGCTTACCGGCATTTCCTCAGTTCACGGTCGGCTTTGAAGAGTGCAGACGTGTTCCCAGTCCACCGAAGATCATCGTGCCGAGATCCAGAGGTAAGTATGGGGTGGAGGGGGTGGGGATGCAGTGTGCGCAGTGGGTGGGTGCGGGTTGTGGGAGGGGGGCAGGGAGAAGCTCTGGGGAACAGTTTTTGTATTTACATTTTTTTTTTATAAGACGACGAGGGGCATTTACCATGCTAGGGTGTGCTCCCAGCGTGGTAGCTGGAAGGCTGTTTGGGAGGGGCTGGAGCTGATGGGGGATTGGGCACCCCCGTTGGCCATAACACATTTTGCCACACTGGGGTGGGCTCCCAGCGTGGCACCTGGAAGCTTTGGGGAGGCATGGAGCCGACGGGGGATTGGGAACCCTCGTTGGCTGTACAGTGTGTGTGTGTGGGGGGGAAGGGGAAGGTGCATGAGCACGCAGTGTGCGTGCGTGCGTGTGTGTGTGTGTGTGTGTGTGTGTGTGTGGAGGGGGAAGCTCTGCTCACTGAAGCGGAGCTCTCCCTTTTAACTGTACGATCACTGCATTTTCAACTGCTGTCATAGACAACATTTTCCTGGGGTGAAGGACCAGGAGCGCAGCTCCCACATATTTCAGCCCAACAGAGTTCCAAAGATAAAGCAATGAATGGAAACCTTCTTGTGTGTTGCCTTTTTCTTTTTTTCTATGTCTACTGTCCAGCTGGAGATGGACTTTATATGGGGCAGCACTGAGAGAGCGAGGAGGTGACCCATTCCATCAAGAGGTAGGGAATGCCAACTTGTAACCCCGAGGATTAATGCTTTCAGCTCCGTCAGTCCATTAGCTAATGCACAGAGACATGCAAGTGCAATTTTTTCCCCTGTGGACCAACTGACACAAATTTGCTGAACTTTTTCCACAGACTGAGGAGGAAACAAATTTTGATTAAATGTAAGGCAGAGGCTTGTTGCTTTAGAAGGAAGCAAAATAGCCACCAGGCTGGGATTGTGGTGCAGGATGCTCACACCTTGGAGAGCAGTTGCTGTGAATGTGTATGTGTGTGTGTGGGGTGGGAGGTGCACGAGCAGGCAGTGTGCATGCCTGCGTGTGTGTGTGTGCCTGTGGAGGGGGAGCTCTGCTCACTAAAGCAGAGCTCTCCCTTTCAACTGTACGACCACTGCATTTTAACTGCTGTCATAGACAGCTGCAGCAGTGATTGGGGAACTGGGGCCGTGCTTGAAAACACACTGACTGAATTGGGAAGATGGGTGCCACACCTCTGAAAACTCAGATGATGGCACTATGTTTCTTGCACATGCGTGCAAGCAACATAAAAATGGAAAGGGATTTAGGGGTAGTTATATTAGAAAACCTAAAGCTGGGCAAACAATGTGAGAAGGCATTGAGGAGGGCTGGGAGGATACTGGGATGCATAGGGAGAGGAATTACCAGTACAAAACAGGAAGCTGTCAACCCTCTGTACAGACAATTGGTGAGACCACATCTGGAGTGCTGCATGCAGTTCTGGGACCCCATCTCTGCAAAGACATAGACAGGGTGGAGGCTGTCCAGAGGGTGATCAAAATGGTGCAGTGTCTGCAACAGAAGACATATGAAGAAAGACTAAAGAAGCTTAATATGTATAGCCTCAAGGAAAGGAGGGAGAGGGGGGACATGATAGAAACTTTCAAGTACCTCAAGGAAATCAACAAAATCTAAGAGGGTAGCGTCTTTCAGAAAAAGAGATGTTGAAAAACAAGAGGGCATAATTTGAAGTTAGAGGGGGAACGGCTCAGACATAATGTGAGGAAGAATTTTTTTCACAGAGAGGATAGATGCATGGAACAGCCTTCCTGAGGAGATTGTGGAGTCAAAAACAGTGGGGGAATTCAAGAATGCATGGGACAAACATAAGGCAATTCTTGTGGGGGGTTGGAAGAAGTAGGCTGTTGGTTAACTAAAATCTGCAGCTTATCCATTAGGTAAGAAAATGAAAAGACTAGGTGGGCCAAGAAGTCCTTATCTGCCATCAAATTCTATATTTCTATGTTAAAAGAGCCTACCCCCAAAGGTGGTTGAAAGCATATGTCTTTATTTGGGTTAATATCAGTATCAGCACATAGAGAACCAATGCTAACCTTCCACAAGGAGAATGCTCTAAGTAAATGAGTTGTTCCCCTTTGTGGCTTGCATTTTATTTTTTCTCTCTTACAGGGATAATTCTAACCTTCACAAGTAACCACTGGTAATGTATCAGTGTATTTTAACCAGTGGCCCAATTTCATTATAATGTTATTATAGTTTGAATCATAGTAAGATACTGTATTACCCTTATTTTTTTTTTTTTTTTTACAAGTTGGGTCAAACCCATCTGTATTTATTCAGTATATAACCTTCCAGGTAATTATTATTTGGCAAAGACAGTTTGCCAATATTTTTGTGGATAAATATCCATACCACTGCAGGGAATAAAGTGTTCTCTAACATTTATGCAAACAGCTGTTACTAGTCAATTTGATAGTATTTACTGTTGTATGGTTGGGCATCTGCTCCGGCATTGGTCCTACAGTATCTTATTATCTCGGTGCTGCCTCTTTCGCAGAAGGAGGAGCTCAGGGAAGAGGGAACATGAATTGTATATATGCCCACCTTCAGGAACTGATCTCTTTTAAAAACACCTTTTTTAATAATTGGTGTGCCCGTCAGGGGCACATAATTGTTGGAACTGTTAATGACATAGATAACTACTAACACAACATTGCATGCCTATATGTTTAACAAATAACAGTCTATGGATGGTGTCAGCTATATATATATATATACTACTTCATACAGGCTGTACTCACTGGTAGAAGGCTTTTACAGCTCATCAGTGATAAGTATGTATAATTCTGCAGCTGCTGCCATTCTTAGTGTGATTCACCATATCTATGATATTTCTGTAGATATGACATACTGAAAGCCTACCCTCCTTAAATATACAGGTAGCTCAAGGAGGGGATTGACCCATACCACCTTACAGTGCACCTACAGTGGTAGTAAATAAATGTAGTGGGTCAAAATGTCACACACTTAATGGAGTACGGCATTATTGTGAAACCCGGACCTGTGCACTCCCTGAGTCAGATCCCCCAGAGTTGAAAACCTTTAGCAGGGGGAATCTGGGGGGCACAGCCCTCTGTAATCAGGGGTGTGGGGGGGCAGAGCCCCCCCACAGAATAAAGACATGATGCCTCATGGCATTAATCGCACAGCGTGATAGTGCCATGCAGCATTATGTCTTGCAACATAATGACCCCGTGCCTCAAATAAATGTAATTACTTATGGACCTGACTGAGCTACAGCTAGCAGATCCAGATTTGGGGGAGGCAAACCCACTATCCCTCCAGTAAGAGCACACAAAGAAAAATGTGTGTTAGCTAATAACCCAATTGTTGGTTATAAGTTAAAAATAAAATATGTAATGTACTGTAACATTATAAACCAGCCCAAACTCTCTGCCTTTGCAGTGCAGTTTAGAACAACTGTGAACAATCTATTTGCAAGTGGCTTTATGCTAACAACCTGCACCAGCCAGGTGCAAGGGTCTTGGCCCTCAAATAATATTCAGCTGAGCTGGGGGAAGGGAGGGAGAACTGTGTACATTCCCATATTCTTTCACATATCCTTTTTGTCTTTTTGGCTCATGTAAAAGACAATATTATTTCAACAGTCATTCCTGGACTCTGACGGCCAACTACATTTTAAATGTGATCAATGTTTAATATGTATTTTCTGAAATGTGCTTAATATGACTATTGTTTCATTGTGATTTTGTCTTGTCATTATGTTTTCACATATTGTTGCAGCTTATCAAGTATTAAGTCAATAAACTGCTCCACATCCATGGATATTTTGAGGCGTTACGCCCATCTGGGTGACATCTGTAACACCCACATGGGAAGGGTACCAAGTACCAACCACTTACATGACAAATTAGTTGTTTTCACAAGCTGAAATATCCCAACAACACCTTCATGAAGAATTATTTCCTTTCTCATAGGTTATGTGCCACCATTCATACTTCCAAACAAAATAGATCAGCATTGCTGTCCCATCCAGATTCATTACAGCATGATAACCATGTATACTTGAAAACCATAATGGTGGCCCCTAACCAACCTTAGACTAAGTGGCAGACTGATAGCAATCAATGACAACTCCCTAAGGCCCACCTAGCTAATGTCACACTCCAAGGTAGGTTCTACACCAGAAAGACACCCACTGGCATACTGTCTATATGCCAGGCCCAAGCACATTACACAGGTTTCTACACATGTACTGTAATCATACGTCCATATTGTTGTGCTCTTTTTCCATATAATACCACTACTACATATTATTGCACACCTCATTCCATTGCTAGTGCTGCCATGTTTCCAACTGTTGTTACCCCAACAAAGACAAAAGTTCATCCAATGTTCCAAGCATAAGCCTAGACCAACTAGTGGTCTGATTCCTTCACCACTCCTAGCTACCCTTGTATATAATGGCCCAGATATTCAAAAAAGTTGAGCCATGCTCAATAGGGTTGCGCCTGTGCAAGTCTGAAATTGTGCCATTCTGCAATATTCAGCAGGAGGAAGTTGCACCTCCGAAATCATGCTGAGCAACAATGCAATGAAAATGAAGGCATGCACAACTAAAGGGGGAGGAACCATGCATAAATGGCGCAGTGCAAAATAAAAAGGAGCAAGGGAGAGGTGCAAGAACACCACAGGGAAGGCACATGAGGCAGAATTATAGCCACACAGACAGGGCAGAAGGGACACACAGGCAGGCCAGGGAAAGGGCATCCTGAACACAGAGGAACAGGGAAGGTGTGTGGAGCCACAGCCAGTGCAGAAGGGGGAAGTTCCACACAGCACAGAGGCCACCACGGGCAGGTGTCCCTGGTACTAGGGAAGTAGCAGTGATGACAGCAGAGAGAATACAGTAACAGCTGCCGGGGGGGTGAACACAAGCCAGAGACATGGCCAGTGCCACCTTCCAGATGGAGGCCGTTATGAGGGGGTGAGAAGGCTGGCAGCTGGGGGGCATGGCCGTGGAAGGGCCTGTCGGCAGTATGCCCCCAACAGGCAGTCCCGAGCCCACATCAGCCTCATGCTGTACAATGATACTGAGATTGTCGGCCGGTACCACCTGAATAGGGCAATTCTGAGGTGGCTCTGTGAGCTGTGCAGTGATGTGATGCAGGCACCCACATGACGCTGCCATGCCCTGTCAGTGGAGACTAAAATAACAGCTTGCATGTGCTTGCTCAGCACGGGTACCTTCCAGAGACTAACTGGGGACACCACAGGCATAACCCAGTCAGCCACGTCATGCCACCTCACCCAATTCCTCAGTGCACTGCTGCTTCATGCTGCAGAGTACATCCATTTCCCATGCACACCAGCAGAATGCACAGCAAACATACAGGAGTTCCACAGGGTAGCATGTATGCCTAGCATGCTAGGGGCCATAGACTGCACTCATGGGGCCATACGCACACCACCTGGCCATGAGGGGGCCACATACATAAATCACAAGGGCTATACCAGCATCAACTGCCAGGTGGTGTGCGATGCCAGGGATGCATAATCAATGTCTGTGCCATGCACCCTTGGGGAGCACATAATGCCTTCATTTGGCACCAGTCAGCACTGTGCCACATATTTGAGAGTGGGGACATCCCCACTGGCCACCTAGTGGGTGAGTATGCAAATCACATGGACAATCATGGGCCTGGGGGGCATGGCCAGATGTGACATGGGTAGTGGCCTACATGGCCCGGGGCAGGGCAATGCTGATCACCAGAATAACCTCCACTATCTACACACAGGTGACAGTGGATACCCATGCTGTCCCTGGCTGCTCACACCCTACCGGCAGCCCATGACCCCATCACAGCAACGCTACAATAAGGCACACGCCACCTCACGTAATGTCATCGAGTGGGTGTTCGGGATGCTGAAGGCACATTTCCATTGCCTGGACACCTCTGGCGGTGCCCTACAGTACGGCCCCTCAAAGGCCTGTGGGCTATTCCTGGCCTGTTGCATCCTGCACAACATGGCCAACGAATGTGGGATAGCCGTACAGGTCAAAGAGGGGGACAGCAATGGGGACGATGAGGATGCCAGTGATGATGGTGATGGGCAGCCCCCCCTTGGGCGATGGGACCCCTGACTGATCCGGCTGGCACAGCTGTACCAGGACACTATCATGGAGGAGCACTTCAGCCAACCCAGGTAAGTCATGGGGCTATGTGTAGCCAACAGTGGCTAAGGCACAACGCACAAACATACATGGACACACACCAGGGGTGCATGCCATCAAGGGAAGTGGCAGGGCACAGAGGCACACACACAACCAGGGATGGGTGAGGACTAACATGTCACATGGACAGACACACACACAAGCACACATACACAATGTACCAAACTTGCACAGATGGAAGGAGGCACACTGACCCAGAACACCAACCCTAGCCACACACATGTCCACAGGCCACCACGCCCACTGCCTGTCCATGTGCGTGTTTCAGATGCTGAGCACCATTGCACATTGGTGTACAGCGCAATGCAGGCATCATCATGCAGACACAACTGTAGACAGTGGCTGGGATAGTGTGCAGGTGGACTGTGTGTCCGCGTATGGGGCCGGATACCCACCCATGCACTGCCCACTAAAAGACACAATGCAAACAGGGCAGCACCAGACAGTAGCCACACTGGGGGACAGGTCAGTCATGCAGCACAGTGTCCCGGCCACCATGGATGCATGCGCAGCCCCGCCGAGACACACCAGCACTGACAGGCTGACCACTGGCCTCATGGGGTGGCACCAATGGTCCCGCAGGGGTTCCACTGTATGAACATGACCATGCACACTCAGGGGTCTGCAGCACACCAAACATGCCTGCACCAGGAGTGCTCAGGATGGCCACAGCTAAACCTGGTGTTGACAGGGAAGGAGTTGCATGATGCTGGGAATGGGGAGTGGACAGTGCACTGCATGGTGTCTGCGATGCATGGGCACCTGACTGTGTGCCCATTGTGGCCATGACAGCAGTGAATGCCTGTGCATACCTTTCAATGGCAGCGGTCACATCATCCTTCAACTGGTCCATCCCTGCCAGGATCAGAGCAGTGTCCTTGCTGTGACGCTCCTCTGCCTGCTCCAGAGCCACATGCGGTGCATCCACTGATGTTGCAAGCCGCATTTGCTGCTGGACTGATGCTTGCAGTAGGCGGATGCCTTCTCGGCATCCTGTCCCTCAGGTTGTGCACAGCCCTGATGTTCAGCACCCCTTGAGGGTGGGCGCTGCACACCAGGACCAGGTCTAGGCATGTCCACAGGTGGTAGACAGATGCTGCTACTGAACCCTGTACCCTCAAGCCCATTGGCTGATGGCTGATGCTGCCCCTCCAGCTGCCACTCCCCAGGGCTCAGTGGTGCTGCCTCAGTGGCCGCAACAGTCCCACTGTCCTGAACAAACACCAGTGCTGCCCCACTGGTGATGACTGGCCCAGGCTGGGACTGTGATGACAAGCAGGCCTCCATGGCAGCACCCTCCACAGCCATGTCCTTGATGTGTCCTGCTGTGTGGCTATCCTGTACATGTGTCACTGCCCATGATGTTAGTGACATCATCATCGGTGACGGACTTTGCATCGGCCCCGATCACAGCATGCCGGCATCCATGGATGCTGGCATGCTGGGATACAAGCAGAGCTTCCTCTGCACCTGTTACAACAACATCAGTGTGGACAGCCAGGCGGCCTCACTGTCGCACTGATCCATGTATACCTGTGGAGGTGGATGGGCCCTCCTCCATCTCCAGCTGACTCTCTCCAGTGGACAGGCCCACCACCGCTGACCCATGCAGATGCTCAGGATCTGTAAGTGAAAGCAAAATCACATTACTGCATGTGACCTACCCTGCCCCCCATAGACAGATCATGACTTACCATGCAGTGATGGGCTACCACCCGTCTGGTAGCCACCACCCAGAACACCCTCAATGGCACTACGCTGCATGCTTCCAGCAAGCCTCTCCTCCTGTGGGGTCAGCTGTACCACCTCCAGCTGTCCCCTACTTGTTGCAGCTCATGCTGCCCTGATGGCAGCCACCTTCTCCTTTATCCTCCTCCTGTCCATGCCCATCTTTTTCTTACACTCCTGCACAGAGCGCTGGTGGCTGCCATGCAGGTTCACAGCACATGCCACCTCCTCCCATGCAGCAGCATGGGCTTGAGGTGCTCCCCGCCATCCGCTTTGAAGCGGCTCCTGATCCAGGTAAGCATCAAACAGGGCTTCGGTCTCAGCCTTGGTAAAGTTAGGCCTCCTCCTCCCACCACTGTGGTCCTCCTCTCCCACAACTTGCTTGGTCATTATTTAGCCAGTAAGAATGGCAGTTGTTACCTGTGACTGTGCAGTCCCATGCATGTCCCTAAATCCACAGTCCACACTCCCAAACAGCATGCAACTCACCAATAGACTGCAGTAACCGACTATGGCCACTGCAGCCCAATGTGGCACTTTTATAGTGCAACCCATGCAAATGAGGCAAGGCACAACTTTAAGTGGATGCAAATTGCAGTGCTGTGCCATTGAATGGCTGATTAGATGATTTGCATATGATGGCTGAATATCGCGCTTTTGCGCTTTGCGCAAATGTGTTGAACATGCTGAGCCAATGGCACAGTTCTGTGACATGCGTAGTACAGCTCACTGTGCATGCCTGGGTTGCTGACACTGGTGTCTACCATGCTGCTGATGTGCTGTGCGTGGTAGTCAATGCAGAGCATGGCCTCCATTATGCCAGTGTCGCTATAGCAATGGTCACTACATGGCACTGTGGAACTGGGCCATCATAGGCGCACTGGGCCAACTGCGTAGTAGGCCGCTAATGGCGGTAGCTCACAGGCTGCCAATCACGTTACATGCATTGGGTTCCAATCACACTGTGCGTGTCCATGTGCCAGAGACCCTTGACCCTGTGCCCAACCTTTGCCCCCTAGGCACCATGTGTCAGGCATGGGTGCACCTCTATCATGCTGTTTGATGACAGTGTGATAGGGAATGGCAGCACTGTACCACGCAGCATCTGCACATGGGGAGCCACACTGCAGAGCACCATACTGCCAAATCAAGCAGAGAGCATGGCACACAGGAGGGAAGCTCAGTGGTTGGCAATAGAGCTGGCTAACCTAGTGGCCACTGTGGATCCACTCCATGGGCCACTGTTCGGGGAGGTGCCCCTGGACAGGTCCAAGACCCAGGTGTGGGAGGAGGTGGCCACTGCACTTAAGGAGGCCACAGGATGGGGAAGGAATGCTGAGCAGTGCCATCACAAGTATGTTGACCTGCAGCGGAGGGAGCCGCAGCTGCTAACACACCTGCAGGCACGTGCCAGGAGGTGCACGGAACCACGGCCAGGTTGGTGTTATGTCAAAACACTTTTATCTTCCATATGGGTAACACTGTTGTATGTGTCCAGCACATGGGGTAGGGACCATCCGGGGTTGGCTGTGGTGGTGTTATCAGGGTGTGGGAAGGGTGGGTCTGGCTGGGTGGGAGGGCACACATCTGGGGGCAGGGGGACTTTGCTATGGGATTGTACTGATGTTCCTCTCTACATGTTTGCACCACAGGCCCAGAGGAACGCTGCCATGCCTGTGATCTTTGGCAGCAGGGGAGCAGAGGAAAGCCAGGTGGAGTGAAGGCCCTCACCGCCCACTTGACTGGCCCGATGAAGGTGAGTGCCATACCTCTATGATTACTATTGCATGCTGTGTAACAAGGTGGGCAGTGGGGCATGGCTACCATCCATCGACATCACTGCCATGCACTCGACTTGTTACAGTCAGTACTGTCCAGTGGCAATGCATGTCTGGGAGTGCATTGATGGTGGTATATGTGTGTACCAGGTACATGGTTGTGCCACTGCCTTTGCACCACATAGCCATGTCACTAAACGGCCATGGTGATGCTGTGCATGACTTGGCCAGTGTGTGTGCGCAGCATTCTGCATGGCTGTATGTGCCTGGCTGGGCAGATCAAGTGGACATGATCACTGTGGGTGATCACACACCATCACAGAGGTATGTCCTTCAGCTGTATGCCATGCACAGTGGGTGGGCTGTATGGGGCTGTGCATTCACACCTATTGACTGTGCTCCCTTGTCCTAGATACACGTCATCTATAGGAGATAAGGGAGGCACTGTGGGAGATACTCCAGGTGGCAAGGGTGTCACTGGACATCCTCCACAGGATAGACAACACCAGGGTCCTGCAGAGGCACCGAGCTAGACGGAGTCAGAGTGGGGAGCGGCGCTCCCGCTAGGGGTCCCTCAGCCCCTGTAATCCCCTACCTCCTGGACCAACACTCACACCCCTCCTTTTCCATCCCATTTGTCCACCCCTGCCCCTTACCCACCCCAAGCATGTTTGTGCCCCCCACCTTGTATATATTTTGTAAATAGTCTTGTAAATAGTTCACTTTTCTATGTTTGTTCAATACAGTTATTTTGATATGAATACTGTGGTGGTCTCTGAATTGCAGCGGGCTATAGGTTCTCGGCTGCAGTGGTGTGCATGGCGTCAGGGTGGTGCGGTAATGGGTATGTGTGTGTGTCCATGTGGAGGTGACTATGGTGTGGGGGTAGCTATCAGTCAGTGTCTGTGGTGGGTGTGTGTGTTGTGCCCTGTGCACTGGATGACTGTGTGCAGTGGTCCTTGGTACATGCTCTGTGTCCATGGTGCCCCTATCAGCTCATCCATTGCCTGTGCAGCTGACACACGTGCATATCTGTGACCTGCGTGGTCCGCTGGCATGTCAGTGGTGGCAGTCCCTGCAGGGCAGCCACTGTACCCGTCACAATGCTGGGTTACCTCCTGTCACTGGTGTGGTGCATGTCTGCCTCGGGTGACACTGTGGCCTCCACAGTTGTTGTCCCACCTACATGCTGTGCCTTGTGTGTGTTGCAGGGGATGTGCACTACTGTCTGTGACTTGTGCTTCAGGCAAATGATGGTGCTGTATGGGTTCACAGTGCCTGTGCAGGGTGGCTGGCACTCCAGTGCCATGGAGGACTGCAGGTTGTGTGAACACAGTTTACATGGGCCCACACTGGAGGCTTGGTTGCCCCACCACTCCGTCTCTGTGTTGATGTGCCCTTGGGTGGGTGTCTGTCCATGCACTGTGTGGCATCCGGTGTGGTGCATGCTTCCATGCACCACTGTGGGTGTCTGTGCTGACTTTTGTGGCCAGTGGTGGGTTGGGGTGTGTCATTGGAATACTGTGCAGGGTGCTGTACCACTGGTGGTGGTGTCTAGGGCAAGCCCTGTCCCATGTGGGGTACCTCATGTGCTGACACATGGTTGGTCTCTCAGCAGTACCTTAGGGGGTTGTGCATGGTGGCACTGTGTATGCCATTTTTGCATTGCTGTGTGTTGCCACCCACTGATGGGTGCTCATGGTGGGGCTGCCTTGCATGTTTCTATGGTGTAATGGGTTGCAGTGTCACAGTGGGGGTGGTGGTATGAATTGGGTTTCCTGCAGTGGTGTCGCTGCTCCCTAGGTGGGTGTCTGGGGGTCATGGTGCAGGGTGTGCTCTGCATTGGGGGGATGGTGTGGCATGGGGTGGTCAGCCCATGGGGCCAGGCTGTGGGTTGTTTGCTTGTCTCCATGAGCCAGTGGTTATTCCAGCCCTCTCCCAGTTGTGCAGTGCATGGGGTGTGGGGGAATGATGTCTGTTCTGATGTGTGTTCCTTTGCCCATCTGTGGCATGGGTGGTGGGCCCCTACCTCCCTGGTAGTGCAGTTGCATTGCTTTGCTGCTGGGGTGCGTCCCTGGTTGTGCTATGGCGCCTCTGGACTGCTCAGCTGCACATCCCGTGTTGCACTATGGCACATCAGATCTGCTCAGCTTCCCCATCCTAGTTGTGCTTTGGCGCAGGTGGTGCTATATTCAGTTGTTGGCTGCAGGCGCAGTTTGGCCTGCTCTGTTCTTGAATATTTCCCCTCTTGCACATGGGTGCATTGGACTTGTGCTTGCTCCTGCAATTGTGCACTTTTTGGGTGCAGTTTGAATACCTGAGCTAATGTGTAATACACACATAATATGTCAGAATGTAAATTCTGCTTCAGTACAAACACTTTTCGGTTTCATAGTGTCATGTTACCAGACCCTTTTGCAATAGAACTGATACATCCTCAAGACCCAGTATCAGAGCACCACACAAATGACTACCTAGGAGTATTTCATCCTAGACAACGGACATTACGAAAGGGATACTTTCAAATGCCATAGACACAACAGACGCTGTTGTACACCCCTGTGATACATGGTGTAAATGGCATACTGCCATATGATAAAGGTTCAAAGTGCACGTAACAAGCATAGTATTAAATTTTCATTTCATGAGATATACCTAAACTAGCTCAAAAATCAACTCATAAGCAGGGAAACTATGTTTTCTTTCCCTATTGTCACAGCCTCTTCTGAGACTTGGAAACAGGGTGTATTCACGGATTAATAAATGGTATATTCTTATTATTTGACCTAGGCCTGCATCTCCAAGTGCATGGCTGATGCCATCACTTGTCAATGTCACTCCACACCATAACTAAAGGCATTGTTAATAACCATGCCGTTTTTCTTTTAACAATTATATGTGTGTTTTCAAACAAAGTTTTTATCAAAGTTTTATAAGTTTTAGATTTCTAGAGAGGTACTGGTAAGATCTTCAAGTAACACATGCAACTTCTCTTCACAGCTGGTTTTCCATATTGGGCTGGCACCTCATATGAACTGAATGTTCTCATGTGGAGTGTGCTCTTGGTTGCTCTTTCATAAATGATGTGCTTTATGAACTGTCAATATTTATGCAAAATGTGCTCTTTTTACAAAAAGCTATGCATCTGTGGGTATGGCTTTTCCATTGAAACATTCAATGGACAATCTCATGTAACCTTTGCCAAGAAAAAGGTATTTGCCAGTCCAGCCAATCAGCAATCAGCTATGAGAACATTATCTTTCTTAACATGCTGGTACACATCTGCACAAACCCATGTGCCATGTAAGCCTCATGGGTTACAAACTTTCGACAAATGACATTTCTAATATAACTACACTGCATTGTGGTTACAAATTAGAACCTTATGGATTGGTTCCTTTTTGAGGACATTGTTATAAGATTATACAATCAATAATGTATGCCACCATTATCTGCCTTTTCAACTCTCAATATGGAATGTTCTTAATGAAAGGACGACTTTAATACTTACAAAACATATGAAACAAACAAAATTTGCCAGCAGACAAAGGCCTAGAGGTCTATCAAGTCTGCTCAAATGTGCAGCTAGCACCCTTTATTTTGCAGCTGCCCCTCCCTTCCACCCTTCCCCTTCATTAACCCTCCCCCTTGTCCTGTCCCATCCTCATTTGAAGCAGTCCACTGTTCTACTGCATACCACTTCTGCAGGTAACGCATTCCACCCAGCCACCACCCTCTCTGTAAAAAAGTATCTCCTCATCTTCCTCCTGAACCTTCCTTGCTCCAGTCTCAAATCATGGCCCCTGGTGGCCTTCTCCTCCCTTACTTTGAACAGCCCCTCTGTACCCATCTTGTTTACTCCTGTCATGTATTTAAAGGTTTCAATCATGTCAACCCAGTCTCTCCTCTCCTCTCCTCCAGTGAGTATATGTTCAACTCCTTCAACCTCCTCTCATATGATATGGTCCCCAGCCCCTTGATCATCTTTGTCACCCTGCGCTGCACCCCCTCCAGTAACTTAATGTCCCTCTTCAGATACGGATGCTAGTACTGCACGCAGTACTCCAGGTGTGGTCTACCTAATGACCTTTACAGTGGCAGAATCACCTCTTCCCTCCTCGAAGTTATGCCCCTTGCAATACAACCCAGCATTTTGTAGGCCTTTGCAGCTGCCTTCCTACATTGTGCTGAGTTGTTCATTGACCCTGTAATGAGCACACCCAGATCCTTCTCCTCCTCTGTCTGGGCTAGCTGCACTCCCCTTGGCTGGTAACTCCTCCTTGGGTTCTTCATCCCAAAATGCAGCACCTTGCACTTTTTGGCATTAAACCCCAGTTGACAGGTGTCTGACCAGGTTTCAAGCTTTGCCAGATCATCCTGCAACCCCTGCCATCACCCAAGGTCATCCACCACCACGCCAACCTTGGTATCATCAGCAAACAGACTGATCTTGCTCTTGATGTCCCATGATATGTCTGCAATGAATATCCCAAGCAACACTGGTCCCAACACTGAGCCCTGTGGGACACCGCTCATCACTGCCCTTGGGCATGAGAGCTCCCCACCCACCACCACCCTCTGTTGCCTTCCCTGCAGCCAGTTTCCTACCCATATCACTAGCTTTTCAACTGCCCCTGTGCCTACTAACTTCTTTCCCAGCCTTCCATGTGGCACCAAGTCGAATGCCTTACTGAAGTCCAGATACAGGACATCCACTGCATGGCCCCTATCCAGTTGCCTAGTTACCAGTCATAGAACTCAACTAGGTTGGTTTGGCTGGATCTGCCATGTATGAAGCCATGGTGTCTGCTGTCCTGTAGTCCTTTGGCCTCTAGGAGGGACACCAGCCTCTCCTTCAGGATCGTCTCCATTAGCTTACCCGCGATGGATGTGAGGCTCACTGGTCTGTAGTTTCCCGCTTCATCCTTGGGGCCACTCTTGTGGAGGGGCACCACATGAGCCATCCTTCAGTCCTGATGTACACACCCTGAACATAGTGAGGCATTAAATAGCTCTGCAAAAGGTCCTGCAAGGACCTCTGCCAGCTTCTTCAGTACCCTGGGGTGGATGCCATCTGGGCCTGGCGCCTTGTCCACCCTCAGTGCCTTCAAACCCTCTCGAACTCTGCCCTCCATGATTTCCCCATCTGCCACCACTCCCCCCACTGCTTCTGTCATTTTTCCCACCTTGGGTGTCACCCCCTCTTCTTTTTAGTAAATACTGAGCAGAAGTACTCATTTAGTGCTTCCGCCTTATCGTACCCTGCTTCCACCCAACCCCCTTCCTTCCTAATCCTTACTATGTGGTAGCTACAGCTCCTTTTCTCCCTGATGTACTTAAAGAAGTCCTTCTCACCCTTCTTAATGCCTTGTGCCAGCCTGAGTTCTGTAGATGCTTTGGCTCCCCTTATTGCCCTTGTCACCTCCTTTGATTCTGTCAAGTACTCCTGTCTGTCCTCCCCCTTCCCTGTTTTCTTGTACTTCCTAAAGGCAGCTCTTTTCCTCCTTACCTTTTCCATGACCTCCATGCTCAACCAGATCAGTTTCTTTGCCCTAGCCTTCTTGCTCTGGGCTTTGCAGCAGGTTTTGGTTGCCTCCACTATCCCCAGCTTTATGAGCTCCCACCTCTGGTTAGTATCCATACTAGATTGCATTCTGGCAAGGTACCCTATTACCACTTCCCCCATCCTCCCAAAGTCAGCCCTCCTGAAGTCCAGCACTCTTGTGCCAGATTCCACTCCTTCCTTGCCCATATCCAATGTAAGCCATACTGAGTGGTGGTCACTCCCTGACAGCAGTTTCTCCACTGTAAGCTCTCTCACAAAGTCCTCATTTGCCAGCACAAGGTCAAGGGTAACCTGGTTGGTTCACTGACCATTTGCAGCAGGAAGCTGTCCTGGAAGGCATCCAGCAGTACCTGCTCCCTTCTGTTCCTGGTTGTTGGGGTGCTCCAGTCCACTCCTGGCATGTTGAAGTCCCCCACAATCACCACACTACCCTTCTCGCAGGTCCTCCTGATCTGTCCCACTAGTTCCCTGTCTAACTCCTCCATCTGAGATGGTGGCCTGTACACCACTCCCATTCTAAGAATCCTTTTCTTGGAATCCAGGATTTGCACCCAAAGTGACTCCGTACTACCCTCCTCCCTTCCTCCTTACACACTCAGTCCTTCCTTCACATATAGTGCCACCCCCTCCTTTCCCAATCACCCTGTCCCTATGAAATAACCTGTACCCTGGTACAGACAGGTCCCAGTCATTATATTGGGTGGCCCATGTTTCCATGATGGCTGCAATGTCCACCTCTCCCTCTGCTATGAGAACCTGCAACTCTGCAGTTTTCCTCGCAAGGCTCCTAGCATTAAGGGTAACCACCTTCCACTCTTCCCTCCCTCCCATCCTGCCCTCTTTTCCTAGCATCACCAATAGTACTTGACATTTGTCCTTTGTCACTGTTATGGGGGGTAATACTGTTTTTATGAACAATGTTGTGTGTTAATACACATCAGCAATTTTTATTATACACATATCCACTGCGGTGTTGACATATCTAGTTTCTGTTTTGTATTTTATGATCTGACCATCTGTGATTACCCCTGTGTCACCTCCTGAATAGGTATACATTCACAGTCACCCTACCTGTATGCTATAGAAAAGTAATTAATTTTCATGATGAGGTTTATGTGCTTTGAAAAGCAGATGTTCAAATCAATGTTTTAAAGCATTGTAGTAATTTACATCTTGTTTTAACTCATCCACTACTAATCTTTTGCTGTCTAAGACATACTTTTATCCAGCATCTTGCATGGCTGTGGTTCTTTTCAGGGCTTGCACCTCAGGTTTGTTGTCACAGTTAGCTATACCATTTCTATGCCTAACCATCGTCTTTTTGTTGTGTTCCACTTTTGCAATTAGGGCAACAAAGAGGGGAGTATTATGCCCAGGTTATATACCACCAACTGTCCCACATGTAACCATAACTTTATACACTTAGAAGTATGAGTGCCTTACCACAGTCTTATAATGTTTTATCTTGTGTTAGTACTAATATTAGTGCTCTTTATCATATTTACTTAGTTCATATTTGTTTGCAATGCTTTTAGCTATATATGTTTCTGCCATATATTCTGCTATATTTATAATCACTCATATTCTATAGTTGTCCACTATTTTGACACATTGTGTGCTTTTATGAATCCCCAAGTAAATCACTTTGTTGTTCGAAAGTCAAACTGAATCCTGAGCATATCACTACCAATTGCTGGGTTACTGGAAGTAGTTGCAAAATGGTTGTTGTGGCTGCAAATAAGTTCTTACAGGTGCACATGGTGTATTCAGAAGGTCCAGACCCTGTCAGTAAGTGTGGTCATTCTGAGCATATTATTAACACTCACCAAAAACTGTGACATTGAATGTTTAGTCAAGCGTTTGGTGAAAATCCATGTGTGGAACCACTGGTTGGGGCTGTGGGTAGGTACAACTTCCCAGAGGGTTGTGCTAGCTGAACATCAAACCAACTTAAAGATTATTGTAGGTACAGGTACCATGCAAATAGCATTCTTATTGGTAAAGAGTCCCTGTTATTAGTTAAATCTGAACCCAGGCCCCTTTACCTGCATTTAGGGCAGCAAGCAGGGGTAGTAGCCCATTGAAAGTTGTGCTCAGGTTACATCTTTGAGGGCACCACTGAAATTACTGCCCCTAGCAGCCAAACCACAAAATTCATTTGGGCCTCACATGGAGACTGGCATTAAAATGGACAACATTACCAGTCCCAGCCTTGATTTTTCTGCTAATAAAATCACTGTGCAACACCTGCTGAGCTGGTGTGAGTCAAAGAATATTAACCCCAGAAAGTTTTGTTGTTTTTTGATATACCCCTAGGCACAGAACAGGGTGTTATTGAGGAAGCCCTGCACAAGGCTAAATGCCTGGGCTGAGCTATCATGAAGGGTCGAACTGTCGATTTGATTGCCAGCTGTTAATGGCCCTGGTAGACTGTAGTAACCCTGAAGACAGTGAAAAAGTTCCAAGTTTCCTTAACTCTGATGAATCCACAGTGGCCTAAAAAAGTAGTCACCGTGCACATTCCAACATCCACACTCAGGGGTCAATGTCAGAGGGGTTAAAAGAAAAACTTGGAAGGTTGTTGCTTTCTGAGGGACAGACCTTTGAGAACCTAAAAGAACGAATAGAGGCCTCTGTAAATACCCCTTCAGCAGGGCCTGTGCCAGTCCCAGCACCCATTTCCATACCAGTAGCTGCCACTATGCCTGTACTCTCAGCTAACCTTGACTCATACCATAGGATATGAGTATTTTCTGGCACCCTTCCCATGCCTCATGGGGAAAATGATCTAGAGAGATAGATGGATTATGCCTTACCCCTTGTGCAAGAGTGGCAATTTACAGCTACTGAGAAAAGGAAAAAGCTCATGGAAATTTTAAGGGGCCCTGCACTAGAAGCGATTTGGGTTTTGAGGACCACTAACCCTGATGCTTCTGCTCAAGAATCATTGTCTGCTTCAGAGGGTGTTTTTGGCAGTATTGAACCTCGAGAAGACTTGATGTGGAAGTTCAAGTCCACTAAATAGTGGAAAAGAGAATGCTATGGCCATTTATTTCTAAATCTGAACTGCTATGTTTAAAAATGAACTTTAAAGTTGGGACCATTTATATTTTACTCAGTCAACAACCATGATGATAATTTGATCCTGCTTTGGGCCAATTGAATCTCAAGGGTTCTGCTTATGTCACCCAACTAGAAAGCTTATAGGAAAGGTAGAGTGTTGGTTAGTGATCTAAACCAACTGAGATTAGACCATACTGTATTTTAAAGTCTGCTAGATTCTGTAGTGTGTTAATGCTAAAGTTAAAGTTTCACAATTGAAGTAATGGCCATCCTTATTTTTGGCTTATGAAATAAATTTAAAAGGCTGAGAATCTTGGTATCTTGGTAATATTAAGACAAAAGCAGACCATTAGCCCATCTAGATCACCTCCCTCCTTCTGGTGGGTTATTGTACCATCCTTAAATGGAGGATATATTTGTCAGGTTCTCTCTTGTAACTATCTGCTATTCTTTGATTCATTACAGATACATGCAGTGAGTTCCAACTATGGGCTTTTGTTAGTATTACTTCTTTGCACTAATAATTGCTTATTGTATGACTTTAAATGTAGCGTTCTGTTGTTATACTATATTACCAAATTCTCCATCAAGTCTTCATTCTGTAATAGTTTGTAAAGAAAGAAGAGGTCTCCCCTAAATCTCTTCTTTTTTAGGCTGAACAGCCCTAGTTTTTCAAGTCTGTCATCATATTTCACCATGCCATGTAAACCCTTAGTAGGCATGTTGTGTGGACCCTCCAGTAAATGTTCATCCTTTTTCAAGTATGGGCACTAAAAGGAGGAACCATAATCATAGTGAGGGATAACAAAAGTTTTATAGGCTTGCAATATAAACTGCGGGTCTCTGGTCACAAAGGATATCTTTATTGCCCTGGTCAAATAGTTGACCTGCCCAGCCACCAGCATACAATTGTCAGAGTGGAATAGAGTGTTGTTGACGCTCACTTCCAGATCTTTCTCCTTGTATACTGATTTTAATGGGTCCCATCCATATAGTATGCATACTCCGGATTATTTTTCCCAAAATGTAGTACAATGCATTTCTTGGAGTCAAAAGTCATTCTATTTCTATCTGCCCAATTTTGAATGGAAGCCAGATCTTTACACAAGCTATTGTATTGTACAATCAACCCCCCCATTTTTGTATTGTCCGCAAATTGTGCTGTTTGATAGGTAGATTAAGATCCCATGTCATTGATGAATAATCCAAAGAGTACCAGCCCCAGAATGGGCCCCTGGGACACATCACTGCTTACACTCCCCTCACCAGACAATTTGCCATTTATATGAACTCTCTGAATTCCATTTGTAAACCAATTTTCAATCCATGCAGCAAAGTAAATATTGATGCCCATATTATAAAGCATAGTGACCACAGATTCATGTAGCAGGGTGACAAAAGCCTTTCCTAAATCTAACATTACTACATCATATGCTTTCCCTTTATGCTTCTGCTTACATGATTATAAAATGATACAAATTTGGTGTTGCATGAAAGCCCTTTTTTGTACCTATGCTGTGAAATATCTTGCCGCTTACGTCTAATTATCTTGTCCTCAATTAGTTGTTTTAACAGTTTCTCCATTATTTTGCAGCAAATAGAGGTTAGACTGATGAGTCCATAATCCCCCCACCATTCTGCTGCTACCTTTGTTTTGAATAGGTACCACAACAGCTTTAATCCAGTCCTCAGGAATGACTCCACTTCTTAATGATTCATTGAACAGTTTATTACTGTGGAGATGTCTGGCACTGGGCCAGTGGTGCTCCTGGCAGCCAAAAGAGATTATGTTACCAAAACAAGCCAAGCACACACATGTGTTAAAATGACATATTTATTAATAAAAAGCACAAAAACTCCTGACACAGTGCAGATCAAATACAAATCTTTTTGATCTGAAATGTGTCGGGTGCTTTTGTGCTTTTTATTAATAAATATGTAATTTTCTTAACACATTTACGGTGTTCATTTATTGAGAAGTGGTGTGTGATCGGCTTTTTTTGGTAGCAGCATTCACTGAACTGTATAGTCAGGGGAAGTTCCATGATATTGGAAGCATGGTGTCAGAGTTACTCCCCCACAGAAACACAACAATTCTGACACAGAAAATCCTGACAGCAGCAGCAGTGGCAACAGAAATGGAGCAATATGCCCCACAGTGTCAGCAGATACACTGGTGGTGGCTACAAGAGTGTCCACCGCACCTACATACCTGTTCTATGCAACTTCAGGGGAAATGTCAGCAGAGTTCATTGACAGTGTCAAGGGCCACAGACTGCTGGTGGTAGATGCATACACTTGTTTTCTGGCCTGCATCCTTAGTAAAGCAAGCTGACTGACTGTTCAGTGGATCAGGAGAGACTCTTTCACTCTGGCTGCTGTGAAGCAGCAACCAGAAGCTGGACTACTAAGTGTGTTTAATATTTTTAAAAGGTAAGCCACCTTTTCCTCACATGTGATCTTTCAAGTACAGCTTAAGCTGACCCCACTTGTGGCTCTTTTTGACTTCCCATTTTTTTTCTTGTTTCCACAGGAGTGCCGGTGTCAGTGGAAATGGTAGGATTACACCACAAGGAAGGGCTTTCAGAAAGATGAATGGGTGTGGAGCTGAATTTGTGCCAAGAAAAGACAAGAGAAGCTGAAACAACTGATTGAAACATGCTGTACATGCTTTGACTCTCTGAAGAACCCCAACAGAATTTTCTCTCAGAGAAGTCGACTGTTTGCTAGTGTCAGAAGAGAGATAACTTTTCATGGTTCCTTGTAACTTTGGTTTTGTATCTGTATTGCTGCATGTGTCTTCTGCAGTTTGGTTTTACTGTGGCTTACTGAGAATTTTCTTGTTAGAAGGAGATCCAGAGTTTTGTGACACAATTTAGCCAAACCAAATTAATCAAACAGAACTGAGTACTAGATTGAGTTCTTGTTTTGGGATATGTCCTATTGTTTGTGTCCAGGGTTCTTATTTCTGTTTTAGTTTGCTTTAAGAAGAGTATATGTTTTTAAGTTTCCAGTGTTATTGAATTTATAAAAATTTTACCTCCACGTATTGTTTATACTCACTATTTTTGGCAAATTTTATCAAGATTTATTTTATATTGTTAACTGTTATAACCCCTCAGACTATTTTGTTCTATCATATTAAAAAAAATAAAAAATGTGCTCTTTTCTGATCACATGATCAGCTAGTAATACAGGCTATAAAGTGCATGCATGGGTGTTTTGGGCTGTAAACACCATTTTTGATTCTGTTTTTGAATGCAGAACATGTAATAAGCATAAAGACCACCACATGCAGACTTTAACAGCATTTGTTGTGAGCTGCAAGTAAGTACCATCTGCCATATTTTACCATTTTGCTGATGTTTTTGATAGTTTTGCTTGTTTTTGTTCTGATCTTTATTTTGATTTTCTATTTTGATTTTTGTTTTATTAAACTTGTGGGGGCTCTGTATCCCAAACGTTTTGCCACTCTGTGTTTTTTTGCAGAAGCTATACAGAAAGCTAATATTGTAAAGTATACTAGTGCTTACTTACATAGAATTGCACTTGGACAGCAGCTCTTTTTTTAATTCTTTTTTTATTGCAAAGACACAGATACGTACAATACAAAATCCAATAAATAGCTCAAAGCTGGTTACACATTTCAGTTATGACAAGCATAACAATAAATAACTAATCTGGCAAAAATAGTGCTACCAATTCATATTTGTTCAAATAGTCCCCCTAAAAGTTAATGCTAAATATATCCAGAAAACAGAAATTAAATCCCACAATATTAAATGTGAGATGTTTGTAACACATAACAGAAAGGTGTCCATATCTTTGCAAATCTAGTAATCTGTTTAACGTTTAAATAAAACACTCTTTCAATTTGCTGTATTGCCAACATAGAATTCACACAATTACCATAACTGGGTGGCTACTTGTCCTTCCATTTCATAAGTATTATTTTAAATGCACAAGAGCCCAATATTAATAAAGAAATATGAATAAGGTAGCAGATTATTAATAGGACCTCCATATTGGAGCAGCATCCAGAATGGATTTTTATAAAGAGTCCTAGAAATAGTCTGCAATAAAATAGCTAGTATCAAATCTCACCAATTGTCCAATACCAGGCATATAATTAGCATATGCTCTAAAGTGCCAGATAAAGACTGACCCCGTGAACACATATTAGAGATCTCAGATTTCGTTAAATTAAGGTGATGGGGAGTATAGTATGTACACTGAAGTATATTATGTTGTATTTGCCTAAATCTGGTTGATTTAAGCCTCCAATCCTTGATATGAATAATTCATTAGAAACACTCTCTTTTTGTTCTAAAACTGTGATTCATATTTGGCACATAATATTTGGGAAAATTAGCTCTCCTTTTTGTTCAAGGCATTCACCCGTGTACCTAAATTTCCATTTTTCCCAGTCAATTTTGGACCATACCTTTAAAGATTGGTATTCCAATGGGTTAATTGAGATTGGTCAGTTTTTTTATGAATGAACAGATGCTTGAATTTGAAACTTTGAAGGATCCATTTAATCCAGCTAATAATCAGTTCTATAGCTATTTACAAGTCAGGGACTTTATTAAGAAAACATTTATCCTCTGAAACAGTACAGATTGAAGATATATTAATATCACCACAACCTTACAAAATTATCTCAAAAATATACACAGTGTTAATATCTGACCTCTTCCATGTTTCTATTGAACTAAAATCTAAATGGGAAATAAAACTACAGCAAAAAATGCCCTTATCCCATGTGGACAGCAGCTCTTTACTTGATTAAAACTTGGTGCTGTTGGTTATAAAAATTGCTTCTGCTGCTAAAGCACATTTTGGCCCTGCTCAAAACACATATTATTCTATTAAAGGTGTAAGTAGACTTTCTTTACTACCAACCCAATCTAGAAACATGATTTGCTCTATTCAGTGCACCTGTATGTTTCTTTTTTCTTTTTCTCCTTTTGTTAAAGGTGGTGGCTCAATTTGAGCCTAAGTTAGAGCAAGTGGTTTATAAAACTTTGCAACAGAAATCCATTTTTTATTGGAAAACTCTATATTTTTTGCACTGATCTCATGGTTGTATATGGATTTATAGACTTAGTTAGAACTCATGTTATTCTGAATTCTGAATGGACAAATAATGCTCACTAATGAAATGTGGTGGAACACTATTTCAAATCAAATCAAAATTTATTTATAAAGCGCTTTTCAAGAAATCAAAGCGCTGATACAAAACAGAAATAAAACATCAACAATAATAAATAAAAACATAAGAGCAATAAAATAACCATAAAATAAACTAATCAAATGCCAGTAAAAATAGATGACTTTTCAGGGATCTCTTAAATGATTCCATGGACAGGCACTCTCTAACCTGACGAGATAGAGAATTCCACAGGGTCGGGGCCATAAAGGAAAAGGCCCTTGCCCCAGATGATTTAAGACAAACCCTGGGAATCTCTAGCAATCCTTCACCAGTGGAGCAGAGTGGGCAGACAGGATGGTAGAGACAAAGGAGATCTTGCAGGTAGCCTGGTCCGTGGCCGTGTAGGGTCTTATAGGTCAGCAATGTGACCTTAAAGGTGATTCTACATTGCACTGGCAGCCAGTGCAGTTCGCGCAGCACAGGTGTGACATGACAAGTTCTTGGTAGCCCTGTCAGCAACCTAGCTGCCATGTTCTGCACCAGCTGCAGGTGACAGAGATCTACCCCCAGGAACCCTAGATATAAAGCATTACAGTAATCAAGATGGGAAGAAACAAAAGCGTGGACCAACACAGGAAGGTCATCATGTGGAACAAGTTGTTTTATCCAGGTGATATTCCTTAGATGGTAAAAGGAAGATTTGACAGTGGCCGACACCTGAATCTTTAGTGTCAGCACACTGTCAAAAATAACGCCCAGATTTTGTACCTGTTCAGAAGGTCTCAACTGGATATCCCCTAATAAAAGACCAGAGGAGACCCCAGGAGTCAACTTCTTTGTATAATTACCCGGGTCAACAACTAATACCTCAGTCTTATCCGGATTTAACCACAACCAGTTCGCACTCATCCAATCTTGAATCTCAGTGAGGCAGTTGTTAAAAACCAAGACTGCATCACTTTGTTCGGGTACAAAGGACATATAGAGCTGAGTATCATCTGCATAACAGTGAAAACTCAGCCCATAACACCTTATAATGTCTCCCAATGGTAGCATATGCACCATGAACAACATGGGGGAAAGCACAGAGCCCTGCAGCACCCCACAAGACCGAGCAAAGGGGGCAGAAGAAAAAAATCCCTGAAACTACCCTTTGACTTCTGCCTGTGAGGAAGGAATGGAACCATCTGAGGACTGACCCTGACAGTCCACAGAGTAGCCACAGGCAATCTAGCAACATCCCATGGTCAACGGTGTCAAACGCTGCAGAAAGATCAAGAAGAACCAAGATTGAATGGCTCTTCTGATCTCTTGCAATTAGATCATTAAGTACCCGAACTAATGCAGTCTCGGTACTATGCCTCTTCCTGAAACTGGACTGGAGAGGATCATAGACTTCATGGGTGGTGAGAAAGTCATCAAGCTGTAATGCAACTACTTTCTCAATAACCTTGCCCAAAAAGGGCAGGTAAGAGATCGGTCTGTAGTTAGTAAGGCAGTTGGGGTCAAGGGAAGGTTTCTTCAAAAAAGGTGTCACGACAGCCTCTTTCAAGGACTCCAGAAACACCCCTTGATCCAAAGAACCCCAGACTATCCTTGCAAGGATTGGTCCAATCGCATCCATGCATCCCACAAGGAGGCGCGTAGGACCAGGATCTACACTACAGTAAGTCGGTCGCAAGCCTTGAACAATCTTCATGATATCCATGATCGCTGGCTGGTTGAAATCCATCCAGACAGGCTGAAGACATGTAACTCCATGTTGGTCACTGCAATGCTTGTTTGAACGCATGCCGCAGATCTCTGATCTGATTAATGACACCTTATCATCAAAGAACCGAGCAAACTCATCACACTGTATTTGTGAAAAAGCTCTCCAACCCTGCAGACAGGCTGGATTGCACAGTCTGTCGACAGTCCAGAAGAGCTGAGCAGGTCAGTTTCTTGATGCAGTTATCTCCCTGGACAGGAATTCTGCCTTCTTATGGGAGATTACTGATAGATAGTCCACATAATGGGCCATCAATCTAAGTTTGTTACCTTCCAGGCTGGATTTCCACCAACAGTGCTCTAATCTTCACCCCTTCCTCCTCAATTCCCTCAAAGTCCCATCAAACCAAGGGGATCGAGGGCGGAGGGAGAGGGGGTGAACATGGACAGGCGCAATGGAATCCAGTGCTCTCAACACCATATTATTATAGTGCACTACTAAGGCATCTGGTTCCATGCACTCTGTTGGCCAACTTGATAGGTCCAGCACCGCCATCAGACCCTCAGGGGTAACTCCCCTCAAAGGGCGGTACTGGACCATCTCCAAAGGGGTGGGTCTCATAAGGGGGGTCGCGAAATTGAACCTTACAGAGTGATGGTCAGACCACCCGACTGGTTCCACCACCAGTCCTGTGATCTCCATACCCAAGGTGAAAACTAAATCCAGGGAATGACCATGAATATGGGTAGCAGTGGTAACCACCTGTTTGAAGCCCAACAAACTCATTAGTTGGAGAAAGTCTTGACCAAACTGCGAGAATTCATCATCAACCCAGGCATTAAAGTCCCCCAGGACCAACCACCTGGAGGGCTCCAATACCAGGTCGACAATGAAGTCCGCGACTTCTTGCAGAAAAATGTTCTCGTCACCAGGTGGACTGTAAACGAGCAGAATTCTGCAGTCCACACTTGCTCCCATGATACATTCAAAGGATCCAGGGGACACCATTGGAACCTCTACAAGGCCCAATTCTGATTTAAAACAAATAGCGACCCCCCCACCCCTACGATCCAACCTCGGGCGATGTATTACCGAGTACCTGGCTGGAACAGCTGACTCCAGAATGAGACCAGCATTTTCATCCAGTCAGGTCTCGGTAATGCATGTCAGGTCAGATGATTCGACAAAATCAGCAATTATTGCTGTTTAGTTCTTTATTGACCTGGCATTGCATAACAATGCCCTGGTTGGATGAGAGGCCCTGGAGGAGCAGGTTACGTGCCCACTGTCAGTGGAACCCTTGGGTACAGGAACCAGGCAACGTACTTCCACATCCTGGACCCATTTTGTCCAAGGGCATCTCCCTGACCTCACCGTCTCAATTTGCCCACTTCCCTCACCCCCCATAGCCAAGGGATCCCCCTCCCTCTCCGCCTCCTCCGTGCAATCCCCAAGGCATGGCAACATCTATACACTTCAGGCTGCAACAGGGGGCAATCAAAAGGGCGCAGGTCCCTCAGCCTAGAGGGAAAGTAGCGCCTGTCCTTGGATATTCAATCCCAACACATAACTATACAAGTCTTCAAAAAGCAGTCTTAAGATCACTTTAATATAAGCGTTATCAATATCAGCAACAAATCCAAAATAATTTAAAAACAATAATACAATTTTTCATTTAAACCAACTCCAAAGATAAAACAAATCTGGACAGATTTTTCATAAATTCCACAGAGGAAAGAAGTTTATAGCAGTTCAAAGCAAAATCACAGTTCTTCTAATCCATGATTTCACTAGAACAGTAAAGGATACCACAGAGCTCTCACCCCTGTGGAAACTGTCCCATGGCCTATCTCTCACATAGGCCAAACGGAAATGCTTTATAGTTCTACCATATACTCCTAGAGTATAAATCAATCTGCAGAAGATTAATCCAGCTATTTGGGGGGGTTATAATTAATCAGTCAACAAAAGGAAAACTCTCCCTATGGTCATCCCCCAATGTATCATCCAGGGAAACCAGCCTGTAACTGGACTTGTATGAGCAGGTTCTCCAACCTACTCCAGCAAAAATCCATAAACCACGGGTGCCCCAGGCCCATCCTCTGATAGCACTCCTTGAGCTCCAATGGCAGCTGTTCACCCTGGAAGACCACACCAGGTTCAGGCCAATGTTTTTATAAATAGAGAGAGTTCCCCTGATCATCCCCCAAGGTGCCACTGGGGAGATTGATTAGTACCTGAAATTCACACTAGTGGGCTCTCCAGCCCGCCGGCTATAAAACAGGGAACACAGATACCCTGGGGTCCATCCTCCGACAGCACCCCCTAATCTGCCCAACCACCCCAACAGACTACCCTGGGTTAGGATCAAAAAGACTGACAAACTCACCCACTACCCAATGGTGACAAAATCCATAGATCACAGATGCAGAAACAGAGCCAGATTTTCCTGTTCCAAGAATAAGCCCAGTCTCTAATTTCAGACACACCAAAGCATACAGGAGATCTAGGGAGACAATAAGTTAACAGGATGAATTTAGCTCCAAAATAAGTTCCTCACTGAGATGACGCCGGTCGAGGAAATTCATGCATTCACAGGGGTCAATATTCAACTTTCTCGGCAGATCTTTACCAGCAATAATTCCTGAGAAAGAGAGAGTTCTGAACTGTCTCCCTTCCTACAGTTTACAGGCTAAGTCTCTCATATCCAATGAAATGGCAGAATGCCAAAAGATACCAAAACCCAAGAATCTGGGTCAAGAAGCAGTCCTGGGACACAAACAGCCATCCGCTATTTATAGTATATCTGTGACTACTTTGTTGGTGGCTGCATATTTTCTGGTGTTTGCTAGTAGGGCATTGAGCTACTTAGCCATCTTTATTATAGTATACAAATGATATCTGGATATACTCTGCTCTGATGGGCAATAGAACAATAGAGTAATAGTCCCCATCTGGTTATTGATCCTGTTGGGTACTTTATAAAGTTTACTTGCACTTTATATGCTGGATTGTACTTTATATGCACTTATATGCATTTTATATACAAGACTGCTTTGTGTATTGTAGCACATGTTAATTCATGGTCATGTTATTATTCTAGATATATAGTAAAACATTTGGTATATTTCCAAATTTTACTATGAAGATCAGAAGTAATAGGTAACCAGAGGTGGTGACTGATGTAAATCAGATTATTGAAATAACAGAGATAACTGGTGTGTTAGATGCATTAGAAAATAAAGAAGAAAAAAAAAATACCAGAAAGGAAATGGCAAGAAAGGAAGATGTTGATGTAATACACAACAAAAATAAATAATAATGACAACAAAAATAAAGCAGAGGAATACAGCAAAGGGATAGCAATCTCCCACCGCCAGACAGACCAAAATGAAAAGAAAACAAGGAACTAACCCAACACTAATAGAGCAGGGCAAATTTCGATTAATGTGCACTTAAAGAGGCAGTAAGTACCGGATTTCAACTTAAAGGATACCTCAACACACAAACTGATCCCAGATACAATAACTAACAAGAAAGAAATATGGAACAGACAAGAGGCTTTCAATGATGAATCCCTGGAAAGTGCTCCTAATTAGATTTTTGATACTGATTGTTGTAATTAGGGTTCTTATTTCTCTCATGGATCCATTAATACATCCACAGAGCCTAGTAAATTAGTTCAAGGAGGCTCTAGGCTGGAGCTAATAGTAATTGTTTCTACAGATTCTAGGGACAGTTTCCAACAATTGCCAGAGTCCTCCTCTAGAACAAGTGTTAATAGGACCTCTATTAATAATAACATATGTAGGGAGCAAGAAATGAATGAAATTAGACAAGAGTAGCAAGGTACAAAAGTCGGTGTGAAAGAAATTATAGATAAGGAACATAACAAGTCAATCAGATGATCACAGTTCTGCTGAGATCCAATTTTCCAATTGGCCTTATCACAAATATTGTCCGTTCTTGGAGACTGGTCTGATAAGGTATTGAAGGACCCTCACATAGTGTGTATTCCAATTATGGAACAAATTATTTTGATGACAACTAAGCTGCTACAATCAAGGGGTGGAATTGCCTGGAACAAAGAAATACTTGAAATTCAAATATCTCTAACTGAGAGTATGAAAACTCATGATAATAAATGTATGCCGACACAGCAAAATAAAGAACAAGCCACTAATAATATAACAACAGTACCCAGAATGTACAATAGGGCTAAAGAAAGGATAAAGTGAAAAATAACAATTTGTAATAATAATTAAAAAACAAGTAAAGGGAAAATTGCAAAGCAGAAGACTAAAACTAAAGTCTCTGTCTCTGGTAAGAAACCAGAAACAGTAAAAGACATGGGGTAGAATTTTCCATTGTAAACGAATGCCACAAGCCATTGGTGCACTGAATATATGGTGTATGTGGCTTGCAACATTCATTGGGTGACTTGCAGGAATTTCCATCCCTACATCCAGCAGAGGTCCTTAGACCACGTAAGTGTGGTCTTGCTTGCACAGTCCCTCCAGGACTAAGTCACAGTGCTTGCACCAGAGCACTGGCGCAAGCAACAGTAAACCACAAAAACTGTCACAACTGCACCAGGTAATAGAAATTCGGGTGCAGTTGCACTGAAGGAGATCAGCACACAGGCAAATTCAAAGTCCTGTGCTGTAGAACTGGATGCATGCCCTGCACAACCTTTAGAAAGCCCTGCCCATACAGTCTACTATTAACTATACAAATAAGGAATGATCCAATATGGTAAAAACCAAAAAGAAGACAAAAAAGGAAAGAATCAAGGTGCACAGGTTATAGATGACAGAATGGAAAATCAAGAACAAGTATAAATATCCATATTGGAGGATAATGAACTAAATCAGGAACTAATTTTGCTGGTGCTTAGAGGAGTTGCAAAGAATGAAGCAGAGAATGAGCAACTTCTGCTGATTTTGTGTCAGTTGATATACAATGAATGGCTTCAGCTTGATATTGTTCCTGAAGACATTGTTAAGGCCACTAGGGCATATAATTGTTTGGATAATGATTTGATAGTGCTGTTTCTTAAACATGATAGAGTGGCCAACTACATATCGAGAAACTCTAATTATCTTCATAGACTGAGTCTGAGTATGGATTTCCCAGTTCCACTTTGTAGCTTGTTAAGTAAGGGGATCTGCACAGAAATGGATTTGATTGAAAAGCTTGCAACTGTTTATACAGCACACTGCAAAATATTATGTTTTCTGACGACATACCAACTGCTTCTTCTGATATCACAATTTCTATCTTTGGGTTTAACCAGGTGGGCTATGAAACTAATGAAAGACTAACTATGCGTATTGAACAATTGATGGTTAATTTTCTGGAAACAGAATTTTATGAAGATGACATTGTGAATCTATATAGAATCCATAAGAACTGGGAGCATAGTAACCAGATTGTTTTAACACTAAATGATTTGTTAACAGAAAAAATCTTATTGGCTAACAACAAATTGAACAATCTAGGAATCTACTTTGTAGATTTGAATGCTTTACAAAGTATTCCTGCCACTCATGCTGAGCAGCACAATGAAAACATAAACACCTTGACGATTGTTGTCTTGTATAATGTAAAAAATTATTTATTAGTTGTTTTATGTAGTCTGAATTTTTGTGTGCTAAATGGAATGCCATTTGTTCTTGACAAAGGACAACTTTGAAAATAGGTCTATGACCTAAAGTTTGCTATCCTGTATAAAAATAATCATTTTTACTACTACTACTACTACTACTACTTGTATAATGTGGATGAGGTTAATAGATATGAAGCTTTGCATGACAAGAATGACTGACTTCCTGTGTATCCAGAGTTTGATAGTTTTAGTGATAGTTGTTCTAATAAAGTGGTTGATTTTCCTTTGAATACCTCTACTGTTGATTATCTGGAAAAATATAAAGAGCAAATAGGATTCTTATCTTGGAATATTGCAGGTATTGGGCCAGATATTCCAGACTTTTCCCTGGGGCTAAATTAACACTGCCCAGCAGGCAAACTTAGCCCGGAGCACAAAGCAAGCTGTATTCAAAAGGAATAGCTTGGGGCAAACAGCTTCTGAATACAGCATGGAAAAGAGGCCAGGCAAACTGAGGTGGGAGTGCAGAGCAAACTTAGCCCTGGAATAAGACAGCTCTGAATATAGCAACCAGGAAGTGCAAACCACAACAGCAACACAGTGCAAAGTGACGTGAAGGTAGGTAGAGGTGAACTATGTGGCCAATGTGTGTGCCATAAAATGTGCAGACCCAGTACAGCTTCAGGCAGCAGCACATGTGAAAGTACAGTGTTCAAAACTGTATAATATTCCCCGAACTGTTTGAGCAGTGCTAACATGTTTGTGCAGGTTTAGCGCAGGGTTAAACTGTTAGCCCGGTGCAAACCTTTGCCATATTCAAAAGTGACATGCAAATGAGCCTACTTACAGTGGCGTGAAAAAGTATTTGGCCCCTTCCTGATTTTCTCTATTATTGCATATTTGTCACACTGGATGTTTTCAGGTCTTTAGACAAAATATAATATTAGATAAAGGGAACCTGAGTGAACAAATAACACTTTTTTTTTTTACTTATTTCATTTGTTTAATGAAAAAAGTTAACCAACACCAACTGGCACTGTGTGAAAAGTAATTGCCCCCTAGTTAAATCAACCCAATTAAAGGGATAATTAGAGTCAGCTGATTGAACACAGCCAGGCTTGATTACAGCCAGCCCTGCTCAATATAAACCTCACTTATTTTGACCCTTACCATCAGAGTCATGTTGCCAGCACAAAGATTCAACAAGCAAATTATGCCATGATCAAAGGAAGTTCCTGAAAAGATCAGAAAAAAATGTGTTGCCCTCTATCAGTCTGGAAAGGATTACAAAGCTATTTCTGAGGCTCTGGGACTCCATCGAACCACAGTGAGCCATAATCTCCAAATGGAGAACACCTGGAACAGTAGTGAATCTTCCCAGGAGTGGGCGGCCTGCCAAAATTACTCCAAGGCGCGTAAAATCATCAGGAAGTCTCAAAGGATCCTAAAACAACTTCCAAAGAACTGCAGGCTTCTCTTGCCTCAGCTAAGGTCAGTGTTCATGACTCCACAATCAGAAAGAGACTGGGCAAAAATGGGCTTCATGTGAGTAGAAAGGAAACCACTGCTAACTAAGAAGAACATACAACGCTCGTTCTCATTTGCCAAGAAGCACCTGGATGATCCACAAGCCTTTGGGAAAATGTTCTATGGACAGATGAGTCCAAAGTGGAACTTTTTGGACGACATGGATCCCATAATGTCTCACGTAAAGCAAACACAGCATTCCACAGTAAGAACACCATACCAACAGTCAAACATGGTGGTGGTAGTGTGATGGTGTGGGAATGCTTTGCTGCCTAAGGACCTGGATGACTTGCCATAATTAAAGGAACCATGAATTCTGCTCTGTACCAGAAAATTCTTAAGGAGAATGTCTGGTCATCCTTCCGTCAGCTGAAGCTGAAGCGTAGTTGGGTCATGCAGCAAGACAATGATCCAAAACACAAAAGCAAGTCCACATCAGAATGGCTAAAAGAAGTAAAATTAAAGTTTGGAGTGGCCTAGTCAAAGTCCAGACTTAAACCCAATAGAGATGCTGTGGCAGGACCTGAAACGAGCAGTTCATGCTCGAAAACCTACCAAATGTTACTGAATTAAAGCAGTTCTGAGAGGAAGAGTGGGTTAAAATTCCTCCACAGCGATGTGAAAGACTGATATTGAATTATAGGAAGTGTTTGGTTGCAGTCATTGCAGCTAAATGTGGCATAACCAGTTATTAAGTGTAAGGGCAATTACTTTTCACACAGTGCCAGTTGGTGTTGGTTAACTTTTTTCATTAAATAAGTGAAATTAAAAAAAAAAAAACAAGTGTTATTTGTTCACTCAGGTTCCCTTTATCTAATATTGCATTTTCTCTAAAGACCTGAAAACATCCAGTGTGACAAATATGCAATAATAGAGAAAATCAGGAAGGGGGCAAATACTTTTTCACGCCACTGTAGGTAGACTCTGGGCAAACATCCAGGTTTGCATCTCATTATGCCCAGATTTGCATGCAGTTTGCACTGGGCTAACAGTTTAGCCTACGCTAAACCTGCACAAATGTGTTAGCGCTGCACAAACAGTTCACAGAATATTGTGCAGTTTTGACCACTGTACTTTCACATGCACTGCTGCCTGCAGCTTTACTGGGACAACACAGCATAGGCACAGATGGTTGTGGTGCTGCATGCAACTGTCACACTGTTGGTCATGCTTCAGTACACAGCAGACACTACAGTAGCAAGGAGACCAGTAGTGTGTTGTCACAGCACTGCCTATGGTGTGTAAGGCCGTGCTGATGACTGCACTATACACAGTGACAGGCCCAACATGCAGGCATTTATTGACAGTGGACATTACTGTTACACTGTTGTGTGACCAACACATGCTGCACATCTGGCATAGGATGCTCACAGTGACATATACATGTCCGGCTTTGTGTGCTGTGGCAGTTGTACAGCTGTGTGGTATGTGGCCGGGGGGGCATATATTATCAGAAAGGCACACTGGTGTTGGGGTATTCCCAATACTGGCCCATGTGCACTGCATGATGTGTCCCAGCCTTGTGGCCACACCTGTTCTGTGGCATAGCCTGGCCAGCCATACACTCTCCCATCAACATCCTCCATGCCCACAGTGCTGCATGTGTATGCTGGCATCTGTTGGTGTCCACAGAAGAGTGGTACACAGGTGTGTGCTGTATGGCCACACTGCCTTGCTGTCCACTAGTGGCAGGGTCACCACTTACTGCCTGGCATGGCTGGGACTGGTGGAAGATGATGGCATCATTGTGATGCCATCAGTGAGCAGCATGTTTCCTCTATGTCTGACTTTTTCTATGTGTCATATTTATTTGTTAGTTTCATGCAAAGACACGAAGAGCCGTGCAAACACCACGCAAAGCCATAATGTCATGCAAAGTTGATTGCCCAGGGTTAAGACTACCTTTTCCTGGGTGGTAATGTGCACTGTGCTAAGTGTCATGCTAAGTCATGCAAAACCACTTTGCTTGGTACTAGTCACTGAATATAGCATTGTGCCTGTATTCATGTACACATCCACTCAGTTTGCCCCTTGCATACATTATGATTTCGCCCAGCGCTAATGCAGTTTGCATGCACTATTTGGCCTTTTGAATATAGCAAACTTACACTAATCCTGCACTAAACCTGCACAAACAGTTTTTATCCAGCACAAAGTTTTTAATATCTGGACCCTACATATCTAAATGCTAGAGGTTCCACTACTATAGATCTTGCCCTGTGCTCAGTATATGAGTTCTTAAGATATTCACACTTGAAGGTTCTTCAAAGAACAGAACATGATCATATGCCTTTGTTAATTTACAGGTCCTCTAATATACCTACTGTGCATTCTGTAGAGGAAGTAGTAGATATTAAGAATAATAGAGTAAGCTGGGATAATATTTCAGTGGATAAAGTAGGTGGAGTATCTGATCAGTTTATAGAAACTATGATGGTACATCTACAAAATGATCTGGAACCAGAGTAAGTATATAGTACAATGTTGCAATTAGATTGTACTTGTATGGATACATTAATAAATAATACCACCAAGATCAAGATACATTATAAATATGAGAACTGGTTTAACAAATATTGTAGACAGGAAAAGAGAAAATTAAACAAACAATTAAGAATTACAAAAAGGGACCCCACAAGAAAGAATATAACAGATCTTTATTTGGCCTAGCTAACAAAGAAGATAAAACATTTTGGATAATGGTCTCTGGCACTGAAACAACTAAAACAAGATTGGATCTCAGTATCGCTCCTGATATATGGGTTGATTATTTCTATAAAATGTTTGGAATGAGAAAGTACAAATGGAGGCTGTAAGGCTGAATTCTGTGGGAACTTTAAGTGAGTCACAGCCTTTGAAAAAGGAATTGCTATTGATAGTTTAAAGAGAAATAAATCGCCAACGCCTGACAAATTTTCAATAGATTTTTGCAAATTGAACATAAATTGGTGGTCCCAGGTAGAGATGCAGCAAAGTAAAATTCCGCCCATGAAGTGGACTCAAAGTGATTACTTCATGTTAGTATTCCGCTATGTGAAGTGCCAATATTAAACCCTCCCTTCTCCACTTCACATTTGTTTTTATGACTTTGCATTGTGCACTCCACCTTATTCTGATTTAAGGCAGAATGAGAATTCACAAGCAGCCCACAGACATCGCATGGCTTACACAGTACAGGTCACCTGCTTCAGGCAGGCAAGCAGGAGGTTACCGACAGTGGTGGAGCCAGGTTTGAGAGTGTTTGGTAGCTGGGGTGAATTCAGTCAATTGTAGGCTTCACAGTGGTCACTAAACAGTGAATAAAGATCATGGTAGGGCACCACTACTCACACTGGGTCAGCCTGTAGGGGCAACCATCCCCCTAGCCTGCCCTCAAGCTCTGCCATTGATTACAGGCAAACTCATTCTGCAATGTTGGCTGACTTACACATTTTACATGGAGTGTGACAAATGTCTCTGCTCTGTGAATGGCTGGGGATGGGGTGTGAACGCGTGATGAAGAGTGGTGCTCAGGTGACAAGTCCCCAAATTAAGTTATTTTCCCAGTTTTATGAACCAACTGCATTAGACATACTGACCACCCCCACTGCTCCTCTGATCACCACTTGTCAAGATTTCTAAATCATAATTCTCCCCCTCATCATGCCTGTAGCAATCTTCTGGCATTATGTCATTGCTGCTGCAGACATTCCTACTTGGTCTTATACTCATGGAAGGGGATAACATGCTCAGTAAGGTTGATGACAAGGGTGAATGCCCCACTATGGCATTAGCTGCCATCTGGTGCTGGGTCCACAATGCCACGTGCCTGTTCTTAAGATGTGTATGCTGGCCCCCTGTGCCTAGATGACTCCCCTTTTTACCTCAACTCACACATGCATGGCAAAGCTGTCAGACTGCAACTGACTCATCATTTGCATCTTAGACAAAAAAATCTCAAACAATGGATTGTGATCCCTTACTTTTAACATGTCCCTAATGCTGCTTATTGGACTCCATTTTTTTTAACCCCTGAAATTGGGGGGGGGGGTGCTACATGATTTTTCAGGCTGGACACACTTGGACTCCAACTGACCACCATGACTACCTATGATTATTACTGGGTCTTCATCATTATCATTGACAGAAACTGCAAAATCACAACTTTTTTGAGGGGGGGGGGGGTAATGCCAACAAACCCAGACATAGCCGCCTTAACTTTCTTTTTCTCAGGTCCCAATAGGGGTCACTGACATCATCATCATCATCATAGTCATCAACATCATCAGCATCCACATTTTCAGCTTTGATGCTGTCATGTGTAGAACATGTTCGAACCACAGCATAATCATCATCATCATCACTTGATATTTTTGCACCACACTTAGAAACAATGGACAGGAAAGGCATGACCTCAGCAGCACTGGAAGAAATGTGACATTGTGAGTTATTGTTGTCAGCATCAGAATCATGTTCAGCTACCATGGGGATGTTAATGGGAAGTATGACATCATCTACACTGTCAGTCACAGCTTTAGACTCAATTATATTTTTTGAAATTGTTAACTGGTCAGAAGTGGAACTTAAGGCAGCAATACTCATGTCATCAGAAACAGCACTAACACCACCAGCTGGTACAACATCATCTCCTACAACAATAAGTGAAACTGCAGATTGCACTGTAAAAAACATTGATGGAGAAATACCTTTACTGACATCAGCTATGCACTTCTGAGCACTACCACATCCACAGACAATCTTGCCACTGGCAGCAGTGCCATGGCCAGGAACATCTTCGCTTTCACATCTCTTTGCAGGCATTTTAGGGGATCACCATAAAAATTCTAAACAAATTTAGATTTCTGAACTTTCAGTCTGGGCTGGTGGATGTAAAGCCAAAAAATAAAACTGTGGTTTGCAGATGGAGATTGGGTACTAAACAGATAGCACAGACAGATTAAGACTGCACTGTGCTCTCAAGAAGAGATGCAGACACAGTCACAAAATTACCTTTTTTTTCCTTAATTCTGTTTGTAGCCCTCCAGCATGTAACTCTCTTAGGCCACTGCACTCACCAACTTGCTCTACCACCTGCTGTGTTCCGCAGCCATCTTCTAGTTCATTATAGTTATCCAGGTCAGGAACACTACAACCCAGGGAGACTGTGGGGGCAGTGTCAGTGAACCAGCATTGGGCATGTGGCAGTGGCACTGGCAGGGACATTGCTTATCCAGTGCTGGAGGGGTATTTCTTGTGGTGGTGTAAGCCTGAGACCCCCTCCCTCTGTGTGGTGCACATCTGACAGTGTGGTGAATGGCAACCCTTCCTGCATCAGCCACAATCCTTACATGCAGTCCGACAGCTCAAGATGCCCTCTGGTCTCCACCTGGTGTTGCCAGAGTGCCAGACAACCCATGCCCTCCCATGCAGAGAGGAGAGCAGTCCAGAGGGTGCTCGATCTGTCTCGAACCCCTGCAGACCCCTGACTCCTGAGTTAGCTCCCAAACTCGGGTTGTCGGCGTGATGTGAGATGTGGCATCCAGCACCTCAACCCTCAGTGCCACTGAGCCACAAAATAACTTTAACCATTACTCACAAGTCATAATCTAATCTGGAAAATAATACCTTTTGCTGGTTGGGGAGGAGGTGCAGTGCTCTGCAGTAATAGTCCAAAACCAAGATACCACAAAGCAGTACAAAATCGTGCAGGTGCGGTGGATAGCGGGTTCATACTGCTGCAATTACTCTGTGGCATGATAAAAGGTGTCTAATTTGATAGCATGCATCACACACACACACAACACACACACACACACACACACACACACTGCAGTACAAGTAATGCATAGCAAATTGAACACTTCAGTAATCTAACCAAATATTTTAAACAAACGGAAATTATGCACTGCTACACCAGAACAATCAGCAAAAAAAAGTCAAGAATTATTGAAAATATTACTGTGTGTACATTAACACAGTTACACAAGAAAAATATAACCAAAACAGAAAGACTGTCCTTTTCTCCAAGTTAATCTACCTACACCACAGATACTCCCCTCTCCCAAAGCACACTTCAAGTGTCTGTCAGCAAACAGATGGAATGTTCCAAATTAACATTCAAAATCCACACACAAACAATAAACACTTGTTGATATGAGCACAGGAGGGTTTCTTACAATCGATGTACTAAATTTTGAGCAAACAAAATTACTCAAAAAGGCTTTTTTAACAGCGTTTAGAGGTTTTGATATGCAGAGCTCTGAAAGCAAACTGACTCCAGCTACCACTACACACACAATATCCAGAACCGAAGCTGTGCAGAACAATCTTGAGTCCATGTGACCTGCAATCCCATGAATCACTGCAAAACTCACCTTGGAGCTCAACTGCAAGGAGAAATGATGTGAAGTACATTGATTTCTATGTACTTCATATTACAATTGGTGCAGAAGTGGTTGGGGGAAGGCAAAGTAGTTTGAAGTCATTGGTTTCGGTGAACTTCACATTCCTCATTATGACTTCAAGTACTTTGCTTCACATTGTGGATTACTTCACAGATTCTGCATTACTCTGTAAATCACTTCATGGAGCAAATTTTGGCCACTTTGCCCAGCTCTAGTCCCATGTTCTTACAGATTTATTTAACAACTGATGATGTATGCATATTTCCCTCCAACTTGGTTTGGCAGTTATATATTACCTAGTCATAAAAAGTTCTAATTTAGATCATGGTAATGATAGACTAATCAGTTTACTGAATGACTGTCAAAGTTATTTGTGAAGGTACTTTTGGATAGATTAACTATCTGGCTTGAACAAAACAAAATACTATCCCAGTTATAAGCTGGTTTCACCAAAAGTAAAGGCACTGTCGCACAATTTTTTTTACTAGATTATCTGCTGGAAAAATATTGTATTATTAGAAATCAACCACTCTTTGTTGCCTATGTAGAATTTTTGTCTGCATTAAACTCTTTATTAAGATCACTGTTATGGGAAAAAATTTCAAAAAATAGGTATAGATAAGAACTTAATCAATTTAATTAGAAGAATGCATACAGATACCTGGGTGCAAGTTAAATATTCAAAATAACTTAATAAATAACTTTATTTTTTAAGCACCTTTCAAGATATCAAGGCGCTGTACAAAGTTAAAAACAGAATTCATAAACAACAAATATAATAATAATAATAACACAATGGATCCATATAACTATATATTACTGATAGGCCTGATGCTACAAAAAGGTTTTAAACACTTGTTTTAATCCCCCCACAGTCACGCAGTCCCAAAGCTGATGGGGTAGAGAATTCCAGAGGGTATGGGCTGCAAACATAAATGCTCAGGCCCCAGAAGATTTCAAAGTCACCTTTTTGGAATCTCAAGCAACACCTTGTCAGCTGAGTGGAGCTGTCACACAGGGCAGTAAGGAACAAGAAGTTCTTTCAAGTAGTCAGGGCCAAGTCCATGTAGGGATTTTTTAAGTCAGTAAACCAGCTTTGTAGGTGATCTGACACTGAATCGGCAGCCAGTGTAGATCTTGCAGCACCAGAGTAATATGCAGAGACCGGGAAGTCACCATCAGCAATCATGCTACAGCATTCTGCACTAGCTGCAAACAGTGGATAAAAACCCCAGGAAGCCCTAAGTATAGGGAGTTGCAGTAGTCAAGGCATGAGGCCACAAAGGCATGGACCAAGATAGGCAGATTGCAGGATGGAACAAGGTGCGTGACCCTGGTGATGTTCCTAAGATGATAAAAGGCAGACTTGATGACTGCCGACAAAAGGGGGGATCTGACTGATAAGATCAAGAGAAATCTTGGAGTCTGTCAGGGCTGTGTTCTGGCTCCAACACTGTTTAATATTTATATTAATGATATTATAACTGTGCTAGAGAATCATGAACAACATGCCCCCAGAACTGGTAGTCTCAAAATACCAGTGCTTTCATACGCAGATGATCTTGCAATAATACCCACCAGTAAACTGGGTCTACAGAATGCCCTGAACTTGATGGAAGGTTTATGTATCGCACATAATTTAAAGTCTAACACTAGCAAGATACAAGTTGAAGTTTTTGGAAGTACTAGACAATATAGATCCATGTATCTTCCCAACAAAAAATTGAAATATGTCAATGAATATCAATATCTGGTGGTTCAGATCTAGAGCAATCTGAAATGGAATAAACATATTAAGCATACCATCAAAGAAGCAAAAAATATAATAACATCTTTAAACAGGTTTACGTATTTATTTGGTAGATGTACAGGTATCCCATTTATAAGGACCATGCATGCCAAAGTAATTTCACAAATTCTTTAGTCAGTAAAAGGTTGGGATGTAGCCAATACCATTTATACTGACTCAGTCATAAATGCTGCATATTACTGAAGTATATTGCAATAACAGATTGCTCAGAGTTCTGCTAGGTACTCCAAATGAGCTGGTTAGATTTCAGCTGGGTCAATCTAGCCTCAGCTATATGATTCAAGCAAGGCACATTAATTTTGGTGTAAAAGCTAAGACAACTATGTCAGATCAGCTTATTAAAGCATGTACAAAGGAGAAAGAAAAATTATCCTGATATAATACTTCAAGCTGATAAAGTACACATTCACAAAAATATCACCAACAGCTTAATCTGGTTCAAGGTCAGTTGGCATTCATCTGTATCCCCCTTCCCCAGGTCGTGCACGAAAATAGGCAGAATTTGTCAAGTGCACTTACCCATTAAACAAAAACTAAATAAATAAAGTATGGTAGAAAGATTTTTGTTATACAATGGATTAACATACTTAAGGCAGTGGGATGAACAAAATATTAATATAAGTCAAACATAGATTAGGTTCATAATAAAGAAACTGTAATAAACTTCTAGACAGAAAGATATTGTTGACTTAAAACAAATAAAAAACCTAATTGGTTGGTGGGTAATATCACAGGCTTAAAGCCTTATCTGAATGTTGTAAAGAACACTGAACATAAGGTAGTCTTGACCAGATTCAGATTTGAAACCTTCACAAGTAAGGTATTGCAGGTAAGATATAATGAAGAACAACCCATATCTAAACTATAGTATGCCATTGTAACATGCAGGAAGTTGAGGATCTTAAGCATGTTACATTGAGATGCCAATGGTATGACAATCAGAGGAATAAATACTTGAGGAAATACTTAACTGTCTGCAATATGCTTGTTAGGTTTATGTTGGATTTATTATTCAACTCATAAAATGTAGAATTACTTACAAACCTTGCTCTTTATCTAATCATCATTATGAAGACTAAAGAGAGGAGCATGGCTATGCTGGCACCTTGTGGTGCTAATAGCACTAGTATAACTTGGTCCCCATAGTTCCATCTTACGTCAACTGTACAATATGTAATACAATATTATTTACTGTATTTGCTATAAACTTGTTACTGTTGCCTGGGGGGGTAGTAATGCTCTTTATAAAATGTGGTGGTATCCTCTTCTTATGTGTTAGCTACAGAATATGTATTAACATATAGGTTTTATCAATCAGCCTCTGGGCTATTAGTTGGTTTTATGTATGTGTTTAAATGTATTTCAGTGTGATATGACAATGTTTGCTATGTATGATATTTTTTTTTTCTTTCTTGAAATAGCTATAGCCAATCAATAAATCATTACATTAAAGATGGATACACCTACCAGTGGGAAAGGACTCACAGAGACTGTACATATTGGAAACACTGTGAGTATGCAGCCACCAGGTGTAAAGGCCTTGCACTGACTATCGTAGGTGAACCACCTTCTGTTTCGGGTACCCATAACCATGTGCCCGACACCATGGTGGTAAGTGTCTGGAGGGTGTGGGCCACCATGAAGCAGCAGGCCAGGGGCCAGCAGATCATGATGGCCTGCTGCTCAGGGGTGAGTGAGGCCATGGCGGTGTCTTACCACCTGTACCCCTCCTGAAGAGAGCAGCTCAACATGTGTGGCACAGTGTCTGGAGGGTGCCAGGGGACCCAACGTGCATCAACAAGCTATCCATTCTGGAGGAATACAACAGGACATTGGCCAGTGAGCCATTTCTGATCCATGACTCTGAGAGTACCAGTGACACAGGTTCTTGCTATTCTACACCAGCAAGAACCTCAAATTCCTTGCCCACAGCCCCTCCTGACCAGGGGACGGCACCTTCAAGTGCCATCCTAGTCTATTTCAACAGTTCTACACCATGCATGGTTTACATGATGCCATGGTATTGTCCATATTCATGATGAAGAGAATGGTGGCAACATACATGGAAGTATTTACCAAGGTGGCACAGATATGCCCTTTAAGCGGTCCTCACCACATGCCAGACTTTGAGATGACTGCCTACAGAGCATTGTGGTATATCTTTCCACAGGTGGACATGCAAGGGTGTTTCTTTTTCCTGTGCCATTGTGTGTGGTGGCAGATACACCAGCATTTCGAGCTGATGCACCTGCACATCAGTGATGATGTGTATCCAGTTCATCTCTACATGCTGCCAGTTCTTGCTTTCATGCTCCCCAAGGATGTGTACACCACCTACAAGAGGCTCCAAAGCAGGCCATACTTTACAGAGCATGAGAAAACACTTGCCATGGTCCTTAATTACTTTGAGGACACCTGGCTAGACTGGCCTTTCTGCAGTGGGCATTGTTGCAAGCTGTTGTTCCCCATCCTTGCGTGGAACTGCCATGCATCCATCAGGGAAGGGATACTACATACTAACAATGTCATCAAAGGCTGACACAGGGCCTTCAATGCCCTCCTGGGCACAGCACACCCCACCCTGTGGTAGTTCCTAGATGTTCTGCCGGGGGGGCAGGACACAGTGGCTGATGGAAGTCAAGCTGTAACAAACCTTGTCTGGCCAGGCTGTCGGGCACCCCTCTAGAAGGTGGAGGGACAATATCTGCTAGATCTACAACCATGTTGCCAAGTACACAACACACAGCTACAGGGACTACCTGATGGGGCTAGCACTGAACATCAGCTTCCAGGTGTGAGCTCTGGGGTGTGTGTTGGGGGGTCACTGTCATCAGCCCCCTATGTATCCCCCATAGCTGCCACTGGTTCCTCGTGCCTATACTGAGGCTTGGTACCCTGTTAATCACATAGCCAGGAGTCTCTGCTGTGTTCAGGTGGCCAGTGTGGTCAGGTCTGCCATGTCACATTGGTGTGCATCTTTATGCTTTGCCTGGTGTCCCTGTAGTTTACTGACTGCCTGAGTGTGCTTGCCTGCCATTCATCTGTGATGTGCATTCTTCTGCATAATCAGGTTGCTGTCCACCAAAGGCTGTTCAACTGTGTGTGTATGTATGTCTCATATGCCTCAGACCCTGCCTTGCTTGCCGCTGTGTCTCCAGATGCTGTTCACCTGCTGCCCAGTGTATTGACCTGCTGCCATCAATATCTCCTGCACCATGGGGCAGGGGACCTCCTGATCTTGGGTCACTCCCTGTAGTGTCCATCAATGGTGCAGCATTTAGTGGCTGGTTGTGATTGTGTCCATTGTGGTGTCTGTGCTGGGTGCCGCATCAATGTACTGTCCCTCGGTCTGGTTTGTATTGGTATTCTGTGTGGTGTTATCCCAGTGTCATTGTGGGGGTCTTCAACAGAGTTTCTATCAATTACGTGGTGCTTCCCCAGATATTTAACCATATTCTTTAAGATCCTGAAATGCCATTCATCAAGTCCAGGGGTGGTGTTAAGTTTAATATTTTCCAGCAGATCCAAAATCTGTTTTATTGTAAACTTCTTTGGGAAGGAACAGTTGTTTGGTAATATAGTATCACAACGCAAACTCACATTGAACACAGAGACAAAGTAGTCATTAGACAGCTCTGCCATTACCTTGGGGACCGATGTGTCAACTGAACTATTCGATAAGGGACCAATAACCTGGGATAAGGATTTTTTGTTATTTATATTTGTAAAGAAAGCCTTGTTGTTATCCTTGGAAAGGGCTAATCTACAGCACATTCCAGATCTGATCGCTCCTTCTTGATCATTTTGTTACAAGAAAACAGTTAATATCTTAAATAGCCCACCCCACAAAGCCTTATCCCCCGATTAGGCTTTTTATAATAGGAACCCATTTTTTATGTAGCTTTACTTACTGAACTTTATTTGCAAAAACTCAGTGAAGATGGAACATGCCAGATGCTGTGAGCTGTCATTTCATGTAACTGTGTGGCGCCACACCAATCACTTCCATTGAAAAGCATGGAAGCGATCGGTGAAGCCCTGCACTGTCACATGAAATGACGGTGTACAGCATCCACTATATTCCCTCTTTCAGAGTTTTTGAAAATAAAATTCAGTAAGTAAAGCTACATTAACAAGCATTTGTCAATGCCGAATGTTGTTTGCTTGTATGTGCTGTTTAGGTATTTGGAAGTGACAGTTTCATGCCTTCCTCCCAAGACATCCACTGTGTCTTTCTGTTCAGTATTCACAGAAGAGTGGGAGAGGCAAGGGCCACAGCAGTACAGCAGTTGCCAAGGGGGTAAAGAGGTGGACAATAGTCCATTCAAAGGCAAAAGAGTCCTGCGGGAGCTCACTAAATTGAAGGGTAGACAAAGTGGATGGAACCAGATGGCATAATGCCCAAGGATATTAACAGAACTGCGAAGGGAAATAGCAGTACCTCTGGCAGCCATGTTAACTGAGTCATTCAACATGAGTGAATTGGAGGAGGGCACATGTGGTCCCCCCTACACAAGTCCGCAGCAGGGAGGAGGCAGGGAACAATAGGCCATTCAGCCTCACCTCAGTAGTGGGAAGATCATGGAGACATTGCTTAAAGAAAGGATAGTGGGGCATCTAGATGCCCCGGAACCAGGACCATAGACAACATGGATTCACAGTGGGGCCATCATGTCAAATAAATCTGGTTGATTTATTTGACTGGGTGACAAAGGAAGTGAATCAGGGTGGGGCAGTGGACAACGCTTACCTTGATTTCAGCAAAGCCTTTGACACCATCCCATATAGGAGGCTGATAAACTAGCTGGGTAAGCTGGACATGGGGGAAAGATGGTAAACTGGGTTAGAAACTGGCTAACAGACAGGAGGCAGAGAGTGGTGGTAAATGGTATGCAGTCTAGGGAGAGGGGGCGACTAGTAGGGTGCTGCAGGGATCGGTCCTGGGGCCAGTTCTGTTCAATGTCTTCATTAGTAATACTGCAGAACATCTGAAGGGAATTTTTTCACCAAATTTACAACATAGCCATTTTAAGACCTCTGCTCATGAACAGTGTCATTGTGATTTTCTTAATTTGTCCCGTACATTGATTTCGCACACCGACTGCGCCATTGTGTGCTACATGAGCAGAAACATGTTTTGGGTGAGATATGAAAATGGCAGCTGTACTACTCATAAGAAGGTGTGATAAAATGGCAATGTTGGAAATCTGGAGTGAAAATATTGAAATTTCGTGAACTTACGAGCCTGCGTAGGAACTGAGCAATGCACGCTCGTAAAACAGTCATTATTTTGGAATTTTGGCACCAAATTTTCAACATGGAGTTTTTGGAACCCCTTCTCATGAGTGATGTCACTGTCATGGCATTATTCAGGCCCGAAGGGTAATTTTGCGCAGCGACTGTGCAGTGACTGCGAAATCACCCTTCGGGCCTGAATAACACCATGACAGTGACATCATTCATGAGAAGGGGTCCCAAAAACCTCATGTTGAAAATGTGGTGCAAAAATTCCCAAAAATGCCCGAGATATGCAACAAAGTTGAAACCCCCCATCTAGCCCATTATACAGCTTACTGGCATTTCCTCAGTTCGTGGTCGGCTTTGAAGAGTGCAGACATGTTCCGGTCCACCGAAGATCATCGCGCGGAGTCCGAGTAAGTATGGGGTGAGGGGTGGGGAGGCTGGGTGTGCAATGGGTGGGTGTGGGTGAGTGGGGGTTGGGAGATCGAAAATGATTCATTGGGACGTTTGCCACGCTGGGTGGGCTCCCAGCATGGCACAAGGACGATGGGCGTTCAGCCAATGGGGACTGGGCATCCCTCTGACCATGGCATTTGTTGCCATGCTGGGGTGGGCTCAGCGTGGCACAAGGACAGGTGGTGTTTGCTCCGACAGAGTTGGGCACCCGTCGGCCAAGGATTGCTTGCACACTGGGGTGGGCTCCCAGCATGGCACTAGTACTGGGAGGACACAGCTCAGCCCACGGGGATTGGGCACCCCGTCAGCTATACAGTGCATGCGGGGAGCAGGGGCGTGCACGCCTGTGGGTGTCTGTGGGGGGGGAGCTGCGCATGAGCAGCCGATATCTTATCAGTGCTCACTGAAATGTACCTCCCCTTTCAATCAGGGAGACAACATTGCATTTTGGAGTGTGTCATAGACAGCTCCAAAATGCATTGGCTTACAGGGGCCATGCCTGCCAACACACTGACTGAATTGGAGAAGGAGGTGACACACCTCCCAAATCTCCGATGATGGCACTATGTTTCTTGCACATGTGTGCAAGCAACATAAAAATGGTCTCCTATTCTAAAAAGCCTAATCGGGGGTAAGGCTTTGTGGGGTGGGCTATTTAAGATATTGATTGCTTTCCTTTAAGCTTTCTTAACTCCCTTGCTGTAATTTGAAATTATTCCACCTATAGGTTTTTTTTTTTATTTCTTGAGTATTTTTTTCTTTGACTTTAATTTGTTTTGAACAAACTTTGTGAACCATATTGGACCATGCCCCTTACTATTATATTTCTTTATAAAAGGAATGTCCACGGGCCTTACACAAAATGCTTAAATATGCTTTACAAGGACTTCTGGAATGACCAGACAATCTAAAGCTTTATCTATCTGTTAATAAAGAAAAACTAAAAATACACTCCTGAACAGTGCTGTAGCCCAAGGGAGCTACCCTGAAACTACAACACCCAGGTAAATTCCTGTGTAGTGCAGTCTAATGCAGGAATCCCTCATTCACCACCACAGCTCACAGTGCTTCAAATGATGAATTTGTAGTGCAGACTGAGCAAGCCTTGTCCTTCTACTTCCAGTGTCAGATGCACATATCTGTTGAAATAATCAAGTAAATTTCTCCAGTTGCTAGAAGCAAGGCAAGATATAGTCTGTGACCCAGAAGTAAACTCCCTTGGTTAACTGAACATCCACTGGCCCTAGCCTACACAAAATACTTAAAAGTGCTTTATAAGCACTTCTGGTATGACTGAGGTCTATCTAAAGCCTTATTTGGCTGTAATAAAATAAAAATACACTCCAAAGCAGTGCAGTAATCCAAGGGCAGCTACCTGGAAACTACAATATACTGGAAACTTATTGTGTACTACAGTATAATGCAAGGACCCCTCATCCAACATCACAGCCCACAACGCTTCAAACAATGAATTTATAGTGCAGACTGAGCAAGCTCGGTCACTCTTCAGCCAGTGTCAGACACACATATCTGTTCAACTAATCAAGTCAAAGGCATGAGGAGGAAATTTGGGATCCTTATGTAGGCACTGCCAGAGTAGCTCATATTTCTGAAAAGCGCAATGTAAAAGAGACTATTATTGACTCTCAGCAGCTTCAAAACTTACTCAAGGAATTAACAGAGCTGAAAGCAAGAGCTCATAGTATTGCAGAGATGGTAAAATGCCAGACTTCCTGAACACATCCTGCAAATGCAGTCAGTGAAGCCCAGACAACAAAAAAAGGTTCAAATGCTCAAATTCCTAATGGGGAATCAAATAGTGATATGTTGAAAGAAATGAAAGAATTGAGAGCTTTTGTAAGTGACCATGCTCAACCCTTCCATCAACGTTCATCCTTGAGAAGGCCTAATAGAACTGAAAGTACATTCAGACAAACAGATGACTCTACGCCTTGACAGTATGGTACTAGTAAGCAAACTGAGGAACCTGCTCAAACCCCAAATCCAGGTCCTAGTGTTTTCTGCTACCATTGTGGGGAGGATGGCCATACAAAAAGGGTTTGCCATTTCCCTGAAGATTTGTGTAAAGTAACTATCCAGCTATTTAAACAAGTCAAACAAAGTAATATAAAGCGTTCAGCTAAGTCTTCATACAAACATTATGTGACAAAATATGCAGTTCATCCATCTGCCAATACCTCTCCTGATTGGGTGGAATTGATAGATCTCTCTATGGAGACCACTGTGCATGAGGAAGGGATCCCTGCCAGAGCAGTACTAGAAAGTGGGTCTCAAGTAACCATAATTTTCAGACTGGTATGATCAGCATTTATCTAACCACCTACTGCAACTGCTTGATGACCTACATGTTTGGGGACTGAGTGAAAAATCTTATCCATACCTTGGCTGCCTTAATGTGTGACTTTCTTTCCCATCCTCCAGTGCAGGCATGGGGGACCCTGTAGACACATTAGCCTTGGTGTACCCTCCCTCTGTACTGTATGATAGCATTCCTCTGTTAATTGACACTAATGCATACACATTTGGTTGCCTTGCCAATTATGCCAAGAAAGAAAACAGAAAAGAACTGGAAGAGCCCTGCATATCCATGCTATTGTGAAGAATGTCTATGAACTGCAACATCACCCTAAAAAAAAGATAAGAATGAACCTGTTGGAATTGTGTGGAAAAAAGACCCTGATACTATCATGCTACCCCCAAATGCTGAATGCAGTATCAGTGGAGAAGTCCAGTTGCAGAAAGATGTGACCAACCAAATACTCATGCTGGATGCTCCTGAAGATGATAAACGCTTATGCCAGATGAGTAGTCATACAAGTCCACAATGTTACAGACAGAGAAATTAAGATGTATTGAGGCTGCATCCTGGCAAAGTTTATTGTTCAGACACAGCTGTACTGCCATCTTAAAGAAGAGTGGAGAAGAATGTGAAGTGTCTGAGGAGATGTTTGATTTCAGAGGCTCTCCTATTTCAGATGGCTGGAAGACCTGAATGTGTAGGAAGCTGTCTCAGAGGACTGAAGTGTTTTGCCTCAGAGAGTTGGACATGGGATGTGTCACTGGTGCTGAACAATAAATTTGCCTTCACAGTGAATGTCCTTTTTGAGAAACATCTACAACACTAGCACCTGTTGACACAGATGATGTGAAGTGTCACCTCAGAGAAATGATATCAGTAGGAATAATCCAAGAGTCACAGAGTCCCAATGCATCCTCAGTCATAGTGGTACAAAAGAAGAATTGCAAAGTAAAAATGTGTGTGAACTACAAAACACTAAATAAAAGATCAATTCCAGACCAGTACGCTATGCCATGCCTACAAGATGCATTGACTTGTTTGATTGGGAGAAAGTGTTTTTTCATCCTTGATTTATGCAGTGGGTAAAATCCCAATGGCCCCTGAAGATCAGGAGAAGACTGCATTTATTTGCCGCTTAGGATTTTATGAGTTCTTCAGAATGCCTCATGGAATCTTGGGTGCACCTGTAATTTTCCAAAGACTCATGGAGCATTCAGTGGGTGACATGAATGTTCTCGAATGTCCAGTCTATCTTGATGATGTTACTGTGTTCGGGAAGACACTTGAAGAACATGAAACCCGCATTTTCAAAATGCTTGACAAACTTGAGGATTTTGGCTTCAGATTCTCCATAGACAAATGCTATTTTCTTCCAGAGTTCTGTGAAATATGTGGGTCATATTGCGTCTTTCCAGGGAATGCAAACATATAATTGCAAGGTAGAAGCTTTAACAGACTGACTAAAGCCCAACAACCTTAAATAGCTACAAAGATGTTTAGGATTTTGTGGATATTACCATCAATTTATTAAAGATTACACCAAAGTAGTGTGGCCTTTGCTAAATGTGACCAAAAGGTACCCACCCACTCACAAAAAGTTTAAGAAAGGCACAATAAAGAGAAATATACTTTAAGCTACATGAGCCTTTTGGTCAAGATGGATTCCTGAATGTGATATTACTTTTGAAGAAATCATCTACAGGTTAAATCATGCCCCAGTGCTAGTCTATGCTAGTCAAACCCTACCTGCTTCATACAGATGTTAGCCTAAGTGGCATATGGGCTGTGCTTTATCAAGTGTACCCTGAGGGGTTGCACCCATTAGCTTTCACCTGCATAAGTTTTTCACCTTCAGAAAAGAGCTACCTCTTCACAAACTACAATTTGTTGCCCTCAAGTGGGCCATAGTAGAGCAAATTCATGAGTACTTATATCAAGCAAAATATCCTATAAAACTGGTAACAATCCATTAACCCATGTTCAGACTTCAGCTAAGCTAGATGCCACTGTGCAAAGATGGCCCTCAGCCCTCTCCATTTACGACTTTGTAGTAGAATATCGACCAGGCTTGAGTTATACTAATGCAGATGCCCTATCTTGTAGTCCTTCCACATACTACAAAAGGATGTGAATCTCTGAGCAGTCAGTAAAAGCATTATGTCACAAATTTGACAAAGATGAGTCATCAATCACAGACAATGTTGATTGTCTGGTGGATTGCCTGGGATCACCAGATATCTGTGTACCAGTGACCTACAGTAATTTTGCTTATCTGGACCAAAGGTTTTTGCCCCAATTGATGAAAGCTGACTTACAGAGGGAACAAAATTGTGACCCTATAATGTGGAAAAAAGTTGTCTCTATTTTGAAGAAAGGACAGGATAGCTCCACCATGCATTTGTTGCTGCATGAATGATACAGACATAAGTTAAGAGAGCAATTGCTGTACAGAGAAAAAAAACAATGCATGAGGTGATTTAATCAAAAGACAACTGGTCTTGCCCTCAAAGTTCATGTTTTTTGTACTAAAAGCCCTGCATAATGACATGGGACATTTGGGAATGGAGAGAACTAAGCACTTGGTCCAGTCACATTTCTACTGGCCTAAAATGAGCTTAGATGTTAAAAGCTATTGCAAGAAGAATATATACCTTATTGTTACAGTCAAAAGATATTGCAAGAATTTCAGCAGATGCGCACAAAGAAAATCCCAGCCTCAGAGAGCAGCTCCATTGGTCAACACAGTAACCAGTGCCTAGTGTTCTGTCTTTCTCTTACAGGCATGGCTGCTGATGCTCTACATAGAGAAACATACATAGAAACATAGAATTTGATGGCAGATAAGGACCACTTGGCCCACCCAGTCTGCCCATTTCCCTATCTACTGGATAAGCTGCAGATCCTAGTTAACCAGCAGCCTACTTCTTCTCACCCCACCCCCCAGAATTGCCTTATGACTGTCCCATGCATGCTTGAATTCCACCACTAATTTTGACTCCACAACCTCCTCCGGAAGGCCATTCCATGCATCCATAACTCTCTCTGTGAAAAAATACTTCCTTAAATTACCTCTGAGCTGCCCCTCCTCTATCTTCAAATTGTGCCCTCTTGTTCTTGCACACCTCTTTTTTTGAAAGATGCTACCCTCTTGGACTTTGTTGATTCCCTTGATTCCCTTGAGGTACTTGAAAGTTTCTATCATGTCCCCCTTCTCCCTCCTTTCCTCGAGGCTATACATATTAAGCTCCTTAAGGCTCTCTTTATATGTCTTCCGGTGCAGACCCTGCACCATTTTAGTTGCCCTCCTCTGGACAGCTTCCATCCTGTCTATGTCTTTGCGGAGATTGGGTCTCCAGAACTGCACACAGTACTCCAGATGGGGTCTGACCAGCTGTCTGTACAGAGCGATAATAACTTCCTGTTTTCTACTGGTGATGCCTCTCCCTATGCATCCCAGTATCCCCCCAGCCCTCCTTGATGCCCTCTCACATTGCTTGCCCACCTTTAGGTCATCTGATATGACTACCCCCAGGTCCCTTTCCATTTTTGTTGTTGTTAGTATCTCACCCCCCATTGTGTACTCTTCCCCTGGGTTTTTGTTTCCCAGGTGCATTACCTTGCACTTCTTAGCATTGAATCTAAGCTGCCATACATTTGACCATTCCTCTAACCTTGCCAAGTCCCTTCTCATCCTTGAACTCTGCTGGAATCTGTACTCTCCTATAATCTCAGCAGTGATTTCAGTGATCATTCCAGGCACAGTTGACAGTCTCAGGGGAGCGGCCCAGAACCTCCACATTGGCAGCGCTTGCAAGGAGCATCACAGGCTGAACTGATTTTTTTTTTACTCCCGTATGTGGGGAAGCACAGAATCTCTGGTCTCAGTGAGGGTAAAAGGGCTGTCATCAAGCGATGATGTCCACCAGATTGCTTAATCAGGAAATTCCATGGAAAGAGCACCAATACATCAAAGGACAAGGGGATTTAAATTGAGATCCCCTTTTCCCTGTGCTTGAGAAGGGCTCACACTAGGAGACACTGCTGCCAATGTTACAAACTCTGCTGGAAGCCATAAACTCCTACTATCTCTGTGGTGACTTTGACACTCATTCCTGGTGCAGTTGAAAGTCTGAGGGGAGTGGCCCAGAACCTCCTCATTAGCGGCACTTGTGAGAAACATCACAGGCTGAAATTATTTTTATTTTTATATTTTTACTCCTGTAGGTGGGAAACAAAAAATTGTCCATTCTCCTTCCCCCATTCCCACCCTTCTCTGGGCCATCTACTGATGTACACCACCAGGACTGCCCATCTCCACAACAGGAAGGGAAAGGTATAGTGTCACTATTTCTGTCTCATAAAATGCCACCATTTCCTTTAATCCTTCAGCTGGGTGAATCTTAATTTCATTATGCTCATCGACAGTTCTAGCCTAATACAACAAAAACATCCTTATAGGGGCAAAAAAAAAAATAAGAAACAAACAAAAAAAGGTGCTACTCTGTAGAGCACAGCACCTTTCTATGGCACTCACAACTGCACAGTATCACACCTCTCCATCAGCAACACTTCCTGCCCCAAGGCAGATCGAGGATCTATTTTAAAAAAAACATTCCCTTCCCTTTTGTCCACACCTGTTTCAAAGAAGGGACCATCCATCTACTCCTCCAGCAAAATACAAGAACACAAAAAGCCAATATATTTGTTCGACTGTTTTTTTTTTTCGCTTTTGTCCACACCTCAGCCCTCAAAGAAAATGAGTCTCATAAATTGCCAGTGGTGTAGATCTTCTTTTCAGAAGGCATGTATACTGGCACTAAGGCACTGTTCAACATGCTGGACAATAAAGGAACTAAAAAAATGGCTCACAGAGGCCTGGAATCACATAACATATCTCCATCACCTCTTAAGGAAGAGCCAACCCACTGGCCCCCATTCACCACACCACCTCCTCCAAGGAAGCAGCCCATGCAGTCCTTGAGCATCTGGTACTGGAGAAAGGCAGGTGGTAAGAAGGAGCAGGGACAGGTTCCATAGGTCTCAGGAGCAGTTCCTAAATAAGGATACATGAATCCCAACATCAAACAGATTTGCACCCTTGGCCAGTGCAATTAACAAGAAGGAGGGTCAAACCTAGTCCAGTTAACAAATGTACAAGTTCAAACCAAAACATAAATTCTGGAGATGCCTCAAAGGAGCAAAACATCAGGGAAAATATGAAAATTGTTACTGTTGTGGATTCCCTGATTCAAGGAGTGAAATTCCACCTAACTTAGAACTCTGATACTCAAGTAACTACCAGGCACCTACACAGGGCATCTGCAAAGAGAGAGATTCTAACTGTATTGACCATCTCATATGCAGAGAAAGAAAGTGTGCTGGTGTTTTCACCCACCTTGGCCAAACAAGCTGTCAAATCAGTCAGTTAAGGAGACTAAAAAAACATTTATCTCATCTAGGGGAAAAATTATTATTACAATCACTGATCATTGCCTAATCAGAGGTCCTACCAGTATGGGACAGAGGAGGCAGCATGCAGGAAATCCATAAAGAGGAAATCAAGGAGCTGTATGTTTGGCTCCAAAACTTGTGCCTGGAAAAAGGATACCTCTTCATTGAGGACTGGTGGGACTTATGGGATAGGAATCTCTTCCATTACAGTGGCTTGCACCAGACTAAAGAAGGCACTCAAGCTCTAGGACAGAAATTAAATGTCTTCATGGACCATTTAAACTAGGCACTGGGGAGAGGCCACAAATACCAAACACAATTCACTACCCCTCACCATAAATTCACCTTATCAGAGGGGACAAAGAATGAGCAGGAAACAGGATAGGTTGCTTTAAGGGAACAATACTGGAAAAGGTTCAATATTGCAACAGGACCCCAAAAGAGGTGAAAAACAGATCTGGAAAGCCATGTACATAAATGCACACAACCTAGCAAACAAAATGGATGTCCTTACAGCTATAGTTGTACAGGCAGATCTGGGCTTGGTCACCATCAAGAAGATATGGTTTAAGGACAACCATGATTAGGAGGTAACTATTCTGGGATACTGCCTTTTTTGACGGGATAGATTGGGAAGAAAAGGGGCTGGGGTGGCAATGTACATTAGGGATGAAATAAAAGCTGCCATGGCCCAGGACACTGACACTGAAGCTGAGGCTCTTTGGGTTACTCTCAAGGCCAGAACAGGCACAGTTACTAGAGTAGGAGTGTTGTACAGACCCCCAACAATCAGCTTGCATAGAACAAGGGGGTATTAGAATCCACTTACAATATGAGTAATAAGGGGGTCATAGTATTGGTGGATGACTTCAATTTACCAGACATAAATTGGGGAAACCATTCCACTGCTACAACAAGAAGCAAATACTTCCTTGACATCCTGCACTTATCAGTGCTAAGACAGTTTGTCAAGGAACCCATAAGGGGGGTTGCCATCCTTGACTTCTTACTCACCAACAGTGACATCTCATCAAGGGTAGAAGTCGAGCGCAACCTACAATCTAGCGACCACCAGATGTTGTGGTTCTAGGTTAAAATGCAAAATGAAATCAAGCACACAAAAACTAAAATCTTGAAATTTAGATGCACAAATTTTGATAAAATGAGAGAAAAGCTCAGACTTAACCTGGCTAAGTTAACATAGTCAGAGGGAGTAAATAAGTATTGGGTATATCTAAAGGAAGCTAATATCACAGCATCAAAACAATGTATGAAATGTATGAGTAAAGCCAAGAAGAGAAGAAAATCCCTGTGATTCTCCAAGCAAGTTGCCACCAAGGTCAGGGAGAAACAGATGGCCTTCAAAAGATACAAGCAAACAGGATGTGAAAAAGACAAGGGCACATACAAGGAGAAACTGAAGGAGGCAGGAAAGCAAATCAGGGTGGCTAAGCCACAAACAGAAGAAAGGATCACCTCAGAGGTCAAAAAGGGAGAAAATACCTTCTTTAGATATATCAAGGAGAAAAGGAAGATATAGTCAGACTTAAAGTTGAAGATGGGGAATGCACAGAGGATGAGAAGGACAAAGCAGAAATCCTTAACATATACTTTTTCTCAGTATTTAGTAAGGAAGAAGATTGCGGTCCCATCTTGACAGAAAATAATGCAGACAGCAGCAATATGAATTCAACAACTTTCACAAGGGATAGTGTCCCGAAGGAGCTAGGAAAAATTTGGGATTGACAAGGACATGGGTCTTGATGAAATACACCCTTGGATACTGAAGGAACTTAGGGAAGACCTGGCAACACCTCTGACTGAACTGTTAAGCTTCTCACGTGAGGTTGGGGAAGTTCCTGAACATGCGAAATTTGCCAGCAGATAAAGGCATAGAGGTCTATCAAGTCTGCTCGAATGTGCAGCTAGCAGCCCTTATTCTGCAGCTACTCCTCCCTCCCACCCTTCCCTTTGTCCTGTCCCATCCTCGTTTGAAGTAGTCCACTGTTCTACTGCATATCACTTCAGAAGGTAACGCATTCCACCCAGCCACCACCCTCTCAGTCAAAAAGTGTCTCCTCATCTCCTTCCTGAACCTTCCTTGCTTCAGTCTCATATCATGGCCCCTGGTGGCCCTCCCCTCCCTTACTTTGAACAGCCCCTCTGTACCCATCTTGTTTATTCCTTTCATGTATTTAAAGGTTTCAATCATGTCACCCTGTCTCTCCTCTCCTTCAGTGAGTACAAGTTCAACTCCTTCAACCTCCTCTCATATGATAAGTCCCCCAGCCCCTTGATCATCCTTGTTGCTCTGCGCTGCACCCCCTCTAGTAACTTAATGTCCCTCTTCAGATACCGATGCCAGTACTGCATGCAGTACTCCAGGTGCGGTCTAACTAATGACCTATACAGTGGCAGAATCACCTCCTCCCTCCTCAAGGATATACCCCTTGCAATACAACCCAGCATTTTGTTGGCCTTTGCAGCTGCCTTCCTACATTGTGCTGAGTTGTTCATTGACCCTGTAATGAGCACACCCAGATCCTTCTCCTCCTCTGTATGGGCTAGCTGAACTCCCCCTAGCTGGTAACTCCTCCTTGGGTTCTTCATCCCAAAATGCAGCACCTTGCACTTTTTGGCATTAAAGCCCAGTTGTCAGGTGTCTGACCAGGTTTCAAGCTTTGCCAGATCATCCTGCAACCCCTGCCACCCCCCTAGGTCATCCACCACCGTGCCTACCTTGGTATCATCAGCAAACAGACTGATGTTGCTCTTGATGTCCCATGATAAGTCTGCAATGAATATCCCAAACAACACTGGTCCCAACACTTAGCCCTGTGGAACACCACTCATCACTGCCCTTGGGTGTGAGAGCTCCCCACCCACCACCATCCTTTGTTGCCTTCCCTGCAGCCAGTTTCCTACCCATCTCACCAGCTTTGCATCCACCCCTGTGCCTACTAACTTCCTTCAAAGCCTTCCATGTGACACTGAGTTGAATGCCTTATTGAAGTCCAGATACAGGACATCCACTGCATGGCCCCTGTCCAGTTGCCTAGTTACTCAGTCATAGAACTCAACCAGGTTGATTTGGCAGGATCTGCCATGTATGAAGCCATGCTGTTTGCTGTCCTGTAGTCCTTTGGCCTTTAGGAGGGCCACCAGCCTCTCCTTCAGGATAGTCTCCATTAGCTTACCCACGATGGATGTGAGGCTCACTGGCCTTTAGTTTCCCGGTTCATCCTTGGGGCCACTCTTGTGGAGGGGCACCACATGAGCCATCCTCCAGTCCTGAGGTACACACCCTGAATGTAGTGAGGCATTAAATAGGTCTTCCAAAGGTCCTGCAAGGACCTCTGCCAGTTTCCTTCAGTACCCTGGGGTGGATGCCATCTGGGCCTGGAGCCTTGTCCACCCTCAGTGCCTTCAAACCCTTTTGAACTCTGCTCTCCATGATTTCCCAATTTGCTGTCACTCCCCCCCCCCGCTTCAGCCATTTCTCCCACCTTGGGTGTCACCCCCCTCTTCTCTTTAGTAAATACTGAGCAGAACTACTCATTTAGTGCTTCCGCCTTATCGCACCCTGCTTCCACCCAACCCCCTCCTTCATAATCCTTACTATGTGGTCCTTACAGCTCCTTTTCTCCCTGATGTACTTAAAGAAGTCCTTCTCCCCTTCTTAATGCCTTGTGCCAGCCTGAGTTCTGTAGATGCTTTGGCTCCCCTTACTGCCTTTGTCACCTCCTACAATTCTGTCAAGTACTCCTCCCTGTCTTCCCCCCTCCCTGTTTTCTTGTACTTCCTAAAGGCAGCTCTTTTCCTCCTTACCTTTTTCCAAGACCTCCTTGCTCAACCAGAACGGTTTCTTAGCCCTAGCCTTCTTGCTCTGGGCTTTGCAGCAGGTTTTGGTTGCCTCCACTATCCCCAGCTTTATGAGATCCCACCTCTGGTTAGTGTCCATACTAGATTGAATTCTGGCCAGGTTCTCTTTTACCACTTCTCCCATCCTCCCAAAGTCGGCCCTCCTGAAGTCCAGCACTATTGTACCAGATTACGCTCCTTCCTTGCCCATATCCAATATACTGAGCGGAGGTCACTCCCTGACAGCGGTTCCTCCACTGTAAGTTCTCTCACAAAGTCCCCATTTGCCAGCTCAAGGTCAAGGGTATTTCCTAACCTAGTTGGTTCACTGACCATTTGCAGCAGGAAGCTGTCCTGGAAGGCATACAGCAGTACCTGATCCCTTCTGTTCCTGGTTGTTGGGGTGCTCCAGTCCACTCCTGGCATGTTGAAGTCCCCCACAATCACCACACTACCCTTCTCGCAGGTCCTCCTGATCCATCCCACTAGTTTCCTGTCTAACTCCTCTGTCTGAGATGGTGACCTATACACCACTCCCATTCTAAGAATCCTATTCTTGGAATCCTGGATTTGCATCCAAAGTGACTCCATACTACCCTCCTCCCCTTCCTCCCTTATACACTTCAGTCCTTCCTTCACATATAGTGCCACCTGCCTCCTTTCCCAATCACTCTGTCCCTATGAAATAATCTGTACCCTGGTACAGACAGGTCCCAGTCATTGTATTGGGTGGCCCATGTTTCCGTGATGACTGCAATGTCCACCTCTCCCTCTGCCATGAGAACCTGTAACTCTGCAGTTTTCCTCCCAAGGCTCTTAGCATTAAGGGTAACCACCTTCCACCCCCCCATCCTGCCCTCTTTTCCTAGCTTCACCAACAGTACTTGCCATTTGTCCTTTGTCACTGTTATGGGGAGTAAGCTCATATGGTTTCCCCAACCTGAAGTCTCTACATATCTCTTCCCCCACTGCCACCCCCCACTTCTAGTTTAAATTTCCAACTTCCTCTATGTACTCTTTCATCCTCTGTTTCAACACTTTCTTTCCCTTCTCACTCAAATGTAGTCTGTCCTTGGCATAGAGACTACTGTCCTCCCAGGTCCCTCCCCAACCCCCAACAGCCCATACCCTTTAGCACAACACCAGGTTCTTAGCCATCCATTAAATTCCTCTAGTCTCAGCTTTCTTGTTGCGCTTGTCTTTGGCACTGGAAGTATCTCTGAAAAAGTTACTGATCTTCCTGCCACCTCACATGATTGTGCTAGTTCCTCAAACCTCCTCTGGACTGTATCTACTGTCTTGTCAGCCAGGTCATTTGTCCCATGATGTATAAATAAATGAGGCTTGTCCCTACCCCTTCTAGCATATTTCAGAACAGACTATTCCACCCTTTCTGCTGCCATTTCTGGCATGGCTTCCACCCAAATGCGACTATGTGTTACCCTCTTGCTACCCCACCTAATTCCTCTTAGTATTGAGTCCTCCAGCACTATATTTCCACCCTCCTTACTCCCTGCTTGCTTCCATTCATCTCCCTCTCTCATTTCCAGCTCCTCTTCTTCCTCCTGCACATTATTTCCCCCTTTTACCCCTGTTGCAATTCTCCCAGCAGAGCTTCCCCCCACTCCAGTTTGATCCAGGAATTTATCAATTACTCCTCTAATTTCATTTCCCTCCTCCACCTTTTTCCTCTCTAGCAGTGTACAACTATTTTCTGAAGGCCCTTCACAAATGCCCACTCACTCTCTCTTCATAGTAACCTGTTCTCTCCTTTCCACTCCATGACTTTTGCCACTTCTTCACCTCCCCTCACAAGTCCCTATCTCCTCCTTCCATTTGTCTTTTGTCTCCTGACCTGGTTTCCCCGGCAATTGTTCTTCCTGGCCTGGGCCCCTTTGTCTCTGCTTCCCTTCTTCTGACCCTCTACTCACCACTGTTGGCTTAAATCACCCTCCCTCATCTCCCCTTCTTCATCCCTCATGTATTGGGCTAAACCCACCCCCAATCTGCCTTGCCTGTCTTAGTTTCTCCTGCAGACCATCAATCTCCTTTCTAAGTTTTTTTATGTGGTTGCACACTAAACATCCTCCCACACTCCAGGCAATTTTTAGAAAGATTGGTGCACCACATTTGTTGCAGCCTACCACCCTACTCATTGCTTTCATTACCCACCAGTGACCCCCACCCTTCCAGAAGCAGGATACCAAACACTCCCCCAAGTCTCCCCTCTCCCTCCTCTATCAGTGCAAAACATTTTCTTTATTTCCCTTACCTCCCTTGTTGCACACATTTAGATATATTGAGCAACTGCTTTTTATATTCCTATCCTTCCTATCCACACTCAAAAACAGACTTTAAGTAGCCATTGCACAACCTTCTTCAAACTCCTACTCCTCCTTTCCCCAATGCAATATCAATGTGAAGAAGTAATAATGAAATCTCCTAGATTTGCATTTACTTCCCTTCCACTGAGAGATCAGTCACCTCTTCACTTGCTGCTGTTCCTTTCCTGGATGTCTGCTTTTGCTATGACAGGTGCATATCCTTTGCCTGTTTGAAGAAGTGATGTCAGAACCCCTGGTATAAAGGAAATAATGGACCAAGGGTGGGACCAGCACAAGTCTTCCAGAAATAATCAGGTAGCTGAGGCCTCTGGTCAGACCATTAGCACCCTTCCCCCACTCTGCACTCAAACTTTGCAGCTGGTGAAGCCAGCAACAATGAATCACAATTCTACTCAAAGCCCCCAACATAAGTTTGCTACCCAAAGAAACAGGACTCCAATTCAAGCAGCTTCACCAACAACACATCAAAATAAGCTTGGAATTAGAAGATATATGTCTCCAATTCAAAGAAACAGACCCAGTTAAATCACACCAATTATATTTTAAAACAGAAGAAATAGGTCTTTACAAATACACCCTGCCACACAGTGAATCAAACAAATGAGCCCACTTATAGCTACCAAAACAGGTTTCAAAATTCCAACAGCCCCAAACAATACCCTGCTAGCCCCTTAGTAGTAAGAAAGAAAATAAATAACCTTCTACCAAAGTAGAATCCACAAGAAACAATGTAAAACAACAAGAAGCTACTGTACTGTAGATTTGATCTTGTCCCCCTTCTAGTTCCTTCTGAGAAGCCAAAGCACTGAGTTCCAAACTCTGTGATTTCCCTTGTGTTGCTTTCAAAATCAGACAGTTCCAAACTCAGTGACTTCCCTTGTGCTGCTTTCAAAATCAGACAGTTCCAAACTCTATGACTTCCCTTGCGCTGTAGACTGGAGGAAGGCCACTGTTGTCCCTCTTCATAAAAATGGCAGTAGGGAAAATGCTGGCAATTACTACCCAGTAAGTCTGACCTCAATTGTCAGCAAAATGATAGAAACCCTAATTAAGGAAAAAATGATATCCTTTCTCAAAGAAAATGGTATAATGGACCCAAGACAGCATGGCTTCACCACAAGAAGATCATGCCAGACAAACCTAATAAATTTCTTTAATTGGGTAACAAAGACAGTAGATCAGGGCAGCACTGTGGATGTAAATACCTAGACTGCAACAAAGCCTTTGACTCAGTCCCACATAGAAGACTATTGAACAAACTTGCCAGTACAGGAGTTGGACAAAAAGTGGTAAACTGGGTACAGAGCTGGCTTAGTGGAAAAACTCAGAGGGTACTGGTAAATGGCCAACTATAAGAGGAGAGAGAGGTAACTAGTGGTGTGCCACAGGCATCGGTGCTGGGGCATATGAGCTTCAATATTTTTATCAATGACATATCTGTGGGTCTAGAAGGCAAGGTGTGTTTATCTGAAGGTGACACAAAGATAAGTAATAAGGTAAACACTCTGGGGTGGAGAAAAAAGGATGAAGGCTGATCTTGACAGCCTAGAAAGGTGGACAAAAACATGGCAATTAAATTTTAACACCAAAAAGTGCAAGATCATGCACCTAGGGAGGAAAAATTCTTGGGAGGAATACCTCCTGTGTGGAGTGAAATTGGAAGCCACAAAGCAGGAAAGGGATCTGGGGGTTATTAAAACAGATTACCTGAAAACAGCCAAGCAATGTGAAAAAGCAGCATTAAATATGAACAGTATGTTACTCTGCAAAGGAAGAGGAATTCCAAGTAGAAAGAGGTAGGTGATTATGTGACTGTACAGATCAATGATAAGGCCTCACATGGAGTACAGTGTGCAGTTCTGGAGACCTCACCTCAGAAAGGATATAGACAGACTGGAGACAGTGCAAAGAAGAGCTACAAAAATGATAACTGGACTCCACAACAAGACATACAAGGAACGTTTGCATGACCTAAACATGTACTTCCTGCAACAATGCAAAGAAAGGGGTGACATGATCAAAACCATCAAGTGCCTGAAGGGAATAAACAAGGTCCAGATTCAGAACCTATTTCAGATCAAGAATCATGCAAGAATGAGGGTCTTAGCATGAAGTTGGAAGGAGGCAAGTTCAAGAGTCACACAAGAAAGTTCTTCTTTACCTAGAGGGTGGTGGATACTTGGAATGGCATTCCACCAGAGGTTGTACAGATTAGGTCAATGGAATCATTGAAGAAGGCTTGGGATAGGCACAAAGGTATTATAACACTGAATAGCAGTTTATTTATTTATTTATTGGAATCTTGGATAACACCTTTGAGCTAAAAGCTTGTTTACAAAGGTTCCACGTCATAAGCAAATAGACAAGGTATATAAACATTACAAAACAGATGGGGGTATATACAGCAGGCAAGTACATTATGGTATGTACTGATACAGATTCAAGCAAGTACAGTTAAAATACATTAGGTAGGAGAGGTCAACTTTATTGTAACAGTACTAAGAGCATACCTAAGGTGGACAAGTAATTTATAGTAGTAGCTGAACTTTAGATCATGCAGGTAGAGTTATGGAGGGTCAGAAGTGGTGATCAAAAGAGGGGGAGGACAGAAGAGAGAAGAGCAAGGGGAATTTGGTGGCAGAGACAAAGAGGGTGACAGAATAAGGGGGTTGAGTATTCAGAGGGGTGGGATAGGATAGGAATCTACCCAGAGTTACTGTAAGTAGGTGATAGGGCAGGGTTGGGTGATGTGGAGGGAGAGAGGGATAAGGGAAAGGGTTTTAAATGGGGGGTAAGGTGAGGGAGAACGGGGAGGGGTGAAAATTGGGGGGATTAGTATTTGTGAAGAGAAAGCAGAAAGAGGGATAAAGAGGGGACATGGGGTAAGTGCACAGTGGGGGAGCTAGGCTTATGGACAGACTAGATGGACCATGCAGTCCCCTTCTGATGTCACTGTCTATGTTTCTATACTTCTGTGCTCCAACGGAAGTTGTAAGTATAGACTTTCTTAGTTTGGAGCCAGATTCATGAAACATTGCCCATGTGCTGGTAGTAATAGATCACTTTACAAGATATGCTCAGGCCTTTCCCATCAAGGACCAAAAGTTCTCAATAGTTGCTAAAATCCTAGTAGAGAAGATTTTCCTGCATCACGGTGCCCCTCAGAATATCCATTCTGATCAGGGCAGAGACATTGACAGGAGACTAATCAAAGAGTTGTTTTCTCTCTGGGGCATCAGAAAATACAGAACTACCTCATACCACCCACAGGGATATCCCCAGCAGGAGAGATTTAATTGCACCTTACTTGACATGCTGGGTACTGTACACTAGATCCCAGATGTAAGCCTAAATGGAGTCAACAGATAAGTGCTTTGATGTAAGCATATAATTGTACAAAAAATAACGCCACTGATTTTTCATCTTATAGTCTCATGTTTGGAAAAGAAGCTCACCTTCCAGTGGATGTGTGCTTTGGTGTTTCTCCTGATGGCACGATGTCTGAAAACTACCTTTAATATGTTAAAAAACTAAAGAAACTACTGAACCATGTGTACCAGCTAGCAAACGCCATGGCTGCAAAAATAAATCTGGCCAATAAAGTCTGCAATAACAAGTGAGTCAAAGCCCAAGAACCTCAACCAGGTGACTGTGTGTTAATGCAAAATCTCATATTTTAAGGCAAGCATAAAATAGCTGACCGGTGGAGTCATACTCCTCACTTTGTAATTACCAAGCTGGATGCACTACCAGTATACAAGGTGCAGTCAGAAGGGGGCACTAGAGTTACAAAGACAATTCACAGGAACCACCCTCTGCCTATTGGGCCAATAGTGCTGAATGGTGTTCAAGAATCTGAGGCTCCCAGATGCCCTGTAACCAGATCTGCTACATGTACTAAGGAACCTTGTCTGCCACCTTCTGTCAACCAGTCAGCTCCAGAAATAGATAATGCAGCCATTGTTAATGACACCAATTCAGAAAGTGATCATGAAGAGTTTGGCCTTGCTCATTATCTGTCCTCTTAACTTGTCAAATTAGGGATATCCTTTTTCTGCTCATAACAAAGCCTCTGAGAAGGCAATGGCTTCTAAAGACCTTGATTTAGCTGTTGAGCCTGGACCCTCAGTTAGTGATGTCAGTAGTATAAGTTCTGAAATGATTGATTCTCTTCATATGGTGGGGTTAGCTGAATAAAGTGAGAACCCTAGTGAACATGTTAATGGATCAGACAGTACAGTTGCTTAAACAGGCTAAATGAACTAATTATTTCAAGAGAAAGTATTGATGTCCCTAAGACTGCCAAATGTGTCTTGGATGATTCCAATTTTGTAGATATTCCTCTTACAGATGAAGATGAGCCTTGACAGCCAGAGAGTGATTGTGATTTTCAAGACAAAGAGGCTGAAACTAACAATAATCATCATGAAAATGCAGTGGTGCCCATTTCTTCTGAAGCTGTTTCATTTCAGGTCAATGAACCCAGAGTCATTCATATATGATACTCCAGGAAAGCCTGTTGATCTGCCCATGAACTTTGGACACAGAGGGGTATGTGTCACTGCCAATTCTCTGCCTAGAATAGTGTATAGTGTCTCCTCCAAAATCAAACCTTTCACCAAGGATAAAAGGGGGTATTCCAATAGAAAGAAGGGGATTGTATGAAACATGCTGGCAAAATGTCTAATTGGCAGATATCTGTTGGTTGCCACTTTAAAAATGTACATTCCAAACCCAATCTGATTTTGAAGAAAGCTAGATAATGATATGGTTAAAGTGTCATGACAGTGACATGATATGATTTGGCAATGTCAGTGGTTCAGAAGATAGAACACTTTCCTCTAAGCACAGGAAATTAGAGGGCTGTCACAGGGTTGTGGGTTCAATTCCCACACCTGGCAGAGGGGTGTCAGAAGCCTGTGGGTTCAATATCCACACCTGGCACTTGGGTTAATATCCCGACACTGACACCATACTGCAGCATGAGGGGGGTGATGCACTTCTGAGGGGCTGTCTTTTGAATGAGATGTTAAACTGAGGTCCAATCTGCCTGTTTTGGTGGTAGTTTAGGTGGATGTTGAAGATCCTATGGCACTTATTGAAAAGAGTAAGATATTTTTTTATTGACATTTCCAAAATTAAACCACAAAATTAACACTTTACTAATAACTATAAATCATAATATTTCTAGAATAACTATAACTAAACAGTATTAACCTTTTATTAGAAATTACAAAGCAACTCAAAATGACAGTCTCACTTACTAACTATATGTCATGAACTTATTTAAAAAGGGGGGGGGAACTATGTACCTTGATATATTATAATAGTTGATAATTAATGGATTTTCAAGCACTAAACCAAAAAGAAAGCATCATAAAAGACAATCCTCCATGTCAATCCTATCACTTACATTCAAATTTGTATATACCTTAGCAGAACTACTAAATTCCCTTTTGAATCATGTTTTTGAAAAAAAAGGCAATCCCCTCCACCACAGCATCACTTTAGCTTTAGGGTCCAATGTTAAATATTTTTCATACACCTCTTTTATGACAGTTTCACATAAATTACTAAAAGAAACAAAGGACAATCTGCTCTGCTAGAATACCCATTGACTTCATGCTTGCCATAAATAAAATGTCATTATTGCAAAGAACACACTTGTAGTACTGTCCCATCCACTGTGCATGAGTTTTTGATAATACCCTAATGCTATATGTTCATATGGTATTGTCTTCAACCAAGGCAGTTTCCATTTCCTGGCTAAGAAGACCCATACATATTGTGCATAAGGGCACAATATTAAAAAAAAAGTCCCTCGTTTCAGTCTGATTTATACAATCTGAATATGGACAATAACATTCCTCAATCACTTTATGTTTACAGTTACCTTTAACACCTAATCTGCCATGTGCACACAACCACATTATATCCCACAATATATGAGGAATTCCTTTATTCATTAACTGGTTAATAACTAAATTTGTTTTGTTTACTGGACATCCTTTAAATTGTGGTCTCTTGAGTCCCATTGTTTCCAAAATGTGTTTATAAAGTCATTTTCTTGATATAGGTAATATATGTGACCTTGTCACTCCCCATTTATACAGTTTCTGAATAGAAGGTTTAATATTTATTTTATTTAGTTATTTATTTATATTTTTATTTATTATCACAATCAGAATCACAACCCTCTGAGTCATAGACTCCTTTGCAAAGGCTCCACATCTTGGTGGATAGATTTCAAATGTTGAGACCAGTGCAACAGAGAGAACAGAGCAATGCAGTGTGGACATACAAGACAGCAAAACTCTAGGGTCAGGAAATCCAGAGTCAAAAGGCATATTCAGTATTAAAGATATTTAATAATTAGATTCATTTGCAAGGTTCCACATCTTAGTCCAGAGGTTTCATAACAGTGACAGTACGGTGTGGTCATACATGAAAGTACAAATTCAAGGATCAGTTAACTCAGCATCTGCTGGTACATATTTAGTAATACATGATACAGAATAATGAGCAAATAATGCAGTTCAGAGATGAAGGAGGTCAACATAAGGTATGTAGCTTGGAGGGTATCCAGTACTAGGACTAGGACTGGCAGTGGACAGGAATGTTAATATCCCCTGTGAAGGTGGTCTTGGAGGGAGCGATAAGAACAGTCACAGGTAGTAGCATCAAGAAGCAGATTATTTAGGTCAGTTTTAAAGAGGCTGAGCTTGTGTTCCAGGGAGAGAGAGGCAGGGAGGCTATTCAGCCACTGGGGGGCACAATAAAGGAAGGACCTTTTGTCCAAGAGAGTACCTGCAGTGGGGGACTAAGAGAAATGATTTGGCTGAGTTCCTGGCGATCCTGTGGGGAGTGAATGGTTGGATAACGGGGTGAGTCTTGGGGGGGCTTGCCTGTGGTAAATTTTCTTGGCAAGCAGGTAGGTATGGTACTTAAGTCTCCCCTCAAAGTTTAGCCACTGTGTGAATTTATATAGGCTGCACATGTGGGTTAGTCTATCACATCCTGAGACCATCTGACAGGCTTTGTTGAGGGTTGTTTTAATGCAGCGTAAAGCAGTAATGTCAGCAGTGCCATATATTACTAGCCTGTAGTCTACCAGGAAGAGTACAGAGGAGGAAAAAGCAAGGCAGATAGCCTCTTCTGAAAGACAATGCTGATGGCAATAGTAGATACCAAGTCTAGAGTTGATAGAAGCAGATAGGAGCTGGATGTGAGTGTAGGTAGGTGAAAGAGGTATCAAGAGTAATACCTAGTTACTGATATTTGAAAGTTGTTACCTGCTCTAAGGGAGTTCCTGGGGAGTTAATGATGTTTAGTGGGGGCTGTAATGGTGGGCAAAGATCATGGTCTTGGTTTTCTTATATTTCAGGATTAGCCAATGGGTTTTGAACCAGGTTTCGACTTCAGTGAAAAAGCCATGTAGGGCATATCAGAGGGTATTAAGGTGTGGGTGACTCCAGAATACAACAGCATCATCAGCACAGAACAGGAATTTACCACTGCAGGATTTAGGGAGTGAATTTAGGAAAAGGTTAAAGAGGAGAGGTCCAAGAATTTAGCCTTGCAGTATCCCTGAGAGGACAGGGCAGCTGGAAGAGATTGTGGTGTTGATTTTGACCTGCTGAGTTCTGTCAGAGAGGTCATCTTTAAAGGGGTAATCTTTAAACCAGGATGTGGTTTCACATGAGAGGCCTCAGGAAGGCAAGGATTTGAGGAGCAGAAAGTGATTGACAGTGTCAAATGCCTTGGTTAGGTCTATCCAGATTGACCCAACTAAGTGTTCCTGCTCAAAGGCATTATGAATAAAGGAGGTGTACTCTAGGAGTGCTGTTGAGGTGCTGTGGCCATTGCAAAATCATGGTGCTCGAAACACAGCAGGTGCTCTATGAACTGATCCGATACTATCTTTTTGAGTGCCTTAGAGATAGGGGTCAGTAGAGAGAGATTGGTTGGTAATTGTTGGGGAAAATAAGCCCCCCCAATTTTAAGGATAGGAGAAATTATAGTACGTTTCCATGGTGCCAGGAATTGTCTGAGGCAGAGGTACATGTTTAGTATATTGGTTAGCAAGGAGAGAACTTTGTCTATGGTTAGGCAGAGGATTTTGAGGTCAAGGGAGTCCCCATTGCGGTGGAAATTGGCTAGAACTTTGGAGAGATAGCTTCTTTCCTCTTGAGGGGAGCTGGTTTGAAACCAAAAAAGGGGGACATTGGTCAAGGTAGGAGGGTCTGGTTGGCAGCCTTTGGGGGGAATTCAGTGTGTTCTATCTAGGGTGTAGTTTCATTGGGGTTTTCAACCATTCTATCAAGAATTCTGTTAAATTACTTTCCAAACAAATTGTCGCTAAAGTATCTTGACCTTAAAATATTAATTGTATCAAATTGGTCCAAAATATCGTATGAAAAAATTGTACTGGGTTTAACATATTAAATCCACCTTTATTTTTTGGCAAATATGTCACTTCTCCTTTAACATGGTTCAGTCTAGACCCCCATAATATTTGAAAAAATAACCTTAATAATTTTGTCTCACAGTGTAGAGGAAATGGGAAAACTGAGCTAACATAAAATATACCTAACACTGAACTAACAATTGTTTTATAATAAAAACTCTTTTCATTTCGGATAATTTCTAATTTTTCCATCTTAATACTTTGCTCTCACAGATGCTCATGCTGTTCTTCCAGTTCTTCTTGGCCATATCTCCCTTTCAAATGTAAACTCCTAAAATTTAAATGGGATCTTGTGATATTTTAATCCCCGCTATATATTCTGGTCCTGTTAACTGTATCTCTAATTGCTATGCATTTTTTCTTTATTTACACTGACTTCCAAAACTGTAGCATAATTATCCATTTCCTTAAGCATCTATGTAATATTCTCATCATTTCTAACAAATATGCAAATATCATCAGCATATGCAACTAGGTTAATTTTTTGAATATAATATGGACTTGTAATTCCCAGTATTTGTTTATTTTTCCAGAGATATCTAATAAGTGAATCCAGAACAAAACTGTACAGCAGGTGGCTCTGGAGGCCCCCTTGCCTCACTCCCATCTGCACTGGAATCCATTTCCCCTCTGTATCTGCTGTTAGTGGAGTCACTGTCACCTCTAGAAATATCATCTGTATCCAATTAATAAATGTATTTGGAATACCGTAATGTTGTGAGACTAAAAACAAAAACTTATGTCCAGCTTTGTCAAAGGTCTTGAACTGATCCAGGGAGATAACATACCCAGGTTGTTTTATTCTCTTACAATGCTCTACAATAGCTCTAATAATAGACAAATTATCCTTAATATTTTGATCAGCCAGTGAACAAGTTTGGACAATATATATATTCAGTTTTGTGCTGGTGATTTCAACCTCCTTTGTAACAGCGCAGTTAAAATATTAAAATCTGACTTTAAAAGACAAATAGGTCTTCAATAGTCCAAACATTTTTTGTCTCCTTTTTTAAATAGAAATATTAATATTCCTTTTGAAAATTCTGGGCATATCACGTTCATGTCAAAAAATAATTGAACACTTTCTTCAAACAAGGGACAGTTATATCTCCATAGTTTTTATAGAAAGAGTTCAATATTCCATCCTTCCCTCCCTGGGCTGGCAGTATAGCCTAGAGGTTAGAGTAATGAGCTGTGAACAAGGTCGGTACATCCAGCAAACCTGGGGTTGATTCTCACAACCTCCACTTGCATAGTGTGTGACTCTGTGCACGTCATTTAACTGCCCAGTGCTCCCAGGTCACTCCTGAAAAAAGTGGGTGACCTGGTGGGTCTTATCCAGTTACCAAAGACTAAAATAAATGAATGTGCTTTCTTTTAAAGACTTAATTACCTCTAAAATGTCTTGAGAGGTCACCCTCTGAGTCAGTATGTCCTTATCCAATTCCTTTATTGTGGCTATGTCAATAACAGCTAAGTAATTGTGGATATTCTTACCTGAAATTTGTTTTGGTGTGTTCACCTATATTAAAAAGTTTTCCACTGTATCTCATATTTCCCTTTCTGTGTCAACTACCTTGACTTCTGGTGATCTTACTTCTGTAAAGCGGTATTGTTGTCTTTGATCTTTACATATTTTGCATGGATCTTTATAAGGTTTTATGCATGCCATATGTCATTTCTGCCTTTAGGGGGCAGATGTGTCACACTGTAGTTTTGACATTTGCTACTTACGCACTGTTATTGTTTTAAATAATCCGGCCTTGCTGTATAAGTCAATACATCTGTGTACACGAAACCTAGAGATAGATGCAGTTACCTTCACAGTTCAAGCTGCCATGCCTCACACACCATAACATTGATTGTGCACAGCCAGACCATCCAATACCACCACATTTGTTCAAACCAAGAAGTCAGGGACAGACATCTTAGAATACTGAAAGAATCTTTCAAACCAAAGGGATATAAAACCAGCACCATTGACAGGAATCATCTGAATACACACCTCTGGTTGTAACCTACAATCCAGAACTGGAAAAACTAAGGAAAATAATGAAAGATCTACAGCCTTTACTGTCTTAAGATAAAGAAAATATACTTCCCACTCCACCAGTGCTTGCCTTCTGCGAATCACCAAACCTGTAGCAAAAACTGTCTCAAAACAAACTTCCCACAGAGCTCCAGCTAAGCAACAAAGGTACAAAACCATGTAATGCACCTTGCTGCTTACTATGTGCAAATATCTCTCCTGAGACAGGTGTCATTTGTAATGGAAAAACATTTCAAATCCCAAATTCATATTCCTGTTCTTCTAGCAATGTTAGTATATATTATACAATGGATAAAATCTGAGGAAGGCTACTACATTGGTGAAACTGGAAAGGAACTCAAAACAAGAATTAATCACCACAAATTCACAGTTACCCACAAAAAAGAAAACATACCAGCAGGGGAACATTTCTCAAGACCAGACCACTCCATCAGTGATTTTACTGTCAGAGTATTAAGCGGTAACTTCAAAAACAGCCAAGATTGGCAAACATTTGAACTAAAAATGATACACTTTTTTGACACTAAAGAAAAAGGACTTCATAAAGATGTTGTTTTTTTAGCACATTACCAGTGATTTTGCTTAAAACAGTGCTCCAGAGTTCACATCAGCACCCTCTGGCTCTTTTAACAGGTACCTTTGAAAGACAATGTCATTTCCTTTTTCTGTCTTGATTTTTTACAAATGTTAATTGATGGTCCAACAAAATTGTAGCAGACCTTTAATCTTATAAGTTGAGCTCTTCAACAGACACACTCCAAAGACAATTAGAGTCTTCGTGTTTGTAAGGATTGTTAATTGGATGTAATGCTTTAGTGTGTAAATTGCAAGTCTGTCTTGAATCCACATCAAACCTCTATATCTGTCATGCTATTCAGCTGTTTTTAATCTGACCTGAAGAAGGGAGTTTTTTCTCTCAAAAACTAGTCTCAGAAACAATTTTGTTAGTTCAATAAAAGGTATCACCTGCAACATCTACATTTTTTTTCTACATTGATAAGTCAATTAAATCCATTTAAAAAGTTGAGTTCTGATTTTAATGTTTTCTAAAAACCTACATTTACTGTTTGCATCCCAAATTTTTGAAACCAGTCTAAGTCCTGTTCGGTAACCTCCCACTATATACCAAAATTCTCATATGAATCTACTAACAATATCTTTGCCATTATTATGGAAGTGACAAGCAAAGTGACCATGGAGTTCTTGAGAATGGAGATGTTCAGTATCCATCTGGTTGTAACATTTTTTAATGAGGGGTCTAAAGACAACCAAACTCTTATTAATGAATGATCTGTGAGTTCAGTTGGTACCACTTTTATTTGTACTAAAGTTTTTTGATAAAAAATGCAATCAATTTTGAAAGTTAACTTATTTTTATGTTCGCTTGCACGCATGCGCAAGGAACGTTTTGGGAGAGTAGCACACTTTGGAGGTGTGCCACTCCCATCCAATGCACTGCTTCCATGAGCAGGCATGGCAGTCCTGCACCAATGGGTGCAGGAGCTCTGTATGACAGCGGTGTTCCTCTGCTTCAAAAGAAAGCACCGCTGCCATACTGAGCACCTCCGTCACGCCGTCCCCCCCTCGCATTACCTGCTCCCCCCGCACACATCACACAGCCCCCTCCAATGCTTTGGTGTCACGGTGGGAGCCCAAAGAGGGTGTCCAATCCCCCGTTGGCTCCACGGCCCCCCAAGCTATCTTCCCATGCTGGGAGCCCACCCAGCATGACAAATGTTCCCTTTGTTTTACCGATGGGGTGCCCAATCTCCATCAGCTCCTCAGCCCCTCGTAGTTTGCTGATGGGGTGCCCAATACCCCATCAGCTCCTTGCCCCCCAGCCATCTTCTGCCATGCTGGGAGCCCATCCAAGCATGGCAAACATCCCACATCATCGTGTTTTTGTTTTTAAAACCTGTAAAATAAAAACAGTCCCACGGCACGTCTCCCAGCCCCCCTCCCACAACCCGCACCCACCCACTCCTCACACTGCCTCCCCACACCTCCCTCACCCCATACTTACCTCCGGACTCCAGCGCGATGATCTTCAGTGGACTGGGAACACGTCTGCACTTTTCAAAGGTGACCACGAACTGAGGAAATGCTGGTAAGCTGTATAATGGGTAAAGATAGGGGGGTTTCAACTTTAATGCATATATCAGTCATTTTTTGGAATTTTTGCACCACATTTTCAACATGGGGTTTTTGAGACCCCTTCTCGTGAATGATGTCACTGTCATGGCGTTATTCTGGCCTGAAGAGTGATTTCGCAGTCACTGTGCAGTCTCCGCATGAAATCACCCTTCAGGCTTGAATAATGCCATGACAGTTACATTATTCATGAGAAGGTGTCCCAAAAACCCCATGTTGAAAATTTGGTGCAAAAATTCTCAAAAATGACTGTTTTACGAGCGTGAGTTGCACAGTTCCTACTCAGGCTCGTAAGTTTGCAAATTTTCAATATTTTCACTCCAGATTTTCAACATTGCCATTTTATCACACCTTCTTATGAGTTGTACAGCTGTAATTTTTCACATCTCACCCAAAATGTGTTTCTGCAAATGTAGCGCACAATGGCGCAGTCGGTGTGTGAAATCAATCTATGGGACACATTAAGAAAATCACAGTGACACTGATCATGAGCAGAGGTCTTAAAATGGCTGTGCTGAAAATTTGGTGAAAAAATTCCTAAAAATGACTGTTTTATGAGCGTGCGTTGTGCAGTTCCTACACACACTTGTACGTTTGCGAATTTTCAATATTTGCACTCCAGATTTTCAGCATTACCATTTTACCACACCTCCTCATGAGCAGTACAGCTGCCATTTTTCATATCCTGCCCAAAATGTGTTTCTGCCCATGTAGCGCACAATGGCGCAGTCGGTGTGCGAACTCAATCTATGGGACACATTAAGAAAATCACAGTGACACTGATCATGAGCAGAGGTCTTAAAATGGCTGTGCTGAAAATTTGGTGAAAAAATTCCTAAAAATGACTGTTTTACAAGTCTGCTTTGTGCAGTTCCTACGCACGCTCGTAAGTTTGCGAATTTTCTTTTTTTTGCCATTAAATTTTTATTGACTTTTATTCATAATGGGGGTACAGAGGCTTACAGGCCATTACCACACATCGACCAACATTTGACCAGGTCCAAAAAGAAGACCAGCAAGCCCCCCACCCCCATCCCACCCAACCCCCATAAATAACAAAGTAAGGAGTAATCTTACATCAGACAATCCAGAACAAGGCACAGGGGTTTAAACTAGCCAGCTTTCAAGTTACAGCTTAAACAATTACAATTATAAACCTTTGAACATTCAGGTTTCACAATTGAGCCCTAGGCCCCCCGAAAAATGAGAAATCCACAGCTGGAAAAGAAAACGAGATAAAGAAACTATTCCACCCCCACAAGGCAGTCCAGAACACAAAAGAAAACTGATGGATTAAATAGGCCACCTCGAATCTAGACCAAATCTGGTCGTGAACGAGGCAATCTATTCTGAGTATTGCTATTGTTCTTCTCGATCCTGAGGTTCATTAACAACTTTTAACCATTCCGTATACCCAATACTGTTTGAATCCTTCCAATGTCTGAGAACTAATCTCTTTACAGTGACAGATATCATGGTTATGTAATACGTCCTCAGTTTAACCGAGGAACAGGACAGGTCCCCCAGTATACAAACCTCCGGTATAAACAGCTCCTCAATTCCCAACAAAGGGTCTACTCTATTTTTTATCTCTCTCCACAGTGTGGCCACACTTGGGCAGTTCCAAAAAATATGCAACAGGTCAGCCTCCCCTGAGCCACATCTGTGACATTTGGGTTCCTGCAGTATCTTCAGATCCACTAACTTCTGGGGCGTATAATAGATATTGTGCAGAATCTTAAATTGGGTTAATCTAAGACAGTCCTGTCGCAAAAATTTGTAACAATTCCCCCAAATCTTGGCCCATTCAAATGTAACATCTGGAAAGGCTTTAGCCCAATAGGAGGTGGGAGCTATATTATCCTTAACACCGTAATGAAACAACACTTTATAAATTTTTGAGATTGCATGAGGGGAACCTATGATTGGTTTAAGTTCCGACCAGAAGTCCCCACGAGAAACCACCAGACCCTCTATCTTCATTTTTTGCACCAGGAGGTGTCTTAGTTGATATACTTTGAATACTACCTTGCCCAACAACTTCAACTCATGCATTATTTTAGCTACCGTGTATGGATTACCCTCTTCATTGAGAAGGTCTGCCCACCTACACTCACTCAGTTCAGGTAACCAACTAGAAGTAATCATCTGATTAGCAATGTGCCACTGGGAGTTTCCTACAATTGGTTGAGAACTATCTAGTGTACTTGTAACCTAGAAACTACACATTTGGTCGCTGGCACTAGAGATGATACCCAATGGGCATATTTTTGAGTTGGGGTAAGGATTTTAGACTACTATATACTAGAGCCTCCGGATTATATCCCAAAACCTTAATTAAACTAACCTCCAGACTTATCCAGAGAGGGAGATAATAGCCTACAGAACTATGGGGTGATGCAAGCATCCATCTACCATATCTATTCATATGGGCCGCCCAGAAGTACAGCGCAAACTGAGGTAACCTCAAACCACCCTGGGTCCTTGGGACCGCCAGTTTGGTGTAGGCCATTCTTGCCCTCTTGTGGTTCCAAATAAAGTCAGCCAAGAGCCCATGCAACTTCCTAAACCATGCTAGTGGAATCCATATGTTAAGATTACACAGGGGGTAAAATAACCTGGGGAATACATTCATTTTTATCACATTAATTCTCCCCCACAGAGAGAGAGTAGATGTGCCCACCTTTCAAATCTGACTCTACAACCTGCACCAGATTATCTAGATTGAGAGTACAAATCTTTCGGAATTAGTTGTTAGGTGAGCCTAAATATTTCAGAGATTTAGGGCTCCACTCCAAACCAAATTTGGTCACATCCGATTTAAGGACCCTATTATTTAGGGGATACACCAGAGTCTTACCTTGATTTAATTTGTAGTTTGCTAACCTACTAAACTCTCCGATAGTTTCTAATAATACAGGGATCGAAGACGCTGGTTTAGAAACATGGATTAACAGGTCATCAGCAAACGCTGTCACCTTAATGGTATGTTCCCTTATTTGGACACCCCTAATCTCTTTCGAGGCAATTATTTGCCTAATCAGTGGTTCAAGATAAAGATTAAAAAGAAGAGGGGATAAGGGGCATCCCTGTCTTGAGCCCACCTGTAATCAGAAGGGAGAGGAAGTAACCCCATTGCATACAATTCTGGCTGTCGGGTCAGTATAAAATGCTCTAATCCAGGCAATAAAAACTTCAGGGAAACCAAACGCACTCAATACCTGAAACAAAAACCCTGAATGCACCCTATCAAATGCCTTCTCGGCGTCCAAGGAAACCAACACCTGAGGTAATGTTGACCCCTCGGACGCCGAGAAGACATGAGCAAGAGTCCTGAAGTGGTATGTCGATGACCTGCCTTGCATAAAGCCAACTTGCTCTGCCCCTACCAACCCAGAGACTACTCTCCTCATCCTGTCTGCAAGTATCTTGGCTAAGATCTTTATGTCGTAATTTAAAAGAGAAATGGGCCTATAGCTATCTGGCCTCTCTGGGGGCCTATTTGGCTTAAGCAACACCACTATTAGAGCCTCAAAGATATATTTGTCAACCACCGCCCAGAAAGAATATGGTGAAATAGCTCTGGCCAATATGGGAACTAAGGAAGAAGAAAAAGCCTTGTAAAAGTTTGGTGAGAACCCATCTGGGCCAGGTGTCTTATCGTTTGGCAAGTTTTAATTACCTTCTCTATTTCCCGTAAGTAATGGGAGCAATCAATATCTCCTGCTCTGCTTTCCCTAACTCGGCAGGAAATTTCCTTAGGTAGGCGATTTTTCCTGACTCGGGGAGACTCATAGGGCCATAAAGATCCTCATAATAACTTCTAAAATCTGGATTATATCATCCGGTTTGTCTTGATGGACCTGTTCTGTTCCGACCATAATCCCTCAACCAGATGAGAAGCTTCCATTTGAGCTAGCCTTCTAGCCAAAAACCTACCAGGCTTATCGCCCTGGTCGATATAGTTGGCTTTTGTTTTAATAATTGCCAACTCAGCCTGATCGCCCAGCAGTTTGAGATAAGCGTTCCTGACCTGAGTTAATTTAGTTTCAGTCTCTTCTCGGGGGTTAACAACCAGAGCATCCTGCAAGACCTTCATTTGATTCAGTAGGGCCATGATCTTGGTACTGGTCTCTTTCTTTCTCCTAGACGCCTGACAGATCAGCAACCCCCTAATATATGTCTTAAAAGCCGCCCAGAAAATATCAGGGCTCACCTCCTTGCTTGAGTTAGTCTCCGTGAATTCGTCTATTTTCGAGGTCAAGTCCTTAACCAGCTCTGGGCACCTCAACAATTGGTTGTTTACCTTCCACCTGCCACCTCTCTGGTAGCAGAAGGAAGGGCCACAACCATTTCCACCATAGAATGGTCAGAAAAGAGGTGCTATCCCACCTCAGCTCCTGCCACCCCTTACAACCCCGAGAAATCAACATATAGTCTATATGGGATCCTGAACCATGAACCTGGGAAAAAAAAGTATATTCCCTTGCTTTAGGGTGAAGCACCCTCCAAACATCTGCCAGGCCTAGGCGAGTTAGCAAATCATTAAAAGCCAGAACATCCGGGGTAAAAGCTATATGGTTGCCCTTGGATCTATCTAACGTGGGGTCCAACACCAGATTAAAGTCGCCTCCTATTATAATAGGAAGATGTGCAAATGGTAATAGTGCATTTTGCAGTACCGCTAAAAAATCCTGGCTGTTGGAATTTGGGCCATACACCGAGCCTAATAGAATCTAGGCTATAGAGTTTACCCTTGACTAGAATGAATCTGCCTTAGCTATCGTGGCACCACTTTGATAGAAGTAAAAGGCACTTGTCTATGGACTAAAATCATTACCCTCTACTATTAGTTGTACCCTGAGAAGAAAATATTTCCTTATCTGCATTCTTCTCATGCTCATCGCCTCGTCCTGCAATAAATGGGTTTCCTGAAGGAAAGCCACCTTTATCTGCATAGCCTCAATATGCTTCAGAATCTTATATTGTTTTAACTTATGCGTGCCCTTTAACATTCCAAGTGCCAAATTTAATATCAATATCCGATCCCATCGAGCCTAATGAAAGTATAGCCTGCATATCTCTGTACCATGTCCTCATGGTCAAAACCCGGAGACTGCCTTGTGGCCCACCCCTTTCACCCTCCCCATTCCAACCCCCCACAAAATTTCAACCCCCATGATACGTTCTCCCCCATTCCCCTTACTACCCCATCCTTTCCCTCCCCACCCCCATGCAATTAGCCTTATGGCCCATGACACCAGGATGCCCTACATTCCTCTCCGCACTTCTCTCACCCCTCTTATTGAGTGCAAAGGCAACTTATATTACAACACCACAATACTTGCCTTGACACCTTCAGAGATATAGCCAAGCAAGATAACATCCATGTCATAAACTGTATCTTAAACCCCTGAGAAGCTACCACATCCCCCCCCTGGAAAAATATAACTTTCTCTCACCGAAGAGGGGGCTATTGAGACAGGAAACCCCAAACAAACACCCACACTATTATGAAAAAAGGAGTAACCCCCCCTTTATCCGGTACAAGTCCAAGATACAAGATGAAATATTTATCTGGCCAGGGTTTTCTTTTCCCAGGTAGCCAATCTGATATCTGCTCCATGAAACTGAGACAAACAAAACTGCAGTTCGCTTTGATTCATTACCAGTCACTATAAAGTAATGTCCAATATAGAGAATGGAGCAAAATAAACGATCTATAGTATCAGTAGTCTAAATAAAATCCACAACATGACAAGGCCTTCGGTGGATCCCTTGTTCCAGATCATGATTCTTTAAAGAGTGCTGGAAATGCCTCTTTTGGGGCTGCCGAAGCCAGGTCCAAGGATTCAAAGGTTTTCCATTCCTTATTTATAAGAACCAGCAAACGTGCCGGATACCCCATCCTAAATTTTAACTCTGCTGCAATCAGGCGCTTCACCAGGGGATGGAAGATGGCTCTTTCTGGCGAACAGATAGGGGCAGATCCTGTGCCACCTATCTGGACTCCTCCCAGTAAACCTCCTTCTCTTCTTTTACCTTGTCGATAAGGAGTTGCCTTTCTTGAAAATTAAGGAATCTTACAATGAAAGGCCTTGGCGGATGATCTGGTGGCGGTACAGGATGTAAGGAACGGTGTGCTCTCTCCACCATAAACTTAGATCCAAAAGGAGATGGCCCCACAATTTTTTCTGTCATCTTCTGCACAAATTTTATGGGCTCCTGACCTTCAGCTTTTTCGGGTAGGCCAATAAACACCACGTTGTTGCGACAGCTCCTACCCTCGAGGTCTTCGATCTTAACCTCTAACTTCTGTATTTTCTGAGCAAATTTGGTTATATCTGTCACAGTCCTTTCTCTTGCACCCTCCAGGGATTTAATACGCACTTCATTATCCAGGGCTTTACGCTTAATTTCTGTCATCGCTCCTTTAAGCTCCTTGATCTCTCCAGCCATGCCCAGCATCATTTCCTTCAGAGGGCCAATCTCCTCTAGAAACTGCGCTAGCGTTAATGGGGCTTCTGCATTTGGATCACTGCCTGCCCCTTGTACTGCTGTGTACTGCTGCAGCTCCCGAGGCCTTCGTTTTTTTTGCAGCCTTTTCTGGAGTCGTTGGTGGCGTATGCCTGGGGGGGGCTTGCGCATCTCTGCCTCCATCCACACGTCTCTCCGGGTCTTCTTTCACCTTTTTATACTGTCGGTGACTCGCGCTGCCTCTGGTAATCGCTAAAAAATAATAAAATAAGAGGACGGCGATCGGAGCTCGCTGGGACCCTGCTACGCCGCTTCCTGCATCACGTGACTCTAAGTTTGCGAATTTTCAATATTTTTACTCCAGATTTTAAACATTGCCATTTTACCAAACCTCCTTATGAGCACTGCAGCTGTCATTTTTCACATCTTGCCCAAAATGTGTTTCCGGCCATGAAGCGCACAATGGCACAGTCGCTGTGTGAACTCAGTATATGGGATACATTAAGAAAATCACAGTGTCACTGTTCATGGAGCAGAGATCTTTAAATGGCTCTGCTGAAAATTTGGCAAAAAATTCCTACAAATAACTGTTTTACGAGCGTGCATTTGTGCGGTTCTTACATTTCGTAGTGATAACAATTTTCAATATTTTCTTCACATTTCAACATTGCCATTTTACCACACCTCCTTATGAGCACTGCAGCTGTCATTTTTCACATCTTGCCCAAAATGTGTTTCCGCCCATGTAGCGCACAATGGCAAAGTCCGTGTGCAAACTTAATGTATGGGACACATTAAGAAAATCACAGTGACACTGTTCATGAGCAGAGGTTTTAAACTGGCTGTGATGAAAATTTTGTGACAAAATTCCAAGAAATTACTGTTTTAAGAGTGTTCATTGTGCAGTTCCTATGCACACTCATAAGTTTGCGAATTTTCAATATTTTCACTCCACATTTTCAACATTGCCATTTTACCACACCTCCTTATGAGCACTGCAGCTGTCATTTTTCACATCTTACCCAAAACGTGTTTCCACCCATGTAGCACACAATGGCACAGTCGCTGTGTGAACTCAGTGTATGGGACACATTAAGAAAATCACAGTGTCACTGTTCATGAGCAGAGATCTTAAAATGGCTCTGTTGAAAATTTGGCGAAAAAATTCCTACAAATAACTGTTTTTCGAGCGTGCATTGTACAGTTCTTCACGCTCGCTCATAGGTTTGCAATTTCCAATATTTTCCTCCAGATTTTCAACATTGCCATTTTACCACACCTTCTTATGAACAGTACAGCTGTCATTTTTCACATCCTGCCCAAAGCGTCTTTCCGCCCATGCGTAGTGCACAATGGCGCAGTTGGTGTGCAAAATCAATGTATGGGACACAATAAGAAAATCACAGTGACACTGTTCATTGGCAGAGGTTGTAAAATGGCAATGTTGAAAATTTGGTGAAAAAATTCCTAAAAATGACTGTTTTACAAGCGTGCGTTGCACAGTTACCACGCACGCTCGTAGGTTTGCAAATTTTCAATATTTCCACTCCAGATTTTCAACATTGCCATTTTACCACACTTCCTTATGAGCAGTACAGCTGTCATTTTCACATCCTGTCCAAAACATGTTCACTTATGTAGCTTAATAATGGGGGTAACAAAAAGGTCATGCTGACAATTTATTGTGCAAATACCAGCAATCGCACAGGTCATTAGGGTAAAGCACCAGACATGCCAAACACCACTGCAAATACCTGCAAGCGAACGTTCAGCATTGACAAATGCTTGATAATAAAGGTATATATAATCTTCGGGGTAACTCCTTCAGCACAGTCCTTCAAATCAGCTGTCTCAATCAGTTTCAGAAACACAGCTGAATCACAATAAGTCTTTTTACCCATGCATTGTCTGTTTTTCACATCTAAAGTGTAATTATAATCTGCAGAAAAATACACCATTTTAGTAGTAGCTAAAAAGGGTTGTATAAGTTCAAAAAGTTCCACCCTTTCAGCCTTTTTCTGAGAGGCATGAATCACTATAAATCTGCTTGGAATGTTTAACCATATTCCATCTATGAATAACACCCTTCTTCATGTTATGTCCACAATTTTTGACAGTTTAAACCCATGTCCTGAAAACAGAATTCCTATTCTGTCTGCCCTATATTTTCCTATGGACCAATATTATGGTCCCCATACCCAGTTATGTTTTGCCATTTGTAAGGATAGAAACATAGAAACATAGAATTTGACAGCAGATAAGGACCGCTTGGCCCACCCAGTCTGCCCATTTCCCTGCCTACTGGGTAGCTGCAGATCCTAGTTAACCAGCAGCCTACTTCTTTCTACCCCCACCCCCTAGAATTGCCTTATGACTGTCACATGCATGCTTGAATTCCACCACTGTTTTTGACTCCACGACCTCCTCCAGCAGGCTGTTCCATGCATCCACAACCCTCTCTGTGAAAAAATACTTCCTTAAATTACCTCTGAGTCGCCCCTCCTCTATCTTCAAATTGTGCCCTCTTGTTCTTGCACACCTCTCTTTTTGAAAGATGCTACCCTCTTGGACTTTGTTGACTCCCTTGAGATACTTGAAAGTTTCTATCATGTCCCCCTTCTCCCTTCTTTCCTCGAGGCTATACATATTAAGCTCCTTAAGTCTCTCTTCATATGTCTTCTGGTGCAGACCCTGTACCATTTTAGTTGCCCTCCTCTGGACAGCTTCCATCCTGTCTGTGTCTTTGCAAAGACTGGGTCTCCAGAACTGCACACAGTACTCCAGATGGGGTCTGACCAGCTGTCTGTACAGAGGGATAATAACTTCCTGTTTTCTACTGGTGATGCCTCTCCCTATGCATCCCAGTATCCCCCCAGCCCTCCTTGCTGCCCTCTCACATTGCTTGCCCACCTTTAGGTCATCTGATATGACTACCCCCAGGTCCCTTTCCATTTTTGTTGTTGTTAGTATCTCACCCCCCATTGTGTACTCTTCCCCTGGGTTTTTGTTTCCCAGGTGCATTACCTTGCACTTCTTAGCATTGAATCTAAGCTGCCATACATTTGACCATTCCTCTAACCTTGCCAAGTCCTTCTTATCCTTTCCACCCCACCCTGTGCATCAACTCTGTTGCAGATCTTTGTGTCATCTGCAAAGAGACATACTTTTCCTTCCAGTCCTTCTGCAATGTCGCTTATAAAGACATTGAAGAGGACCGGTCCTAATACTGAACCCTGCGGTACCCCACTAGTAACCCTCCTTTCTTCTGAGTGGACTCCATTTACTATTACTCTGTGTCCTATTCTCCAGCCAATTCTTTACCCAGGCTGTCATCTTGGGACCCACTCCCAGGCTGGCTAACTTGTATATTAATCTTTGTGTGGACTGTGTCAAATGCCTTGCTAAAGTCTAGGTAGGCCATGTCCACAGCCCTCCCTGATCTACTACTTTGGTCACCCAGTCAAAGAAATCTATCAGATTTGTCTGGCATGACCTTCCCGCTGTGAATCCATGCTGCCTTGGGTCCTGTGCCCCTCTGGCCTCTAGATATTCGACAATTCTTTCCTTCAGAAGTGATTACATCATTTTCCCTACCACTGAGGTTAAACTAACAGGCCTGTAGTTTCCTGCTTCTGCCTTGCTCCCGCTTTTGTGAAGGGGAATCACATCTGCCCTCCTCCAGTCCTCGGGTACCACCTCATCCTCCCATGATTTGTTAAACAGGTTAGTCAGTGGTGTCACTAATTCCACCCTTAGTTCTTTTAGAATTCTGGGATGAATCCCATCAGGCCCCATTGCTTTGTCCACCTTCAGTTTTAAGAGTTCTTTCAGAACCCTTTCTTCTGTAAATGGGCTGGTATCAACTTCTGTATCCAGAGTGTTTCTACTGTTTGTTTTAGGTACCTCCCCCTCTTCCTTTGTAAATACTGAGCAAAAATATTTGTTTAGTATCTCTGCCTTTCACAGTCACCCTCTGCCCCCTCCCCATTAAGTCTCACTATCCCTCCCTTGGTCTTCCTTCGCCCCTGATGTACCTATAAAAGGTTTTATCCTTCTTAACTAAGTTGGCTATCTTTTCTCAGTTTGTGCCTTTGCTGTTCTGACTGCCTTCCCAGCTTCCTTTTGCTTTAACTGATACAGTTCTCTGTCCTGCTCCTTCTGTGATTCCTTGTACTTCCTGAAAGCTTTTTTCTTTTGAACCTTCACTGCCACTTCCTTTGAGAACCATAGTGTTTTTTACATCGTTTAGTTTTGTTTATTTGCTTCACACAAAGGCTTGTTACCTCTGTGATGGCAGTTTTTATTATTCCCCATTGTTCTTCCACCCCTCCTTCCTGCCCATTTGCTAGTGCATTCCTTAGGCACTCACCCATTTTGGCAAAGTTAGCCCTCCTGAAGTCCAGTACCTTTGCCTTTGTATGGCTTGACTCTATTGCTGTGTTTATTGTGAACCATACTGTTTGATGGTCGCTAGTTCCCAGATGGCTACCCACTTCTACATCTGTGATCCTCTCTTCATCTCCATTTGAGAGAACTAGGTCTAAGATTGCTCCCTCTCGAGTGGGCTCCAATACTAGTTGTGTAAGGCATGCCCCCTGTAGGGCATCTAGAAAAACCCCACTCTTCGAAGTGGCTGCTGCAACTGCACTCCAGTTAACATCTGGCATATTCAGATCACCTGTCAGCAATATCTCCCCTTTTTCAGCCTTACTAAGTATACTTTCTATCATTTCCTTGTCCATTTCCTCCCCCTGAGAAGGGGGTCTGTATACAACCCCTGTGCGGATTGTGGTGCCATTGCTGGTCTCCAAATTTACCCACAGTGATTCTTCTCCTCCCTGTTTTCCCTTTTGTTCTGCTGCTTTGATTCCTTCCCTTATGTAAAGAGCTACTCCTCCTCCTCTCTGTACCTCCTGTAGATAGTGTATCCTGGTATGTTTATGTCCCAGTCATGGTTTTGTGTGAACCATGTTTCTGTGACTGCTACGATATCCATATGTTCCTCCTCCATCAAGGCCACTAATTCAGGAAGCTTGTTACTCAGACTATGGGCATTTGTACTCATTGCTTTCCATTTTTTGATGGCTTTACCTTCAGTTGCAGCATCCCCTATTGACCTTTCTACCTTGGTCTTTTTCTCATTTAATGCCCTGTTTTGTAGGGAGAGGCTGGGATTTTCCTGCTGCTTATCAGTGCCTCCCCCTTGACTAGTTTAAAAGCTTACCAATGAAGCATTTAAACTGATTGCTCAAATGACTTGTTCCCTTCCTGGAGAGATGCAGACTATCCTGCCAGTATAGACTGGTGTCCCTCCAGGTGGAACCCCAGTTGCCAATGAAGCCAAACCCCTGTACTCCACACCATTTTTTCAACCATTCATTAAACTGCATGGTGCAAAGTACCCTCGCCTCACTCATGCCATTGACAGGCAGCACCTCTGAGAAGGATACTGTGTGTGTGCTACTTGTCTTAGGCCCCTCCCCAGTTCTACAAAGTCCTTCTGCACTGCTCTAATCTCATGTTGAGCCAAGTCATTTGTCCCTAGGTGGACAATGACATCCAGCTCAGACTCCCATGTAGCTGTTCTCGTGATCCTGAGGATGCACTTCCTGTCACTCTAAGCCATGGCACCAGGCAGGCACCTTACTTCAGTTTTCCTTGCTTCCCTCAGTTCTATCCCCCTAATAATTGAGTCCCCCACCAGGAGCTGCTTTCTTTCCTTGTGGTGTCCTCTGCCTCCTTCCTGTGGGCCTCCCTTGAGACAGGTGTCCTCAGCCTCCTTAATCTCCTCTGTGGGTGTATCCATAGGGGAGCTGTGCTCCCAGAATGGTGTATGGATTGTGGAGTGGAACAACTGACTGAGTGTGCCTCTGTTCCACCATCCTCACCCTCCCTGAGCCCACTGTGGTCCAACTGCTGTGCTTTTGCAACCACTGAGGCAGTGGTGGTGGCTTTGGTGCTCCCTGGATGGGGGAGGTTCCCTTCTTACCATCCAGTCTGGCTTGGGGGAAGGTTTCCTTACTGCTGTCCAGTGTGGCCTGAAGACGGGCAAATTCCTCCCTCAGGGCAGAGAGCTGTCTGCAAATAGGGCAGCATCTCAGCCTCCAGAAAGTCTCCCAGAAGACTGCTGCCCCACAGCCATTACATTGCACTACTCCCCACATGATTATGTACTTTTTTTTGTGTGTGTTTGTGTGTGTGATTGGTTTGTTATATAGAAATATATATATTATGCAATGTGTATGCTTATATTTTCAGTGCTGTGTGCTAGAAAGGATTTGACATTGATATGCACCTTGCACTCTTGAGGAAATGATGTCAGAACCCCAGGTATAAAGGAACTATTTCCAGGGGGTGGGGTGAGGGGTGGGAAGGGGTTGGGCCTAAACTGTGCCCTCACAAAACAATCAGCTAAGAGCTCTGACCCACCGCTATGGGAGTGCCTTCCTGTCAGCAAGATACCATACACAACAATTTGACAGAGCAAATCCCCTTCTAATCAAACAGAGAAAAATCCAGACATCCAAGTCAGACACAGGTAAACCTCCCCAGCCCCAAAACAGCCTGGTGGTTTTTGCTTCTGAAAGCAGTCAGCCCCAAAATAAGTCAGCTGTGCTTTAAACTCTTCCTGCACTGAAAATCTTAAGAATTGTAACAAGACTGTCTTTTCCTGTTTAAGTTACTTATTTCACCTTTCAGTTAGAAGTAGCCTCCACCTGCAGAATATATGCTACAAACCAAAGACAATTGTAAAGTTCACCTTGTCACAGAGCGGCTCTGTGAGGTTTGAAATTCCAAGGTTAGAAATATGGGGCTAGAGAATTGTTTTTCCTTTTCCTAGCACATATGGGAGTCCCCCCCCAGAGAGGAGGCAGTATAGTGCAGTGGTCTGGAGCTCTGAGCAGCAAATCTGGTGATATCCAGCAGACCAGACCTGGTTTGGGTCCCGAAGCTCTGCTAGACACTGTGTGACCCTGAGCGGGTCACTTGACCTCCTTGTGCTCCCAGGTCGCTCTGTAGAAGAGCTTTCAGCTTAGTGTGCTATACCTGGTTAAACAATAACTTCATTGTCCTGATTATACTGAGTGTGGATAAGAGAAAAGGAGATTCCTCCCCTAGAAAGCAAAAGCAGTATTTCCTACTACATTTAGAGTTATGGTAGAGACTTAGGTGGGAAATTATGTTTGGGGACTAAATGGTTGTAAAAGCTGTTTTCAGGCTAGGTGGGTGTTTTAGCAGCTGTTAGTACTTTGGTTCTGGGCTGCTTTAACAGAGTACATTGTGACTATGCGCATGGCTGTGAGGGCATTTAGCCTTCTAATACTGTTTAAATGGAATGACTTTATTCTAAAATTATTAGGGACAGCTCTGAATATCCTCTGGAGTGGAGGTTGCTTAATTTTGAGTAGTTCTGAGATTTTCTTAGAGCGAGGGAGTTACGGCGTCTTGGGCATTTTGGAGCCCTGAAATCTAATTACTTGCAGTTGCAGCTCACTGTTAAGTGAAGGCTGGCCACAAGTGGTATTTGTGGTCATTATTAGGGGAAATGGGTGATTTTGTTACCCTGAGTTAGTGCAATTAGTAAGTGCACTGTTGTGAGGACATAAGGCTTATTAGCGTTTTAAAAACTTTAAGCTTTAGACATTTAAAATAAGAAGATTTATTTCTGCTTACCTATTGAAGATGAATTCCCTTTGTTTTGTTTTGGCTTTGAAGCCTGGGGTTTTCGGTGTTTGTGGAGCTTTGAGTTGTAGTTTCAACTGCCGGCTCCTTGTTTGTTCTAGGAGCCAGCTGGCCATGCACGCCCTTCTTAAGTATTGTTAGGAAGGGGTGGTGCTTTCTTGCCTTGGAAAAAGAAGTTTAAAATGTTCAGAACAGAAATAACATCTCTGAGTGAGGGAATAAGTTACTAAATGAGTTTAAAATACATAAGCTTGCTGGAATAAAATAAAGGATTAGAATATAAGATAAAGTAATTAAAAGTTGTAAGTGAAGGTGGAGTTTGAAGGTCACCTGACTTTAGTTGGATATAAAAGGGTGAACCTTTGACTCAGCAGGGAGATTGTCAGCACAGATGGCTAGAGGTGAGATTCGTCAGAGAGGTGTAAACAGGTGGAGACTTAAATCATGTTGTAGTGAGCCTAGATGTGTGCTCTAGATGCTGCTGAAAAGTGCTCTATGGAGTTATTTGAAAACTGTTTTGATTCATGTTCCAAATGGAAGATTTAAAACTGCCAGAATATCCTGTGTGAGGTTTATGCCTTTATATTGTCTCACCTAAAGACTTATAAAGAATGAGATGATGCCAGATGCTCTAATGTTTGCTATCAAAATTGAAGTGAAAAATGAGAAAAATACTGTGCCATTCTGATGTTATCCTGATATGAGTGATGTTTGAAAGAAGAATCAATTAAAATTGAAGAAAATTGCAAGAACTGGTGAGACATTTTTCCTTTAACTGCCCACATAAACCTGCACCCTACCACACACCTCCCTCTGTTGTGAGCACAACTCACTTTCTTGCAAATCCTATGTTCAATATTGTAGCTCCCAGCAAGAGGTAGCTTGCCTTAAAAAATATTAGCTGTTCATAGCCAAATCTCCTATAGAAAAATTCTGAAATCATGCAATGAGGAGAAAACAGCTTCTTGCTTCCTTTTGTTAAAAATGCTATGTACATTGAGTGATTGAGTGAGGCTAAAGAAAAGGGAGACATAAGATACAGGAAAACTGAGTTCATACTCACCTAAACCAATTTACTCTATTCAATAAGGTTTTTTCCTCTTCTTTTTTTTTTTTTTTTTTGTTTTTCTTTTCAGGTTTCTAAATATCCACATCTATATTTCCTGGTTGTGAAGAAGTGTCAGAAACAAATTCCTCCTTTGTAGATTCCTCCCTGCTTTGGAGGCCAGTACTTCAAATTGGTTATCCATTTCTATAGCCTCTTCAGGTTCCATTTGTTTATTCAATCTAGAACTCTGTCTTTTGCCTGGTTGAGGTCAAGTCCCCATGTGGAGGGGGCATGTCTGTTTTAGAAGGAGCAGTAATTCCAATAAGTTCCTTGGAACTAGATTCTCTTTCCTTTGCATCTGGGCATTCAGTCCTGGCTTCTCATGGTGGCGGGGGAAGGGGACCTCCGAAACATTTTCCTCTGATGTAAGGTCTGCAATATCTGAGTCTAGTGGGGTTTTAGGGTGCTCTATGTTTGCCTCTTTCTCAGCCTGGAAATTAGGCCAGGGCATTTCTGATGCAAATGATGCGTTTGAATCCTGCTGATGGATTCATGTGGATCTAATGTTTGAGATCTATTATGTGCAGCCCAGGGCAGTGTTGGAATAAATGTCCATACTCTTCACATAAATTACACTTGGAACAATTGATGCACCGTGGACTAATTTGATTGCATTCCCCACAGATGCCACAGCATAGTTTGTCACATACATTGAATAAGTGTATCCTGGCTCTGCACTTAGAACAGGCTTTGGGCCGGTCTGAGTAAAAACAGACCCCCTCTGTCCTTGCCCAAGAAGAAGAAACTGTTTGGTATATGAGCAATTCCAGCCTCTCTTTGTCTCAGCTTTACTTTACATTTCCAGCTTCTGATCCAAAAGGTTTCTGAATCCAAAATTGTTTCTGGGGCACTGAGAACTGCACAGTGATTCTGAAGATAATGCTGTATGCCACAAACATGAATATTTTGATTGCAAAACATGACTGTCACAGTTTCTATAAGTGGTTTTGTCAGCGGAATAACATAAAATGGGGTCCACAAGGGTGCAAATTTTACTTGGTTGTATAACATCCAAAATCTGACCAAGCCTAGTGGAGAGTGAAAACTTAGTGTCAAAATTACCTTCAATTGACACATGGATCAAGGCATATACATCATTAGCTGTAAACTTTAAAGAGTTTTTGATAGTTTTTTCCCAACAAAGATTTTGTCTGGATGCATCTCCATCCTCCCTTTATATTGCAGTTGAACTGTGTTTCTGTGAGGGGCTGGCTCTGTTTTATTAAACAAGTCTGCAAATCTAGAGTGGAGGGGCTCTGACTCATGACCTTGCTGTGCAGGGAGCTGCTCCTACAGTAAGGGTCCTCGAGAAATATCCATATTTTCTGTAGTTGGAACCTCCTCATTAATAGTGTTGTTCAACGTTTGAATGGTATGGAATTCTGAAGCCTCAGAATTAAATACAAGGGTTTTATTTTGCACAAAATGTTCATTCTTTGAAATAGGCCTATCTGTATTTGTTTGTACATCTGCTGGACTCATTCCTGTCAATAACTCCAATGGTGCCAAATCATTCATGTTCTGGGCCACCTGAGTGTTTACTGTTGTAGCTGTGACCCAGATGTCTACACTCTCAGTTGGACTTGTGTTCTGGCTGTTTAATGAACCCCTTTTCTTTATCCCCAGATGTTCTGTTTGCTCTGAAACCATTACCTGCACTAATAATACCTTACTTGTACTATCTGTAGTTGCATCATCCAGTACTAAAACTTGTTCTAGTGGAGCGGGACCTACAGCCAACCAAGCAGTTAGTGGTCTTTCATCTCAGGACTTCTGTGTTGCAGTTCAGTTCTGTGCTACCAACTTCTTACAGGTAGCTTCAACCTTCTCTTTCACCAGCTCTAGTACTGGCTTATAATCCAATCAGCATCAGGAACCCATGAACTGTCGGATGCTGCTGTCCAGCTGGCTCCTCTGAAGGCTTTTTCTGGAGACCAGTCAAAGTTTTCAGTAGGTACTATTTTCACCCCAAAGTATTTTTTTTTGATACAGTCTTGGGCATTTAAAATATTTTCTACTGTATTTTGTTCATGAAAAACTTTAGAAGTATTAGCAATTTTTGACCTGGTCTCTGTAGGTGGAATCATGGTTTTAGCTCTTCGTTTCAGTGCTGTTTTCTATTTTTCATATCTCTCCTCATAGTCAGCCAACATTGTCAAAATTACAGTGCTCTGCTACTTGATTTCTTCTTCCAGCAATGCTGCTGCTGCCATAATGTCTGTACTTCCAGTCTGTTCTGTTGTTTCTTCCACCACATTTTGGAGTAGCAAAAAACAAGTCATCCTCCATGGATTCTTTATTGCAGTCCCCTGAATCTGAGCAAATTTCTTTATCCTTGTGGTTTGCAATGGCTGGGAAGAAGGATTGCTCCCCAGCCTGCTTCAGAGCACTTTCCTCCAGCAAGTGGATCCTCCACCTTGAAAAGTGGGCCTACAGTGCCACTTGCCTAGAGTAAGGGAATTTCCTGGTGTCTTGGCCAAATTTTCCCCCATTTACTAGAAATACCACCAACAGCTTAATCTGTTTCAAGGTCACTTGGCACTCATCTGTGTGGGTGTTTAAGGGGGGAGGGGCAGCTGCAAGTGAGGTGTTAGCTGCATACTCAAGTAGACTTGATAGACTAAGTGGCCTGTTTCTGCTGGCAAGGAAGTAAGTGTTGGGATATCCTAAAGTTTCACATGCTATCTAAATTTAATAAGCATGTTGTATTGTAAATAAATAAATGTATATATCTGCATAGATATTGCATATAGTGCCTTCTAATCCAGACATAGTACAGTGCTATTGTATATATTACCATGCCTTTTTTATACTTGACATGAATGCCAAGTTTCCAGGGCAGGGGAGAGTGTAACCCCTCCCCCCAAATTCAGGTGGGCTAACCATGGTCCTCTTCCTGGGAACTGTGGTGTTCCTTGCCTAAAAAGGATCCCAATTGGTGCATTGCCTGAAATAGCCTGGTTATGTCCAGTGATACAGATAGCGGATCCAGATATAAAGTATTGTTGTATTCCTGGTTCTTGCATGAGTGTGCAAACTGATGCCAATGTATTGTGCCTTTGAGAGGTCCAGCCTGTGTATTCAGTGTATAGCTCATGTTGGAGTTGCTTATCAGTATAATGCAGCTTTATTGAATGCTGTAGTGATTTATTTCTAAATCTGAACTCTTATGTTTAAAAATGAACTTTAAAGTTGTGGTTGTTTGCGTTTTACTTGGCCAACTGCAATGATGATAATTTGACCCCACTCTGGGCCAGTCAGAACTCAAGGCATCTTAATGGGTCATTTTTCTATGGCTGCTGGGAGAAACTATGAATTAAATGCTTGGTGCCCATTTTAACCAATCAGGATGCTTAAAACTGTGACTGACAGCTTGGGTAGCCAACCGGATTACAAAAATTATTTTTTCCATCAGTCAAGAGAAATGGTTGAATAGTCAGTCTGGCACAAGCTCTTGTACTGTGAGGAGGCTCTGTTATCAGCTCAGGAATTTTGAAGAGAGGCCTATTTTACCTCTCTTTGGCCTGAACTACTGACTGAATCATCAAGACTGCCAAGTCAGCAGACTGATCTACAATTCTTTAAGAGGTAGAAATAAAGAGATTTTCTTAGAACTAAATTACAGACTGAAAGGGAGGCAGAGTTATAAAAAATCCCCAATCCACATCTCGGTGAGAGATCTGTTTGCCTCGGGAACTGTTCTTGAATCTGAAGCCTGGGCCTACCAGAATTGTCTCTAGTTCTGTTACCAAAAGAGGGAGACCCAAATTTCTGTTGTGACAGCTTACATTCCCTGGACTGCAGTTTGCAAGTGGGTAAGCTGCGAAGCCCATTAGAGACTGTTTCAAAGTTTAGACTTTGATGTCAAACAACTGTTCTGAGAGGCTATTGCTGCCTGTTCTACCAAAGCTTCTGAGAGCCCAGTTTGAGGAGTCAGCTCCTGTGGAGAATAATGTGGGTTATGTCCACCCTTGGGGGAAAGGCCTTGATGTGGGGATGAGTTGTGCAAGCCCTGATTCCTGTATCTTGGTCCCTGACTAGAAAGAAGAGACCTGCAGCCTGCAACCATCAGCAAGAGAGCCAGTCCTTGAGATGAACCACCCTGGAAAATATACCAGATCCTGAGGTCCTGATGCAGAGAGTACAATAGGGTGTTACTCTGCAACACAAAATAAAAGTATTTAATTCTGATTTGCTTTTCACATTCTCGTTGTCATTTAAACTGATGGCAGGCCATCAGGCCTGAAGATTACATTTTTGGAGGTTTAAAATTCTTGTGAATGTTTACAGCAGCCAAAGGTAGGAAAAATAATAATCTTGTATTTAACGGCCCCATCCAGCTGCAACACTGGCCAACCCATGGCAACACTTAGGCCTGCAGCAACTTAAACCCAGGGTACCCAGACTGCAGTGGCTGAATCTAGTCAGGGGTAAATGTATTTTAGTGTTCCTTGTAAAACAAAAACATTATTTTAATCAAAATTTTGATTTGAGTCCCCTTCCCTTGCTTAAGATCCCCAAATAAATCAGTTTGTTGTTTGAAAGTTAAACTGATTCCTGAGCATTTTATTACTAAGTGTTGAGTTACTGGATGCAGTTACAAAGTGGTTGTTGTGACTGCAGATACTTTCTTGCAGGTGCACAGGGTGAATACAGAAGGTCAGACCCTGTGGGTAAGTGTGGTCACTGTGAGCATATTATTAACACTCACCTAAAATTGTGATATTGAATGTTTAGTCAAGTGTTTGGTGCAAATTCATCTGTGGGACCATTGGTTGAGGCTGTGGGTAGGTACAACTCCACAGAGGGTTGTGCTAGCTTATCATCAAGCCCATTTAAAGATCACTCTAGGTGAAGGGACCTTGCAAATAGCATTCTTATTGGTAACAAGACCCTGTTATTAGTTAAATCTGAACCCAGGCCCCTTAACCTGCATTTAGGGTAGCAGGCAAGGGTAGTAGCCCATTGGGAAGTGGCACCTGGATTACATACTCATGACCCCAAAATATTCAGCGTCCATTGCTTGGCCTAAAAGTGAATCCAAGACAGACACTGCTTCAAATTCCAAAACTCAGCCAGTGCAGCTCCATGTGAAGGTAGCTAACCTTGGCCGAAAAGTGGCCACAGCTTGTCCGTTAGCACCCTCCTCCAACCCAGTTCTCTCAAGCCCCTTTCTAGTTCACCTGCTGATGAAACTAATTACAAAAATGTTTCACATCCTGCTATATCACTGGAACCCCTTCTACCCAGGCCTTCTATGTGCACAAACTGTAATTTTGCTCACTGACACCCAGTGAAACTTGACACATGATTAGGGGCAATGTAGGCAAATCTTGACAATTCAAGTCTCTTCCCCTATCCTATCCTATCCTCTCCTCCTGCTTGATGGGCAAGAAACAATACCCCATCTCCAGGTTGTGCCCATTACCCTTACTGGCAAAAAAAAATGTGCATGTGTGCCTTCCCAAACTGAAAGATTTTGGGAGAGGATGACAGGTCTCCTATAATAGCCTCTCAGTCAGTCTCATCTCTCACTGTGACGTCAGCTGATACCTTTTTTCCAATTCAACTTCTTTATTGGTTTTAAATTATAAACATAGTAGTATGCATAACAGGTATGATACAGAAAAGCAACCATCCACTTAGTATATATTAAGGAAAGCCAATGAAAAAAGAGAAGGGAAACCCCTTCCCTATCCCATTCTCCCTCCTGAAACCACCATGGAGTGTGCCAATACATATAGTACAATACTTGAAAGAAATAGTTGGTACATAGAAACATCTTGAGACGGACCTGGAAAAATTAAATATTAATAACCTCAGTGCAGATATAAGGCATAACATTTTCCCCAATTTTTATCAAATGATACCAGATTATTAGAGGAGCTAGCAATCAAGTGCTCTATCCTGAAGTATGCAGACTGTGTGAGAGGCCTTTCGGCGCCATGCAATTCTGCTTAAAGTTGGACCAGCATAACATTCTGTGGTGATTTGCATATGCAGCCCATGATGCTTTGCATTGTGGGGGCATGTGTGATTTTGTATTATCCTGAAGTAGGCTGAGCGGTCATTTAGCCATTCATTATAAGGGATAGATAATTCATCCAACCAGTGTTTAATCACTAATTTTGTTACCACCATGGAAATTAGTGCCATGTGATATTTCCATTCTTTAATCTGGATAGTGGTGCAAATCCATAGAATACAGATCTCCACAGTGAAGAGGTCCCCTAGACAAAGTACTGGGTCCAATTTGGATTGAATAGACAGCCACAAGGGGCAATTTTATCATAGTCCCAGAATATATGTACTAAATTTCCTTCACCTTTACCGCATCTGGAGCAATTAGAATTGGGCAGGTTGCCAATTTTAGCTAATTTTACTGGTATGTAATATAGGTTATATAGTATATGGTATTAGGTAAGTCACAGTTTATCTTGGGAGATGTACGTATATAAATCTTGCCAGACTTTTGACCATTCATTGACTGTTCCTGGAAGGAGAGAGGGCCAGATTTTGGAATTGGGTACAGGATCAGTGTGTCCAATGGTGAGGATATAGTTGTATAAGAGGGACAAGCAGTGTGGCAAGGAAGAAAAATCATGGACGCCTTCCAATATAGGTTGAAGCTGAGATTCTAGAGAAGTAGTACCAAATACTTGTGCTATTAGGTGTCTCAACTGGAAGATCTGAAAATTAGGAGAAGCATTTAGGTCAAATTTATGTCAGATTTTGGAAAAGGAGAGGAGAGACAAGAAGGAGTAGAGATCTGTTACTTTAGCATTTTGTAGAGGAGGTAACCAAGTGTGCATGAGGACAGTGCCACCTACCTTAATGTTGGGGTTGAAGATGAGAGGTTGTGTGAAGTCTTAATGAGGCAAACATTTGTAAGAGGAGCAAAATTGGGAAAAAGACTTTCAGGGAGGTCCCAATTACTGAGTGACAGATTGGGTCCAGCAACTTCTTCAGGGGAATATAGTAAATGGCAGGGGAAAGCAAGTGGTGTTGTTGTAAGATCTGGGTTTCTATTAGCAGCCATATAGGAGAGGCTTCATCTATGGGATCCATAAGCCATTTCCCAATCCTAGAGAAGTGGCTCACCCAATAATAAAGAAGAAAATTAGGGAGGCAGAGACTCCCTGATGCTTAGGGGAGACTCAGTTTAATAAATGATTTTCTGGGTTGTTTAAGTAACCATATAAAGCCAGCGATGAGAGAGTGTACCTTCTGGAAGAAAGATAGTGGGAGCCACATGTTCAGCATATGTAATGGATAATAAAGTCTAGGCAGGACATTCATTTTAATTATGTTTATATATAGATAATGGAAGAGATTCCCATCTTTGAAGATCAAGTTGAAGGATTGTCACTAGGTCATCGAGTTTGAGTTTCTTGGTCCAAAGAGGATCTGTGGCTAGGTGAATACCCAGATACTTAAGTGAATGAGGAGTCCATTTTAGGACAGAATAATTGAAGTCAGCTTTGTGAGTGAAATGATTTAGGGGAAAGATTTCTGATTTGTTCAGATTAAGTTTTTAATTGAATAGTGAGCTAAATTGGGATATTACCTCCACTACTTGTCTCAGGGATTTAGCAGGATTCTCTAAATGAAGGATGATATCATCCACATATGCAGAGAGGATGATGTTGTGATTGAGTATTGGAATTTCCTGTATTTAGGAAGACTATTTGATATAATGAATCAAGGGTTCTAAATAAATATTAAATAGGAAAAGTGAGAGGGGCAATCCTGCCTTGTAATGAGTAAAGGGGAAATCAAGGAGCAAATATCCCATTGCAATGGATCTTTGCTGAAGGGGATGAATGTATGGCCTGAATCTACCGGATGAAGAGGGGAAGGAAGCCCATCTTACATAAAGTCAGCCAGAAGAAGTCCCAGTCCACTCTGTCAAAGGCCTTCTTGGCATCCAATGAGATTAGGGTCATCGGGGTTTGAGATAACCTTGCTGCATTGAAAATATGGGAAAGCTTTTGAAGGTGATCTGTGGAGGATCTGTCAGGGACAAATCATACCTGTTCTGGACTTAGAAGATGAGGCCATACTTTTCGAATACATAAAGCTAAGATTTTAGTTAAGATGTTGATATCACAATTTAAGAGGGAGATCAGACGATAACTCTTCTGGAGCAGGTGGGACTTGGGTTTTAATAGAAGAGATATGGTCACTTCTAATAAAGTAGGATCCAAAGGTTTAGCTGAGAGCATATATTGGTATACTCTGAGCAGATGTGGAGCCAGCTCCTTTGCATAGGATTTGTAAAAATAAGTGGGGAAGCCATCTGGACCAGGAGCTTTATCAAGGGTTAAGTCTTTAATTATTTCTATTACTTCTTCAAGGGTGATAGGAGAGATCAAGGAAAGTTGAAGGTGTTCAGGTAAGGGGGGGAGAGTTAAGGAATTCAGATAAGAGTCTATCTTTTCAGTAGGAGTGGGTGTGGATCTTTTCCCATAGAGGGAACAATAAAAGTTCTCAAATATTAGAGCAATGTCTCTGGGATTGGTTTCAATAGTCCCATCTGGAGCCTGAAGTGAAGGTATAAGTTTTGAGCTTTTCAATTTGTGAAGTCTAAGAGCTAGGAGTTTGCCCACTTTTTCTCCCTGATCTATGTAAGTGGATTTAACTTTTAAGAGTGCATACTCTGCTTTTTCTCTTTTGAGGTTTGCATATTTGTTCCTGAGATCTAAGAGCTCAGTTGTGGAATTGGGGTTTTTTGAGGATGAGACAGAAAGCTTGGCTGCTTTTATTTGATTTAATAAGGATAAGATTTCTTTTTCTCTCATTTTCTTTCTTCTGGTAGCTAATTTAATGAACTCCCCATGAACACAGCATTTGAGAGTACACCATAATAAATCATCTCTTTGAATCGTACCTATATTAGTATCTATGAAGGTTTAAATGAAGGTTAGAATTTTAGAGATGATAGTTTTGTCTTTTAAAAGTTGAGTATTCATCCTCCATGGTCTATCTTTGGGACTGTCGGGGGAAGGAGATAGGGCTACCTATACCAGTGACTGATCAGAGATTACTATAAGCTCAATTCTTTTTTGATGTAAACCAGTTAATAATGGGATACTAATTAAGCTATAATCCAATCTGGACCAGGATTGGTGCACATTAGAGTAAAAGGAAACATTTAATGTGATGGGTTAAGTAAACTCCATGGATCACAAAGTCCTAGTGTATCCATCAAGTCCTGTAGAGCTCTTTGTGATGGAGTAGAGGGTCTTAAGGGTCGATGGGTCCTATCTATATCCTGTGAGGGGGGACATTCCAGTCACCTCCTAGAATTAAGGAGATGGGAAGAAATGGTGCAATTTTGCTGGCACGTTCCATATAAAATTATGGATTGCCACCAGGTGGCCCATATACCGAGGTAAAATGACTGTGGTGCCCAAGAGGGTACCTTTAAAGAGAATATATCTGTCATCGGGATCAGTTACTGTGGAGCCAGCCTGGAATGGGATTGTATTTTTGATTAAAATGACTACCCCTTTATTTGATGAGGATACCCAAGTGGTAAAGACTTGAGAAATCCCCAGTCTGCATAACCGAATGCCCTCCCTAGTCAACAGATACATTTCCTGTAGCAGGATTATGTCTGCATTAAGTAAGGCACAATGTGTTAATACTTGATATCTGTAGGTTCCCTTACTCCTCTGACATTCCAGGTCACTATTTTACATGTGTTAATAGCCATACCAAATAATAAACCACATAATTTTTCTAGAGGACAAATAATTTGAAACTGGAAATAGTCACAAGGCACAATCCAATCCCCTTCCTCCTCCCCCGATCCCTTCAAAAATATTAAGTTTGCAAATTGGTAATAACAGGGATGATTTAAGTGAAGGGGAAACCATTCCAAAGTACAGCAAGCAAATTGATAAGTTTTCCCCAACCCCCGCCCCAATTGCCCAGGAGTTATAGTTTCCACTCTCCAAAATGATGATATTTTTGAAGTACAGGACTAATCCAACAAGAGGAAATCATAACAAGTATAAAGCAGTAAAACCTCTGTCCCTCCCCTCATAACCCAGCAACTATATACATTTGTCTCCCATGAAAAAGGAAATGGTTAAAGTTCTTGACTAACAGGTCCCAGTGAGGGAGACTATCCCATACAGCCCCTAGCCACAAATCCCAGAAAAATAGGAGACAGAAGATTGGTATGGTCTGGTGGTACTGTGCTAAGCAAAATATCTGCAGCCAAAGATACCAGGACCATCAATTTCCCTTTGTAGGGAATGTGTAGGAGATAAACCCCCCAAAAACTAGTCTGGATTATAAATCTTGTTAACACCATATTATTTTAATATGTTTAGGCACTAACATATTCAGAACAAAATAAACATTCTGGAGGTTCATAATGATCCTAGGTGGATTAGAACCTGCTCCTCTTAACCCAAGTATAAGTTTCCACCTAATGCACAAAATTGTGTCCCTCCTGGGAGTATCTGGAGGCCTAGTGAATCAATAATCCTTGATTCAGGCTTCATCTCCCACATTATAAGGTTACATGAGATGAGGAGATAAGATCCCCCCCCCCATTTCAAAAACTACAGAAAACAACTAAGGAAGAAAAACCTCTTGACCAGCTACAACTGACTGCTAGAAAACAATGAAGAAATTAAAATTGGTACAGTACTTCAGTGCTGGAGTCCTGTCCTGTCAATGTTGATTGGGTAAGAAAATTAGAGGGGGGAAATTAAGGGTGGCCTGACCAATTACAGCCTCAGGAGAAAAACAATCCCCCCTACCCTCACCTGGATTAATCAGTTTGTTCCCCTGAGAATGAAACTGTGCAGCAGGCTGCCCTCTGTGCTGGAAATCTAGCACTGCAACCAATGAGATCAGGCCCATCCACAAATTAATCCCAGATCTGGATTTCTGAAAAGTTTGGAGGCGGGTAGGTTAATCCTCATCTCTCATTAAATCTTGTGCCTAGAGAGTAAATTCTCATACAGAACTAATTGCAGTCAGAGACTTCAGTCATTCTTGAACAGTTCTGGGAGCTTGATCTTTAGATTTGCCATTGCTTGTGAGGGTGAGTAATAGGATATCAAGGATCCAGATACTGAGACCTGTAGTTTGGCAGGATATAGCATTTTAAAAGGAATGCCTGCAGCAATGATTTTGGTAACAATGGCATGGAAGGCTGCTCACTTCTGGCATGTTTCACATGGTAGGTCCTGTGTAATATGGAGCTTGATGTCTTCCCACAATATTGTTTGGAGTTCTTTTACTTTGTTTAGCATGTGTTGTCACTCCAAATAGCTCAGGAATTTTAAAAATAGGAATCTTGGGGGAGATCCAGGCTGGGGATGAGTCCGTAATGATTGGTGAGCTCTTTCGATTTGGTAGTTGCTCCTGAGTGGAGAAGGGCCCACTATTTTCAGCAAAAGCTTCTGGACAAAAGCTATGACACTGGGGTTCTACTCAGTCTCTGGGAGACCCATTAACTGAATATTATTCCTCCTACTCCTACCTTCTAAATCCTCAGTTTTTAACTGCAGTTTGCGTATTTGCTGCAGAAGCTGGGTTACTTCTGGGTCTACTTTATCTCTCCAGTATTCCAGTGAGGAGGATCTGGCTTCTGTGTCTCCCACTCTTTTATTAAAATCTGCCATATCATGTCTAATAGACTTAATCTCTGTAGAAATTTCAAGCAATGTTTTTCTGAAAGGCAACTGTTCCTGTAGAAACCCTTCAGGCCTGGCTTTCTTAGGCAGCTTTTCAGGCAAGGGAGGAGTCGTGTTTATGCTGGTCCATCTTCATATCTGCAACCATCCTGGAAGAAATTCTTCCAATAATGATGAATGTTGCAGTGATATCTGATGCTGGAGATGCCCTCTTTTTGTAATTTGTATTATTGATGAGACTCCAGTAGAAATCTAGATGTAAAAGCAGATGACGTGAGGTTGGGGTTAGGAGTCCTGTAACCCTGCTGCCACTAGGTTGTCTGCATCATGTGACCTCGTGTCAGCTGATATCTGATGAGCTGATCACTCTCCATGAAGTGAGGTAGGGACTGAGTGCTGTCTGCTAGGCAGAATTCCTCTGGTGGAAGATACATTTTGTTTGCCCAGACCTACTGCTTAGCATAGAGGGTTTTATTTACAATGTATAGAATTGCATTATAGCAAAATCTTCCTTAATAATTCAGTTTTACCAGTAGATGAATTTAGTTGTTTGATTTAACATTTGTATATCCCTCACCCAAAAAAATATCTTCTGGTTGCATCTGAGTGAGATTCATGCTTCTTTCATAAGATACAGATTAGTTGCAACTGGACTGGGTTCCCGTCCCTTAAATTCATCAATGCTCACTGTCCAGGTGTCACCCAAAACTCCATCTCTGGGTGTTTGGCATAGTTAAATTTCACTTTCCTTCCAAGATGTGGCTTGGTGGATCTGTGATCTGACCTCATCTATTAGAGTTCAGTCAGCATCAGTGGCCTTCCCCATCCACTGCACACACACACACACACACACACATACACGAGTGCATCACACACTGTCATGGGTGGGGAATACTGGAGGGGACTGTCACTTTGGAGAGGTCCCATCCTACTGCCTGAAGTCCATAAACAGTTCAGTGTGCTTACACAACTTATTATGATGTATGCTTGTGCAACTTAGATACAATGTAGCTGTTCACCTCTCTATCTCTCTGATATACAACCCTGTAGGGGTAGAACAGCAAGGAACCCTAAAGGAGGGTTCCACCCCATAGGTGCCATGGGAATGATTCCTTTGGCTAAAGGTAGTTTAGGAAGGAGCCCATGGAACAGAGAGATGAGCTGCTGGAGGAGAAGGGGAGGATGGTGGGGCAGTGAAAAAATTATCCTGGACCTACCAGTAGGAGTGATCTTTTAATGCCTAATTGGGAGCATGGTTTGTAGGTCCACCCACTGAACCACAGACGTAGCTTTTCAACATGCTTACACAACTTAGTATGATGTATGCTTGTGCGACTTAAATTCATTGTGGCTGTTTACCTCTCTTTCCATGAGATATACCACCCTGTATGTGAACAACAGCAAGAAACCTTGAGGAGGGTTCCACCCCAATGGGGGCTGCAGGAATGATTCCCTTAGCATAAGGTAGCTTAGGAAGGAGCCCAAAAAGAGCACCCAGAAGGGTGCTGATCATCAGTAAGGAGGCAAGGAAGTTAGAATGGTATCAAGGATGGGAACGGAGGTTGAGAAGTACTGTATAGATGGGCAGGACAGGAGAGGAATGGTAGACAACAAGGAATAAGTCAGAGATTGGAAGCTGACATGAGAAAAGAGGTCAGGACTTTCTAAGGAGAGAGGGTACAGCCAGGGCCATCATCCAACTCCCTCCAACAGTGGAACCTAACTACAGAACCTACAAAAGCACTAATCCTATCTAAATATTATGACAACCAGCAGAGAGGAGAGGAAAAAAAGCCCTTTGAGGGGGGAATCTCTGGGGATCCAAAGCCTAGGTCACCTTCTTGTTAGGCAGAAGGATGTTTTGGTTAGTGATGAGTCAGCTACTGTAATTTAGAGTCATTATCAAAGGAAAAGGAAAAGTCTCCAATTTGGAGGAAGCTGTCACTCTGTCCTTCTAATACTAATCCTTCTGAGGGTTGCGAATGACCTCTCTACAACTAGGTGCCCAAAAACAAAGACGGAGACAAAATACCGCTGAGGCTTTCAGCTAGCTTACATAAGACTATGAAACAAACTAGATGAACCAGACATGGCCAGAGAGAGAATAGTATGAAGGGTGCCTCCTAACCTGCTAGGAGAGTTAAAGATGCCCTGCCAATGAGAGCTCAACCTCTCACTGCTCAAAGTCATAAAGGCCACATTCAGAGATGCACTGAAATGAGGGATGATTGAAGGTCCACCCAGAGCAAACACATTTCCACTATGGGCCAGGGAGAAAGGCCCTTCTCCATGCTTTGCATGCTCTAGACACAGACTATGTGGGTGCAGAGCAAGACCATCAGCTACAGGATAGCCCCAAGCCATGGAGCAATGGGCACAGAAGCCATATCTTAAAGTGGAGAGCAGGTTAAGTCAAGATAGCATGAGACCCATATGAGGGGTATGCTTGAATAATCAATGTGAATGAGTAGACCTACACAGAGGTCAGATGGAGTAAAGGAGACCCTGAAGGGTGTCTGGAGCAGGCAGTGTGCAATTAATAAACATAAGAGTGCATGCCAACCAGGTCAATTAAAAAACAGATCTAGAAAGGATCAGTGTTGGGTAAGCTACTTTTTCTATTACTTTCCATTACTTTTGAAAACTCTTTACAGAAAGCTCTGTGCAGTCACTACTGAGGATGGAGAAGTACTGAAATAAGTAATACACCTTACTGTAACAAAAACTTGTGTCTTTTTGTGCAAAAGTAATATATAACTGTAACTGATTACATTTATTTGAAAGTAACTAGTAACTAACCTGTTACTCTCAAATAAATGTTATCTGTTACAGTTATTTATTATTTTTGTATTGTTTTTGGAGAAAAAGAAAGAAGTAACTGTAACTGTAAGGTATATTACTTTTTTTAGTATTTCTCCATGCTTGCTAGTGACTGCACACAGCATCCTAGAACAAGTTTCCAAAAGTAATAGAAAGTAATAGAAAATGTAACTAACCCAACACTGGAGAGGATTGAATTGTTCAAGTGGATGAAACGAGAATGGCTAGGTGAAGCCCCCAGACAACGGGTGAGGTATGAAGTACCAGGAGCAAAGCTAAGTATAATGGCAGGTAGAAGTTTTTTTTTAATTTATTTCACATTTTGGATTATTACCTTTTAGCCCAGAGGCTCTTTTACAAAGGTTCCATGTCGAAACAGCAGTACAAACAAACAGGGTCATTGCTGGAATAGATAAAACAAAACACACATGGTAAAGACATATTGAATTTAGGACAAGCATTAATTACTCATTATAGTTAAATGATGTTAGATAAGAACATAAAGTATTGCAGGACAGACAGCTTTTAAACAGTGGTTAGGTGAAGACTCATATGCATAATTGCTGCTAGTACACAAAAAATAATTTCAAAGTGCAACTGAAGAAGAGAGAAGCAGTCTGTAGTCAGACTTTGTCAGAGATAGGAAAGGAGGGTTGGAAATCAGGATAGGAGCTATTTTGATAGAGGCAAGGAGGAAGCAGGGAAGGAGGCAGCAAGTGAAGGGGCACACCCTCAGAACCAGGTGCCCTATGCTTATTGTTATGGGATTTTTTGTAAGTGCCAACATGTTACTGGGTTAGCAGCCAAACACAGGCATTTTTGAATGGATAGGGGACAGGGCTAGGACAAGCGGAGGATAAGGCAAGCTAGGACTGGGAGGAAAGTAAAGGAGGATGTGTATTTGGGGCATGCTGGGTAATTTCAGGGGAGTAGAGTCAGTTAAAGCAGTCACAAGGAGTCACTGGGAGGATTCAGTGAACAGATGACCAGAGGACTGTGATGAAAGATTAGTGGGCAGACCAAGGAGAGCCCAATGAAAGAAGAACAATAGGGAATCGGGGCAATGAGGCAGGTGTTACTTGGGCAGGAAAATCACCCCCATAAGGCAGGTCAAATGGAGACAGTGCCCTGGGGCAAAACACAGAAGCAAAGGGATTGCAGAGAAACTTGCAGGAGATGTGAGAAACCCTCTGTGGTGGTAGAAGATGAAAGTCAGGCAATGCTTCACATGGGAGCAAGGGGAAGTGAATCAAAATATTCACAGTATCAGAGGCAGTTGCTCCCCATGAACTGAAGTCTCATAGGCACAGAGGAATGTACGGAGTACAGAGGACCAGAATGGGCATGACTGTGCATATGAGAATGGAGGACCATGAGTCTTTGGCATAGCTGAGATCCTTGCCAACTATATTGTAGGGCAGGTTTGGCAGTCATGGAAGAATGATGGTGTATCAAGTAATGAAGGACAAACACAAAACCACAATGAGACAGTCAGCCAGTGTAGGCATAGAAATTGCCATAAGCAAGCAGGAGGAAAGAGCAGTGGCCATGGAAAGGGAGAGACAGGGGAAACACCAGAATGAGACATCACTGAGCATGGACCCAGAAGATAGAGGGGGAGATAAACAAAGAGAGGAGAGGTGGCAGGGAAGAATCCCTGAAGAAATGGAGAAGGCAAAGTATGAGGGATGGAAGGAGAGGGGGAATGAGACAGAAGGAGGAAGGAGGGCAGCTGAGAGGTGGGAGTGAAGTGGGAAAAAAACACAATGGCATGGATGCAATATAGGGAGCAGAGAGAAACTGGGAAGCATGGGAGGGGGATGCAAGGAGCACAAACAACAAAAATATCCAAAGACACAAAGGGGCAAACAGACAGAGAAGAGTGAGACAGTGGGAGAGCAGCAAGGGAACAGCTGACAAGGCCTCTGTCTGCAACAAAAAAAAAACATTCTTGGACCTACTAGGAGGAGTGGACTTTTAAGGCCTGATTGGGGGCATGGTTTATTGCTCTGCCCATTGAATCACAGGTGTAGCCTTGCAAAAGAGACCAACCCCAACTCACTCTCTATGACTTGCTGCAACCTTTGAAGACAACCTGGGGTTTGTCTCTTGGTAAGTGTCCCCAGTGGTTGGAGGACCCAGCTTCCATAGCTAACTTATCTTGGTGAGGGAAAAGCAGTGAAAATGAATGTTCGTTTTAAGTTAGCTGGCAAGTAAATATAAAAACTAGTGTGAGACTAGTTTGTGAGGTTATTCTATAAACCATCTGTTTAAATGTTTTTATTTTCCTTTCTTGTAAATATGTATATATTTTTATTTGCTGTATGTATCCTGTTTGTAATATATTTTCATATTTAGTAGTAAAAAAATCATTTTTTATAGAACCAGTGGCTGAACATCCATATTGCAAAAATAATTCTTATTGTAAAGGTAAATTTAACATGTTTTACAGGCAAAGCGAAAATTGTCTGTTAAAAAATCCACCATCCTAAGTGCACACTGCCAAATATTACTTTGTTTGACCCTCCTAGGCCATGAGTAGGACAGATGTATTTCCTGGTATAAGCAGGTGACGTCAGGAGGTGCCACAAACTGGTGGTAGAGCACTGGGATTAGTGCACATATTTAAAGCCAGACTCTGTTAGCAGTGTGCTTTCCTGGTAGAACTAGGAACTCTGAGAGAGATGTAAAAGTCTTACCTGTCAAACAGACAGAGATTGTCAGTAAAAAAGTTACCTTAACAGTCATGAAACATGAGATATAAAGAGATTACATCTTTTACTGCTATTCTCTTTATCTTTAGAAATCCATCTTACTGTAGTACAGTGTAGTTAGCAAGTATGAGCTCCTCAATATACAGCACATTTCATGTGCCGCAACCCCATGGGTTGTGCAAAGAGAGAGGGAGTGTCTATGAGGGCCTGACAAAAAATAAACTTATAGAAGTGCTGGAGGAGCATGACCAAATGAAAGGTAGGCAGGCAGTCACTAAGGAGCATGACCTGATTCATGTGGAGCAGACCGTCATTGATGAATATGACCAAAGTAGGGGCACAAAGGTCACAGAGGCTGAGGCAGAGTTGAACCTTCAGCACAGAACTGATGAAGCAGTGCAGTGCAAGCCTTTGCCAAGAATTGGTGCAGAAGAGTCTCAAAATCAGCTTGAGTTCCTGAAAACAGAACCTGTCCTCAAAGTTGCAGAACTGCAGAGGGTAAGGCTTGATGCCAAGAGTGAGAGAGTAAGGTTGGAGGCTGAGAAAAAGTGATGGCACAACAGCACAAAATCGTGATGCAGCATGAAAGAGAGAAGCAGGGTCAGCATGAGTGTCTCATATAAGAAGCAAGAGAGTGGGAAAGAGAATAAATGCCAGCATGAGACACAAAAACAACAGCATGAGAAAGGGATGGTGAAACTGCACCAGAAGGCACCACAGCAAACTTCTAATAACAGCATGCAGGGTCAAATGCATGAAGCAACAATTAATTCTAAAATGTTTCCTCAATACCAGGAGAGGGAGGATTTCTTTTTCATATAAATTTTGTACCATTTGTTCCTGTTTTCTCCTCATTAACCCATCCTCATACCTCGGACGTGCATGTGCATGTTAAGGCAGGTGCATGCTATGTCTTGAGGTTCCCTTCCACAACGTTTTGCCCCCTCCACCTGTGCTGACCACTGGACCACCACACTGTTGCAGAAGGACTATGGGGGGCAAAAACTACCCAGGAGAGGAAAGCTGCCTTCTGGCTGCTTAATACTTCTCCACACCATGCTGGCTCCCCGACAACACAAGTCTGTTCCAAACCTGGGTCACCGGCGTGGTGCATGGTAAGGCATCCAGTGCTGCAGCCATCAGCAACACCTGGTTGACTTTCATTTTATTTTTTTAAATTATTTGAGAAGGTATTGTACAGTTTAAATGGGACAGGACTTAGTGGATGACCCACTTCACACCACTGATTACTGGCCTTGCTCTACACATATGTGCTAAAATAGATGATGACGACAGTATGAATTATGATAAAAGTCAATAGGGTGTTATTGAAATGTTTTGAGCTAACTCCTGAGGCTTATATGTGAAAATTCAGGAAGTTAAGAAAGGGCCCAAGAGACATTTACTTCGAATTGCATGTATTTATGTGTCACTATCTAGATTGCTGGGTGGATGGGACTATAAACTTGTACCTGAGGATCTATGTCCATGGCTGCTGTAGTTTATGTGCAGCTCCATCCAGTAAGCAACATGAAGTGTTGATCTGTATGTGGCCAGCAGACCACACACACTGCATAGGAATGATGGGGGAGGGCAACACATTGTTTCAAGGGGGCCCTGGAGAGCTGCCTAAAGTAAACCACCTGCACCCAGTCCCAAAACACAACCCACTGGCACTAAGGGTAACAAGGTACTGGGGCAAATAAATACTATATTTGTAAGAAAGGGGGCACCTGTCATATTACTGCCCTAAAAATATGAACAAAGGGCATTAGCCAGGGAGAAGGTGTGATCAAAACAGTGCCCAACAGCTAGTAGTTTGTTTATAGGCTTCATACCATCTAACTCATTTATAGATATGCACCTTATCCTAGTTAATAGAACTATAACACAGGGATTGAGGGACAGTACCACCTCCATCTCCATGGTGAGGCAGGATCTAATCTAGGTGGATCAGATTCTGTTGGGGTAATTTTTCAAGATTCAGGTAGTCATGGGACCAGCTGGTCAAGTACCAATGACTTGGGTCTTCTTGACCTGGGAAGGTGGCCATGGAGTATAGGAGGAGGTAGTCATAGCTGATCTCCCAGTAGATATAATAATGGGGAATGATTTTGACAACAGGGAAACCCTGGTGTGTTATAATACCCACAGTCAGGCAAAAGAGTGAGCTCCTGAGGGTGAGGAAGGGATAACATAGCCTGTGCTAACTCTGTCCTCAGCAGCTGAGGAAGCAGCTATGGTGGTCAAGGAGCTAGCTAGCAGTAGCAACCCTTAGCCCCATCTGCAAACTGAGGAGATCTCAGCTGTCGGCAGATTTCCTTTAGAAGGGGAGTTGGGGAGGGTCGCATGGGAGGAGCTGGGCAGAGCTCAGCTGACTGATCCTTCCCTACAGAAACTGAGAGAAATACCTAACAGTTCTGATAACTCTCAGAGGAATACAAAGTTAGCTTACTGGTAAAATAAGTAGGTGTACATGGACTGTATATCACAGAGGGAGCTAGAAGGAGAGGTACTCTGGCATCTGGTAATCCCTAGAGCTTACTGCAAGCAACTTTTGGACCTGGCCCATGACATTCCTGTTTGAGGCCACCTGGGTATTATCCACACAGAAAGTAGGCTCACAAACAATTTATTTTCACCTATTATGAACTCAGATGCAGCAAATTTCTGTTGGACCTATTCATAATGCCAGAGGGTTGGAAAGGTGCAGGACAAGGCTAAGGCTGCTTTCGTAATGATTAACCATTTAAAAGGATAGACATGGATATAGTGGGGCCCCTTAGCACCCTGAATCACATGGGCAAAAAGTACATATTGGTTGTCATGGACTACACAATCAGATGCACCAAAGCAGTCGCTATGTCCTCCACTAAGGCAGAGAAAGTGGCTAATGAACTTCTGGGAAACTCTAACCAAGTGGGATTTCCCTAGGTGATTCTGTAAGATCAGGGGACAAATTTCATATCATCAGCTATGACTATTCTATGGAAGAAGTGCATGATGAAATAGATCCATGCCTCATCCTATCACATTGAGACTAATGGCCTGGAGGAGCAGTTCAATAGATCTTTGAAAACTATGCTCTGGACATTTGCCGACCAGCACAAGAGGAACTAGGACAATTATTTTCCCCATCTCATGTTTGCTTACATGGAAGTCTCACAGGAGTCCACAGGGTTTTCACACTTCCAGCTCATGTGTGGGCACAGGGTGAGGGGTCTCCTCAATTTAGGTAGGGTTGAATGAAAGGGTGACCTTGCCACTTATGGAGAATCTGTTGTGGAGTACATCCTGAACTTCACAACCTGGTCTAAGGAGCTCATGGGGCACACCCAGGAGTACTTAGCCACTGTACAATGGCACATGAAAGGCTCATATGACTGTTGGGCCACCACCCAAGAGTACAAAGTCATACAGTGAGTGATGGTACTCTTTCCAGTCCTACAATATAAATTACAGGCAGAATGGGAGGCCCATTCTCCATAGTCAGAAACGTGAGTGAGGTCAATTATGTGGTAGAGCTACTTGACCAAAGATACAGTCATAGGCTATATCATGTTAACATGATGAAACCCCACTATGATATGGTGAAATAATCCTCACTGTGAGCAGTATCTTAGAAGAGGAAAATGAGGTTGATCCACCTCCTCAAGGATGTGAAGGAAAGATCCTTGGTGGAAAACCTCACCCTCTTAGATTAGCTGACTCCAGCCCATGTGGAGGAGTTGAGCAGTGTGCTATGAGCATTTAGGGAAATGTTCACAGGGAAACCTTTGTCTACTACAGTAGCTGAACACCACATGGACACTGGGAACTAAGTGCCACTAAGGCAGTTCCCCTACAGGGTACCAGAGAGGACTAAGTTGACCGTGCAGGATAAACTCAGAGATATACTGGCTCTCAGGATAATCCAGGAGTCCAGTATCCCCTTGGCATCACCTGTGGTCCTGATCCTCAAGAAAGACAGTACCATAAGGTTGACTACTGGAGGCTCAACAGGTGCATGCAGTAAGATGCCTACCCCATGCCCACAACACATGAGACCTCAGAATGGATTGGAGGAACCCAGTGGCTGACAATGACAATTTGACAAAAGGCTATTGGCAGGTACTTCTACCATCTGCAGTCAGGAAGAGGTCAGCCTTTCACTCCATTTTGTGTGTTTGAATTCTGAGTAATGCCATTTGGGATGAAGAATGAACCCTAAACCTTCCAGCAGCTAATGTATTGTATTCTGTCTGGGGTAGGTGACTTTGTACTGATGTAGATGGACAATATAGCCATTTACAGCCAGGCATGGGAGGATCACACTAGGTGCATGAGAGAGTTAATCTGCCAACTGAAGTCCTGCAGAACTGACAGATAAGGGAGAAAAGTTACAGAAACTTATGGCAGAGGTGTCATCATACCTTTGGCACCTGGTGGGCAGTGGATACATCATCCTAGAACATGTGAAAGTTGATGCTATCCATGCCTGTCACACGTCTACAATAAGGAGTCAGGTAAGAGCATTTCTGTGGACAGCAGGGTACTACAGAAGGATTATTACTCTCTGTACAGATGTACATGAGCCCCTGACAGATCTTATAAAAAGGAACCTGCTAGAGAAGGTTCTCTGGATGGAGGACTGTGAATCTGTTTTCCAGAAATTAAATAAGGCATTATGTGGCTCACCCATGCTTGCTAGCCCTACGTATGCTCTAAACTTCTTTGTTTTTTTATTTATTTATTTTTTTCTTAGTTCTTTAACCAGGAGTAGCACACTAAGCTGAAAGCTTTTTTACAGGTGCTATCTGGGAGCACAGGGAAGTTAAGTGACTTGCTCAGGGTCACACAGTATGCAAGTGGAAGCTGTGGGACTCAAACCCAGTTCTGGTCTGCTGGATGTCACCAAATTTGCATCTCAGAGCCTTAATATTTGCAGCTCAGAGCATTAAACCACTGTGCTATACTGCCTCCCTATCCCTATACTCCCTTCATTGTGGACCTGGATGCCTCACTGTGGACCATGGGCCGGGTGCTGTTCTGAGCCAGGTTGCATTGAAGGAGGAAGAGCAACTGAGCCAGATGCTACTGCACAGGGTGGAGGCATATGCTACAATTGAGAAGGAATGTCTCAGGATGGTGTGGGATGTTCAAAAGCTGCAGCCTTATTTGTATGGGTGGGAGTTCACTGTCATCATGAACCATAAGAAAAAATAACTCACCTTAGTAATTATATTTCTTCTAATGGAGTCTTGCTGTATTTTGACTATTGCGGTTAGCACCTGCCTTTAAACTGCCCCAGAGAACAAAGGGTTAACTTTCTATGCAGAGCATAGAATGCTGAGCTTGAGCTCTGTTGAGGTCTCTGTCTGGAGCCCTTTGAAATCCAAGCATCAGATTCTTATGAGCAAAAACTCACTAACTGGCTGATGTGGGAATTGTAAAATGTTTAGTAGCCAACTAGCAACAAATGTTTTGGATTCCTAAAGAAAGACTCAAGTCAGGAAACCCAAAACCAAAAACCAACCCAACTAAGAACAATAATAAAACAAACACCCAAACTAAAAGAAGAGGATGTAAAAGGAGCACCCCTGAGGTGCAACACTGCACCTGCCAACCCACTTTCCAAAAACCGGTTCTGAGAGTGGGGGCAGAGAGGGAGGTCAGACTACAGCAAGACTCCATTAGAAGAAACTTAATTGCTAAGGTGAGTAATTTTTTTCTTCAAATAGCATGAAGCCTTCTTGTATTCTGACTATAGCAGACTACCAAGCAGTACTACCATGGCATGGAGGAGGGACAGAACCTACTTTGGGAATAGGCCTTGAAGTACTGCTGTGCCAAACCGATCATCACTCCTAGCCTGGATAACCAGAGAGTAATGCTTGGTAAAGGTATGGACTGTTTTCCAGGTGGCTTCTTGAAAAATTTATAAGAGAGGAATATCCTTGGCAGCAGCCAAAGAAGCAGCTGTTCCTCTGGTGGAGTGAGCCCTCAGGCCTGAAGGTGGAATTGTTCCTAGTTTCTCATAAGAGAATTGTTTACAAGACACAATCCACCTGGCAATAGTTCTCTTAGTGGCAGGTTTGCCCTTTCCCACTTCTCCATAAGTGAAGAAAAACTGGAAGGAATCAAACCTGTGACTCTTGGTATGCTATATATAGTAGCTAAGGGCCCTTTTAACATCTAAACTGTGTATCCTTCTCTCTCCTGAAGAAGAATGATCAGTGAAGAATATAGGGAGAGACATAGACTGATTCAAGTGGAAATATGAAACCACTTTGGGCAAGAACCTTCTATTGGTTCTAATTACCACTTTATCCCTATGGTAGGAGATAAAATTAGGTTCCACTGACAAGGCTTGCTTTGATACGTCTGGTGGAGGTAATGGCTACTAAATACACAGTTTTCCAAGTCAAGTACTTAAGCTGTGCTGAGGACATAGGTTCAAAGGGAGGTTGCATAAGTTGACCAATGCAAACATTTAAATCTCAGGCTGGGGTAGGGTTTCTAAAAGAAGGATTGGTATGAAGCAATCCTTTAAAAAATTTACAGAACACAGGATGAAATGATAGTAAGGAAGACTTCTCCACAGACAGAAAAGCAGAAACAGTTGACAAGTGCACCTTGAGAGTAGCTGGTCTGAGGCCTAAGCCATTCAGATGGACCATATGATCCAGAACTGTACACAATTCAGCAGTGTCTGGGGAAACATGTTTCTTGGAACACCAAATGCTAAATCTGTTCCATTTGGAGTTATAGGTTTTTCTAGTGGCGGGCTTTTGAGAGACTTTGAGAATATCCAGAACTCCCTGCGACAGATGCAAATCTGCATACTCTAACTCTTCAAGAGCTATGCCTTGAGACTGAGAGACTGAAGATTGGGGTACCAAATCCTCCCTGAGAGGAGGTTAACAGGTTGTAATTCCTGGGAAGAGACAGGGGAAGAAGGACTGCTAGGGACAGCAACGGGGGTACCAAGGCTGTCCGGGCCAGTCTGGAGCAATCAGAATCACTTTGCAAGCTTGTGACCATATCTTGACTAAAACTTTGAACAGTAGAGGAAAGGGAGGGGAGGCATACAGAAATTTCCCTTCCAAGTTCAGAATCAGAGCATCTAGAGGGACTGAGCCCAAAATTGGGGGTCTGCAACAAAAGAGAGGAAGTTGGTGATTGTCTGGGGCTGCAAAGAGATCTATCTCTGGAGTGCCCCACCTTGAAAAAAATCACCTTCAAGACCAGAGGGTCCAGGGATCATTCGTGATGGTCCTGTGAGATCCTTCTCAGTGCATCTGCTAGCACATTGTCCTTCCCTGGAAGGTAGACTGCTATCAGAGAGGTTTGCAGGGAATAAACCAGGGACTACAACTTCATGGCTTCTGTGCACAAGGCTGTAGACCGAGTGCCTTCCTGCTTGTTGATGTACCACATGGATGTGGTGTTGTCTGTTCTGACTTGAACCACTTTGTTCTGCACTGATTGACAGAAAGCTTGCAGGGCCAGCAAAACTGCCCTGAGATCTAGAAGACTGATATAGAGAAGGGACTCCTGAGGGGACCACAGTCCCTGGGCAGTGCAGGCCCCCCAGATGGGCTCCCCTGCCCAGAAGGGAAGCATCCATGGTAAAAACCACTAAATGAGACTGAGTGGCCAATGGGACCCCTTGCTTTAAATTGTTCTGATCCTGCCACCATTGAAGGGTTTGGATCAGGGTCTGAGTCATTGGAATCAGTTTGGTAAGGGAATCCTTCCTTTGGGACCAACAGGCCCTCAGATGGAACTGAATGTCCCTCATCTGGAATCTTGCCCCTTGGACCACTGCTGTAGAAGCTGCTATGTAGCTCAAGAGCTGGAGGAAATTCCTTGCTGGTTGAGACACCTAAAGGCTGAAGGAAGAAGCCAGTTCTTTAAGAACTCTTGCCCTTTCCAGGGGAAGAAAGGCTCTTGCTTTGACAGTATCCAGCTCTGCCCCTATACAGGTAAGGAGCTGCACTGGCTCGGCAACTGACTTAGGAAGGTTGAGAAAAAATCCTAGAGAAGTGTGCATTTGCTGGGTCACTTGCAGGTCTGACTTGACTTGGTCTGCAGACTGGCCCACTATGAGCCAGTCGTCCAAATATGGAAAAATGGAAATCTTTTGCCTTCTTAGAAAGGCAACAACTGCTGCCAGGCACTTTGTGAACACCCTTGGGGCTGATGTTAGACCAAAGGGAATTGCTTTGAACTGATAGTGTCCTGAGGGCAACTCAAACCTGAGGTACTTTCTGTGGTAGCACCAGATGGGAATGTGAAAATAGGCATCTTTGAGGTCCAAGGAGGCTAGTCAGTCCCCTGGCCTTAGAGATGGAGGAATTATTCCCAGAGTTACCATCTTGAACATTGGTTTTAAAAGATGTTTGTTCAGGTATCTTAGGTCTAGGATGTGTCACCACTCCGCTGTCTTTTTTGGGGTAAGGAAGTACCTGGAGTACAGACCTTTGCCCTTGTGTAGGGCAGAAACTCTCTCTATGGCTCTTAAGGCCAGAAGAGATGAAATCTCTGCCTCTAGGGCAAGGTTTTCTGAGACACCTGCAAGTGGAAAAGATCTGGCTGCCATCTTCAGAAATTTTTTGCAGCTGAGAACCATTCCCTGGATTACTACTTCCAGGACCTACTTGTCTGAGGTAATAGACATCCAGTCCTGGACAAAGTAAGCCAGCCTGCCCCCTATTGGAACAGGAGAGTCAACCTGGCAGACCCATCATGGTGTCTGCTTGGCAAGAGCCTTAGGCTAAGTAGTGGATACAGCCCTGCTCATCCCCCTTCTGCCTCTCCCTCTGAAGATCCCCCTCTGTGAAAAAGTAGAAAAGGCCTGTGCTTGGTAAAAAGGCCTATGAAAAGGCCTGTCCCTGCCCCTAGACTGCTGTCTTGAAGGTTGCCTGCCTCTCCTTGGCCTGAGCACTCCTATAAGTGGTCCTGTATTTGTCCATTTTTTTCATGTAATTCTCTGTCTGCTCCCCAAACAGAGAATTACCCACTACAGGAAAATCCATGGCCTAAGCCTGGATGTCCAGTGAGAGGCTAGTACATCTGAGCCAAGCCATTCTCCGAAGAGCCACAGATGTAGCCATGACTCTTGATGACACATCATTGGAGTCCACAGCAGCAGCATGAAACTACTTTTGATGCCTCAATCCCATCTGCCCACCTCCTCCAGCTCCTTGGCTAGCTGGAGGGAGGCCTGTTTAGCCAGTGCCAGTACACTGTCCCACCTGGACTTCTGGTACCTGACTATATAGGCCATGTAATTCGCCTGTCTGAGTCCCAAGGAAGATGCCATGCATTGTTTTTTTGCCATGGCATCAATCTTCCTAGAGTTTTTGTCTGGGGGTTGTGAAGCCAAGGGAATGTTTGTCTTGTCACAGGCAGCAGCCTGCACAACCCCAACATGGCTGCATTGCTGGTATAAAAACTCTGTATCTGAGCCTGATAGCATGTACCTCTTGTCCATCCTTTTGTGAACAGGAGGTACAGAATTAGGAGACATCAGGATTTTTTGTGTCTGCTTCCCAAAGGATTTGTGAAAGGGAATAGACAGTTTCCTGGACTCTGAGATGTCCATCATTTCCACATAATCAGGCTCCTTTTGATCCTCCATTGCCTCCTCCATAGGGATCTGGAGGGTTTCAGCCACTTTTATATAAAACAGAAACTGGGAAGGTGACTCAGAAAGCCTAGGAGGGGAAACACCAGAAGATCTGTCTGGGGAGACATCCAGTTCCACAAGCACATCCAGACTTTCACCATCATCACCATCATCTTAAAACTCCCCCTCTTCCTCAAACTCCAGTTCATAAAAATCTTCAGGGGTATAATCTTGAACCAGGGGAACCAACCAAACCAAACCCCTGCCAAAAAGTGCCGGATCAGTCGGAAACGAGTGAAGCGATTCCACAATCCGAATTGCATTGGCTATCTCCTTGGCAGTCAGAACATGAACCTCTGGATCCAAACCGGTCAATTTTTTTTGTGTTTCCTTTTTGTAGGAACCAACCCCTCAGGATCGGCTCTCATCTTGCCAAAAGAAGTATCACCCTGGTCAGAGGGCACTCCTTCTGGTTCAATTAGAACCGAACCGGGCTGGCCATCTGGGTCAGTGGACTTCTCGGCCTCCTTTTCCTTCAGTCTACCTAATCTCTTTTCAAGGGTAGATTTAGGAACATTTTTACAAATTTGGCAGTCTGTATCAAGGTGTTCAAACCCCAGACAGTAAACACAATTAGTGTAGGGATCTGCCTTAGCAAAGACCTCCCCACACTCACTGCAGTGTTGAAACCCAGTGGGCCCAGTTTTTTTCTTGGGTTACTAAGACATGGCCAACCTAACCAAACTTACCCTTTTTATGGCAACTGCCAGGGAAGACTCCTTTATCGGTTCCTAACTGTGTCACGAGTATTGTAAAAAAACCTTCAGAACACTTTTTTTTTAGAACCGATTAGGACCGGTAACCACACTCTAAAGTAAAACACAAGAATTTACTACAGGTGATCAGTTCAACCGAACCAATCTAACACTTTACAATTTCCACACAGAAAATCAGAACAAAACCTATCTATTACTCATGGTACAACAGACAGAGACTGAACCGAATGTGCAGAAATAAATTTGGTTTAAAACCAACAATTTAACCAAGACTTTAACCGACTTTCAAAACCGAGCTAAAGGAGAAATCTCCGGAGCGACTGTTCAGTGAGGCAGAGTAAAGAATCTGACGGTTGTATTTCAAAGGGCTCCAGTCAGAGACCTCAACCGAGCTCAAGCTCAGCATTCTATGATATGCATAGAAAGTTAACCCTTTGTTCTTCAGGGCAGTTTAAAGGCTGGGGCTAACTGCAGTAGTCAGAATACAGTAAGAATTCATGTTGTTCAAATCCCTTGATATGGCTTCATAGGACTAGTGGGCAAAATACAAAATACTGAATTACTGTGCTGGAGTTTGGTACTGCAGTTGTATAACATGATCATGCAACACCATAGTAGTTCACAAAATGCCAATGTGGATGGGTTATTTAGGCAGGGCGAAGTATACACCATGATAATATAGGCACTTCCCAGTCCCCACATGAACAACAGTGTCAATTGTGGGTTGCACAAAAAAGATAAACCTTCATTTTTTTGGGAGGATCTTTTCATATAATCTGGGAACCTTACAAGGGAAAATTGCTTGCCATGAGTGAGGGTCTTACTTTTCCCACAGAGACATCTGAGCAGGTAGAAAGCAAACTGAGCATGAAAAGAATGTGAGGAAGCTTGGAAGAACAGGGTTCTCACACTCGTACAATACGTCACAAAGCTTTAGGAATAGTTTTCAAAGGTGCGATCATGCAGTGAAGATGTTGCTGGATAGGAAAGGGCAATTTAGCTTATCAGCTTTATTCTCACATTCTCTCTCAGACACACAAAAACATCCACACACACCACACAGTCATGTGGGTGTGGAATACTGCACACATGCACACACATCCACCGCACACTGAAATGTGGGTGGGGAACACTTGAGGGGGCTATCACTCTGAAGAGGTCCCATTCTACTACCCTGAGTCCATAAACAGAAGAGAGAATAACCCAACTCTCTCTCAGACATAATGCAACCTTTGAAAAGGACCTGAGGTCTGTCTTTTGGTGAGTGTCTCCAGTGGATGGTAGGCCATGATTCCATGGCCATTATCTGGGTGAGGGAAGAACAGTGTTAGGGAATGTGTCTTTTAAGTTAGCTGACAGGCAAATATACATCCTAATGTGAGAGTATTCTGTGATGTTATTCTTTAGGTCATGTATCTGTTTAACTCTTATTTTCCTTTCCTGTAAATACATACAGTATAGTTTTTTGTTTACTTTACAGATCCTGTTTGTAATATCTTGTAGCATTTAGTAGTAAAGAATCTAGTTTTATAGAACCAGTGGATGACCACCCTTACCAAAAGGTCAATTTAATATTTCTGCTGGCAAAGTGAAAATTATCTGTTTAAAGTTCTCCATTCTACATGCACTCTATCAATCATTGCTGTGTTTGACCTTCTGAGTCCCTGAGCAATACAAATGTATTTTCCTGGTATAAGTAGGAGGTGGCAGCAGGAGAAGTGACCCAGACCAAGGTACCCTAGAAGATGATACAGTCCAAAGTGTAGTTTATCACAAACATAAGTAACAATTAAATACACTGAAGTCAAGTACATACGATTTAAAGCATGTGCATAACTAATGAATAAAGCATAACATTCAATAAGAGAGAATGGTGTTTTTAAACATCACTGGCTGCCGGTTCAGTGGTGGATCATCCTCAATGTTGGCTTATTGACTTATAAAGGCCTACATGGACTTGGCCTCAATTACCTAAAAGAGCTTCTGTCCCTTATTGCCCCAAGCAATTGCTCCGCTTAGCTGATGTCGGGTTGATAGAGATTCCAAGGGTATGTTTAAAATCTTCTGGGGCCCATGCATTCGTGTACATGGACCCAGCCCTTTGGAATTCTCTACCCCATCAGCTTCAGGAGTGCGTGACTATAGCAGGGTTTAAACAGGATCTGAATACAAATTTATGGAGCAGGGCATATTCTGAGTAGTAAGGTTGATTTTTAGATTTTATTGCATATTTTATATTGTTGTTGTGTTTGCTTGTATGCACGTGCAAGAAACACATTGCGTCAGCTTTCTTCACAAGGGGGGTTGTGGAGGCACGGCAGTGTTGTAGCCAATGGCAGAAGTCTGTTTCTGGGCTGGACTCTGCTGTGTGAATTACAGGCAGTTAATAAGCAGGCCACTAGATCAAAGAAAGTGAGCCGCTGCAATCAGGGAATGACACCTCTCGGAACAATCAGATGTTTCTGCTGTGGGGTGGTCCCTGACTGCTGCAGCCAATGTATTATCAGTCCCAGTCTCATGAATCACTTCCAGACCTCTGAAAGGTGGCAGCATCAGCAGCAATTGTAGCATCAAGCCATTCTGACTAATCACACAATCTTTTAACAAAATATAATAAATATACTCTTTATCTAGTAGTGCTCCATTAAGTGAAAAAAAGAGTTCAATGATCTGCCAAACCAATGTTGCAACTCATGAATGGAATCCCTTCCCCTTTAAATCTCAGACCAACTGTACCCCTTCTGAACGCAACATGGTGGAAAATCCATATGAAGTATAAAACAGTCATTTAGGCACAATTTGTTTTTTATAATCTCATTGTTTGCAATCTTTTATTTCGGGATCTTATGCACTGTCTGCTCTCCCCACCACCAGCTCTACATACGTTCTGCTCACCTGCCAGTCCACCATGCCACTTGTTCCAACACACATGCAGCGTGACCAATTGGCAATTTTTCAAAATGAAAATATTGTGAAATATATATATAAAAATAGGAACTACTCATAATCATCGATATAAACTTCTAAACAAACTGATGCACCCAGTAAATCTTGCAAACTGAGAAAGGGAGCCCTCCTGTTTATAAAAATCCTACTGCTCTCCCACATACAAACTACACCCTAGCACAGTGTGCATTTTCCATGCCCAGACCCTCATGATGCAATCCCTAGTCACTTACAATTCAAAATCTACACATGCAGCAAGTCACAAAGTACAAACACAAAGTCATTCATAAAAGTCACAAAACAGGAAAGAATAAAGTCGATTCTGAAAAAGAACTGCACAACTGAAGCTTATTTCTTTAAAGAATAAATAAAATAGAAAAAGAAAACAACATCGCAAAAAAAAAATTAAAGCTGTTTCTTCAATTGATATGTGATAGCCAACTGTTTCTTTTCTCGTATACATATTTACTCAAATAGTTACTGTATGTGCGTATGATTTTTTTTGTTTTATTTATTTTATTTATTTCAATCTAGGATTACAATACCTTAGAGCCGAGGTTCTTTTACAAAGGTCCCACGTCAGCATGTGCAACAGTCGTCATTTTTAGTTACAAACACATAGTCACTGACTTACAGACATGCAATAACCAGTACAAAGACTTGAGCTATGAGCAAGACGGGGATTGGTGGGGGAGAAGTGAGGGTAGAGATCGAGGGGGTAGGAGGTGCAGGGGGTAAGGGGGAGTATGGGAGGTGGTTGGGGCAGGGGCAGGAGCGGCGATATTGGGGGGGAGGTGGGGAAGGGCAGAAGACAGTGTAGCCAGGAGGCCTTGTCGAGGGAATATGACAGGTAAGGTGCTAGGGGTGCAAAGACTGATTGTAAGTGCTGGGTGCTGGGGCAGGTGCAGCTGGAGTGGTAGAAATGTTAAGATGGGCAATCGCAGGATACAAGCAGTGAGAGGTGCAGCTTGGACTTGGAGAGGCCAAGTGTTGGAGTGGTCACTATGTCACTGCTAAGAGAGTTGAGCCAGTTGGATGCCCGATAGGTGAATGATCTTTGTCCTTGGGTCATGCAACATCGTGGGATATGTAGTAGATGGGAATTGGATCTCCTTGTAGTGACATTCCTATGTCTAGGCTTAAGGAGGGCACAGACACCAGGTGGGGCAAGCCCCATTATAATTTTCTTGGCCATGATGCAGGTTTGGTATTTTATGCGTTTGTCCAGTTGAAGCCATCCAAATTGGGAATAAAGGTCACATGTGTGGGTACAGAGATGTGAGCCAGTGATGAGATGACAGGCCTTATTCAGGGAGGTCGTGATACGTTTGAGAGCAGTGGTAGTTGCAGACCCATATATGATAAGACCATAGTCTATGATCCTGACAATGGAGCTTTGGATGGCCACTGGTAGTGCTTCTGGAGTTAGGTGTTTCCTGTGCCAGAATAATATGCCTAACCTCGCATTGGCAGACTTTGCCACATTGCTGAAATGGACAGCGTATGAGAGGTGGGGATCAAGGGTGATGCCAAGGTACTTGAACAATTGTGTTTGCTCTAGGATGGCTCCTTGTTCAGTTGCAATGGAGAGATGGAGTTGTATATTATATACATGTACAAACACACACTGTACATTTTGACACACATCCATTTCTGGCTCCATTTCACATGGGGACCACACTTTTCAGCATTCTGGGCACTTCACCTGTCTGAGACATGGTGTTATCCATGGCCCCAAGTTTTCCATATTAGACACCTCAAAATATATATTTACCTGCAGATTTTCAAGTGCAAACTTAGTTAAGATACTGTTGTGTTCTTTTTCAAGCAAGATACCTTTGTTCTGATAACCATTTTCATCATCATATTACTTACATTGCTGTCATAATTGTGCTATGCACACAAGGAAAAAAAATGCACCTAGACATGCTCTGTACTTTTAAGACAAAAAAGGGACGTTTCTAGAAAGTGATTTAATCTGTGTGGACCTTTCTGTATCTGAATAGGGCAAGCTTTGGTCTAGCTACAAGTACGATAGAGGCATTCCTAACAAACGGGGCCAAAAGATAATTCAATATAGCACATCTAAAATGGCGTACTATGTCAAAATATCGGAGCAACATACATGTTATCATTATTGCTAGTCACATACTGCTGATTCCCTCATATGTTGTGTACATTGCAACAACTGTTGACTACTGTTTACTGCTAATTATTTTTGGACATACTGTTATTTAGCCTTGTAGTTATCTGTTGTCTACCCCTCCCTGAGGGTGAACTTAGAAACAAGTTGCTAATGGATAAGTTTGCGTACCAGCACATCTAACTGACTACTGCATGATGGTGAGCATGTGAAAAATGAGCCACAACTAGGATCAGGTGGGGGGAGTCAAGCTAATGACTGTAGTATGCCTAGGTTGCATTCACATTGTTCCACGCTGGAAAACGTCATTTGCCACCAATAAAATGCATACCAATCAAGAACCTCAAAGCATATCACACTTTCAAAAACATATATAAGTAGAGCTGACAGCAACAGTCAGTTCAGATACTTGATGTTTTTAAAGGAACTGCATTGCTTACTATTGTTATTGCATGTTACCTGCTTTAATATAGTAACATAGTGCTTTCCGAGACCATCAGACTTTTCTTGACAATTGCAAGAACAACCTGCATTTCAGAAAAGTAAGTCTATTATTGATCATTTATCAAAATGTCTTTAAGTATTCTTTGCATTATTCCTATTGTCTTTACTGCTGATGTATCTTGCTTGTAAAAGTAAAGTTCTGATGGACGTGTCGTTACTGCATATTGTCATTTCCTATGTAATGCCTGATACCAACTACCGTTCTTGAGGTATTACTTACAGACCTTAGGTGTGTGTACATAGAAACACAGAATTTGACGGCAGATAAGGACCACTTGGCCCACCTAGTCATCCCATTTCCCTACCTAACGGATAAGCTGCAGATCTTAGTTAACTAACAGCCTACTTCCTCCTACCTCCTACTAGAATTGCCTTATGTCTGTCCCATGCATTCTTGAATTCCCCCACTGTTTTTGACTCTACAACCTCCTCAGGAAGGCTGTTCCATGTATCCATAACCTCTCTGTGAAGAAGTACTTCCTCACATTACTTCTGAGCCATCCTCTATCTTCAAATTGTGCCCCCTTGTTTTTGCACATCTCTTTTTCTTAAAGATGCTACTCTCTTGGATTCTGTTGATTCCCTTGAGGTATTTGAAAGTTTCTATCATGTCCCCCCTCACATCTTTAGTTCCTTTAGTCTTTCTCCATATGTCTTCTGATGCAGACCCTGCATCATTTTGGTTGACCTCCTCTGGACAGCCTCCGCCCTGTCTATGTCTTTGTGGAGATGGGGTCTCCAGAACTGTACACAGTACTCCAGATGTGGTCTTGCCAACTGTCTGTACAGAAGGCCAACAACTTCCTGTTTTCTACTGGTGATGCCTCTCCCTGTGTGTTTTTCTTTTTCTTTTTTTTAACATCACTATATTTCATAAAAACATTTTAATGTTATACAACATTCCTTTTTTATCTCCCATTTGCACATAAATAAAAATAAATAAAATGATCAATAACAGTTTGATGTTATGCATGCTTATCAGGAATGCATCAGCCTGTCAACTAACATTTGTTATTTATTTATTTAGTTTTTGTTGACCTGGTAAGTGCACTAGACAAATCCTACCAATTTTCAGGCAGGACTGGGGGAAGGAGATACAGATGAATGCCAACTGACCTTGAAACCAGATTAAGCAGTTGTGTAAGTAATAATATCCAACAGGGTGGGTGTTATTGGGATATAACGGACAGCCCAGGGGCATAATGAGGTCCGACACCACAGGCAGAGGGCCTTATAGCCCCTGGAACGTCCGTTATATTCCATAACGCCCACCCTGGAGGGTATTATTACACTTAGAAAATGGGCAACTGTGTTTCATATATTTGAAAAAAAAAAAACATTCTTTAGATGTTTGTACTCTGAGCTGTTTCATTTCCATTTGTAATAAAATAGTTCTTCAACCTGCATTGTAATGATTTTTTTACTAGGGGCTTTTGTCCTGGTATAGCTTATGTAGCTTTTAGTTTTGCTTTCTGGTTGTCATGGTTTCCTCACTCTCCTGACATACCCGAGAGACACGGGACTTAAATTCATTTGGTTTTCTTTTATACTTTATTTTTTTTAAAGATTCATTTATTCTCTTCTGTCAGGTCCATTTTTTTTTTTTAGCTTGGGGTTGTAAGCCAAGAGCAGTGGTGCTGGATGGACAAGCTGACAGGGCAAGAAAAGGAAGCATTCTAAAAGAAGATAGGATCTTCAGGGAATGAACAGCAGTGCAATGGTGGCACGCGGGTGCACTGTTGAATGGTTGGGAGATCTGTATGGGAATGCGGTTGGCACAGGTACGGCGAGCGGGACCCGGGTAGTTGTTAGTGTGGCAGCTTTCCATGTTTGTGGTCAGAGACGGAGTACTGATTTAAGAATGCAATGTTTTCTTGTGGTGAATACGTGAAAAATGACGATGTGGTGGGGGTTGTAGCACTTTTTGGGCTGGTGGGGTGTTTCTGTCAGTAAGTGATGGAAAAAAATGACGGCAGGTGAATTTGCAAATTTGGGGTGCCCAGTAATATTCTAAGTAATGGGGCACCCTGAATTGGCACTTGTTTTTTAAAGGGTACTGTTAAAAAATAACAGCCTGGGTGCCAGGCTGTTTCAGCCAATCAGGATGCAAGTTTTGCTTTACCCATTTTCTAATAATCATTAATATTGCTTTCATTTAACACATTGATGTGCAGCACCTGCAGTAATCAAAATGATGCCTTCTTACTATTCCTTTTATGCTCACTAAATTCCATGTCATGTTGTTTTTTTCATGTGTTTCCCTGTTATACCATAATTGGTTATTTTGAATATGTTATATTTGATGTATTGTTTTAGTGTTTGTATTGATATGTTGATGATTTGATGCTTTGTGTACAGCGCCTTGAAAATTTGAAAGGCGCTTAACTAAATAAATTTTATTATTATTTATTATATTTTTTTTTGTCAATGCCTTCTGCTATTGAAAAGTCATTGACAACAAAAATAAAGCAAACTAGGCAATGGAACTTACTGAACTTAAAAGAAATAGCCAGTAAGCATTCTATGATTTAACTACTGTGTCCTGCCTCCATTCAGTGGCGCTGGCTGCATGCAACCTCTAGGTCTATGTCTAAAAGAAAATGTAAATGAGCTGCTTTGAAAGACAGATTTCCCCCCGCAGAAGTTCTGAGCTGCCTGAGAATGAGAAGAAGTGACAGACAGAAAGGGGGGGGCGGCAGCAGCTAGTAGCAAAGGGGGAGTATAAAAGGTAGTGTTGACTTGTCACACATACACAGCCATCCCTGGCCAAATCTTAATTCTCAGCGAATCCTGTATCTTTCTTGGCATTGACTTTGAATGTTGTTGACTTGTAGACAGGACAGACTATCTGACTGAACTTGACTTTGCTGGCTACATGCAGTGCTAATTTCTTTCGGTGCTGGATGTTTGTCTTTTTGCTTGTTCCTGTTGTTCACTCGCTATTAGATATCATGTTTGCAATTGCATGGACATTAGTTCTGACAAAACATTGAGGCTGTTGTTTAAAACATCAAAAGAAATGTCTGGGCAGGAACCGTAACATTGACATTGCTAAAGGTTACCTTCTTCCTTACAAGAAATGACTTGAAACATTAGAAAGAACCCTGTCTTTTGCTGGTACCAGTGCAGGTTCTGTAGTTGATTGAGGCTCTGCAGTCCATGGTTGCAATCCTGCCATTACCCCTGTGAAGCACTCATTGTGGGTACATTCCTGCAGAGACCATCCCCGGCCGTTATAGTTACCAGGCAGTTAATGTAAATATTTTTTGGTCGCCACCATCAGTCAGATAAAAACAAGGAATTCAAGCCGCAGGCCCACCATTCACTGCCACTGGCTGCTGTGAAAATTAGAAGAATCTGCTGACTGAATTAATTTTATGTCTAACTAGTAACTACTACTGCAGTACTTACTTTATTTACATGTGTTTTTTTTGTATTGCATAAGCTTTCAGTTCCTTTGCTCTACTTTGTTCTTATCTTGTTATGTGACTGCACTTCCTGACCCTGGATTCTCATGCTGCTGCACTCATTGCAGCTGCCTGCAGTCCAAGAGGCACTACCAATAGTTGGCAACTTGGCATAAAGTTCTTGACTTGTTTCTTTAATTTACAAATTTCAGCCGTGGTCTTTGCTTGATGTATTTTATTTTTATTTGCAGCATAAACAAATGTGTGGGTAGTGCAAAAGATAGGCATGGCTGGGCATCAAAGGGCAACAAAAAAAGCAAGGAACTGGTATTTAAAGCTGAGCAGGGCTTGTTTCCAACAGGCTACAGCTACAGCATTAGAATTATAGCCCTTAGTTGTATCAGCTTTCATGATGTACAAGCTGCCTACACAGTTGGGTCCTGTAAGAACTACCAGATCCAGACTGCAAACAAAGTAGCAGCTGCTGTTCCTTGTATGCTGCATGGGGCCGTCTTTCAAAATGCTTGTGACGTGAGTTCTCCTCCTTTCTCAGCACACCCCAACCTGAGCAGCTCACTGACCTCATAGCAACAAATATTGAGCAGCTCAACTAATAGAGAACTCCCAGTTTTGGGTTCCCTGTAATGCCTGAAAATGAAGAGATGAGCCATTGAAGGGACTCTGCCCTCAGTAAATTTGTCTTGCTTTTATTTATTCTTTTTTTATCATTTTACCATAAGAAATGCAGACCACCTACAGAACTTGAGGCCATCCCCCAAAGTACCATATAATTAATGAAGAAACCAAGTGATAAAAAAAAAGCTTGTTTCAAAATTGTTTATCTACCCAGTACTTGAATGTACTGTCATTTCTCTGTACTAAGGTCTATTAAAACAGCACCAAGAAATCAAATTCTGTTTTTTTATTTAAATAAACTAACAATACTGTTACAGTTTGAATCCCTAGTGTTTATTGTTTGCAATTTGCCATTTAATTATGCAGCACTTTTACTGCTGCCACAGAAAGTTTGTGTAAAGATCTGAACTCTCAAACTCTCCCATGAACAGTCACCTCGGGTCTCCCATGGATGTCCATGTTTCTGTGTACCCAGTCCAGGTGTCTGTCAAATCAAATCATTGCTGCGTGGATTGACATGTCCTAAACTGAAGCATAACATTTCCGATAGGAAGCATCAGTCTCCCGCCCTTGCATTGATCACTTTCATGAAGGAAAAAACATTAAGATTTGCTTTCAAAACTAAAATACATGCATGGAATGGGGGGCTGGAAGGGGGTTAGATAAACCAGTACTGAATTAAACATTTCAGTTAGGATCGTTTTGGAAAGAATAAATTTGCCCCCTCCCATTTTGGACTCTGTTAATGATTATGTTCACGTTCAGTGCTGTATTAACATATATTATTGGCTTGTTTCCCCAATCAAACAACTCACAACAGTAGGGCATCTTCTTAGTGGTGCTTTCTGTATCTACTGGTTCTCACCTGCTTTCTTTTCTCAACTGAAGAATGAGACCTCCTCTCCATGAACAGAATCTAACTGGCTATTGAGAAGTCTAGTTAAAAGGCACAATTAAGAATGAACTTCTTAAAAATATTTAATCACAGAATAGTATATCAGTACAGTTTTATATTGCTGTCATAAGCTAAAAGATTGTAATCAGTTCTAATGAAATGGGAACTGTACCCACAGGACATCTGCTGCTGACACATGATCTCAAACTACCAAGCAGTGGTCATAAATATATAAATTACTAAACATGTTCTTTATTTATACAAAGTCCTGTTTCTAAAAGCAGAGAATAGTGATGCCAGGATCATTGTTTTATAGAAAGTTTGGCTCCCTCCACTCAGTTCACAGAATGAAATGTAGGCTGTCAGAAAAATAAAATAGAATGGACTACATGGAATAATAAAGTGGTATTCGTTAGACTGTAATGAAATCTAACGAAATCTATTGTGTATGCACCCATTTTATAAAAGTTAATTTGCACACGAATGAGGGTGGAGTCAGGGAAATGGTGTAAAACAGCGATCCTGCTGCATACAAAATAGATGTCATTAGATTTTTGTTACAGTGGAATGGGAACCACTTTATCATTTCATGTAGAGTATTCATTTGTTACTTTTCTGACAGTCTGCATTTTGTTTTATGATTCTTCTAAAACTGTCTGTGAACACCCTGGAGAATGATATCTAAATAATTACGTAGATTAATATGGGGCTTTTCCTTGCAGCTGTACAATTCTTTTTTTTTTTTTTCACTGTCCCTCAGTCCTCACCTGCTGTAGTGTCTGGCCTTCCACATTATGTTTGTGACACGGCAGTTTTAACTTTATTCACTGTCTCTGTCAGTCCTCACCTAATTTCTACTCTGTCTGGTCTGTAACCAGGACATCTCCCCGGTGCTCAGCTTGATTAATACTTAAATACAGCACTACTTCATTTCTATTTTGACCCCAAATTCTACCATAAATTCAGATTGCTGAGTAAAACATTTGACTTCTTTTATTTATCCAAAATTTAGTCTCCAAAAGTACAGAATAGTGATGCCAGGATCCTTGTTTTTACAGACAGTTTGGATCTCTCCACCCAGTTCATAGAATAAATGTAGGCTGTTAGAAAAACAAAATAGAATGCACTACATGGAATAATAAAGTGGTTTTCATTAGACTGCAATGAAATCTAATGAAATCTATTGTGTATGCACCCATGTTATTAAAGTTAATTTGCACATGAATAAGGGTGGAGTCAGGGAAACGGTGTAAAACAGCAATCCTGCTGCATACAAAATAGATTTTATTAGATGTTGTTACACTGTAACAAACAACTTTAAATGACTTTACCATTTCATATATATATATTGTTTTAATTGTTTTGTACTGTTCTGACAGCCTATATTTGTTTTTTTGTGATTCTAATGAAACTGTGAATGGGAGGAGGGATACCTAAATATTTTTATATATTAATATGCCACTTTCCAGTCTGCCTACACTATTGTAATCTCACTCTTAAACTCCCTGTCCTGCTCACCTACCAGTTGATAAAAGGTGACATTTTCAGCCACGTCAAATTGCTTTGTAAAGCATTTAAATGTCTTTAGAATGTAATATGATGTACTCCCTGTCCCCTGCTATTTAATTATAGGCATTGTCATCTCCCTTAATTTTGAATGGGTTTTTAGGACCCCAGTTGTAGACATAGGCCAGGATATTCAGACTGTGCCAGGCTGGGGCACAAGCCTTGGTGCAGCGCAACTGGGATGTGCCAGGGAGTGACCTGGGTGATATTCAATGGTGCAGTGCCATGGCTCAGCACCATTGAATATGGCACTGTGGCCACCCACATTGCACATTGGCACTGTACCAGCGTAAGTGGCAACTGAGAAACAGGGGGATGTGCCAGCACAAGTGCAAATGCGCTAGGTGCAGGAACCACAATATTCAGTGGTGAGTATGCAAATGGGCCATTATGCATGCAAGGTGCAAATGGGGCCATTTGCATGTCATTATGACCCCATTTTCATGCAGGTGTGCTGATCCCTGGTGACTTGCACCTGGTGCCCTGCCAGGCTGCAGCCATCAGGGACTGATGTCCCCTGCCTCTTGGCTGCAAAGCACCCCAACGCCTGATCATGGGCTTTGTACATCTTCATAATATCCCTGGTGGTCCAGTGGACTGAATCCAGCCCGATTGCAGGCTTTGTAAAAATAATATTATCCCTGGTAGACCAGTGGACTTGCTCCCCAGTCCGATCATGGGCTTAGTATAATTAGTGTTATCCCTGGTGATCCAGTGGACCGAACCCAGCACAATCGCAGGCTTAGTTCCATTCACATATCGGGACTGTGTAGTATCATATGGTCTGCACACCCATTGACCCACACTGTGGACCAATGGGTGTACAGCCGTACTGTATGCTGTCAGTTGGTGGGCAGCCAGGTGGCTTGCGGGGGAAGGGAGCTGCCGCCCACTGCTGACCAGGGGGAGTGGGGTGGTGGGTTTGAGTGGGGGAGTGGGGAGGGGGTACCGCTGGACCACCAGGGAGATTCTATTTCAACTAAGCCCACGATCAGGCTGGAATCAGGTCCGCTGGACCACCAGGGATTAATCTTTTATTACATAGTCCATGACTGGGATGGATTCCGTCCACTGGACCACCAGAGAATGGAACTATATCATAAAGCCCATGATCAGGTGTGTGGGGTTTGTGACACCTGGCCTGTGGCTTGAGAGGGCCGGTGGCCACCCACAGCAAGCAGCTGCCATGTTGCACCCAGCAATACGCCGGCTGGCCTGAGGGTGTCCCCCTGACTTGTTCCTCCTTTTTTCAGGCACATCTTTGTGTCCCCCTGTGCAGTGCAAGGCAGGCTTGTGCCTGCATATGTGCCGCACATCCCTGGCTGAATATTAGTATGTGCCGCATATGCAAGGGCACACCCCCCACACTTGTGACGCATACACTACAGGTGCACCCCTGTGCATCAAGATTTGCATGGCACACTTTCCCCTTTTGAATATAGTGCTGGGGCACATCAGTTGGTTGCGCATGGCAACACTGTTGCACCATGCGCAGCCCCTTTGAATATCCCAGCTATAGAAGTCATCCCTGCTGACCTGCAAATCATGCAACTATCCTTCATATCAGTGCTGCATATTTCAGCACAAATGTGATCCTAGGCAAACAGTCACCACACAGTGAAACAGCATTTCCAACTACTGGCTGCAAATATGTACTGCTGATTCTTTTCATTTTTACTGTCAAACTGAACAAATCAACCCCCTAGTATCTTAGATCATTTTCAGGACAAAATGCAGGACATTGCTTATTAAACCTTGATAGACTCATTTTAAGCTCATACCATTATGCTTCAGCAGACAAAACCATTGATAAAGCACATGAGAACTGGATGCCAGGTCATTTTCTTTTATTTTTAGCTACAGGCAGGGCTGTATTATGTTGCTTGTTTTTTGTTTGTTTTTGAACTGCATAAATATGCCAGTGACCTTATTTATGTGCTGGACAACCTTGCCCACTGCCACAAAAATAGGCCTAATGGAGCCGCAGAATTTCATAGTCCCTGCCACAGAAGTTGGGTCTACTGTGCTGCAGAAAACAGGAGGCCTTGGCTATAGCACTGACATCACTATTGTAGCAGAACAAGCATATTCCAGGCATTAAATTCCATACATAATAGCATTCCACCATACAGTATATTATTGTTATAGACATGTATAGAAACAATGTTACTACAACACACTAACATACTATGAAGCCAACATATTATGCCATATGATCAATAGAGTCTGTTCAGTGGTCCTTGCCTTCTCGGGGCATAGTTTGTAGTGCCCCCCCACAAGGTATTTAATTTCCCAAAAAGGCTCCAAAATGTACCCTACCTCTACATCTATCTCTGCCTTTCCTGAATCTCTCCATAGTACTAGCTGCCACCATCTCCCAGGCAGTGCATTCTAAGGCTCTACCACCCACTCAGTGAAGTAACACCTCCTTGTTTTCTTCTCAGCATTCTCCTTTCCAGCTTGAGAATCCCCTAGCAACCCTCACCTCCTTCAGCTGACCCATCCCAGGTTTACCCTATTCATTCCTTTGACATATTTGAAGATATTTCTCATATTCCCTCTGTTCCTTCTCCCCTCCAATGAATATACATTGACATCCGCACTCTTGCTTTCACACAGCCTTTCTCTTAGCCCCAGTGCCATCGTGGTTGCTGTCTTCTTCACCCTTTCCAGTAATGCAATGTCCATCTCTAATTAGGGACACCAAAACTGCACACACTACTCAATGAGTAGTCTTACCAGGCAATGGCATAACAGAAGTAGCACCTCATGACTCCTTCAGGTTATTCCCACAAGCTATGCACCACACCATTTTGTTTGCTTTGGCCACAGGTCTTCTGTACTTCTCTGTTATTCATTTTGCAACCTGCACCACCCCGACGTCTTTCAGCTCCCTAGAAAACTGAAGTATCCTCCCAAGATGTATACATGACTCAGATTTGTGTCACTGAGGTACAGAACCCCACAGTTATCTGCATTAAACTTTAGCTTGCATTCTCAAGACCACCTCCCCAGAGACCTCACATCCTTCTGAATATCCAGCTTTCCCTTCTTCCACTCCACCACCTTCCACAGTTTCAAGTTATCCACAAAGAGGCTTATCCTACTTCTCACACCACTTCTGGCATCTGAGATTTAGGTGTTAAACAGAAGCAGACTTACTACCAACCCCTCTGGGACCATGCCACAGACTAACCTGGATGATGAGACCTACACCCCTACCTTCACCGTCTGTACCCACCCTACTAGCCAGTTTCCTATCTATCTGATCATCTGATTCCCCCACTTCCATATTGTTAAGCTTCCCCAGTTTCCCCAGATGTAGCAGTCAGTCAAATGCCTTGCTAAAGTCCAGAAACAAGACATCCAGTGACCTGCCCTGATCCAGTACACTCATCACACTTTCATAAAACTCCACCACATTGCTCTGGCACAGTCTGCCCTTAATAAAGCCATGCTGATGATCATCTAGGTGACCCTCATCCTCAGAACTCCTTCCTTCATCTCCTACAGGATGACCTCCATAATTTTGCCACCACTTACATCAAGCGAACCAGTCTATAGTTACCCAGCTCCTCTCACAAGCTACCCTTATGTATAGGAATGATCTAGGTCATTCTCCAGTCCTGAGCCACCCACCCCAACTGCAGGTAAAACTTAAAAAGGTCCACTAGGAATGCAACCAGGGTATCACCCAACTCCATGACCACCCTGTGAAGGATCCCACCTGGGCCCAGTGCTTTATCCCCTCTTAGGGCTTGAGAGCTTCCAAGACACTCCCTCTGGGCATTTTAGCATCCATTTCTCCCACTTCATCTGCTAGATTCTCTACCCCTTCTCCTAACTGTACCAACTACCCATCCTCTTTTATAAAGACTGTGGCAATACAATTATTTGCTACCTCCCCTGTTAGTACCTCCGCCTTCTCCCCTGCCACATCTACCCATCCACTCCCCATCCTAACTGAATAATCTGCTCCTTCTCTTTTCTCCTAATCCCCTGCTCCATTCTCAGCTTTGCCCCTGCCTTGACTGACTTCATCACCCATAGCAACAAACAAAGTTTATTTTCTACAGCATAGTGTTTCTGTAAATGTAATTTTCAGCAACTACATTATAAATACCCTTGTATGCATGTATACACCTGCTACAAAAAGGATACATGATGCCTCTTTGAACATTGTTATACACAATGTTACAACCCTACTCAGCAAGTCAGATGCTCTGCCCCCACAGTGCCAAACTCCAAGTGTAGTGTTGTGAACTGGTAAACAGAACAGGGTAACCCCTTCTGTCTGTTTTGTGGGTCTGAATCACCTTTGGTCTCAAGATTCAAACTGTGAACCTCTTGCTTGATACCCAATGTACAGGGTCAGATAATTCTGCTCTTCAGGGGATGCCAGATATCGTTCACCTACAGGCACCTAACCAGATATACAAAATGAACCCTTAAAAACTCTATGAAAAATATCAGATAAACTCTTACCTTTTCCCAAGTTGGTAAACCAGTAAGCTTATGCACACTGTCAACTTCAACCACATATATTTCATTTGTCAAAAAAAAATTCAAAGGTTCACCAACTAGTGTCTTTAAAATAGAGGTTTACTTTAAAAGTGAATAAAAATGAAAAATTTAAACACAGAATAGTAGTATATCACAATGCAAACAATCAGTTAAAATAACATTTTTTTTTAAAAAGTGCAAATTCATACCACAAATACAATTACACTTATCTATCTAATGTATATCTTTTTACAGTGCAATAGGTGTTATTTTTCCAAGAGTCCAAACAAGAATGTCTCTATAAAGGTCAGTCACAGCATAATTAAAAAAATTGTCTTGAACCTGCCTCCCCCATGATGTCACCCAACTCCTCCTCTGTTTCTTAAAAATCATACAACCAGAATGTCATATCTATCCGGATGTAAATTAAATAAGGTGACCTCACCAAATAAAACTAATTTCCCTATATGACCTTTTCGATCTAGTATGTCTTCCTGCCCTTCTTGGACATTGGAGAACATTTATAACTTAGCAGCAAAGTGATATACAGAAACCTGGTTTCTTTTGAATGTCATCAAAGTCTGATCCCTATCCTGCCATCTGGCAAGCTACAATTAAGTCACATAAACAAAAGAGCCTTTATTTATGTCTCTTCTAGTCTTTAATTATCTCCTGGCTTTTAGGTTAACATCTCCTATTTGAAACCCTGGAGGGGGAGAGGTTCATCTAAGGAATGCAGCATGTCTCAAGAGAGACACTCAATACACTGCAAGTCTATTATAACATACTCATCTGTACACACAGTGTTTGTTCATTATATCCAGTGTCCATTATATCCAAAGGAGGTGAACCATATAAATTAGGTGTGTCTATGTGGCATGAACTCAGAATTAAATCCTATTATAGAACGTCATAGATTTCTCAGAATCCTGCATAGCATATGTTTCTGTACTTTGAGTATTTAGACTTGTTTAAATGTCAGAGAACACAAGTTTTTTTTTTTACTTCTTAATGAAGTTTATTGCAGAATGTAAGAAGATAATAACCCATGGTTGGATGCACCAAGTCAGTAAGAATAAAGGCAATTGTACAGTAAGAGGTTTATTAACAAATAAATTCACTTCCTTCTTAGTGTAATCAACTAATAACCGATTGTCCATTGTTACACTGTACATTATAAGTGGAGTGCACTGTAACACATTTTTATTTTACAAAAAGCTTAGCGTAATCAGAACCAGCTGTCCAAGTGGCACACACAATAAACAGCTATTACTAACATTTACAAACATTAACCTGAATAGCAGGACCTCTTTGCTGAATCAGGTAAGTTAAAACTAAATAAAGCAGCTTCAAGGCTGTTAGCACACTTGCTGAAAATAAGACACTAGCCATATGTCTGTAAAGGGCTAAAGCTTTAAGAACAACAGTTGGATGTTTTCTGATAACTTTTTCTTTTTTTTTTTTTACATGTAGAATGCATTGCACAATCAAACATGTATGCATTAAATGTGTTAAAAAGCAGCAAGACTCATTCTTTTCTAACTGCGTAATCCATACTTTGAGCAGCTTCCCTGCTAATTCCAAAATCAGATTATTCACTAATTTCTATCATAAAACAGTATTGTTAATTTGCTTGTCTGTCTATGTCATTCCCTAATGACAGGGGAGACAGTCATTTTATGATCCTTCTGATCCAATTGTCCTGTCGTGTTCTGTCCTGTCCAGATTAAAGCCATTGAAAACTCCAATACATCTGATAAGGATGTGGTGGGTAACAAAATATTCATACTGCATTTAAGACAGTTATGGCCATTGTTTATGTTAATTTGTTTATCTAGGTCTTTAGTCACCTTTCCCATCTCAGAGAAACATAAAACTACCTTAAATATGTTGCTTCTTTGTCTCCTACATTGAACGTTCCACTACTACAATCCTAATTCTGTACTACAGTTTTAGCAACTGACAGCTTGCTCTTCCTCCTCTATAAAACAAGGAGGCAGTATAGCGCAGTGGTTTAAGGCTCTGAGCTGCAAATTTGGTAACATCCAGCAGACCAGACCTAGGTTTGAATCCCACAGCTTCCACTTACATACTGTGTGACCCTGAGCAAGTCACTTAATCTCCTTGTGCTGCCAGGTCGCTCCTGTAAAAAAGCTTTCAGCTTAGTGTGCTATACCTGGTTAAATAACTAAATTAAAAAGTAAATCATCTATTTTTTATGCAGTAATCATGCTAGTTACAATCATACATGCTTTCATTCACCCATGTACTCGTACACAACATGTTACTGTAAGACAGCAATCGCTCAAGACATCAATAGGCTGACTCATTCAATTGCTTACTAAGAAACTTCATAGCAATGTATTTTTAAAATATCACTGAACATGCCATCACCAATGTGCAACTTATTGCTATTTCTTCCTTTTGCAGATCACTTTCTTTGAATACATACATGCTGTCATTTCCCGAAGCATTGCACTGCTGCATGATTACAGGTAAGTACACTATGATCTATCCCACATTCTATAAACATCTAATGCAGATATGGTTTACTTCACCAATAGTCTTTTCAGTATATGCATTTATCATGCCACAACATATTTCAAACACAACTGTTGTACAACACTAATACTGCAAAACATAAGTAAGTTTCTCTTTTCTAAATAGATAACAAGTCACTTTGCCTGACTCTCACAAACATACTACTTCCTTTTTGTATACTTTGTTTCTTTCTCTCCTACATTAATGGTTCTACTAGTACAATTCTAATTATGTAACCCAAATCACTACTACAGTTTTAGAAACTGCCAGCTTCCTCTTCCCCCTCCCAAAAATAGTTACCCATTTGACATGCATGTGCTTTTACAAGGCATAATGTATTGAACTGCTATGTATTACAACTTCTATCATTAGCAAAATCATGCAGCTTTGTCTTACACATTATATTTGTCTTCCTTCATGCCCAATTCCATGACTGTGTCCTTCAAACCTGCTATTACAACCTACGTACAATCCATGTTACTTATTCATGACCTAATTCTGGCTTGTAGATCATTATTATCCTAAACACACTTAAACAAACAAACCATCTCTCTGCAGCAATCATGCCAGTTACAAACATACATGCTTTCATGCCCCCTTTCCCATGCACTGGCATACAACATGTTACTGTAAGACAGAAATCACACAAAACATCAATATTGAATGAATCATTCAATTACTTACTAAGCAATGTCACAGCAAGGTAGTTTTAAAAATGTTACTGAACATGCCATTGTCACTATGAAACATACTGCAATTGCTTCCTTTTGCAAATCACTTTCTCTGAAAACATACCTGCTACCATTACATTGAACATGGTAGTGCCACATGCTTACAGGTAAGTACACTATGATCTATCCAACGTGCTACAAACCTCTAATGCAGAAATAATTTCCTTTGCCAATAATATTTTCAGTATATACATTCATGATGCCACAAAATATTTCACACAGAACTATAGTACAACATTCATGTTAGAAAACACACAAAGCATAATTCTGTATTCATGTTTCCTCTTCCCTACCTTCATTACAATGCCCTCCACAACACTGTGTTGCTTTCCACTTGCTCATCTTTTATCTCAAGCCTGCATTAGGCATTCTTCTATGTTCCATGGCTAAGAGTCCATTACAATTAATGATCAAACTAAGCAATGTAACCTTTTACATTACCATTTATTCATCAGCATAACAGGTCATTCATTCTTGAGCTAACCACCAACACCAACTTCCTAGTCTCCTCTGCCTCTGACACTCATTATCAAAAAGTCATCATATTAGATTGTATTTCATTTACTGAAACTTTATTTTTTTTGCATGAAATGACTGTATTGCTTTACAGATACTTTTTAGCTTGAGTGTTTGAAGTGTATCTGGTTTTGTGATCACTTGGCTGTCCAGACATAAGGCCTTGTCCAAATTAATGAAGGTGTCTGAATCTGATTGTAAGCCATCTGTACAATGACAACCTTACAGCAATGTCATAGCATCATTAAATTGGGTGGCTGCAAGGTTTTCTTTAGTTCTTAGTTGTGTTTTAACATCCACTGTTCAGTATCTCTTTTCTGTTCACTTACGTGAACAAACATGCAACAGTCATTGTTCCCTGATCATACAGTGAAATCAGCTACAGTGAAACACTATAACTTGCAGTACTGACATGTCACAAAATCCTGCATGACAAAAGGGCTTCATTGCAATTGACTTGCAATGGCTCCTGCACTAAACTGCAGCATTTGTGATATTTTGCCGCATTTTCTGCATTGCATCCTGGCTGTCACATCTGTATAAGACACAAAGAAAATTGGTACTAACTCCAGGCCACATATCATAACTCTGATTTGGCTTGACTTTATTTATAAACACAATTGCAACTCCTTCAGTAGGACATGTTGTTATAACATAGAGACTGACAACAGATAAGGACCACAACACCCATCTAGTCTACCCATTACTTTTTGTAATGTTGTACATTGAAATACATATATTCAAAACTTTGCACTGCAAACAAACTGTTTGAACTTGATTTGTATGGGTCTGTCTGCAATATACAAAAAGCCAAATAGCATAGATAAAATGCATTACTACTAGGAAAAAGTATAAAGTAAGCAAAGGACAGAAAGAGGGGGCATGTACATAAAAACAAATGCAATCTTCTATGAAGTACATTAGCTCTGCACAGTGTTTTTTAGCATGATGACTTGCATGATGCAAATTACTGGCCAAGGTAAGAGTCTTAACTCTGAGAAAACCTGCTTTGCAAAACGTTGGAGCTTTCTGCAGTTCTGCATGGTATTGCATGACTTTGTACTATGTAGAACCACAGTTTCTGGAACTCTTTAACTCACAACTGTGAATTATGAAGTTATCAAGGGTTTGCCAGAAAAGATTTATTGACACTAACTAGAAAATATTAAACATAAAAATAAACCACACATGGAAAACATGCTGAACACACGACGCTTCCTATGTTGCTATCATCTGCCAACAGTCTGTGGAACACTACGCACCTAACAATGAGGTACTACTAAAACCAGAGCTACTCACATGAAACCACTATCAAAATCATTTACCTTCAGCAGCTCACTGCCTTCTCCAAGACGTGCTACTATTTGTATGCTTATATGACATGCAGCTCTTATATTGCCAGCTTGCCTGGAGCATTCAACCATCTTCTGCACAAAGAACTGTTTATAATTATCATACATCACATTTTCCCATATACAACATACTTTTCTACATAGTATGCTACATTCTGTGCATCTCTTATGAAAGAGACAGTTACCAAAATGTAAATATTCCTCATGTACTACAGTCATTGCTACATACACCAGACAGTCATGATTACCTCTTTTATTTCTTCACAGATTTCACATTAATCCACTGCCTGTAACTTAATCTTACCTACCATATCATTGACAACCTGCTCTAACACAGACTAAGGCATGTATATCTTGTTGTTTTTTTGAAAACACACACTCACTGTCCTACATTCCTATCGCCTCCCCTCCCCTTCCCCCCATCCTTCATAATCAAGTTAACCCTTTCATTTAAAACCAATGACATTTACTGTACTTCACAATCATAAATTATCTGAGCCCTCCAATTCCTAAACAGGAATCCTATTCCACCTTTCTGTTTCCTCTCTCTACACCAAAAATCACATACATCATTATTATTTTCTCTTGCACAATCTGACTGCTATACTTCATATTTACCACTGCACTCCTGCTTCTCCAGCTATCAAACTATTGTGTCAAATCACCCTTTTCCTCACATCACTCGCATTTCAGATTATTCACTACACCTCATCCCATGCAACACCCACCCACACCCACACACCTTCTAACCACTTTGTCAAGTCATAGCCATGATTCATACACATCTACAAGCAGACTACAGTTAGTCACATACCATATTCCTATAATCTTCACGTGCAAAGCAATGTGTCACAATGAGTACTATTGCTTTTCTATTCAAATATTTTATGAATCCTACTTTCTGGACAACATCTGACATGAACTTCATTCTACATGTCGGTGACTCTTTATATCATGTCGTTCACCAATACACACCTCATAACGACTTACACCCAGATGATCTACCCCCATTTATACAACTACATAACAAAGCATTCAGTGTTACTAAGCATAGCCCCTTTTATGGTGACATACTAAAGCTTATTCATGCAGATTATCCCACATTCAATACAGTACTACATCTAAACCTGACTCAATATGACACATGACTTCTATGCATACAATCATACTGCCGAGCACTGTTTAAAACACCTTCTGCATACCATACTTTTGACTCGCATAGCAAAGATACCAATGGACTACCACATCCATTTGGAAAAAGTGTTATGGTAACCTTCTACACCCTTGGCAACCAACAATCACACATCCATCAATTAGCTACAGCCACTAATCCAGCACATGTCCAATACATTCCTTTTGAACTTACTCCACTAACATTTGCTCACATTACTTGTCCTTCCACACTTCTTAACCAACAATGCACTCCCAACAGTAATCATCCCTCACTATTTACATTTCAATCTACTTCTACAACTCCAGTACTGTCCACTCACAATCTTCCAGCACATACTCACACAGACAGCCAATCACATCCTTCAAACCACCTTCATACACTGACAACTAGTATTCCAACAACTTCACTAACTCATGTCTGCATGCCACACTTTCTATCCAGTCAGATAATAAACACCAATTCATGAAGACCACAACACAATAAAAATCACAGTTTAGCTAATCTACATCTTACTACTTCTGAGACTACAGTTCCACTCCTAATGCAAGCACCATCCATAACACAGCCCAGCCATATTCACATCACTCCTACCTGCAGTGCTAATCCTACTGCATCAAGCAATACTACTACCATCACTAACACAACACTTACCATGATCCTTTCATCGATGCAATCAACATACATCACAAACCAATTCACTACATCTCTCAACCATCAGCAAATGCCAGACAATGTTGTAATATCATTATTCACAATCATCTACATTCAAATCACATCTTCAACATCATGGCCACAACAGATCGCAGACACAATCATGCAGACTTCACAATCTCTTACCACCTTATGTGATCCCTACCATCCACCCCCATACACACTAACCACTATTCCATCATACATCTTATACAATAACAATCCTTTCTCCATAACTTAAATAGAAACATAGACTTTGACAGCAGATAAAGACAACTTGGCCCACCCAGTCTGCCCATTTCCCTACCTATTGGATAAGCTGCAGATTCTAATTAACCAACAGCCTGCTTCCTGCAACCTCCCACTATAATTGCCTTATGTCTGTCCCATGCATGTTTGAATTCCCCCACTGTTTTAGACCCCACAATCTCTCCAGGAAGGTGGTTCCATGTGTCCACCACTCTCTCCGTGAAAAATAATTTCCTCACATTACCCCGACCTGTCCCCCCTCTAACTTTAAATTGTGCCCCCTTGTTCTTACACATCTCTTTTTTTCTGAAAGATGCTACCCTGCTGGACTTTGTTGATTCCCTTGAGGTACTTAAAAGTTTCTATCCTGTCCCCCTGCCCCTGCTTTCATCAAGGGTATACATAGTAAGCTCTCTCAGGCTATCTTCATATGGTTTCTGATGTAGACTCTGCACCATTTTAGTTGCCCTCCTCTGGACTGCTTCCATCCTGTCTATGTCCTTGCATAAATGAGGTCTCCAAAACTGCACGCAGTACTCCAGATGGGGTCTCACCAACTGTCTGTATAGAGGGATAACCACTTCCCTTTTTCTACTTGTGATGCCCCTCCCTATGCATCCCAGTATCCCCCTGGCTCTCCATATTGACTTCTCACATTGCTTACCCACTTTTAGGTCATCTGATATGACTACACCCAGATCTCTTTCCATTACTGTTGCCATTAGTACCTCCCCTGCTATTGTGTACTCTTCTTCTGGATATTTATTTCCCAGGTGCATTACTTGGCACTTCTTTGCATTGAATCTAAGTTGCCATATGTCTGACCATTCATCCAACCTTGCCAAGTCCCTTCTCATCCTTTCTACCCCCCTTGTGTATCAACTCTGTTACAGATCTTTGTGTCATCTGCAAAAGAGGCATACCTTTCCTTCCAGACCATCTGCAATGTCACCTTTAAAGACGTTAAAGAGGACTGGACCCAGTACTGAGCCCTGAGGTACTCCACTAGTAACCCCCCTTTCTTCAGAATGTGTTCCATTCACTATTACCTTCTGAGTCATGTTGTGCAGCCAGTTTGCAACCCAGGCTACCACCCTGGGACCCATTCCCAGGCTGGCTAACTTGATTATTAATCTTTTGTGCGGGACTGTGTCAAATGCCTTGCTAAAGTCTAGGTAGGCCATATCCACAGTTCCTCCCTGGTCTATTACTTTGGTCACCCAGTTTAAGAAATTGATTAGATTCATCTGACATGACCTTCCTGCTGTGAATCCGTGTTGCTTTGAGTCCTGTACCCCACTGGCCTCTAGGTACTCAACAAATTCTTTCCTTCAGAAGTGATTCCATCATTTTCCCCACCACTGAGGTCAAACTAACAGGTCTGTAGTTTCCTGCTTCTGTCTTGCTCCCACTTTTGTGAAGGGGAATCACATCTGCACTTCTCCAGTCCTCAGGTACCATCCCATCCTCCCATGATTTATTAAATAGTGTGGTTAGTGGTGTCACTAGGTCCTCCCTTAGCTCTTTTAGGATTCTAGGGTGAATCCTGTCAGGCCCCATTGCTTTGTCCACCTTGAGTGTTAGGAGTTCTTTCAGTACTCTTTCTTCTGTAAATGGACTGGCATCAATCCCACTATCCAGAGTGCTTCTACTGTTTGGTTTAGGTAACTCCTCCTCTTCTTCTTTTGTGAATACTGAGCAAAAGTATTTATTCAGTATCTCTGCCTTTTCACTGTCTCCCTCTGCCCACCTCCCCTTTCCTTTATTAATCTTCACTATCCCTCCCTTAACCTTTCTATGCTCCCTAATGTACCTATTGAAGGTTGTATCCCCCTTCTTAACTGAGATGGCTATCTTTTCCTCGGTTTGGGCCTTTGCTTTTCTGACTGCTGTCCCCACTTCTTTCTGCTTTAATTAATACAGTTCCCTGCCGTGCTCCATCTGTGATTCCTTATACTTTTTGAATGCAGCCTTTTTCTCCTTAACCTTCCCTGACACCTGAGAACCATAGAGTTTTTTATTCTGCTTTATTTTCTTTACTTGTTTCACACAAAGGCTTGTTGTTGCCATGATGGCAGTTTGGATTTTCTCCATTGTTTTTCCACCCCTTCTTTCTGGCCATTTGCTAATGCATTCCTCTTGTATATTTCCCCCGTTGTGATGGGGGTCTGTATACAACCCCGGTGCAGATTGTGATGACATTCCCTGCCTCCAAGGTGACCCAGAGTTCCTCTTGTCCTCTCCTTTTAGTTTTTAGTTCTGTAGCTTTGATCCCTTAACTTATGTAGAGAACTACTCCACCTCCTCTTTTACCCTCCCTGTCCCTTCTGTAGATTGGGTACCCTCATATGTTGACATCCCAGTCATGGTTCTCTGTGTACCATGTTTCTGTGACTGCCACAATATCCAAGTGTTCCTCTTCCATCAGGGCTACTAGCTCTGGAAGCTTGTTTACAAGACTACTGGCATTGGTACTCATTGCCCTCCATTTAATGTTGGCTTTATCCTTTTTTACCCCATCAATGCTCTTATTGCCTTTGTCCATTTTTCCATTTACCCCATCCTGCCCTCTGTTATAAATCACAGGTACTGTCATTCATATCTACAGACACTAAAACCTCCTTACTACACATACAACATTCAACCTCTATTTCTCCATATTCCTTCATCTATTTTGCAACAACTTGTGCTGTGCTACTGCATCTTACTACAAACTACTCATTGATATCATTTAAACCCACTTCACATACTTTCTCTTCTTCCACTATCACCATTACAAATTTTGCCAACATAGACAATCAACTTCTTCATACAATTCAATCTATTCTTTCTCTTTCACAATCAGTAACACAATACAGTTCCTATTGCTCTTACTCATATCTCCTTAACATCTTTTGAGTCACGGCTTCATGCTCCAAGACATACTCAAAATGGCACTATCACACATTATGCTATTACTATCCCACCAAAGCTTATCTCATCACATCTACAATCCATCCCTTCTCACAACTACATATCACACACTGACACAAACCACCCATCATCAATTATAACAACCCCTGCTACACTATCATCTATAATTGAACCATTTTCACTAACTCTTACATACCAGCTGCCATTTCTAGCCACTGAAATACTAACTTTCACTGCTACATCCACTGTACAGCTCAGTACTAATCTAATTCAACATTCATTTGCTACACCTTTTACTATTACTAATATGACAGTTCTTCCTTCATCTGAATCACTGCATAGAATACCTCAACATTTTCACAGCACCACAACATCCAGTACTGACCCTACTGTACCACTGCATATTAATATCATTCCCAACACAGCCAATGCCACCATCACTACATTAACACATTCAGTGCATCAAACACGTTTCACAACACATGTCCAAAATCAACACATGCCAGATCAATCCTGGCATCATTATTTACAATCTTATACAGCCATACTACACCGTTTGCAACATGGAGACAGCAAATTGCAGACACTAACATACATACATCACAACATCTTGCCAATTTGTGTAACCCACTTTATTCAGTCACACATTCATTACATATTATTCCATCACACACCTCCTACAACAACAAATCTTACTCTATGACTCATAATAAATCACAACTACTACCATTCACATCAGCTAGGATAAAAACTTCCATATGCTGCATCCACCATGCAACTTCACTTTCTCCGCATTGCTTCATATATTCTTCAAATACTTGTACTGTACTACTACATACAAACAAAACTTACTGTTCCATAGCACTCACATGGACTCCACAAAATGTCCAGCCTCCTAGTATAGGTATTACTACTTTCCAAACCATTGATTAATCCCTTCTTCTTATAATCCAGTCCATTCTTCCACATTCACTTTCAACAACCTACTGTATAGCTCCCATTGCTATTAATCTTATTTCCCCAAAATATTTCTGACTACAAGCCTGAAAATCAAAACATGCTCAGGCTAGTCATACTACACACTATGCTATCATTGTCACATCATTTCCTTTACCATGCACAGCAAATCACATAACTAAACAGCACAATCCTACCACACATGCCACATTGTCATCCACTTTCACATCATCATGCACAGCAACCACTGTTGGGTAATGGATCTGAAGGGAGTACAAGGGGTGAGAATGGTGCAGAAATGGACACAAGTCCCTTTACACGAGAAAGGGTCCTGAAGGAACTGGAAGTAATAAGAGTTGATAAAGCAATGGGGCCAGATGGGGTGCACCCCAGGGTCCTTAAAGAAGTAAGAGAGGTGGTGGCTGAACCTGTGGCTATCCTGTTTAGCCGATCACTGGAAATGGGGAGGTACCCAAAGACTGGAGGACAGCAGATGTAGTCCCCTTATACAAAAGTGGGAACAAAGAGGAAGCAGGGAACTACAGACCAGTCAGCCTCACCTCGGTAGTTGGGAAGATCATGGAAGCACTACTGAAGGAGAGATTGGTGGAACATCTGGTTGTCAATGGACTACAGGACCCAAGGCAGCATGGTTTCACCAGTGGAGGTCATGTCAGACCAACCTCGTTGAATTTTTTGACTGGGTGACTAGGGAGGTAGATCAGGGGAGGGCAGTGGACATGGCCTATCTGGACTTTGGCAAGGCCTTTGACACTGTGCCACATAGAAGACTATTACACAAACTGGGGAATATGGGTGTGGGCAGGACAGTAGTGTGGTGGGTAGGTAACTGGCTGGGTGGCAGGACACAGAGGGTGGTGGTAAATGGCTGTCACTCCACAGAGGGAAGAGTGACCGGTGGGGTACCACAGGGATCAGTGCTGGGACGGTCCTATTCAACATCTTCATCAGTGACATTGCACAGGATCTAGAAGGCAGAATTTCACTGTTCGCTGATGACACAAAGCTCTGTAACAGAGTAGACACACCAGAGGGTGTAGACAGAATGAGAAGCGACCTGCAGAAACTTGAAGAATGATCAGGGGTTTGGCAGTTGAAATTCAATGCAAAGAAGTGCAAGATAATGCATATGGGGCACAAAAACCCTGGCACAATATATCAGTTGGGGGGTGAGGATATAGCATGCACCAAGCAGGAAAGGGATCTTGGGGTTGTCATCTCTGATGACCTCAAGATAGGAAACAGTGTGACAAGGCAGCAGGTAAAGCAAATAGGATGCTGGGATGTATAGGCAGGGCATCACCAGCAGGAAAGGAGGTCATAATTCTGCTATACAAGACACTAGTGAGGCCCCACCTGGAGTACAGTGTACAGTTCTGGAGACCATACATCGTAAGGACATAGACAGGGTAGAGAAGGTTCAGAGGAGGCAACAAAGATGGTGCATGGATTGCATCACAAGTCCTATGAAGACAGGTTGAAGGAACTGAACATGTACTCCCTGGAGGAGAGGAGGAGAGGATATTATAGAGACATACAAGTATCTTACAGGGAGGAACAGGGTGCAGGAAAACACTATTTTAAGAAAAAGATGTTCCAGGACTAGAAGGCATGGGATGAAGTTGGAGGGAGGATGATTCAGAGGAAACATGAGAAAGAATTTCTTCACAGAATGGGTGGTGAACCATTGGAACACCCTGCCAGAGGAAGTGGTGGGGGCTGAAACAATCACGGGATTTAAGAATGCATGGGATAGACATAAAGGAATTCTAGAGGTCAGGGGTAAGGGGAAACAGACTTCTAGGAAAACAAACTGAACTTACAAGCTCAAATGGGCAGACTGGGTGGGCCATAGGCCCTTATCTGCCGACACTGTCTATGTATCTATGTATCTATGTAACCATACAAACTGATATATCATCACACTTGTTCAACAACCAAGCCTCAGCACATATGCAAACTGCTATGAACACACTCATCCAGTTATTTCATGACACTATTCAACATGGCCCAACATAGACATATATAGTTTGCAATCAACTATTTTACAGACATTCATTACAACACATCACTAAAACACTACATACTAATGACACTTTCAAAATATGCCAGCAACAGAATAAAACATCACCAAACATGTTTCACCTGTCTTTGGTACATCAAATTAAAACCACTCCCATTACTTTCAATTGCTAATGGCATGACATTTCCTGACATACCTCCCAAACTACAACTACATGAACTTGAAGAACATCTTGTCTCACCACATATTTCATTCATTAACTAAAGGAAGCCAATACAGCCTGAAAGGTGCTGTTGTTAATGTTCCAGCTGATGTTAACACTACAGTAACAATACTGCCTCACCAACCACATGATACTTCAACTACTCCAGTTAAACTGAAACAAAATCTTTGATATAAGTCTTGCACTCATTTTGAGAATATTAGACCCAACAAAGCTAAATAAGCTGCCCACTGGCTTGCTACACACAGTACTTTGTACAAACAACATGGGGGGTGAGATACTAACAACAACAAAAATGGAAAGGGACCTGGGGGAAGTCATATCAGATGACTTAAAGGTGGGCAAGCAATGTGAGAGGGCAGCAAGGAGGGCTGGGGGGATACTGGGATGCATAGGGAGAGGCATCACCAATAGAAAACAGGAAGTTATTATCCCTCTGTACAGACAGCTGGTGAGACCCCATCTGGAGTACTGTGTGCAGTTCTGGAGACCCAATCTCCGCAAAGACATCGACAGGATGGAACCTGTCCAGAGGAGGGCAACTAAAATGGTACAGGGTCTGCACCAGAAGACATATGAGAGACTTAGGAGCTTAATATGTATAGCCTCGAGGAAAGAAGGGAGAGGGGGGACATGATAGAAACTTTCAAGTATCTCAAGGGAATCAACAAAGTCCAAGAGGGTAGCATCTTTCAAAAAAAGAGGTGTGCAAGAACAAGGGGGCACAATTTGAAGATGGGGGGTGGCTCAGAGGTAATTTAAGGAAGTATTTTTTCACATAGAGGGTTGTGGATGCATGGAATGGCCTTCCAGAGGATTTTGTGGAGTCAAAATCAGTGGTGGAATTCAAGCATGCATGGGACAGTCATAAGGCAATTCTAGGGGGTTGGGGTAGAAAGAAGTAGGCTGCTGGTTAACTAGGATCGGCAGCTTATCCAGTAGGTAGGGAAATGGGCAGACTGGGTGGGCCAAATGGTCCTTATCTGCCATCAAATTCTATGTTTCTATGTTTCTGTGTAACATGGAGTCACCTATGATGATAACTGGACTTATCAGACTGCAATGCACATTTTGCATGCTGATTCCAATGCCTCTTCCACTCCTGACAGTGATGAAGATACAACCCCAGAATTCACATCAGGCAATATTTCCACTTTCTTACTACTGCACTTCCTATTTCTATGGCATCCAATTCAATACTGCCATTAGCACCAGGACAATATAACAATCCAAGAGGAATATTTGAAGATAAAGATTCTAAATTCTTAGCTTTTCCATCCATTTGTGGAGACCAGGGAACCAGTACATATGTTGCACACCCTATTTCAGTCTCCTACAGTAGCATCTGTAAATGGGAAGCATGAGCACAGGATCACAGAGTAGCCCACTGCATTCCCAATCTATTCTTCAAAGTGAAAAAATTGTAAACAAAACAATTGCATTCCAAACTCAATATCTCCCTCTGGAAACATAACCGACAAGACAAAACTATTACAGCTGGAGATCTCAAATCTGGAGGGCTAGAACTAATGCTACAATATAATGAAGGATACCATATCTTACGAACATTACATGGCTCATCCCAATTTTGGGAGCTGACAAAAGGTAATGTCTTTGCCATGATACGACAACTAGGTATGCCAACCTTTTTTTTGTCACTATCAAGTGCAGAAACCGAATGGCTGGATCTCTTAAAAATTCTTGGCCAACTAACTGTTAGCAAAACCTATACAGATAAAGAACTGAACAACATGACATGGGGAAAAAAATTCAATTTATACAATCTGATCCTGTTACATGTGCATGCCACTTTGACTACCAGGATCACTAATTATTTACAAACATTCTCTACACTTCACACTGTCCACTTGGACCACTCATTGACCATTTCTATCATGCTGAATTTCAGCATTGTGGTTCTCTACACATCCATGCATTGCTTTGGATACAGAATGCCCCACAATATGGTTCATCTCCTGTCACAGACATCATCACATTTATCCATACCTAGATTACTTGCTCAAGCCAGGCTTCAGAACCATTACAAAGTCTCACCAAGTTTCAAGCTCATTCCCATTAATGCACTTGTCAAACTAGGCACATTCAATGCTGTTTCCATTACCCACAATTCCCAATGCAACACACTCTGCTATTGCCACCTTTGTCAGACACTGAACATATACAACCAAAAAACTACAAAGCTACACATGACTACATCAAATCTGTATTGTCCCATCCACTACCACACAGTATATCCTTCACTGATTTCCTGCATTTCCTGCAATATCTTATAAGGATTACATCCTGACTGTCCGGTCACAATTACAACTACCCACCATTGTACTACAGAGACATCCTTCTCAAGCTAAAGTCAATCCTTACAACCCAGTACTACTAACAGCATGGCGAGCTAATATGGATATTCAATATATCTTAGACCCATACTCTTGCTCCATGTATGTGGTTTCATACCTATCAAAATCACAATGAGGAATGAGTTCATTACTTCACCAAGCAACAAAAGAGGTTAAAGCAAACCATGATATCAAACAGCAATTGCGATACATTGGCAATAAATTCATAAATGCCACCAAAATCAGTGCTCAGGAAGCAGCAGATCTAGTACTGCAATTACCATTACAACGCTCATCACGTTCCTACAAATTTCTAAATACAAATACTGCTGAAAATCGAACTTTACTCATGAAAGACATGGATACTACCCAACTCATGCCTGATGACTCAACAAACATTGAATGTGATAATACAATCTTACGATACCAAAGACGAATGCCTGCCTTAGAAAACTGCACACTGGCTGACTATGCTGCCTACTATGATACAAACTAAAGTTTCATACACAAACCTCCCCAGAACAGCTCTCACAGCCAATTCCTACTGAGTACTCAGACAGTGATAATACCCCAACCAATACAAACCCTGTCATGACACCCTGCACAAAGCAAAAATCCTTAGATACTGCCACTTCAATAAAAATACAGACAGTGAAAATTACTATCGAGATTTGCTTTTTCTGTTTCACCCATGGAGAGATGAACACTCAGTTATGCAGCCTGGACAAACTTATCATGACACTTACTTGCAGTACAAACAAAGCATTGACATACAGCACTCAAAGTACACCAAAAATTTTGACATTCTCAGTATTGACCTTGAACTTTCCAGTGACATAGTTATTGATACTAATGACCACTCTTTTACACCAACTGCAAACAGTAGCCTGCAGTCTACCAATCATGCCACATATGACATTGCCCTAGACTTTGGACTACCACCAACAAATCACCACCTTCATATACTTTCAAACCTCATAAACATAGAACAATACTTTCAGTTAATGATTTCCTTTAACAAACAACAACTACAATTGGTCTACCACCATTTACATAATTTCAAAACCTCTGCAACTCCTTGCTACACTTTTTGCTCTGATGGAGCAGGAGTTGGCAAAAGCCATGTACTATCAGCTCACTACCAAACACTGTTATGACACTTCAACACAGTTCCTGGAGAAAACCCAGACACATGTCATGTTAATGTTGGTGCACCTACTGGCAAAGCTGCACAAAACATCCACGGCTATACATTGCATAACCTGTCCTTTATCCCTGCTTCACAGCAACTAGAAAACAAACCACTAACTTCTTAACATAGACATGCATTACAATGCAATCTACAATCATTGAAAGTACTTGTCATTGATGAAATCTCCATGGTTGGCAACAATATGTTTAAGTTTATTAACTGCAGATTGCAAGAATTGAAAGGCACCTACCAACTATTTGGTGGCATTTCTATCATTGCCATAGGTAGTTAATTCCAACTGAAGCCTGTCTTTGATGTATACATATTTCAACCATTAAGACACAACTATGGCCCTCTTGCCACAAACTTATGGCAAGAATACTTTCAGTTATTTGAACTGCATACTATTATGCGACTAAAAGATGACACTCTATTTGCTGAACTATTGAACCGCTTATGTGAAGGAAGCCATACACCACAAGACATTGCGACACCAAAAGCTAGGCAACTAACATTGCCTGCAGACATACTGTATGCCATTCCACACATAATGGTAACTAACAAAGAGGTCAACAATATGAATCTGCATGTCTTTTTTCATCGTGATTGCACACAATCCACATATTCTGTTACTGCACAAGATTCCATCACTGGAGAGGTACACTCACACATATCGCATAGAATTTTAACCCACATTCCAGACAACCCCTCTAAAACCATGGGCCTCTTCACTAGTCTCCATCTTGCTACAGCTCTACAATATGACTTGACAACAAACATTGATATCCAAGATGGACTGACTAACAGTGCATCTGGCATTCTCAAACACATCACTCTTATACCCAACAATAACCCCCAAGTACTATGGCTACAATTCACAGACAACACAATAGGCAGGCATCACTCTGCTGCCCACAGACATTTATACACTTCAGACATACAAGCACACTGGACACCAATCACAAAAATTTCAGCCACCTTTTATTATGGGACAAAACCATACACCAACATCAGAACTCAGTCCCCCTTATGACCAGCCACAGCACGAACAATTCATTGCACTCAAGTGTAACCCCTAGGTGGCACTATCCCATGGCCTACTACCCCTGCCTGTTTGACTATGGACAGGTTGAGGGGCCTAGGTCCTATGGCGGGTGCCTCCACCCAGAGGTCAGGGTTTGTAGTGCTTAGACTAGCTTGGTGACAGCCCTCTGGGACACTGAGACCCCCTTTTATTCCCTCTAGTGCCTCACACAGTACACCAGAGTTACAGCCCCAATACCCCATGTATGCACACTGTTCACTCATATAAATACCACTTACCCTCAAGACTGATTCTGCAGCACATCTCTGAGGACCCCCTGTAAAGTAAGGTTAAACAACATACACAGCAAAACACAATACTGTTTCCTTAAGTACCAACACCACATACAGTATATAGTATAATAACAACAAATCTGGTTTATTTAGTGGACAGTAACACGGGAGGGAGAAATCAGGTTAATTAGTGGCATTAAATCAAAGTACTGTGCACACATACAGGGTCTGAAAAGTCACACTGTGGGTACCCAGGTTGGGGGGGGGGTCTAGCCAGGTCCATTGCCCAGGGTTGGCTGGCAGGTGCAGATGGATAGGGCCTGTAGAAGAAAATATATGCACAACATCCAACTGTAATCCGGAGCCGGAAGGCTCAGTCCGAAACAAAAAGCAGTGAAACAACAAGAATTAGATGGTACAATTGTGATTGAAAACAAGCTGCAGGGGAATACCCTGATTTGTACTCACAACACCCAAGCTGAGGAACAGATGGAGAATGTCCCCCTGGATTGCCAGAAGAGCAGGGCATGAGGACAAGGTCCTTGTGACTGGACCCCACTGCAGTTGATAGCAAATGGATGTAGTCCGAATTAAGCTGGGGTTTATATCCAGCTTCAGCACACAATTCACTGTACAAGGGATTTGAAATAGTGATTCCCCACAAACACTATGTGCATTTATATGTAAAAGGAAAGTACTGTACCAGGCAGGCTGGTCCCCGATCCCAGCTGCAATTACTAAAAGATACCCGGAAGAACACACAGCAGCTTCAGTTCCTGACAGGCTGAGCGCGATTCAACAATTTCTCCAGTCTCCTACAGGGTGAGCCTGGTTTCTACTCTCCAGACCTCCTTCTTTCTCCTCACAAGTCATATTCAGTCTGATCTAGTGTTTGCAACGGCTGCAGGCCAAACCTCAGGGCCTCATACACGCTTCCCACATGAAACTATGGTCCGCAGTAGCATACAGCTCCTTCTTTCTTCACTGTCACAACTGATCTGATCTTTCCATTCACAGAGCAGGGCATTTCCTTTAGCTCTATACTATTCTGTTAGCTGGTTCAGCTGTCACTCACAATAAGACTCCCTCTGTTGGTAGGAAAAGGTGCCAAGGTCAAAACTATATTTCCCAGAGTCACTGCCCATACAATCCCCTTGTGGCTGGCTCAAATTAAGAGTCCAAGTTCTGATTCATTCACAGGCTCCATTTTAGGGCTCACTTAACCCAATCAGCCCAGCACAGCAGTTTAGGTCCAAAATGGAGAGGTAACACACACAGAGTCCCCGCTGCAATAAAGGCAGGTTAGACAAACTACAATTTTGCTAATGCTTTAAAATATAGGCAAACAGTTACACCTTTCATTTAGGCTCTCTCTGTGCTCTTAGCAACTGCAGAAATGGAGAGATTTGACAGCAGCTCAGGTGTAATTTGAGCATTAAATACTCAATCCCGCCATACAAACTAATTAAGTCTGCAAGCAGACAGCTCTTAAAGCGATAGTACGTGGATGCTCAAATATCACTCACTTGCAACCACATTTAAGCAGCTCAGAAGCTGAACACCACCCAGGCTTGGAGCATTCAGGCAAGCTCCTGGAAGACTTTTGGGAACTCCCAATTGCAGGAGGGTTACACAAGGACAAACTTTGAAGTCTGTATACTGACATTTCAATAACACCAAATTTAATCACATACACTATGTAGCATTCAGTAGAGCGACAAGTATTGATAATGTATTCATTGAAAACTTCAATGAAGCAAAAATATCCACCAACTACTATGTTAAACTAGAAATGCAATGCTTACACACCACTATGCCCTTATGTTGCAACATCCCAAAATTACATCAGATTCCCAGCATGTTTACATTCATCGTTCATAACATTCACTCACTTCCATCACATTTCACATCAATGTCAGCAGACCACAACTTCACAGACTTCTGACATTGTTTGCATCACAGAGGCTAACATTAAACACACATATGCTTCATAGCAGTACACCATTTCATCGCATGCCACATACTTTTTAGACAAATTAAATTCTACAACACAACATGGACCAGCCTGGCCATCTATATCAAGCAGATCCACACATCTCAAGTATGTCTCAACTACAGTAACACCATTGACATTGCCATAATTACCTTCCCAAACATTTCCTTCATACCAACTATTATTACCATCTACAGACCACCACATACACCACTTACTACAAACACTTGCAGAACTCTACAGCACAATAACACCCCAAGCATTGTTGCAGGAGATTTCAATGTTGACTACCTTTCAAATACAACTGAAACCCATACATTGCAAACATTCATGACGGATCAACTCAACTGCCATCAGTTCATTTCTACTCAAACAAACAACTACAACTGTTTACTTGATCATTTATATTCTGATACGATACTATCTCATTTGGAACTCTTGAATCATACTATAGTGACCACAAACCAAAATTGCTACAGATCCCTACATATCCAACTAATTAACCTTGCTATGTTATGTTTCTCTACGGATGCTTACTATTAAAAGTCTCAGAGATGCATCACCATCTGCCACCATACATCCCAATACTCCGCTGCATTTCCAACTCATCACAAAATCAGCCATAACATCCTACACGACTGCCAAAGATGGAAAAAACAGATGCTTTGCATGGCTATCGCTGATACAGAATCTTCAACAACAGCAATAGGATACAGGCCTTCAACATTCACCTTTCTCATACCAGACAAATGTTATATAGCCAGGAATTTTATTGTCAAAAATGATGCCCTCCTCTTTACTGCCCAAACTACAATATACAGAACACTCAAACTGACAGTTCCTGCTGATGTTTTGGATGCAGCTCACAAAATCCTACAGTCCGCACCTCCACCTCCAGCTCCATCGCCTATCAAAACTGCCTCAAAATCACCTATAAAGAGCATTCATACCTAAAAGCAACTGTTATTCAGGTATGTAACTTCAGCATGTGTCATCCTGTCTTCACAATTTCTTTAGTCCATCCACAGTCTTCCAGAACCCTGAATGTCAATACCATCTTCCTCTTCCTATTATAATCAGTGTTGTCTAACATCACTGCCTGCATACTAACTTGCGCTATCTATATAAACACATAATGAAAGCATTACTAATCATAAGACATTGCATGCTAACTAATCTGCCATTCTCATTACTGGAATAGCATTCCATTAACCACAGAACAAAACTGCAACTTGCTGCCAAAAACAACCCACACACCTTTAATCAGCACGCACTGCCAAATATGATGGTTATCCTAATCTGTTCACTTTTCCCAGCAACAGTACATGCAGGTATGTATGAATCTACTGCTGGTTTTTTTATACTCATAACAGTACTGAATGCCAATAATTGATTGATATGCTTGCTTGCCTAGATACGTCTTCAGCATCAGTCTTTCACTATCATGCACAAAGAAACCTCACAATGTCTTTATCAATATGTTGCATTCTATATCCTACACAATGTCTTTATCAATATGATGCCTTCCATGTCCCACACAATGTCTTTATCAATATGCCTTCCATACCCTACACAATGACATTTAAGTAGATTACCCAGAAGTATGTATTCCCACTCTGGTTGTTGTCCATCATGAGTGTAATCAATCCTAATACTTTAAGACTAACCTGGAATGTTTACTTATGACATTAACAGTCTAAAATCATGCCGGCGAAATATTTACAATCCATTTTCAATCTTTCATACCTATCACTGTTGTCTATACAGGATGCAGGAATTCAAACAGTTTCAGTTGCAGGACTGCAGACTCCCATCAGGACAATTGCAACTGACGATAACAGTGGCTGTTGTGAAATCACCCTATGGCGAGACCTGACAGAGACACCCCTACAACCAGGAGATACAATCATGATTATCAATGTCTCTCTCAGCTGTTATAACAACCAAATGACATTCAACACTTACAAGACATCCACAATCACTGTAAGTACAATGACACTGCTTCCAATTACAAACCATACCTTTCTCAGAAAGCTTCTGATGTAACTATACTCCATCTGTGTACTGTTTCACATTGTGCTGCATTACTACTGCAACAGCATGAAAAGCCCTTCTGTCAAAACATTTATTAGTGTTTTGCTGTAGCAATACTACACTGTCAACCCTATGACTGCATTATACTACTACATACATACGCTTATTAAATAATCATTATTTCTCTTCCCAGCTGACAGAACCAATACAGATCACTAACAAAACAAACATTATCAGCATTGATGATCTACATGACCAATCAATTACTGCCTCTATTCAACAACCCACTAGTACTATGCAATCCATTGTCATACCACTACAACTGTTTCTAGATGGTATGAAAATAGAAAACACCACATTTGATTGATTTCCTTTAGCTATATAGGATTGTGTTGGTCATATGACTAAGTGTCCACTTTCCCATTGGTTCCTTATACTCTCTCACCACTGGGGGTGATTGACCTACTCACTGCTGGACAGAATTGCTTCAGTTCTCTTGAAACTGCTTTTATGGCTGCTTTTCCCTTTCTGACAAAACTCCCACCCCCACTCCATCCCTCTCACTCTGCCCACTCTCCTGCTCTGAGTCTCTCACTCTACTTGATCCCTGATACCCCAACCAAACCTCTCCTTCAATCCTTGCCTCCCTGCAAACTCAGCCCCTATCCCAAAAGCATTGTCATGTTACTCCTCCATGCGGGCTCACCGCCCCCAAGTGGTAGACTAAAGGTACTAACTCCCCTGATCTGCGTTCTTTTCCTACTGTGCCTTAACAAAATCTCTCTGTCACTACCACATGAGGTGCACAGATACTGTCCCTCAACCAATGATTTCAATTTTTCAAACCTACTCATTGCCGACTTCTACCCCAAACCGACTTGGCAATATTTTTTTCTTAAGAAAGGATGCACTTATTTCATATTTGCTACTCACTATAAACAGAGGGAGAAACAAAAATCTACCAAAACTCTATACAGGTTAAAACTTGAGTTCCTAGCTTCTCTTTTGCTCCACCTTGCTGGCGATGTAGAACTAAACCCTGGCCCTCCCTGCAACGGCACTCCCAACAATTCAAAGGACAAGCCTAAAAAAGGTCTTCTGCTAGCACATATGAATATTAGAAGTTTACAGAGCCATCTGGCTGAACTAGAAGCTTGGATCAAAGCAGTTGAACCTGACATCCTGTGCCTTATGGAAACCTGGCTAAAACCATGAATCCATGATGCCCTGTGTGACATACCTGGATACTCTATTATCCGTCAGAACAGGCCTGGGTCAAAACGGGGAGGTGGCGTTGCAATCTACCACAAATCCTACCTCAGCATTAGAACAGCACCTGCCCAAGACCCACAATGGATCTGTGAGTCAATACATGTGATATTGTCCCTTGGTACTAAGAATCTGTACATAATTTGCCTCTACAACCCACCCACTGGAGGGTTGGATAGTTTTCACGAACTCCTCAAACTTACATCGCAAACCATTAACATGAATGAAGCCATCATACTAGGTGATGTAAACCTCAACTGGCTGGCCCTTCTCACAGTACTCTCACATCTCTAGTCCATGGCTTTAACTTTCACCAGTGTATAACAGAGAACACCAAGATGGTAACCTCTCAGTCTGGTACACTTATCGACTGGATTCTCACAAACAGACCTGAACACATGACCAAGGCAGGTATCCTGGACGATGCTATAACTGACCACTCTCCCATTTTCTGTCAATGGCGCTCTGGTCCACCACCTTTTCCTCAGCCCTGCCTGGTCACATTTACCAACTTTACACATATGGATTTAAACACCTTCCTCCTTGACTTATCCAGCATTGACTGGTCTGAAATCCACCAGGCATCAAGAGTTGAAGATGCCTTAAATGTGTTCCCGACTAGGTTCAGGGAAGTACAGAATAGGCATTCACCAAAAGTACAAAGAAGAGTCAGGGGAAAACAAATGAGATGGCTCCAAAAAGATCTACTCCAGCAGCTAAGACTCAGGGATAAACTATGGAAGCACTTCAAAGGCACTGGTCTACACAGACATCACTCAATTTACAAACAACACAGAAACTCCTGCAAAAAGCAGATAAGGCTTGCAAAAAGTAGGTACTGTCAGAACCTGCTATCTAGCTCAGCACATGATCCCCATAAATTTGGGGGCCATATAAAGACCTTCCTTGGTACCCCACAATCTGTAATCCCCGCAGAGATGATCCTCGGTGGTATCCACTGCAATGATTCCCCTCGCCATAACAAATGCCTTCAACAACATGTTCTCGGACCTCTCACCTTACACCTCTACACTGCCACTGGCTCCAGTCACATCTCAGGCCTCTGCTGTTATTATACTAGTGGACCCCCCCCAACCTATCAACCAGGGACTCAAATAACCAAGTCTTTCTATTTCAAGGCTGTGATCGGAGCTCAAGTCTTAAATCTACTAAGCTCCATATCTGACAATACCAGCTGTGGATCTTACTGTCTTGGAACCCAGCCTTTTAAAAACTGCTGCTCATCTCATCTCTGAGCCACTGGCCAAGATTTTCACACTGTCCCTCTCCAATGGTACTGTCCCGGGTATCTGGAAAACTGCAAGGATTACTCCTATATTCAAGAAGGGCAACAAGAATGAAATCACAAATTACAGACCAATAGCGATTCTCTCTGTCCTCAGCAAAATCTTAGAAAAGCTTGTAGCTACCCAGATCCTCGAATTCTTAGAATCCTCAAATCTGCTATGTGAAGCACAGCATGGTTTCAGGAAGAATTATAGCACTATGACAGCGCTAGCCAAACTCACCTCAGATACACTCTCAAACATGGACGAGGGTCGGCTAACAGGTGCTGTCTTCATTGATCTTACTGAGGCTTCCGACCTCATGGATCACCCCCTGCTTCTGTCCACCCTTCAATCAATTGGCTTCTCATCTCCTGTTACTAACTGGTTCAGGAGTTACTTAGCAGGTAGGCCTCAAGCTGTTAAACTCAATACTGCAATCTCTGGCAGCACCACAATCAATATTGGTGTACCACAAGGCTCAATACTGGGCCCTCTTCTGTTTTCCCTATTCATAAACAACCTACCAATCACTATCTCATCCTGCTCCTCTCTTCTCTACGCTGATGACCTGGTCATCTATGCCAGCTCGGATAATATTGACCACCTAAATGTGTCTCTGACCACTGCTTTCAACATTGTACAAAACTGGCTAAGCTCCCATTGACTATCCTGAACTCAAGCAAAACTAAAGCTATGCTGCTGGGCACCGCACAGAAACTTAGATCCTGCACCTCCCCCTTAAAAATACTGGACCTGGATGGGAACTCTCTTGAGGCTGTCACCACATTTCGCTATCTTGGTATCCTATTTGAACAATCTCTGGACCTTAACCTACACATTCAGGCAACCTGTAAAGCTGTGAACTGTAAGCTGGAGGCTGCCTACAGAACCAGCTATATGCTTACACCTTCAGTCAAGCTCACCATTGCCAGAGGAATCCTTTTACCAACCCTTAACTACTGTGCTCCCATCCTGACTATTGCACATAAAACAGCCTTGCAAAAATGAGATGTCACCTACAACAACGTATGCCGGTATGCTTCAAAGGCCCCGTGGCTCAAACATCATTGTCAACTGTATAGTGACCTTGGCTGACTCTCTCCCACTGCCACCAGGCTAAACTATCTTGGCTGTTTATGTGACTCTATTATCAGATTAAACAAACCTGCATCACTAGCTGAGCTACTTCATCCCGCTTCCTCTACTCATGAACTGAGATCATCTGATAAATCTCTCTTGAGAGTCCCCCGTTGTCGCACCTCCAAAGTGACTGGTGCATTCGGGAATGCTGCCCCCCAGATGTGGAACATGCTGCCACTGGATCTAAGACATACCTCATCGCACTACCTCTTCAAGCGAGGGCTATACAACTACCTAGCTACCTCTGACCAATGTGCCTGTTACGACCCTACCTGACAGTACCTACAAAAGCCTGTCCTACCTTCCCCCCATTCCCTGTCTTATGGGCCCTCCCCTTACGCTGGCTCACCCATTTCCTAATGCTTCCTCTTTCCTGCCAGTTTTCATACCTTATCTATCTGCTAATATCTTATATTTCCCTGTGTTCCCCTAATCAAAACTACTCAGTTTGTAGCCTACTGCTCTATGCAAGCTGTGTTATATGAAATAAGCCCTTACTGCTATGCCTTTATTTCATGATGTGTAATGTCTGAACTTTGCCTTTTGCTCTAAACATTGTTGTTTTAACATTTGCTGTTTTTAACACATTTGCTGTTTTTAACTTGTATTGGACCTCACGGTTTTCAACAGCAGGACAGAATATTGTGAATTGGGTACTGGTACAACCAGGGTCATAGCCTCTCTCCTGCCCTCCCAGCAATGTACTCCCCCGGGTTTGACCGGGATTGCTTGCCATGCTCATATCCGGCTACAGATCTATGAGCCAGGCTCCGCTCCCCTATTTTTACAGCCGCCAAAACAGTAAGAATGCCAATAATTCCCTCAAAACCCTGACTGTGCACTGCTCTCATGCCCAGCAATGGATCCATAAGCCCCGGCGACTTGTCCCTACTTTCAGCTGCCCTAGCCGTCATATTGCCGCAAACCCTTCTGAACCCCGACAGCGTGCAGCTCCCATGCCCAGCAACAGAACCATGAGCCCCGGCACGTATCCATACTTTCGGCCCCCAAAGCCATAAGGCTACTGTAAAACCCCTCTGACCCCCGTCAGTTTTGACGCTGTCAAGCCAGGGATTGGAACCATGAGCCCGGCTACTTATCCCTGCTTTCAGTTGCTAAAGCTGTAAGTCTTTACCAATTAAATCTCTAACCCCTGACAACACGCCGCTCCATTACCTATCATTGGGACCTTGTGGCTGGCTACTTGTCTCTGCTTCCAGCTGCAAAAGCCATAAAATTTACTGAGTCACCACCGTAAAGCCATCAGTCCTTGCCCGGGTAGCTCTGACAGAATGTCGCTCGCATCCCTGGCAACAGAACCATGAAACTGGCTGCTTGTCCCTACCTCCAACTGTGAAAGCTGTAAATTACTGCTACAGCCCAGACATGGACTAACCAGGATAGTCTCAGTGGCCACCGGAAGGTCTGCTTACAGAGGGTGCCTGCCGCGTTTCATGCCCAGGCAGCAGTACCATGAGCCTGGCTGCATGGTAGTACCTTGAGCCACCTAAGCTATAAGCCGTAAGCCATTTCTATGCTCTGAGCTGCTAATAGCAGTTCTCTCAGCATGGTCCTAGCTTGCTCTTTTTGAATCCTCAGGCCTCCTCCTCCACTCCATCCCCCTCCCTGCTTCCTTATACTATGTCTGCCTGGGACCAACGAATAGCTCTGTCCATGCACCAGTACCGGCTTTAGCCTTTTGCCTGCTATAAACTATTTCAGAACAATGCTTTATTCGTTGTACTTTGACTAGTGTCCTTGTTATCCTAGCCTCATAGCATTGCTCCTCTGTCTTTACAATTGTACTGTTTATGTATTCACTCTCAGTATGTTTTTTGTCTTGTACTCTCCCAGGTCATGCCTGAAAATAGTCACCTGCTGGCTGGTGCACTTACCCAGTAGACAAAAACTAAATAAAATAAAAAAATAATTAATGACTTTCCACTGTGCTGCATAACGGTCACTACAGCAAACACTGTGACGTCCACCACAGTTCCAGAACAATTAGACCATGAAACTGAAAGTTTTGAATTGGTATTTGCAAATGACTTGCAAACACAATGCTCACCTGAATCTACAGCTGATGCCTCCTCTTTGTCCACACCAGATAAATTGCAACATTTGCCAATCTTCATGAATATCAATAACAACCAGCCCACAGCAAACAGTCAGTATGGCTTACGAAAAGAATGAACTTGAGCAGACAGCACTAAGCAATTGCTTCTGACCTGTTCAACCCCCCCCAAGTACACTTGCATGCTAATGAAAACCAATGAACAGACTAATACACTCCATCTGTATGCAGATGCATATGTTAGTATTTCTTTTCAGTTCAGATAGTAGTGTTTTTAGTTCAGATAGTATTGTTTTAGTTCAGATTGTATTGTATTTACTTTAATGTAACATTGCTGTATTCATGATATCTAAAAGGAACACCTTGAAAAGAGGGCTTTATGGCTTTAAATGGTGAATTTATGAAAACTGTAAAAAGGTTTTTCAGTTTGTTTTTCCAGTATAAATAAAATATTTTACTATCACTATAACCTCCAGAAAACTTTTTTTAATGACAACCTCCCACTTCTTTATATCATCAAAAAGGTACCCTATAAATCTGTGCATATGCCATGTTTCCTATACCCAGACTCTTTCCCACCTTCATGTCTTTTACTTATTACATATACAGGCATCATTGCATAATTACTACTTTCTGCTACACATTCTTTCTGCCACTGTAACATAACAGTTTCTGTACACTGCCAACCTTTTTTTCTGATGTAGTACTACTTTTGTCTTTACTCTTTGGTAATACTGCACTCATTGTTGCCATTTTATTTTCATCTTGTTTTGTAATCCCATTTTCATACACTGTTTGTACTGCATTGAAATGTCCATACAAAATGTGATTTCAAACACTCAGAAAGGGTACAAAAATGAAAGAGACCAGGGGATGCTACAGGCATGGTCAAAGATGTAGCAACTTTCATTCAACACAGAAAACTGTGCAATCGTGCATCTCGGTTTCAAGAACAGGAGGAAAGGTTACTGTATGAGGGGTAGAGATCTGCAGGTAACAGAACAAGAAAGGGACCTGGGTATCACTACATCAGGGCACCTAAAAATGGAAAGGCACTGCAGACAGCACTGGCTTGGGGCAGTGAAATGCTGGGATGCATTGGAAGAGATCACCAGTAGAAATAAAGAAGTCATAGTGCCCTTGTACACCCATCTGATTAGACCACATTTGAAATACACAGTCCAGTTCTGGAGGCCATACCTCAAAAAAGATGTGCAGAGACTGGAGCAGGTTCACAGGAAAACAACAAAGCTGGTAAAGCGGATCAGCCACCCATTCTACATAGAAAGGTTAAAAGATGTAAACATGTACTCCCTGGAACAGAGGAGAAAGAAAAGGGACATGATTGAGAACTTCAGGTACCTTAAGGGTATAAACCAGATGCCAGATACCAGTGGAAAGTATCTTTCAGCTGAAAGGTAATCAGAGCATGAAAGAGCATGGCCTGCAGGTGGAGAGGGGGGGCACTTCAGGGATAACATTAGGAAATGCTATTTCACAGAGAGGGTGGTGGATGAGTAGAATAGGCTCTCGGAGGTGATGATTGGTGATGAAACCATAGAGGGATTCCAAAGAGCATCAGACAGGCACAGGAGAGTGTTGAGGATGAGGGGGAAAAGTTCTAGCAGATAGCTGGACAAATGGACAGACTGGGTGGTCCTGTCGGTCCTTTTCTGCCATTACACTTCAATGAAATCTATGAAATCTATGAAACACTTCAGCCAAGTTTTCATTATTGTTGTTTTCACCACACTGACTGAACTATTCTAATGAACAAGCCACAAAACATGTTTCCACAAAACACACAATGGGTGTGGCTCAATATGTCAATGGAATGACAGCACAGCCCAACCACTGTATTCTCCTGTATATCATGTATGTGTATGGGAATAATTTTCCTGTACATGGCTCCATTTCCCTGTAAAATAAAGGAATACTTGTTGATCTGAGATCCCCAAGTCTGACTGGACCTAGTACATGTGGAGTAGACATTTTGCCATTCTGGCTTTTACTGATTTGATTCAATCAAGTTCCGGTCATCCACTTTTCACCCAGACTCGAGATTTTGTGATTACTGAACCAAATTGGTAAAGCCAGACTAGAAAAAATTGTGCAACTTGAACCTGATCCAGCTACATCCTTTAACAATCTGATCCAATCTGGTTTTATATGCAAATCTTTACAGGTAGCCCTAGCAGATATACTTTTAAAATATTCTGATAGGTGGGATTAGGAAGATTGTCTCCAGGTTCTCAGTATTACATTTTTAGCCATCATGCAATCACATGCAGCCAACTTCTTTGACTAATATTGAGATGCGAAAGTTCAGAATCAAGGCCCAATAATATTAATCTGGTTCTGCTGCTACTATTACTATTTAGTACTAACAGACAAGCCAACCATGTGTCCTCTCAGAAATGATGTATTTATACAACCACATTACATGTGATATGGTACCCCTTCATTTTTACCCCTCCAACATAAATATTCTTATGAATGACCCTCATTAAAGAGAATCAGGGGTATAATGTAAGATGTCCAGTCTGCACTGGCTATTTAAACACTCCCCTCTCAAAACCCGCCATGTCAAGGGCAAACAAACTAGATGGCTAAATAAGGATCTACTTACCAAAACAAAAGAAAGAGATAAGAGCTGGTTCTATCACAAGTCCTCTAGACTCCCAGAGGACTATAACACCTATTGGATGTTAAGGAATGCCTGCAAATAGGACATAAGATCTGCAAAAAGCTCTTACTGCAAAAATCATCTCACCAATGCTTCAAAGGACCCAGAAAAGTTCTGGTCCCACATCAAAACCTTCCTTGGATCTACACAGTCATCTACCCCTAGTGATATGATCCTTAATGGTATTCACTGCAACAATCCTCAGACTATTGAAAATTTCCTTAAAAATCAGTTCTCTGACCTTACTAAATTCACATTCTCCTGCCCCACCTCTAGACCAGTTTCCTCAGTGCCCGCAATCAATGTAGCCGCCAACCCCCTTTTACTTTAGAGCTATTACCCCAAAGGAGGTTATTAAACTTCTTAGGTTGATCTAAGATAGTTCTGCCACAGGCTCTGATTGCATTGAGCCCAGACTACTAAAACTAGCTGCCCCTTTCATTGCGGCACCTCTGGCCAAAATTTTTACCCTCTCTCTGTGTCAAAGTAGTGTCCCTGACATTTGAAAGATAGCACGAGTCTCTCCTGTCTTTAAAAAGGGGGATCCCAGTGACCCTCTGAACTATAGACCAATAGCCATCCTATCAGTGCTAAGCAAAATTCTAGAAAAACTAGTTGCCACTCAAACTATTGAATATCTTATCAAGCATGACCTTCTAACAACTGCCCAACATGGTTTTCAAAAAGGTCATTGAACCTCCACTGTCCTGCTTAAATTTACCACCGATTCTCTCACAGCAATGGACAGGAGTCTCCTTACAGGGGCTGTTTTCATTGATATTACAAAGACTTTTGACCTGGTCAACCACTCCCTTCTCCTTGCCACCCAGCAATCTATGCACTTTGCATCAAATGTAGTGAGCTGGTTCAACAGTTACCAATCCAACAGAGTCCAAGTTGTTAAATTCAAATCATCATATTCAGAGAAGGCTATAGTTAATGTTGGAGTACCCCAAGGCTCTATCATAGGACCATTTCTATTTATTATTTTCATTAATGACATTACCTCCAAACTCTCCACCTCCTCCTTACTCTATGCGGATGACATCATCCTCTATACCAGTGCCAAAAATGTATCTGACATCAATCTATGGCTTTCTGCTGATTTCCAATGTATCCAAGCCTGGATCTCAGATCATCACCTTGTAGTAAATGAGACCAAAACTCAGTCCATGCCATTTGGAACCCCTTTGAAACTCCAGTCTCACCTAAACAATTTGAGGATCTCTTGCTTGGATGGCTCATTTATTGGCTCAGTTACTACATTTAAATACCTGAGAGTCACTTTGGATTAATCCTTAAACTTTGAACATCACATTTCCAACACATGTAAGTCTGTGAACTCAAAGCTAGGTGTAGCCTATCACACTAGCTATGCTTTAACCCCTTCAGTGAGACTAGCTATTGCCCTGGGCATTCTTCTACCCACACTAACCCATGGAGTGTCGCCTTATGCTGCCTCTCCTAAATGAATTCCATATGGGACGCTGCCTGTAATAACATATGCCTGCATGCTACCTTGTCCCTCTGGCAGAAACACATGCACCCTCTACTCTGACATTAACTGGCTATCCCCTAATGCTACAAGGCTCTACTCCCTTGGCTCTATCATTGACAGTATTATGAAGTCTCAAACCCCTAAATCATTGGCAAAATTGCTCACTTTGCAGACCTGTAGCTATGGACTGCACTCAGCTGACAAATCATTCTTATGTGTGCCAAAATACACTACCATCAAAGGTTCCAATGCTTTTGCCCATCATGCTCCTTGAATAGGGAACTCCCTCCCCCTTGATGTCTGCCAAACTCCCACTCATGACTCCTTTAAAAAAGCACTCTGTCTCTACCGCATCTCAGCTGACCAATGCTCCTGTTCTAAACCTCCTTAGCTCCCTACCCTCCTCCCTGATTACAGTTCTCTACCCTGTCTCTGATAAACTCTATTTTTCAGTTGTTTCTTTCTCCTAATGCCTCTCTCCATGTGTACCCCCACTCTGTTTTGTCCTTAATCTCCTATACTAACTCAGCTCCTTACCGTATCTGTCTCAGCTGGCATACCCACTGCATTTCACTCCCCCTGCACTTTTAAGGCTTCTGTCTATTCTTATTTCCTATCAACTATACATAATCACCCACTTACCCCTGTATTCCATCTAACCTGCCCTCTAACCACTCTTTCTTGCCTTTGCTGACATACCTCTTAAGCTTGCCCTTCCACTAACTAAATTAACCCTGTTTTTCCCATCCCCTGCATCAAACTCCCTTGCACTAATCAATAATTATTTCTAATATCTACCTTGTTTGTCTTGTATTTTGTCTTCCTGTATGGACTTACCTGCTGTTTAGCTATTTCTTATTTTGTGTCATACCCATGTTATCCCTTATCTACTCCCTGTACTCTGTAATAACACTGTATTTGCCCTACAGCCAATATTGTATCATCCAATTGCCAAAATTGTTTTCCTCCTTGTATCCTACCCACTAATATACTTGTTCTTATTCGTTCTCTATAAACTTGTCTTTGACCACTACTGAGTATACCTTACTGTAACTACCTGTTGTATATACCTTGCTGAAACTGCCCATTTTTGTATCCCTGTACTGTTGTATCATGTTACTTCCTGGGTCGTGCCTGAAAATAGTCATTTCTATGGCTAGTGCACTTACCCTGTAAACAAAAACCAAATGAATAAAAATGCCATCTGTGAACAATTTTATATTGTATGAGCTTACCCTTAGTTTCTTTGCAAGCACTGAGAGTAAAATACAATTATCATCCCATTCTTCTTGGGAAATATTTACATTTAGTTCATTTTATCATTTAGTTTTTGGATCCTGCCTGACATTTTGTTTACTTTTCTGTTAATTCATAAACTTTTTAGCAAGGGTAGGTTCTCAAGAATATTTTATCTAGTACATTTTCATAAGAAAGTGACAGACCCTGTCCTGGAAGGTTTCTAAATGTGTTTCTTAACTATAGGTTGTTATGAAATTCTGTTTGAGCAAGGGAATAATGCTTAGCCAGGTCAGCAAATGACACTAGCACACTGGATCTAACAGATCTCCTACAGTGATGATTCCCTTTTGTCTGCAGTTATCACGCTTTAAGCTTTTACCATTACTCTGAATCAATTTACTATCAATTTGTTGTCCATGATGGACAAAAGGGTGACTGGCTAGGATTCTACTCCAAACTTGTAATAACTTTTGACTACATCTTTGCTAGGTTAGAACAGAAAAGCAATTGCAGCTCCACTCACCTGAGGTGTGGTACTTACAACATATACTAGAACACTGAACAAAAGGACCGCACTCTCATTTTAGTCTGTTTTAGTCCATTACTGGAGTTGGTTGTGGCATCTGGCAATACCTTTTAATCAATAAATTTATATTCCTTGCTATACAGTGAGAGTGCAGTCCTTTTGTTCAGTGTTCTAATCTTTGTTAGGTTACCCATTAATAGATGAGAAACTAAATATCTTGGTAAGCCAGAAAACAAAATATTACCAGGATTTGAACCCTTGAGTAAAAATTTTCCACGGCTATACTGCTTCATTGTTTAGCTGATCCTTCATAATACAGATCTCTGATGTACAAAACAGTGAAGACCAAATGCCAAATGTGAAAGTCCAGAAGTGAGAAACCACTTTCGTTTCCAGGTGTCCTATAAAAAGTCACAGAACCTTCATATAGATGTCCTTGACTATGGGTTCTAGGGTTCTTAAAAGGATATGTTGTTAGAGGTAATAAATGTTACATAGAAACATAGGATTTGATGGCAGATAAGGACTGCTTGACCCACCTAGTCTGCCCATTTCACTATCTGATGGATAAGCTGCAGGTTCTAGTTAATCAACAGCTTACTTCCTCCTACCACCCTCTAGAATTGTCTTATGTCTGTACCATGCATTTTTGAATTCTCCTACTGTTCCTGACTTCAAAACCTCCTCAGGAAGGTTGTTTCATGCATCCACAACCCTCTTTGTGAAAAAATGCTTTCTAATAGTACGTCTGAACTGTCCCCGCTCTGTCTTCAAAGTGTGCACCCTTGTTCTTGCACATCTCTTTTTCTGAAAGATGCTACCTTTTTGTACTTTGTTAATTCCCTTGAGATACTTGAAAGTTTCTATCATGTCCCCCCTCTCCCCTCCTTTTCTCAAGGGTATGCATATTAGGTTTCTTTAGTCTTTCTTCATATGTCTTCTGGTGCAGACCCTACATCATTTTGGTTGCCCTTCTCTGAACATCCTCTACTCTATCTATGTCTTTGCAGAGATGGGATCTCCAGAATTGCATGCAGTACTCTAGATATGGTCTCACTAACTGTCTGTACAGAAGGATGACAACTTCCTGTTTTCTACTGTTGTTGCCTTTCCGTATGCATCCCAGTATCGCCCCAGCCCTCCTCACTTCCTTCTCACATTGCTTGCCCACCTTTATGTCATCTAATATAATTACTGCTGGGTTTCTTTCAATTTTTGTTTTTGTTATTATCTCACCACCCACTGTGTACTCTTCCCCTGGGGTTTTGCTTCCCAGATACATTACCCTGTACTTCTTTACATTGAATCTGAGCTGCCATATATTAGACCAGTCTTCCATCCTTGCCAAGTCCCTTTTCATCCTATCCACCCCATCTTGTGTATCAACCCTGTTGTAGATCTTTGTGTCATCTGCAAAGAGACATACTTTTTCTTCCAGGTGTTCTCCAATATCACTTAGAAAGACATTAAAGAGGACCGGTCCCAGTATCGAATCCTGCGGTACCACACTAGCTTCCCTCCTTTCATCACTGTGGACTCTGTTTACTATTACCCTTTATGTCCTGTTGTCCAGTTAGTTTTTTATCCAGGCTACCATCTTGGGACCCACTCCAAGGCTGGTTAATTTGTATCTTTTGTGTGAGACTGTGTCAAATGCCTTGCTAAAAATCTAGGTAGGCCATATCCACAGCGCCTCTCTGGTCTACTACTTTGGTCACCAAGTCAAAGAAATATATTAGGTTCATCTGACATGACCTTCCTACTGTGAAACCATGCTGTCTTGGGTCATGTGTTCCACTGGCCTCTAGTTACTCAACAATTCTTTCCTTCAGAAGTGATTCCATCATCTTCCCTACCTCTCAGGTCAAACTAACCAGTCTGTAGTTTCCTGTCTCTGCCCTGCTCCCACTTTTGTGAAATGAAATCACATCTTCCCCTCCTCCAGTCCTCAGGTACCACCCCATCCTTCCATGATTTGTTAATGAGAGTAGTCAGTGGCTTTACTAGTTCTTCCCTTAATTCTTTTGGAATTCTGGGGTGAATCCAATCAGGCCCCATTGCTTTGTCCACTCTCAGTTTCAGTGTTCTTTCAAAACCCTTTCTTCTGTGAATGGACTGGTATCGACCCCCCAATTCAGAGTGTTTCTCTTATTTGGTTTAGGTACCTCCCCCTCCTCTTCTGTTGTGAATACTGAGCAGAAATATTTTTTTCAGTATCCCTGCTTTTTTGATTGTCACCCTCTGCCTACATTCCCTTTCCTTTATTTAGTCTCTGTATCCCCCCTTGGTCTTTCTTCACTCCCTAATATACCTATAAAAGGTTGTATCCCACTTCTTAACAGAGTTGGCTATCTTTTCCTCACTTTGTACTTTTGCTATTTTGACTGCCTTCCCTGCCTCCTTCTGCTTTAACTGATCAAGTTCTCTATCCTGCTCCTTCAGGGTTTCCTTATATTTCCTGAATGCTATCCTTTTCTCTTTAACCTTCCCTTCCACCTCTTTTGAGAACAGTAGTGTTTTTTTTCCTTCATTTTGTTTTGTTGATTTGCTTCACAAAGTTTGTTGCCTCTGTGATGGTTGTTCTGATTATTCCTCATTGTTCCTCCACCCCTCCTTCTTGCCCATTTGCTAGTGCTTTTCAGAGGCACTCTATCATTTTCCCAACATCAGCCCTTCTTAAGTCCAATACTCTTGTTTTTCTATGGTTTGACTCTATGGCTGTGTTTATTGTGAACCATACTGATTGGTGGTCACTTGTTCCCAGATGGCTACCCACTTCTAAATCTGAGATCCTTTTTCCTTCCCCATTTGAGAGCATCAGGTCTAAGACTGCTCCATCCAGAGTGGGTTTCAACACTAGCTGTCTGAGGCATGCCCCCTGTAGGGCATCAAGAATGACCCTGCCTTGGATGTGACTACAGCAAAGGTACTTCAGTTCTGTTGTTCCATGTAGGGGGAAATATCATATGCAGTGCCCAAATCTACAAAAAATAAACAGCATCCATATTTGAATAATCATATTACTTATTCCAGTAAAGTTTTTATGTGGGATTTAAAGATTTCTGACTAACAGGATCATTAAGTATTTAAGGCTTTCCTTTTGTATCTTAATCCCTAAATATTTCATTAATCTAGTGCCAAAATTATCAGACAAAGGTATGGCCTCCATTTTGGTCCAATTAGGGTGTCAGTGTGGCTCAGTTGGTATCACATCCACCTCTGGACCAGAAGATCTTCGGTTCTTGTCCTACACCAGGATTGGACTCATACCTAAAATGCTGCCATCCAAGTGCAGTATTAAGGGGTGCTGTACTGCTGGGGTGTGCCATCCTTTGGATGAGGCTTTAAACCGAGGTCCCTTATTCCCATCCTGGTGCTGACCTGGTGGGTGTCCAGGTGGAAGTAAAAGAACCCAGGGCACTTTTTGCAAAGAGTAGAGGACATTCCCAGTCTCCTGGTCAACAATCACCTTGCCATAAACAGGATCGTGCAAATGTCCAGGCTGTGTGTGGGTGCTGATGTGTGATATGGCTGCTGCAACACATTCAGTCACTTCACTACCAGTCTAGCATTGCTAGTACAGTGCTTTGGGATACACTTTGTATGAAAAGCACTATATAAATGCTGATTCTCCTTCTTCTTAATATTATAACCAAAGGCTGAATAAAACTTATCAAGAGTACGAATCAAAGAGCAGAGGATGTACAAGGATTTCTTCAGAAAGAGAAGAATACTATCAGCTAAGCTATAAGTTTAAAATGTGGCACCATGCAGTGTGGTCCAGTGAGGCTTACTCAACAGAGGATTCAGTGCTTAAATAAATAACATTGGAGAAAGAGGGCATCCTTGTCTTGTACCCCTGTGTAGTGAAAATGACTTAAAATAGGTACCATTGATTGTGATTTGGGGAGACGCTCCTGTGTAAAAAGTCCGAGTCCATTTGTAAAAGTTACATTAATTTAAAATAATATGTAAGTAATTACATTCAGTTCTAACAAAGGCATTGCAGGTGACCAGTGCTTGCAAGATTCATTTGCTTTTATTTTGTTGCACCACATTAATTATGTGTAAGGCCTTTTTAAAGTTGTCAGAGCATTGTCTGCCCTTAACAAATCCCACCTGATCTGAGTGAACATGTTTATTAAGTATACCATCAACATTTTTAGTCAATATTTGTGTAATAATTTTGCAGTTGACATTAATTAATGAACTGGGTGATAATTATCACAGTAAGATTGGTATTTATCTGCCTTTGGAATTACTGAGATGATAACTTTCTTTATGGAAGATGGAAATATAGTAACCCTATATCATGGGCAGCTGAGTACACATTTAGCAGTCTGAGGCCAAAGTAAACAAATTTGCTTAATAAAATTCAGAGGAAAGCAGATCCAGACTAGGTTCTTTCACAGTTGACAGAGATGGATGACTTTCTTTAGTGATTGATCTGTCCATTATTAACCTGTCAGTATTATTTAGGTGCATAACTTATAAGACAGTATAAAATCAGAGAAAAAAGATATTTCATTAAATTGTATTTTGTAGCAAAATCTTTTTTTGAAAAATTCCTCAAATCTAGACGTGATGTTGTTTGTACATACGAGATCTCTGTTATCTCTGATTACTTTGATTTTAGCTGCTTCCAGAATTTTTTTTAAGCCTATGTGATAATAATTTGCCTTGACCTCCATCTGATTCCTAATATGTTTTTTGGGGGCCTAAATAAGGCAAATTCAGCTTGTTGTTGGTATTCCAAGTCGATGGCATGTTTTAATCCTACAATTTCTTGTTTAAGAGTCAGATTATTACAGTTGGCTTTATAAAGAAACTCTGATCAGAGCCGACACAGCCGTGTGGAGCTCTTACCTGCGCATGTGGTGAAGCAGTGGTACAGATATGGCAGGAGTGGCAAATGGCTATTGCAGTGGCAATGGTTTCAGACCAGATGGCACAGATGTCAGTGTGGTGACCACATGCCATTCACAAGATGGCAGTAGCAACAAAACTGCAAATGTGCGGTAGTCACGCATGAAAAATTTTCCCAGATCTGCAATTGGGAAGTAGTGCACCTGCAGGAGGGGGATGACTAAGCTGCTGAGGGAAGCTCCATTGGTGGAGGACAGTGTTAATGGAGTGAGCACTATAAAGATTATGCCACATCAGTGAAGGAGAACATAGGGTCATGTTCTGGTGGCAGACCCATTTTCTCCTACAGTGATGGCACAACCTCTCTGGAGCACCACCCACATAGCCATACAAATGTTCCTCTGTACATTTCCATAATTGTTCCATTTCCTGTATCTTTTTCATTCCAGACTTTTTTCAGTGATGTGAGAATGATATAGGAAGGCCTTAGAGATAAATATATATATATATATATATATATATATATATATATATATATATGTATATATAAGAGGAAAAAAATCCATTTAATGCATCATTTAGGGTTGTTCCACCGTGACAAAAGTGAGGAAATTCGATGTTAGGGTTGAAACCCCCTTTGCACCCCTACAGCCCACCCCTCCAACTGGAATCAGGGTGCACGTTGGGATCATTGGCCCTAACTCTCACCCCATAACATGTGGAAAGAAGCTGAGGAATAGAAGAATGGGGTGAGAGTTAGGACTGAAGACCCCAACGCACACTCTGATTCCAGTTTGGGAGGTGGGCTGGAGGGGTGCAAGGGGGGTTTCAACCCTAACATCGAATTTCCTTATTTTTGTCACTGTGGAACAAGCCTAACTGATGCATTAAATGGAGTTTTTTGCCTCTAATTTCCCTTAATTTTGAGAATGATAATGAGAAATAGTAAATGTAATGTGGCAATGGGAGCACAGGGCCCTGCAGGCCCCACACTCCCACCACATGATGTCTTGTCACACAGTACTGTTGTGCTCACAAACGCAAATTGTAATGCATATGGTGACACAAAGCGAAACAGAAAGAGAAACAGTACTGTAGACAGAAATGTTAAAAACAATGCAAACACAGCCACAAATGAAAACACAAAGGGTAATGCACATGGTGACGTAAACGTGAACGGAAAGTGAAACAGATACGGAACCGCAAGCAGAAATGGTAATGGTAACAGTAATGTAAGCTCAGAGGCTGGTTTTCCCGAAAAGCTGTATAGAGAAAGACAGTCAGTACAATGAATGTATGCAAAATAATGACTCTCAGAACACAAAAATGAGAACTTGGAATAGTAAATTGCTTATATCTCAGGAACCATAAGACATAAAAAAAAATTTGAGAGTCTTAAGAATTATCACTTTCTCATTAGGGGGCTAAGAATTTTTCCACGAAAAGTCTGTATCTAGCACCGTTTTCGAGATACGGGCCCTTATAGGCACAGCAAACGCCGTAATGTAATCCTATGGGGAAAAAACAGAAGTTCGGAGTGCCATAACTTTGCTTCCCTGTAATATTTTTTCACCAATCTACTGAAAGGCACATCTGTGGGATGTTGACTGTGTGCCTTGTTTATTCCAGCCCAAAAGACCAAACCGTTATTTTGCAGCAGGGCGCCAAACAATTGCTGCAATGCATTGTACACCGTAATGTTATCCTATGGGAAAAAGAGTCAACTTTGGAGTACCATAACTTTGTCGCTGTGTAATATTTTTTCAACAAAATACTGAAAGTCACATCTGTGAGATGTCAGCTATACTCCCATCAAATTTCTGCCTGAAACTCCAAACCATTCTTTTGTAGCGGCTGCCAAAGAAATTGCTGTCATTTTCCCACAGCCTAGAAAAGTACTGTCGCAATTTGTGAAAGCTTTCACAAAAATTTGCGACACTTTTGTGAGTGCGACACTACTTTGTGAAAGTACTTTTTCCAGAAATCTGAAAAACATATTTCTGGGGTGTTTTACCCCAAAATAAAGACATGGATAGCATCCTCGGGGTCCGACTAGGTGAATACAAAAATAATTAGGTTGCTAGAGGATCCTAAATTGAAATGCCAAGCATTTTTCTGATCATCAACTGAAAACAAGATGGCAGATTTGCAACAGTAAAAGAGCCATTTTCAAAAGTAAAAACTGCATTTGCGACACTGTCGAACTTTTTGTTAACTTTTCCCATTGACTTATAATGGGAACTTGTTTTTGAATTACTTTTGAATCGTTTAATATTTTTTCACGAAATCTTCGAAAGGCACATCTGGGACCATGGCCGCACATTCCCTGAAGATTTTGGACTGGTCATGCAAACCATGTGACCTGTAGGTGCGACTGTAGAATTCCCAAAAAAGTGTAAATGCACATGCAGAGCACACTTAATAACTGCGACTTGGCAGATCCTAAGGCATATGGGTCTTGATTTTGTATTCCTAATTTCAGGCAAATCCATTGAATGGTTACAAAGTCATTAAGGTGCAAAATTTTGAGTTTAACATGTAAATGGCTCCTCAGACCTAACTATGGTAGCACTACCATACTATATATATATATATATATATATATATATATATATGCCTTGCAGACATCCTGTAGTATACTGTCTTAAACTTCTCCATTATCATTGAGCTAAAAAAATAGGTTTATTTCTGTATATAGCCATTTGACAAATTCATTGTTCTCAAGTAATGACAAACTGAATCTTCACATTCAGTCTCCTCTAACCATATTTTCCAGAACTAACCTTATTGATATAGCTGCATGATCTGAGATCACAGTATTCACTATGGTTGCATTTATTTATTTATTGAATTTTGTTGACCCGGTAGGCCCACTGGGACTAGAAGTCCCTTTTTCAGGGGAGACTGGGGGGAGGGGGGATACAGATGGTAAGCAACTGAAATTGAACCAAATTAAGCTGTTGGTGGTATTTTTAATGAATGGGGAAAATTTGGCCAGGGCACCTGGGAAATCCCCTATTCTTGTCGATAAGTGCCATTGGATCTTTAACATCCATCTGAACTACCACCAATCCAGGCAGATGGGACCTTGGTTTAACATCTCATCTGAAAGACGGCATCTCAGAAGTGCAGCACCCCCCTTTTGCTGTACTATATTGTTAGTATTGGGATATTAACCCAAGTGTCAGATGTGGGAACTGAACCTACAGCCCTCTGATCTCCTAGTCTCAAAGGCAAGTTTGCTGCCTCCTGAGCCACTAACACTGATTTGCTAGACCTTGTAATAAAGATTACAAGACAAAGACGTAGTCTAACATGCTAAACTGGTGGGTAACATTAGATATAAAGAAATAGTCAATACCCTTGGAAAGTAAGACTCTCCACAAGTCATTAAAACCAAATTTACAGTATAATAGTTTGAGGGCCAGGGAGGTCATGCAGGGTCTGGCAACTTGCCCTGTGAATCTGTCTAAAAAGTTATCCATCACAGCATTCATGTATCCAGCTGTAAAAATTACAGAAACACCAGAGGCCACAATATAGTCAGCCAATTTACAAAAACATTCTGGGCTATCACTGTTCGATGTATACACATTAACTAGTCATATTTTCATTGTCTCTCTATTGTTTCCTTAACCAGCACAAATCTTGCCTCTGAGACTGACATGACTGAATCAGCAGTTAAAGGGATTATTTTAGTGGATTAAAATATATACTCCTCTACTTTGGGAGGAAAGGGAGCTGAAAAAGATATTGCCCACCCATGCCTTTTTTAGTTTTAATGACTGTTCCTCAGTAAGATATATTTCTTGCAGAAACACAAAGTTAGTTTTCAAAGATTTCAACAAGGACAAAAGCTATGTATTTTCAGAGTTAAGGTATCTGTTAATGTTCCAGGGCATCATTTTATAAATACTTAATTATCCACCATTGCAAAAACCTACTTGTTTGTTCAAGCTTGAATACAACAATAGAATTCTCCTTCTTGTTGTAATTCTAGAAGGAAGTACAGTAACATAGAATGTTTTTGTTACAGCTAGCATAACCCAACAGTGATTATGCATTTCATTCTTTGAACTTAGCATCACTGACATTCAGCCCCTCCCATTAGGTATTAAAGTACACAAGTCTCCAGCTTTCATGAAATAAATGAAATAAGGTTCCATAGTAACAGAGGAACCTCATAACAATATTATTTAAACAGATACATTTACTTAACTAAATTTTGTCAAAAAGAACTACATACCCCTCCTTCTTGGTTTGATATGGTAATATGATGATTGAATCTAACATGAGAGAGAAAACGAGCCATGCAAATGTTTACCTCTTGTACATCAAGTGAAAGAGAACCTTAGATGCAGATATTTAACAGCACCTTGATGGAGAACACTTTTGTCAGATGGTGCAAAAGAACCAGTGATAACCTCGATGAGCGCATAAGTTTGATTACTCAAATCAATATGTTAGGTATTTATCTAGCTTACAGTGTAATGAAAGAGGCAGACAGGAATGTATCCAAATGCATGCTTTATCCCCTGAATAGTTCTCAGGTTGTTATCAGAGTGTTTGATTTCTTTATATAATTACTGGGTTCTGTTTTTTTCAATGGAAAAAAAACGTGTGTTAAATACCACAACACCTGAGTAGGTGTTACGGCATTCACGGGGCTTCTTCCAATGCTAATGCACTCAAGACAGAAAGTAAAACTCAACGCGAGCCTCACACTGTTTGTTTTCTAAAACAAATCAGTCAGGACAACTCACCTCCTCACTGCCATTCGCTCCATAAAGAACAGTGTCCGGTACTCTCAATAACCGATATGAAATAAAAAAAAACATTTTTAGCACATTTCAAATTGAGGGACTAAACAGAAACACAAAACTATTACCACGCTCCCTAACCACTCTCCCTTGCAACCCTCACCTTTCCCCTGCAGGTCAAATGACACTAGCACTTGAAAACACTCGCTTCATAAGAAAGGACACAACATTCAAGACAGGTTTTTTTTTATTTTACTTTTCTTCTTAAATATTTAAATATTTAGTTACTTGTTAAACCTGTACTCTGTTCAGAATTACACCATTTACTTAACAGAAGGTAAGAGTCCAGCCTTTTTTTACCTTTTCTACCAGAAAAAAACAGAACCCTTCAATTATATAAAATAAAGTATAGGGTGCAGTTTGTTTAACTCAAATTTAACACACACCCTTGTTGTTGGATGGCTATCATAAACCCATTAAGCTTCACCCTTGGGGTTTATGTGCCATCCAACAACTCAAGTGTGTGTTAAATTCTCATAACACACTGCACCCCATACTTTATCCTATATATAAATCCTACATAAATTACCTGATGTGTGCATTATTGACATGAAACTGATTCAGCCTAGCTTATCTGAACTGCCAAAGAAGTTACCCAATTAATGGAGTCCTTATTAGCCACTCTGTTGTTTGCTGTAGATGTTTATACTTAATGGTACATGGGATCCAGGCAGACTCCTCTAACTTTCCTCATATAGCATTAAGTAAATGTTTAATGCTTTCCTCAAAGCTCAATGTCTCAGAATATAATTAATATATTCTTACATCAACAGCTGCTTCAGTTGAAAATAAAAAAAAATATAGGGAATGTATCCCTTGAAGAGAAAATACCTGTCACATAAGACCTTCTGTAAGTGGCTTAGTGGATTAGATAAGCATATAAGTAAGGTAAAGATCTGGCAGAAGGTGCCAAAAACAACCTGCAAGTAAGCCCAGGAGGCTGTCAACCAACACGCCCAAGAGGCTAACAACACATTTATGTGAACATCAGGGATCATCAAAAACAGTCATAATTTAATTCTCTACCCCCTCCACCAATCTGTGCATGTTAATCAGTGCAGAACATGAAGATCAAATCTTAAAAGAAAGGGATACATAATGGTGTGTATGTATAACAAGAGACAGGCAATTACAATATTTTAATTGGTGGATTAGATAAATCTCCTGAATATCTTATTGTAGATATTCAGTAGTTTTGCTTAAGGTCCTTAAAGTTGCAATTGTTAGGTAAAGGTGTATCAAAGAACAGGAGCTTTATAAAGAAAAATCATTGTAACTTATTAAGGGTTGTTGCCTGAAATCAAAAGAGATTAGTTGTAATGTCAAGCCAATTAAAAGGCTAACATTATAACTTATAATATAGTATAATCTTGGAACAAGTTGCTAGATTTCTTGAGATTTCTTGAGACAAAAAGTAACAGTTCCATAGAACAAGATTAGATGCTGACTGTTTCAAGAGCATACACAATGAAAAAAACTGCTGCAGTTGTTGATTCCTCTTTTTTAGTATTCACCAATGACTGTAATTGACTATATGAATTTCTTGAAGTATTTAAGGAATCTGTGTATTTCTGTTGTAAATTTATTGTATTACTTGTTATGAATGAATATGGAACTGAAAATGAGCTTGTGCTCAGATGGGTTATAATGTTCCTTGAAATGTATTTAAGGAATAAATGTTCTAAGGCTATAGTCTGCAACGTAAGAGGTTCACATTTTACAAGGTCCTGCCAGAGATATTATCAGAAAGAAAAAGAACAGGGGATGTGGCATTTCTGTCTGTTTCCACCAGGGTTTTTCCAATAGTGAGTCCAGCCTCCCCAAGGAGGCCCCAGCCAGTTCCAGGGGAGGCCCATGTAAGTGTGACTATGTACTGTTCCAAAAGCATTGGTGCAAGTTACAGTGACTATTTTGTACGTATGACTTTTTATTTTATTGTAGATAACCACTTTTCACTCTTTTTCTCCTATCTTGTAAAAATCTATTTTTTCCACAGGGCAAGTCTACTTTAGCATTTGTTTTAAGATTTAAAATACTGTAATTAAAAAGGAGTGTTCCTTTAATATAGTCTGGAAAGATGGTCTAGAAAGTGGAAGCTGAGGTTCAATGTAGGGAAATGCAAGGTACTCCACCTGGGGGCCAGAAACCCGGGCTAAGTGTACACCCTGGGGGAGGAAATGCTACAAGTCTCGATGGCTGAGAGGGACCTGGGGGTGGTGGTGGATGTCAAGATGAACAACTCTGAGACTTGTAGGAGGGCAGCAGCCAAGGCCAACAGGGTGCTGGGATGCATCGCTAGGGGGATCGCCTCCAGAAGGAGGGAAGTGATACTCCCTCTGTATAACTGCTTGGTGAGGCCGCACCTTGAGTACTGCGTGCAGTTTTGGAGGCCACACTTAAAGAAGGACATCAACCTCTTGGAGAGGGTCCAGAGGAGGCAACCAAAATGATTTATGCTCGGGGACAGGACCTGAGGAGGAGAGGCTCAAAGAGCTAAATATGTACACATTGAAGAGAGAAGGACTGGGGGACATGATAGAGGTCTTCAAGTACATGAAGAGGGTAAATAGGGAGGAACAGTCGGGGTGTTTTGAAGGAAGGAGGAGGGCACTAGGGAATGGGTGGAAGCTGGAGGGAAGATTCAGGGAGAAAGGAGGAGGTGCTACTTCACTGAGGAGGTGGTGGAGCCATGGAATCGCTGCCTAGGGGCTGGTGGAGGCAGAGACAGTGGAGGGTTCAAGAGGGGTGGGACAGGTACAGGGAAGGGTTCTGGAAGCAAAATCCAATGCAGCAAGAATATCCGGAACTGGGAAGGGAGAAGCCAGAGAAGGCGAGGGGGGCAGCAAGGTCGGCACCCAGGGTGAGGGCTGACCAAACGAGCAGACACGAAAGACCATTAGGCCTATTCTGCTGGCATTTTAGTATGTTAGTATGTTAATATGGTTACAGTAGCTCCAGGTTTTTATGAGTATTCACAGCTATCTTACAGCACCCATTGTCCCTTAAGGTCAAGGAGCAGAATCTGTTCTATGCTAATTTATCACAGTCACAAGAAACTGGATATTAAATGATGGGTGCTCAGAAAAGCTCACAATGGTGCTGAAAACCTGGGGATAGCCTTTTTAAAAAAGAGTTCTCATTTTATTGTTTGTAATCTCAAAAACTGTGAAGCTAACAGATAAACAGTGGGTCTTACAAGATCAGAGAAACGTGATTTAAAATATAATAAAAAGGAATAGAGGCAATAATTTACAGTATCATGCCTTAGTGTTGATTGGGTAGCATCCTAGTAGGCACGATATAATAATTTTGGTCAAAGTATCAGATAAAATTGAATGGTATAGACATCCGACCAAGGATCTGATCTACTACGATCCACAGTAGATATCTGAAGTATCTGTGGATCTGATTAGGTTATGATGGGTCTGAACATCAGATTCCCGTATCCTACTATCAGATCCAACTAGCTGACTTGGGATCCGGAATCCAGCTTTGGTTGAATCCTAGGTTGGATACCAGCACAATCCAAAAGAGCACCACTATTATGCACTGCTGCTTTACATTTTGACTAGTTGATGTTTTGTATGGTGAAACAAGGAGAACTGAATGTTTTACGTCACTGCTTAATATACTACGTCATTTATTCAATGATGTTCTTTCAACTGTACAAGACAAAGTATTGAATGGCATTGTTTCTATGGGATGGTCTGATGTTTTTCAATAAATTGGGGAGGCCTGAACGTTTTTCCATATCCTGGGGAAGGCTCACTATGACAATGTTTGAGAACTAATGGTTTAAGTTGAATGTCTTTGCAGGTAGTATCACTTTTCCTGGTATTTCATTTGTATATGCGATCATCGACTGACTGTTCTCCAATGAATTTGTTCAGCCAATCAGAGTCCTTTAAACTCAATAGCAGTTTAACAGATCACATTTGTTTACATTAGAAAAGGAGCTGCAGAATGTGGAAATTGCTATTTTGTTATACAGTCCCTGTACTATCTTACTCATTGTTGGTTTTTAAAGAACTTTAGGATACTCGGTGCATGAAAAGTCCTATATAAAATCCTAATTTATATTCTTGCAATGATCTGGAAAAAAACAGAAACATTGGGCAGCTACTCTTCATAACTGATTTGGCAAGCCTGGTCCACATATACTTACGATTAGGGGTGTGTGGTTTGGAAGTTCCTGCAGACAGTAACAGATGTAAGCTGATAGGGAGACGTTATCATCCACACCACCCTAGAAAATACAAGTTCAAACCTAGTCAACAGGTCACAGTTTGTAGGTTTACATATTATTGATCATCTTGAACTACCCCACATTAGCAGGGCATTCCTTATTTTAGCCCACAGATCCTCTGTTTATACCTTGCAAATGCTGCATATGAGAAGAGACATCACACATTTCAACACCCGGAACCTCTGTCAATAAATTTGAACTCCTCCCACGTTAGTAAGGACATCCCTCATTTTAACCTGCAGAACCTTCACCCATACTGTGTACAGTGGGTTATTGCTTACACATATTGAAACACCCATGGTGGGTTATTGTTTACACATACTGAAGCGCCCATGGTGGGTTATTGCTTACACATACTTTAGCATCCATTGTGGGTTATTCCTCACACATACTGAAGTGTCCATGGTAGGTTATTTGCTTACACATTCTGTAGCACACATGGTGGGTTATTGCTCACACTTACTGAAGTGCCCATGATGGGTTATTGCTTAGATGTACTGTGGCACCCATGGTAGGTTATTGCTCACACATATTAAAATGCCCATGGTGGTTTTTTGCTTACACATACTGTAGTGTTCATGGTGGGTTATTGCTTAAAGATACTGTAGTATCCATGGTGTGTTATTGCTTATGCATAATTATTTATTATTTATTTATTGAAATGTTTCACCAGCTGTACTCTTCATAAGGAAATGTGAAAAAAATGGCAATGTTGTCAATCTGAAGTGAAAATAGTAAAAGCTGGCAAAGTTACAGGTGTGCATAGAAACTGTGCAATGCACGCTTGTAACACAGTCATTTTTTGGAACTTTTCCACCAAATTTGCAATATAATTTCTTTGACACCCCACCTAATGAGCAATGGCACTGTTGTCTCATTAAGCCATCCCAAAAGGTGATTCTGCTCAGTGACTGGAAAATCACATTTTAGGACTGAATAATGAAATGACAGTGCTAGTGTTCATGAGGTGGGATCCCAAGAAGCCCATGTTGAAAATTTGGGGCAAAAATTCCCAAACCTGGCTGAGATATCAACCTAAGTTGAACCCCCTATTATACAGCGCTTCCTTTTGATTTTGCAGTTTGTGGTTCGGCTTTAAAGAGTGCAGATGTGTCCCGGTCCAGAGAAGATCGCTGCTTCCGACCTCCAGAGGTAAGGATGGGTAAGGGGGGTGTGGGGAGGTGGATGCTCAGTGGGAGGGTGGGGAGAAGGGGGAACTGGGGAAATAAAGAGGAACCATTTTCTATTTTTGCAAGTTTAAAAAAAAAATTAAAGACACAGAGGGACAGTTTTCTGTATTTACAGGTATTCAAAATGTAAATACACAGTTGGACATACAGAGGTGGGCTCCCAGTGTGCAGTATAAGTGAGGGGGTAGATACAAGCCGACATAGGGATTAGGCACTCTGTATCAGCAATTGAAGACTACCAGCTTTGCAGAGGGAGGCAGCACTGTCCAACATTGGGAGTGGGCAGCCTGGTGTCAGAAGCATTACATTGTTAAAATAAATATTTATTTGGCACACTGGGGTGGGATTCCAGAGAGCCCAATTGGTAGTGGGAGATGCCTGCCAGCATGGGATTTGGCACCCTCCCCCATGTTGGCATTTGAAGAATAAGTGCTGGGGACCTTTTTTTGTTTGGGGAAATCCACCATTGTGGATTCCTGTTCATCACTCATTTCCTATTTGTAAGGTGGAATGAGGACCAGATGGCTCTATCTGACCATCTGGTCTTCATCTCATGACCAGATTGCTGTATCTGACCATCTGGTCAACATCTCACAAACATGGATTTTGACAACTCACAAATGGGGATTGACTTACGAATGGGGATTTTGACACCTTACGAGTGGGGATTTTGTTTGTATAATCCCTACTGGTGAGATGTCAAAGTCCCTGTTCCTGAGACAAATCCTCACTCATGAGGTGTCAAAATCCTTGTTTATGAGCTGATCCCTCTTCGTGAGATAGGGCCATCTGGTCATTATCTCATGAACAGGGATTTTGACAGCTCACAAGCAGGGATCAACTCAGGAATGAGGATTCTAACATCTCACAAATAGGGATTTTTAGCGAGTCATGAACAGGGATTTCCCAAAGAAAAAAATTGCCATTGTTTTAACATCAGGTAAACAAAAGAAGTGGGTTTGTAGAGGGTGTCTTCCTGGGCAAAATCCATACAGTTGTCAACTATAAATATATCAGTGGGGTAACACGTAACAATTTATTTGGGGCAAAAACCAAAAACAGGATGGTGGCTCATGAACAAGGAATTTTTTCTCACTAATGGGGATTTAATGAATCTCCATTTATGATCTGTCAAAATCCCCATTTGTGAGCCAAAATTCTTGTTCAGTGCTGTGCATCTATCCAAACAACTGAACTGATCATACTCAAAACACACATTTTCAAAATTAAATAACTTTGGATCAGAATAATATTTTTTTAACAAACAAATACTGGCTTGCTTCTTAGGGTAAGCTCTTTCTTTCCTGAAAATTTCAGGCTACAGTTCTAAACAGTGTGGCTTCAGGGCGATGAGGAAAATTCAGGAAAAAATGGAGGGGAAAAAGCAAAAACACTTTTTTTCCATATGCGTTGTGCAAAATCAGCACATCCGGTTAAAACAAAACTTGGCAAGTCAAGAGATCTACCCAGGGGACAGTGCATACCAAATGTCATGCAAATCCATTGAAGGGCTGCAGAGTTATTAAGGTGAAACATTTGGGATTTACCATTAAACTGCACACTCAACCCTAAGTATAGATAATATAGTGCATTGTCAGTGGTTGGTTAATGCTTACATTTAGTGCACAGTCAATGGTGGGTTATTACTTACACATAATGTACTGTCAATGGTGGGTCATTGCTTACATTTACTGTTGTTTGGTGGTGTTTTTTTTTTAAGCAATAAACCATGACAGGGTGTGGGTTATGCTGGAATTTACCCACAGATGATGTGGTTTGGCCACAAGGTCACAGGCCGAGTGGTCAAACTAGGTCAGCTGTTGGTAAATCCCAGCATAAACCACACCCTGGAGAGGTATATTTGGATTATACAATGTCTTCCTGTATTTTGTTTCTAACAAAGAATATGGGAAAGACATTTATTTGACAGTTTTAGTTTTTTTTTTGCATTTATTCTTATGCCACAAAATATAGTTCCTTGTTTCCAGAATATTGAGGATACATGTCTTCCCTAACTGAGACATACTGTATGCTGGCAGTCAGTAATGTTATTTTCATTAGTTTTTTATATAAGTAATATAGCTGTGAGAGCCAGAGGTATTATGGAGATTGCTGAATGTGGCAGAGCAAGGTGTGGGGGGGTAAGAAACACAAGCAGCTTGGCTGTCAGCGCCATTTTCGTGGCACTGAATTGGGAGATGGACTTTTGTTTGCTGTGGCTAGGAAACAAGGGGACTAAGCTGTGTTTTTTTATTGCCAATGAGAGTGACAGAGGCAAAGGCACACGGAAAATACATTTTTTCATGAATGTTTCACTTTGCATGTTTCTGTCAGTTGCTGGGAAAATGGAAACAGCCAGTGGCTTAAGTGTTTTGGTTCCATTTTGAGTTTGCAGTCAGATGGATGTCCTGGTTTCCACTGGGTAATAATCTTGTAGTTAGTAGCATTTATTTTTTTAACATTAAGCTATTCATACTTTTATTTCCCAGCTTCCAGTGTTGTGGCATGGAGAACGGTAAATGAAGCTCACAGCAAGAAACATGTAGAGAGGGATGAGTCAGGTGTACTGTGCAGCTTTACATGGAGGAAATGTTTAAAACAAAAAAGAGGTTTTATATTATGTACAGTGGGTTTGGTGACTGTTGGGGTCTGAGGAGGTGAATAGTTTGGTTCACCAGTTTTGAGTCTGTATGCATTTTGAAACTCGTGCTACAGCATACATTTGTAGACAGTTTAGTGGGCTGTCAGGATGGTGGTTTTCACTTTTTATGTTCATAATAAGAGTGATTTTAAAAGGGGGATTACAGATATGGCTGACTGGCACCTTTTGCATGGATTATGCTAGGATTTACCATGGTAGAAATGCACCAGTCAGCCAATCAGAATGCTGCATTTTGGGACCCCATTGTATAATGTTTAATATACTGTTCCATCAGTGGTGTATTATTGTTTGCATATAATGTACCATCTGTGGTGGGTTATTGTTTACATATAGGTTCCAACAGTGTTGCAGCATTGCTTCATATAGTGTACCATCTATTGTTGATTATTGCTTACATACTGTATAGTGTACTGTTAGTGGTATATTATTGCTTTTGTATAGTGTACTGTCAGTGGTGGGTTCTTGCTTACATACCTGTATATTGTAATTTGGTGCTGAGTTATTGTTTATTATTCCACAGGTATCCACTTTTAGCCAATCACAACACAGGAAAAGTAGGAGTTATTATCCCACAAACTACTACCTTCATGCCCACAAGTAGGTTATCCACATTCAGCTATGCCCACAGTATGTTATTCACCTCTTAACAATGCCCACAGTAGGTTATTCATCTAAAACCACTCCCACAGTAGGTTATTCATATTTCCCTCTTCTACTATCCCGCACTGTCCATCCGCTCAGACTCACGTTTCTCTGACGTTGTTACATGATTCATTCTGCAGTGTACTTAAGAGTTGTATTTTTCTCTCCCGCTGTATTTAAACTATCTAGTAAACTCACTAAAAGAGAGTGACCATGTAGACTGAACTTGAGAGAGGACCAATGGACAAATTTCTTGTTCAAGTGAGCTACGGACGATGGCATAATGGCTGGGGATGGGGTGGGGGACAGAGCAAGGAGTGAGCCAGAGACAAAGAAAACAACATCAACAAATGAAAAATGTGTTCTTTTCTTTCTTAACTACATTATTTTGCACACTCTCTTCCCAGAGCAGACCTGCAGTGCAAAAACATACTTTGAAAATTAAAGTGTGACTCACGACATGAGCACTACCACTGGCACCAATATGGATGTCCAGAGTCATGGGTTTACTTTTCAAAACCTAATTTTCACATGAAATGCCATTCATTTTTTCACTAGGAGTTACATAAATTCTACATAACTCCTAGTGGTACAATAGTAATAACATCCATCTTTTAGGTGTATACTCCCAATAACCGGCTTCTGTGGTGATTAAACACCTCAGCTTCGATGTGGCATTTAGTCATCCACAGAAGCCAGTTATTGCTTAGTATACACCTACAAGATGGATGTTATCAATTAAATATACTCTACCATCAGTGGTGGGTTTTTGTTTAGATATAATGTACCATCTGTGGCGGGCTATTGCTTATGTGTAAGTACTGTCAGTATTGTTGTATTGCTTCAGATAGTGCGCTGTCTGTTGTTGGTTATTGCTACCATAGTGTACTGTTCATTGTGAATTATTATTTACTGTTAGTGTGCCATCTGTGGTGGGTTTTGTTTACATATTGTGCACCATCAGTAGTGGGATATTGGTTAGATATAGTGTATAGACAGTGCTGGGGGACTGGTTACACATAGTGTACCATCAGTGGCTGGTTGTTGTTTATAGAGTAGTGTCAATGGTGGGTTAGTGGTTGCATATTGTATACTGTCACTGGTGGTTTTTTTCTTACATACTGTGTATTGTTGGTTGAGGTTATAGCTTAATACTGTGTATTATCACTAGTGGGTTATTGCTTATGCATAGTGTACCATCAGTGATGTGCTATTGTCTAAATATTGAACGGTCAGTGGTGGGTTATCACTTAAATACAGTACTGTAAATGTTATGTGGTGGGGTGTTGCTAACATATACAGTACCATCAGATGTGGGCTATTGCTTCAGTGGTGGTATTTTGCTTATAAACAGTGTACTGTGCTATCAGTGAATGGTTATTGCAGACATACTGTAATGTGTAGCATGAAAGGGAGGTTATTTCTTACATATAATGTGCCATCTGTGATGGGTTATTGCTGACTTACTGTACTGTGCAGCATGCATGGTAGATTATTGCTTACTTATAATGTATCATCAGTGGTGGGGTGCTTACATGTAGTGTAGTGTCAGTGTAGCTCAGTGGACAGCACTTCAGTTCAAATGCCTGTGATGCTGGAATAAAATGACATTCAGAACATGGCATTTACCTTCATGGAAGTGTGGTAAAGTTTCCCAGTGCTACTGAAGCATCCACTTGCCAACTGGAGCTGTGATATCCACAATACAGCATTCTCTATAACTTGGCTGTCAATGAAGATGAAGATGGAGGCTTTACTAAGCTGGCTTATAACAAAAGCTGTAAGCCTAAAAGAAAAAAAAAAGTGACATCACATTTCCTATTTATAGCAGAGAAGTGCACTGCCAAGGAATCACAGATAATTATCCCTTGTGCCATTATGATTTATTAAAACACTCTACTTGTGTTTACTGGTAGCAAGTATTAAGAAAAACAATTTGCTCACAAACTGCAGTTGTGAGTCTTTTTGGAAACTATCAAAATGTTTGTGAAATAGACAGTGAAATAGTATTTGTTAATCTAAAAATAGTCTCAAGGTAAAAGCAGGATAACATGGTTACAGTAAAGGCATTTGCTATTAACAAATATGGATCCCCATACATAGCTGCAAAGAACTGGTAGACGTGTCACTAGGCAGTAGCCTGAAGGCCAGGCATTTCATTTGGAGTAACAAACTGCCTTATTATCATGCTTTGATTTTACGAACACATTTTTTTAGTTTATTATTTTATGGTTGGTGTTTTTTTTTCATTTCTGAAAAGATTCTGTGTGCTATGGACCAAAGTGAATATGTGCACTGATTTAAATGGACTTTTCTAATAATTAAATAACAATTATAATATTTCTTGCAGTTTATATTTTTATTATTTTTTTAGAATGAAGGCAAACAACTTCCATATACAAAATGTTTGACAAGATTGCAGAATACAGCATAACAGCACCAAAGAAACAAAAGTATCACTTTTAATCATATGATAATCTATAATGAGTTATTGAATATAAAACAGCTCAATCTTCAATGGTAGTATTTATACTGATAATGGTATTCAGATCTAGGATCAAATTACAATATAAGCAGAAAAAAGGGGTAACATATCATAATTAGGTATAAATCATGAAATAAAGGATATATATTATTGATGTATACCATGAGAAGAAAAATATTAAAGCATTCTGAATTTTAACATTAACATTTGCATTATCCTTAATACCAATAAAAAAAGTCAAGAGAAGAGAAATCAAAAGAAAGAGACAGAAAGACACCACAATTATGAGTTATTGAGATGCAATAAATATGAAGATTGCATTTTATATAGCTATATATAACGAACAATGTATACTGGAAGAAGTTAGATATTTAAAGTAGTCCTGCCAACATTTATCATATTCATTTAGTCAGTCAAATGCAACATAAGTCAACTGTTCAAAGGAGGCATATTGAGAAAGGTTTTTGGAATTGTCTGAGAATTTAGGTATAGTAGTAGATTTCCAATGCATTTGATTGAGACACTTTATTTGAAGAAATAGTATATTTAACCAACTGTTTTGAGCTTTGGAGATTGTATTATTAGGGGAGATAAAAATACCTAATAAAATGTACAAGAAGCTGTGACCAATCACCTTCGATGAAAATCAGTGAATATTTGCCAGAGTTTATTTATAGGGTCACAGTTCCATAAAATATGAAGCAGGTATCCGCTGGCTGAATTGCAGCACCAACAATTATTATTATTTAACAAATACAACATTTAAGCTCACTTGTCTAACGAAATGAAAAATCACTTTAAATTGAAGACTGTTTCTTGTCTGCCATTCTATGCTGTCACACACCAGTTGTAGCTTTGGTCTTTTTTTTTGTTGTTGTATTTTTACAGCTGCATGGGCAGAGCCCCACAGGCATTTGGGGATAACAGTAAGAGAGAAATAGGGACCGTGATCAGAAATTATTCCAATCTTCTCCAGCAGTGCTGCACTGTGTTGTCCATACAGCTCACATTATTGATGCTGTGTGGTGTCTCATCCTCCCCTCTGCAGAAGAAGCTACACTCCATGAAGAAGTTGGCTTCCTCCCCAGGGCACTGTTTTTCTCTTTCATTTCTGGAGTCTGTTATTTGCATGCGCACTTTTGCGCATGCACATAGAGAACAGTGTGGCAACTGCCGCCATACTAAAGATGGCCACCATGCTTCACTGTGCATGCATGAAGCAATGCACATGCACAAAAGTACAGTGGTCATTTTGAGCACTGCACTATTTATTTTGCTGTGAGCTCAGTTTTCATGGAGGTCTCGTTCAGCTCCCAGAACTCTTTCACAGAGCTCTTGATCAGATCAAGGAGCTCCTTGTGCCAAGAGCTCAGTTTTCAAAAAGCTCTCACTTGGCTCATGGAACTCCATGAGCATCTGTATGCAGCTGTATCATCTCTGACAATAGTTTATTTAAATAGCTATTAAGAAATCATAGATCTCATGCCTGCTTTAACACTGACACAAACTGTTTGCCTTAGACAAAAAAAAAACTGAAAAAAGAGATGTTTTCTCCATGTGGTTTGCTAAGGAAACATGCCATGAAAATAAGACAGGCAACATGTAGACGAGGACATCACTATGAATATGTAGAATTAAACATGTTTCTCTAAGAAATTAATACATGCTATATAAAAGTTATACCAGTAATGCTAACACTTTTCCAAACCAATAATTCATAAGGTATCTGAAATGTAACTTTTGTTAAAAAATAATGGCATGTAGAAGTAATGAAACAGCGCAGAACAACTATAACGCTGGTGTTTGAGCTTAACTGTAAAACATGTTCTGCAGTCTAGAAGACACAGACACTTTAGCTTCAAATTGAAAGCAAAATATTTTGATACAATTTGAACATAATGTTGTCTCGCTCAAATTCGCAGAAATATGCCATGTTTTCATGTTTCAGCTGCTCTCAAAGTTATTACTAGAAATTGATTCTATGAAAACTATGCAAAATACAGAGAAAAGAGACATGTCAAACTTGTCCATGTATTATAACTGACATAGCACTGTCATTTATTCAGATGTTTTACAATTATACCAAATATTTTTTTAAGTTTAAGTGAACAGAGTCCTGAAACTGCTCCTCAAGGTGCAGACAATGAAGGGAGAAGGGAGACAGTGATCAGATAGGCAAATGCCATCAGTGTCACTAGATGTTCCAATTTTCTTGTCATACAAATGTGACATTACTCTTTCTATAAATGTTGGCAATATTAAAGAAATAAGCAGACTCTCCAAGTCTAGCATTAAGGATATATCACATAGCTCAATAGATCCTTTCCTAACAGAACAAGACACTAAAGACTGCATTTCGGTGAAAATTTTTCTTTAAGGGAAGAAACATAACAGAGTGAATGGTTTGTTAAGAAGAAAGAATAAAAAGGAAGGAAGGAAGGAAGGAAGGAAGGAAGGAAGGAAGGAAGGAAGGAAGAAAGGAAGGAAGGAAGGAAGAAGCACAGACATTACTGTGTGATCCCTTCTACAGTCATCTCATTTTGTATCCACTCATTTGAAGACCACACACTGCTGCCTTCAGTAGTATCTTCAGGTAGTATCTTTTTCAAGTATTCATATTGCACTGCATAGTACTGAATGGTGAAATACACTAATTAATTGAACATTTGATTAATTGACTGATTGATTACGATTGCTAAGTATTGTTTTATTTTGATTTATTTTTCTTTTTCTTTGTTTTTAAAGGTCTTTGAATTTCACAGCAGTATGGGAATACACAACAATGCCTAATTGTTTCAGATTTAGAGCAGTTTGGAAAGTAAAAGGAGATCCAGAAGGATGAACAGAGAGAGGTATGCCTGGCAAAGTAAAGGGAGGCAGGGAGGAGGGTGAGGGAAGCTAAAGCACTGAAACAAGAGAGAATAGCTTAGGAGGTAAAAAAATAGGGCTAAACATTCTTCAGGTATGTTGGGAAATGAGGAAGATAAGGGGAGGGATAGTGAGAATCAGGAAGGAAGGCACAGCGCAGAAGAAGACGAAGAGAAAGTGAAAATACTGAATGATTACTTCTGCTCAGTCTTCATGATAGAGGGCATGTGTGTGGGGGGGCTAGCATACTGCAGGAAGCAATGGGGGGGCAGGAGAGGGCACAAGGACATTATCAGTGGAGACGGTCCAGAAAGGACTGGAAGCCTTAAAGGAGAATAAGGCGATGGACCCATATGGGATTCATCCAAGAGTCCTACAGGAACTGAGCTTGCTGTTGGCTACCCCTCTGGCATTTAATTTCAGCATCCCACTGGAGATAGGGGACATTGCATAGGACTAGGGGAGAGCTGATGTGGTCCCACTGCACAAAAACAGCCATAGGGAGGATACTAGCAATTACAGCCCAGTCAGTCTTACATAAGTGGTAGGGAAGCTAATGGAGGCACTACTGAAGGAGAGGCTTGTGAAGCATCTGTAGGCAAAAGGGCTGCAGGACCTCCAGGAGCATGGTATCACAGGATGTATGTCACGTCAGACTAATCGCATAGATTTCTCTGACTTGGTTACCAGGGAACATGGAGATGTAATCAAGGGAGAAACATAGAAGTTGACGGCAGATAAGGACCGCATGACCCATCCAGTCTGCCCATTTCTTTTTCTACCTTATAAATGTGCCATCAGCCTTTGCTCTGTCAGTGGCCTATCTATTCATAGTCATTTGTATTGCTCCCTTATGCCTATCCCATGCCTGTTTGAAGCCCTGCACTGTATTCATAGCCACCACTTCCTGAGGTAAGCCATTCCATGCATCCACCACCTTTCTGTGAAAAAAGAATTTCTCACATTCCCCTTAATCGGCCCCTAATCTCATGCTGTGTCCTCTTGTCCTGCTATTTTTCTTATATTTAAACATGTTAGACTCTTTCACCTTGTTAATGCCCTTAAGGTGTTTGAATGCCTAGATCATATCATCTCTCCCTCCTTTGCTCAAGGGTATACATTTTGAGCTCTGTTAATCTGTCTTCATATGTCTTCTGATGCAGCCCCTGCACCATTTTGGTTGCCCTTCTCTGGACTGCCTCTATTTGGTTAATGTCCTTGTGAAGGTGGCCTCAATACTGCACGCAGTACTCAGGTGGGGCCTAACCAGTGTCTTGTAAAGAGGGATTATTACCTCCCTCTTATGACTTGTGATACCCCTACTAATACACCCTAACACCCCCCTAGCCTTACCTACTGCTTTACAGGTCTGCTTGGATGATTTCAGGTCATCAGTGATGATGATGCCCAAGTCTCTTTCTTCCTTTGTGACTGCTAGCAACTCCCCTCCCAGCCTATAGGTGGCTTCAGGGTTTCTCTTCCCTATGTGCATGATTTTGCACTTCTTTGCATTAAATCCCAGTTGCAACTCTTCTGACCATTTTACTAGTTTATTCAGATCTCTTCTCATTCTGCCCACCCCATCTGGATCATCTACTCTGTTGCAGATCTTGGTGTCATCTGCAAACCAACAAGCCTTACCCTCTAGTCCATCTGCAAGGTCACTAATGAAGATGTTGAAGAGGACTGGCCCCAGGACTGATCCCTGAGGTACCCCATTTGTGACTTGCTTCTCTTCTGACTGTATACCATTTACCACCACTCTCTGTTTTCTGCCCGTCAACCAGTTTGCCACCCAGATGACGAACTTCTGACCCACCACGAGCCTACCCAGCTTATTTATCAATCTTCTATGTGGAACAGTGTCAAAAGCTTTGCTGAAGTCAAGGTAGGCGACATCAACTGCTCCCCCTTGGTCCACACCTCTGGTTACCCAGTCAAAAAAATCTATGAGATTAGTTTGACAGGACATTCCGTTTGTAAACCCATGCTGTCTTGGATCCTGTGCCCCTATGGATTCCAGATGTTGCACTATCCTTTCCTTAAGGAGTGCCTTCATAATCTTGCCCACTACAGAGGTAAGACTGACTAGTCTGTAGTCCCCCACCTCCTCCCTGCTACCATTCTTGTGGAGCGGGATCACATGAGCCCTTCTCCAGTCTTCTGAGACCTCTCCTGTGCTCAGAGACTCACTAAACAGTTCTGCTAATGGCTCTGCTAGTTCCACCTTTAGCTTCTTAAGTACCCTGGGATGTATGCCATCAGATCCCATTGCCTTATCCACCCTGAGCTTAGCAAGCTCTTGTAGGACCCTTCTTTTGTGAAGGAGTAGCTCACCTCCGTCTCCCCTGTGTCCATGATGTTGAGCTGTGGGCCCTGCCCTACCTTCTCTTCAGTAAATACTGAGCAAAAGTATCTATTTAGGATAGATGCCTTTACAGGGTCCTCCTCCTCACATGCTCTCTTTTCTCCATTAAGCTTAGCAATACCCCCTCTGGACTTTCTCCTTTCACTAATGTATCTATAGAAAGTCTTGTCACCTTCTTTTACTGTTCGTGCTTGCATTTCCTCAGTTTGGGACTTTGCCTGCCTTATTGCCTTCCCTGCTTCAGTTTGGTATGCCTCCCTATCTTCATCCCACTGTGTTCTCTTATATTTCCTGAAGGCCAGCCTTTTAGCTCTGACCTTTTCTGCTACTGTATTTGAGAACCAAAGTGGTTTCCTTCTTCTTTTGCACTTTCTTTTCTTTCTAACACAGTGGGATGTTGCTTCAAGTATTGCATCCTTAATGCTTGCCCACTTTGCCTGTACCCCCTCACCTGTGTTTCTTTTTGCCAGGGCTAGCTTAACTCCGTTGGCCATCTTATCAAAGTCAGCTCCTCTGAAGTCCCATATTTTTGCTTTGGAATGGGATGATTTAGATGTAGTAGCCAAATTGAACCTTACCATGTGATGGTCACTGGCCCCCAGGTGGCCTTCTACCTGGAGATCTGTGATCCTTTCCTTGTTAGTCAGTACTAGATCTAGGATAGCCCTGTCTCTTGTGGTTGCTGTACCAGTTGTTTGAGGCCCTCCCTGCAGGGAATCCACTATGTGTCTAGTTCTGGCAGATGTTCCTGCTGGTATTGACCAATCTGTATCCGGCATGTTGAAGTTTCCCATTATCAGAACCTCCCCTTTAGCTGTCATGTTTTGTATATCTTCTAACAGTGATGTGTCTATGTCCTCCCCCTGGTCTGGGGGCCTGTAAACAACCAAGTTCTTATGGCTGTCCCATTTCCTGTTTCCAGGGTGACCCACAGTTCTTCTGGCTCCTTATGTGTATTCTGAATTTATGTAGCTTTGATATTTTCATTGACATACAGGGCCACTCCTCCCCCCCCTTTTGTGCACCTCGATCTCTTCTGAACAATACATAGCCAGGTACTGAAGTCTCCCAAGTGTGGTTACTGGTAAACAACATCTCACTAATTGCTACTATGTCCAGTTTAGCCTCTGACATTATTGCCTGCTGGTCTGGGATCTTATTTCCCAGGCTGTAAGCATTTGTGTACATGATTTTCCATTGACCAGATTGTGGTGTGTTAGTTGTTGGGTGAGGTTTGGCATTACCCCGTGTGTCGTATGGGGAGACAAATTTTTTTTCTTACCTGGTGATGCAAATGAACTGCAAACATGCTGAATCCCTGTTTGACCACTAGCTGAGGGGGGGGTGTTCTTCCCATTCGACACATGGGGTGCTGCACCCCTCTCCCCATTTGCTAGTTTACATATTCTGCAAAGACGTCAAACTTCTGCCCCAATGCACTGACTCCCTCCTTAGTCAGATTCAGTCCATCAAATTTAAAGAACTTTTGCTCCCAGGACTGTTGCCAGTTCTCTATAAATCTGTGTCCTTTTTCCTGGTACCAGCCCTTGAGCCATGTGTTTAGCTCCCCTGTCTCCCCTTCTCTGACCTTCTGTCCATCTGCTCCCCTCTCCCAGACTGGCAGGATCTCAGAGAAGGAGATGCCAGACAAAATAGATGATAGCTTGTCACCCAGCCTGGTCAGGTGTTCCTTTGTCTCCACAACTGACTGGCTGGCAAGATCATTAGTCCCTATGTATACTAGGACATCAATGTTTTCTCCTGCTTTGTGAACAATTTTAGCAATGCGGTCAGTGTCTCTCCATGCTGATGTACCTGGGAGACATCTGACCATTACCCCTAGCTGGAGATGTTTATCAACTCCCTGAATCATGGAGTCTCCTATGATCAGAAGTTTTTTGGATTTCCTTTTTGCTTTTTTTGTTTTGGTTCCTGATTTGGGTGAGTTTTGTTGTGCTAGCTCCTGTGCTGCAGTGTCTGCTCTGCAGTGTCCTCTGCCTCTTTATTTGATTTCAGAGATAGAGGCAGATACCTGTTTGTAGTGTTTATATGTTTTTTGGAGGTAATATGTTGGAGAGCAGAGAGTGATGGGGCACCTGATTTGCCCCTCCTAACCACCTGCCAACCTCCTGGACCAACTACCCTCTGCGGTCGAGGTTCTTCTGTTGGATGATGGGGAAATGATTGGTGGTTCTTATAATGTATTTTCTCTTGAATATGACATAAACATACCAGGATACACTGTCTACAGGAGGGACAGGGAGGGTAAAAGAGGAGGAGGAGTAGTTCTTTACATAAGGGAAGGAATAAAAGCAACAGAACAAAAGGGTAAACAGGGAGGAGAAGAAGCACTGTAGGTAAATTTGGAGACAGGCAATGGCACAACAATACGCACAGGGGTTGTATACAGACCCCCTTCTCAGGGGGAGGAAATGGACAGTGAAATGATAGAAAGTATACTTAGAATGGCAGAAAAAGGGGAGATATTGCTGATGGGTGATCTGAATATGCCAGATGTTAACTGGAGTGCAGTTGCAGCTGCCACTTCGAAGAGTGCAGTTATTCTAGATGCCCTACAGGGGGCATGCCTTAGACAACTAGTACTGGAGCCCACTCAAGAGGGAGCAATATTAGACTTGATTCTCTCAAATGGAGATGGAGAGAGATCACAGATGTAGAAGTGGTAGCCATCTGGGAACCAACGACCATCGAACAGTATGGTTCACAATAAACACAGCAATAGAGTCAAGCATACAAAGACAAAAGTACTGGACTTTAGGAGGGCTGACTTTGCTAAATGGGTGAGTGCCTAAGGAATGCACTAGCAAATGGGCAGGAAGGAGGGTGAAGAACAATGGGGAATAATAAAAACTGCCATCACAGAGGTAACAAGCCTTTGTGTGAAGCAAATAAACAAAACAAGACGATGTAAGAAACCACTATGGTTCTCAAAGGAAGTGGCAGTGAAGGTTCAAGAGAAAAAGAAAGCATTCAGGAAGTACAAGGAATCACAGAAGGAGCAGGACAGAGAACTGTATCAGTTAAAGCAAAAGAAGGCTGGGAAGGCAGTCAGAACAGCAAAGGCCCAAACTGAGGAAAAGATAGCCAACTCAGTTAAGAAGGGGGATAAAACCTTTTATAGGTACATCAGGGAGCGAAGGAAGACCAAGGGAGGGATAGTGAGGCTTAATAAAGGGGAGGGAGGGTGGGCAGAGGAGACTGTGAAAGGCAGAGATATTAAACAAATATTTTTGCTCAGTATTTACAAATGAAGAGGGGAGGTACATAAAACAAAACAGTAGAAACACTCTGGATACAGAAGTTGATACCAGCCCATTTACAGAAGAAAGGGTTCTGAAAGAACTCTTAAAACTGAAGGTGGACAAAGCAAGCTGGAGGGCAGATGTGATTCCCCTTCACAAAGTGGGAGCAAGGCAGAAGCAGGAAACTACAGACCTGTTAGTTTAACCTCAGTGATAGGGAAATGATGGAATCACTTGAAGGAAAGAATTGTTGAGTATCTAGAGGCCAGAGGGCACAGGACCCAAGGCAGCATGGATTCACAGCGGGAAGGTCATGCCAGACAAATCTGATAGATTTCTTTGACTGGGTGACCAAAGTAGTAGATCAGGGAGGGGCTGTGGACATGGCCTACCTAGACTTTAACAAGGCGTTTGACACAGTCCCACACAAAGATTAATATACAGTTAGCCAGCCTGGGAGTGGGTCCCAAGATGACAGCCTGGTAAAGAGTTGGCTGAAGAATAGAACACAGAGAGTAATAGTAAATGGAGTCCACTCGAAGAAAGGAGGGTGCTAGTGGGCACCGCAGGGTTCAGTATTAGACTCGTCCTCTTCAATGTCTTTATGTTTATATTGCAGAAGGACTGAAGAAAGTATGTCTCTTTGCAGATGACACTAAGATCTGCAACAGAGTTGATGCACAGGTGGGGTGGAAAGGATGAGAAGGACTTGGCAAGGTTAGAGGAATGGTCAAATGTATGGCAGCTTAGATTCAATGCTAAGAAGTGCAGGTAATGCACCTGGGAAACAAAACCCAGGGAAGAGTACACAATGGGGGTGAGATACTAACAACAACAAAATGGAAAGGGACCTGGGGTAGTCATATCAGATGACCTAAAGGTGGGCAAGCAATGTGAGAGGGCAGCAAGGAGGGGGGATACTGGGATGCATAGGAGAGGCATCACCAGTAGAAAACAGAAGTTATTATCCCTCTGTACAGACAGCTGGTCAGACCCCATCTGAGTACTGCATGCAGTTCTGGAGAACCAATCTCTGCAAAGACATAGACAGGATGGAAGCTGTCCAGAGGAGGGCTAACAAATGGTGCAGGGTCTGCACTGGAAGACATATGAAGAGAGACTTAAGGAGCTTATATGTATAGCCTCGAGGAAAGGAGGGAGAGGGGACATGATAGAAACTTTCAACTACCTCAAGGGAATCAACAAAGTCCAAGAGGGTAGCATCTTTCAAAAAAGAGGTGAGCAAGAACAAGAGGGCACAATTTGAAGATGGGGGCTCAGAGAGTAATTTAGGAGTATTTTTCACAGAGAGGGTTGTGGATACATGGAACTTCCGGAGGTGGTTGTGGAGTCAAAATCAGTGGTGGAATTCAAGCATGCATGGGACAGTCATAAGGCAATTCTAGGGGGGTGGCGGTAAGAAGAAGTAGGCTGCTGGTTAACTAGGATCTGCAGCTTATCCAGTAGGTAGGGAAATGGGCAGACTGGGTGGGCCAAGCGGTCCTTATCTGCCATCAAATTCTATGTTTCTATGTTTCTATGAAATTTGAAGTGTGCAATCTCTGCCCATGCTGCCCGGAGCTGAGCCCTAAGATCTCCAAAGGCCCAGCATGTAGGACAGTGTCCTAAATCCTGTAAGACTGTCCTTCTGAAAATTGTTCCACAGTACCTACAGTAAATGATATCCATTCCAGATAAGTTGCTGGGTTTATAACCTAGTCAGAGTAATTAGAAGGAAAAAAAAGGAAAAAAATGCAAGTAATGGTTTGATTTTGTTTTGTTTAACTTGTTAAACAAGTTAAATTACTAGTGCCCCTGTAAATGAGCTCACCTTGTGGAGGTCCCACTGATCCACCCCTTCCTGCTCTGCCACAGGAAATGTCACAACTGTGGTACCCTATAAAAGGAGAGTAGTGTGGGGTGGATGGGAATGGGGATGTGGCGTGGCCCTTCTGCTGCCGAAAAAGAAGAACCACGGATGAAAGAACAAGGAGGTAAGAGCAGAAACAATCAGTCAACAACAAATGCAGTAACCCTGAAAGCTTATCCTAATGTTAGATAAAACTGTAAAACCTGTAAAGCACCACTTGTAATGATTTCAGAGAAGATATACGCTGTAAGAAACACTTTGCTACAGAGAAAAATTAAGCAATGAAATGTTAGCAACAAACAGTAGCAATCCCTGTGAGTAAAAAATAAAAACACCATCACACAGTAAATCTGTTTAGCCAAAATAAGTCTTAATCCTTTTCCCTTGCTCTGGTAAGTTTCTCTACTCTGCCTTTCAAGCAGTCTTAGAAAGAAAGCTAGGTGTCTTGGCCAACAAACCAAGTCTTCTACCTCCAAGTTTTCAACTAACCTGATTTTTTAACACTTCTTTCTGTTGGAAATTACTAACAGTTTGTCAGCTTCACCTCCCACATACACACTTAATCCTTTGGAAGAGCTGTGGGAGGAAGGCAATTAGCTCCTTCAATGTGAGAAGGAGACTGAAACACCTCTGAGACAACAAACCTTTTCAACAAACAAAAAAACATAAGAATAAAATAAAACACAGTGTCAAACAGTAATTTTGCTTAGCTCAATGATAACAAAGTTACAAAAATGTAAGGTCCACCTGTAATATAGTAATTTCAGAGAACATATACCCTGTAAGAAACACTTTGCTACAGAGAAAAATAAAGCAGTAACAGAAGATATACCTTGCAAAAGACAAAGTGAATCAGAAGATTATTGCAGTAATCTCTTAGCACACACCTGTAGGCACACCTTGTAATAATGCAGAAGAAGGTATACCAGCAACAACAATTTGAATCAGAGAAAAATAAAGCAATGAAATGTTAGCAACAAACAGTAGCAATCCCTGTGAGTAAAAAATAAAAACACCACCACACAGTAAATCTGTTTAGCTAAAATAAGTCTTAATCCTTTTCCCTTGCTCTGGTAAGTTTATCTACTCTGCCTTTCAGGCAGTCTTAGAAGGAAACAGCTCAGGTGAAGCTAGGTGCCTTGTCCAGCAAACCAAGTCTTCTCTGAGCAGTGGATGTCATCTATCTGGACTTCAATAAGACTTTTAGCACTGTGCCACATAGGAGACTAGTTAAGGAATTAAGCAGTTTGGATGTGGGGGAGAAAGTGACAAGCAGGGTATCAAACTAGTTAAGGGATACTGTAAAAGGCAAAGGGCGTTAGCAAATGGAAGCCATTCAGGGTATAAAGAAATGACTAGCGGGGTGCAACATGGTGCAGAGCTGGGACTGGTCCTCTTCAATATCTTCATAAGTGACATTGTGGAGGAGGTTGAGGGTAAGGTGTGTCTCTGTAGATAATATGATAATTTGCAACAAGGTTGACACTTGGGAAAGGGTGGAGAGAATACAAAGGGATCTGAGGAAGCTAGAGGGATGGCCTAGAAGGTGGCAGCTGGGTTTCAATGCCAAAAAGTACAAGGTTGTGCACTCAGGGCTGTGGAACCCAGGGGTTGTGTATAGGATGTGGAATTGGTGCTTACAATCACCAAGCAGGAAAAACATCTAGGGGTCACAATATTTGGTGATCTCAAGGTAGTTGGGCAATGTGGTAAAGCAGTGGTGTAGGCTAGCAGGATGCTGAGGTATACTGGGAGAGGGATTTCTAACAGGAGATGGGAGGTGGTGCTGCCATTGTATCACTCACTGGTGAGGTCACACCTGGAGTACTGTGGCTGGTTATGGTACTGTATCTGGTTCTGGAAGCCACACATTTGCAAGGACATTGAATGAGTAGAAGTGATACAGAGGAGGGCAGTCAAAATGGTGAAGGGGTTGCATCAGAAACCACATGAGAAAAGCCTGCAGGAACTCAACATGTACTCACTAGAAGAGAGAAGAGGGAGAGAGGACATAATTGAAACCTACAAGTACCTCACAGGACTGAACAAGGTGCAAGTGGAGGGTCTATTTCAGAGAAAGTAAGGCACTAGAACAAGGGAGCATGCAGTGAAACTAAGAGGTGGACGTTTAAGAGAGCTGTGTGGAAATACTTCTTCATGGAAAAGGTGGTGGATAGAGGTCGGTGAAGTTAGAAAATTTTGCTTCATGGAGACATTTGTAAATTTTACTGAATTTGTGAAATTTTCCTTTAAAGCAAAGTAGAGAACTTCGTGAATGCTGAAATTGTGAACTTCACATGTAAATTTTGTCCATAAGGCAAAGTTTGCAAGAATCCATGGGATTGGAGATCACATGGTGCTGCACTGAGCTATATTGCTATGTATAGGCTGAATTCAGTGCAATGTGAAGAAGAGGCAGTTGGTGTTAAGTGTGCCCTGTATCGTTGTGCCTAAAAACTTTTGGAAAGTATTTAAAATGGGAATTTCTTTTCCAACAAATCACTCCATTAAGTGTCTATTGTGCCTTGTGTCTCTAGATCATCAATTATTTGTGGTATTGTTTATGGTTTAGTTAGTTTAGAGCTGTATTTTTGTTTTATGTATTGTGTAGTGAAGCAGTACGGTGGGGGGTTGAAGATGAGCTTAGCTGCAGTAACTTCCAGAAATAACATAATCTGGCAAGAGCCAATATGGCTGCAGCCAAGGAATCTGGTGTAAAAATATTGAAAATTTTCTTTTGTAATATTTTTGCACCAAATTTTCACCATAGTCTTGTTATGACCCTGCCGCATAAAGAAAGGCTGAGAAAATGCTCAAATAATAAAACACATGTTAGTCAGGAGTTGAAAACTGAAAGCTATCACATTGATGAGATGCTGTCAAAAATAGCAGTTGAAAATTTGGGGTATAATTGTTGAATATCACCAAAGTTATGAGCATGCATTTGCAAAATTCAACATAGCCTCATAATTTTGTGTTTTTTTTTAAATATTTTACACCAGATTAAAATACAGCCTTCATATGACCTGGCCTCATAAATAAGGTAAAAAAAAATTCAACTCCTCTCTGAAAGGTGATTTCATGCAAGGACTGCAAAATCACCTTTTGGGATGTAAAAAAAAAACATGTTAGCCAGGATATAAAAAATGACAGCTGTCACATTCATAAGGTGCTTTAAAGATATGGCTAAGCTGTAAACTTGGGGTAAAAATATTGAAAATTACCAATGTTATGAGCCTGCATTCTCAAAATTTAACGTAGGTTCATAACTGTATTGTTATTTTTTTATATTTTTACTCCAAATGTTCAACATAGCCTTCTTTTGACCCCATCTCTTAAACAAGGTCAGAAAAAGTATTCAGCTCCTGCCTGTAAGGTAATTTCACACATGGACTTTGAAATCACCTTTTGAGACAGATTTGTCTAATGTCAGTGCAGCTGCTCACGAGGCAGGGTCCCAAAAAAGGCATGTTGAAAAAATGGACCAAAAATATGCAAAAATGTCCAAGTTATGCCACTAAGTTCAAAACTACATTGAAATATATTGAACTGCATACCTGTTCCTCCAGCTTGTGGTCTGGCTTTGAAGAGTGAAGATGTTTCTGCAGTCCAGATAGGATTGCAGTGTTGGACCTCTGATGGATAAGTAAAGACTTGAAGGGGGTGCAGGGTGGTGGATGCTGAATGGGAGGGTCAGATGGGGGAGGGATAGCCACAAAAGACATTAATGGACAGTTTTCTTTTTACAGGTGCATGGAATGGCCACAGAAGACATTGATGAATGCTTTGCTTTTTCCAGGTTAAAAAAAAACAACAACCGATGATTCTGGGGATTGAGCACCCCCAGTGTCACTGTTATATGTCTAGGGGATGGGGGTGGGTGCTGAGTGGGAGGGTCAGGTAGTGGGAGAAGAAAAGATATATTTGAAAAAAGAGGTTGACAGAACACAATCATGACACCGGGGGATTGCCTGTTAGCATTATGCTGTAAGAATTGGTATTTTTGCACTGATGCACTTTAATTAAATAAAAACATTTTTTTCACTATATTTGACCTGGACTGGGTGCTGATTCCTGCTACAGTTTATTTATACATTCACCATAGCACCAGTCTTTCTTGGTGTGGTTTATTTCTTGAGGGATCAGATACCTCTAGAGTCATTTTTATGCTTCTGGGGGTGGGTGCTAATAGGGTGGGTTGGGTGGGGATAGCCATAATAAAACAAAAAATCTCACAATATTTGGGATTGGGCACCCCCAGTGTCATTGTTATGCTTCTGTGGGTGGGGTGATGGGTGCTTAGAAAGAGGGTAGGGTGGGGGAATATCCATTTAAAAAAGAAAATTAATGGTCACAGCGAAACACAGTACACTTTGCCATGTCCAAGATGGCCACCAATCTGTACTGTGCATGCACAATACAGTTTGGTGGCCTTCTTGGATTTTGCAGTGTGCACCGTGTTCTGCTGTGACGACCAACAGAGAAAATTAATACAGTGCAACTGCCAGAGGAGACTGCAAGAGGAGTGCTTCATTGGAGCAGAGGCGACTGTGTTGCAACTCCAGCATGTTGTTTAGTCAGAAGGAATGTGCTGAGTCCTTTTCTGAAAGCAAGAGGTCTGCAGGGCTATGTCTGCTGTAAACCTAAAAATGTAGGTTAGGCAGCCTTTTCTGCCTTAGCAGTATTGGTGCTGTTGTAGCCAGTGTTTTGTGTGAATCTTTTTCATTTTCTTTGGTTTCTAATTTTAGATCTGTTGAATAGTTAGGTTTGTTTTACCAAATTATTTTAGTCATTGTAGTTTGACTATATTGATTTCAAATTTTGTTTATTGAGTTAAGTTAATGATTTTTCATTTACATAGTAACATCAATATAATTACTGTATCTGAGTTGTTGCATCTTGCGTGTTCCCTTTGGACCCTGAAATCCCTGTTGTTTATTGTTTGTGTAAAAAAAAACAAAAAAAACACTGTGTGTGCTACTGGTGATTTATTTATTTAAAAAGGTGGTAGCTGGAAAGGGCATATTGAGACAGGGCTTGCTTCCTGGTGCGATCCAGGGAAGGGGAAAGGGAAACACATGCTACAAGTATAATACAGTATGCAGAAATATTAGTCAAAAGTCAACAAATCAAATACAAGGGAGTTGGTGCCCTCTGAGGAAATAGCAAGAGTCATGTACAATCAAGGTAAATCACTGTGGCAGCCATGGGTATAGTAAGTAATCAAAAATGAATGTTGCTGTCACATATTAAGCTGTGGTGAAAACTGGTGTACAAGGAGCAGCGGTAGGGGTGAAAATGCAGTCAATAAACCAAAGCAAGCACAGGAACATTTCTACAGCAGGTGAGACTGCATAGTGATGTTAGTTCATCATGATGTGCTTGACCTTCGGCATTGGGTACTGCTGCTTCCAAAGGGTGTGGCCTCTGACCTCAGCTACATGATAACTGGAGGTGGGGCTTAGTCAGAGTTGAGGTAGCAAGTAGAGTTTTATTTTCTCAGAAGAAACCAGATGGGAAAGGAAGGAAACATATTCAATTCAGTGCTTTAGAGTAACTGGTAATTGCTATTTTTCTTTTAAACTTAGATTGTGGGCATTTAGTTACACTGTACTTTCTTTGTTGTCTTTACTTAGAATTGTTTTTGGGCTGTTGAAAATTTAAAACGTAGTGGTGGTGTAATTCTGTGTTGTCTTTAATTACTGCAAAATTTTCACCCCCTTTCCCCTTCGTCCAACTCTTAATTATATGTCCTGTTAAATCTGATTGACAGGAGCTAAACACGGGGTATAGTAAGGGGTGTGAAGTAGGAGGGGCATAAGGGGGAAGAAGCCCACCCACAGCAAGGCAAGTGTTTTGACTCATTTATTTATTTATCGTTTTTTTTAAAGAAAATTATCTGAGGATCAGTAGTAGGATTTTTAGGACAGTAAATTAATAAAAAGGGAACTAGGAGAGCTTCAGTAGCAGTCAAGCAGTGAAATAGCAGTATAATTGCAGTATAATGTGGGGAGTGGTGCAATGCAGTGGCTGTGGGGCAGCCATATTCAGGCAGACCTTCTGGACACTGAGGTGCTGCCCTATCTGCATACATCTCTCTGGACTGCGGGATGAGGTAGCCAGACTCAGAGCGGAAGTAAACTGGGTCAGGAGTAAAATCACTCCTATCCAGAGATCACCCAGTCCAATGCAACTGCCTCAAAGGATGCCGAGAACAAGGAGCACTTGAATGACAGTGGGCTCAGGGAGGGTTAGAGTGGTCAGGCAGAGGCACATCCCAGATCCTATTCCACTCAAGAACTCATATGCCACACTGGCAAATGAGGACAACCAAATAGAGGTACCCATAGAAGTGGAAGGAAAGGATGTAGAGGTTAGCCAAGGAGGCAACCTCAGCAGGGAAAGCAGTGGACCCCAGAGGAGGAGGAAGCGAATCCTGGTGGGGGACTCCATCATAAGAGGGATCCAGCTAGGAACACAGGAGGGGGAGGACAGGGAGGTGAGGTGCCTACCAGGTGCCATGGCATGGAGAGATGGAAGGAAGATCCTGGGGATCACTGGAAAGGCAAGATGGGAGGGTGAGCTGGATGTCATTATCCACCTAGGCACTAATGACCTGGAAAATGGGGAGCCAAAGGAAGTTCAGGAAGAGTTTAGGAAATTGGGGAGGGTTCTCAAGCAAGTAGCTAATTCTGTCACTTTCTCAGAGGTACTACCTGTGAGAGGCAAGGGAGAGCATAGGAGTGCATGCACCAGGAACTTTAACGCATGGTTGAAGAACTGGTGCTGTGAGGAAGGGTTTGGATTCATTGGTGACTGGAGACCCACCTGGAGGGATGGAGGTTTGTTCAAGCCTGATGGCCTGCATCCATCCTGGATGGGAATCCAATCACTCAATGATAAGTTTAAATGCTACATTGACAAGCATTTAAACTAGCAAAGGGGGGGTGGCAAGCCAGCAAGGAGGGTACCTACTTGCTCACCCCCCACAGCTAGCAGAGGAACCAGTGAACCAGAGGAGTGGCTATCTCTTCAAAGCAGTGTGCAAAAGATGGAGATTAGTTGCCAAGAGGTGGATAGGCAGAAAAGGGTCAAAATTCAGCAGAAGGGCAGACAGCAAGGAGAACCAGGGATAAAGGACAACCAAGGAAGGGGCTGGAGTAGAACAGTGAAACAGTCTAGGGAGGTCAAATCATGGAAAGCCACGTGTGCAAATGCCAGGAGCCTTAGCAACAAGATGGAAGATCTGGAGGCTGTCATGGTGCAGTCAGAACTGGACATTGTGGCCATCACTGAAACCTGGTGTAATGATTACAATGACTGGGAGATGGCCATACCTGGCTACAACATATTCAGAAGAGACAGAGTAGGCAGGAAGGGAGGAGGAGTGGCACTGTATGTGAAAAATGACATAAGGGCCACAGAGATCAAGGGGGAACAAAATGGGGGGGAGGTACTGTGGGTTAAGCTGGAAAGGAAAATGGGGACAGCCATCCACACAGGTGTGGTCTATAGACCACCAGCCCAGGAGGAAGAAACAGATAAGGAGCTGATGCTAGCTATCCAAAGGATGACAGACAAGGGTGAGGTAGTACTGGTTGGAGACTTCAGTATTCCAGACGTGGACTGGAGCATCCCAGCAGCAGCATCAATTAGGAGCAGATTTATCCTGGACTCCCTTCAGAGTGCCTTCCTCAAGCAACTGGTCATGGAACCAACCCGTCAGAAGGCAATACTGGACCTTGTGCTCACAAACAGGGACAGTGTGATGGAGGTAACAGTGGGGGTGCACCTGGGGAACAGTGACCACCAGTCATTGTGGTTTGAAATCACAGAAAGAGCAGAACCAAACCACACAAAAACACATATCCTGGATTTTAGGTGGGCAGACTTTGGGAAAATGGGGAGATACTTGAAAGAGGCATTAAGGGGAATGGGACAGGAATCAGGGGTTGAGAAATAGTGGGCAGTATTTAAAATGGGGATTACAAGAACAACAGAATTATGCATTAAGCAGGTTAGCAAGAGGAAAAGGAAGAGGAGACCATTATGATTTTCCAAAGAGGTAGCAAAGAAAGTGAAAGCCAAAAAGATTGCATTCTGGCAATACAAAAAGACACAGGCAGAAGGGGATAGGGAGAAGTACCAGGAGAAGCAAAGGGAGGCAGGGAGGCCAGTAAGGGAAGCCAAAGCTTAGACAGAAGAACACATTGCAAAATCAGTGGGTAGAAGGGAAAAACCTTTTATAGGTACATAAGTGAAAAAAGAAAGACAAAGGGAGGGATAGTGAGACTGAAGGGGAGGATGGGGGCTGCGTGGAAGATGACAACAGTAAAGCTGATATATTGAACAGGTAATTCTGCTCAGTCTTTACTGAGGAAGAGGAGTATAATAGGTCTGAAGGGAGTACAATGGGTGAGAATGGTGCAGAAATGGACACAAGTCCCTTTACACGAGAAAGGGTCCTGAAGGAACTGGAAGTAATAAGAGTTGATAAAGCAATGGTGCCAGATGGGGTGCACCCCAGGGTCCTTAAAGAACTAAGAGAGGTGGTGGATGAACCTCTAGCTATCCTGTTTAGCCGATCACTGGAAACAGGGGAGGTACCCAAAGACTGGAGGACAGCAGATGTAGTCCCTTTATACAAAAGCGGGAACAATGAGGAAGCAGGGAACTACAGACCAGTCAGCCTCACCTCGGTAGTGGGGAAGATCATGGAAGCACTACTGAAGGAGAGATTGGTGGAACATCTGGTTGTCAATGGACTACAGGACCCAAGGCAGCATGGTTTCACCAGGTGGTGGTCATGTCAGACCAACCTCGTTGAATTATTTGACTGGGTGACTAGGGAGGTGGATCAGGGGAGCGCAGTGGACATGGCCTATCTGGACTTCAGCAAGGCCTTTGACACTGTGCCACATAGAAGACTGCTACACAGACTGGGGAATATAGGTGTGGGCAGGACAGTAGTGTGGTGGGTAGGTAACTGGCTGGGTGGCAGGACACAGAGGGTGGTCGAAATGGCTGTCACTCCACAGAGGGAAGAGTGACCAGTGGGGCACCACAGGGATCAGTGCTGGGACCGTCCTATTCAACATCTCATCAGTGACATTGTGCAGGACCTAGAAGGCAGAATTTCACTGTTCACTGATGACACAAAGCTCTGTAACAGAGTAGACACACCAGAGGGTGTAGACAGAATGAGAAGGACCTGCAGAAACTTGAAGAATGGTCAGGGGTTTGGCAGTTGAAATTCAATGCAAAGAAGTGCAAGATAATGCATATGGGGCACAAAAACCCTGGCACAATATATCAGTTGGGGGGTGAGGCTATAGCATGCACCAAACAGGAAAGGGATCTTGGGGTTATCATCTCTGATGACCTCAAGGTAGGGAAACAGTGTGACAAGGCAGCAGGTAAAGCAAATAGGATGCTGGGATGTATAGGCAGGGGAATCACCAGCAGGAAAAGGGAGGTCATAATTCTGCTATGCAAGACACTAATGAGGCCCTACCTGGAGTACAGTGTACAGTTCTGGAGACCATACCTATGTAAGGACATAGACAGGGTAGAGAAAGTTCAGAGGAGGGCAACAAAGATGGTGCATGGATTGCATCACAAGTCCTATGAAGACAGGTTGAAGGAACTGAACATGTACTCCCTGGAGGAGTGGAGGGAGAGAGGGGATATGATAGAGACATACAAGTATCTCACAGGGAGGAACAGGGTGTGGAAAACACTACTTTTAAGTGAAAAGATGTACCAGGACTAGAGGGCATGTGATGAAGTTTGAGGGAGGACGATTCAGAGGAAACATGAGGAAGAATTTTTTCACAGAACGGGTGGTGGACAAGTGGAACACCCTGCCAGAGGAAGTGGTGGGGGCAGAAACAATCACGGGATTTAAGAATGCATGTGATAGACACAAAGAAATTCTGGAGGTCAGGGGTAAGGGGCAACAGACTTCTAGGAAAACATAAACTGAACTTACAAGCTCAAATGAGCAGACTGGGGGGGGCATAGGCCCTTATCTGCCGACACTGTCTATGTATCTATGTATCTACTGTGGCACTTACTTTATGCCCTCCATGAACTGTTGCTCCATGCACCACTACCTCTGCTCTTCCTCCTAGTCAGCCCAGTGATTTGCCATGAGATGAGTCCTCTGGCTTCCAGTACCTATGTGTGTCCTCTGCTTGCTCCAAGGGAGATGTTTGCTGCATAGATTGTAAGTGACCACATTAACCCTATTGCTCACATTAATGTCCCATAGGATGACACTGCAAATCTAATAGGCCATAACTGCAGCAGTCTTTGAAGTTAAGGGACACTCTATAAATTCAAACAAGGGTCTTAATGTGTTCTGCAATAGTAACACATAATACCCATGGAAAAAGTGAATGGGGTTTGCAAAACAAGCCAAAATCACCTCTCGATAGTGGTGCTAAATCCACAATTTGATACTCATCAACAATGCACCAAATGTGCACCTCCTCTTGGAGTACAACCATACTAAGTTTCAGATAACTTCAACAAAATGTGACTCAGTTATGCCTAAAAAAAAACAAATCGAGTAGTTGGTGGAAGCCATTTTTACCAAATATTGCCTTTGTGTACCCCAAGAAGTTACAGGTAAAGTTGCAAGGTGAAGTTACCAATGACAAATGTCCTATTAAATTTGAAAACTTTATGAAATGATCTGCAGAGGCAAATTTTGTGACTTTTGTGACTTTGCCTTAACTTCATTTGCAAACTAAAACTTCACAACATTTCTAGTGATGGTTGACTGGAATTGCTTGCCAGAGGATGTAGTGGGGGCAAAGACTGTGGGGAGCTTCAAGCATGCATTTGATAGACACTGGGACAGACGAGGTAGACGAACAATGGAGGAAGTGACACCTGTGAACAACTAGGGTCAGTGGAGATGGACAAGGCATAGACTGGATGGGCCTAAAGGCCCTTTTTTGCTCACAAAATCTGTGTTTCTGTGTAGTTTGTTTTGGTTCCTAAGTACATTGAAATCTTTTGCATTTGATAATGTTTCTTGTTGCTTTGTTATACTTGTTCTAACTCAAAAAATATGCACTATTTATTGTCTAATGAGGGTTGCCTTCCTTAAAAGGCAGGAGGCAGTATAGCGCAGTGGTCTAAGGCTCTGAGCTGCAAATCTGGTGATATCCAGCAGACCAGACCTGGGTTTGAATCCCACAGCTTTCACTTTCATACTGTGTGACCCTGAGCAAGTCACTTAACTTCCTTGTGCTCCCAGGTTGCTCCTGTAAAAAAGCTTTCAGCTTAGTGTGCTATACCTGGTTAAAACAACTAAATTAAATTAAAAAGGGCAAGCCCCATTGTCCACCGGACCAAAAGCAGGAAGTGTGAGTGGCCTGTGACAAATGAAGGAAGAAATGAGACAAATGAAGGAAGAGAATGGGGGAAGGGAGGTGCTTAGTGAGGTCACAAAGGGGAGGGGCTATGGCATCAGAGAGGGAGTGAGGTGGGAAGCAGGGATTGGAGGGGAAAAAGAGATGAGGTGAGCTGAAGGGGTATTTAAGAGACTGCAAAAGGCTAGAGAGCTCACAGTTTGCTTCTAAGTGTAATTTTCTTGAAGAAGCATGTCAATTTGGCAAGTTAGCTTTTGAATTGAGCCACTGGCTGCTTATGCTACATATTCTGAGTTAAAAAACTTGTTTGGGGCATTTTTTTAAAGGAATAATTTACTGATTTAGATAGAATAATTATAAGTTCCAAGGACAATAAGTGTGGAGATATCAGTGAGTATTGAAGTGATTTCTGGAGCCAGGCAAGTCACAACTTTAAATAAGATGCTTTATATTGAGTTTGTTTGGAAGCGTGGTGGCATGGCTGAAGACCCCAAAGGGTGTGCAGCAGACAATGTCCTGGAAAGCATGGACGTGAGTGCGGCAGTAATTCAAAAAGAAAGAGAAACCCGTGGGATGAAGCTGTGCTAAGAAGCTGTGCTGAATAGGTGACATAGTCAGACCCATGGCATGGGCTCCTTTTTCCATTGTCTGAATGGTAGTGAAGCAGTGTGTAATGGGAATAGCTCAGACCACTGTGGTTGGAATGGATCTTTGTGGTGGAGAGAACAGTGGGGTTTTGGAGCTGGAATCATGTTCAAGCAGAGAGAGAAGGCCATGGAGCGGAACATGTGGGGCTGGTGGGTGACATCAGCGCCATGTGGCCATGGCCATTTTAGGAGGCTGCAGCAGTAGGAATGCTAACAGTAGGGGTAATGGGAAGGGGTGTGTTTGTTGCAGGAATTTGGTGTTTCCATTTTAATTTGAAACAGAGGGCCGAGAGAAACGGCCATGGAGAGGGCTGCATGGGTTGCTGGGTAACATCAGCGCCACTTGTGCTCTGCCATTTTAGGAGGCCACAGCAAGGAGAAGGAGACCAACGGGGGTAATGGGAGACAAGAGAGAATAAATTATCGGCAAAGCCAGGGGGTTGCTAACCCAGGTGGATGAGATTTTTATTTGCCATTTGAGAAACAAAAGAAAAAGTGGCCCTCAGAATGACCCAGCATGTGGGGGCAGTGCCATGTGACATCCACTAGCTTGGAAGACACTGCATCGGGGGGGCAGAGAACAAGGGCTTGAAAGTAGGGGGAAAGCATGTCCTTGTGGGGACAGCTGTGGGAAGGGCCGGAGAGCCCAGCATGGGGAGAGGGAATTGTGGCTCGCAGCCTGCTTGTTTTCAGCAATTTTGTCAGTCTGGTTCTGGGTACGTAAGTGGGCCATGGGTGTTGTGGGGCATGACAGAGGGGACCAGGAAGAGACAAAGGGGGACGGGGTGTGTGGCATGGTGGCAGACACTCAGTGGTGAAGAACAGGGAAAAGAAGAAGGCAGAACATGTGGGTGGGACATAGGGAAATGATGGCACAAAGAGGGAAAGGGGGCCCCACCCCAACTCCTGGCCCCAACCTCACACGTGGATGAGGCACGAATGGACAATGGAGGCAATGGGAGTGGGGCCATGATTATTTCACAGGCAGGTGCTCTTAGAGAGGCACTAGGGCTCCTTCCTTGCCACGGGGGGATGAGGATTTGTATACCAGGTTCATTCCCAGAGGTCAGACAGGGCCTCATGTAGCAGCAAATGACAGAAGCAGGAAGAGGACTAGGAGATCCTGGCCCATGGCAGAATGTGAAGAGGGACCCGGGGTGGGGTAGGGGACCACATGGCATACTGGGCTTTGCTACATCGGGTGTGGATATTAATGGTATGTGTTGTGTTGTCTTCCCAGGTAATTCCAGCAAACATAGCTCTCAGGAAGAATAAGACTAGTAAAGAAGAATGCTACCAGGCAGTGATGGAGCTGGTATCAAAGGCCAACATGTTGTTGGAAAGTGCAGATCCGCGCAGTACTGGCAAGAGCAGGAAGTGGAAGGGGGTAAGGAGCCAGGAGAAGAGGACGAGAAGTTGCCCGGTGCACCTACGGTACCCTCACTGCCAGATCCTAGGACTGACCTGAGCTGTCCTGTACTTCCTGCAGTCCCGATGCCTGCCCTGGAGCCATCCCCAGTTCTGCCAACTGCCCCACTGCCTGGGCCCACAGGGCCACTGACACCAGTTACTTCTGTGCAGGTGGAGCCAGAAAACATTACTCCTGGACTGGTCAGCACCCAACCAGCCATGGTAGCCATTCCCAATCCACCACAAGGTAATAAGGGTATTACAATGGAAAGCAGTGTAAAAGAATATATGGAGCAAATGCTCAAAACAATGGGGGACTCAGGGTTGGGCAGTTTGATAAAACCCTAGAAGAAATAAAGAACAAAGAGAAAGAAGGAAGCAAAGTTGACAAGAGCGTGACTCTGACTGAGAACAGGGGAGGGGTGGAGATTTGGGGGGACCAAGGATCTGAATAGGGGACTATGTCCCATTAGCCACAAAAAAAAAAACTTGGAAAAGGGAATTTGTGGACATCTTCGTCCTTGTTAATGTTGACAATTTGGACAAATACGAGGAGAAAGAGAGCTTTGAAAAAAAGGACATGGCAGTATCGAAGGTCCTTTTAGGGAAACGGGAGGCAGGAAAATTGATGAAGGGGAAGACATGGGACAATTGGTCTACCGGATTTATTTGTTTTACAGCCATAGTAATAGAGAAAAAGACAGAACTGGCCACCTCCCTATTGACTTACTCATTATCATAAGGATCGCATACAAAAAAGGGGGCTTTAGTTGGGTGAAGTATGATGAGAAGTTTAGGAAATGAATGGCACATTTTGTGGATGCGATAGGGGATGTGCAGCAAATCGACCTATGGCTGGAGATATACATGGGGGGCTCCAGCTCTGATTGAGAGGGAGAGAAAAAAGAGGACGCCATGGCAAAATGTTGTTGGGCATACAACTAGCATTTTGCTCATGGCCAAAATGTCATTTCCCACATGCTTGCTCAAAGTGTAGGAGGAACCACTTGGCCTCAAAGGTCAGGTACAGCTGGAACAGAGGCCATAGTAGTCAGGAGGGATCTTATAATCAGTCCTTTTGAGGACAACAAACAGCATTTAGGGGGCAACAGTGGGGGAGGTGGAGACAGGATAGAGGAATGGGGAGTTGGGGTAGAGGAATGGGGGGCAGACCTCATACAGTAGGCAACAGGACATTTGAGGTCTAGAATGTTAGGTCGTTTCACTTGGCTCACATTCTCATAAGAGTGGATGTTCTGGTAAAAGGTTTAAGGTCCTATCTAGATAGAGGGGGTGGCCGACACATTGCTGAGAGGTTTTAGGGAGGGTTTCAAGCTGTGTTTTAATGGGGTCAGAAAGAAGACAAAGAATTTAAAGTCAGTTAAAGGGTGAGAACAGTTGCTGGAACAGAAGATTTGGAAGGAGATAGCAGTGGGCAGAGAGGAGGGCCCCTTTGAGCAACCACCCTTCCCAAATCTTAGGATCTCACCCCTTGGTCTGGTTATGAATAAATAGCCGGGGGAATTCCTTTCACACCACTTGTCTTATCTGAAGGGGGATTCTGTTGATGACCACATCAGGGATGAAGACAGCTGGGTGACATACGCCACTTTGGAGGAAGCAGTCCATTTGGTTAGGGCAATGGAGGGGGCATGGCTAGCAAAAACTGATGTAAAGGAGGCTTTCTGGTTGCTGCTGGGTCAACTGGCAGACTGGGATCTCCTAGGATTTCAGGTGGGGGGGCATATTACTTCAACAAGGCCATACCCATGGGCTGCTCTATTGCCTGTGTGACATTCAAAATCTTCAGCACAAGGTTACAGTGGATATTCAAGGAGAGATATGGACGTCAGGTGGTGATCCATTACTGGGATGACTTTCTGCTAATAGGACAGGGGAGGGACCAAACAGAGCAGATGTTGTGGTATTTTGAGAACAATTGCTTGAAGATAGGGGTGCCTTTGGTTCCAGAAAAGACAGAGGGGCCCAGCAGGAGTATTGAGTTCCTAGGCATCAAGATAGACATGGTTGAAGGCTTGTTTAGGCTGCCTGATGACAAGGTGAACAAGCTAAAGGCACTGTTGGACACAGTCAGGGGTCACCAAAGGGTACAGTTCCAAAAAGTCCAACAGCTTATGAGACACTTAAATTCTGCTTACAAAGCAATATCACTGTGCCACACATTTACACAGCACCTGGCAATGGCTACATGTGGGTCAAGAAGACTGCATCACTGGGTGGATATTAACAAAGGGGTTAAGGAAAATCTAGGGGCATAGGACATGTTTCTATGCACTTTCAATGGGAGGACCTTTTGGCAAGATGATTGGGTATTTAATACGGACCTAGAGTTATATACGGATGCGGTGGGGAGTATTGGTATGGGAGGATATTTTACAGGAAAAGGGTTTGCCTTGGCTTGACGCACCAAGTGGGCTCAAGCTGGACTGATGAAGGACATCACCTTTTTAGAGATATTCCCCATTTGGGTGGCCATGGAAGCATGGGGGGGGGGAGTTTCAGGAATCAGAAAGTCACTTTCTAGAGTGAAAATAGGGCAGTGGTGGACATGTTGAAAAACAGGGGGCCATGTCCACAAGTGTCATATAAGTCCTCAGGCAGCTAGTTCTGGGGGGCATCACTAAACCTGTCATTTAGGACTAGGCATATAGATGGCACAGACAATGAGATAGCTGACTGCCTCTCCCACCTGCAGATGGACAAGTTCCGTGCCATCGCACCTGGAGCAGAGCCAAAGCAGACACCAGTTCCAGATTATATCAGGAGGATTGGGTTGGGGGAGCTGAAAATTTGTTTCAGAACTCCTGGTCCCCCATGACCCTGAAAGCCTATGAAACCTCCTGGAAGGCTTTCCAAGGTTTCCAAGCACAGACTGGCAGCAAGGTAAATGGGGTTGTGATGGGGGCAGGTTGCACAATTCATTCTGGTGGAGTGAAAGAACCGTCTGGCCCATGCAATCATGGGGGTACATTTGGCAGCAATCAGCCAAGTGTGCATTTTGAGGGGATGGGAAGATCCCACAAAACTGAATATCATAAAGCACATGATGCAGGGTTGGTTATAGGAGACTGGAAGGGTTAGGGAGAAGAGAAATCCCATAATGGAGGGGCGGTAGGGAAGATTAGTGGGAGCCCTACATCTTGTTTGCAGTTGCCATAGCAAGGCAGTGCTGTTGCAGGCAATTTTCACCACCGTGTGTAGTGGGGCCTTCCGGGTCACTGAGGTAGTAGGGCATGGCAGGATGGAGCCACAGGATATCCTGTGATGGGAGGACATTACATGGTCTGGGGAGGGGGTGTCCATATTGGTAAGGAGGTCCAAAACTGACCACTTTGGAAAAGGGGCTCAAGTGGAACTGAGGTACAGCAGACAAGTATCCATCTGCTTGGTGGTAGCCCTGCATGCATACATGGCTGGGTGCACTCAGGGAGGGAGCTCCCTACTGTTTGTACAGAGGGCTGGGGTGTGCCTTGGGGTCATGGGCCCTAACTCTCACCCCATTTTCCTATACTGTACTATGTCACTTTCCTTACAGAAGGAATGGTGTGAGCGTTAGGGCCCATGACTCTAAGGCACACCACAACACTTTTTGGTGTGTGGAGGGCGAGGAGGTCTTGCAGTTGCAGGGTTGGGGGAGGTGGGGCCATTGACCCTAAGGCACACCCCAATGCTTGTTGGTGTATGGAGGAGGGTGGGTGGGTGCGGTTTCAATGATAGAGTCTGGTGGAGAGGGATGTAACAGTTGTAAACCCTAACATCCAATTTCCTAACCTGTATCACTTTAGTTGAAGACCTATGTCTAGAATCCTAACTTTGTTTAAAACAAAATTTTTGTTTATGTATATATGTTTCACTTCATGGATGCCACTTGTGATGTTCATTTACTAAATTAATGAAACCTTTGGAAACAAGAAACTGTAAAAAGAGTGGAAGACACTTTTCAAAGAAACTTAAAAGCATTTTATGTACTGTAATTCAAAACTAAACTATAAACACTTATGAAACAAGTCGTCTCACAAATTGGGCATTCTTGGAAGGAGGCATTAAATACAAGTTTTGAAACTGTGGTCTTTTATCTAGATAAGTTTATCATTTTGATAAACTTTACCTTAACTTTCCTCAGTTAGTAGATACAACTGCCCCTATCAACCATGCTTGGGCCTTCAGTTTTCAGAATTCTGCCCGCTTCCCTGACTGACACAAGGTAGCTGCAGTGACTACACTGTGTATTTTTAGGCTCTGCACAATAGATCACAAGCCTTCCCCTGTGTGGTTACCTAGCAAACTGCAGCAACAGGTATAGAGAATGGGACTGGGATGTTTATGTGAAGATCAGCATGGTACTGAGCCACAGGGCTATGCTCAGTCACCTCCCTACCTCCATACTAGTGCTGTGGGGAATTTTCAAATTCCAGCAAAATGGAATTCCATGGAATTTTCAGAATTCCACCAAAATTCTGCCAAATTCCGCTGGAAACAGAATGGCAGAATTTCACAGTATAAAATAATTGAGAAATGATTTTCCATGGAAAAAAGACTATTCTATAGTATGTTATTCCGCGGATCTCAATATTTTCTGTGGAAATTATTGTGATATAATTTTTTGTGGAAAAATAAAGGTTCTGCAGAATATTATTCTGCAGATCACAGTAGGTGGAACTCCACAGATGAAAAACAGAAATTCCAATGGAAATTCCACTGGCAGAACGGTCATTCTGCACTAATTCTGCCAGTAGAATTCCTCATTCTGCACAGCACTATGCCATACCCCCAGAGGAAAGCCACTGCAATACAAAGCTCAGTAAAACTACTAAAAGCAGTTTGGTGGTCCCAGCATTTCAAAGCAGAAGACATATTCTGGTGGGAGAGGGATTAGGTGGTGTACAATTGGTTCCACTGGGCTGAAAAGATAGATAGATAGATAGATAGACAGATAGATAGATAGATAGATAGATAGATAGATAGATAGATAGACAGACAGACAGACAGACATACAGACAGATAATGGATAGATAAAATCTTGATTTTTATACCAGTAACATGTCATTAGGGAAAGATATTCCTGCTTACAAGACAATCCTGTGTGTGGACAAATCAGTTTAATTAAAATACAAAATACTTTACAAGATACATTACAAATTACACATCAGAGTAAACATTGCACATGGCAATTACAAACTTTGTAGAAGCTACATCTATTACACATAACAATTACAAACACTGGAGAAGCAGCATATGAGACTCTTACACTTAACAAATCTTGGAGATGCCTCATCTATTACACATAACAATTTCAAACATAGCCAGCCCTGTGGTGCTTCAAGTTGAGGCGCTGGTCACTGCTCCTCTCGCTAAGCCAGCTACCTGGATTCAGAAACAAGCGTGGACCATTGGAGGTCAGCAGGAATGAGAGAGGACTGAGTGTCCAGAGGACTGTTCTCCTGTCTCGGGGGAGGGATGGTCATCATCTAACTCATTGACTGCCATCTAGTGATGGCCAAAGGGCAGTACAGTTTGGGAGGTACATACTGACAGCTTTATGTAGGAAGGGGAGGTGGGAGAGAGAGAGAGAGAAAATGGTGGAGGAGGAGCTGGCAAGCTGCATGATGGCCTGTCATGTCCCTGAAGGTCACCCCTGGCTTCTGGATTATGCTCTGGGGGAGGGAGATATCCAGCATCCTCCTCCTCCCTGACCCTGCAGCAGGGGGTAAGCTGTGGAGGAACATACAGGGGTCAGCAAAAGTGTGGACATGTGGACCGGAGAGTGGGTCCCTCTGAAGGAGGGCCACAGCTGCCTATCAGGGCTCCAGGAGCATAAAGATATGATAGACAAAATCAATCACAAATGTTGAAGAAGCAGCTTTCCATTGCAGTAGCAAAAGCGAAGGAAGATAGAGCAGTACATACAGAAGATGGCAGTTTGTTCCAAAATAAAGCAGCCTGAAGTTCTAGTGAGAGGTCAACAATATGCAGTTGACCACAGCAGGATAAACAAAATATAAGCAAGAACATAATAGAGGGATCGGGAGCTATATTTTAAAAGGGAGCTGGGGCCTGCTATTCAAAACTCTGCATAGGCACAAACTGGGCTTTGCACAGAAGTGCAATATTGAAAAGCTCAGTTAGCATTGGTAAACTTAGTTTGCATTCAGGCACAGGACAGAGGAGGGTGCAACATAACTGAAGGGGTAGGGATCTGAATATTGGCACAGTCCAATATTCAGAATAAGTGCACTGCACAAGGCCATTTTGTCCAGTCCCCTTGCTCAGCACACGTATCTCTGAATGAATCCCAGACTTACTCCCATGCAACCCTAGCAGTTTGTGGAGAAAGAGTGGCACCCCTACACCCCAACACAGCTGTCCCTGGTGGTCCAGTGGTCCCTTCCTTCTACCCATTCTCCGATTGCCATCTCCTGAATACATTCAAAGTTCCCTGGTAGTCTAGTGGTCCCTTCCTTTCCTGGTTTTCCAATTGCCATCCCATTAATAAATGTAATGGTCTCTGGTAATCTAGTGCTCTCTCCCTCCCTAATTGCCTTCCCATCAAATGAACAAGGCACATATCCCTAGTGGTCTAGTGCACCCCCACCCTGTTAAATAGTGATCTACCACCCCACTTAGCCCCATCCCAACCTCAGCTGGTTACCAGCACAGTTCTTCTCTCACAGCTGCAGCTGACCACTGACTTAACTGTGAATGATCATGTATGGTATACAGTAAGTGCTCATTCACAGCTCAGTCATCAGCCAGCCAGGCTGGTGAGATGAGGGTTGTGCTGGTTGTCGGTTGGGTTTGGAATGGGGAGTGGTGTTGTGGGTCACTTCCTACCAGGTTGGTGGGATGGGAGTGAACTAGACCACTAGGGATATGTGCCTTGTACATTTTTTTTATATAGATTTTTATGGGGTTTTCTTGGGTTTTCTCCTGTACCTCCCCCCCTGCACATGGCCATACATTTGCATGGAGGCACGCACACTCACACCGGATGCCAGCTTAGCCCTTTCCTCAAAACTGTACTGCTGCCCTGTCTGCCTACATTACCCCAACGGACCTCCACCTGCTGGGGAAGGGACTGTGGGAGGGTCGACAAACCATCACCTTACCACCAGGAGAGGAGAGCAGCCTAACAGCAACATCAACCCCACTCCTTCTACCCCCCATGCTGACACCCAGATGACCTGAGGTCATTCCTGAACCCAGATCACCAGCACACCACAAGGTGTGGCATCCAGCACCTCAACCCTCTGCACCACTGGACCGGCATGCATTGTACATTTTAAAAGAATGCAATTCAGGAGGGTCCACTAGACTACCAGGAAACTATATTTATTAACAGGATGGTGATCAGAGTAAGGGGAAGGGGAGGGAATCACTAGACTAAAAGGGAACATTAATTAACAGGATGGAGATTGGAGACTGGGAAGGGGGAGTGACTACTAGATAACCAGGGACCATTACATTTATTAATGGTACAGTAACTGCAGAACAGAGAGGGAGAGGGGCCACTCGACTACCAGGGAACATTAAATGTATTCAGGGGATGGTGGTCCAACAATGTGGAGTGGTTGAGACCATTAGACTAACAGGAAACATTAAATTTATTAATGGGGTTGCAATCAAAGAATGGAAAGAGGCAGGGATCATTAAACTACCACAGACTATTACATTTATTAATAGGATGGAGAACGAGGCAGGGATGGACCTCTAGACTATGAGGGGACATTAAATGTATTCAGGGGATGGTGGTCAGAGAATGGGAAGTGGGTGGGACCATTAAACTAACAGGAACATTAAATTTCTTAATTGGGTTGTGATCAAAGAATGGGAAGAGGAAAGGACCATTAAACTACCATGGACTATTACATTAATTAACAGGATGGAGAAGGGGGAGGACCTCAAGACTACGAGGGAACATTAAATGTATTCAGGGAATGTCAGTCATAGAATAGGGAGAAGGAGGGATCACTAAACTAACAGGGAACATTATATTTATTAACAGGATGGTGAACAGAGAATGGAAGGGGGAGGGACAACTAGATTATCAGGGACCATTACATTTATTAATGGTATGGCAATCGGAGACTTGAGGGGGGACCACTAAACTATCAGGGAACAATAAATGTTTTCAGAGGATGGAGTTTAGAGAATGAAGAAGAGAGAGGGGCCGCTAGACTACCAGGGACCATTACATTTATTAATGGGACAGTGATCAGAGAATGAGAAGGGGCAAAGGACCATTAGATTACCAGGGAAATTGATATTTATTTACAGGATGGTGATCAGAGAATGGGAGGGGGGGGCACTAGACCACTAGGTCCATTACATTTATTGCTGAGCTGGTGAATGGAGACTGGAGAGGAGGGAGGGACCACTGAGCTCCCAGGGAAATGTATATTTATTAACAGAATGACATTCAGAGAACAGGGAGGGACCTTTAGACTACCAGCGAACATTAAATTATTCAGGGGATGGCAATCAAAGAACAGGGAGGAAGTGACCAATAGACTACCAGGAAATGTATATTTATTAATGGGATTATGATCAGAGAATGGGGAGGTACCATTAGTCTACCCTGGACCATTACATTTATTAATTGGAGGGGGAACGGAGAACAGAGAGGGTGGAGGGACCACTGGACTACCAGGGAACAATAAATGTATTCAGGGAATGGTGATCAGAGAACGGGGAGGGGACAGGAGCCACTACACTACCAAAGAAATTTAAAATTATAAAGGAATGGCAATCTGCTGGGGGGTGCCACTAGCACCAGGGATAGCTAACAGAAAATGGGCAATCCTGGGTTGGAGGCATGGTAGTGTTGTCTCGCTCCCTTTGCAAATGGGCCCATAATTGCATGCAAATGGCCCCTTAGAGCCTTGCATGCCCAATGGACTCATTTGCAGAGGTCCATTTGAATATGTTTATTTTTTTGCCAGCTTACAAGCCATTGTGCCACACTATTGTGGGGGCTGTGTCTGCCTTGCACTAGTTGGCCTAGCAGTGGGTCTCACTGGCCATATATTTAGTGGAATAGCGCTGGTGCACTATTCCACTGAATATTGCAGTTTTGGACACCTGGGAAACTGTTGGGAGCAGCACAAGGTTTTGCCCTCTGCTTTGCCCAGATTTGAATATAGGGCCCCTGTCGTCTACTCATAGTTTAACTGCAGTCTTACATCTGCATCTAGACCATGTTTGAGATGGTCTGAAATATCTGGATGGCTGACCTGGTATTAAAACTTACCAACCAAAATAGAATGCATGTCATATTCCTGGTTGAAAATTCAGGCTCTGAAGCTTCTTTTGAAATGCCATTTTGGATAAAGTTGTGGACAGAAATCCTAGCTGAGGCTGATAGACGATGTAATTGTGTCTGTGGTCCACACTTGAAAATCTGGCCCTGAGTCTCTTAAAAATGCACTTTATGTTTGAGCAAATCAAGCCCGTTAGAGAATTCAAAGGTAACTATCATGCCTGTAACTTACCAGATGCTTCCCTCAGAGTCGCTGTTACCAAAAGCGCTAAAGGAACCATCCGTGCGTTTGTAGAGGAGTTCCCTCACGTATCCTGTGAAATATCAGAATAGTCATTAGATGTTGTATCGGTCAAATTGTCATCTACATATTCATTCATTCATTTACTTAGTTTTCTTTCCATTTCTATCAACTGAACTGCGTCCAAAACTTTTTTTTTTACTCTCATAGGTCTGTCATAATGAAGGCAACATGTCAGATGCTTCAGCTTGCTGTGGGTCATGATTGAGGTAACTTGATACTGCAACTCCCTGTATACGTAAGATACTGCAACAACTGGGTGCTATGATATTGACTAATGGCAAGTGCAGTGCCATCTAGATGAAATACGCTGCAACAGCTCAGTTCTATAGAGTTGAGGAATTGTAACCAGGGGTTCATTTGTTAAGAACCCAATAGGAACTTAATCAGTTGCCCCTCATCCAAAATTGCTTGATCATTCTTGCACCTCTAACACCTTTTCTATCATGAATGCCATTGAGGAGATCAAGCTCCAAGAGATTGGGTAGATTTTGTGAAATGTACCTGAAATACCATAAGTTTTTGCAATTGCGAGTTTTGTCCAGTATAGATGTAATTTTGTTCATTTTTTGACACAAATTTTGAACTCTGGTAGGTCATTCAGTAGAACCTGTAACATGTTTGAATATACGTCTGCTTTGAAAATAGCAGCAGACAGCTAAACTATATGCAACTCGTAACTGAATCCACTTTCTTTCCCCAAATTGTAACTTTTTGTCACAAATGGACACCATTTCTGAAATAGCAGCAGAGCTGACTGGACACATGTAGATACAGGCAGACACAGGCATAGCTAGCATTTCCATCTGAGTCCAACATGTTTGGAAATCTGCCTGAGAGATGGTATGGAAAGTCTTCCCTATTTATTGTCCTACTTTAAATTCTTCAATTCTAAGGCATCCCAAGAACCCGTAGCATCTTTCCCAACTTTTGCATTTTACTGCCTCTGTGTACATATGCCATTGTTTTTTAAACTCAGAGACAGTTTTAGTATTATATGCACCCATATAAGAATGTACATTCTTGTGGAAGAATAACATACCCTGTGAAGTGAGGCACAAGGCAAAGCCAATACGTTACACACTAGACAAGTGCATGCATCATAAATTTATGCATACACCATGGAGTGCCTTGAGATTATAATATAGCACTCCTGAATTTTAGTAATTTTATTAACTGGAGTGCCTAATTGCACATATTTTTATTTTAAAAATTGAAGAGATTTGGAAACATTCTAACCTATATCGTTGTCCTGGATTATAACATGGATAAGGAAATTCTGCATTTTGATTGGACAAAATCTTTTTCTAGATGTTTTGATGTTTGAAGACTCAATAGACAAAACACAGTCCCTGCTAAGCAGGACACAAAACTTGCAAAACTCCTTGTGCCAATCTTTACATGAACTAAAAATAGCCACAATTATACACTTCCAGGGATGAAAAACCACTAGGTCTTCAGCCTCATGCCTAGCAATGCAATCTACACACAACCTAGTACAACCGATGCCCTGTCATATCATGTTGCTTAAATAATGTACTGCCATGTGATTAGATTCTACCAGTCAAAGCACAGCATTTCCCCAAGCCATCTTCATAATCCAGAAATTTGAGTAACAATTGTCAGACATTTTAAATCTTGAAAACTGGACGGGATTATGTTTTTCACTATAATTCAGTGACACTAATAATGGAAATTTAGACTTTCTGTTCAATCTCCCATCTACTGGGGAATTTCCCATTAGCTGATGCATTCAGTATTCTGGGGTGCCAGGTTTAATTCCTAGCAAAGATCTATTCATGATGTCTGCTCCACCACTAAACTGTAACTGTCACACTTAAAAAAAAATAGTATAAACTGCTAACCGTTTAGCAGAAACATGATGCCAGTTGCTTTTGTTTCTTCCTTTAGCTGACTGGATGCATTCAGGTAAATCAAGATGCTGATATCGACAGATAACCCCAACATATTTTGTTCTCCACATCCGTATGGCATAGCAAGAAGATTTTCAAGGTTCTGCATTGCTGTCCCCAAAATGTCCCCTGGGGGAATGCAAAAAAATAAGTGTCATGACCACTTACATTCAGAAAGAACACTGAATGTGAAGAGCTTCAGAGAAATAAGTATAAGATCAAAAAGCCAATTAGCAGCTTAGTTGGGGAGGGAGAGGGAGCTAAATGGAGATAGTAGTGATGTCTGCAACTTTCAAATGCTAGAGAAATGGAATTCAGGAAAATACCACAAAATTCTACCTGTGATGGAATCCTGAAATTTCAAAATCAGAATGCATTTAATTTCATTTATTTAAGGTTAGACCCACTGAGCAAAGCTCATTTGTGAGGTGGACCCATTTTGCTAAAACAATACCAGGTTACACATAATTTATACCTAAATACAAAACAAAGAAATAAATCAAATAATAAAATAGGAAAGGAATTTAGGAACCACAGCATACGGAAGCAGTATGAGATTCATCAGCTAATTGCATGTGATACAAGTGAGATTAGTTATCTAACAGATTGTCTATGTGGAGTGTTCTGTAAAGGAAAAAATAATGCTTCAAAATGAGAGTGGGTGAACGTGTAAGAGTCATGGACGGGGTGATGTCACCTTTGCAACAGCTGCACATATCACAACTTTGCAAAATCAAGGGGAACACTGATTTTAAGTTTTGTACTGTCGATAGAGTGAATCCAAAACCCAGTGTTGGGGAGGGGGGTGTAACTATAACAGACTTGTTTTAAAGAGAGAGGCTTAACACAGTGGTTTAAACTATGATTTGGACAGCAGTAGGCATATGCCCATGACTGTTGTCTACACTGCTCAGTGGTAATAACTCCTGAGGTTACCTTCCTGTATAAATCTGTCTTACCTTGATTTAAAAATAGAAAATTAGGTGCATACACCATATCTCCTGGCAACTAGTTCCATAGTCTGGTTGTTCTGTGGACAAAAACATATTTCCTGAGCTCAGTTCTAGGGATATCATCTAATAGTTGACATTTGTGTCCCCTCAAATCATGATTGTATTCCATGTACCCAAGTCCCACATTATTCATTAACTCAGTGACCTCAAGTAATCTGAACATGTATAAGAGGTCCCCTCATAATTTGTTTACACTCAAAGTCCATGAACCCAAATCATTAAGTCTTTCCTTGTATGATTTTGCCCTACAGTGGGGAATTAGCTTGGTGACTCTATGCTGAATTATCTCCAATGCATTCAATGTGAAGATTGCATCCCTAGATAAAGGCTCAAAAACTGAGAGCAATCGTCCAGGTGAGGCCCAATTAAGCAATAAGGCATGACAGGGTGTGGTATATCATAGGAGATCATCACACCTCAGGTGTTTGAGCATGAGGCCACAGGGCGAGTGTGTCCAATCATCTGAGAAGTGACAATATCCCATGATATACCACACCCTAGAGTGCCTCATTGCTATTTTGAGCTGGATTTAAAGTTTATTAAAAAAAATAAATAAAATGAGTTAAAAATGTTTTATTTGTTAGTGTAGGAGTACTACTTAAGAAAATAGTTATTTTAGGGATGTGGTCAGGAGGCAGCACTGTTTTTCTTTGAGCTAACAGAACAGGTAGTTGTTTTGTGACCATGTGAAGTCTCTGCCTTCCTCATCCCAGATGTGAACTGTGGTGCCCTTATCTTGGCTTCTCTCTCTTCCTATTTTGAGAAGTAATGGCGTTGGAGTACTGAGTTTCAAGATAATTTGGTTTGGGAACATGTACATTTGGAAGCAGCAGGACTGAATCTGAGGAGTTTGGTAAGTGCAGCAAGAGGTACCATTTTGAAATGTGCATGTGGTTGCCTGTGAAAGATTGTGACAGTCATGGAGGAGGATTCTGCAGTGTGGCTACATAGAAACATAGAAGTTGACGGCAGATAAGGACCGCAAGGCCCATCCAGTCTGCCCATTTCTTTTTCTACCTTATAAATGTGCCATCGGCCTTTGCTCTGTCAGTGACCTATCTATTCATAGTCATTTGTATTGCTCCCTTATGCCTATCCCATGCCTGTTTGAAGCCCTGTACTGTATTCATAGCCACCACTTCTTGTGGTAAGCTATTCCATGCATCTACCACCCTTTCTGTGAAAAAGAATTTCTCACATTCCCCTTAATCGGCCTCCCTCTAATCTCATGCTGTGTCCTCTTGTCCTGCTATTTTTCTTATATTTAAACGTGTTAGACTCTTTCACCTTGTTTATGCCCTTAAGGTGTTTAAATGTCTCGATCATATCACCTCTCTCCTCCTTTGCTCAAGGGTATACATATTGAGCTCCATTAATCTGTCCTCATATGTCTTCTGATGCAGTCCCTGCACCATTTTGGTTGCCCTTCTCTGGACTGCCTCAATTTGGTTGATGTCCTTGTGAAGGTGTGGCCTCCAATACTGCACAGTACTCCAGATGGGGCTAACCAATGTCTTGTACAGAGGGATTATTACCTCCTCTTACGACTTCAGGATACCCTACTAATACACCTAACACCCCTTAGCCTTACCTACTGCTTTAGAGGTCTGCTTGATGATTTTAGGTCATCAGTGATGATGATGCCCAAGTCTTTCTTCCTTTGTGACTGCTAGCAACTCCCTCCCAGCCTATAAGTGGCTTCAGGTTTCTTCCCTATGTGCATGATTTTGCACTTCTTTGCATTAAATCCCAGTTGCCACTCTTCTGACCATTTTGCTAGTTTATCCAGATCTCTTCTCATTCTGCCCACCCCATCTGGATCATCTACTCTGTTGCAGATCTTGGTGTCATCTGCAAACAGACAAGCCTTACCCTCTAGTCCATCTGCGAGGTCACTAATGAAGATGTTGAATAGGACTGGCCCCAGGACTGATCCCTGAGGTACCCCACTTGTGACTTGCATCTCTTCTTACTGTATACCATTTACCACCACTCTCTGTTTTCTGCCAGTCAACCAGTTTGCCACCCAGTTGACCAACTTCTGACCCACCCCGAGCCTACCTAGCTTATTTATCAATCTTCTATGTGGAACAGTGTCAAAAGCTTTGCTGAAGTCAAGGTAGGTGACATCAACTGCTTCCCCTTGGTCCACCACTCTGGTTACCCAGTCAAAGAAATCTATGAGATTAGTTTGACAGGACCTTCCTTTTGTAAACCCATGCTGTCTTGGATCCTGTGCCCTATGGATTCCAGGTGTTGCACTATCCTTTCCTTAAGGAGTGCCTCCATAATCTTGCCCACTACTGAGGTAAGACTGACTGGTCTGTAGTTCCCTGCCTCCTCCCTGCTACCAATCTTGTGGAGTGGGATCACATGAGCCCTTCTCCAGTCTTCTGGGACCTCTCCTGTGCTCAGAGACTCACTAAACAATTCTGCTAATGGCTCTGCTAGTTCCTCCTTTAGCTCCTTAAGTACCCTGGGATGTATGCCATCAGGTCCCATTGCCTTATCCACCCTGAGCTTAGCAAGCTCTTGTAGGACCCTTTCTTTTGTGAAGGGAGTAGTGCTCACCTCCCTCCCTCCTGTGTCCATAATGTTGAGCTGTGGGCCCTGCCCTACCTTCTCTTCACTAAATACTGAGCAAAAGTATCTATTTAGGATAGATGCCTTTACAGGGTCCTCCTCCTCACATGCTCCCTTTTCTTCATTAAGCTTAGCAATACCCCCTCTGGACTTTCTCCTTTCACTAATGTATCTATAGAAAGTCTTGTCACCTTCTTTTACTGTTCGTGCTAGTGTTTCCTCAGTTTGGGACTTTGCCTGCCTTACTGCCTTACCTGCTTCCCTTAGGGCAGTTTGGTATGCCTCCTATCTTCATCCCGCTGTGTTCCTTATATTTCCTGAAGGCCAGCCTTTGGCTCTGACCTTTCTGCTACTGTATTTGAGAACCAAAGTGGTTTCCTTCTTCTTTGCACTTCCTTTTCTGTCTAACACAATGGGATGTTGCTTCAAGTATTGTATCCTTAATGCTTGCCCACTTTGCCTGTACCTCTCACCTGTGTTTCTTTTGCCAGGGCTAGCTTAACTCTGTTGGCCATCTTATCAAAGTCAGCTCCTCTGAAGTCCCATATTTTGCCTTGAATGGGATGATTTAGATGTAGTAGCCAAATTGAACCATACCATGTGATGGTCACTGGCCCCCAGGTGACCTTCTACCTGGAGATCTGTGATCCCTTCTTTGTTAGTCAGTACTAGATCTAGGATAGCCCTGTCTCTTGTGGGTTGCTGTACCAGTTGTTTGAGGCCCTTCCCCTGCTGGGAATCCACTATGAGTCTAGTTCTGCTGTTTGTTTATTTAACACAGTATTTATTTGCCTGTTTTTTCATTTACTTTGTGTAGCACAGAATCTGCATTTGAGTTTAACAGGTGGTATAATGAGTTTGGTTTCATTTTTGTGTTTTGCGGTGTCACTGATCGTGAGTTTAGACATGCTGATTAGGTGCTGAATTGTACAGCGTGAGTGTTTCATAGTAAGCCCAACTTTCATGGAGAGCTCTGTGTGTATTATTTATTTTCTTTAGCAGGGGGCCATCTCGAGGTTTGACTTTGTTCTGCAGTAAGCAATGTGGAAAATTGCGGTCAGAGGAGTTTGTTTGTGAATGAGAAGGCTGGTGACCAAAGGTTTTCTGAAGCCATGATGGTGTAGCTCGATATCATCATGGCTTCAAGAACGTGTCAGCCAAGCAGCGATGCCCATTTACGATCCCCAGTTCATAACACAGGATTTGTATATGGACAGTAAAACTGATTCAGAATTAAATAAAAAAGGATTCTCTCACACAGATAATTAAATGATTAGTCTTACTGATTACCTGACTACATTGATTGCACTTTGGATCCTAAACCTTGGTGTATTCAGGAAACCAAGCTTGAACATGGGTTCTGAGTTAAATCCTTTTTGAAAGAGTAATGGTTTCATGTTTCGACAATGACACATTTTAAAAGTGAATTATCTGCTATTCAATATTATGCAATGGCAAGAAAAATCCCTCTTTACTAATTGGTCAGTGGGTGCATGGAACAGTGATGTTATTTCATGATAACATCATTGTATTAAGTCCAGGCACCCAGCTGACTATATAATATATAAATTATCCCTACTATTTACTCATGAACGGAGCAGACATTCACAGTTTAACCCAGCATTCTCCTCAAAAAGCCAAGCATCAGATCCCATTCACAACCCAGTTTCGTCCCCTCAAGTATTGTTCTCCCCCCAAAACAAAACTGAAGCTGTGACTTCTATTGTTCGCTTAAAAAAAAAAACAGTGTGCTGTCACACTATCGACAAGGGCACGGCTTCAGTTTTCAGTTTGCTGATTTACAAATAAATCGACACATAACCTGGATGAAAGACAAAGTACTTTCCACCATAGAGTTTAAAAGCCACTGACATACATCCTCTGTTCTCATCCTAATCCTCTGTACTCACCAGGGGAAACAAAAGAAAGCCATGAAAGCAAGTGGCTTTTCCACCTCCTGTCTGCCACAGTTGTCTTTTCAGCATGTGCAGTTTACAACCATGTTTTACAATTGCCAAGTGGCTCTTCAACCACACAAAGTTAATTTTCACTGCAAAAAAAAAACTCAAAACATGAAACATAGCCCGATTTAACAGACAGGCTACCAGTAGTGGTGATGGTGGTGGGAGAGGGGATTGATAAAGATCACATTAACACGCAGGACACAGAACACAAACTGGGCAGCCAAGATCATTCAGACTGCACCTCCACCTAATGGTGAAATGTATTCTTCACTTTTTTTGTAACAGTATACCTCCACACACAAAAATCAAACATAAAACACATTAAATATGTTTTTCTATTCTTTTTCTTTTTTTATTAACAAACAAGTCATTGTATAATAGCAATACGGCACTCCAGGGGGTGTGTTATTGTGTAATAACATCACTCCTGGGGTGGTGAAAACACTCGACTTCACCTTTAGCTTCAACTCACCTCAGGAGTGATGTTATTACCCATTAGAAAAGGGGCAAGATTTTTCAAGTTCTCTGATTGGCTGATGGGCACTACGGGGGGGGGGGTATATTAACCTCCGATAGATGCTCACTTTATTTATATTAATATTTATGGGCACCCTGAATTTTCAGCATCAACAGCCACCATTTTTACCTCCCGCTTAGCGTTACCGAGAGAGTTGGGGAGCGAGTTTGTGGCAGGAAAATCCCCTCAGAAACCCCCCATCTTTCAATAATTTTAATAGCAGCCACACATGTAAAAAAGAAAAAAAAAAAGCTTCACATCGCTGGCAGTGCAGCTTTCAAAATGACAGTGCATGTCTCCTTACAGCACCGAAACTCACTTGTGCTGCTTACCCGCGCTGCTTGCTTCTCACTGACCCTGACACAGTCTCTTTTCCACCACCAAACTACAAAAATCAAACCCACAACAGAAGCCTTTACATATTAAAAAAATGCAGAGTACCTGCTTTTTTGTCTAGATACCACCTGACATCTGTGTCCCCCAGTCGCGTATGAGACAACACTGCAACATTCTGATTCCACAACTCAGCCACTAGCTAACTGCTCACAATCTAGCTGGCAAACTCATGGTTTGGGGGGGGGGGTTAAACTAACAATTTCCCTGGTACCACTTTGAAAAAGTGACACTCCTACAAACAAAACATATTTCACAAATGGCAGCACCCTCTAGTGGCACTAAACCAGTAAGCCACTAAAGGGACTGTTTCACATAACCTGATAGTTCTTTGCATTTTCAGTAATATTTTACACTGTTTTTGTATTAAATTATTATATATAAAAAATATATAGCCTATTTTAAGCGTAATAATACCCTCCAGGTGGGCGGTATTGGGCAATACTGGACCTTCCAGGGGCCATAAGGCCCTCCGCCTGAGGCGTCAGGCCTCATTACGCCCCTGGGCAGTCCGGTATTGCCCAATACCACCCACCCTGGAGGGTATTATTGCTTGCATAACACACACCCTGTCGTGCCTTATTGCTTAATTAAAGTATGAGGGGAGAATATGCTGTTTAAACTGTGATATTTAATACCACTGTATCATTTTAAAAATAGTGATTGGTAATGAGTTATTTTAATACTAGATATACTGTAGGGTATTTTTGTATAATAATATAAATTGTATTTTGTATTTGAGTTATGGATTTCCATTAAATGCCACTTTACTCTGTAATTCTCCCATAAATCTGTATCTACACCAGAGATGCAGGAAAATTTTATTTTGCCAGTGAAACTATGGCGAAATCACATTTTATACAGTGAAACATTTTATGTAATTATGGCCATTCTGTGAAATTTTGCTGCCAATTTCACCTTGAATTTAGCCTGCGCTTCTGAGGCAACGTTAGGAGAAACTGGGCTTTTCACTCTGCTGGTGGTTACATGGTTGAGTCTAAACAGGTAGTGAGTCATTTCTTGTGCTATGTATCTTGAGGACGCAGGCAGCATTTATACTCCTCATGATTGCAGAGTGCACTTTTACAAATAAACTCTTAATTTGTGCTATTTGTTTCCTAACTTTTTCTTGTTTGTCTTTGTCCTAGTTCATATTTTAGTACCGGGTGAGTGTGTGTTTGTGTGTGGTTGTGTGAGAGTGTGTGTGTGATTCCCCCCACACTCTCTCAGAGTCTCCATCTCTGCTTCTTTTTTTTTTTTAATTGGTGGTGTTTGTGTATTGTGGACGTAATGGAGAAGGGTGAAGACAGTGGGGCACCTGTACATACATTTCAGCTAACCATTACAAATGAAATGCCACAGCAGGAGGCTTTAAGATCCAGCACCAGCACCAATGAGCAAACTGTGTCCTCTCCCGTCCCCTGCAGCAGAAGGTGACCGGAGCAGCTGGAGACAGTACCCCCTTCCCAGAACCAGGAGTATACTGTTCCTCCACCCAGTCAGCAGGTGACCGTACCCCTCCCAAGCAGCTGGAGGAGCCAGTGACTGGGGTATTATCTGTGGACCCCCTATGGCCCCATCATCCCCAAAGTGCTCCTATCTGGGATGTTTTTCAATGCAATGTCAGAAGGTGACCCAGTGGTCACTTGCAACTTATGCAGGCAGGAAGTGTGTCAAGGAAAGTGTGTATCCCACTTTGGGACAACCAGCCAATGAAGCCACATGGTGCATGACTACCTGATCCAATGGTATATCATAGGAGATCATCACACCTCAGGTTGAAGGGGATGAGCAGGAGGGAGGCATGGCTGGACCAGTTAAACATCCTTGCTGTATTCACTGTACCAAAAAGCAGCAGCAGTCAGTAACATCAAGATCCCTCTAGGTCCCCCCTGTCCAAAGCCAGTGGCTCAGGCAGCCCCAATCCTGCCAGCAGTGCCAGTGACACATGCTGATTTATCAGTTGTCCTGTCTGAAGTACAGCACCTCTGCCAGGAGTTAATTTATTTCTGACAGGAATTTAGTGATGCCCAGAGGGAGGTTTCCAAACTGCAGTGTGGTATTGACAAAACCATGGGCATCCTGTCTGAACTCCATGGCAGCCCCACTGGCACTTAATGTAGCAGCAGAAATGAATATGTCTTTTTTGTTTTCATTTTTCTATCTTCCATTCTGTTGTTTGTACATTCCCTCTATAAAAACTATTCTGTCCTCGTTCATGTACTTCCATTTCTTAAGTCCTCTTGTTTCTTTACTCTGCATGTAAAACAATTTTGTTAACCATTGCTGTAGTGTTTGTTGCTGTCTTATGCTTCCTATAGAATTCAGTCTCTGTTCTTGTTTTCTCTCTATTAATTCTGTCCGCTCATTGTGATATTACCCTTGTCGTCCTGATCCTGCCTGTCATCTGTTATGCTTGTTATGCTTATTCTATACCATGTCCGTGTACCCCTCCCCTAATAAAACCTTATTCTCTTATTATGTGTGGTGTGTGTTAGTTCTTAGAGCTGGTTACACCTGTAAGATTCCTTTTAACAACATAATGATGTGTAATGCAGTTGTATTCCCTATATATTGAGTCTTCAAATGAAATGCCGGCTCCTACCGAAAGCTGATGGCCATCTGGGCCTTGTGCACAGACTAGTGCATTTTTTTTTTAATTCAAATACCTCATGTGAGTTGCTTCAACTTAAAGTTAGATGTACTCATCACAGTACATGTCCATAAGGTGTTTGTTCTTCATTTGATTTTCTAGTGTGGCAAGTAAACAATGTAAAAAAGTGTTTCCATATAACCAAGTTACAAATGTCCATTCCCCCAAGCCCCCATCATTCCTTATATGTATCATGAAGTACAGTGCCTTGAGGGAGCTGATGTTTTTTATCTTAGCCATATGGGAGCATTTTTTACATTGTTTGCATGCCAAACTGTAAAAGAGAAAGAGCACTTTATGGATATGTGCTTGTGGTAATTACTTCTTACTTTGAGTTGAAGCAACTCACACATGGTATTTGAATTCAGAAAATACAGACTCTGCTCACAAGGCCCTAATGGCCCAGAGCCTTCCACTGGTGCCAGCTTTTCCTTTGCAAACTGCACATATGGGAAATGCAACTGAATTATTGGTCACTGTTATGGTTTTGTAAAGTTATGCTGAAGGTCTCACCTGCTCTTTAACATGTTTCCTCTTCCAATCCACAAATGTCAAATATTGTGTCTATTAAAAAACTGTTTCACAATACGATGTGATGTTGCATCACATATTGCTGTGTGCAGCATTACAAAGGTGTAACACATCTGGTGCTGGCACTGACAATATGCCTCAGAAGACTAGAATTCCCAGACTGTTTCCCAACAAACATTACAGTAAATTTAGACATAAGTCAGGTGTCAGACATGCAGTTACATGGTTCACATCCACTATCGCAACACATATATGCTGTTTTATGCACCATTTTAAATGGTTTTAGGCCTAACCTAGATGGTGCCACTGCCTAACATGCCCCACAAGTCCAGAAATGTTTCTTAAAAAATGTTACAGTAAATTCAGACCAAAATCAGGTCTCAGTCATGCTGTTATATGTTGCACACCTTCCACCTGGACCAAAACATGTTGTTTGGCCCAGTGTTCACCAATGGTTTGATGCCTAATCATGTTGTTGCCACTGCCTAACGTGGCCCGAAAGTCCAGAAATGTTTCTCAAAAAATGTTACAGTATATTCATAAAGAAATCAGGTGTCAGGCATGCAGCTATGTGGTTCATATCCACCATCAGAACCCAAAATCTGCTGTTTTTTTGCACTGTTTCAAATGTTTTTCAGGCCTAACCATGGTGGTGCCATAGCATAACATGCCCCACAAGTCCAGAAATGTTTCCTAAAAATGTTACAGTACATTTAAACATAAATTAGGCATCAGACATGCTGTTACATGGTTCACATCCACCACTATGACCCAAATATGATGTTTTCTGCACTAGTTTCAAATTGTTTTCAAGCCTAACCTTGGTGGTACCACTGCCTACCATGTGACACAAGTCTAGAAGTGTTTCCTAAAAAAATGTTACTGTAAATTAAGACCTAAATCAGATCTCAGTCATGTTGTTATATGTTACTTATCTTCCATCCCAACCTACATATGTTGTTTGGCCCACTGTTTAATGATGGTTTAATGCCTAATCATGGTGTTGCCACTACCTAACATGGCCTAGAAGTCCAGAAATGTTTCCCCAAAAATGTTACAGTACATTCATACAGAAATCAGGTGTCAGATATGCAGTTTAGATGGTTCACATCCACCATCAGGACCCAAATCTGATGTTTTCTGCTCTGTTTCAAATGTTTTTCAGGCCTGTCCATGGTGGTGCAGTTGCCTAATTTGCCCCAACTTATCCAGAAATGTTTCCCAAAAGATGTTACAATACATTCAAAAAGAAATCAGGTGTCAGATATTTATGTATTTAGTTTTTGTTTACCAGGTAAGGCGCACTAGCCATGGCAATGACTATTTTCAGGCATGACCCGGGAGGGTACATAAAACAACAAAACATATACAAAGCATAAGAGATAACATAATTGTACTACATGTAATTACATTAATATGAACATTTTGCAAGAATGGGAATAAATTGAAGCAGGAGTAAATTAATAACAAGAAAGGTAAGAATATAAAACAGAGTAATTCATCACCTGTGAGGGAAAAACAATGCAATTACTAAGGCAATATGAGCAAGATCCCAGACAAATTAGGTTAGGATAAAGCAAAGAAGGTTGTAACAAAAGTGTGGTCATGCAGGATAGGTATAGGAGAGTAAGCAAGTAGTAGTGATGTTCAAATGAGGAATAGAGGATGGGGCAGAAAAAGAAAATTGTGATGAGGGAAGAGTTGAGTCCAGAGAGTGATTTACAGTAGGCCATACAGGTAACAAGAAAGAAGGAAGTGCTGAGCGTTTCTTGGGAAAAGACTGGAATGAAGAGGCTTAAGAGACATGCAGTTACCTGGTTCACATACACCACTAGGACCAAATATGCTATTTTCTGCACCTTTTCAAATGGTTTTACAGTCTAACCTTGGTGGTGCTACTGCCTAACATGCCCCACAAGTCCAGAAATGTTTCCTTAAAAATGTTACAGTAAATTCAGACCTAAATCAGGTCTCAGTCATGCTGTTATGTGTTGCATGTCTTCCACCCAGATCAAAACAGATTGTTTGGCCCACTGTTTACCAATGGTTTATGCCTAATCATGGTGCTGCTACTACCTAACATGACCTAGAAGTCCAGAAATGTTTCCTAAAAAATATTACAGTACATTCATACAGACATTGGGTGTCAGACATGTTGCTGTATGGTGCCCAGCCAACATGGTCTTTGGTCCACTGTTTACATTGTTTTCATGCTGAATCTTGTTTCTGTGAGGGCAGAACTGGCTGTACATGCCCAGAAATGTTACAGAAAAAATGGCACATAAAGTTGAGACAGAAATATGATCTGAGTCATGATGTGATGTGGTGTACACCCCCCACCCCCCAACACCCAGACACTAAATTGCTGTTTTGGCCCTGTTTACCAATGATTTCAGCAAGAATTTCGGTGTTGCTGGTTCAAAATTCATCCTACAAGTCCAGAAGTGTTTCCCAAAAAATGTCACAATAAATTTAGATGGAAATCAGGTCTCAGTCATGCAGTTAGATGGTTCACATCCCCCCATCAGGACCCAAATCTGCTGTTTTTTGCACAGTTTAAAATGGTTTTCCAGACTAACCTGGATGTTGCTGCTGTCTAACATCCCCCACAAACCCAGAAATATTTCCCAAAAAATGTTACAGTTCATTCAGACAGAAATCAGGTTTCAGACATGCAGTTATATGGTTCACATCCACCACCAGTACCCAAATCTGTTGTTTTCTGCACCGTTTAAAATGGTTTTAAGGCCTAACATTAGTGGTACCACTGTCTATCATACCCCACAAGTCCAGAAATGTTTCCCAAATAATGTTACAGTAAATTCGGACCTTAATCAGATGTCAAACATGCAGTTACATGGTTCACATCCACCTCCAGAACCCAACTATGCTGTTTCCTGCATTGTTTCAAATGGTTTTCAGGCCTAACTTTGGTGGTGCCACTGCCTAACGTTCTCCACAGGTCCAGAAATGTTTCTTAAAACATGTTACAGTAAATTTAGACTTAAATTAGGTTTCAGTCATGCTGTTATATGTTGCACGCCTTCCAAGCGGACCAAAACATTTTGTTTGGCCCACTGTTCAACAATGAATTAATGCCTAGTCATGGTGTTGCCACTGCCTAACAAGACCCAGAAGTCCAGAAATGTTCCCCCAAAATATTACAGTACATTTAAACAGAAATCAGGTGTCAGACATGCAGTTACATGGTTCACATCCACCGACAGGACCCAAATCTGCTGTATTCTGCATAATTTCAAATGATGTTCTGGCCTAACCTTGGTGGTGCCACTGCGTAACATGCAACACAAGCCAGTGTGCCACATTGAGAACTAGCATTTGTGAATGCCAAATGTTTGCTTGCTGGTATTAGCATTGGAAGTGCAGGAGTTAGAGGGATGTAGAATAGGAATGGCAGTGAAGTACTGAACTTCACGCCAAGCCCACCTCCACCCTGCAGAGACGGACAGGCATTGGAGTATGCGTTTGGGCTGTCACCTATAACGTTCATGCCATTTCACTTCACCTTATCCAGCAGACATCAACACGTGTTGAGGTGTGCCTTGGGGTGTTCGGCTTTACAGTCATCCCACTCCATAAGGGCATACGCTGAAATGGGTGCAGTATAGGAGAAGGAGGTGAACTCTGGAGCTGAAGAGTCCAAGGCACACCTCGACACCTATCACTGGCTGCAGGATGGTGGAGTGGGGGTGGAATGGCATGAGCATTACAGTTGGCAAGTCAAAGGCTGATCCCCGATGCCTGTCAGTCTGTACAGTGTGGGATGTTATAGTTAGAAACCCTAGCACCCAGAGCGTTTGTTGGTATTTGTATTACAGATTTTCAACATGGCCATTTTGTGACCCTCACCTCATGAAAGCATTTGGGACCTTTTCTCATGAACAGTGGCACTGTGATTTTGTCAATGTGTCCCGAACTTTCAGTTTCCACAGTGACCATGCCATTGTGAGCCAGATCTACGAAAACACAGATCGGGCAGGATGTGAAGAATGACAGCTGTACCATTCATAGGGAGGTGTGAAGAGTGGCAATGTTGAAAATTTGTAGTGAAAATATTAAAAATGCTCAAACTTCTGAGTGTACATGGAAATTGTGCAACACATGCGTGTAACACAGTCATTACTGCTAACTGTTTTGACCTATGCTACTGTAATTTCATTGTTCTCATGCTATGTACCTGTCTTTGACTGTTTGTACTCTCACGGGTCATGCCTGAAAATAGTCATTTCATGGCAACTGCACCTATCTGTTTAACAAAAACTAAATAAATAAATAAAAATTTAGTGAAATTATTTCACCAAATTGTCAACATAGGCATTTTGTGACCTCTGCTCATGAACGCTGTCACTATGATTTTCTTAATCTGTCCCAAACATTGACTCCCCACAGCAACTGTGCTATTCTGCACTATATGTGTAAACACACATTTTGGGCAGGATGTGAAAAATGACAGCTGTACTGTTCATAAGGAGGTTTGAAAAAATGCCAGTGTTGAAAATCTGTAGTGAAGATACTACAAATTTAAAGTTATGAGGGTGCGTGGAAACTGCACAAATCACACTTGTAACACAGTCATTTTATGGATATTTATCACCAAATTTTCAATATAGGCATTTAGGACCTCTGCTCATGAACAGAGACACTGTGATTTTACATACAAACATACATATAAACGTACAAACATACGAATCTGCCAGCAGAACACACAAATCAGTCTATGTAAGTCTGCCCCAAGTGTGCAGCTAGCACCCTAGATTGCAGCTGCCCCAGCCTCCTCCCCCCTCAATTCGTCCCCCGCTTGTCCCAGCCCCTGCCCCCTTGACTCTTCCTCTTGCTTTATCCCACTCCTTCTTACAGCTATTGTCTGGCCTACATGTTACCATCCCCTATGGCAGTGCATTCCAACTAGACACACCCTCTCAGAGAAGTAATGCCTCCTCATTTTCCTCTTGAAATGTCCCCCTTCTAACCTTAGTCCATGTCTCCTCAGCTCTCTCTTTTCCACTCCTCAGTTTAAACACCCCCTCAGTTCTAGGTTTATTTACCCCCTCAGGTATTTAAATGCTTCAATCATATCCCCCCATCTCTCCTATCTTCCAGAGTGTACATGTTCAGCTCCTTCAGCCTAACTTCATATTCATTTCCTTCCATCCCCTTTAACATTTTTGTTGCACTCCTTTGCACCCCCTTCAGTAGCTTTATGTCTATCCTCAAGTATGGCCTCCAGTATTGCATACAGTACTCTAGGTGCAGTCTGACCAATGATCTGTAGAGAGGGTAGGATCACATCCCTGTGTCTGGATGAGAACCCCATTGCAATCCACCCCAGCATCCTGTTTGCCTTCACTGCTCTCCTGCACTGGACCAGGTTGTTCATGCTCCTAGTTACCAACACCCCTAAATCCTTCTCCTCCTCTGTGATCCCCAACCAATAGTCCCTCTTCTGGTTCTTAGCCCCAAAGTGCAGTATCTTACACTTCTTTGCGTTGAATCCTAGCTGCCACTCCACCGACCATGTCTCTAGTTTGGTCAGGTCCCCCTGCAGTTTTTCCCATCTGTCCTTTTTATCCACCACTGCCCCCAATTTGGTAACATCTGCGAACAGACTAACCCTGCTCCCCACTCAGTGTGCTATATCGGATAAAGAGCCCAATAGCACTGGGCCCAACATTGACCCCTCATGGGCACCCTGGTTGGCAGACTACTCTGGTGCTGAGAGCCCCCACTACCACTACCCTCTGCACCCTCCCCAGTAATCAGTACTCTATCCATTTAGTCAGCTTTCTTTCCACCCCCACTACAATCAGCTTCCCCCTAGTCTCCCATGAGGCACTGTATCAAAGGCCTTACTGAAGTCTAGGTACAAGACATGTACCGCATGGCCTCTATTCAACTCCCTCACCACCCAGTCATAATACTGTATTAGGCTGGTTTGACAAGACCTCCCTGAGATGAACCCCTGTTGCCACCCATCTTGGAGGTCATTACTGTCTAGGAATGCCACCAGCCTCTCCTTCAGTATTGCCTCCGTAAGCTTACCCACTTTGGATGTGAGAAGTACCGGACGATAATTTCCTGGCTCCTCCCTAGTCCCACTCTTGTGTATGTGCACCACATGGGCCACTATCCAGTCCTGGGGCACACACCCCATTTCCAGGGAGGTGTTGAACAGATCTGCCAGTGGCTTAGCCACCAGCTCCATCTCCCTCAGCACCCTAGGGTGGATGCCATTGGGACTTGGTGCCTTTTCCACCCTTACTGCCCTCAGCCACTCTAGCACACTACTCCTTGTGATTACTTTGTCCGTCACCTCCTCCCCACCTTTCCCCACCCCCCAGCCCATTCTGGCAGTGGACCATCCCTCTCCTTAGTGAAAATAGAGCAGAAGTACTCATTTAGAATTTCCACTTGCTCCTCCCCCCTTTCTACCTAATCCCCTCCTCTCTTTCACCTCACAATATGTTCCGTGCACTTCCTCTTTTCCCTGACAAACCTAAAAAAGTCCTTTGTCCCTCCCTTTAGCCCCCGTGTAGACCTTAATTGCCTGGAGGCCTTAGCTTTTTTCACCTTTTTGGCAACCTTACTTGATCAACTCCGGAAAGCCTCCTTATCCTCTCCCTTCCCTGTTCTCACGTACTTCCAGTATGCAGCTGTCTTTGCCCTGACCCCTTGCAGCCCTTCTGTGTTCAGCCAGTATGGTATCTTGGCTCTGCTCATTTTTCTCCTGGCCCTGGTGCAGGCTACTGTGGCCTCTGTTAGCCCAGTCTTTATGAATCCCCACTTTTGTTCTGCATCCATCCCGGCCTTATATCCTGGAGTCTGCCTTGCAGTATTACTCCTATCCTCCCAAAGTCCACCCTAATAAAGTCCACCACCTTAGTGCCCATGTCTCCTGTCTCCCTGCCCAGCGCAACAATGAGGCACACTGTTTGGTGGTTGCTACCTGCTAGTGTGTCCTCCACCCTTACCTCCCTCACCACTTCCCCATTTGCCAGTACTAGGTCCACAGTGCTATCAAGCATTGTAGGCCCACTTAACAATTGCATCAAAAGGCCGTCCTGGAATGCATCAAGGAGCACCTGCTCCCTGGTACTGCTAGTGGCCGGGGTACTTCAGTCAACCCTTGGTAGGTTAAAATCCCCCACTATCATCACACTCCCCCTTCTACACACCCTCTTTATCTGCTCTACCAACTCCCCATCCAGTTCCCTGGATTGGGCTGGTGGTCTGTACACCACTCCCAGCCTCAGCTTTCTGCCCTTGCAGTCCAGGAGCTACACACACAGAGCCTCTGTCCTCTCATCTTCTCCCTCACCCCTTATGCATGTAATCCCTTTCCTCACATAGTGTGCAACCCCCTCGCCAACCCCCCAGTCCCTCCTGTATACCCTGTATGGCGGGATTGCCAAGTCCCAATCATGGTACTCTGTGTCCCAGTCATGGTACTCTGTGGCCTAAGTAGCTGTCACTGCAGCAATGTCCACTTTCCCCTCAGAAAGGAGCACCTAAAGCTTTACAGTTTTGTTCCCCAGGCTTCTTGCATTGAGAGAGACCACCTTCCACCCACTTCCCTCCTTTTCCTCACTCTTCTCCTCCTTGGCCTGTGTCCCTCCTCCTGGTAGTCCACACCCTTTCTCCTCCTTATTCTTACCAGGTGGTGATGCCTTCTGTATTACACTCAGATCACTCTGCCCACCCCCTCCCAGGGTCACTACACCTCCGCCTTCGCCTGTATCTGGGGTGGGTGAGCTCATTTGACTCCCCTGTCCGGACCCTTTTACCAAACACGGTCTTTTGGCCACCCCCTCACAAGTTTAAATCCATTGTAGTAGAGATATACCCCTCTAATCCTGCATTTAATACTCCCCTGCCATTCCTGCTCAAGTGTAGCCTGTCCCCCACATACGAGTCACAATTCCCTCAGGCCCAACCCCAGTTAGTCACTAACCCATAATTTTTGGTGTGGCACCAATCCCTCAGCCACTCACTAAACTCCTCAATCCTACCCTTCCTCCCCACGCTAGTACATGGTACCGGGAGTACCTCTGAGAATGGCACCGGCTCACTCACCCATTTACACTGCCTGCCCAACTACTCAAACCCCTCTCACTACTTCCACAGTCTCCGCTGCCAAGTTGTTTGTACCCACATGCAACACTAAATGAGGTTTCTTCCTCCCCCTTGCTGCACACTTCAACAGTGCCTGCCCTGTCCCTCCTGCAGTCAACCTGGGGATAGCTTTAACCCAAATACGGCTGTGCCTTTCCCCCCTTCCATCCCATCTCACCCCTTTCAGTATAGAATCCCCCAGGATGAGTACCCCCCATCCCTTACCCCCTTTCCCTTCTAATGACCCTTCCACCACCCCAGTATTCGTTCTTTCTTGACCCTTACCCCGCTCGCTGCACACTCTGTGACTTTTGTATCAATATGCCCTACTTCCACCTCACCCCTTTTCTTTGCCTGATTCCTCCCATCCCCCTTGAACCCCTTCATAGCCTGACTACTTCCTACTGGGCTTCCCATGTTGACCTCCGCTCCTGATTTCCAACCCCTCTTCTATACCCACTGTTGTCGATTTAGAGCCCCCATTCACTTTAACCCCAATAGTGATGCCCCTCCCATCCTTCCGACTTCCTATAGCCTACTCTCCTCCAGTCAGTACCCTCGCTTTCCTTACTAGCCCCTTCTACCTTTTCATCCTCACTATCTCTTCCTCTTCCTCTACCTGTTGCTATCCCTCTCATACTCCACTTGTCCTCCTTTCATTCAGTATGTTCTTACTTCCCCTCTCTCTCCCATAGCAGAGGCTTGAATCGATTCCTAGTTGATACCCCTCCTACATCTCTTCCCCATCAGGTCCCCCTTCTACTTGTTCCCCTTCATGGCACCCCTGGTCCCACCCCAGTCCCTTCCTACCCACAGCCATCTGCTCTCTTCCCTGGTACTCCTTGTGGTCTCTTCCTCTCCCATCAGGAGGCCCCATTTGCCTCGGGCACCCCCTCCCTTCTCCTCTCTTTTCCGCTAGTGCCTCTGATATTGGGGTCAGTTTTGGTCCCTAGTTATTCTTCCTCCATACCCCCTTGCCGTCCCCTATTCCTCCCCAGACAGGATGCCTACCATACTCATCTGCCCTGCCACTTGGACTTCTCCCTAACCTCCACAGTTCCTCTCTCAAACTAGCCAGTCATCTACAGACCACACATCTCCCCATCCTACAAGCTCAGTCCAGGATCATGGCAGACCCACACCCTGTACACTCCACCACCCTTCCAAAGATGCCTCCCAATTGACATGTGGCACCTGCCCCATTTTGACCACTGTCTTATGTTACGGGCTTTTACTCCCAGTTTCTGTACCCTACTACAACTGTTAGGACCTATTTCTGGGTCCCCCCCACACTAGTCCTCCTATTGCCACCTTGCCGACTGGATTAATTCAGTCTCAAATCTCATCTGTTAGATACTGTATTATTGTAGCAATCCTAAAGCCTCCTTGTACCATATTTTTTGTTCTCAGCTCTCATATAGTTTCACTTAGTCCAGTTAGAAATTCTATTGCACTCCAAGTATTACTCAGCTCAGTTAGAGAAACAAACAGAACAAATAAATATGTGTTATTACAGCAATCATAACAGTATAGCTCAGTACTTAGCTCAGTTAGAGAAAGAAACAGAACAACTAAATCTGTATTATTACAGCAATCCTAAAAGTATCCAATCATTGCTTTGTCTCTACCCCAGAGACCCTGCAGTAATATAGGACCACAGAGGACCCTGGGTGGGAGGGTAGGCAACTCTAAAGTCCCGGCAGAGCTCCATTGAGCTCACTCACTCCCCCTCTCTCACTAGCTCATTCTATTTCTCCTGGCACTGCAGGCTGCCCTTTTGAACTAGGCTTCTGCCAGCACTGGTGCTTTTTTCTGCTCACAAAGAAATTTGCAGCAGTCCTGACAGAGCTCTGTTGAGCTCGCTCACTTCCCCTCTCTCACTCACTTGTTTTATTTCTCCCGGTGCTGCAGGCTGACCTTTTGTATTGGGCCCCTGCTGCATTGGCACATTTTTCTGCCCACAAATATGTTCACAGCTGTCTCAGCAGAGCTCTGTTGAGCTCGCTCACACCCCCTCTCTCAGTCACTCATTCTGTTCCTCCCAGCGCTGCAGGCTGTCTATTTGTACTGGGATCTTGCCTACATTGGTACTTTTCTATGCCCACAAAGTAATTCACAGCAGTCCTGACAGAGCTCAGTTGAGCTCACTCACTCACCTTCGCTCACTTGCTCGATCTTAATCTCTCTGAAACACTGATTTCCCACAGCAACTGTGCTATTCTGCACCAGAAGTGCAAAAACACATTTTGTCCAGGATGTGTAAAATGACAGCTGTACTGTTCATATGGAGGTGTGAAAAAATGGCAATGTTGAAAATCTGGAGTGAAAATATTACAAATTTGTGAAGTTACGAGCATGCATGGAAACTGCGCGACACATGCTGTAACACAATAATTTTTTGGATTTATTTCACCAAATTTGCAACATAGGCTTTTTGAGAGCCCAACTCATCAACAGTGGTACTGTTGTTTCATTAATCCCCCCGGAAGGTGATTCCGCGCAATGACTGCAAAATAACTGTTTGGGACCAAATAACATTATGACGGTGACTAAATTCATGAGGAGGGGTCCCAATAACCCCATGTTGAAAATTTGGTGGCAAAAGTCCACAAAATGCCCAAGTTATGCACCAAAGTTGAAAAAAAAAACCTATTTACGCCATTATACAGCTTACTGACATTTCTTCAGTTCACAGTCAGCATTGAAGAGTGCAGACATGTTCCCGGTCCAATGAAGAACATCGCATCAGACTCTGGAGGTAAGTATGGGGTGAGGGGGGTGGGATGGATGCACAGAGGGTGGGGCGGGTTTGTGGAGGGGGCAGGAGAGACCGCGAGGGATCATTTTCTTGTTTCACACATTTTAAAAAAAGACTACATGGGTCAATTTTCTTTTTTTGCAGGTGTTGTTTGGTACACTGGGGTGGGCTCCCAGTGTACCACCTGCATTTGTGGGGAGGGGGACCGAAGATGATGGTGACTGGGCACCATTTGGCACAGAAACTATTGGTGGGGGTTCATGATGCCAAGGGGGATTGGGCACCCATTCAGCAGTGGTAAGGGGGGGGGGGACTGAAGCCAACAGAGATTGGGTTCCCCATCAGCACAGAAACAGGCAGAGGGCACATGATGCAGAGGGGGATTGGGCACCCCCTCAGCACTGGCTAAACATGTACTGTAGGGTCATTATGTTGAAGGGGATTGGGCTACCCCATCAGCAAATTATACTGGGAAGGGGGACTGAAGCCGATGGCAATTGTGCCCCCCATTGGCAAAGAAAGACTGTTTTGGGGGTGCATGATGCCAAGGTGGATTGGGCAACCCCTCAGCACACAACAAATGGGGGGGCATTATGCCAATGGGAAGTTTGCTCCCCCGTCGGCAAATAAACTGGGTTGGGGGCATGCCGATTGGGGGATTGGCCACCCCCATCAGCTTTCATGGGGCTGTTCTTTACAAAAAAGTTGACACTAGCCATGGTACCACCCTGCAATGACCAGTCACTCCCTCATTGCAGCAGAATGGCTTATGCTGCAATGAGGAGGTGGCCCTTCATAGCAGCGGAAAAATCGTTTCAACTTGGCTGCACTTTTGGAAACCAATGTCATCAGCACAGTGTGCCTGCATTGATCCACCAGTGCCAAGCCCCCAAATGCAGTGCTGATGTTGGCTGCCACAGTGCCGCACATCCACAACCCGCTTCTCTCCTATGCTACCATATAATGTTTCTTGCACATGCGTGCAAGCAAACATAAAAATAATTTCTCCTGTGAAATGGTCCTTCTACTAAAGTTGCACTTGCTTCTTCCTGCTGCTGGGTTCTCAGTTTATTGAGAACTGTGGAATTCTCATGTGGCAATGTTGCTGCCCCGGTTTGCTCGGTTGGCTCTGTGGTTTTAAATCAGTGTGGTCCGAATGAGATTTTGTGTGCTACTGCTGTTGTCTGTAGCTGCTCCCTGTTGATTAGATTAGTTGCCATGAGAAGTAATGCTTTGGTTCATGGATCCACTTCACATAGTCGATCGATACTGCTGCTGCACATGTAAGTATCTGTCTATATTTATTTTTTCCAGTGCAACAAAACAGGGATGTTGGGTTACTATTGTGATGTCTTGAGTTCTAACATGCTTGTACTGATTTTATATTATCTGGCAGTGTGCTGAGGATTACATTATCATGACATGCATGCCAGGATTTGGATACGGAATGGTGAAATGTACCACATTTCACATTGCACAAGGTAAGTACTGAATTTTTCATTACTGGAATAGGTGACAGCAGCTCAGATCTCTCAGTTGGACTGTAATTGTATACCATTTGCTTTTGTCAACATGCAGGAATTCAGGAGATGTTATCTCCAGATGCACTGCCATTTTGCTGCTGCTGCTCAACATTTGTGCAATTAATTAACTTGTGGTAAGTATTTCTTAATTTGTGATGGTCTTTGATGGGTGGGGTGGTGGTGGTTGAGGGGTGGTAAGGGGTTGGTGGATATGGTTAAGCATTAACTTTTTCATTGCTTTTTTTGGTGTGGTTACTGCAGTCCTGAGATGTCAGACTTTGACAGCAACTATGTTCTATATTGGTCGGTCTATATTCAGGAATTCTACTGCTGAATGTGTCTGTTACCTCCCAATCTGGCTGCTGGCTGTGCTCATCAGACATAATCTGTTCATGTCAAGGGCATCAGTTTTAACAGCCATTCCCTGATATAAGTATTGCTTCATGTAATGATGGTTGAGGGTGAGCACCTAGTTGTAGCAATGCTCAGAATGTCATCTTTTTTTTCTTATTGCCAGGTACAAAGTACAATTGAAATGGTTGTTTAGTGTTCTGGTGGACATTTGCCTATGCATCCAATCTCTGTACGGCATTGGTGACTACATACAAGTCTTCCATGATGGTGTGTGGATGTTGGATCGAGGCTGCACTTGCACATCTAAAAACATACTGTACATCATCATCATCATCATCAATGAACACCTGTGAAGGAAAACAAACATATTAAAAATACTGCTGAGGTAACTTGAAAATTATGACCTTGGATTGTTTCCACATGTGTTTGACATTGCCATTTGGAATCACCCATATGGCACTTAAAGAAGTCCACTGAAATTGATCATCCCCTACTGCACTTTCTGTACCAGTACATGTTCTTTATGCAACTATGAACTCTATGTTATTCATCATATTAAACTGTGTTAAATCTACCAACTGTTGTTGTATTGTAGTCTATGCATCTATCTGTTTGTCTGTATATTGAGTTATGCTGCTCTGTTCAACTGTTTGATGTGGAACCTCTGCAAATGAGCTTTTAGTTCAAAGGTCTTAATCCAAGTATCAAATAAAAAAAAGGTGAAGGATATATTACTTTTATTCATGAATGTGTAACCGACACTGTAAATGGCAGCATAACCATTCATCACCTGCAATATGAGGCTACCTGAACTAACACTGTTACCAATAATAAAGAACAAATTCCTTTTGAACAGAAAATTTCATTTGCAGTCATGATTCAAGACAGATGTTGTTTGAACCAGTGTCATCTGTAAAAAGGTGGAGAAAAAATATGAAAAAAAAGAAAAATTAGCATTGATACTTACCTGGGGTGATACTTACCATCGATGTTGGTGATGTCCCAAAACATTTTCCACCCTCTGAAATTATTTCAATTATGATCCTATGGTGAAACATATCATGTACTTTACCTGGAATAGAATACACAAAATCTATAAGTGAAAAACATTACAATTACAGTACTGACCTGTGCATAATGATGCTTACAGTGTGGATTGACTAGGCTCCGATTGTGTCATGTCAATGCATCAGCCTTACTCTAAGGTCCTGGCCTCACATGGCATGATTATGACAAACCCTGCATAGAATGAAATGAAATACGTAAGATAAATTATACACTAAGGTGTGCTGCCTTGCATGTATACTTGGCATTCTATCACAGCAAAGGCATGTAGAACAGCAAAACAGAGTTATAAGTAATAACGTGACAATAAACGAAACTAATTACCATGAATCAGTTGACCAAAAGACAGGGCATAGAGGAAGAATATAAATATTTCTTGTTTGATGATGATATGTGTTGCTTTCTGAGTGGCTGTTTCTTTGGCTGGATGGAAAATTACACCAAGTGTGCTTGCTGGGTTGAAAGTGCTGCATTGTGCCGGTTGATGCAGTGGCCCAAAAATGTGTTGGCAATGCTGTCATCACGGGTGGTCAGTATGAGGAAACACAACACCAAGTGTGCTTGCTGGGGTGGTGAAAGTGCTGCATCATGCTGGTTGATGTACTGTCCCAAAATGTGCTGGCAAAGCTGTGGCTTTTCTTGGTAGAAGACTGCAGGAGGAGGAGAAATTTAGCTGGACTCAGAGGCAGCATCAATGTTCTGGTCTGTGAATGCGGTTTATGCAGAAGCATGCCCCTGTCAGCTTCATAGCTTTTCAGCTGTATTTTTTGGCTGTATGACAGTGATGACCCACACTGTCGAAGTCTGTGTTATACAAATTAGGATGGATGACAAGGAGGCGGATTACATGATGGTTAATTGTATACATAGGGATGGAGAAGGCATGCATTTCTGATTAGCATAGTACTGGCTGTGCACTGTTGTTACACAGAATATACAGTGGTGGCACACTCACTAGAAACACATTCAGGGTTTCATGGAGGAAGTATATGGGGAAATGGGGAAGATGTTGTTCAGTATTTGTTGCTCAATGGGGCCATTGTGTAATGCTGACATTCACATTCCAGTTAGCAGAGAAGGGGCGATTAATCTTTTAAAAATGTACCAAAGTAAACATTCTTACTAGGTTGGGTAATCAAATAAAAAGGTTTAACAGGATGTGTAACACAGAACAACTATCCAAATAACATTTAAAATGTATAACAATAACAAAAAAAGAGCCAATTCAGTGGAAATGAGCAGGGGATGCTGGGCGGGGAGGGCAAAACACATTTAGCCTTCTTCCAGTGATATATCATCCATGAATCAGCCCTCACAGTCATCAAGACTAAAGTCATCATGAGGTGGAAATCCGGTCATCATTTCTGCTTCATCTACTTCCCTGCTAGTAGAGGCTTTACCAGTGTGGACGTATTCATTGTCATCATCGTCTCTGAGACACAGTTCTTGTGACAACACCATTGAAATTACTGTGTTATGTGGAATGTGAGCCTCATTCATTTTTAAGGCAGCATGTGCATAGCCATGCTGTCTTGTTGCTATGACGTAGAAGAGGGGACAGGAATACTTGTGGGATGTGTCCCTCCACAGTGCTACAGTCATATTCCCAGCATTGGTTTTCCACTGGCCCTCCTATTTGCAGACCTGACAACCCCTTCTTCTCCCCCTCCTGCTGGGGCACTAAAAAATAGTTCCGTACAGTTTTTTAAACACACAGGATTTGATCACTCCTTTCAAGCATATTCGGCTGCCAGTTTCTTATCAGACGGGCACTAGGACCTTGAGGAATTTGAGTCTTACAGGGTGAAAAGCTTGCAGTTCATTGTAGTTCGGAGTCATAGAGCAGCAGACAAACTGAAATTTAGCAGGAAGTAAACAGAACAGCAGGATTTTTAAAAACACATCCAGGTAAGCAAAGCTGCAAGTTCTTTGTGGGTACTCAGCACCTGAGGGACTAGGAATGTTTCTTCTTTAAATCCCTTTCACAGCTGTGATATTATAATAATATAATAATGATAAAAAAACGTTATTTATACTGCACCTTTCTTAAAACCAAGGCATCTTTACAGCAACTACGCATAAAACAGTAAAAGAAACACAAATCCAATAACTGCTGAGTTCATAAAATACGATAAAACCATCATCGGGGTAAACCTTTGACCATAAATGGGTCTTTAAGGCCTTTTAAAATTCCTCCATGGATGCACTCTGCCAAAGTGGACAGGGTAGAGAATTCCATAGGGCAGGGGCCACGTACATAACAGCATGGGCCCCCAAAGATTTTAAGGAAACCCTTGGGATCTCTAGCAACCCCTCATCTGCCAAGCAGAGCAATTGCCTAAGCAATAAGGTACCAGGAGCTCTTTCAAGTAGTCTGGGCCCAGTCCATGTAGGGCTTTATAAGTCAGAAGACCAACTTTAAAGGTGATTCACCACCATATTGGCAGCCAGTACAGATCGCGCAAGACTGGAGAAATATGACAGGCACAAGAAGTAGCTGTCAATAACTGGGCCACAGCCTTTTGCATGAGCTGCAAGCAGTGGATATCAACCCCTGGTAGTCCCAGATACAGGGAGTTGCAGTAATCAAGGTGCAAGGTCACAAAGGCATGGACCAATGTAGACAGATCACCAGACGGAACTAGGTGCTTAATCCTGGAGATGTTCCTCAGATGGTAAAAGGATGGTTTGATGACTGCCAACACCTACTATGACAGTGTCAGCCCATCATCAATAATCACCCCCAGGTTCTGTACCCATTCAGAGGTAGGGTGCTGGATGTCACCCAGAAAAAGTCCTGTGGGCAAACCAGCTCCTAACCCTTCTATCCAACAACCCAGGTCCACAACCATCACCTCTGTCTTCTCCAAGTTCAACCTCAGCCAGCTCAAATTCATTCAATGCTGGATTTCAGTGAGGCAGTTGTTAAATACCGAGAGAGCTCTATCCTGGTCGGGTGCAAAAGATATGTAGAGCTTGGTGTCATCAGTATAGCAGTGAAACCTCAGCCTATACCTTCTTACAATGTTTCCAAGGGGTAGCATGTACACTATGAACAACATGGAGGACAACACCAAACCCTGAGGAACCCCACAAGACAGAGAGATTGGGCCAGAGGAAGTAATCCCCAACAATACCCTCTGAGTTCTGCCTGTGGGGAAAGATCTTAACTACCTGAGGACTGTACTAGACAGGCCACGGATGAACCTCAGGCATTTGAGAAGTACCCCATGGTCCATAGTGCCAAATGCTAAAGAGAGAGATGAGAAGAATCAAGATGGAGTAGCTCTTTGATCTCTTGCCATCAAGAGATGATTGAGCACCCAATCCAGCACCTTCTCGGTACTATGCCTCTTTTGAAAAATAGACTGGAGTGGTTCATAAATGTCATGGATGGTTAAATGGTTCTCCAGTTGTATGGCCACTACTTTTTCAATCACCTGCCCCACAAAGGGGAGGTTAGAGATTGGTCTGTAGTCAGCATGGCAGTCTGGGTCCAGAGAAGCTTTCTTCAGGAGGGGTGTTACCACCACCTCCTTCAGGGAGCTAAAGAACTCACCCATCTCAAAGGAGCACCAGACTATTCATGCTGGACTGGGCTGATAACATCACAGCAACCTTTTATCAGGGAGGTTGGGCCTGGATCCAAACTGCAGCATGTAGGGCACATACCCTGGACAATCCACATGATGTCAATGCATCCGGCCAGTCAAAGGAACTCCAGGAGAGCCTAGGGACCATGACAGGGGCTGATCCACATTATACAGTCCAGAAACAATGTAAGATCAGTGGCAAATGATTTGTAGTGTTTGGTTGTATTGTGTCTTTTCCCAGTTTTGTTCCTGGTATTTATTTATTTATTTATTTATTGGAGAGATCAGTTTTACAACCTTTGAGTCATGGACTCGTTTACAAAGGTACCTCGTCAAAAGGGGGGGGACAACAGTAGAGTGAGGTTAGGACAGGGATGACGTACAGGTGAGATACATAAAATACACACTTGGAGAGTACAGACAGCAAAAACTATACTGGTACAAACTTGCGTAAGGTACTAATATTGTTATACAGCAAGAGATACATTATTCAACTTAAACATCATGTCACAAACTATTATGTAGTGACAAAAACTATTAAAAGAGGGCCTGATGGGTTAAGCGGGACCGGTACAGGGCAGCTACAAGCATTTACAACATGGCTGTCAATAATATGTTGGCGGAGGCGATTTTGAACGGCCAATACCTGGGATCTTGGAGATAGTTTCAGGAAGGGAGTTGAACCAGGCAGGGGCTAGGTGATGGAAAGATCTTTGTAGCGAGAGGTCCTTACTCTGGGAACGTTGAAGGTGGCTGCGGTGGAGTTCCGGGTGGGCAGGGACCTGGCAGCCCGCTGCAAGGGTCCAGAGACCCCAGGAGGGCAGAGATCTGACATGGATTTTTTGGAAAGTAGGCAGGTTTGATATTTCAGTCTTTCCTCAAGAGTGAGTATTTTTGTGGCAGAGTATAGCAGACAGGTGTGGGTTCTGCTGTGGGCGCCGGTAAGAAGCCTACAGGCTTTATTAATAGAGGTCTGGACTTTAGATAAGGTGGAGGCATCAGCAGCAGCATAAATTGGGAGTCCGTAGTCGGCCAGCGATAATACCGATGAGGTGATGGCTAGTTTTAAGGCGGGTTCGGGGAGACAGTCTTTGTGGCGGTAGAGAAGACCGATCCTGGAGTTCATTGCAGATGACAAAGCTTTAAGGTGGGCGTGGAAAGTAAGGCCGGAGTCAAAGGTGATGCCCAGGTACTTATAGGATGTTACCTGCTCAAGAGGGAGGGGCATGCTGGTGGTGATGTAGAGGGGAAAGTCCCTGGCGCTGTTTTGCCGATGAGAAAATAGCATGGACTTTGTTTTCTTTAGGTTCAGGACTAAACGGTGATTATTGAACCACTTTTCGGTTTGGAGGAAGGCGCTTTGCAGCATGACTTGGAGTGGGAGTGGGTCAGGGTGTGATGCTAGGATAACAGCGTCATCAGCATAGAGTAATATTTTACTGGAACAGGAGCTGGGGAGGGTATTCAGGAATAAGCTGAAAAGGGTCGGGCCAAGGATGGAGCCTTGGGGGACACCAGAGAGTACCGGAAGGTAGGAGGAGAGGGTCCCATTTAGCTTGACTCTTTGGGACCTGTTGTGTAGGTAGCTTGAACCACTTCAAGGGGTCGGATGAGAAACCCAGTTTGCTAAGGAGTTTAATAGCGGGGGTGGCACACTGTGTGAAGGCCTTGGATGAGTCTATGAAAACCGGCCCTGCAAGATGACCTTTGTCAAGTGCTGAGTGAATGTGGTGGGAGAATTCCAGAAGGGCAGTGGATGTGCTATGGCCAGGGTGAAACCCGTGTTGCTCCGGACATAGAAGGTTGTATTTAGTAAGATATTCCGTGAGCTGTGTGTTTACTATTTTTTCTAAGGCTTTGGATGGGGGGATGGAGATGGGCCTGTAGTTGTTAGGCAGAGTACGGTCCCCAGACTTGTGGATGGAGGTTACTTCAGCATGCTTCCAGGCCTTAGGGAATTGGCTGAGGCATAGGTTTGTTAATGATAAGCGTTAAGCGGGTAGCATGACATCCAGCGAGGTGAGTATCTTGGAGTCAAGAGGGTCATTGATTGGGTTCTGAGAGGCAAGGGACTTTATTAAGAAAGGTTTGGCATCGTGGGGTGAGATCATTAGGAAGTGGAATTGTGGCCTGGAAATGGGAGCATGGGTGGGTTTGGCAACCGGGTCAGAAAAGTGGGCAGGGAGGATGGCACTTAAATCTGTGAAGGTTTTATTAAGGCAGTCAGCAATACAGGTGAGGTCAGTCGAGACAGCCCCATTTATGACAATCTGGGATGGAGGGGGGGAGCGGGTTTTACCATTTAAATCTTTAATGTTGTCCCAGAAAGCTCTGGATGAGCCCCAGGAGGATGTCAACGCAGCCTGGTAGAATTTAGCTTTAGCCTGCTTGATGGTCCAGGTGCATTGATTGCGGGCTGCCCTGTAGGCTTGCCTGTCAGCTACCCTAACGGAGTCATTAGCTAAGTGCCAAAGGTTATCTCTCTTTTTTAGTTGTTGGATCAGTGCAGGAGTTATCCATGCAGCAGTCCGTTTTTTTATCCTTGGAGTGTTGAAGGGTGCATACAGATCACAGGCGTGGTGAAGGTCGTGGTGAGGTAGGTTAGAGCAGAGTTAATGTCAGGAGCGCTGGGCCAATGGGGACCAGCGATTAGGGCGAGGTGGACGTTTGAGGTTGCGAGACCTCTGGGGAAAAACGGCGGTGAGGGGTCCTGCTGACACAGGGCTGAGGGTGGGGAGGACCAGAAGCAGATGACCAGGAGTGGTCACTGAGTGAGTCCACGCAGGACTTTCAGGAGACTACTTTATGAGGTCGGTTAGAGAGGATTACATCCAGGAGGGAGCTAGTTCCTGTTACTTTGTTAAGTCTAGTGGGCTGAGTGACCATTTGGGTCAGGTCAAGGGCAAAAGCTCATTCTTCAAATTATCAGCTGATGGGCTGAGCCAGTTGGTATTTAAGTCACCCATAATTAATTGTTCAGCTTTCTGGGGTAAGGTAGATAGGTAGTCAAGGAGAGAGGTGACCGCAGAACCTTTATTAGACCCCGGGGGTAGATAAGCCGCGGTTAGGTAGAGAGGGCCACGTCCAGGGTAGGGTGTGATTTTTAAAGTAATGGCTTGTGCCCCGTGGTTAAGCTCAGGGTTGGGTATGTTCCTCAGGGCATCCCCAAGGACCGAGTTGCGCAAGTAGATAACACACCCCCCTCCACGCCTGCCCATCCTATCGGCCCTGAAAAGGGAAAAACCAGGAAGGGAGACAGCTGAGTCAGGCGTGAGGGAGGAGAGCCAGGTTTCAGCAAGCATGAGAATATCGGGGGAGTGGTGGGTGACCCAACATTGGAGGGCTGCAATTTTCTTAGGGAGACTGCATATATTAATAAAGGCGATTCGAAGGCCTTTGCCACTGGTGGGCAGAGACGTGGCTGAGATGACAGGCCCGGGGTTTGGGTTCACATTGCCGGAGAGCAGGAGCAGCAGGAGAATTAGGCGCCTCGCATGGTGTTTGTTGCTGGCGGTGGGATGCATATGTGGCCGACGGGACCTCACCTGGGAGGAGCAGGGGATAGGAAGGGAGCGAAAAACCGAGGGTGCTAGCGGGGAGATTGTCCACTTGTGATGGGAATCACAATACTGAGAATGCACATAGGTGGTTGGTGGGTGGGGGTATGTGGTAGTCCAGGTGCAGGGAGGGATTTGGGGGATGGACTGAGAGATAGGGTGTGGGGTAATCAGATTGGGGAGCAGAGAATTGAGAGTGGGGGCAGTGTGCTTAGCTGGGGGCAGGTCAATGGGGATATGGAGGGCAGAGAGAGAGCATAGGGTGCTGTAGCAGGAGGAGGGCCAGCATAGCAAGGTTCATGCTTGGAGAGACATTTCCCAATATAGAGCAAGAGGTGAGGGCAGACTCCTCTAGTGCTGGAACGATAATAACCAGCAAATGGGAAAGTAGGCTGATTGGTTTTTGCACCTCATGTGACAAGAAAAATACCCTATTTAAGGAGAGCCGAGCAAGGGTGGTGGTGGGCGGTGGGGAGCACACGCTAGCGCTCGAAGGGTTATCCAGAGCAATCGACTAGAAGGAAACAAAGGGTGCGCGAGCCTGGAAAGGCCAAGAGCCGCTGCTTCAAACAAGTGTCTACAGGTAGGCTGGCTCACTGACTGTCGCAATTTATGTGAACAGTTCTTTCCAGGCATAAGTTTACCTTAGCAGGAGGGCTTTTGTCCCTCCAAAGGGCCCCTACACCAACGGCCCCTCGGGGTGGGGTGTCCTGGCGGCGGTAAACAGGCTGCAGGGGAGGCACTTCCAGCGCCGCCCCCGTGACCAACGGCTCCTCGGGGGTGGGGTGTCCTGGCGGTGGTAAGCAGGCTGCAGGGAAGGCACTCCAGCGTAGCCCTCGCGACCTCTGGCTCCTCGGGGGGGGGGTATCGATCTTAGCAGGGAGGGCTTTTGTTCCTCCAAAGGGCCCTCGCGACCAACGGCTCCTCGGGGGGTTGGGGTGTCCTGGCGGTGGTAAGCAGGCTGCAGGGAGGGCACTCCAGCGTAGCCCTCGCAGTACTGCAGCTGTTTGAGGCATAGATTTTATTTTTATTATTTATTTATTGAATTTTGATGACCTGGTAGGCTCACTGGGTCCTGGAGGTCCCTTTTTCAGGGGCGACCCAGGAGTTACAGGAAAACACATGGTAAACAGTCGTACAGATACAGGTAGTTTGGCATGCAACAATCTACATGGATATATAGAAGGAAAATGTCATTACATAGCAGGATGCAAGTAAATTATTCATGTGCACAACATAAGTTGAGCAGTAGGTTTAACTGTGTCTCTAGTTACCCTCCTTGGAAATTCAAGGGAGGGAGAGACCACTGAAATGTTAGTGCTGCCAGTTCAGGGTCTAGTGATGTGAGTGATATAAGTGCGTAGGGAGGCCAGTAACGAGGGAGTATCAGGTACCATAGCATTGACATTTACTTGTGACAAGCATATGACCCTTGAGTCTTGTATGGAAACATGTTAAAGATGTAGCTTCCTGAACCTTCAAAGGAAGATTATTCCAAAGGGATGGGGCAGCATGAGAGAAGGACATAGACCCTGCCTTAGTCTTCATCTGAGGAACCTCTAGGAGAGTTTTGCCTGAGGTCCGTAGGTTCTACAGATTTCGCTTAGCCTTTAGGAATCCTGCAAGACTGGGGGGAGGCATGGAGCTCATTAGCTTATATGCCAGACAGAATGTTGGGTATCTGAGGCGAGCTTTGAATGACAGCCAGTTGAGTCGTGATAATGACTCACAGTGGTGACTCCTATGGTGGATAGTTTGGCAAAATGGACCACCTTATTGTACTAGATCTGTAGCTTGCTGAGCTCCAGTTTGTCCACTCTCTGAAGTACTGGGGCCACGTAGGTGAGAGTTGGGAGTAGGACACTCAAGGCAATGGCAGTCCTGACTTCTGGGAACAACTTATCCTTTAGCCAAGAGAGTGTTCCTAGTTTTCCATGGATGATTTTTGTGACTTGTTCAACATGTTGCTTTAAGGTAAAGCCTTGGTCAAGGGTAAGGCCAAGGTATTTTGTGGAGACAACCACTTCAAGTTTGTTACCCACCCTGGACATGAGTTGAAGGAGTTGTGACCTGCCTTGGCCAGGGGATCTGGGTCCAAACAGCATAGCCTTTGTTTTGTCGGTATTAAGAACCATTTTGTTCTTAGTGAGCCAATCCTCCATAATGTGGATGTCCACTTGGAGGGATGTCCCAAGGTCATCCAAGTTATCGGAGGCTCTGTATATCACCATGTCATCCGCATACTGAATGACAAAACTGCTCCCACAATGGTTGTGCAGCTTATTTGTAAACAGTGAGAACAGTAAGGGACCAAGTACAGAACCTTGTGGTACCCCCTCCTTAAATGGTAGTGGATTGGAGATTTTGTCCTTCCACTTGACCCTCTGTGTACGCCCTGTGAGGTAGCTTTCAAACCATCTGAGAGCATGAGTGTCTAGGCCTAAAAGGCACAGTTTTTGGAGTAAAAGCCTGTGGTCCACCAAGTCAAACACCTTGCAAAGGTCGATGAATACCACACCTGTATTGGACCCTGAATCGATTTCTGTAAGTACATCTGGTGAGAACTTAGTTAGGGTGGTGTCTGTCCCATGTTTGGCTCTGAAACTATGTTGAGTCAGGGAAAGAAGCAGGTGTGCTTCTAAGTATTCCTGGAGATGGGTGTACACTAGTTTCTCTTGAATTGTTGCAAGGGTACACAGCAAGGAGATCGGCCTGTAGTTCTCAATTTTTTCCGCAGGCCCGCCCTTATGAATAGAGACCATGTAGGCCTGCTTCCACAGCTCAGGGACAGACCCTTCAAGACGGGACCTGTTTAAGAGCCAGGCAAGAGACCTTGCAAAATTTTTTTTCTCCTTCTGGATTTTCAGCATCTCAAAAAGTCTGTTCTATGTTCTGCATCATTCTAAGCTGCTGGTCAAACAGTGTTGTGAGACCTTCATATGGGCACTAATTTGCATAACTGTCTCTATGGAGACCATTTGCCCCCCCCCCCCCATGGAACTCTGAGTAGCATTCCAGCAGGTTAGTTCAGTAAACAGCAATGTATACCTGTAGCTTGTTCAGAGCTGAACAACATCATAACTGCCATGTGTCCAGCCAAGCTCACCAAAAGTTAAAGAGTTTATCAGCCCCCTCATAAAATACTAGTGCACTACTCACATGCAGCAGGATCCTTTTGAGCTGTTCAGCAGATAGATACTGGCTCATAGAAGAACTATTTTACAAAGGGTCCATCTCCATTAAACAGTACAGAGAGAGACATCATTGAATTCACAGTACAAATACAGACATAGTTCAATTGTCAGTACGTAACTGAATTCACAGAACAAAATACAAACATAGTTTAATTATCAGTACAGGAAGTAACAGAAGCATAGAAAACAACTAAATGTTTCTTATAAGTTTCATTAAAGGTTAATACTAACTGCTATATGGCATAAGGAAGTATATGTGAGAGAGAGGAAAACATAGGCTAGGGAGAGAGCGGTGTGGGGATACAGCAGCCCAATAGGGCCCTTGTCATATTACATTACAGCTTTGGCGCTGATGAACTTGGGATGGTGAATGTGAGATAGTGTGGTATGGTGGGAGAAGGAGATGAGTGATAGAGAGAGACAGAGAGGGTGAGGGAGTGGGAGAGAGGGGAAGGAGGTAGAGACCAAGCAGTGGAGGGGTGGTATCATGAGACTGGAGATTGATTGAGAAAATGAGGGGTGGGGGGGGGACAGACTGGGAGAGAGGGGTGATGAGGCATGAGACAAATGAGAGAGAGCATAACCTCTAGTGGAATAAGAGCTATGGAGCATGAGGTAGCAGAGTCTGGGGAACGGGGTAGGGAGTGGGGAGGAGTGGACTGCGTCAGTGAGGCCATGAGTAATTGCTAGAAGGCAGGATTGTTGCAGGCTCTGGACAACTGTTCTGAACAGCTGAGCACTCACAGACATTCTTTTGCAGTAGAAACTGCTTCAGTTCAGCTTTGAATGTACAGTACTTTGGCTAGCAGCATTTAAAATGTTAGCTGGGATCTCATTAAAGTGTAGTGGGGAATGGTAGGAAAATTATCTTTGTCAAAGAGTTGTGCTTTGGAATGAAACCAACAGCATAGCAAATTCCCAGAGGGCTTGGGTGCAAGGATATGTTATAGGGCCCCCCTGCTTTTGAATAAACATTAAAATTCTGATTTGGGCCCATCAAACCTCATGAACCCGGTGCGACTTACCACCTGCACCCTTGTAGTTATACCTGTGCATGAGACACAGAGCAGGTGTAGTTCTTTATTCCTGCCTTTTGCCATTGGTCTAGAGCTGTACTGGTATAGGAAGAGTGGTCTTGTTGGGGGCAGGGCTGAGATGTGGGTTTTCCTCCTCCTAGCAGGGTGCTCAGCTGAAGACTTCAAATTCTTACCTTCTAGTCACAGACCTGATTGACTGTAGATGCTAGTCCTTTGTGGTACACAATACCAGTACTAAGAGACTGTATGTAATCCCCCCTTCAGGGGGCTTACCTGGTAGTCCTCCCGTATGTCCGCTGTACCTGTCGAGCATCCTCCCAATGAATCCCCCCCAGGTCACCGCCTGGCCCAAGTTCTATGCCCCCCCGGTTCCCCAGGTAGACCCATTATCTTGTCTGAGCCCTGCTGGGCTCCTGGAATGCATACTGTGAGTGGCCAGCATTTCAGCCATGCAGCTGCTCACATTTTTGAGAGATGTACTGTTTATGACTGCCGGTTGCATTCAAAAGTCAGAAGGTATTCCAGAAAATTCTGGTGCACAGTATTTAGTTAAAAAGAGACCAGGGATCTAGATCAATGGCAGGGAAAGTGTTTTTAAATAAGTATAAGACAAGTGCCTGAAGTGTTGCCTCCCCGCGGCACCAGTGTTAAAGGGCAAAGGTCAGGGCAGTGAAGTCCTAACAAATATTAATGAGCTGCTGCAGGTATTAGAGGGGCTCTGTATTTGCAAGGCAGCAACACAGAAACTAGGCACATATGGGAGAGACTAATACATATGTTTAAAAGAGAAATGCTGGAGCTATGTAACTGTGAGGAATTTATGTAAGAATAGTGTTTATTCTGGCTGCACCAGGACAATTACATTGGGACTGCAGCAAAATATGTGGTTGGCATGCTGGGGGAAAGGTGGCCGACATAACGGTTGTTTAGATGCTTTGCTCTGTGACCTCAGAGTTAAGAAAACAATTGGGAGAGTGTTTAAAGTGCAGTTAAACCATAGCCATAATAGACGTTGCTTATGTTTATTATGGATTTTGTGCTGTTATGGATCAGCATAAGAACAGAGGTGGTGTTGCATTTGAGGCTCAAGAGTTTGTATCTCTGAGGTCACTCCCACTGAATCAGCATTCTCTCCCCGTTAAAAACAGTCCAGAGCATGGAGCTGTCAGAGTGAGTGTTTCCTTGCTGCCGCCGCCCCCCAACCCATTGGCAGCTAACAGGATGACCACAGGAACCCAGACTAAGAAATTAACAATATCGGGTGAGAAAGGCAAGCAATCTAATTCACAGCAGCAGGAGCAGTCTGACACTTTTTTGAAACTATCTTCGCAGGATTATGCTGATTATGGAGATTATGGAGATGCTGCATCTACACCATCAACTAACTTGGTAAAACTTTGGACAAAATTCTCGCATGGACTGAGAAGAGAGATAGGTTATTTGAAGCACTGTTGAAGAAAACTGACTTTTTACAGTCTGGGGTCAATCAGGTCAAAGAAAACATAGAGACAATGAGGAAGGCAGTGGCTGAGCATGCAAACATATTTGCTAAGCATGAAGGTAAAATCAGCTCAATAGAGGCAAACTGTGCTGCTCTAATGAAAGAAAATTAGAATATAAACAGAAAGTTAGAGAATGCAGAGAATATGCTTAGATTTAGGAATATTTAAATACTGGGGATTCCTGACTGTCTTGACTCAGATTTCATTTATACAAGGGAGCTTGTGAAAGATATATTGATAAACCATTTGATTTACCTCAAGAAAATCCCCCTCTGATAGTTAAAGCTTTCAGATTGACAAGTCAATGAAAGCAGGAGATTGGACAAAATAAAACCACAATTTTAGCCACCTTCGGTTTTGACTCAGACAAAGATTACATTTTCAATTGGCCAAACTCAGAGGATCCCTGGAGTATAATGACTGCAAATATTATATATATCCAGACTGTTTTTCAACACAGCAACGTCGGAGGAGATTTTTGGTGTACCGTCAGAAGTGTTTGGAGATAAGCGTGCAGTTCTTTACTTTATCACCAGCTAAAGTTAAAATTGTAAAATATGGGAAGTCATTTATTTTCTTTGATGTCGATCAATTAGTTGCTTTTTTGTGTTTGCAGTATTCTGCACAAGAAACTGTGGAATCTCTAACATCCTTGGATTAAGATATTCTTGACAATCTGGATAAAATGAATTTATAAGGTTATGGACTGGGAAGGGCTGAATGGGTTTGTAAAAGGGTTTTTCCTTTTGTTATTCTTTTTCTTCTTGCCAGATACTATACTATATAATGAAATTTTTGAGTAAGGGGGAATGTAGGTTCATCTAAAAGTATATGTTTTCTTGATAAGGGATGTTAACATATACTGCAACTGTGTATGTCTAATCTGTTTACATTTTTTGGTTTTTCTTTCTTTCCCCCCTCATTCCAGGTTGAATTAGACTAGTGGTATCTTTATGTTAAAATATATATATATATTATTATTATGTATGTATTTCTTTTTTGGTGATGGAACATAAGTATTTTACAAAATTCAAAAACTAAATATATGACAAAAAATGTGTGGATGGGACAATGCAGCAGCCACAATTGTGCAGCCAAATAACCAATCTAGAACCTGGACCTTTGATCAGAGAATTATGGCGACTAATAAAAACTTTTGTGGAAAAAAAGGAGGACCTTTTCTAGACACCAAAAAGCAAGCCAATTATAAGACTGGGACAGTTTGAAACAGTTTTGATAGTCAATGAGATTCCTGGACCTTAATCCCATATAAAAGAGGGTAACTGCTGAAGCAGTGTAGATTTGTCAGATCTACCCGGGAATTCAGAGTGTGAGCCTCTGGAGAGCCATCCAGCTCTCAGAGGTTAGGTCTGGTTGGCCTAGACTTTTTTTGATGGTTTAGTCTACGGGATCTGAGGTGCATCAGTTAGTACAAGCTGCAGAATGCAGCATCAGGGGATTTGAGCAGCAAACCTTCAAGCCAGCTGGAAGGACCAGAGAGGAACCAGCAGCACCCTTACATATTGATGTGTATAAGTTGCTGAAGTGTTTATGTGGCTGGCAAGTTCGAGATGTCTGGTTCATGGTTTTCACTCATTGACTCTGTTAAGCCATTCAGCCTTGAGCTATGCAAAATCAACCTAAGTCATTTGCTCCTGCATCACCAGACCAGATGCTCAACAAGGACCATGAGGGAACCATCCCCCCTGCTTCAAGAAACATCTCCACGAGTCTTATTTTGTCAGCTTATCTCCAGTGTCTGGGTACAGAGAGTAGAAATTAGGGTAGCTCCTTTTAACAAGGTTTAATAATGATTGTGGAACCACCTAATCCCCGTTTCACTGCGAGTTTAATGGTTCAAGAGACTGGGCCATCTGGTTACCAGACACAAATAAAACTGCATGCCAAATCATCATGTCTTCTTTTATTATGGGCCTCAAAAACAGCTGCAACCCCAGGCATCATTTAGGCTAACCTATTTTCCATCTGGGTACTCAGTATATTTATGGGACTGCAAAGTGGGACTAAATGAATGTCCGTATTTTGGCTCAGACCAGTAAGTATAAAATCATTTCACCAGATTTGCCCCTTCCTTGTTATTCTCCCCCTAAATAAACCTGATTGGTGTTGCAATGTTATATTGCCTTACGCATGTTTACTGGTGGTCTGTTACTGTGTTTGGAATATTTCTGAAGTGCATGCCTGATAATGATAACCATTGTTTGCAGGGGGTTCCATGAGGTCACACTGAAGCCCAGACCTTGGTAAGTGGAAAACCCATGAGCATATCATTAATGTCTGTTGACAAATGCATTGAGAATGTTGTGAGACATTACTGCTTGTTCCAAAGTATAGGGCCACTAGGTGGGGTAGTGGGTAGTTATAGCTTCCCAGAGGGCTGTAACAAATGTAATAAATACCCACTAAAACCTTACTCTGAGTGGAGGCACCAAAACACTGTGTTTACTATGGGTGGGCACACCCTGGTACTGACTAGTTATGAATCCAGGCCCCTCAACCTATGGATAGTAATACAGGCAGGGGTTGTAACCCTAGAAGTAGTGCCACCTAGGGGTTACATGTAAATGCATTTTCTTTGAATTCCTTACTTAAGCAGCTGTGAAATTATACTTTCCAGAAGCCTGTTTAACAAGCAATGTAAACTTAATATACAGAGCTGCACTTGTACTGTTGGGGGCTGGGATGTGGGTTTTCCTACCCCTAACAGGGTGCTCAGCCTTAGAGCTGGTCTCTGGGCAGGAATGTCTAGATGCAAGGCAAGGTAAATTTTGGTTTATAGATGCCCAATCCCGCAGGCTCTGGGCACTGCACAACAGCGACAAATCTATCATAAAATGACAAAGGAACAGAACGCATTTTCCAGTCTACAAATTATCACTTTCATAAATTAAAATCAGTAAAACCAGAAGAGGGTAAAGAGGGGAGAGAGGGCCATCTTGTGGATGGCATAGCCCACTTCAGGGTTCTAAATTCAGTTTTTCAGCCACTAGCCAGCAAGTCTAGTGACTGGGAAAATGTACTAGCACCACAGACTCTTCCACTAGCCCAGTGGAGGTACATTTTATTTACATTCTACAGAACAAATCTACAGGGCTAGTTAAAAGAAAATCTTACTAGCCTAACACAAAATCTACTAGAATTTGGCTAGCTCACCTGTACCAGTTTCAACCCCTGCTCTGTATGCAATCAATTGCCTGTACTTAAACACCTTATTTATAAAATGAATTTACTGAGGTGTGGTAAACTCTGTGACTGCCAGTGGCTGGTTGTCAGTGTTGAGACTGTCGGATGCATTTCAGTAAGGGAACAAGTAAGTACTATGATTATTGAGGGAGGTTCAGAGGATGTGTTGTGTTAATGGTGGGGGTCAGTACTATGATTGTTGAGGTTGGGAGTGTTGGTGCTTAACGGTTGAGGGTAGGGAGCCAGTGCAGTTATTGTCAAGGAGTGAGTGGCCAGTGCTGTGACTGCCAGGTGGGGTCCAGGCCTGTAACCTTTGGGGGTGGTGGGGGGAAAGTGTTGTGACTGTGTGGGTGGGAATTACTGCTGTGTCTTTCTGTAGAGCGTATCAGTCCTGTGACTGTCGCAGATGAAGGAGGACAGTGCTTTCACTGCAGTGGTGGGAAGTGCTATGAATGTTGGGGTTAGAGGTATATGCTGTTACTATTGGGGATGTGGATCAGCACTGTGACTGTTGGGTAGGTGGCCACTGCGACTGACAGTGGAAGGTGTTAGTTCTGTGACTATTGAAGGAGTGGTATAATTCTGTGACTGTTGGGGGTTGGGTGGCAGTCCTGTGACCATTACTGGCGAAGAGGCAGTGCTGTGGCTGTTGTGGATGGGGGTCAGTGTGGTGACCTTTCAGAGTAGTAGGTTAGTGCTTTAATCGTCAGGGGATGGGAATTAGTGCTGTGACTGATGGTAGGGGGTGTCAATTCCGTGACCTTTGGGGGTAAGGTGGCTGTGCTGTAATTGTTGGGGATTGATGATCAGTGCTATAAGATGGGATGGGGTGCAGTGCTAAGATTAGTGTTGTTACTATGGGGGGATGAGGATCAGTGCTATGACTTTCTGAGGTGTATGGTCATTGCTGTGACTGCCAGGTTGGGGGGTAGGAGAGCAGTTCTGTGACTGTTGGACAATACTGAGAAAGTGTTGTGACTGTCAGGGGTGTGGATCAGTGCTGTGACTGCCAAAGGTGGGCAGTCATTGTCAAGAGTGTCAGTGGAGGGTGTCAGTCCTGTGCCTCATCCCTCCATACCACTGGGCCAGACTGGCCTTCTACTACAGCAAAATAATTATTTGTTACTACTGGGACAAGCGATCAGACAACTTTGGTGCCACTGCACACCAGGGAATTATTTTTTTATTAATGGACCCAAAAGTAAGAGGGTGAGTTTTACCCGTGGACACCAGAGAATATGTTAACTTTAACAGGGCCAGCAATCACAGGTGGATACTGTTATTGGCTGCCAGTTTAAAACAAAATGTTGAGCTGCTCTAGGTTACATATAAATTTTTAGGTAGATCGCTCCTAACTCTTGTAAAATGTATTTATTTACTTGTTGAATTTTGTTGACCAGATAGGACCACTGAAACTTGAAGTCCCTTTTTCAGGGGCGACCGGAGGTGGGTACGTATGGTAACCGACTGAAACTGAACCCAATGAAGCAGTTTGTGGTATTTAACTGAATGGAAGAAACAGGCCAGAACACCAGGAAAATGCCCCAACTCTTTTCAAGAAGTGCCAAAGGCTGTTTAACTTCCACCTGAACAACCACCAGAACATGCAGAAGGGACCTTAGTTTAGCATCTCATCTGAAAGATGGCACCTCAGAAATGCAGCAACCCCCTGGTGCTGCACTACAGTGACAGTACTGAGATTTAACCCAAGTGCTTGGTCTGGAGTTAGAACCTATTGCCTTCTGATCTTCCAGTCTCAGAGGCGAATGTGCAACCTGCTAAGCCACTGACACTGAAAATAGCAGTATGCTACCTTATTGGCTCTGACCAGATTTTGTTATAAATGTTAGGATGGAAATATTCATCGGTGACAGATTTGTCCTTCGGTCATGCACAATGGCCCCAGCAGAACTGAATACTGGTTCCACACTGACACTGGAAGGTGGGCAGCTGAGGTATTTAAAGGCAACTGATGCTAGTGCAGGCCAGTCACTCACTTTGCTGCTCCAGTACACCAATGGCTCATCAGTGATGCCAAGACAATTGGTGTCTCCCATTGTGCTGCCCTGATTCCTACTGCCTCATCAGGCTCCTCCTCCTCCTTGTCTTCAATTTCTTCCACACCCACCTGGTACAGAGCATCCCAAATGGAATTTCCTGCCATGTTCTGCTGCAACTTTGACATTTTCTCAGATTTTCTCAGATTTGGTGGCCTGCGATGAGCTGCTGCTGGTGGTGGTGGTAACAACACCTGGTATATGTGCCCTTTGTGTCCCTGCGTTTTTCATCTGTGCACCATGTACCCATCTGACAAGATAATTAGTCAATTTGTCCAGTCGCACATGATCCCCTTCAATCATTGCAGGCAAGCCACGTTTGTACCATGGATCCAGCATGGTAGCAACAGCAAACTCATGAGACTGCATAATGCCACAGAAATGTGTACTGCTGTCCTGTATATGGAGCATGTGACCCATTACATGAACAGCACTGTGATCATCACTTGTCTCCATCTGGTGACAGACATTCACTAGTGTCTGCCTCAGCTCATGTATAAGGGGTAAAGACTGACTTATACAGGCATTGTCCCCTCTCACAGCCTGTGTTGCATGCTCAAATGGATGTAGAATGTGCATTATGTCATCCATTTGTCACTACTGCTCCATTGTTAGAGTGATAGACACTTCAGCACTGTCCCGGGTGGTGTACAGCAGTATATAATCTAAAACTGCCTTATACTGATCATACAGCTGGTCCAGCATGTACAGTGTGGAGTCCCACCTGGTAACAGCATCAAGCTTCATATGGTGCTGAGGCAGATGGTTAGTGCACTGCAGCTCACGGAAATGGTCATGATCCTTTGCAAAATCGGCCAAGTGCACACAGATGTGTCTGACAACAGACACAGTTTCCTTTATTTCATCATGGTTCAGAAATTGCTGCATGAATAGATTAAGGCAGTGTGTCTGGCAGAGCACGCTAAAAAAAAACACCATCTGTAATGCACTTAACCACATTGTAGCCATTGTCACTGGCAGTAAACCCTGCAGTGAGTGAGTATGTGATTAGCCACTCGTCAATCTGATTTAGCAGCACATTCAGCATTTTCTCACTAGTGTGAGACCCCATAACACTTTGCATAGTGATGATGGCATTCTGACTAATACCAGGTGTGTTGCTACCACCACAATTTTGCTTTACGCAGCTTTTGCCAACCCCCAAATGAACAACTACCCCAGGTGCCTGTGCCCAGTGTGCTGTTATGCTCAGATATGAGCTGCCCACTATTTGTGCACTTGTCCACATATCCATGCTAAAGGGGATATATTTGGAGGTAGAGTGCTTCATGGCATGTAGGATGGACTGTAAAACTATGCTGTACAGTTCAGGCATGGCACATTTTGAGAAATACATTTATGCTGGCACCTGTCATTTGGGAAAGGCATGGGCCATCAAATGGTGGAATCCTTGATTCTCCACAAAGGAAAAGGGCAACTGGTCAATGAAAAGCATTTCAGCAGTGGCTGCTTTCAGCTCATTGGCAAAAGCATTATTGGGGGATACTTTGAGTGCCTCTCAGGCACACTCTTCAATGTGGGCTGCATCTTGGGAGTGGGTCAACAAAAACACTTTGCTTGTGCCACCAATGTTGTTCTTGCTGGGGTACCAGGTGACTCTTGGGGCCTGGGATGCGCAGCATGTATGAAACTGGTTATTTTGGTGGATTTGGTGCCTGGTGATGTACTTTTATAACTTGGAGTGGCAGCTCCACTACTACTATGCCCACTGCCTGAGAGAAAAGGATTCCTCACACTCCTCCTCCTTCACTGACCCACTCAGCCCTTCCTCCTCCTGCTCTATTGCACTGCTGTCACTAACATCAAGCTTGACAAGGGAAGTCCCACCAACAGCCCTGGTGTCTTTCTAGCACTGCTGCCAATGCAATGGGTGCTTGTTTTTCAAGTGGGCATGCTGGCCACCGGTGTCTATGTGGCTGCCCTTTTTTCCACAACTTACATGTGCTTGACACAGCTGACATATTGCCATGGTGTCATCAGCTGCATCAAGCACAAAAAAAAACAAACAAAAAAAAACAGGGGCTTTGCAACCCTAGATTTGACATGGCACTGAGACTTGGATGGTGGAGCCAAAGGTGTGGAAGTTTTTGCTTTTTGGACCACATGCATGATTTCCACCATGCTACGTTTGGGAGGTGGGGTGACTGGACTTCTTGTTGTTGACTTGCTGATATCCTTGCCCTCAGACTTGTCATCTAAATGGGCTAAATCATCACCCTTCAGCTTTTTCACTTCCGGCTCTGAAAGGAGATCCAACACCTCATCATCATCTGTACCTAAACATATTATATCCTCCTCCTCCTCCTCCTCCTCCCTATCACTGTCTGCTTCCAGAGAAATGTTTCCCATCTCAGGCATCTCCTCGCTGTGGGGGTTAACTTTCTTTACCTCTTTATCCAGGAGGAATAGATTGAAGCTGGACACTGTCACCCTCACCACCATCAGCTCCTCCTTGAGCAGGAACAACAGTCACACTGACAACTTTTTCAACCTCCTCCTGAACCTCTGTGCCTCCACTGGTGTGAGTGTCTCCCTTATTTCCAGTATAATCCCCAACAAGCATGCTAGCTACAGATTGGGTAGTAAAAAAAAAATGAGTCACAGACTTAAAACCACTTCAAACTTCAATTTTGCTGCTACCGGCTGCCACCGCAACAGCGGTGCCCACAGAGGGCACTGATCTGGAAATAGGTTAGCTTATTCCAACAGACTTCTTTGAGCCACCTTCCACCCAGGCACCTTCACATGAAGTGAAACATCTCTTGGCAGGCATATTTATGTGCTTGTTCCATTTGGCTTCTTCCAGAAGTATATGATTATGTATTTTTATTGAATAAGTATGATTTAACACCTGCAGCAGTATCTGCAAAGGGCAAATAGAAATCAAAACAGATACTGTAGCTGCACTGCAGTGTATACAACTATTTACAACTGCTACTGTAGCCTTTTTCTGTGTTAAAACACTATTATATTTTTTTTCAATTATAAAAACACCAGTTAATTAACATGAGTAACAGGAAGACAGAACTAAGAGACTTTCAATACAAAACTGTCAGAGAAGACCACAACAAGGATGTGCAGCAACTCTAAAAAACTGCTTAAGTAGTTCTTAATCAAATGCCAGTTTTTAAATGGAATAATTTTTGCATAACTTGATAATAACTGCGTGGGTACTGATAGGTTCATACAAACTAAATTGCAAACCACCCGCACAGAACACCTCACAGTCTAAATATGCGCTATGTTCAGGATAAATGGTGTCTGGATAAGGTAAGTACTGCAGTGTGTTAGTACGTACTAAATACAGTTTTGGCATATAGATATATCAGACAGAAGGGACAACAAAATTTGAAATGAACAAACAAAGTTACCTCCAAAAATTGTGCAAGGACCATCACTCTCTTGAAAACTATGTAGTAGTTTATGTAGTAGGGTCAGGAAGTAAACACCAGAGGTGTAACAGGGAGGAAAGGGTTACTATGGTAAGCAAATTAAACAGAACAACAGGAACTCTGCAATGCAGAGGCTAGATCACAATTTTAATTTCTGTGAGCAATTCAACAATGCAGTGTCCCTGTATTTGGACAAGTCAGGTGGTCAATGTACATGAATACTTAAAATAAAAAAAAAAAACAAAGCATGAGCATGATTAAGCAAAGGTAAACAGGAACAGAACTATTCAGAATGAGTAACTGTTCTGATAAAGTTACCAAAAAAAGGGTCAGAATGTAAGAAACATATAACAAATAAGTAGCACACCTGCAGAAATATTAAGACTTAAAAGAAATTACAGAAACTCACTCACAACTTGTGAGAAATCTGTTAAATGTTAGGAATTAGCCTTTTCTGCTTTCACACACACATGCACCCACACAAAAAAAACACACACACAGTCTACCCTCCACCACTAAACTCCCTCAAAGACACAGACACAGAGAAAAGTGAAAACACTACATAAGTTTAACTAAGTATTATCCAAAGATACCAAAAAAACAAAAAGATTCACTAGCAGCACTAGGAACTAAATCGAGATTAGGAGAGAAATTAACTCTCATAAATTACCAAAAAGGTTTTTGAAGTTTTATTTGGCTGTGATGCACCACACTGAACTACTTTCCAACTCAACAGACAATATACTGTGCAGGAAACAGCCTGCACATAATATTTCAGCTATTTACCCACAATGCATTGTGACTGTACTGGCAAAATTGAAAATCATAGGCAAAATTCAGCATAATTTGATGAACATTTGCCTTACGTGAAAGTGAAATTGGGTGAAATTTCATATCACGCAAAAGCAAAATCAGTGGTGAAAAGTTTCACGTAATACAGAAATTAAACAAAATATTTTGCCAGGCGAAATTTTCCAATTTCACATTTCTATAAACCACATACTGTTTTGACTTTCCCTTTTTAGGTATAAAAAACATTTAAAAACAAAACAAAATCCCCTCTTCTCCCTTTGCTTTCATTTTAAATTCTCTGCACTTTATTATTTCTATCAACTCTAGGTATCGCTACACCTGTTTTATGTACCAGGTGAAAAGGGCATTTCCAGGATAGCACTGGGGAAAACACACTTCCAGAATAGTGTCTGACTAGACAGCTACAGGGATAGCATAGCACAAGGCAGGCATTGTTACCCCTCTAGCTGTCTAGTCACAGTGGAGAAGAGGACAATTATCAGGAAGTGTGGTGCCCTGCCATGTTGCTCCTGTGGTGGAGGTGGTAAGGCCCCAAGCAGCTAGGGCAGGAATTTGCCCTGGAGACAATAGTTCTGTTCTGGTCTCTTGAATTTTTTTTTGTTCAGCTCCTCCAAGAGTCATTAGTTTGGTCTCCCCACACCACCCTTCACAGATGTAATTCCCTTCCAAAAAATGTCTCCCCATCATTAAGTAGCAACCCTCCTTGGAGTTGACTATATTAGTTTGTGGGGTCACCAAAGCCTCCTCCCCCGTCAGGCCACAAAAACTCAATTTACATGTTAGGTGTTATTAGCCATGGTAGCGGTCAGTGTCTCTGTGGACTGCTGCCATTAAGTTTTTTTTTTTAATTTACTTTTTGCCTGCCATGGCAGTCTGCTCATCAGCCCTGGTTATGGCGCCCCCTCAGCTTCCACCACCTAAATATGCTAGTACCCCCCTCAGTCACCCCTAGCTTGCCCCCCAGAGGGTGGGGTCATGGCACAGTACTCTGGTAACCAGTGCTGAGGAACTGGGACTGGTCAGGAGAGCCCAGCTTAGGAGACTAATCGAAGCCCGGGACAGGGCTTCACAGAGATGGTCAGGCAGGATATTTTGTTCCCCCATAGACTGGGGTAGGGACATGCAATGATGACCAGTGTCCACCCTGCCCCAGAGTGCAACTGGCATTGGTGCTATGTGACAACCACAACCTCCACCAGGTGTTCCTCCTGCACTGAGCACATGCCACCCTCCCTTCTGGAAAATGAGAGCAGTACAGGAGATGCTCGCTCCTTCTACCTCCCAGCCAGCCTTCTAATGAGCCAGGTCCATTCCTGAACCTGGGTCGCCGGTGTCGCAAGCGGAAATACAACTGCTGCACCAGTGGGCAGGCCCTGCCACTAACTTGGTTGTTGCAGTCACTCTTTTAGTGGAGCATTGCTAATGCAAGTACCATTTTCCATTCTCAGGTGTTGACTGCACTGTTATGGTATGCATGGTGTTGGCCTAGTGCACTGTTTTTAACAGAGATTTGATGTTTGTGTTACTTGTATGGGAGTGGTTGTTGAATTTTGTTTGGTCCAAAGAATTTAAAAGTTTGTATAATGATGTCATTTTGACATTGGGCTGGATTCACAAAAGGCAACCCAGGATGCAAGGCAACTTGCATCTGAAAATATGGTGCAAGTAGAACTTTCATCCTGCATTGGGTCATGTTGGGATTCACAAAGGCAGCCGGCGACATGCTGCTGGCTGCCTGCACCCAACCTCACCAATGCACCATAAACCCCCTTGCAACATGGTGTAAGGGGGTGTATGTTAGCAATTTCACCCTATTCAGGAAGGGTGGTGTCAAAGTCCCCAAATTGGGGGATTCAGAAAGAACCTCCAGTGGACATCCATCAAAAAACACTTATGCCCACTATGAGGTGGCGTAATGGGTCTTTGCCGTCCACTGGAGGGTGCCAATGTGCAGACAGTGCTACACAACTGCGGGGCCTCCATGGCTCCCTCCCAGTCCCATTCCCCCAGTGTACAGCACTGCCCCCTCTTGCCCACAGGCACCACAATAGCCAGTACAATGCCCAATGTGGGCCACCACCCACCCCATCCCAATACTGCGAGGTGTGCAGCCCTCTGGGCTGCCTGAACACCCCCCTTCCCAGCCCAGATGACCACTTCCCACACCCTGTGCCCACATCCAAGCCCCACAGGTACCATACACACTGGGCACCACATATGCCCAGTACAACCCTGGTGATCCAGTGGTCCCCTCCCCCATCTGACAGTACAAGCCCTCCCACTCCCCCAATACCCTGCTGATGACTGGCACAACCCTCTGCTCACCACCATGGCCAGCCACTGACTGAGCTGTACCAGAAGCACATATTGTACATATATGCACTCTGTGAAAGACAACTGCTGTAATGGGGTAGTGAAGGGCTCGCATTGTCGGGTGGGAGAGAGGTGGTTCCACTAGACTACCACAGAGTTATAGGCATGGACGGGTGGGGGGACTATTCATATTAAGGCAGATTGGGTATGAGGTCCACACCTGATGGGGATCAGCGACTGGCATAGGGGGAACCACAGCTCTGTTCTGTGGGTGCATCTGCCACCCACCCCATTCTGTGGCTTGTGGCATACATGGGGGCTGCACCTTACCTTGCACAGATTCTGCAAGCCACAGGACATAGGCTCCTGGACCCTTTGATAAATGACAAATGCCTGAAACACATCAGGTTGGCAAAGCCATTGTCTGCAGTTATTATGTCTGTTCTACATGTCATGGATTGTCATTTGTAATAAATGAACAACAGAGCCTAAATTGGAGACTGGTGCTGATTTCTTAGAGGAAGTGGGAAGTGCTGGACTTTGGTAATTGTATCAGCACTTAATGTTCACTGCTGTGAACTCCTGAAATAAGGAGGCAGTCAGAATGAGTGGATCAAAGTTAAGAGAAGGTGGTAGAGAGGGGGGAGACAGCAGTTAATGTTCTGCAGTATATGCACCCAAACTAAGGCATTCAGAATGAATGGATGATTACCATTAGGGAAGGGGGGTGAGACAGCAATTAATGTTTAGTGCTGTGAGCTCTGTTTCGGAATGAATGGAGTGTCATGAAGCATAAGGGAGGATGTAAAACAGCAGATGAACAATTATGTAGCAGCTGTATAGAAACAAATGACACCTCATTAGCTGACAGCAAGTAGTACAGAGAAGTCCATCAACAACTCCACAGCTATGGTGTCAGGTAGACAGGCAGTGTCAGGGAACCTCAGGCATCTGGTATCGCAGGTGGCCTTAATCCATTATATCCAGTGGATTTATAATGCACCTCCAATGGCAAACATTTTGACTTTAAGAATTTGTCCATTAAAACTGGCTGTCCATACTAAATGTTTCTGGTATAAGTGGCACCGTCTGTATTTGAATGAGCCTACTGTATCCAATGGAACACCATTATGAGCAACAATGTTAAGTTCTGTGATTTATTTAAGTATAGACAGATGGTCAAAAAGAATAAATGTAGTTTCTGATGAGTACAAACTCAGCTATGAGTTCAAACTAAAAACAAGAAACATTTGTCAATGCCGAATGTCTGCTTGCTGCTGTTAGCATTGGGAACGCAGGAGAGTTAGACAGTTGCAGAATAGAAATGGCAGTGAAGTATTGAACTTCACGCCAACGCCAACCCAACCTCTACCCTGCAGAGATGTACAGGCATTGGAGCATGCATTTGGGTCGTCTCCCATAATGTTCACTCCATTTCACCTCATCCTATCCTGCAGACACTGACAAGTGTTGAGGTGTGCTTTGGGGTGTTAGGCTTTACAGTCACCACATTCCATAAGGACATACTGAAATGGGTGTGGTATAGGAGAATGGGCTAAATTCTGTGGCTGCAGGGTCCAATGCACACCTTGATGCCTGTCACTGGCTGAAGGGTGGGGGTGGAATGACTTGAGCATTACAGTTGACAATCCAAAGGCACACCCCTGATGCCTGTCAGACTGTACAGGGTGGGAAGTTATGGTTAGAAACCCTAACTCCCCAGGCGTTTGTTGACATTTGAACTACAAATTTTCAACATTGCCATTTTGTGACCCCCACCTCATGAAAGCATTCAGGACCTCTTTTCATGATTAGTGCCACTGTGATTTTGTCACTGTGTCCTGAACTTTGAGTTTCCATAGTGACCATGCCATTGTGTGCCAGATCTACGTAAACACAGATCTGGCAGGATGTGAAGAATGACAGCTGTACTGTTCATAAGGAGGTGTGAAGAGATGGCAATGTTGAAAATCTGTAGTGAAAATATTAAAAATGCTTGAACTTCCACGCGTACATGGAAGCTGCGCAATGCATGCGTGTAACACAGTCATTTAGTGGAATTATTTCACCAAATTTTCAACATAGGCATTTTGTGACCTCTGCTCATGAACACTGTCACTATGATCTTCTTAATCTGTCCCAAACATTGATTTCCCACAGAGACTGTGCTATTCTGTGCCAGATGTGTAAACACATATTTCAGGCAGGATATGAAATATGACAGCTGTACTGTCCATAAGGAAGTATGAAAATATGCCAATGTTGACAGTCTGGAGAGAAGAATATTACAAATGCATGAAATTATGAGGCTGCATGGAAACTACGCAAGGCACGCTCATAACACAGTCATTTTATGGACTTTTGTCACAAAATTTTAAACATAGGCATTTTAGTACCTCTGCTAATGAACAGTGTCACTGTGATTTTCTTAATCTGTCCCAAACATTGACTTCCCACAGCAACTGCGCAATTGTGTGCTGGAAATGTGAGAACACATTTTGGCCAGGATGTGAAAAATGACAGCTGTACTGTTCATAAGAAGGTCTGACAAAATGTCAATATTGAAAATCTGGAGAGAAAATACAGCAAATTTGCAAAGTTATGGGTGTGTGGAAACTGCACAATGCATGCTTGTAACAGTCATTTTATGGATGTTTGACACCAAATTTTCAACATAAGCATTTTAGGACCTCTGCTCATCAACAGTGTCACTGTGATTTTCTTAATCTGTCCCAAAAACTGACTTCCCACAAGACCGCGTTATTTTGTGCTAGAAGTGTGAAAACACATTTTGGCCAGGATGTGAACAATGACAGCTGTACTGTTCATAAGGAGGTGTGAAAAATGCCAATGTTGAAAATCTGGAGTGAAAATATTATAAATTTGCGAAGTTACAAGTGTGTGTGGAAACTGCAGAATTCACACTCATAAAACAGTCATTTGTTGGATTGTTTTTCACCAAATTTGCAACATAGGTTTTTTTGAGATGCCACCTCATGAACAGTGGCACTGTCATTTCATTAATCTGTCCCAAAAGGTGATTCCACACAGTGACCACAAAATCACCTTTTAGGATGGAATAATGCCATGAAAGTGACTGAATTCATGAGGAGTGGTCCCAATAACCCCATGTTGAAAATCTGGTGCCAAAAGTCAAAACAATGGCCAAGATATCCACATAAGTTAATAAAAAACCTATTTATGCCATTACACAGCTTACCGGCATTTCTTCAATTTGTAATCAGCTTTGAAGAGTGCAGATGTGCTCCCAGTCTACCAAAGATTGTCACACTGGGCTCTAGAGGTAAGTATGTTGTATGGGTGTGTGCAGAGGTGGGGTGCATAAAGGGTGGGTGCAGTTTGGGGGCACAAGAGACCATGAGGGACCATCTTATTTGTTCCAGGGACAAAAATTAAACAAAAAAACGCTGTATTTTTTTTTTGTAGGCTTGCTTTGTGCACACTTTGGTGGGATTCCAGTGTTCCATTTGCATTTTCGGGGAAGGGAACTTATGCCTATCGAGATTGGGCCCCCCATTGACAAAGAAAGACTGTTTGGGTGGCCTTATGCTGAGGGGGATTGGGCACCCCCTCGGCACACAACAAATGGGGGAGAGAGCCATTATGCCAATGGGGAGTGGGCTTTCCTATTTGTAAATGAAGTGGGTTGGCTGCAACAATCAGGGACCGCCCACCATTGCACCACCAGCTTGCAGTTTGCACTATTCAGACCCAATACAGAGATGAATGGCTGATGGTGCAATGATGAGGCGTCCCCTAATTGCGGCAGCCAAATCATTTCATGTCGATGGCACTTCTGGAGAACCAGTGTCATCAGAACAATGGGCCTGCACTGGTTGAACACTGCCAAGCCCACAAATGCAGTGCTAACATTGGCCACCACAGTGCCACACCACTACAATCTGCTTCTCTCCTAGGCTGCCACATAATGTTTCTTGCGCATGCTTGCAAGCAGACATTAAAATGACTGCAAGTCATCAAAACTTCAGTGGAGATTTAGCCGTATGTTCACGGGAAATTTACTATAGGTTTAAATGACAGTGTCATCTGTGCATTATATCATTTTAACAATAGTGACTGATAATGAGTTAGTTTAATACCAGATATAGGATGTTTTTGAATAATAATGTAAATTATATTCTGTATTTGAGTTATGGATTTCCATAAAATACCATTTTTCTTCCTAATTTTAAAACTCTAATGGCAAGATATTCAAAAATTTACCCTGGGGCTAAATTAGCACTGCCCAGTGTGCTAAATTAGCCCGGAACTAATAGCCCACTATATTTAAAAGGGATAGTCCTGGTGCTAAACTTTGATGAATATAGCATGCTAAGGAAGCCAAACAAACTGGGCTGGGAGTGCAGTGCAAAAAGAGCCAGGAATAAGACAGATCTGAATTTAGCAATCAGGAACTGCAAACCACAACAGCATCCCAGTTCACAACAATGTGAAGGAAGATGGAGGTGAACTTCATGGCAAATGTGTGTGCTAGCAAAGGGTGGAGGCAGTAAAGCTGCAAGCATCAGCAAATGTGAAATTTCATTGTGCAGAAATGTATAATATTTCTGAAACATTTGCACAGCACAAAAACACTCACGCAGGTTTAGCGTGGCGCTAAGCCATTTGCCAAGCGCTATCATGTTTGCCCAGGGTAAACATTTGCTATATTCAAAAGTGACTTGCAAGTGAGACTATTTAGGTAGTCTGTGGGCAAACATCCAGATTAGCATCTCATCATGACCAGATTTTCATGCAGTTTGCCCAGCACTATTGCAGGGTCCCACAGCTCCAACTGTAGGTCAGTCTGGAAGTACAGGGACTGGCTGGGTCTGCCCACAGCTCCACCTGTAGATCAGTCTGTCAGTGCATGGTGGCAGCTACTTGCTACATTTGTACAGTACAGCAGAGAATATTGTGCCCCAGGGGACTACACAGCACAGGTGCAGGTGATGGTGCTGCATGCAATTTTCAAACCATAGTTCATGATACAGTGCACAGCAGACACTATGGTAGCAAGGGGGCCAGTAGTGTGAGGGACACAGCGATGCCTATGGTGTGTAGGCCAGTGATGGCCACTGCATTGTACACAGTGACATGCCCAACTTGTAGGTGTTTGCTGACACTGGACTTTACTGTTATGCTGTTGTGCACCCCGCAGATACTATACCACTATCATGGGATGCTCACGGTGGCACATACATGGCTGTGTGTGAGTTGTGGTGTCTGAACAGATGTGTGGTAAGTGGCTGGGGGGGCACATACCATCAGGCAGGCACAAATTGGGGTATTCCCAACACTGACCCATTTGCACTGCATGGCTTGTCCCAGCCTTGTGGCCACACCCAGTCTGTGGTGCAGCCTGGCCTGTTGTACACCTTCTCCTCAACACCCTTCATGCCCAAATTGCTGCTTGTGTGTGCTAGCATCTACCGGTGTCCACAGAAGGATGGTCTGCAGGTGTGTACTGTATGACTGCACTGCCATGGTATCCACTGGCAGCCAGATCACCACTTACTGCCTGGCATGGCTGGGATTGGTGGCAGATGATGGCATCACAGGAATCCATGAGCAGCATGTTTCTTCCAGGTCTGGCTTATTTCTATGTTTCATACAGTACTTACTGGTTAGGGGCACACAATCCACACAAATGTCACCCAAAACCACTCAAAGCCACAAAGTCGTACAAAGCTGGTTTGCCCAAAGGTAAGACTACCTTTTCATGGATGGTTATTTGCACCACACAAAATGTTGCGCTAAGTCATGCAAAAACACTTTGCACGGTGCTATTTGATGAATATAGGATTGCGCTTGCATTCATGTACACGCCCCCTCAGTTTGCCCCTTGCATACATTATAATTTTGCCCAGCACCAATGCAGTTTGCTCATGTTATTTGACCTTTTGAATATAGCGGACCCACAAAAGCCTGTCGCTAACCCTGCACAAACGGTTTGCACTCAGTGCAAAGTTTTGACTATGGCCCTTTATCTGCACACTGCTTTGACTTTCCTTTTTTAGGTATTACAAAAAAAAATCCCTCCCTTTCTCCTTTTATTTTTGTTTCAAATTCTTTGCACTTTACTATTTCAATCTACTCTAAGTGTCTTTACACCTAATTTTTATTTGAGATTTGATGATTGTGTTTCTTACAGGGTTGGTTTTTCAGTCATTTTGATGTACTCTTTTTTTACCTATAAATTGTCAAGTATGTCTTTAGTGCCCTAGCCTTTGATAAAGGACTGATGTCTGAAATGCGTTAGGCAGGCAAAGCTGTTGTCTGCAGTTATATTTGTTTTACACGTCATGAATTGTCATTTTCAATACTGTACTTAAAAAACAGAGCCTGAAAAATGGAGACTGATGTTGCTTTCTCAGAAGAGGTGGGGAGTGCCTGACTTTGGCAATTGTATTAGCAGTTAATGTTCACTGCTGTGATCTCCTGAAATAAGGCAGTCATAATGAGCGGATCACCATAAGGAAAGGAGGCAGGGAGGGGAGAGACAGCAGTTAATGTTCAGCAGCGTGAGCTCCTGAAATAAGGCACTCAGAATGAATGGATGATTACTGTAAAGGGGTGGAGGGGGAGACAGCAGTTAATGTTCAGTGCTGTGAGCTCTGTTTCAGAATGAATGGATAGAGTGCCATGAGGTATGAGGGTGGATTCAGGATAGCAGAGTAGCAGTTTTATAGCAGCTGTATAGAGACAATTGACATCTCATTCACTGGAGGTAAGTAGTGATAGAGAAGCCCATCAACAACTCCACAGCTGTGGTGTCAGGTAGTCAGGTAGTGTCAGGGAAGCTCAGGTGTCTGTAATAGCAGGAGGCCATAACAATTATATCAGGTGGATTCATAATGAACCCCCAATGGCAATGCTTTTGGCTTTGAGAATGTGTCCATTAAAACTGGCTGTCCAAACTAAATGGGTCTGGTATAAGTGGTGCCCACTATCACAGATGGAACACAGTTATAAGCATGTTATGTTCTATGATTTCATTAAGTATATACAGCAGGCTAAACAGCATACATGTAGTTTTGGTCATGTTCAAACTCAGCTATGAGTTCAAACAAAAACATTTATGTATTTATTGAATTGTTTCACCAGGAAAGATATACTGAGCAACTTAATGCTCACCTCATGGTACGTCCTGGGGGAATGGGGAGAGGGATGTGCAGAGTATGATTTCAGAAACATACATAACTAATGGTGGATACATACATACAGTTACAAAACAGGTTCATGGCAATTGAGTACAATATAGGCTGATACATGACTGCAATTCATAAAAATGTCTCTGGAGGTTTAACTGTATGCTCAAGGGAGATTTACTATAGGTGTAAATGACAGTGTCATCTGTGTACATGTTGTATTTTGCATTTTCAACAGTATAGCTCAAACACTGGAGTTAAATCAAAAAAGTGAAGGGCAGAGTAGTGAGCCCTGCGGTACACACCAGATACTGCATAGCAAGAATATCAGACTCCATCCCATTCAAAACAGTAATCTGCTTATTATAAGATAGATAAACTATAAACCAGTTTAAGGTGTCAACATCTATTCCCTCTTCAGTTAACCAGGACAGCAGAATTTGGTGGTGCACTATGTTGAAGGTCTTGGAGTGGTCAACAAAGATGGCCAAGGTAATCTGCCAAGAGCCTATAGCTAGGTTGTGTCATCCAATTCCTTCAATAAAGCAGCAAAAGTGCTCTGTTCCTTTCAAAACTCAGATTGAAATGTGTCAAAAAATGTGAAATCATCTAATTAATAGTTTCTGTAAGCTGTTTGGCTAATAATCTTTTCAGAATGTTAGAGGTGACTGAAAGGGAAATAGGATGATACAATTTTTCTTGGGTCTCCTCCTTTAAAAATAGGGATAACCCCAGGCCTAATTTGGATAATGGAAAAGTCATTTCCACAATCCATAAGAATTATTTCCTGCTTTATAATCTGCAGAAAGTAATTTCACTGTTTTCATAGAAAAGTTCTAACACTCTTTGGTGTTCCATGCAGATTTAAGAAGAAATTGTGAAAACCATTTTGGCTGTGGAATTTGTCATTCAGAATGAATTCTATTGGTGATATTTTGCACAGTAGTGTTCATTGCTATGAAGAAAAGCTGAAATGGAACATAATTACCATGTTTCCAATACAAAATGATTTAAATAGACAGAGTGACACATCCACAGATTATTCAACTAGTGAGTGTAAGCAGAAGCAGAAGGCATGGTCTCAGAGCAAGGAGAAAGAGGGAGCAAGGAGTAGAGCCAGGGGAACCCTGGGAAAGCATTATTTTGCACAGATGGTGTTTAACATGTAAAATAGCCAATCTGGTATGCATTTATTGGTTTCTAGCAACTGGATAGATCCACTGGAACCAAAGAGTTCCATTTTCAGGGGTATCCCAGAATAAATTACATAGACAAATCAAAACTCAAAGCAGCATGGAGACATAGTGCAGAGATATGCCAAATGCTTTAAATTCCAATGGAAGAGGATTCTGCAGAGTTTTAAAAAATCCTGTCTAATTCTGTGGAATTCTGTTGGTAGTGGAATTTAGAAATTTCACAAGCAGAATGAATTTTGTAGATTAGTAATCCATGGTTAACAAACTGTGGATTCTGCCATCTGTGGTAAATGCTTCCTCGGTTTAAGTGATCCATGAAAAGTTATCCTGAGGTGTACACAGAACTGTTTTTTTGGAATTCTATAGAAACCTTGACCAGTGATGAGAAGTGACAGTTTGGATTACAGATTTATGAAAACTGGTGCTGTTGTTTTATGTCATCCATTATCAAAAACGTTTAAAAGTTTGCTTTGCTTAAAACAGTTTCCAATTATTTGGAAAACTGCTACAGTTGTCCTTATGAATAAATCTTGAGCCCCCCACAAAATGTTCATCTAATTGCACTCCTTGCTCTTCTTTCTAAAGTTTTGGATGTAATTGTTTTTGTTCAGATTTTGCCTTTTTGTAATGAATATGAAGTTCTAAAACCTGACCAGCAGGGTTTCAATCCAGGCCACTGCATTACAATGGCCTTGGTGAGCTTCACCCAGATGGTTCAAGAAACCTTGGAAAAAGGACATTTTCCTGTGGCCATCTATGAGTACTTCATAAAAAGGTTTTTGATTTAGCTCACCATCAACTGCTTCTTAAAGCTCTTAGTGGCCTGGAGTTTTTTGGGAATGTGCTGGGTTGGTACCAGAATTAACTGTAAGACAGGTTTCAATACACAAACAAGATTTCCAATGTCCACCACACCCCCTACACCCCCCCGGTAATAATACAGTAAGTGTTCCCAAAGGATCCATTCTGGGACTCCTTTTGTTTACTTTATTTTTTTAATTCCCTTCCTGCTGCATGTAAAACAAAAATCTGATATTTTGCTCTGTGTTGATGATGCTGCTACTTTTGCAAGTAGACCTACTCTCATTGACTTGAAAGACACATTACAAGAAGATTTCAGTTTGGTTTGAGAATGGCTCCTGTCCAGAAACCGTTGTTCAACTCTACAAAAACGAAATCTATAATGTTTCATAAAGCTAGGAAAAAATTGCCATTAACTCATATTTTCGAGTTAGAGACCATTCAAGGTATTAAAATTGAACAGGTTGGTGATTTTGAATACATTGGTCTGACCTTTGACAGCACACTCTCTTATAACTCACATGCAGTGGTAGTTATGCAAAATTAGGAAATAGGGAGACAAATGTTGTTGCTGATTAGCTAAAACCACCAACCAGCTGATGTGGTATGAGGCAACAGAGACTGGGAATTAATGAGTCCAAGTCTCTGTGTCCCTCATTTAGTTCTGATAGCCTTGTGTCAATAGAATAAAAAAAAAAACACTCAAACAATGCCATGTTTTTCAGCCTACTTAGCAAGTGAGAGACCCCTTCCCCACCAGGGACAATGTCAGGCATCACAGTTAGCATGAAATCAGGCACAAACATCAGGATCTGCCCATTTTGTAACAAAATGTTCTGTACACCATGACTGAACAGCGCACTGAGGTGGCATGCTTTTCTCAGCACTGCAGTGACACTTGCTAAGTTTACAACTGCTGGCTCTATTCCTTGTTCTCACCCCCTTCATCATTATATCACATAACTTCTTACCAAGATGATAAATTGTTTCCTCTTACCTTCCCTAAATCTGATCTCTCTTCTGACCATAGCGACTCAAAGAAATCAAAAATAGTAGCCAGATTCCAAAGCCACTTGTGCTGTATCTGTAAGCCGCCATGACATGCAAAGATGTATATGGTGCTTTGTGGTCTTCCAGAGAGAAAAATAAACATGCTAATGGTAAAACTGAGCACTGTGAGCACCCAAAAGGGAAAGAAAATGGTAAAAACATGCACTAAATGAACATGAGTGGTGGAGGGAGAGTTGATGAAGTGAGGAAGGTTGTTCAGTATCCTGCCATTGTACTCGTGCAGACACTTGGGGGAGAAGAAATCACACTTAAAAAGCCTTGAATGAATGAATATATAAATAAATAAAAGCAGTGAAACAAAAATCAGTTTTAACCTGTGTGTATGTGTATGTGTTTATGGGGGCTCCAGTAGGACAAAAGTCCCAAGCTAAAAAACAAAACAAAGTGTAATACAGGCTGAAGAACCTTTTTTAATTACAAAATAAATTAAAGACATAAGACCGTTAACATGAAAACAAAATCATTTTGTTTTTTGCAAAAATATATACTCCAGTGGCACATTTTCTAAGTGCAATAATACTCTCCAGGGTGGGTGGTGTGGGCTATACCAGACCTTTCAGGGGTTATAAGGCCTTCCGCCTGTGATGTTGGGCCTCATCATGCCCCTGGGCCATCTGTCATAGCTGAACATCGCCCACCCTGTCAGGTATTGTTTGTTACATTGACCATTAGTGTGCAGTAGTGCACGGTGCTTGGTACTCTGTGCTACTGCAATACTGAGGCAGCACGTGCTATACCACACTACCATGTTAGTGTGGTCATTTTTTGTATATCTATCACTCTATTACAGATTTGGTAAAAACTCTAACTCAGAGACTGGATGCTCTTTATATTCTAAATTCAATTTGGTTACCATCTACTAGGTTATTACTTGCACAAAGTTTTTTGCTTCCCACCATTAATTATAGAATGCTGTTTTATTTCTCTGCAGCTCAGGGTGCGTTGTCCAGTGTTAGGGTCTTGTATAATCCAATTGCTAGGTTTGCATGTCCACTTCCATCCCAAACATGTCACTGTATTCTATATAATACACTCACATGGCCCTCCATAGATCAGAGGTGAAAGATACACATTTGAATATTAGCTAGAAAAATTGTGTTGCAAAAAGTACCCGTTTTTCATCAGCTTTTTCAACAATGTTCTACTTCACTGTGTATGAGCTCAACTACTAATAATACTTATTCTACTATTCCAACTATGGAAACTGGCTTAGGTCAGAAATCATTATTATACCAGCTGTCTTATTTTTATAATCCAATGATTCAATTTATTATAAATTTTAGGGCAGTTCTTTGTTTTTCTAGTTTGTTTCTTTATTAAATATTTTAACAATACCAGAAACAGTACCTAAACAATTAAAAGAAATTAAAATGCCACCAGAATACGAGCAACTGATTTTCCATATTCAAAAGAGATCAAAAATAAATTAGCTACGTAGCTGATAAGAAATGAATAGTCAGAAATTATAAAATGGCATTTTTAGGGTACAAAATCAGTTTATTTTCCCTATAATATATACCACCCATCTACATAATCGTACCTCAAAGACAGAATGCTTATTATGAAGCTTTGCTGTGATTTTCCATCTTATAAACATTACATACTAATTTATAATGTATGTTAGAACGCTGTTAACCTTAGGAAATCATAATTTCCTAAGGTTGTTAACCTATTGATGTGACGTAGATATGTTGTTAACATATCGATCCTACGTCACATCGATAGGTTAACAACAGCGAGTGGTCTGCGCATGTGTGCACTTTTTTCTGATGGGGAACTGGCTGAAGGGAAACTGACGGTGAAGGACTGAAGGGCCGCGGCGGTGACTTTTTAAAAAACGTAAGCCGTTTAATTTTTGATAGTGGGACCATACACTATAAAAAATAAAGTATGGTCCCTCTATCGGCAAACCAGTCAATTTTAACTGTCTCGAGGTTGCCATGGTGATGTAAACCTCTCGAGCTTGGCTCTCGAGGTTTACATGGTAGCCCTGGCAACCTCTCGACTGTTAACTGACTGGTTAACGATACAGGACCATACATTATCCTCTACATGGCATGTCTCAATAGTGGGAATCTGTGGTATTAACCAACATTTGGTGATTGTCTTGTGTGCTGCTAGTATTAAAATATGCAATAATTTATGGGTATTTGAAGTACACTAGCCCCGGGGAGTGTCTAATAAATAGAATAAATTAGCATTTAATTTCAGCTCAGAATCTCATAGTACTATAAGAGCAGATTGGGCCTTCTGGAAAAAAAAAGGCTCCAGAATGGGACAGGTCCATAGAATATGGGCTAAAGCTACAGGGGTACAAATACACCTTCTCCAGCACTGAGTCCCCTTATGTGGTAAATACTTAGCCTACCTTGCTGGGGTAATAAAATATTGAAGCAGACCCTTCCAAGAGAATTCATACCAAAAAGATGAAAAGGTAATGGTGTGTGTGGAAAATAGAATAAAGTTCCATTGCTGGTCATTACCACTCATATTAAGATCTTTTTTTCCAAGCTAATTTTACATGATCTATTGAATGAGTTTGAAGAGCCTGAAGTACTTTATACAACTGAGAGATTATGGTCCGGATTCACAAAGCTCAGAAAACATCCTTCAGCTGCAGGAAAACCTCGTCGCAAGAGGGTTGCTGCTTGCGAATCTGCAGGTTACCCGCAGCAGTGGGTATTCACAAAGGTGGAGCCAGATTATGACCAGCTCCATGAATTATGGCAGCATTTGAGAGGTGTTGCCAAGGACAGCACCGCAGCTGTGGGAGGCTGCTATGGACAGTGGGACCTGCTGTAACACCCTCTGCAACTGCTGCAGCTGTCAATCAGACGCTCTGCAGCTATGGTGATTTTGGAGCACCACTTGGGTTTCAGAGAGGAACTTTGGTCCCAAAACATGTTGTGAATCCTGCTTTAGGTGTTTTACTTGAATTTCTCCTAGAAGAGTGTAGATTATTAAAATGACTAAAGCAGGAGAGTCACCACTCAAAGATTCTGTCTGGAGCTGGGCTTTGAGATAGTATTGCACCTGCAGATTGCTAAAACATGACATAGATGGCAGGTGATATTCATTTGCCATTTCTGTAAAAGTTTAAGTGGTTGAACCATACAAGAATTTGCACCAATAATTAAGGCCAAGATCCGACCATCTATAATATGTTAATCCATCCTAATAGGGGTAAAGTCTGAAGACCCCACAATTGAAAGAAGTCTAAATTTATGTAGTTATGGTTCCTTTTTCTGGATCATTTGAAACCAGATGCGAAGTGTATCTGCAGTATACAGTATGATTCTGCAGATTGGTTAATTTTATGTAATGGGGCATTGGTTAGTAGAGATTTAGGGAAGAAAGAAAGGTCCTCCTCTTGACGTTCTAGGGTTTTCCAGAGAGCCACATAGATATTTATTAACTAAAATAGCATTGTGCAGAGCTGCACAACCTGATGGTATAATGGTATATTAGGGAGAGTTACTCCTCCTTCTCACTTAGGTACTTGCAATACATTATATTAAACACAAGGTTTCTTCTTGAGCCAGATATACCTGACAATATGTTTATTCCAATTATGGAAGTACAATAAGGGAGAGGTAATTGGTAATGTGTGGACTAAATAAAGAAAGTGGGGGAAAATGACCATATGGATGCTGTCTATCTGCTGAATGAGAGATTATGGTAAATTTATTTATTTATCTTTATTTTGTTAACCAGGATGGGGCATTGGAAACAAGTAAATGTTCATGCCCAGTCTGACACAAATACTAACATTACAAGTGATAGTGCACACAATAATTAATAAATTACAAAAAAAAATTTATTCAAGCTACCAATAGACATAAAAAATTGCTTAAAATTGACTTTAAATCTAGGAAAAGAAGACATGTCATGAAGATTAGCTGGTAACTTATTCCAAAGTACTGATATGGAAAAAGACAGAGAACCAGATTTAGTTTTGTGAAAAATAAGTTGCAAAACTGTACCCTGAGAAGAACACAAAGAATACGAAGAAGTCCTAAAATGAACCAAATCAGCTAAAGGAACTTTTGGAGCAAAACATATGGCTTTAAAAATTTGACAACCATAATCAAGGCTGTTTTTGATGTTGATGACTGATAACCAAGACAAGTGTGAGTACAATGAACAGTGATGTGCTCTGAAAGATGAACCAGTAAAAACTGGCAAATATTATTATATACCACAGACAGAATTTTCATTTCCTTTACCCCAAGGTTCAAATATAAGCTTGCACAATAATAAAAATGGGGTACAAGAGAACCAAGGGCAATTAGTTTATAAATTTCAGGGGGGAAAAATGTTTAATCTTATGAAGCATGCCTAGTTTTCGACTTATGGTATGACTAACTGACAAAACCTGGGAGCTGAGAGTTAAACTTGGGTCCAAAAGAAACACCCATGTATCCAAATTTAAAAACCAGCGCAAGTGGAACTCCCTGGACATCATATATAACAAAGGAAGGATTAGTTCTGAGCATATTTGGGTTCCAGAGAGCATGGATCTGGTGTTGTTTATATTGAGAATTGATCCATTCTCCTTAAACCACCTGCTAACTAGAGATGCAGTGAATTTAAATTCTGCCGGCAAAGTGAATGCAAAGTGGGCACTTCACATTGCGGGAGTGGACAATGCAAAGTGCTCACTCTGCCTTGTCATTACCACTTCACATTAAGGTGGAATGGCAATGCGAAGTAAGGCAAAGTCATTGTTTTTAATGGACTTTGCATTCCTCATTGTGATTCTAAGTGATCCACTTGGTGTTTCAGATTTGGCAGCCCCTTCCCACACATCACATGGCTTACAGTACTGTAAGTCAGATGCTCATTAGCTGGGCAGGAAGAAAATGAGTCATACAAGCAGACACTTTTACCTTCTCCTGTGCAGACTGAGAAAGAGTAGTGTGTTTTGTGACTGCTGATACTTTGAGATCAGAAGGATGAGGAGATTTAAACTTTTAGACCCAGCAGCTTTTTTAAAAGCTACATTATTTTGTCTTTTCTGTACTCTTTTTTTACTTAATTTGTTCTTTCTGTAAATTTTATTTTTCTTACCTTTATAAGTAGCTAGTTGTTTGTCTGTGTCTGTGTGACTGTGTGTGTGTGTGTTGTGTGGCAGTGTGAGTAGTGATTGCTCAGACTGAGGGAGCTCAGTAGGTGAGATGGATCAGAGTGAAGGAATGCCTGGAGCAGGGGAAGCTCTGGGAAAATGTGGTAGTGGTAAGTGTTGTACCATGTGCATGTGTGGAGGGCATGGGTGCCCATTCCTGTTAGACTGCTCAATACTTGTGAGGGGGCCCCCCCCAAAGCAGAATCAGCACTGCCTCCTGTCCTGACTCTCAGGCAGTTGAACCACCACCACTAAGTCCAGCATCAGGTCCTCTGGAGCAGGATGTGCCTGTTCCCCCGGGCCCAGATGTGGATCCCATCCCTGTTCAGCACCGTGACCAGCTGGCTGCCAGTTCATCTGGCCATCCCCTGCCTGTGCTTGGTCCTCACCGCACCTCCATTGTTTGGCAGTTTTTTGACTGTGTCAGGGGGACAGCAGTGTGGTCAATTGCTGCCTATGTGAGGTGGAGGTGCACTGTGGCACCTGGGGGACTCACCTGGGGACTGAGGGCCAGTACACTCATATACTCAATCACCAGAATTTGGAGTGGCAGGCTACCACAGAACGGACCATGCCTGCACCTGTTGGCCATTCTGTGGCAGAAGGTGCAGCTGTGCATTGCGGCATCCCTAAGAAGAGCAGGACCACACCAGCACTTGCTGCTACACTAGCACCCCTACCCCCCTCACCACCACCACCACGTCAGCCTATAGAAAGTGTGGACCCCATAACTGCATGCAACACAGGCTGACTTGGCAGTTCTCTGGAGTGCTGTCAAGGAGAACAACGAGAGGATGAGTGTTGTGGAGCAGTAGCTTGATCACATAGAGGGACTACAGTTGCAAATGATGTACATGTTGGGACTGCTGATGGATCACCATGGGATCCCAAATTAGTTTTTTTTCCTCACACCATGTGCCCCCCCACACTTTCCTTGCGATGTTATAAAATGTATTCCTGCAACATCCCTGACCCTTGTATGTAATCATGTGCTTTTTTTGTTGTCTTCCATATGCGTGACACTTTGTATTCTGAGTAGAGCAAGTATACTGTGCTAAACTGCATGTGTGCAGTCAGTCTTCTTTTCAGTCTGTGTATGTACTGCAGACACTATTCAACTCCATGACTTAACAACATACATTAATGAGTACAATAGTGGGGTGGTGAAGCATGGAGAGATACTACAAAACAGGCTTACAATACATCCAAGTAACTAGTAAAAAAATGAATATTGTGATTCATGACATGATCGTGAATCATGACTTATGACTTCATTTGTAACCATGATAATGAAGAACGTGATTCGGTGTCGATGGTGTAAGATAACCAGTATGAAACTACATTGGGAATGCAAATGCCTATGAATGTACTTCCCCGATGAGCTGTAGCTTAAAACTCCCAGACTTAAAAACACGTATCAAAGAGTGCAAAGGTGCAGTGGTGAAGCCTGGAGAGATACTACAATCAAGCATTACAATACATCCAATTGACTAATAAAAAAGCTAATGTTGTGATCCGTAATGTGAATGATCTTGAATCCTGATTTGTGACTGCATTTGTGACCGTGATGATGATGAAGAACGTGATTTGTATCACGAGTGACTCGTGATGATGGTCCTGACTTAAAAATGCATATTAATGAGTACAATGTTCATGCAGAATTAAGTACCACACCTGTCCAGTACTCTGAAAGGAAGCCAAAGAAACAACTGTAACTTAAGTTACAGATGGAGATTGGGCCCTAAAGAGATGCAAATGCACAGACAGGTTAAGATTGTGCTGTGCACTGAAGAGGTGCAGACACAAAGGCACATCACCTAACCAGTGCTCACCATCAGAAATTCAAATCTGGAAAAGAATACCTTTGCCAGTTGGGGCTGGCCATGGTGGGGGGGGGGGCAGTGTACTGCACTGCTGCAGTTACAGTCACTAGTACTAGTACCAGTAAAGTTACCACAAAGGAGTACAAAAATCATGCAGCTGCAGTGGATAGCAGCTTCACATTGCTGAAATTATTATGTGGTACAATAAAAGGTGTCTGATTTGATGGCACTCGTCACACACATACTCACACACACTAAGTAATGCATAGCAAATAGAAAACTTCAGTAATATAACCACATATTTTAAACAAACTAAAATTATGCACTGCTGCACCACAACAATCAACAAAAAAATGGCAAGAAATATTGAAAATATTACTGTGTGTACATTAACAGAGTTATACAAGAAAAATATCATCAAAACAGAAAGCACTGTCTTTTTCTCCAAGTTAATCTGCCTACACCACAGATACGCCCCTCCCCCAAAGCACATTTCAACTGTCTCTCAGTACACAGACTGAATGTTTTACATTAATATTCAAACTCCATACACAAACAATTAACTCTTGATGATATGAGCACAGGAGGATTTCCTATAATCGATGAACTAAAGTTTCAGCAAAAAAATGGCTCAAAAAGGCTTCTTTAACAGCTTTTTCAAGGTTTGAATCGCAGAGAGCTCTCAGAGCAGATTGTCTCCTCTAGCTTCCTACACACACTACCCCAAACTGAGGCTATGCAGAACAATCTAGAGTCCATGTAACCTGAAATCCCATGAATCACTGCAAAATTCACATTTGGAGCTTAAAAACAAGGTGAAGTGAGGTGAAGCACATTGTTTTCAATGTACTTCACCTTAAGACTTGGTGTGAAGTAGTGGTTTGGGAAGGCAGAGTAATGCAAAGTCATTGTTTTCAATGGACTTCACGTTACCCATTATAATGCAAAGTACTCCACTTCGCATTGTGGAGCACTCCACAAATTCACCTTCACTCCGCTGATCACTTCACGGAGCGAATTGGAGCCACTTTGCCCATCACTACTGCTAACCACTGCAAACTGTGTTTCAACAACAGCCAAGAGTCAGACCAAAGAACTGGATTGGTAAAACAATACCAAATCATTGACATTAAAAAGTGTATCACAGTGGCTACAAACAGTGGGCAACTGATTAATGAATAAACTAACCTTTAATGGGCCTAAAATCAAGCCCTGAGGAACCCCATGATTAACAGCTGAAACAGAAGAGACAACTGAAACTATAGACCCATATTGGGAATGTCCATCCAAATAATTTATACACCAATCCACAACAGATTAAAAAAAAACCTAAGGAGTATAGTTTCTAAACCAAAAGCTCCATGGTCAATAAGATGGAATGCTTTAGTTAGGTCCCTAAACAGCACCACTGTCATAAGTCCCCATTCAAAACCTGAAAGGGTGGCATCTGTGAACCTGACCAAGGCAGTCTATGTTCTATGCACCCTTCAAAACTCATGCTGTTGGCTAGCCAGTATGTCATACTTCTGTAAATATGCAGTAATTTAGTTAGATACAATTTTCTCAAGGATCTTACTAATGGGATTTAGTATAGAAATGGGCTAAAAATCACCTGGGAATACAGCATTATTTTATTTCCTTATTTTTTTTGATACTGGCACCATTCTAGCACACTTCCAAGCTGTAGGAAACTGATCTGAAATGAAACATAAATAAAAATAGAACTTGGTTGCCAGGCAATTAAAGCAGCAGTAAGACATAAAAATCTGCCATCAAGCCAAAAGCCACAATCACTGAATTGGTCAGGGGTTGATTTTTAATAATTGCTCTACCTCCTTACATGTCACCCAGTGAAAACAGAAAGGTGGCATATGTAGGAGTATAGGTTCTGGTTCAGACACACAATGTGACTGAGTGCTGCCATCCATCTTAAAACTTTTAAAAATCTGAAAACTTAACAGTGAGAATGTTAGCCATGGCAATTGGCTCAGAAATTTCACCCTCATTAGCGATGAGCTTTTTTTTACTGAAACCTTCTCACTGCCTGAGAGCAGACCAGTAACAGAGCATCAAAATGTACTTGACTCCAACCACCTGGTATACAGGTGGTTATTCTAAAAAGCCTACTTAGCAGATTTACTCATCCTACTGACCCTGTTATGCAATGATAAATAAATGTTTAGTGCAGAACTAGAAGGAGAACTCTTATAATCAAATTAAGCTTGATCTTGCCACTTTGTCCAGTCCCACAACTCACCTGTAAACCCTCAATTGTGATTACCCTTGATTCTAGGGGACCGTAGTGGAAATAACTTATCTTGAATCTATGTTAGTTGCTAAGAAAAACAGTCAACTGCATCATCCAGATTAGGTATAGAGTCAAGAATGGACCAGTCCACAGAAAGTAAGTTGCTTTGCAAAACCTGGTGATCAACATTTATAAAGTTGCAGTACTGGACAAAGCGAGGGGGAACTCTTAACCACCTAAAATCAAGAAGACAATAAATAGCTTGATGACCAGACAGTGCCTCACATAACACTCATGCAGTACTTGTGAAACCACATACAGCCTATCAATCATAATCTAATCCAAAATGGTATAGTTCCCAGTTTAAATATTTAATCTAGTGTGATCCCTAATAAGTTGGTGCAGACTGAAGGCCTGTAGCATCAATTCATACTATTGACCCTCACTTTGAACTCAGAATAAATTTACATCACCCAGTAACACCAAATCAAACCCTGAGAGGTAAGCGGCATTAACAGACAAAAAGTCCTTCAATCTGCTCCATCAAGTTGAGCTGAATTATAAATACAGCCTATAGTTACAAATGTCCTGCCACCCAAGATCAGCCAAAGTATTATTCATTCTGACAGGGACACCAAGGAAACACTTGTCTTAAGTACAAAAACTTCTAAATGATCTTGGTAATAAATTGCAACACCCCCACCAGTTTGCTTACCACAATGATCAGCTGTTAAGATCTTATACCTCAGGATATTACTTTATGAGTAGGGGACCTGCGGTTTAACCCACTTCTCCAACTCAGCCAAGATATCTGGCCTAATTTTCAAGGTAAATGGGACCAGCTGGTAAGATCTTTACACAACATTTTGGTAAAGGTGTCATAATTAAGTTTACAAACCTGACTAGGATCCTCAGCCAGTAATAGCCCTAAATAATGTTAAGATGTAAGGCTCCATTTAAAAAAAATTGGTTTTGAATATTCTCAGAAGGGGTATAATGTATACATAAGACTTCAGGTTCTGACATATTTAAATTATATCCTGCCAGACATGTAATGGCTGTCTGAAGATCAGCAGCAAGCTCCCGCAGCTCCGCACATCTCCTGCTTAAATTTGCTGCTAACCTTGCAAACTACATCTTAGAACAACTCAGCAATAACAGATATTAATACTGGATACCTACCAGATTCCAGTAAGCAAGAGTAAATGGAGGTTTATATGAAAAAAGCGCCTCTGTGGCACTCTCCTCCTCTAACACCAGAGAAGGATAAGGCCGCAAAGTGACCTAAGCAACAGGCCATAGCCTCTTCAAAAACTCCAGCAGCACAAACTGCTCTACTGGAGGAGAGATTCATCAAGCTCATGCAACCCATGCAAGAAACCATTACAATATATCTGATGATTTACATCAAATTAAGTCATCTGTGAAATCTCTAACAATCAGAGTCAGCGATTCGGAAGCCAGGCTGGTTTCCCTGGAGAAAAACCAGAGTAGTGCCAAACAGGATTCAATGAACATTGGATGGAGAATCAAAAAGCTTGAAGAAAAACTGGAGGACTTGAAAGGGTGGAGTAGGAGAAATAACCTTCTGATTATCAGTGTGCCTAAGAGGGAAGATGGCAATCCCCTATACTTTTCTTACAAAAATGTTGTGAGAAAATCACTGGCCCATCTCCAAATAGTACTTCTTATGTGATAGAGAGGGTGCACTGGGCCCTCCCCCCCCCGCCCACTTCCACCAGGCTCTCCACCCAGGCCCCTAATCTTCAAACTCCTCAACTTCTTAGATAAACAACATATATTGGCTAAAGTCAAAGAATTACAAGAAGTACAGTGGGAGGGACAGAGAATTCGCATTTCACAAGATCTTCTGCAATCTATCCATGTGAAATAGCCAGAAATTCATCTGACAGTGTCAAATCTGATTGACGCCGGAAAGCCATTTAGGATGAGATACCCAGCAGTGCTTCAGGTCAAGCAGGGAGGCCAGTGGATGTTGTTTGAATCTCAGGAGCATGCTGTCCAAGAGCTCAAGATTTTACTCCTGGATTTGTTCAAGTGAAGATGTGCTGACAGGCTGGAAGAGGCTGCTCTGATCCTGTGTACTGTGAGTAAGGGATGTGTATTTAATCTGCTTTAACTGTAGTCAGGGGAGAGACTTTAATTGGTGTGATCAACTAAAGCTGAGATGGCAAACCAAATTCTCCTTGGATTCTGCAAGCCGAGCAGACGCCGAGATGACCAGGCCTTGCTGAATAGCTTGGTGTAATGCTCTTAAAATTGCATTGGGATCTGAGTGAACAAATGTTTACTCATGCAGAAATTGGACTGCTGGGGCCTGTAGGGTGAACATACTGAAAATCTGCCTTGCTGCTTCTTACTGCTTGCCCCACGTGTTGCGTGCTGAACTGTATATTCCATTTATGGGATGATTGAATGACCTTCATAATAGTTTAAAATTTACATAAGCTTTTGCAGCCGTAGTGTTTTGGTGGGGTTAACATGCAGAAGGCAGGCATCACAAGCTTCCAAAGACCCTGAGGACATATCGAGGGACTGGCCTTCATAATTGAGTTTTGTGTTTTCTCATGTTTCTTTTTATTTACTGGGCTGGATTCTCTACCTAAGCAGCTGACATTCCACATTGGTAGTTTCCCTTTTATGAGAGCTGGACCTACAAGGGGACTTTGATGATTACTGTTAAACTTTTATAGAACGAGTACCTGATGTTTAGGGTATGCACTTCTGGGGTATGACGGGTGTGATTTTGAGTTTCTCTATTTCCACATAAGCAGGTCCCTCTGCCTCCCCTTGAGACTCCAGCAAGTCGCTGCATTAAAAGACTGTATAGTGTATATCTGGACCTTTATTTAGTCCCCAGTAATCATTAGATTTTCAGAACTTCAGCACACTTGTCCTTGCTGAGATGTCATATTGTTGTAAGAACATTTAGAGAGCAGGAAAGGGAGGATGTGGGAGTGGTTTGTGGTCTCAGACTTGCACAAAGACATCACCTGACAGTGTGTGAGGTGGCACATTTGCTCAGAACTGGGATTCGCTTTCTTTTTAGGGAAGAGGGACACCTAGGTTGGAATGTTATTTTGGGTGGGATTGGGGAGGAAAGGGGCCTTAGGGAACAAGAGGGATGTGTATAAATTTTGTTGTCTCATAGATCTGTTGTGGGGGGCAAGTATGCCAGATGAAATCACCTGGGAAAGGTCTGCCATACCATATATGTGTGAAAGCAACACTGACTGCATCAAGTCCAGACTACTGGGGTGTCTCAAAGGTATTTTATCAGTGGGTTCTCAGCTGCTTGACAGCAGACCTCTGATTTTCCCTTGGAGTAGTGTATCATGAGTAGTCCTTATATTGTAGTGAGCTGGAATGTGAGGGGTGCCCAGAATAGGTGCATGAGGCAAGTAATACTTTGGCACCTTTTACATCCAAAAGCAGGAATTGCTTGTCTTCAAGAGACACATCTTCAGAGAGGGGATGTCTCCCTGTTTTTCAAGAGTTGGGTGGGGCAAGCTTTTAGATCAGGGATCTTCACAAGTTGTGCGGGAGTAGCTATATTGATCCCTAAACAATTCCCTTTAAATTGGAGCAGGAAATTTGGGATCCCACTGGCAGCTACATTCTCCTTCATGGGACATTGGAATCTCAATATGTTCTCTTGGGAGTGTTCTATGGTCTGAACACAGACTCTCCCCAGTTCTTTACACACCTTTTAGGACTTGTACTTACTTACCTGCCCAAGTTAACTATCTTGGGAGGGGATTGGAACATTACTCCACAAACAACTCTAGATAGATCAGGGTGTAGGAGATGTAACTTGTCTCTAGCCCAGAGAGCCCTGAAAGACCTCATGCAGGGAGTAGAGCTTATAGATGTTTGGAGGGTGTTGAATCCTGATGAGCACCAATACACTCCCCTCCCCTATAAATCATACTCTAGAATCAACTATATATTAGTTAGCTCCTTTGCGTTACCAGGTATAGTAGACGCGACCATACAAGCACGCATCATATTGGACCACTCGCCCATCTCTATCACCTATATATTAGGTTCTGGAATCAGGAAGGATGCCTTGGTGCATTTGAATGCTCAGCTTCTCCAGTAGCCGGATTCCCTCTCACAGGATAAGGACTTCATTTCCCATTTTTTTAGAAGTTAATAAAGGGTCAGTGCCTAGAATAGAAATTGTCTGGGCAGCTATGAAATGCACCATATGGAGAGAACATCTGTGTTTAGCTACTATGAAGTTTCGCCAGTCAAAAAGGCAGACAGAATCATTACACAGCTCATTTCAGACTCTGGGGTGTACCCTTAGCCACCAGTCTCTGGAGGGAGACTGGGTTAGGTTACACAATTTGCAGGCCCAGTACTCTGAGCTGATGTTTCAGAAGGCTGAATTCTCCCTGATATGTACAAAGCTCAAATATTTGGACACGGGAGAAAGGGAGGACAAATTACTAACTATTTGGATTAGACAAGCTAAATCCTATCAATTTATCCCAGGTCTTCATTTTGAAAAAGATGGTCCAGTGGTCACTGACCCTAGAGATATAGCCACTGGCCTTGGACAATACTATCAATCTCTCTACTCTGAAGAACAGGCAGTAAGCACCAGTGAGAGAGATATTACTGAGTATCTTAATTTGACTGAACTCCCCAACTTGTATCCTTGTGAAGTAATGATCCTAGGTAGTCACATCAGTGTTTGGGAAGTAAAGCAGGCCATTGAACAACTTCCCCTAGATAAATCACCTGGCCCTGATGGCTTTTCCAATAACTTGTATAAAGCATGCCTCCCAGAATTAGCCCCCTTGCTGAAAGAAGTGTATCATTTCTGGTTCAAGGAAGGCCTTTCAGAATCTAATTTTCTAAAGGCTCTCATTACTCTCATTCCTAAACAAGGTAAGGACCGTCAATATCCTAAGAATTATAGACCTATCTCATTGCTGAATTCTGACATGAAAATACTTGCAAAAATTCTAGCTGACAGGCTAGGACCATTCATGCACAACTAATCAGTAGAGATCAAATGGGATTCATAGCCAGAACGTCCTCCGGAGATCATATGTGCAAATTGCTACATTTTCTCTTTGTATCCAAGGATTCAAATTCACCTGCTGTTCTTGTCTCCCTGGATGCTGAGAAAGTATTTGATCAGGTCTCCTGGGGCTTCCTTTTTACTGTCATGGCTTACTTTGGTTTTTCAGAGGAATTTCTTCAGTGGGTTTAAATATTATACTGCTCTCCATCAGCCCAAATTTGGTGCAATGGTATCCTCTCCAACCACTTCCCCCTTTGTCGTGGCACCCGATAGGGCTGTCCACTATCCCCTGTCCTCTTTAATCTGCACTTGGAGCCTCTGATTAGAAAGTTGGTCACTTCCCCAGAGTTAAAAGAGATTAGGGTGGGAGAGCACTGCTACACACTCTCAGCCTACGCTGATGACCTGCTATTGTACTTGGAATACCCACTGACTAGCATCCCATTGCTATAAATGGAGGTAGAAGCTTTTTTAAGGTATCTTATGACAAACTCAATTTTTTCAAAACCAAAATATCCTCAATGAATAATAGAATCTCTCAGGCAGAAATGGCTGAATATAATCTCTCAAGGGAAGTGAAGTCTTTGACATATTTAGGTATCAAGGTGGCCAGAGATATACCTACAATGATTAAGACAAATTCCTAAGATTTACTGAACATGCTAAAAGCAGACTTGGATAGATGGTATGCTTTTCCTCTATCATTATGGGGGAAAGTCAATATTGTAAAGGTGAATGTGCTCCCTCGTCTCCTGTATCTCATGGGCATGCTTGGGTTCTTCTTCCCTAAAACGTGGTTCTCCAAGCTTCAAAAAAATGCTCAATATCATTATGTGGAAGGGGAAGGGAGTTAGACAAGCCTATTTCAAGCTTACTGCTCCTAAAACCTAGAGTGGGCTTGTGGCTCCCTCCTTTTTCACACACTATAGGGTGCACCACATTAGTCAACTGGCTCATTGGGTACATGGAGAACGATCAGAAGGTCCTCTGGTCTGTACACCTTTATGGTTAGAAATAGAGAAGTTTTTGGCTACACAAAATGATTGTGCTCTCTCATCTTTAGTATTCATGACCCCCAGACTGCTTCACAAGTATCTGAGGAACACTCCAATAGGCTGGACCCTCAGAGCACTACATCAGCAACAAATGCATCTCTCCTTTAACTGGCACCTATCTCTTGACTAACCGATATTGGGTAATCTTCACTTTAAAATGGGGAATAAGTCCATTTCAACTCCATATTGGACCCCCGTAGCAGGAAAAAACTCTCCGACTTCTGCTCTGGTGGTGAAATAATCTCCTTTCCTGATTTTCAGCTCCAATTTCAAGTGCAGGACAGCTCTGTCTTCAAATACATGCAACTCAAGGAGGCTATTACTGCCTTCATGAGGAAAGCATTGCAGACACCCACTCCCAAAATGTAACTGTCTTTGATTATGCAAGTGGAGGACTAGCCTCACACAGTCTCTAAAGTGTATAAAGAACTAGAATCTTTGGATCCCTAATCTGCCTCAAGGCATTTGTTATTACTGGACCCAAGAGCTGCCCCTGATAAGTGAGGTAGGTTTCTGGAAGAAAATATGGCAAAACACATGTAAATTTGTTAAACAGGATAGACTGTGCCTAGTTCAATTTAACGTCTTGCACAGAATTTATATTTCACCCTGGTGAAGCTTCACAAAATGGGCAAGCTCCCTTCCCCTAACTGCCCACGGTGTGCTGGCCCCCCAGAGACTCTGTATCACATGTTATGGACCTGCCCAAAGGTACAGCATTTCTGGCAATCTATCAAGGGAACATTGGACCCAGTTCTTGGGCTTGATTCCCTTTTTACCCCTGAGGCCTGCCTGTTGTGTAGTTTCGCTCATGGAGCTCTTAGAGTCAGAAAGGCCCACATTGCCTTCATTTCAGCCATGGCTAAACTAGTAGCTATAGTAATTATGAGACACTGGAAGGAGGAATCACTCCCTTCGGTGATAGAATTGCATAAGGAAATACTGCTGGCCCATCAACTGGAACGATATATTGCCTCTCTGCGAAATAGGCTCAATGTTTACCAAGACAAATGAGGATCCTTAGATGCCTTACTTACTTTATGGAAGCCCTAATTCTACTCATGGTGAAGGTTAATAACTAGATAATTCGAGATTATATGACTGGTGATTACACTTGGCATGGGGTGAAGTAAGGGTACAGGGGGGTATGGGGGAAGGGTTTTTTGTTTTGTCTTAGCATAGTGAAGCATGGTCTTTATTAGAATATGTTTGATTTGTTTTGATGTGTGCAACTCTTGGACATCTGATTGTTCATCTGTATACCCATGGTTGTTGTTTAAATGAAAATGACAATAAAGTATATTGAATTAAAAAAAATATATTATATCCTGCCAATTGACCAGTTTGGTATAATTATGACCAAAGATGAGGGAAGGTTTTATTTGGCATGGTTAAAGAGATCAGAAGGTCATCAGCATATAAGGCTAGTTTATGCTCCTTATTGCCAAACTGTACCCCTATTATGTTAGGATTTTGGTGAAGAACTTGAGCTAAAAGCTTCAAACAAAGCACAAAAAGGAGGGGAGACAAGGGGCAACCCTGCCATGTACCCCTACCAAGAGAGAAAGTTGAAGAAATTTGCCACTAATTTTCACATAAGCTAAGGGGGTGATTGTAGAGGGCCTGTAATATCTGAAAGTAGTAGGAGGGGAATCCAAAACTAGTCAGAGCCCAAAATTCAAAAAAGGCCACGCCACCTGGTCAAACACTTCTCTGCATCTAAAGTAACTAAAAGAAAGGGATTATTCGACTAGGTGGCATGGTGTAATCGATTAAGGGTTCTTTTTATATTAGCTTGTGTTTTTCAGGAGAAAAGAAAGTCAGTCTGATCTTTATCAATAAGAACGGGAAGGACTGCTCCAGACGTTTTGTCAAGATAGAAGCATAAATTGTATAATCAATGTTCAATACTGAAATCAGTCAATAGGAAGAGTATTGGGCTTTATAATTTCCTGGCTGAAGTGTCACCAAAATGGTGGCTTGCTTCCAAATGTGGGGGGGATTTGACCCCTCATCAGGGCAACCCTGCAAACTGGTAGAAGTTGTGGGCCCAGAGTTTTTATAAATTGCCTTGTAAAAAGTCTACTGTATAGCCATCTGGGTCAGGGATTTATTATTTTTAAGATTTGTAACTGATGCCAATAATGATGCCTCCCCATATAAGGATGCGTTCTCTGCATTAAATATCATTCAGTCGGATGATACCACTACATGAACAAACTCTCATACAGGGTCCAGAACCCTTCTGGACTGGCTTCTCACAAACTGCCCTGGACAAATCACTAGTAGGGCCATACTGCCAGACTCCATAAGTGATCACTCAGCTATCATCAGCAGTTGATCAAATAAGTCCCCAAAACTCCATTCCAAAGAGGTTACTACCTTTATCTTGCAACAAGGCCAATTGGAACTACTAAAAGCTCATCTCAGCCAGATAGACTGGTCCACCATCTATTCTGCAATAGATGTCGATACTGCTTAAGACCACTTCATCAAGGTCTTCAATGCAGCCTGTGAAACCTTTGCTCATATTACAAAAAAGAGATTCAGGGGTCTCTTAAGTCATGGATAGCTTTGTCACTGATTGACCTAATGCATGCCAGAGATAACCTTTTGCATACAGAGAAAAGCATGGGATCCCAAATTGATCTCGAAAATTATTGAACTGCCCTAAACAAATGCATCCAGGCCATCCACCAGGTTAAGGCCCACTTCTTCAGGGCTGCACTGGACAACTCACGGGGTGACTGACAGAATTGCTGGGCAAATATTAAGTCATTAACTGGAAAGTCAAGCAGAAACCCCCCCATGCTGAACCTAAACAGTGTAGTAACACAGAACCAGAAAACAATCATCAATATTTTGAAAAGGCTTATACAGACCTTAGTGGAATGCTCCCCACTGACTACTTACTCCCTACTTAGGGACACCAAACCACCACAAAAAATGCTTAGAAAATCCAGGTACAGTAGTGACAACCTTGTTCTTAAGTTAATCTCTCTCACCTTGGATGTTGTCCTGGCTTCATTAACAAGAATTATAAACCTCTCCCAAATCACAGGTAAATCCCCTATGGCCTGGAAATCCACAGTTGTAACTTCAGTATTTAAAAGTGGCAATAGGGCAACTCATACTAACTACTGACCAATTTCCAGCCTACCCCCAATTTTCAAAATGCTGGAATGTATTATCTGTGATCAATTAACCAACCATCTAAACAAATATCAGTTACAATGCAAGGAAAAATGCAGTTTTTGGAAACTACACAGCACAAGGACTGCATTGATTGAGTTTACTGGTTTCATTCAGGACACTATTGATCATGGGCACATAGTGGGGGCCACCTTTATCGACCTCACTACCAGTCTAGCATTGCTTGTAAAGCGCTTTGGATGTATGAAAAGAGCTATATAAATACTGATTCTTCTTCTTCTTCTTCTTTTGATACTGTGAACCATGAACTGTTGCTGACTCAACTCCATGATTCCTCCGTGTCTCCAGCATCCCTGAACTGATTCTGTAGCTACCTCACCAGACAGGTCCAACAGGTCAAAATAGGTGACACCATCTCAGACAGACTAACTGTAAGTACAGCAGTCCCTCAAGGGTCCATCCTGGGTCTGCTACAATGAGTCTCTTCATAAACAATCGCCCTAAAGCACGCAATGTCAGATACCATTATATGTGAATAACACTGTCCTCTACATAAGCCATCTTGACCTTGTTGCTCTGGAACAAAGTCTCCAGCATAATTTTGCACTTCTCGAAAACTGGTTCTCTAATGCCTGATTGCTCCTCAGCTATAAAAAAAAAATCATGCTGTTTATCTCCACACACAGTAAACACAGGTCTGACATTCTAAACATCCACAGCCAAAAAAATGAAATCCTCGACCTGGTGCAACATTTAAAATATCTCTGTATCACCTTGGATTGTTCCCTAACCTACTAGCTTCACACAGAACAATGTCTCCCAATCTGTGAACAAGAAAATTGGTTTGCTATACTGCCATAGGCACTGCCTCACAATAGATGACTTAAAACTTTCCCTTACTAGCTCTGACCTCTCTGGGATTGACTACAGTATGGCGGCCTACAGCGCTGCCTCTACCTCCACCATGAAACACATCAGCCTAACCCTAAACAAGTCCTGTAGACTCCTCCTGGGGGCACAGAAATTGACTCACCCTTGTGATCTGTATACTCTCTTAGGTTGCCTTAGCCTGGAGTACCATGTAATGTTTCAAGTGTGTCTTTTAGAAAAAAAGGTCTCCCTTGGTTTAATTACCCCCGGTATCCAATCTAAGCTTACCCAAACTTCTTCTTCCAGGCTGAACAGAGGGACTATAAATAACCTCTAAAATGTCCTTTTTTTGTCGAATGACCTTTGGACAGCATTCCTTTGGATATCTCACCCCTAAGTGACTAAACACACTCCCACCTTACTTGCTAGCTGAGACCAAACTAGCCCATTTCAAATCCAAACTTCACTCTTACCTGTCTTGCCAAATGAAATGTTACTGTTTCGGTCACCACTGACCTAATGACCTAGACCTTGCCTTGCACATGCCCCCCATCTTTGCTTGTCTCTTGAGACCTTCCTGCACTTATCCCCCCCCCATCTGCTGCCACAGGCTCCCCTTTCCCCTGACTCCTCCTTTGCTACCCCATCTCCTTCCCTTCCCTTCCCTCCTTCCTTTCCCCTTCCTCCCACCCTCCCATTCTCACCTCCCCATCACCTACATCCCATCCCCTCAATGCCCTCCTCACATCAACCCCACACACCCCTCCTTTTCATTCCCCTTTCTCCAGACTATGGATTCTTTTTAATCCCCCCTCCCCATTTTTCATCCCCTGACAAAGTGAACTTGTGGAGCCACAGTTCCTGGCTATTAATCATCTTCTTTTTCCCTCTCGACCTCACTAACCTAAAGTATAGATAGCACCCCCCTTCCCATCTAACCTCCATGCCTCTACCCCATAGTATTATTTCTGGGTTTCCAATTTCAGAATCAATGACTAGAAAGCTTCTGCTATTATGAGTTGTCTTACCATGCTTGTTGTGTTTTTAATATTGGCACAGAACCATTGTAATCAAGCCTACCACCAAATGTCAAACAATTGTTCTTTTAGTATTCTATTGCATTGCTACCTCATTGATGTAACTCTGACAATATGTTTGATCTACTTGTTCTCGTATGCCTAAATGTATGTCGAACCTTTGTAAATGAGCTTCGAGCTCAAAGGTTGTAATCTGAGACTCAAATAAATAAATAAAATTCCATTTGAGAAATAGAGGACATTAGGATTTGTTTTTGTTTCTCAGAGAAAGATGGACAATGTACCTTGTTCAGATACTGCCTAACAGAGTCTTTATCTGGGGTGCTATTTACTGTATATAATCTAACAATGGAAGTTTTAAAGGCCTCTAAAATAGCATTCGGGGGAAGAGACTGTTTGGCTAGTGGTGGTGGTGTGTTTGATGTTTGATAAGCCTGAAAACACACCTTTCCCAGCAAGCTTTTAATGACTGATATTTATAACTGTGGATGTCTTTAAACCAATGCTGAATCTGTGCTTAATTTTAAATTGTTATGATATTCTTTGTATGTACAGTGCTTTGAAATATGAATTGCGCTATATAAATAAAAATATTATTATTATTATGTCTGGGACAGACATTTGAACTACTTGTTGTCACAGCTTATAAGCTAAAACCTTAGCTGCCCTGGCCTCACCCTCATAATACTTCTGCTACAAATATCTAAGTGCCATCTCTGTACAAATATCAAGAATGGCCTGTATTTTATTTTTAGTTTCTGATAGGTCATTTAATACAAAGCGTACTTTCTATTTAGGACATTTATTAAAATGTTTTTGATTGAGACTGATACCTGTCAGTGTAATCGATTTGTTATTTATTAGCAATGTGCTGTATGGTTTGTATAAGCTGTTATTTCTGTTTAATTGCTATATCGGCTTGCCCAAGAAAATGGTCTTTAAACTCATGAATTTGCCAGATTTTTAAATAAACAATCCAAACCAAATTCAAAAAGAAATTCTAAAAAGTCTTTCAGAAGTGGAAGTGCCAGTTCACATGAGTTCTACCAGATGAATTCCACACAACTCAATTGTACAGTTGACTCACTCACATTTGTGCATTACATGAGCCTGAGGCTAGGAAAGGAAAGGAGGGTGTAGCAGGAGGAAGTCACATAGCTGGTACTCCCCCACAAATGGGGACAGGGATTAAGGAAAGAGGAAGCAGTAAGGAAGTGAGTAGCTGTTGTAAGTCATTATGCACTAATGCCAGGAGACTGAGCAACAAAATAGTGGACTTGGAGACCACAATGGAGGGGAGTATCTGGACCTAGTGGCCATTACAGAGACCTGGTGTACTGAATACCAGGACTGTGAGATGGCCATCTTAGACTTTAATCTATTTAGAAGGGACAGGTGAGGTAGGAAGGGTGTCAGGTAGGAAAGGGTGTCGAGTAGACCTATATGTGAGTGGCAGTATACAGGCTTCAGTGGTGCAGAAGGTGCAAGGGGAAGCAGATGTACTGTGGGTCACCCTGGAGAAGTGATCACGGGCCGTTATGCACACAGGAGTGATTTGTTAGTCTCCAGTACAGGGGGAAGAAGTAGATAGGGAGCTAATGCAAGTGGTACAGAGAATGGCCCTAAAGGGGGAATTGTTGCTGCTGGGGGACTTCAGTCTCCCTTATGTAGACTGGAGTTTCCCAACAGTGGCAAGAACATGCAGCAGGGACATAATCACTCCTTGAAAGAAGAGTTCTTCTAGCAGCATGTATGGGAGTGAGAAGAGGGGCAATACTAGACCTTGTACTAACCAAAGGGGACAGTGTCACTTATGTCATAGTTGGGAACAATCTGTGGTCCAGTGACCATTACATGGTGTGGTTCAAAATAAGAACTGGGACAGAGGTTATAAAAGTAAAGTTCAATAAAACTTATTTAATTGCAAAAAAAAAAAAAAGATCTGAGACAGAGATGAATCACATGAGGAGAAGGGTCATGGACTTCAGGAATGCAGATTTTTTTTTGTTATTTTATTTATCCTCCTAGCCACCTTTCAGCCCCCCGGTACTTCTCGCAACCCATCTGGGGATCTGGCCACTGTCCATCTCATCTCCACCAGCACCCTGAGCTCCTGCAGCTTGCCCCCCACAGCGGGGTGGCAGGGAGCCCCCTAACTCTCCACCTGCACAGATCCAGTACAGGTGCCAGCTCCGATGAACACTAGTGGATGGCCATCAAGCCATGTGAGAGGTACCACCTTTTTGTCTTGTTCACTACACCCCTTGCTGGAAGCTCTGGGCAGTGACACCAGTGGGGGCAGGGGTGCATGCGTCCACACACCTCTTCCCCAGGCCTCTTGCCCAGACTTCTTCCTGATGCTGTCACCCAGGGGGGAAATTGGGCATCATGAAAGGAACCCCCCTCCCCAGAGAAGGAGAGCAGTCTAGCAGACACTCTATTCTTCTCCTCCCCGCCAACCCCCGATGACCCATGCTTATTCCCGAACATGGGTCACTGGTGCAGTGTGAGGTAAGGCGTCCATTGCCTCAGTTCTCATCATCACCGGGCCAGCAGGAATGCAGATTTTAATAAAATGAGGGAAATCCTCAAGCATGCCCTACCAGGCATACAGAAACTGGGAGGAGTTGAGGAAAAGTGAGCAGTAACCAGAGGATGAATTGAAGGAGGTAGAAAGCTCTGTGTAAGATTAGTCAGTAAAGGTAAGAAAAGAAAGAGGCATTTTGGTTATCCAAAGAGGTATCGAGAGCAGAAAAAGAAAAAAGTAGCCTTCAGGAAGTACAAAAGTACACAGAAAGAAGTAGGCAGAATGAAGTACAAGGTGAAACAGAGGGCTGCAGGGTAGATAGTTAGGAAGAGAAAGGCTGATATCAAGGAACAGCTAGCCAAGCCAGTAAAGAAAGTGTATAATATATTTTTCAAATACAGCAGTGAGAAAAGGAAGTCCATGGCAGGAATAGTGAGATTGGTAGGGGGTGGGGTTCCAGTAGAACTGGCTTGCCAGAAGGCTGGCTTACTGTACAGTTACTTCAGTTCAGTTTTCATGGAGGCGGGGGAAGGGAATGGGCCAGTGCAACATAAAAAGGGCACAAAGGGTCAGGAGGTGGACACTAGTCCATTTGCAGATGAAAGTGTCCTTAAACAACTGTCAGAGTTAAGGATAGACAAAGCAATGGGTCCAGATGCAGTTCACCCTAGGTTTCTATGAGAGCTCAGGGAGGTGCCAGTGTCACCTTTGGCATCAATGCTTAGTCTGTTGTTGGATGCTGGGGAGGTTCCAGGGGACAGGAGGATGGCAGATGCGGTGCGTCTACATAAGAGTGTTAGTAGAGAAGAGACATGTAATTACTGACTGGTTAGTCTGACCTTGAGGGAAGAAAATATAATGGAGTCACTCGTTAAAGAGAGAATTGATAAGTATCTAGCAGCCAGTGGTATCCAGGACCAGAGGCAAAACAGATTGACAGAGGGGATGTCCTGCCAGACAACCCTAATCGAGTTTTCATTTGGGTGATAAGGGTGATGGACCAGGGAGTGGCGGTAGATGTGGCTCATCTGGACTTCAACAAGGCCTTCAACACCATCCCACACAGAAGCTGGTGAACAAACAGCAGTCTGGGAGTGAGTCCTAAGTTATACAGTGGCATCAAAAATACTGGCTCTTGATTGGCTGACTGGCATGATTTACAATGTGTAATATGTAGTATGATCCAATGAGAAAAAGTGCCAGCCAGCCATATCAGGAACCCCTTTTCAAAATTGCTCTGGCCTCTGAAGATCAAACAACAAAACTGGCAAACCACCGTATTTGCTAGAACAAAAACAAAATTCAAACAATACTGTACTACACACCAGCACTCAACAAAGCCACAATAAATTCCACAAACCCTCCTCTCGCTCCTTATAACTTTCACAGTGACAGTGAGACCCTCCCACCTCCATTCTTTTACAGCTACTTCATAATTTCAGCCTGTACTTCTAAAAATGACTAAAAAACAACACTACTGCTCTCTCCAGTCAACTCTTCGTGCTACACACTCGCTCTCCACTAAACAGCACACAGAAATAAAAGCTCTGACATTTCAATTCTTTTTTAAATTATTGTTCCCAATGATGTACCTGTGAATTGGAATGCAGCCCAAACTGACACTGTGACTTTGTGTAGACTCCATCCCGTGGTTCCCACTGAGATACTTAGCCGCCAGCTCCTCAGATGCTCTCTTGTTCTAGTTTCTGTTGCTTGCACTCACATTCCTAGATCCTCTCATAATCACTCCCTCCCAACTCCATTCTTGTAGTAACTCTCCGGTCTCAGTATACATTTCCCATGTTCTCTCTGGTCACCATTAAAAGTGAAGGCAAAAAAAAAAACTCAGCTCCAATACAAGCTGTAAGAACATGCTGCTCACATGCTATTGCTCCTAGTACACTATCACTCTCTAAATGTTTTTTATTGCTCTCTTTATGACAAAAGGAACAAAAATAAAAAAAAATATCAGTAAGCAGACTTGAGGGTAGGGGTGGCTGTGTGTCTTGGTATGAGAATTGCTGAGCAGAACCTGAGAAATCAAGAAGCTACCATGGATGGCCCAGTGGCACTGAGGGTTGAGGCACTGGATACCACATCTCGCGCCTCGTAGGTGACCTGGGTTCAGGAATGGACTCAGGCCACCGGGGGTTGGCAGGGGAGGGATAGGTTTGAGCATCTGGATGACTGCTCTCTTATCCTTGGGGAGGGACAAGGGGTTCCATTGCTCTGCAGCAGCCTCTGATTGAGATCAGGAGCACTGCAAGGGGTGACTCACTCGGGGCTGAGGTGTGGCAGGTGTCAGCATGTTGTGCCTTGATGTCATTGCATGTCTACACTTCCGGGGATAAAAAAATGGAGGAAAAAGGAGCAGATGATGGGGCAGCTTGATGGCCATGCTTCTCTATGCCCTGTGAGGCCTGTCATGGAATCACACTACAGGCTGGGTCCCAGTCTTGGCGTGGGAGAATAGGAGGACTCCCCATGGGTCTGCTAGCAGCACCAGGTCAGTATGTGAGTTACTCTGTGGGCGAATCAGGGCACTTGAAGATTGTGGTTGGATAATCGCAGGTTGGGCTGTATAAGGATAAATAAATAATAATTAAAAAAAAAGAAGCTACCAAGGGTCTCCCTAGCAACAAAGTGCTATTTTGTCTGGTGGAGCAACAATCAATATAAATAATTAAAAACACTCTGTTTCTATTTTTCCTTTGTCACTAAATGTGGGCATTGTATAATCATAACATTACATTTGAGAGTGTGGGTGATGCCAGGATTTTCCACCTTCTGGTGTGTTGTTGGTACTCTGCTATACCTCATGGCCGAACAGCATGCCAGGCATGGGTAAATCTTGGCATCACCCACACACTCTCATGGCATATTGCTTAAATAGTAAGATAGGTGGAACATTGCCTTAACAGTAGAAGCCAAAGGGTAGTAGTAAATGGGACTCACTTGGGGAGGGGAAGGCCACAAGTGGGGTGCCTAAGGGATCAGTATTGGGCCCAGTTCTCTTTAATATCTACACTGGTGACACTGCGGTAGGATTGGAAAGGAAGGTGTGCCTATTTGTGGATGATACAAAACTCTGCAATAGGGTGGACACAAAAGGAGGGTGGAAAGGATAAAGGAGGACCTGGGAAAGCTGGAGGAGTTGATCAAGAACTTGTCAAATGAGAGTCAGTGCAAAGAAGTTCAAAATCATGCCCTTGGGGGCATAAAACCTATGGGCCACATATGAACTAGGTGAGGAAGTAGTCATTATAACAGGGCTGGAGAGGGACCTGGGCATTATCATATTGAAAGACCTAAAGGTGGCAAAATAATGTGATAAGGCAGCGGGAAAGAAAAATTGCATGTTTGGCTGTATAAGGATGGGTATAACCAGTAGGTGGAGGTAGGTGATATGTCCTATATAAATCTCTGGTGAGACCCCACCTTGAGTATGGTGTACATTTCTGGAGGCGTCATCTATATAAGGATGTAGACAGGATGGAGAGGGTAAAAAGGAGGGTGACCAGGTGCAGGACCTGCATCATAAGTCCTACGAGCAAAGGCCAAGGGGTCTAGATTGAGAAGAGAGGGAAGACATGATTGAGACATTCAAATATCTAAAGGGAATAAACAAGGTACAGGAAGGAAGCATCTTTCAAAGAAAAAGATGTCCAAAGACTAGATGTCATAGTATGAAGTTGGAGGGGGGAAGGGTCAGATGAAATAGGGGAAAGTATTTATTCACAGAAAGGGTAGTAGGCCCCTGGAACAGCTTCCCAATTAAGGATTTAGGATAGCATGGGGCAGACACACGGGTATCACAAAAACTGGTGTGGAAGGTAACCCATAGTCCAAACAGAGGATGGACACACCATTAGTAGGGGAAAGGGGCAAGAGTATAGAGGCTGAAGACCTTGTAGGATCTGCAGCCTTATATTAAAGAAAAATGGGCAGACTGAATGGGTCAGGCTGTCCTTTTCTGCCATCAGTCACTATGTTCATATGTTCCTATATAAGACATGAGACAGGAAAATAGTCCACCAAGGAGGTGACAAAGCATGGCCTGGTGGTCTGCAGGGACACAAGTTTGAGTATGAGCTTGGGTCATCATGGGTCAGTGGGGGAGAGGGCTGGGAAAGGATTGAGCAGCTATCTAGCATCTCTTCTCTTGGTGGTATACTGACTTGGGTCTTGGCTACCACCAGGTTGAGGCTTGGTGGTAGTGCTGATGTGAGTCAGGGGAGGAGAGAACCAGGGTTTCAGGATGCATGATTGCCTCCAGACACATGTGTAGCCCAAGTTTGCCACTGCTAGAAGAAGGGAGGAAAAACACAGTAAGGCAAGCATCAGTGATACTCTGTGCATTGAGACCTCACCCGTCTCACCACCAGGAAGCACCTACTGGCCCACTGAATTATGCCTTTGGGGGTAAAGATGGGCCTCCTCATCCTGACCCCACCATGGAGGGACAAACCATGAGGGTTATGACTAGGTCAGTCATTCATTAGTTGCATGTTGTGTGACAGTTCTTGTCATTAAAGTATTTACAATATCAAAAACGGTACCGTAAAAACAATAATTTAACATGATAAAACATTTTAAACTATATTATGACAATCCATAGTTAAAAAAATGAAAATATGAGATTCCATCTGAACAAGAAACTCGTATCATTTATTAAATGTGTTCAGCCTTTACCCTGATCAAGAGCAGCATCTTGTTACCAAGTCCCCTTCCCCAAATTGTACACAGACAAGGCAACAAACTACAAGTTGGCATTAAAAAAAGTACCACTGCTGGTTTAGTGTAAATATTTAGCTTGGCATCTAAGAGACTGGGGGGGGGGGTGGAGTGAAAAATAACATTTATATTTACACTGAGTTCTGGGAGAGAGTTGCCAGGGCTGTGCTATGTCTCCTGTCAGAGGGGGCCCATAAACATTTTATATTTGGACTCACAGATGGACTGTCCACACCAAAAAATTAGGATTGTATTGTATGGCTGTATTTTCTAACAGATGGAGGCAGAAAATGGGTGGTCCCCCAAGTTTGGATACTGTTATTACAGAACACAGAACCCTGCAACAAGAACACTGCTTTCTCCAAAAGAGGCAGTAGTTGAATTTCATGCAAAACCTCCACAGAATGAAATGTTCATCCCTCTTGTTCAGGGCCTCTGGACTTCTTTACACAGTATCTATTATGTGCAGGTTGCCACATATTTTAATTTTAAAAACATCCTCCAGACAAAAATGGGTTAAGTTAACACCTGCAAGGTAAACTGTGTCTTTCAGGTAAACAGTTAGCCCTAGCTATGACTTCAGGTGAGGGTTTACCCACCCTGGTCCAACCAGTCTCTGCCATTCCTTCCAGGACACATTGCTAAAGGCCTCCAATAGAGAAATTACATTTACATTCAGCACATCTTTATGGTGGCACTGGGGTCCTGAGTGGTATAATCTAGCCTTATCTTGGGCACATACACCACCAGCCAATTCCCAACCTCCTGCCAATGTTATTGTACTCGCAGTTTGTTTGTCCCTATGTTACAGACATCAGGCTTTTTCTGAAGAAAGCACTTCGTCCATTTAATCCATAGCTTTTTGTTACAAAACTCTCTCAGTTTCTGCTCTTGGCAGCTGTGCAATACTTTTATCCCTCAGGGAATCACCCCTTAAACCTACTGAATTTCACAGTCCCATTTTACATTCACAGAAATGGACCTACTGGGGTCCTGTTGACACAGCTTTCCACCGCTTCCTGTAGTAAAGTTGTTGCACTCACTAGTATGAGAAAAAGGTGACCAGAGGTTCTTCTCCCAGCCTAGGGTAGGCTGGCAGGCACCTCTACATACAGAGCTCCACTCTCCACTCTGGACACTACACTGCTCATAGACCAGCTGAACCCAAGATTCTAAACTCCTTCCCCTGCTGCTTGCAAAGGGTTATGCTGCTGCAAGAGTTCTAAATGACGTACTTCATTTCCTACCTAGACTAGCTAAGACAACAAGGAGCTGAATGTAGAACATTTCTATTAAACTCTCTACCAGCTGCCCACTACCTTCCTAGTCTAGCAATGATGGGATTCTAGTAACCCCAGTGGACTAAGTAGTTACATTTGTACTTTCTAAAGATAAGCTAAATATACATTAAAAGCTTGTCTTGTCTTGTCTAATATAAGAACACTCTTTCATGTGATCCAAGATGGCTGCCTGAGGGTTCGGATGTCTTGTGAGAGCTCCAGCACCTCCGGATTAAACAGAGTTTGTATGGATCTAGTTCAGAGGCCAAAACCTTCTGAGTGAAAGAATGAAAGGGGAAAAAGGAAAAGAGGATGGTACTGTGGAGGAAGTGGAGAAAAAAGAGAAAGAAAACCCAACAGCAAATCGCCTCTTACTCCAGCAAGAGCCTCAATTATTCTGGCATGTCAAAATCAGCTTGTAGCACTAAGGAACTGCAAGACTTACATGGAACATCCAAACGTTCTAAGGAAAATTGGCAGTCAATCTGCAGGAGTTGATAAATTTGCCAGCCACCACAACATTTATGGCCGTTGACACAATCACAAGATCATGGACCTGACTTCTGCAGAGGATACTGCAATTTCTCCCCTTAACAGAAAAAGGCCTTCTCAAGAGACCTAATTCACTTTCACCATTGCCTAAGACCCACAAAACAGAGGCAGAAACAGTGAATATGCCCTAGGAACACACTGCAGCTGTACTTGGAGATGCAAACTCAGAATCCAATCTGTTTTTTGATGTGCAAGATTCAGATCCACCAGTCGAGCAGGTCAAGCATGGAAAATTAGAACAAGCACGCATCACAATGGACATTACATGAACAAACATCAACAAAAATTAGCTCGAAGAGGTTAGTAAACAAGATACTGCAAACACTTAAACAATGTGTAACAATAATTCAAGCTTGAAAGCTCATTTGGATAAGACGGTACTTCAACAGGGTTCAGTATCAGGAAAACCATACCATAAATGTTTTTACTGCAACAAGAGCAAAATAAAATACAATTTATGTTAGGGAAAAGGTTATTTTCAAAGAACAACTAAACACTGTGCCCAATATAACACAAGCTGGGGGACATGGCCTGTACCTCAAAATGTTAAAAAAATTTAAACAAGAACTACAAACAGACATTAAATAAAGTTTTACAAAAATGTCCTTAGCCTTCAATACACTAAATAAATCTATAAATGATATCTCAAATAAACTAGATAACCTGACAATTAGAACCACAGAAGTAGAGCAACGTGTTAGTAATATAGAAGACACAGTAGACCCCATACAAAAACAGAAAGTAGAACTTAAGCAGCAGCTACAGTCCTTGCAACAAAAAATTATCAATCAAGAAGGCAGATCCAAAAGGAATAACATCAGGCTGATAAAAATCCCAGAAGGGGTAGAAGGAAGGGGGTACATGGTGCCATTTTTTGAAAACCTGATGACAACAACTATGGGACTTAAATACCCAGAAGAAAAAATCTAAATTGATAGAGCACATTGCACAGGAAAAACAATGCCACAGTCAACTTTTAATTCCAGTAGCACTTGTTCTGGTTCCAGACCAGTGTAAATAATACTACACTACTACCAAGATAGAGAAAGAATTTTAAGGAAAGCAAGGATTGAAAAAGGTCTCCTGGGAGAAAGAGTAACATTTTCAGTCTATTCAGACATAAGGGCAGAAGCAGTTCAATCTAGAAAAGTATTTGACAGACCTAAAGCTATTCTACATGAAATGGGTATTCAGTTTTCCATGTTGCCACTCGCTAAACTGAGGTTCTTTTGGCATGGGAAAATGCATTTTTTTCACTGATCCTAAATGAGCAGAGATCTATCTTAAATCTCAATGCCATACCAATTCACTGGACCCCAAAACCTTGGTGATACAAGAATGTCAAGAAACCTCAGAAGAATCAGACTTTCATCTGACAGTAAATCAGACTTAAGAATCAGAGACTGGAATTTTGATTAAGCAATATATATGAATACCTTGTACTGGAAATTAAAGCAGAGATGTGAAGAAAAAAGGAGCAGATAGGGAGGAAAAGGGAAAGGATGGATGAATAAATAATGGGATGTGCAAAATAACATCACTGTTATACAGTTGATGATTGATTAAAATATAAACTATAAAGGAAAACAAGAAATGAATTATACATGTTGATCATACATACAGTGATATGGGAAAAAGAGAAATAAATGGCTAAAGGGGAATGAAATCTGAATCTGTAGGATGGGGGTGGTTATTTCCCTCAGATGGGACATTTTTCGGCCAGAAGATGAACGTGGTGAGCTGGCAGCTGGACTTTCACCACAACACCTCTAGCATGGCCATCAAGATAGGAAAAAGAGGAGGGTTTTCCTTGGATAAAAATATGAGCAACCAACCCATACAACGGATAAGGATTTTAATTTTCCCCAAACCAAAGGAAAATAGGGATACATGGGGTGGGGGACAGGGAGGGTTAGACAGTCAAAAAATGATAAAAACATTCTGAAACTTTATATAATAATAGAGATAAACAAGGGCATGAATGTTTAAGTATAACAAGAAAAAACAATTTAGAATGAATGTGAATTAAACTAAAATTTATAATATAATCCATGCACATGTTAAAGTACTAATGCAATGCAATTTCAAGTATGGATAAAAAACTGAAAATAGTATCATGGAATGTTAAAGGTAAGGATAACAGAATAAAATGAAAAAAAAATATTTAATGACATTGACAGACAGGCTGCTAATGTTATATTCCTACAAGGAACTCACTTATTAAATGATGAATTTTTGTTTTAATCAGAAAAATAGGGGCAAGGAGTTAACGCACCATTCAGTTCTAATGCCAGAGGGGTGGCAATAAGGTTAAAATAACTTAGACATACAGTATCAATACAGTGCCATATTAAAGACAAAAACATAAGATATATTATTGGTGAAGTTGAGATCAATGGCAGTCATATCATACTGATTAATATATATGGCCCTAATGATAATTCTTCTAGTTTATACAGTATATAGAACTATTCTTATTAGCCTCAAAATTCAAGTCGCCCTTAATTTTTGCAGGAGACTTTAATTTAGTTCTTGATCCTGAATTAGATAAATGTAACAATTTGAACCATTAAATACAATCGGCAGCAGCAAAAATAATTGACTTTCTGAAATATTTTAATTTAATCAGTCCTTGGAGAGATCTACATGCCTTGGTCATTACCATTTCATTTTTTTTCAGCAGCACATCAATCACATTCAAGAACTGATTTCTCACTTATTGGAGGAAGAAAACCTGTTCAGAAGATGTCAAATTGGGCAAATCTATGCTGCTGGTAATACCACGGCCCAGGGGGAGTAGCTATAGCTTTTACTCGAGACACAGCTTTTCAGTTGCAACGAGCCCATATAGTTCCACAGGGTAGGGTTATACTGTTACTGGGAATACTGAATCACGTAGAGATGTTATTGGGCTCAATTTACAGGCCCAATAAGGACTCCCCAGAATTCTTTACTGCTTTCTCACAAACTCTGGGATCCTTCCCGAAAGTGGCAATAGTGCTGGCAGGAGATTGGAACATGGTGCAATTTCCAGAATTAGGTAGGTCAAGCAGTCAGAACCAAAGATTTCTTACCACTGCACCGCTAGCGTTTAAAGAATTTCTGGCAGACCACAAACTTATTAACCTGTGGTGCTTATTAAACCCTAACCATAAGCAGTTTACATGCTATTCTGCTGTACATAGATCCCTGTCGTGCACAGACTTTTTCCTTGTTAATAATCCAATACTGAATGACAAAGCTGGTAGTGGGAATACCACTAGAACTATTTTGGACCACGCACCTGTCTGGTTAGAGGGAGCCCTGCCTAAGTCCACTGTGAAGGATAGTAGCTGGAGACTAAATGTACAGATGCTCCAGAAGCCAAAGGTAGTGGACATCCTTAAAAAGAGTATAGAACGCTATACAGTAGAGAACTCTGGTTCCATGCAATGTATAGATATGCTGTGGAGCACATTTTAATGTGTTATTAGGGGAGAATGCATATGGTTGGCCACAACTCGGAAAAAGAAAAGAGAAGCCCTTTCTTCTTCCTTGCTAGGCCAAATACAATATCTCGAACATAAGGCAAGTCACTATCCAAGTGAAGAGACCCTGACCCAATTAGCTTTGCTAAGGAATCAATACTCAGAAATCTTAAGAGAAAAGGTGCAATATGTGCTGTTTAGGTCTCACACAAAATATATAGGGCAGGGTAACAGAGCGGGACGTCTTCTGGCACTGCGATTTAAAAAGCAGGAGGAGTTTAGAATGATGGTGGCGGTGAACTGCAATAAAGATGGTAAACTGCTTACGAAGCCAAGGGAGATTGTTCAGGAGTTTGAAGAGTATTATAAAGAGCTATACTCCCCCTTAACCTGCCATCCAACTTTGGATAAAATTAATAGTTACCTACAGTATGCCCATCTTCCTTCACTCTTCCCAGTGGTTAGGGAGTTCCTGGTTAGGAGGGTAGTAAAACAAGAACTGTCAGAAGCTATACACGACCTTTCTGATGATAAAGCTCCTGGACTGGACAGCTTCCTACCTCATTTTTATAAAATATTTGAGGAACGGCTCTCTTCTTTGCTCTTGCAGGTGTTTAACTTTTTTTGTGAGTCTGGGATAACTGACCCAACCCTGCTGGAAGCTCTTATTATAGTGATATCAAAGTCGGGTAGAGATCAAACCAGGGTAAATAATTACCGGCCTATATCCTTAATGAACTATGATATCAAGCTGTTTTCTAAAATTTCGGCAGCAAGATTAGCACAGGTCTGGAAACCCCTGCTTAGCTCGGAGCATGTGGGATTTGTGGCAGGGAATCGTCTACAGACCACCTAAGGAATATTTTTCATATCTTCTCTGCATCCAGGTTGAGCCCATCCTCTATGGTTCTGGAATCCCTGGACACAGAGAAGGCTTTTGACTGGGTCAGTTGGCCCTTTTTGTTCTCAGTTTTATAGAAATTTGGTATATCAGACAAATTTATTCAATGGATTAAAATCCTATACACAAACCCTGCTGCAAAAATCCTTTGTAATGGGGTTTGTACCAACTCGTTTCCACTGCATAAGGGCACCCGTCATGGATGTCCGCTGTCGCCAATGTTATTTAATTTATATATTGACCCTTTACTGTATTTTCTGCAGCACTCTCCCTCAGTGCAAGGTATTCAGATAGGTCATCTGCATCTTTGTTTGTCGGCTTATGTGGATGACATTCTGTTACACTTGACTAATCCCAAGACTTCGATCCTGGCAGTTTTGAGTATTATAGAAGCCTTTGGAAAGTTAGCAAACTATAAATTAAACATTGAGAAATCCACGGTGATGCGGCTCAATAGTTATACCCATCGTGCACATATAAATAATACTAATTTGAGTTGGGCTCCCCAAATTAAATATCTAGGACTTACTATCTCCAGGTATATGGGGCAGATTAAGAAACATAACCTAGATTCTTTACTAGGAACTCTTAAATTGGACCTGGATAGATGGGCCCCTTTACATCTTTCGATACAGGGGAGAGTTAGTTTGATAAAGATGAATATTGTCCCAAGGTTATTTTACCCTTTAAACATGCTCAACTTCTATCTTCCATATTCATGGTTTCAGAAAATACACAGTGTTATTTCACGTTTTTTTTGGAAAGGAAAACCACCAAAAAAATCATATATAAAGTTAGGGGCAGTGAAGCTATGTGGAGGCCTAAAACTTCCTAACTTTTATCATTATTATTTAGCTAGCCACATGGCTAAATATTTACGGTGGACCCACCCATCTTTCCAGCTCCAGGGAAATGCCCTGGACCCAGCGTGGTTACAATTAGAGCGGTACTGGATCAAGCAGAGTGGTATAGATCCACTGGCTCTATTATATAGCACAATTAAAGAATGCCACCCTTTCCTTAGGGATGAACTAATTTTAATGTCCATCAAGGTCCACAAGCAGTTATGTTATGCTATTAAATATAATAACCTTAAAGATATCTCCCAGCCTCTATATTCAAACCCCAGCTTTACAATTAGTGGGCAGTGCCTAAAGCTGTATACACCATCTCAAAACTACAAGGTAGTAATATTGGCCCTCTTGGAAGATGGCAAACTCAAAGCTATTAAGGATCTTATGTACTGTATATCTTAAATATTCCTGAGAGGCAGTTTTTTTACGGATACCAGGTCAGGCACCTATTACCAAACTTGGAAATGATAAGTGGGATGAGGATCAATCAGGGCTTTTAGAAACATTACGAACCTTGGCCTGGTAATCGCATGCTGGGTGGGATATTCAAAAGGGTTGTGCCATGCACAATAGGGTTGCACCAGTGCAAGTCGGGAATTGCGCCATTGTGCAATATTCAGCAGGAGGCAGTTGCACCACAGAAAACATGCTGAGCAACAGCACAATGCTAATGAAGGTATGCACAACTGAAGGGGTGGAACCATGCATAAAGTGCGCAATGCGATATTCAAAGGCTTGTGCGATGCACAACAGTGGATCAGGCGGAAGTTGCGCTACAGCGGAAATGAGCCAAAATAAAAAGGCTCAAGGAAGAGGTGCAAGAACGCAACAGGGAAGTCACATGAGGCAGGGAGACAGAGCAGGCCAGAGCAGTAAACAGTGCAGGCCAGGGAGTGCACAGAACAGAAGAGGGGCAAGTGAAGGTGTGTGGGGCCACAGAGTACAGAGGCCAGCAGGTGTACCTGGTGCAGTGGAGGTAGCAGTCAGGACAGTGGGGGTAACAGATCAACAACAGCCAGGGGGGAATACAAGCCAGGGAGATGGACAGTGCCAGCTTCCACATGGAAGCTGTAATAAGGGGGTGAGAATGCATGCTGCAGGGGGACGTGGCCATGGAAGGGCCCGTTGGCGGTAAGCCCCCAACAGGCAGTTCCGTGCCCACATCAGCTTTGAGCTGTATTCAGATGTAGAGATTGTGGGCCGGTACCACCTGAACAGGGCAATACTGAGGTGGCTCTGTGAACTGTGCAGTGATGTGATGCAGGCACCCTCACGACGGAGTCATGTTCTGTCAGTGGAGACAAAGGTAACAGCCTGCACGTGCTTGCTCACCACGGGTACCTTCCAGAGACCAACAGGGGACACCACAGGCATAGCACAGTCAGCCATGTCGTGCATCCTCACCCAATTCCTCAGCGCACTGCTGCCACATGCTGTGGAGTACATCCATTTCCCCAGCACCGCGGCAGAGCATACAGCAAACATACAGGAGTTCCACAGGATAGCACATATGCCTGGCATGCTAGGGGTGATAGACTGCAGCTATGTGGCCATTCACACACCACCAGGCCCCAATGGGGCTGCCTATAGTAATCAGAAGGGGTTTTCCAGTGTCAACTGCCAGGTGGTGTGTGATGCCAGTAGGCGCATCATCAATGTCTGTGCCACGCACCTTGGCGGAGCACACAATTCATTCATATTGTACCAATTAGCACTGTGCCATTGATTCAAGAGTGGGGACATCCCCACAGGGCATCTAGTGGATGAGTATGCATGTAGGATTGGCAAATCGGGGGCAAGAGTGGGTAAGCCACCGGTGCCATGGGAGTGGCACACAGGGTTAGAGGCAATATAAGCCTGAACATGACACAAACCTCCACTATCTCCACACAGTTGACAGTGGATACCCACTCCATTCCTGGCTGCTCACACCCTACCAGCAGCCCACGATCCCATTGCAGCAACGCTACAATGAGGCACATGCTGCCACATGCAACATCATCGAGCGGGTGTTTGGGATGCTGAAGGCGGGCTTCTGATGCCTAGACACCTCCGGCAGTGCCCTAGAGTACAGCCCCTCAAAGGCCTATGGGATATTCCTGGCCTGTTGTGTCCTGCACAACATGGTCAAAGCCTGTGGGATAGCCGTACAGGTCAAGGAGGGACAGCGGTGGGGGCTGCTGGTGGCGCCGGTGATGATGGGGATGAGCAGCCCCCCCTTGGACGGCATGACCCCCTACTGATCCAGCTGGCCCAGCTGCACTGGGACACCATCTCAGAGGAGCACTTCACCCAACACAGGTAAGTCATGGGGCCATGTGCAACCAACAGTGGCTAGGGCACAACCCACATACACACAGGGAAACACACCAGGGGTGCATGACCGTGAGGGAAGTGGCAGGGCACAGAAGCATACACACATAACCAGGGAGGGGTGAACAGTAACATGCCACATGGACAGATATACACACACACACACACACACACACCAGGCACAAAGTGCACAGGGATCAGGTGCACAACAGAGCAGGAATAGACATTAAATGCACACACATCCACAGGCTACCTCCACCACCTGTACTGTCAATGTACGTGTGTCAGATGCTGGGCACCCTTGCATTGTGGTGTACAGCACAATGCAGGCATCATCATGCACATGCACCTGTGGACAGCAGTCGGGAGGGTGTGCAGGTGGTCCGTGTGTCGGTGTGTATGGCAGGGCACCCACTGGTGCACTGCCCACCAAAACATACATTGCACACAGGGCAGCACCAGACAGGGCCTGCACAGGGAGACAGCTCAGTCATGCAGCACAGTGCCATGGCCACCTCGGATGCATGGGCGGCCCCACCAAGACCCAGCAGCACCGGCAGGCTGAGCATGGGCCACATGGGATGGCACCGATGGACCACCAGGAGTCCCACTGCGCAAACTCAACCTTGTCCGCACAGGGGTCTGCAGCATACTGAACATACCTGCACCAGGGGTGCTCGGGATGCCCACAGCTGAACCCGATATCGACAGGGTGGGTGTCGCACAATGCCAGAAATGGGGAGTGGATAGCATACTGCGTGGTGTGAGAGGCACAGGGGCACCTGACTGTGTGCCCAATGTGGCCACGACACTGACCACTGCCTGCGTCAGCCTGTCGATGGCTGCGGTCACATCCACCTGCAAATGGTCAATCTGGGACAGGATTCTCTCAGTGTCCCTACTGTATCACTCCTCGACCTACTCTAGAGCCACACACAGTGCCTCCACAGATGTTGCAACCCACATCTGCTGCTGTACTGATGCCTGCAGCAGGTGGGTGTGCTCATCAAAGAGGTTGTCTGCCACATCGGCAACCTGTCCCTCAGAGTCTGGAAGGGCCTGATGTACAGCACCCCTTGAGGGTGGGTGCTGCTCATCAGGACCAGATATGGGCATGTCCACAGGTGGTGCACCTACAGCACCACTAAGCCCTGTAACCCCAGTCCCGGTGGGTGACTGCTGCTGCTGCCTATCTGCCTGCTGTTCCCATGGGATCAGTGATTCCATTGCTGTGGTCGCAACAGTGTCAGTGACCTGCACAGCCGCCGGTGCTGCCCCACCAGTGCTGACAGGCACAGCCTGGGACTGTGCTGACATACTGGCACACACATCAGAATCAGCTAGATCCATGGGCGTGAGCTGTCCTGCTGTGTGTCCATTCTGTGACACACACATTTCAATGCCCATAGTGGTCGGTGCATCATCGATGGTGCAGGTCTGTGCCACAGCCACAGCCACAGCATGCTGGCATGCTTGCATGCCAGACCACTGGGACACAAGAAGGGCACTCCCCACACCTGTCTCAACATCAGTGAAGGTAGCTGGGTATGCACACTGCTGCAGTGCATGACGGCAATCTGCGGAGGTGGATGGTCCCTCCTCCAACACCAGGTGGCTGTCTGCAGTGGACAGGCCCTCCACTGCTGATCCCTGCAGATGCACAGGATCTGTAACAGAAAGGAAGGACACATTAGTGCATGTGTACTACCTCCCCCCCACCATGACATACCATGCAGTGATGGGCTACCACCTGTCTGGAAGCCACCTCTAGGAACACCCTCAATGGCACTGCGCTACATGCTTGCAGTGAGCATGTCCTCTGCCGGGGTCAGCTGCACCACCTCCGGCTGTCCACTGCCTGTTGCAACACGTGCCACCCTGATGGCTGCAACCTTCTCCTTCACCCTCCTCCTGTCGGTCCCCATCTTCTTTTTACACTCCTGTGCAGAATGCTGGTGGCTGCCGTGCAGGTTTACGGCACATGCCACCCTCTCCCATGTAGCAGCATGGGCCTGAGGGGTGCCCCGCTGTCCACAGAGAAGTGGCTCCTCAGCCAGGTAGACCTCAAACAGTGCCTCTGTCTCTGCCTTTGTAAAGTTGGGCATCCTCTTCCACCCACCATCATCCTCCTTACCCAGTCTTTGCTTGGTCATTTCATAGCCTGTATGGGTGAGAGTGGTCACCTGTGACTGTGCAGTACACAGCAATTCTCTGGGGCCATGGTCCAGAACAGCACAATGCATGCAACTCACCTATCAACTGCAGTAACCGAATATGGCCACTGCAGAACAGTGTCGCAGATTTATAGTGCAATGCATGCAAATTAGGACTGGAGCAACTGTAATGAGATGCAAGTCACACCGCTGTGCCATTGAATGGCTGATCGGATGATTTGCATGTGATGGATGAATATTGCACTGTTGCGCTTTGTGCAATATGGTTGAACCGGATGAGTCAATGGCGCAGTTCTGTGACTGCGTAATACACCGCACTGTACATGTCCAGGTAGCTTACGCAGGCATCTGCCGTGCTGATGACGTGCTGTGTGCGATGCAATTCAGGACATGGCCACCATTGTGCCAGTGGTGCTACAGCGATGGTCATCACATGGTGCTGTGGCACAACTGTGCAATACTCCACTATGGCATTGGCACACAGGCGACCAATCGGGCTGGATGTGTAGACGTCCAATGGCACTGTGCGTGGCCTTGCGCCTGAGACCCATGATCCTGTGCCCGACCTTTTCCCCCTTCACGCTGTATGTATGGCATGCCTGCAGCTCTATCGCACTGTTCGGTAATAGCATGATAGGGCCTGGCAGTGCTATACGAACAGCACGATAGGGACTAATGGAGTTGTATTGCACAACATTTCCACGTGGGGTTGCCGCACTGTGGAGCACCATATTGCCTACTATATACATGCAGGGATGGTACGCAAGAGAGCCCCACAATGGAGTGAGGTGGAACTTGCCAACCTAGTGGCCATAGTGGAGCCTCACCATGGTGAATGGCCCACTGTTTGGGGATGAACCCCTGAACGTGGCAAGGACACATGTGTGGCAGCAGGTGACCACTGCACTGGAGGAGGCCACTGGCTGGCGGCGCTCAGCAGAACAGTGCAGGCACTGGTACGGTGACCTGCGGAGGAGGGAGCAGGCCCTACTGGCGCAACTTTGTTCACATGCCAGGAGGAGCGTGGTGCCTAGGCCAGGTGGGTGAGCCATCTATGCACCTGTATTGTCTGTATGGGTAACACTGTGTATTGTGACCAGCACATGGGGGAGGGTTGGTCTATGGTTGTCTGTGGTGGTGTTTACAGGATATGTGATGTATGGGTCTGGCTGGGTGGGTGGGCACACTCATTGGGGCAGGGGGGCTGTCTGCTTTAGGATTTCACCGATGTGTTTCTCACCTTTTGTTTCCCACAGGTGTGGCGGAGCGGAGGAGGGCCCAGGCTGAAGCGCAGCAAGGGGTGGCAGCAGTGGCTGTACTTGGTGTTGGTGGTGGTGGTGGTGTTGAACCATGGCAGCAGCCACAGCAGCAGCAGTATGATGAGGGTGAGTGTCATGACATCATGAATGATATTGCATGCTGTGGGGGGGGCAGGGCATGGCCACCATCCATGAAAAACACTGCCATGCATGCAACATGTGATGGTCAGCACTGTCCAGTGGCACTGCATGTCTGGGAGTGCGTCAATGGTGGTCCATGCATGCACTGGGCACATGGCTGTGGCACTGCCTTCCCATCGAGTAGCCACGTCACTATACAGCCTTGGTTGTGCTGTGCTAGACATGGGTGGTGTGTGTGTGTGTGTGCAGTGGCATACATGGCTGTTGCTGCCTGGTTGGGCATGTCTTGTGCACGGTCACTGTGGGTGGGTGCACTCACTCACAGGAGCGGGTCACTTGGCTGTATGCCATGCATGTTGGGTGGGCTTCAGGGATATGGACAGTCACAGCCATTGATTCTGATCCCTTGTCCTAGGTGTCTAGATCCTGTGGAGACTCGAGCGGGCAGTCCACCAGCTCCTTAAAGTATCCATGGAGTCCCTCGACATCTTGAGGGACCTGCAGCGCAGTGGCATCAGATGCAGGAGGAGGCCCCGGGACCAGCAGTGGCCAGCTGATGAGTGGGCTGGTGAGCAGTAGCTGCCCATCACCTCCCCCCTTTACACATCCTTCACACCATGCCTTCCCTCTCCCAGTTGTTCACCCCTGCCCCTTACCCACCCATACCTTGTACCCATACCCCCACCCTTGTATTGTATATAGTTGTATATAGTTCTGTCTGTTCATGTTGTTATTGTTCATATGTTAATTAGATAAATCTGTATTTTGTTATGAATACTGTGGTGGTCTCTGATTTGCAGCTGGCTGTAGGTGCTCAGTTGCAGTGGTGTGCATGGCATCGGGGGTGGTATTGTCCTGGGTATGTGTGTGTGTGTACATGGGGAGATGTCTCTGGTGTGGTAGTGGCTTTCAGTCAGTCTTGCCGTGTGCAGCCACCCACTTCTGGGTGCTCCTGATGGGTCTGGCTTGTATGGTTCTGTGGTACATGAGGTTGCAGTGTGACGGGGGGGATGCATGGGGATTCCTGCACTGACAGTCACTGCTCATGGGTGGTGTCTTGGGGTCACAGTGCAGGGTGTGCTGTGCACGGGGGGGCTGATGTGCACTGGGGTTGTTCGCCCCCTTTGTGTGGCAGTCTCAGCTTGCCAGTGGGTGTGCTGGGGCACCATGGCCCAGCTGTGCTTTGTTGGCTTGTCCTCATGGGCCAGTGGATATTCCATCCCTCCCCCAGTTATGCTGTGCTTGGGGTTTGGGGGTGCATTGTTAGTTCTGCAATGTGTTCCTGTGCCCATCTGTGGCATGGGTGGTGGGCCCCTGCCTACCTCCCTGGTTGTGCAGTTCCATTGCTCTGCTGCTGGGGGGCTCTCTGCTTGTGCTATGGTGCCTCTGGACTGCTCAGCTGGGCTGGCCTTGTTGCGCTATAGCGCATCATATATGCTCAGCTTCCCCTTCCTGGTTGCGCTGTGGCACAGGTTGTGCGATATTCAGACGTTGGCTGGTTGTGCAATTTGCCTTGCTCCATGTTTGAATATCGTGTCTATTGCGCATGTGCGCATGTGCACAATGGACCTGTGCTTGCTCTTGCTATTGCACACATTTTGGGTGCAGTTTGAAAATCCGGCCTGCTGTTTCTAAAACTAATTAGATTTTATACCCTCTTATTTGTCCTGGGGTGACTGGCAGGTATATATACTGGAGAGAGCAATTTCCTGCTAAGGATCTAAACTGGGAAAAGATATGGAAGGCAGTGGTACCTTATACTTCCAATGATAATCTTCAGATAATGCAATTTTATATATTGCACAATATGTATCTAACTCCCTCCAAGTTAGCAGCCATGGGTAAACTAAGCGACAATATATGTAATAGATGTGGTAAGGCAGAGGGTACTCTGCTCCACATACTATGGGAATGTCTGAGGGTGAAAGGTTCATGGAAAGAGATACAAGAGAAAATAGACCCCTTATTAGGTCTGGAAGAGGATTTCATACCGGAGGTTTGCATAGTGGGGATTACCCCACCTTCCCTGTTAAAGAGAGATGGTAGAACTTAGCCCTTATATCTTATACAGTCAAAAAAATGGTACTTAAGCATTGGAAGTACTCCTCAGCAATCACTTACATGGAATGGCTGAATGAACTACTTTATAATTTTCGAGTTGAAAAAACAATTGCGCCTTTAAGACATAATCTTAGAGGTTTTGATAGGACATGGGGGAGGCTCTATGCACTGTATGTATCTAATATGGATACAGTTACTTAGATGTACAGTAGTCTTTCAGGTAACCAGTATTATAATGATACGGCTTGCACTCCGGTCGAGCAGCCCTTTCCTTGGCTCTGTCTGGTTGTAGCTCATATGTTAGGTTAGTTTTGAGTGGTGGGCATTGGGAGGTGGAAGAGGGGAAGGTGGTTGGGGTCTAGTTGAGCCGATGTAACCTATACATATTTTTTTATCGGCATATTTTGCATGTATAATTGGATAAGTGTATTTCCTAATGTATAGGGTTACTCCAATTTGTGTGGTTTGATGTGTTTTAATGGTTGTTGATTTTTTTGCTGTTGTCATTCAAACTTCAATAAAGCACATTAATTTAAAAAAAAAGAACTGATTTCTTTTTTAATACCTGAAACAATAATATGTAACCTGGTGGAAACAGAGGGCTGATATTTTCAGACTGTGGCGGGCAGTGGCACAAGCCTGGGCGCAGTGCAACTGGGCTGCACCGGGTCCAGGATCAGACAATATTCAACGGTGATGCGCCATGGCACAACACCATTGAATATGGCAAGGGCATCACACATACTGTGCATGGCACAGTAGCACTGTGCCAGTGCAAGCCACAGAGGGGGTGCATGGGGATGCACCAGCACAAGTGCCATTGCACTGGGCACATCTCCCGAGATATTCAGCCGGGGGCATGCAAATTAGTCCATAATCTATGCAAGGTGCAAATGGGGCCATTTGCATTTCATTATGGCCCCATTTGTATGCGATGTGCTGGGTGTCCCAACGAATTGCGCCTGGCGCCCTGCCAAGCTGCTGTCATTGGCAGTTGGCTCCCTGGTGGGCTTCTGTAGCCCCCCTCCCATGTGCCTGATCATGGGCAGTAGTTTGAATAGCTGTGCTCCCATGCCCGATCGTGGGCAGTAGTACAGCAATAGATAATCCTGGTGGTCTAGTGGATCCCCCTCCCTCCCCGTATGCCCAATTGTTGGCAGTAGTTAGAAGACATGTCATCCCATGCCCGATTGCTGGCAGTAGTTAGAACAAGATTAATCCTATGCCCGATCATGGGCTGTAGTGTCTAGAAAGAGATCCCTGGTGGACTAGTGGACCCCCCTCCCGTATGCCCCATCGCAGGCTGTAGTGTACTGAAATAGATTTCAGGTGGTCTAGTGGAACCCACCCTGAAAGTCCAATCACAGGCCATAGTAATAATTTATGTCCACCTGGTGGTCCAATGGTGCCCCTCCCCACCCACCAGCAGAGGCCCCCAGCCACCTAGCACCCCCCATCATCAGCGGGCAGCAGCAACCCACCCGCATGCTGCCTTGCCACCCATTGAATGACAGCGTACAGTATGATCTGTTCACCCATTGGACCACAGTGTGGACCAATGGGTTTACAGTTTCATACTGTACTACACTGAGTCAGATCTATGAATGAATGCATTCATTCACAGATCTGGACCTGTCTCTTCTGATATAGTCTGCATGTATTAGGCCACACTGTGTCCCAATGGGTGTACAGATCATACTTACTACGTCATTTGGTGGGCAACAGGGTGGTATGTGGGCAGGGTGCTGCCACCCACTGATGATGGGGTGCTGGGTCGCTGACTGGTGGAGGCCTCTGTGGGTGGGTGGGAGGAGGTACCACTGGACCACCAGGTAGACATCACTTATTACTATGGCCCATGATCAGGCTTTCAAGGTGGGTTCCATTAGACCACCAGGAATCCATTTCAATACACTACAGTCCACGATCGGGCATAAGGGAGGGGAGTCCACTAGTCTACCAGGGATCTCTTTCTAGACACTACAGCCCATGATTGAGCATCAGATTAATTATATTCCAACTACTGCCCTTGATCAGGAATACAGGGAGGGAGGGGGGTCCACTAGACCACCAGGAGTATCTATAGGCATATTACTGCCTGCAATCAGGCATAGGATTAATTATATTCTAACTATTGCCACAAATGGGCATGCAGGGGGGCACTGGAACTCCAGAGGGGGACCAAGTGCTTGTGGATGGTGTTTCCGCTGGGTGGGTGGCCACCCATGGCTGGCGGCTGTTGTGTTGCACCTTGCAATATGGCCACCCACCTGTGGGTGGCCAGCTTTTGAGCCTATATTTTACTGCTCAACTTTGAGCACATGTGTGCGGCACATGTAGGGGTTATGCCAGCATATCCCTCAAACATCCTGGGTTGAATATTGGGATGTGCCGTATATGCATGGGCACGCCCCCTGCAACTGCGCCGCATAGGATTGCATTGCACCCCGGAACACTGGGATTTGTGCTGTGCCGGGCAGACTTTTCAATATCCCAACGGGGCACAATGCGGGGTTGCACCAGTGCAACTGTGTTGCACCAGGAGCAACCCCTTTAAATATCCCAGCCAGAGTATGAAAGCATTCAAATTTCTGAACACAAACCTTTAATTATGACCCTAAAAATTAAAAAATAAACACTTTTGTTACATATTTAAATTAGATTCTACACTTCTTAAAGATGACAGTTATAGTGATAAAATAATACAAGAAACTGAACTTTTCAAAATAATAAATGCAATGAAACCCCGGCTGTTATAATATGTGACACACACAAAGCATACGTCAGAGGAATCACAATGGCATTCAATGCTAATAAAAAGAAAAATAGAAAACAAAAATTAACTGAGCTGGAAGAAACTATTAAACAAAAAGAAAGCTTGTTTCATCAAACACAAGACCTGGAAGCATTTCAAAAATGATTAGAACTTATAAATCAATACAACAAATTAACCACTAATGAAGCAGAAAGACAGGTAACCATGACCAGATCTAAATACTATGTTACGGGTGACAACACAGATATATTACTGGCTTGGAAAATCAAAAAAGAAAATAAAACAAATTTTATTTATTCATTTAGTTTTTGTGTTGAACGGGTAAGTGCACTAGACAAATCCTGCCTATTTTCAGGTACGACCCAAGGGAAGTGGATACAGATGAATGCCAACTGACCTTGAACCAGATGAAACAGTTGGTATTTTTAGTGAATGAGGGATATTTAGCCAGGACACTGGGGAAATTCCCCATCTCACCTCTGGGGGCATTGCTGGCTGTCTGCCAAGATGGCCACTTTGGGTGTGTTGGAGGAGAGGACAGACGTCTCTGAGACAGGGGAGCAAGCCTCCTCCCCTGTCTTGCTTCCTTTAGAGGCTAAAAGTATGGAATTCAAAGAGGTTGTAGTGCATGAGCAGCGTGATATGGCTGGAAACAATCTTGTAGATAACCACAATATTATTACTTCAGGACATGCTGTTATTTCTGACACCAGACTTTCAGTACAACATGAGCTCACCTGGCTTGAAGAGGAAGAATGATTACTTCTGGCTCAGCAATGGGACTTACGTGGTAAAATTGCATCCTTACAGGCTTCTGCTGTTTCTGTCCTGGTTCTGGATCAGTTTGCTGCTCTGCACCAGCTGTTGGAGGAGGCGGCATCTTCACAGGGCCCCGCAGACAAGCCTGAAGTTATGGCTGTTGCCACTGTTTTGTCTTTGTCTGCTGCATCTTCTGGTGAGGTTGTGACTGGCAGTGTGAGCACCGAATGGGGTGCGTGCCTAGAGTCAAACAATGAGGACTTTTCTGCTGTGATTACGTCGCAGGCTTTGGCTTCTGTTTTGGAACCTGAGGTGTGAGCTGATCTTCTGATGCTACCTTTGCATGCTACAGATTGTAACACTTTGCAGAATGCTCAACAGATGGAGTGAGCGGACTCTGCTCTATGATTCTCTGCCATGGCTGTTCAGGACTGTGACGCATTTTCTCGGATGGACACCCAAGCTCTTCCTGTCTGAGATATAGACTAGACTTTCTACAGTTGCAGGTACTGTCTCCAGTTCTTCTACTGATGTTCAGGTTCCCAGAGCTACCCCAGGGAAGATGGAAAAAGTACCTCAGGCTCCTGCTGCTGGAGGGTCTATTACTCCATTATTGGCTGCTACTGAAGTCTCCCTCCCCCCCGCTCGGGACATTGTTACACCTAATTTTGATGCTAACATATCTGTGTCTGGCATTTCAATTGCAGATACAGTACCCTCCGAGGGGCTGGATGGGAGGGGCTGGGTGGTGGAAATCTGCAGACTCACACACTTGTTCTTCTCCTGTTCATGTAGCTTCTAAGCATACTGATGCTTCTATTTCTGTGATGGATCCCTTAAAGATTCTGTCTGGGCTGCAGTTTACCCAACACCCAGTTCTACAGATTGCTTCAGTCATGGTGCCTGCTGGAACTGTATCTGCTACTTCTGATATTCTGATACTGGACCAGGTCATTCCCACCCCTTTGGTCCCCCCGGCTCCCCCTGCTGGACAGTGCTTAACTGATACGCAACATGTTTCTGGTCATCCGTCTCTGGACAAGGAGCATATACCAAACCTTGATAAGGTTCCCCTTTCTACTGGACAAAATCCTTCACCTTCTGGTCTGGGGGGAAGGATCTGCTGGGAATCAAGAACTCCATCCGAAGTCTTATGCAGGGAATTTTCATGCTCCCCCTGAGTTAGTCAAATGTAGAAATGCAGTCCACATCCGATATAAGGGGGAGTCTTGATGTTTTTTCCTGATCAGGTATATGTGGGTAAATCCCTGATCAATGGTAGTTTACAATTCCTGCCCACTGAGATTTATGCACTTATTGACACATCTGGTGATGCAGATTTTGACCTTAGCTTTAAAATGGCTGCTGGACTAGAGCAGCTTTGGGAGAGATATTGGGCAGTTAAATATACCCCGCTGTGACCCCCCTTTGTGGCCATCCCCTTGTCAAAACTGGCCATTAAAATCATCACAGTTCTTTTTTAAAAATGAAGGGGTGGTGGTGGCTGATATTATTAAGTGGCTCAAGTTCAAATGTACGGTCCTGGGCTTACCTGATGAGATTTTTGATTCGGAAATATTTTGGATGGGGGGGTTGGAAGATTCAAGTTAGATTACCTCAACTGAATGGTGCCACTCAGCATTTACCTAGCTGTTTCTACTTGGGGCAGGATCGTGGTTTCATTTTTTTTATTCCTGGCAGCCTAAGTCTTGTTTTAGATGTGGTGCCCAGACCCATTAAAGTAATGAGTGTGACCAGTTAAAATGCTGTCTTTGTCTCGGCATTGGACACACTAGCTTAGGTTGCCCTCACCCAGCATATTGCAACTTATGTGAGGCCACCACCCATACTTTTTGGACCTGCCCCATGGCCTTTCATAATGACCCCTCTCAAATGCAGGATGCTCAATATGAGTATGTATTCCAAGTGCAACAACAAGTGGCAGCACAACCCTCTTCTTCGGTGGGTTCCAAGGCTCCCAGGCCAGATGCTGTCCCTGTGCCCTTAAGTGAGGCACTCAGGTAACAAGACTTGTCCTCAGTTCTGGCTTCCCCTCTGGACCCACCTCCAGAACAAGATGTAGATGATGGCTTTGTATCTGCCCCACTTGTACCCCTGTTACCACCAACAGCAGTTATTGGAGAGCCTGTACTATGCCCCAGTAGCTCCTCTGTTACACTGGTCGGTGGTCTTGAAATGCCACCTCCAGAAGATATTGCCTGGTTTTTGAAATCCAACAAATGAGTTACTAGGAGTAGCTCTGCTAAAGCTTCTTTGGACATTCAACCTTCAGCTGCTGTCTTACAGTCGGGGGATACGGTACTCATGAACAACAAGTTTGCTCCTTTGTCCAAAAGAAAGCAAAGGGAAGGTTCTGGAGATGGTTAGGATGCTTCCTTGATGGCTTCTTCATCACTGCCTGAACTTATGACTGATACTGAACAAGTTCCCAGTGATTCTAAGAAATCTGGGAAAAGGAGATGTAAACGCAGATCCCCTAGGAAAGGCAAAAAGTCATGATCCCCCTTTTTGTCTTGTCACCATGTTTCTTGATCTTACTTGTGGGATCTTGAATGTCAACAGCCTTAAGAATCCTAGGAGAAGACGTTCTACTTTCTCTATTCTCCAAAATCTGAATTTACATATTCTTTTTTTGCAGGATACAAGGTTGTATACTTTACAAGACATACAACTATCCTGACAAGAATGGACAAGTGGTCTCTCTTACCAGTCTTTGGGGGAGGACACTTATGCAGGGGCGGGGATATTGTTTAATAAGGTAGACTTTGTTGTGACTCATCTGATAGACCTGATTCTGGGGAGGGTTTTGATTCTGGATGTGGTTATTTATGGTCTCGAATGGAGGCTTATTAATATTTATAATCCCCAAGTTAAAACACAAAGGATAGAAGTTATGATGGCTGTCCAACCTTACTTACATATCACAAGGTCTGTATTATTTGGAGAGAACTTTAACTGTATTATGTCCCTGTCAGATAAAACTGGTCTGACACAGAAGTTATATTGAGATTCTCACTTCCTACATAAAATGTGTGATACTGCTAAACTATTGGACGGACCCCTTTTTGGCCCTCAACCCCCTGCTCACACATATCATAGGGGACGGTTGTCCTCTCTAATTGACCTCTTTTTTATTTTAGAATGGTTGCCCTGTAACCAAGTAGTAGTTTTTCCCATGGAAACTTCTGATCATTGCCTACTGGAGATACATGTCGAAATACCTAGAAATAAGCCACAAACTCATGTTCATTAGAAAATGAATATCACACTTTTGGATGATACGTGAGACTGGAGTGCTCTTCATTTGGTTCTTGAAGCATGACTTTCAGTTTTGGAGCTATACTAAGACTAAACTAAATCCGAAAATAGACACCATTGTCAACAGAAATCTAAACTTAAACATATAGCTACTTATATCCAATATTTGAACAAAAGAAGACAGTTACAAAACTTACTTTCTTTAAAAGCCACTTATGCTTTAGATTATATCTCACAAATAGCCCAAATAAAAAGGGACATGTGTGCCTATCAATATAAAAGAACTACATCATTGTTTATGGAACAAATATATAGTATGAGGGGTAAGGCACAATCAGTGAATCCTTATGATGGTTGTAAACAGAGGGTAGATATTAAATATATGCCATGCATTCATAATATGGACAATTTCTTTTGCAGACTAATCAGGATATTTTACAATTTGTAGTAGATCATACCAATTCCATGTTCGTGCAGGCTGCATCAGCCTTAGGGGACTTAAAACATCTCTTAGATAAACTTAATATTCCTCAGTTATCAGGTACTGATATCAGTGACTTGATTAAACCAATTACACAATCGGAAGTAGAATTTCTGATCCATCAGTTAAAGACTGATGTTACTTCAATCAATCAATCAATCAATCAAGTCTTTATTTATACAGGTGGTCACCGCTGAGCAGAGCTCTTTTTCAAGGTAGGCCTGTTTGAAACATAGATACAGGTTATGCAAATGACATACATTAGTTACAGTACACAGTGTGGGCAATATCCCCAAAGCGGAATTTATATACAGGTAGTAATACACATAAATATATAAGAATTAGGATACCGGTTAGGTCTGGTCAGTAAAAGATAATTGCATAACAACATTTGAGGACTACAGACCCTATATATGCTTAAAGCTGTACACCGACTGGTGCTAGGAGGTAAAGGATAATTTCACAACAGCATATAAGGACTACAGACCCTGTGTGTGCTAGAAGCTGTAGCTAACTGAATAGAAGTGCTGCAGTGCATTTAAATGGGGCAGAATATAGGGTGTGGAGTAGGAGGGTATAGCGTTGAAGCACAAGTTGGAAACTTTCTCAACATATAGATGATAAGACGGTAACAACCACCATAATTTAGAGGGGTGTGTGGTCATGGTTCAGACCTGAAGATGAGCCATGAGTGGTTTAGGAGCCATTTGAGGACGAGCAAAGCAGTTGCAGACTTCGCTTACTGTACGCGAGTATAGTGCCTTAAAGATTGGTTGGGGGATAAAGGCGTCTAATTTAAGAGTCCTTTGTAAGTTATTCCATAGGGTAGAGAGCGTGAAGCTAATTGCTGTTCTACCGAAATGCAAGTTTACTCTGGGTATTGCAATGAAGATGAAGGAATGGCTTTGGAGCGCATGTTTTCTTATTGTCCATGGGGTAGGTAATCAGAAATATATTGGAGTAATTTGTTTGTGAGGGCATGGTAAGTCCAGAGAGCAGCATTTTTATGGTGCCTAAGTTTAAGGGATGTCCATCCCACAGTATCATACTGGATGCAATGATAAGTAGAATTTGGGAGACCTTTGATAAACCTTAGTGCACGGTGGTACAGCGTGCCAAGTTTGGCTAACTGGGAGATGGGCACTGGCTATACAAGAAATCTGCGTAATCCACCAGAGATAAGAAAGTAGATTGGACCAGTCTAGTTTTGGAATCTATAGTGAGGGAGTGGCTTAGCCTGAAGAAAAGTCCAAGCCTTTGCCGGAGCTTTTTCAACAAGTCTTCGATGTGTGTTGCGAAGGAGAGTCTGTTATCAATCCCTACTCCCAGATATTTAAATTTAGCTATAAATTCTAGTTTTTCACCTAGTATTGTAATGATTTCTGGAGTGGGTCCACTGTCTATAGGGCTGAGTGAGTGGGCAAGTGGAGAAAAGAGCGTTGCTTTTGTTTTTTAGCATACAATAGTAGTTTTTTGTGGATTAACTGCTTTGCAGGAGGTTGAACTAATTTTGGAGGTCATTGCAGGCAGCTTCTGGTGTGAGTCAGCTGATGTATAGGATGGTATTATCTACAAACAAGTGGATATTGGCATTTTTTATATAGTAGTCGATGTCATTTATATATATATTGCAAATAAGAGTGAATCTAGCATAGATCCCTGAGGGACAACTCTTAGGAGCAGTTTAAGAGGGGACAGCTTGCTTTCTGCTTTAATTTGCTGGAAACGTCCTGAGAGGTAGTCAGTGAATCAAAGCAGTGAGGTAGAGTCCACTCTGATGGCTTGGAGTAAGGTGAGGAGAAGGTTGTGGTTAACAGTGTCAAAAGCTTTGCTTAGATCCAAAAAGACCACACAGGTGAAGCTCTCAGCCATGCATTGGTAACTTTGGACAGTGCTGTAATAGTGCTATGTTCAGGTCTGAATCCTGACCACATCGGGTTCAATAGATTTGTAACTTCAGGGTAGTTCCTTAGCTGTGTACTTATGGTTTAATCCAGTAATTTAGATAGCACTGGGAGTAGAGAAATGGGTCGATAATTGTTGAGGTCTCCAGGGTCACCGGATTTAAAAAGTGATATTACATGGGCAGTCTTCCAGAGAGGTGGTAGGGTGCCCTGTGAGAGGGACAGATTGAATAGGTGAGTGATGGGGATGGCGAGGACATGGTATGCAATTTTAATAAAGTAGGGGTCCAACGAGTCAGCACCTACACTTTTTTAGTGTCCAACTGTAATAAAAGGTCTTCAACTTCTTTTAGCGAAGTAGGTTGTAGCTTGAAGAGGTTGGAGGTTGCTGGAGGTATTTGAGGGGCGTAGTTTGACGTAGAGCGTATCTAGCGAACTGGGGAGTTGTCAAATGCCAGACCTGCAGTTGCAAAATGGTTATTGAAGGAATCTAAGATCTCTGCCCTGTCATTAATGATATTATTTCCTGAGATAACTTTATTTGGGAGGGAGTTACCTGTAGAGTAACCCATCAGATTCTTGATAGTGCTCCAGAATTTGCATGGGTTCTTGGAAGAAGCTTTGAATTCTGTGCGGCAGAAAGAAGCTTTTGCATCTCTAATAGATTTGTTGCATAGGTTACGTACCTCTCTGAATAGATTCCAGTCACTAGGCAGGTTATATTTTCATGCCCTTTTCCATAGTTAGTCTCTTTCGAAAAGCAGTGATCTAACCTCGGGGGTGAACCATTTGTTGGTTTTATTCTTTGAGCAAACTTTGGTTAGGGGGGCATGTTCAGGCCCTGATCATATTCCTAACGAATTTTATAAAAAGAGTATGGATATCTCATGTAAACCATTAACTATGGTTTTCAATATTATTTTACAGGACCACCATTCCATTCCCCTTGCACTGGCAGATAGCCTATTAATCTATTTACAAAAGAAAAATACAAAAGAAAATATTAATAATTGGAGGCCCACAAGTTTACTAAACATTGATTGGAAACTTCTGAGTAAAATTCGCTGTATTTATTTGTCAAAGGTTGCAAGTTGTTTGATTCATCCTGCCCAAACTTATGCTATTCCACAGAGATCTATGTTAGATAATTTGAAGTTTATGAGGGAGGTTTTTGATAGTACTACAGCTGGGGGATATGTTGTTAGTTTGGATCAAACAAAAGCATTTGATATTGTATTCCATTCTTATTTATTCATGGTATTGAAACATTATGGTTTACCACAGATTTTTGTTCATTGGGTACAAAGATTACATGATACTGCTTTTTTGACACCCAAGGTTAATAGATGCCTGGGTCCACATATTCAGATTAAAAGAGGGGTAAGGCAGGGCTGTCCCCTCAGTCCTCTTTTGTATGTTTTTACTATAGACCCTATTTTGAGGTTGTTGATTATGAATACTCATATCAGACACATTAGGAGCCCAGTTGGCTTGTCCTTTCCTTGTACTATGGCTTATGCAGACGATGTCTGTCTGCTGGAGGCAGATCATAGCTCTGGTGCTCAGGCTCTGGGGGTCATGTGCTCTTTTTCAGATTTTTCCGGATCTCAGATTAATACGCAGAAAAGCAAAGGGGTAGCTTTGGCCCTTAGACCTGAGCTCCAAGTTGCTGAGGTTGAAGGGATTCAGATTCATGGTGACACTGTACATTTGTTGGGGGTGTCCTTTGGGGGTACAGATGCAGCAGAACAGAACTAGGTAGAAAAATTAGAGGAAGCTAACAAAAAAGTACAAAAATGGAAATCATATCCAAGGACAACATAGAAACATAGAAACATAGACACTGATTGCAGATAAGGACCACTTGGTCCACCTAGTCTGCCCATTTCTCTACCTAGAGGATAAGCTACAGATCCTTTTTAACCAACAGCCTATTTCTTCCTACCCCCCACAAAAATTGCCTTATGTCTGTCCCATGCATTCTTGAATTCTCCCACAGTTTTAGACCCCACAACCTCCTCAGGAAGGCTGTTCCATGCATCCACCACCCTCTCTGTGAAAAAATACTTCCTCACATTGCCGCAGAGTTGTCCCCCCTCTATCTTCAAATTGTGTCCCCTTGTTCTTGAACATCTCTTTTTCTGAAAGATGCTACCCTCTTGGACCTTGTTGATTCCACTGAGGTACTTAAAAGTTTCCATCATGTCCCTCCTCTCCCTCCTTTCCTCAAGGGTATACATATTAAGCTCCTTTAGCCTCTCTTTATATGGCTTCTCTTGCAGACCCTGTACCATTTTAGTTGCCCTGCTCTGAACTGCCTCCATCCTGTCTAATGTCCTTGCGGAGACAAGATCTCCAGAACTGGACGCAGTACTCCAGATGGGGTCTCACCAACTGTCTGTACAGGGGGATAACAACTTCCTGTTTTCTGCTGGTGATGCCTCTCCCTATACATCCCAGTATCCCCCCAGCACTCCCTACCACCTTCTGACATTGCTTGCCAACCTTAAGGTCATCGATATGATTACCCCCAGGTCCCTTTCCATTTTTGTTGTTGTTACTACCTCCCCCACATTGTGTAATCTTCCCCTGTATTTTTGTTTCCTAGGTGCTTTACTTTGCACTTCTTTGCATTGAATCCAAGCTGCCATACTTCTGACCATTCCTATGTCCTTGCGGAGACGGGGTCTCCAGAACTGGAAGCAGTACTCCAGATGGGGTCTCACCAACTGTCTACACGGGGATACAACTTCCGGTTTTCTGCTGGTTATGCCTCTCCCTGTACATCCCAGTATCCCCGCAGACCTCCCTATCACCTTCTCACATTGCTTGCCAACCTTAAGGTCATCTAATATGATTACCCTCAGGGCCCTTTCCATTTTTGTTGCTGTTACTACCTCCCCCCTCCATTGTGTAATCTTCCCCTGGATTTTTGTTTCCCATGTGCTTTACTTTGCACTTCTTTGCATTGAATCCAAGCTGTCCTATTTCTGACCATTCCTTCAACCTTGCCAAGTCCCTTCTCATCATTTCCACACCTCTTTGTGTATCAACCTTGTTGCAGATCTTTGTGTCATCTGCAAAGAGGCATACTTTTCCTTCCAGTCCATCTTCAATGTCACTAATAAAGACATTAAAAAGGACTGGACCCAGTACTGAACCCTGCGGTACCCCACTAGTAACCCCTCTTTCTTCAGAGTGGACTCCATTTGCAATTACCTTCTGCGTCCTGTTGTTCAGTCAATGTTTTACCTAGGCTACCGCCCTGGGACCCACTCCAAGGCTGGTTAATTTGACTACTAATCTTTTGGGTAGGACTGTGTCAAATGCCTTGCAAAAGTCTAGGTAGGCCATGTCCATAGCCCCACCCTGGTCTACTGCTTTGGTCACCCAGTCAAGGAAATCAATTAGATTCATCTGACATGATCTTCCTGCTGTGAACCCATACTGCCTTGGGTCCTGTACTCCACTGGTCTCTAGGTACTCAACAATTCTTTCCTTCAGAAGTGATTCCATCACTCTCCCTACCACAGAGTTCAAACTGACAGGTCTGTAGTTTCCTGCCTCTGTCTTGCTCCCACTTTTGTGAAGGGCAATCACATCAGCCTTCTTCCAGTCCTCAGGTACCACAGCATCCTCCCATGATTTGTTATAAAGGGCAGTCAGTGGTGTCACTAGTTCTCTGCTTAATTCTTTTAGAATTCAGGGGTGAATTCCATCTTGCCCCATTGCTTTGTCCGCTTTCAGTTTTAGGAGTTCTTTCAGAACCCTTTCTTCTGTGAAAGGACTGGGATCGATCCCCCTCTCCAGAGTGCTTCTGTTAATTGGATTAGGCACCTCCCCACTCCCTCTTTTGTGAATACTAAACAGAATTACTCATTCAGTATCCCTGCTTTTTCACTGTCACTCTCTGTTCACCCACCATCCATTCTATTCAGCCTCACTATCCCTCCCTTTGTCTTTCTACACTCCCTGATATACCTATAAAAGGTTTCATCCCTCCTTCTTAACTGAGTTGGCTATCTTTTCCTGAGTTTGTGCCTTCGCTATTCTGACTTCCCTCCTTGCTTCCTTCTGCCTTAACTAGTACAGTTCTCTGTCCTGCTCCGTCTGTGTTTCCTTATACTTCCTAAATGCTATCTTTTTCTCCCTAACCTTCACCGCCACTTTTTTTTGAGAACCATAGGTGGCTTTTTCTTTCATTTTGATTTGTTTATTTGCTTCACACAAAGGCTTGTTGCCTCTGTGATGGCAGTTTTGATATTTCCCCATTGTTGCTCCACCCCTCCTTCTAGCCTGTTTGCTAGTGCTTTCCTGAGGCACTCTTCCATCTTGCCAAAGTCAGCCCTCCTGAAGTCCAGAACCCTTACTTTTGTATGGCTTGACTCTGCAGCTGAGTTTATCGTGAACCATACTGTTTGGTGGTCACTTGTTCCCAAATGGCTACCCACTTCTAGATCTGAGATCCTCTCACTGTCCCCATTTGAGAGTACAAGGTCTAAGATTGCTCCATCATGAGTAGGTTCCAAATCTAGCTTTCTGAGGCATGCCACCTGAAGGGCATCAAGAATGGCCCTGCTTTTGGATGTGGCTGCAGCAAAGGTGCTCCCGTTAACGTCTGGTATATTAAGGTCCTCCATCAATAGTATCTCCCTTTTCTCTGCCATCTTAAGTATGCCTTCTATCATATCCTTGTCCATTCCCTCCCCCTGACATGGGGGTCTGTATACAACCCCTGTGCGGATTGTGGTGCCATTTCCAGTCTCTAAGGTGACCCACAGTGCCTCCTCTCCTCCCTGTTTACTCTTTTGTTCAGTTGCTTTTATCCCTTGCCTTACATAGAGAGCTACTCCCCCTCTGTTGCCCTCCCTGTCTCTCCTGTAGGTTGTGTACCCTGCTATGTTAACATCCCAGTCATGGTTCTCTGTGTACCATGTTTCTGTGACTGCTACAATATCCAGGCAACCCTCTTCCATCAAGGCCACCAGTTCAGGGAGCTTGTTGCCCAGACTATGGGCACTGGTACTCATTACCCTCTATTTCTTGATGGCCTTACCCCTTTTTGCCCCATCCCTGTCCTTGTTGCATTTGCCACTTTCTCCATTTACTCCTCTGCTTCTCCCTATTGACATTTCTACATTGGTGTCTACCTCACTTAGTACCCTGATTTTTTGGGGGGGCTAGGATTTCCCTGGTCCTTTCCAGTGCCACCCCCCTTAGCTAGTTTCAATGCTTGCCAATGAAGCATTTAAGCCTATCACCTAGGATCCTGGTTCCCCTCCTGGACAGATGCAGACCATCACGACAGTATAGACCTGCATCCATCCAGGTGGACCCCCAGTCCCTAATGAAGCCAAATCCCTGAGCTTTGCACCAGTTTTTCAACCACTGATTGAATCTCATGGTGTAGAGCATCCCAGCCTCATCCATGACATAGACAAGCAGCACCTCCGAGAAGGTTACCATATGTGCTATTTGTCTAAGGCTCCTCCCCATTTCCACAAATGCTTCTTACACTGCTCTTATCCCTTTCTTAGCCAGGTCATTTGTCCCTAGGTGGACAATGACATCCAGATCCCTCCCCTGTCCAGCAGCTCCTGTGATCCTGAGGATTCACTCCCTGCCCCTCCAAGCCATGGTACCAGACAGGCACCTTACCTCCCTCTCTCCTTCCTCCCCAAGTTCTACCTTCCTAACAATGGAGTCCCCCACCAGGAGTTGTTTCCTTCCCCTGTGGGGTCCCATGCCACCCTCCTGAGGGTCTCCTTTGTGGAGGTTCCCAGCATCCTTCTTGGTCTCCACTATGGGCACCTCCAGAGAGGAACCACGCTTTTCCAGAACAACATAGAAACTGGTGAGAGGTATAACTTGAGGGATGCATCTCTGTTCCACCACCATCACCCTCCCTGAGCCCTCTGTGGTACAACCACTCCTCTTTCTTGGAAACCTCTGAGGCTAAGGCAGTGACCCTGGTGATCCCTGGGTGGGAGAGGAGGTCCCACAAATCCTGGCCAACTCATCCTGGAGATGAGCAACCTCCTCCCTCAGCCCAGAGAGGTGCCTGCAGATGGGGCAACAAGATTTAAAAGGATTTATATGTTAAAAACTTATATTGTTCCTATATTTTTAACTTTGAGTTATGTTTTTCCACTTCCTCCTAAGATGGAAGCTAGACTATATAATGTATGTTTCCAATAATTACGGGGGAGTCAGTTGAATCCCGTTCGGAGGGTTGTGACATACTGGCCAGTAAAATTGGGGGGTTTAAATATGATTAACCTGGTATTATTTTTTTTCTCAATCTTTGTCTATTATAATATTGTTCCCATTCTTGTGGGAAACCAGATTGTTGGGCACTCAGCATCAGGGCTCCCTGTTCCTATTTTTTTTCTAAATGGGAAGCACCTCGATGAGGACCATTTTGCTTAATTCCAGATGGCACCTCTTCCTATTTGATTGATTTTAAAAAAAGCTTAAACAATGAGATGTGACTATTCAACATTGTCAAGGGTTGACTAGGAAAACCTTTTATCAGTCTCTCTTAAAAAAATAATTTTTTAACTGTGCCTTGTTTTTCCTACCCTTACAGTATTGAAATTAACTGATTACTCTATCAGCTTACAGAAGCTAGGATTCCACAAAAAATGTGGGATACTATCTGGACGTGTTGCCATGGAAAATGAAATGTAAGAGGCAACCATGCTGATAAAATAGTTGAGGACAGATTATGTATTAGATATTTATGTCATGCACAGGTTGAAACTATGCAGCATTTATTTTTTGATTGTTCCTATATTGTTTTATTATGGGATCAATTGGCCAGACATTGGGATATATCTTTATTCCATCAAGTAATGTATACTGAATTGGTATATGGTAAATTTGGGCTGGTATGGGATTTTTTCCAGGGCACTTTACAGGTAGTTTTTGCTGTCATAAAATGGTGCATTTAGCAAAATAGGTGTCACTTTCTGATGCGACAAAAATTTGTCCCGCTCTGTGGTCTTATTATGGCTATTACAAAACAAGTGGCATTGGTTTATCTCAAAGAAAAGTCCACCACTGCCTTCCCCATGATTAAGAATTGGTGGAGAGCACTCGTAAAACTTTTATTTGAAGGGGTGACTTGATGTGTATATTGGTTTATCCTTTGCAGTGTTTCACTTGTTTTATTTGTCACTGATAATTTTTTTTCCTGCCCATTGGTTGTTTGTTTTTTTCTAGTTTTTTAATATGATCTCCTTCTTTTGTTTGTTTCTCTTTGGATTGTTTGTTTATGGTCTTTCTTGAGTGTTCTCCTTTGTTATATTACTTCTAATAAAAAATTCCCCTACTCTTTTCGATAAGTGCCATGGGATCTTTAACATCCACCTGAACTACCACCAATCCAGGTGGATGGGACCTCGGTTTAACATCTCATCTGAAAGACAGCAACTCAGAAGTGTAGCACCCTTCTCATGCTGCACTACAGTGTCAGTACTGGGATATTAATCCAAGTGTCAGATGTGGAAACTGAACCCACAGCTCTCTGATCTCCTGGCCTCAGAGGTGAGTGTGCTACCTACTGAGCCACTGAAACTGACAAATACAATATACAATACAAATACAAGTCTTAAAAAAATAAATGAAAAATGTGATATAATTGATGAACCCACTTTAATCAATAACACATTTGAAAATTATTGTAAAAGATCGTACACTTCCAAGAGAAAAATAGACAACACAGATACAGAAACCTGTTTAAATAAAACAGAATTACCACAACTACAAGAAAAGCATATCAAATGTTTAGAACATGACATATCTTACCACCAAGTAATTGAAGCACTACTCAATGGAAAAGTAGCAGGTCCAGATGGTATACCAATTGACTTTTTATAAAAAATAAATACATACCACACTTAAAGATACTATACGGTAATACATTACAATTAAAAGTTATGAATCCATCTGCAACAGAAGCTACAATATTACTGTTGAAGAAAAAACATAAATATCCAAAGCTTACAGCATCATATAGACCAATATCATTGATCAACAGATTCAACTATATGTTACCAGAAATTATACACACCGATCAAAATGGGTTCGTTAAAGACAGACAAAACCAATGTAATATGAACAATAAATGTAATCAATAAATTAAAAAATGATAACTTCTCAATACTTTCACTGGATGCTGAAAAAGCATTTGATCGATTGGAATAGGAATATATTAAAACTTTATTGAAATGACTAAAATTCAGCCGCAAATTTAGTATGTAGATGGATATTAAATATCAGAACATTTCTGCTAAGGTCAGAACCAACCATGAATTATCAGAATCTACAAAATTGCAAAGAGGAGTCAGACAAGGCTGTCCCCTTTCACTGATAATTTTTGCAATAGCCATTAAACCATTAGCAATAACTATAAGAAATAATAACAATATGCAAGGTTTACAAATAGGAGAGAAAGAACATAAAATCAGTTTATATGCTGATGATATTTTGATATATACTCACAATTGAAATCTGATCTACATGGAACTAAATAATATACTCATATCATATGGGAAAATATCAGGTTATAAAAGCAGTTGCGATAAAACTGAATTATTAGACTCTAAAAATCATACAAACCATTCGTTCAAATGCAAAACACAAAGATTAAACAAGCATCAAAACTCAAGTACTTGGGAGTAAACATTGATAACTATAATGAATTATGTTTAAGCAATAATTTCAAACCATTAATAAATAAAACACAAAGTAAATTTAATAACTGGGAATCACTTCTGTTTACATTAATTGGCAGAGTAAACATAGTTGAAATGAATACACTTCCCAGATTTTTATTCCTCTTTCAAACACTCCCCATAATATTACACAACATTTTTTTAAAAGAATGGAAAAATAATAAAGACATTTTTATGGAAGGGGAAGATACCATAACTTAAAATTGAAAAATTGTATTTGATCAAGGAATCAAGAGGCCTATCACTTCCAAACCTATTAGGCTAGTATCAGGCTGCTAATCTCTTAAACATTCATCAATGGTTTCATCAAAATAATAAATTATATTCATGGGCAGGAAGGATAGGAGGAGTGGGGAGGGAGGGCAGGGACATTAGCTCAAGTGGTGGACCCTGGAATGCGAGCAGACTTGATAGAAAAAATAACTTTCTTCTGCTGGCTTCTTCATATGTTTTCATGTTTGTATCAATATAAAAACATAGAACCTTGTCAGACAGATGCAAACTACGCTCCATACAAAAAGATCAAATATATTTTATATGTAAGTAAAACCAATATTAATATTCTTTGTACATCTACAATTACTACATGCAGAATATGGAAAAAATATTATAGATTTAAATAAACAAAACAAAATATCTCCTTTTTCACCCATATACCGTAATGAGAACTTCACTCCTTCTATTATAGATGTTGGGTTTAAATTATGGTATCAAAATGGTATCAAGGAAATAAGTCAACTATATAATGAAACAGGCCTCCTAGATTTTGAAGCTATTAAACAAAACTATAATCTACCCAATATACATTTCTTTAGATATCTGCAAATAAGAAACTATTCACAAAACACTGGAACTATAATGGAATGTTCTCAAATGAATCTATTAGAAAGTCAATTAATACTGCCCAATAATAATAAACTTATATTTAGATTATATAACACAATTCAAACAGCACAAGGACAAACATTACAAATATTAAAACAACAATGGGAAGAAAAGGTAAATATACAGATCCCAGATGAAAACTGGTCTAACATTATAAATCTTGAACAATTGGGACTACTATCAAATAAACATTTACAAATATTGAAAGGGCTGCCCGGTACAGCACAAATCCTGATGCACTGATGTGAAATTTAATGGTATGCGGGGCAGATGCAGGGGGCATGCCCATGCATATGTGGCACATCCCAAAATTCAGCCCGGGATGTGCAGCGCATAAGCAGACGCACCCCTGCAGTGTGCTGCTTAGGGGGGCTCAAAGTTGAGTCCCAGAAAAGTAGGAACAAGTCCCAGCCACTCACAGGTGGGCTGCTGTATTGCAAGGTGAAACACAGCAGCCACCAGCCATGGGTGGCTACCCATCTACTCAGAACACTATCAACAAGCACACATACCCCCCTGGTGGTCTAGTGGAACCCCCTCCTCCCGTTGCCATGATCGTCGGTTAACACCGTTAGTGTATGACTTCATTCACATATTTGGGACCATCTAGTACAGTACACCCTGCAAGCCCATACTGTACCTGTCATTCGGTGGGTGGCATGGTGGTATGTGATGAAGGGGGGAGTGGGGTGGGCAAGGGGTTCTCTGTGGGTGGAAGGGGTTGGGATGCCTCTAGATCACTAGGGACATACCCTATGGAGTTGTACTATGATCATGGTAATGGGTGAGGGGTGAAGGGACCACTAGACTACCAGGGACTATACATATGGTGCGGTACCATGATCAGGGCTGGGAGGTACCACTGGACTACCAGGGATTTTCTACAGTTTTAACTGGTCATCACAGCAATGGGAGGGATGGGGAATTCCACTAGACCACCAGGGATGGTCATGTAAATATGTATACAGGTATGGGGGACTGTGGAGGGCCACTAGACTACCAGGGAGTTCAGTGTATACATCTACCACATGATCGCTGCTATGGGGCAGGGGGGTGCCCCAGGATCCCCACAGACCACGTCATGCAGTGCAGGGCACCAGGTGCAAGTCACCGGCCTGCCCTGTGCAAGGAATGCAAATGGGGCCATAATGACATGCAAATGGCCCCATTTGTGCCTTACACATCTAATGGCCTCATTTGCATGTCCCCAGCTGAATATCATGGGTGATGCGCCTAGCACAATTGCTGGTGCATCACCATGCTCCCTATCTGTGGCTTGCACTGGTGCAGTGCCACTGCACCATGTGCAGTTTGTGTGCTGACATTGCCATGTTCAATGGTGCTGTACCATGGCGCATCACTGTTGAATATCGCCTGGTCCTAGCCCAGGCACAGCCTAGTTGTGCTGTGCCCAGGCTTGCACCACTGCCCAGTGCAGTCTGAACATCTGGGCCATTATATAAAATTACAAATATTCAACTAAGAATAACTACAGAAATTCTACTACTAGCAATTCACTTATTCAATAGTGAAATAAACACTCAATATCAAAAGTTATTAATGATTAGAATAAATGTACATAAATGCATACTTATGAAATGGAAAAATACATGTCTACCAAATTGTAAAACTTGGTTAAATATAATGAGTGAATCATACAAACTGGAAAAATATGCACTATACTGTACATGAAAGATATGAAGTATTTGATAAAATATGGCAAAATTATAGTAACTAATCACAAATCATGTATTACATAAACTGTGTTCATAAAAATTGATATGAATTGTTTACATGTAAATTAATGTACATTGTTTGAAGAATTTTTGTTGGCAAATAAAAATATGTATTTAGTCTGCTGTCTTATGTATGTGATGGTATAAATCTGTCATTGTAGCTGGTCCAGTGGCGCTGAAGGTCGAGACACTGGAGGCCACACCTCGCGCCACGCTGGGGACCTGGGTTCGGGAATGAGCCTGGGCCGCTGGGGGTTGGCAGGGAAGAGAGAGGATTGAGCATCCGGAGGACAGCTCTCTTCTCCTCTCTGTGGTGCGATCCAGGTTTGCCCGGCACTGCAGCGGCCCCCAGTGAGCACTGGAGGCACTGTGCATGTTAGGGCAACACATAGTGGGATGAGAGTTGCAGCAGGCATCTCCTGCTGCCATTGCATGCCCAAGCTGTAGAGGGGTGGGGGGATTGAGGGCATAAAAAACAAGGAAAAAACCCAGCCTATCAGGTGAAGCAATGGTGACCACTAGGGGTGGATGCTCCACATGCCCTAGGCCAGCCATGAATTCTGACTCTACCCTCCTGGGGATCTTCAGCCTGCTCATCTTGGGCCAGGAGGTAAGATGGAAATCCTAATACCGATGCGAGTGTCAGAAGGATAAATTCAGGCAAGCGGTTAGGGGTGGACAGCCGAGTGAGCGAGCAAGCCTGAGAGATGCCCCAGCTGAGAGAAAAAGAGTTAAAGAATAAATAAATAAATCTGTACTTGTAACTTTAGTAATGGGAAGTGAATTGTATGTGAAATTCTCTTATTGATTATTACGTCAAAACTGATATCACTGTGATCTGTATTAAAGGTGACTGTCTGTGTGTTGTAACATGCCTTTTGAAAAAGGAATTGTCCGAAATGCATTAAGGCTGTTTCTGTTTTGTTTATGCTGGCATCTCCAATAAATTGGGCACTATTTTGGAAAGCTAAAAGAAAAGTGCATTTCTTTTCTTTGTAACTACATTAAGGAGAGAGGCCACAGACTCCAAGACCTCACGTTTTTGATTTGAACAAGTGTGTGATAATATTATGGGGTTCCAGTTCTACAGAAGCCAAAATATTACATGAAAATCTATCTCCACATTTTGAATACAACAGGCACACTATCACTAAATGTGTTAGATCATCAGTTCCAAAACTCCATTTACATACTGTAATCCATTACAGTGATTTGTCTTAAATACCTTTTTTGATCTATGCAAGCATAATATTCAAACCATAATCTAATGAACAATTTCCTTCTATAAGGGTCAGCTAAAACAAACAAATAAGGTTCAAATCCAAAATTATGTAAAATGGTTCTGGCCAGGTAAGGAAAGCCTAGGGAGGTGGTGGATGGTGGGGGCTGGTAAGGCAGTGAAGAAATTAGCCCAAAGCAACCTTGGACAGGAAGGAAAAATAAAGAATATGGAAAACAAAAAGACAGAGAAAAAAGGAGGTGACCAAGTGAGGGACAGATAAATACTTGCCTATGTTGGACTCTTTAAGTTTTCAAAGAAGGAATAGACAGATTCCTCTTGGCACTGAAGGTCACACAGCACGCATATGAGGTAGCATTCTGTGTGAGAATCATTGGATTGGTGTCAACAGTACTCTAACTGGATACAGTTACTGCTGTGCCTTTAGGCAGTAATGATTTGGGTGTGTGGGGCACTGAATCTTTTCCTGATTCCCATTTAGAACGTTTTGCTATGTAAGTCATGCTGTGCTCTGAAGACCACTCCATGTGTGCTGTAGGGGATGGGGGGTTGGTGCAGAAATATCTAAGTCACCAAAGGGGACTGAAAAAAATGTAACTGGGCAAATAAAAGAAAGCAATGGAAATATTTCATTGTGCAGAATGATGAATAGAAGTGTGTACATCACAGTAAGAGCATCACAAATAGTGCATAAAGCAAACAATTCTCATACAATATTTTTTTGTTTGTTTATTCTTTGGTAACCGAGTTATGCCCACTAGGTACAATGCCAGTTTTTAGGGGTGACCCAGGAGAGGTGGGGGGGCTGACTTAGAAAAATAAGAACATAAAAAAATTGTTGGCAGATGGGGACTGCAATCCATCTTGTCTGTCTTAAAAACTACCTCCCTCCATATGCAGCCTTCATCCTAACTTGCCCTTTTTGTCTGTCCCATGTAAGTTTGAACTCCCTGATTATCTTGGATGCCACCAACTCCTGGGGCAGGCTGTTCCACGGGTCTATCATTCTTTTAGTGAAGAAGTACTTTCTGAGGTTGCTTTTGAACCTTACTCCTCTCAGTCTCATATCATTCCCTCTTGTGCATGCTGCCATGTTCTGTTAAAATAGATTGTCTGTTTGAACTGTGTTAATTCCCCTCACATACTTAAATGTTTCAATCATGTCCCCTCTGTTTTTTATCTGCTCAAGGGAGAATACATTCAGCTCCCCGAGTCTTGCTTCATATGACCTGTGATGCAGTCCATACACCATTTTAGTAGTTCTTCTCTGCATTGTTTCCAAAGATGTCCAGGGTCACACAGCATGCAAGTAGAGGCTGTGAGACTCAGACCCAGGTCTGCTGGATGTTCAAAGCTCATTTCACAGCTCATTACTCTATCAATCAAAATCAATCAATCAATCAAAATCTTTATTTATTCAGGCGAACATCATTGAGCATAGCTCATTTACAAGATGGACCTGAGTGCTCATAACAATATAAGGTTACAAAGTTTGCACAAAAACATGGTACAGAATGAACACAAATACAATGATTTATGAATGGTAACCTCTAGGCAATACTGCCAGCCCCAATAAGAGAGAGAGAGACATTAAGAAACAAGATGCTGTTATGGTGGGCAAGGACAAATCTTCTGGAGAAATAACACCATTTAATAGCTATTTGTTTATTACAATTTATTAATGCAGTTTATAAAATGGGCTTCTAAATCCTAAAGCACTGATTGGCTACAACATCATCTGAGCCGTGTCCTTATCAGATGATATTGTAGCCAACCGGCACTACCACCCAGCAACATGCCTCATGACCTCAAAAATCAGTGAGCTCTGCCAACTGAAAACAACAACGCTGACTGGCAGAGCTCACTGATGCCACAGACCGACACCTTCTCGCCTTACAGCGCGAACTAAAAACGAAGGCAAAATCCAAGAACCGCAACTCCACGACTCTATAAAACATAACAAATAACACTCCAGAAGCACACAACCACAAAGGCAAATCATTAAAAAAAAAAATAATTCGAAATCCCCAGCAGCTGTTAACCTCACACTGACAATGATTTTCAGTGAGAACGAGTGTCTGTCACTGAAACCGCCGTACAAGAACCGCAACTCCACGACTCTATAAAACGTAACAAATAACACTCCAGAAGCACACAACCACAAAGGCAAATCATTAAAAAAAAAAAATAATTCGAAATCCCCAGCAGCTGTTAACCTTACACTGACAATGATTTTCAGTGAGAGCGAGTGTCTGTCACTGGCGCCATTATAGCGGTTTCTCACAGCACTTCTCATTCTCCTCTAACGTCGGGCTGTTTTGTAATACAACATTTCGTTACACAATATTTTTAAAACCTATTTAAAAAAGCATCATCTTGAGTGAGAGCGACTGTCTCTCAGGGTAACCCGTAGTTAGTGCTTTTCCACAGCGCTTCCTTGACTCTCCTTCTAACGGCGGGCTGGTTCCTCATACAGCGGCAGTTCCAGTGAGAGACACTCAATCAACCTGATGCTTTTTTAAACAGTTTTTCAAAAATATTATATAACGAAATCCGAAGAATGCAGGAAGCGCTGTGAAAAAAGCGCTAACTACGGCGGTTCAAGTGAGAGACACTCTCTCTCACTCAAAATGATCGTCACGGTAACATTAACAACTGCTGGGGATTTCGAATTCTTTTTTTTTTTTACATGATTCAAGTCATATACTGGTAGACAAGCAGGGTCACTTACTTTCACAAAACCAGGAACCACAAATGTATGGTACCCAGTAAGGGACACTCTCACTCCCAGTACCCAGCTGTAATTCAAATGAAACATTTTTTTACAGTGACTACATAGGGGGACTAAGGGGACTATTTTTCCTATATGAACAATTAAACCATCTTTTTTATATACTTTTTACTTTATCACTTTTTCTTTTTACTCATTAAATAATCAATAGAAAAGCCCATTTTATAAGCGCAATAACACACTCCGAGGTGTGGGTTACGTGCTGATAAGAGCACGCCTAGGGGCATAAGGCACTCGGCGCAAGCGCCTCGTGCCTTAGTACACCCCTAGGCGTGCTCTTATCAGCACGTAACCCACACCTCGTCGTGTGTTATTGATTACATAGCCCAGCTGAGATGCAAGATTAGGAGGTCCTCATCCAACCATTCTTACACTGGGGTAGACTAAAGCACTGTAAGGTGATAAGGAACATTATTAGAGTAACACAGCAAGTGTTCTGGTAGGATATGGTCATTGGTCTTCTGGTTTCCCAAACCTGCATTCTAGTTGCTATGCTATGCTGCTATTCATTCTCAGTGGTTAGTCTCATTCTCTATTAAATTGTTTCCACCTTTAATAAACTAGTACTGGACAGAAAGGGTTCTAAAAACAAAACAGAAAAGGATACCCTACAACCTGGTCAGTTCTAAAACAAATAGAATAATAGATGGAGAGCTGTGCACTTTGAGACACAGTGAATGTAACAGTCATTACATAAATCCAAAGTCTATTATGTCATCCCCACACTGCCAATGCTTAAATCTCTGCCTGGTAAAGCACTTCTGGATACAGAATATATGAAAGGTACTAGACTATATGTGAAAAATAAGTCACAATGGGGTGTAGGTTGCTGCCCAATAAGAGCATACTCCAGATGTGCAGAAAGGCCCAAGGCACTTACATTGACTGCCTTCAGCACCTGGGAAGTGCACTAAGCAGGCAACAACCCACATTCCAGAGAGTCATATTTCACTTACAAAATGACTCCCCAATAAATTAAAAAACTAGAACAAACTTAACTTACTTAAAAAGTATGAAACAATGGCAAATGAAATAAAAAAACAGAAAAGTTGTTTTTTATTAAGTATACTTTATTAAGGTTTCCATAAATATACAGAAAAGTAACATGAAAAAAAATGCATAAAACCATATATAGTCCCTGACAAATGTAAAGGAAAACTACAAATAGATATCCCTACCAAATATCCCTACTCTGCCCTTCATATGTACAATCTATAACAAAGACGTATGCTCCAGTGAATGATTTAATGACATTAAATAGGTAATGGAGAAAATGTCAGTTTCATAGAAACTTAGAAACATAGACTTTAATGGCAAATAAGGACTGCTTGGCCCTCCTAGTATGCCCATTTCCTTACCTATTGAATATGCTACAGATCCTAATTAACCAAAAGCCTACTTCTTCCTACTCCCCCACCAGAATCTGCCTTATGTCTGTCCCATGCATTCTTGAATTTACCTACTGTTTTTGACCTCAAGACCTCCTCAGGAATCATCACTGCTTTTTCTATGACAGAAACCGATGCCATAGAGTGCCTCCAAAAGACAGAAATCTATGGTGGGGGAAAAAACAAGCATTTGTCAATGCCAAATGTTGATTGCGTTGGTCCGTTGAGCTTGCTCACTGGTCCTCTGTCACTCGCTTATTCTGTTTCTCCCAGTGCTGCAGGCTGCTGTTTTGTACTGAGCTCCTGCCTGCATTGGCACCCTTTTCTGTCCACAAAGAAATCTGCAGCTGGCCTGAAAGAGCTCCATTGAGGTGGGTCACTCCCCCTCTCTGACTCACTCATTCTGTTTCTCCTTGCACTGCAGGCTGGCCTTTTGTACTGGCCTTCTGTCTCTGTTGGTGGCTTTTTCTGCCCACAAAGAAATATGCAGTAGTCCCAACACAGGTCTATTGAGGTTACTCACTACCCCTCTGTCACTCGCTCATTCTGTGTCTGCCAGCACTGCAGCCTAGCCCTTTGTACTGGACTCCTGTCTGCATTGCCTCCTTTTTCTGCCCACAAAGAAATCCGCAGCAGTCACGATAGAGCTCCATTGAGCTTGCTCACGCCACCGCTCTCATTTGCTTGTTCTGTTTCTCTTGCAGCTGCAGGCTGCTCTTTTTTATAGGTCCACTGGGTGCATTGCTGCCTTTTTCTGCCCACAATGAAATCTGCAGCAGTCACAACAGAGCTCTGTTGAGCTCACTCACTCCCCCTCCCTCACTCGCTTCACTTGTTCTGTGTCTTCCGCTGATGTAGGCTGTCCTTTTGTACTGGGTTCCTGCCTGTGTTGGCAGATTATTCTGCCACAAAGAAATCTGCAACAGTCCTGACACAGCTATGTTGAGCTTGCTCAGTCCCCCTCTCTCAAGAGGCAATGTGAGGAAGTATTTTTTCAAAGAAAGGGTAGTGGATGCATGGAACAGCCTTCCTGAAGAGGATGTGGGGTCTAAAACTGTGGGAGAATTCAAAAATACATGGGACAGACATAAGGCAATTCTACTGAGGGGTAGGAAGAAATAGGCTGTTGGTTAACTAGGATCTGCAGCTTATCCTGTAGGTAGGGAAATGGGCAGACTAAGTGGGCCCAGCATTCCTTATCTGCCGTCAAAGTCTATGTTTCTATGTTTCTATGTTAGCACCTTTTTTTGCCCACAAAGAAATCTACTGCTGCCCAACAGAGCTCCATTGAGGTCGCTCACTCCACCTGTCTCACTCGCTCATTTTGTTTCTCCTCGCCCTGCAGGCTGCTGTTTTGCTGTTGGCTCCTGCCTCTGTTGCTGCCTTTTTCTGCTCACAAAGAAATCTGCAGCAGTTGTGACAGAGGTCCGTTGAGCTCACTCACTCCCCCTCTATCACTTGCTTGTTCCGTTTCTGCTGGCACTGCAGGCTGGCCTTTTGTGCTGGGTTCCTGCCTGCATTGCCTCCTTCTTCTGCCAACAAAGAAATCTGCAGCAGTCACAAGACAGCTCCATTGAGCTCGCCTACTCACTCCCCCTTTCTTACTCGTTTGTTCTGTTTCTCCTACCACTTCATGCTGCCCTTTTGTACTGGGCCCCAGTATGCATTGCTGCCTTTTTCTGCCCACAAAGAAATCCACAGTAGTCCCAATAGTGCTCCAGTGAGCTCACTCAGTCCTCCTCCCTCACTCACTCGTTCTGTGTCTCCCACTGCTGCAGGCTGGCCTTTTGTACTGGGTTCCTGCCTGTGTTGGCAGATTATTCTGCCACAAAGAAACCTGCAGCAGTCCTGACACAGCTATGTTGAGCTTGCTCAGTCCCCCTTTCTCACTTGCTCTTTCCATTTCTGCCAGCACTGCAGGCTGGCATTTTGTACTGGGCTCCTGCATGCATTGCTGCTTTTTTCTGCCCACAAAGAAATCTGCAACAGTCAAGATAGAGCTACACTGAGCTTGCTCACTCCCCCTCTCTTACTCGCTCATCCTGTTTCTTCCGCTAATGCAGGTTGCCCTTTTGTGCAGGGCACCTGGGTACATTGCTGCCTTTTTCTGTCCACAAAGAAATCCACAGCGGTCCCAACAGAGTTCTTTTGAGCTCACACAATCCCCCTCCCTCACTCGCTTGTTCTGTGTCTCCCACTGCTTCAGGCTACCCTTTTGTACTGGGCTTCTGCCTGTGTCATTGCAGAGGGACCAGAAGGAAAAGTATGCCTCTTTGCAGATGCCACAATGATCTGCAACAGGGTTGATACACACGGAGGTGTGGAAACGATGATAAGGACTTGGCAAGGTTGGAGGAATGGTCTGAAGTATGGCAGCTAGGATCAATGTAAAGAAGTGCAAAATAATGCACCTGGGAAACAAAACCCAGGGAAGATTACACAATGGGGGGTAGTAACAAAAACAAAAAAGGAAAGGGACCTGGGGGTAATCATATCAGATGACCTTAAGGTTAGCAAGCAATGTGAGGAGGCAGTAGGAAGAGCTGGGGGTATACTGGGTTGCATAGGGAGAGGCGTCACCAGCAGAAAACAAGAAGGTTTTATCCCTCTGTACAGACAGTTGGTGAGACCCCATCTGGAGTACTGCATCCAGTTCTAGAGACCGAGTCTCTGCAAGGACATAGACAGGATAGAGGCAGTCCAGAGGAGGGCAGCTAGAATGGTGCAGGGTCTGCAAGAGAAGCCATATGAGGAGAGACTAAAAGAACTTAATATGTAAACCCTTGAGAAAAGAAGTGGGGGGCATGATAGAAATGTTTAAGTATCTCAGTGGAATGAACAAAGTCCAAGAGGGTAGCATCTTTCAGAAAAAGAGACATGCAAGAACAATGGGACACAATTTAAAGATGGGGGGGGGGTGGTTCAAGGGCAATGTGAGGAAGTATTTTTTCACAGAGAGGGTAGTGGATGCGTGGAATAGCCTTCCTGAAGAGGATGTGGGGTCTAAAACTGTGGGAGAATTCAAGAATACATGGGACAGACATAAGGCAATTCTACTGAGGGGTAGGAAGAAATAGGCTGTTGGTTAACTAGGATCTGCAGCTTATCCTGTAGGTAGGGAAATGGGCAGACTAGGTGGGCCCAGCAGTCCTTATCTACCATCAAAGTCTGTTTCTATGTTAGCACCTTTTTTTGCCCACAAAGAAATCCACTGCTGCCCAACAGAGCTCCATTGAGGTCGCTCACTCCACCTGTCTCACTCGCTCATTTTGTTTCTCCTGGCCCTGCAGGCTGCTGTTTTGCTCTTGGCTCCTGCCTCTGTTGCTGCCTTTTTCTGCTCACAAAGAAATCTGCAGCAGTTGCGACAGAGCTCCGTTGAGCTCACTCACTCCCCCTCTATCACTTGCTTGTTCCGTTTCTGCTGGCACTGCAGGCTGGCCTTTTGTGCTGGGCTCCTGCCTGCATTGCCTCCTTCTTCTGCCCACAAAGAAATCTGCAGCAGTCCAAATAGAGTTCCATTGAGCTCGCCTACTCACTCCCCCTTTCTTACTTGTTTGTTCTGTTTCTCCCACCACTTCATGCTGCCCTTTTGTACTGGGCCCCAGTATGCATTGCTGCCTTTTTCTGCCCACAAAGAAATTCACAGTAGTCCCAATAGTGCTCCAGTGAGCTCACTCACTCCTCCTCCCTCACTCACTCGTTCTGTGTCTCCCACTGCTGCAGGCTGGCCTTTTGTACTGGGCTCTTGCCTGCATTGCTGACTTTTCCTGCCCACAAAGAATTCAGCAGCAATCATGATAGACCTCTGTTGAGCTTGCTCACCACCCCTCTCTGACTCGCTCATCCTGTTTCGGCCAGTATTGCAAGCTTGCCTTTTATACTGGGCTCCTGCTTGTGTTGCTGCCTTTTTCTGCCACAAAGAAATCTGCAGCAGTCACAATAGATCTCCATTGAGGTCGGTCACTCCCCCTGTCTCACTCACTCATTCTGTTTCTCCCAGTGCTGCAGGCTGCCCTTTTGTACTGGGCTCCTGTCTCTGTTGGTGCCTTTTTCTGCCTACTAAGAAAACTGCAGCAGTCCTGACAGAGTGTTGATGAGCTTGCTCATTCCCCATTCTCACTCGCTCGCTCATCCCGTTTCTGCTGCCACTCCAGGCTGCCCTTTTGTACTGGGCTCCTGCCTGTGTTGTCGCCTTTTTCTGCCCTGAAAGAAATGTGCAGCAGTCATGATAGAGCTCCACTGAGCTCACTCACTCACCCTCTCTCACTAGCTTATTCTGTTTCTCCCACTGCTGCAGGTTGCCCTTTTGTACTGGGGCCCCTGCGTTCATTGCTGCCTTTTTCTGCACACAAAGAAATCTGCAGCAGTCCTGACACAGCTCCACTGAGCTTGCTCACTCCCCCTTTCTCACTCGCTCATTCTGTTTCTTCCGGCACTGCAGGTTGTCCTTTTGTACTGGGCTTCTGCCTGCATTGTTGCCTTTTCCTGCCCACAGACAAATCTGCAACAGTCATGATAGAGCTTCTATGAGGTCACTCACTCCCCCTGTCTCACTCACTCATTTTGTTTCTTCTGGTGCTGCAGGCTGCCCTTTGGTACTGGTCTCCTGCTTCTGTTGGCACCTTTTTCTGCCCACAAAGAAATCTGCAGTAGTCCCAATAGAGCTCTGTTGAGTTTGCTCATTCCCTGCTCTCACTGGCTTGTCCCTTTTCTGCCATCACTCCAGGCTGCCCTTTTGTACTGGGCTCTTACCTGTATTGCCACTTTCTTCTGCCCACAAAGGAATCTGCAGCAGTCATGATAGAGCTCCATTGAGCTCGCTCGCCCCCCCTCACTCACTCACTCGTTCTGTTTCTCCCGCTGCTGCAGGCTGCCCTTTTGTACTGGGCTCCTGCCATCATTGGCACCTTTTTCTGCCCAAAAAGAATTCTGCAGCTGTCCCAACTGAGCTCCTTTGAGGTCGCTCACTCTCCCTGTCTTACGCACTCATTCTTTTTCCCCAGTGCTGCAGGCTGTCCTTTTGCACTGGGCTCCTGCCTCTGTTGGCACCTTTTTCTGCCCAAAAAGAAATTTGCAGTAGTCCCGAAAGAGCTCCATTGACCTCACTCACTCACTCCCCCTGTCTCATTCACTCATTCTGTTTCTGCTGGCGCTGCAGGCTGCTCTTTTGTACAGGGCTCCTGCATGTGTTGCCACGCTTTTCTGTCCACAAAGACATCTGCAGCACTCATGATAGAGCTCCATTGAGCTCGCTCACTCCCCCTCCCTCACTCACTCGTTCTGTGTCTATCAGCACTGCAGGCTGTCCTTTTGTACTGGGCTCCTGCCTGCATCGGTACCTTTTCCCACCCACAAAGAAATCCGCAGCAGTCCTAACAGAGCTTAGTTGAGCTCAGTCACTCCCCCCCTCCACTCACTTGATCCTAATCTGTCTCAAACACTGATTTCCGACAGTGACTGTGGTATTCTGTGCCTGAAGAGCAAAAATACATTTTGGCCAGGATGTAAAAAATGACAGCTGTACTGTTCATAAGGAGATGTGGAAAAATGCCAGTTTTGAAAATGTGCAGTGAAAATATTACTAATTTACAAAGTTACAAGGGTGCATAGAAAATGCCCAACACATGTTTGTAACACAGTTATTTTATGGACTTTCATCACAAAAATTTTCAGCATAGGCATTTTAGGTCCTCTGCTCATGAGCAGTGTCACTGTCATTGCTGTAATGTGTCCCAAACACTGATTTCCCACAGCGACCGCGTGATTGTGCCCCGGAAGAGCAAAAACACATTTCAGCCAGGATGTGAAAAATAACAGCTGCACTGTTCATAAGGAGGTGTGGAAAAATTGCAATGATGAAAATCTGGAGTCAAAATATTGTAAAGTTGTGAAGGTACGAGTGTGTGTGGAAACTGCACACCACACACTCGTATGGACTTTTATCACCAAATTTTCAACATAGGCATTTTAGGACCTCTGCTAATGAACAGTGTGACTGTCATTATCATAATGTGTTCCCACAGAGACCGCACTATTCTGTGCCAGAAGTGCGAAAACACATGTTGGCCAGGATCTGAAAAATGACAGCTGTACTGTTCATAAGGAGGTGCAGAACAATGCAATGTTGAAAATCTGGAGTGAAAATATTACAAATTCATGAACTTATGAGTGTGCATGTAAACTGTGCAACACACGCTCGTAACACAGTAATTTTATGGAGTAGCAGCACCAAATTTTCAACATAGTCATTTTAGGACCTCTGCTCATGAACAGTGTCACTGTCATTTTTGTAATCTGTCCAAAACACTGATTTCTCACAGCAACTGCGCTACTTCAGTGTCGGAAGTGCGAAAACACATTTCAGCCAGGATGTGAAAAATGACAGTTGCAAATTCACAAAGTTACGAGCATGCATAGCAGCTGTGCAATGCACGCCCAAAAAACAATCGTTTTTTAAATTTTTTCCACCACATTTGCAACATAGGCTTTTTGAGAGCCCACCTCATGAACACTGGCACTGCTGTTTTGTTAATCAGTCCCAAAAGGTGATTCCATGCAATGGCTGTGAAATCACCTTTCGGGCCCAATTAATGATATGACAGTGGCAGAATTCATGAGTAGGGGTCCCAAAACCCCCATGTTGGAAATTTGGTGCCAACATTCCAAAAAATGACTGAGATATGCAACAAAGTTGAAAAACAAACAACTATTTATGCCATTATACAGCTTACCGGCATTTCCTCAGTTCGCAGTCGGTTTTGACGAGTGCAGATGTGTTCCTGGTCCACCAAAGATCATTGCACCAGACTCTGGAGGTAAGTATGGGGTGAGGGGGGTGTGGGGAGGCAGGGTGCACAGTGGGTGGGTGTGGGTTGTGGGGTAGGGGCGGAGAGACCGCCAAGGGACCATCTCCTTTTTTCACAGGTCAGAAAAAAAAAAGACAGTGCAGGACAGTTTTTTGTTTTCAGGGGCATGTGGCACACTGGGGTGGGCCCCCAGCATGCCAACTAACTCTTTTTTGGGGGGAGGGCAGTTGTAGCCAGTGGGGGACTGGACAACCCCGTTGGCAAACAACAAAAGCGGGGGATGACATTATGCTGATGGGGATTGGGCACCCCCATCAGCAAAAAACCAGGAGAGGGGACATGATGCTGAGGGGATTGGGCACCCCCTCGGCAAACAGGTGGGGAATGCAAGGAAGCCCTGCAATGAGGGTCGCTCCTTCATTGCAGCGGATGATACTGCAATGACAAGGTGGACCCTGATTGCAGCAGCTAAACATTAGGAAGTTGTGGCACGCTGGCTGAACTAGTGTCAGCAGCAACGTGCCACACCATTGGGAAAAGTGGGCCAAGCCTTTAAAGGCTGTGGGGGCATTGGCCACAACAGTGCCGTGCTTCCACAACTGGCTTCTGGAGAAAGCTGCTGCAATATGTTTCTTGCGTATGTGTGCAATCAACATAAAAAAGGGCAAATCTCATGAGTAAAATTCTCAGCTAATTCTAACAAGGATGAGGCAATCTTTTATTTCAATTTAAAATGGAACCATTTTGTTGCATTTCCACAGTATACAGTATGTCTCATGATACCCTCCTCCAGGCCACTTCTGCAGAAAATTGGGGATATCGACTTACCCATCTGCTTCAATCTTGAAGGTATAAAATATAAGTTGTATGATATTTTATATTGCATTATCTATCCTGTATACTATAATGTTACAAATGTCTTCACATAGTCTGCCAGTCCAAAATGTCCCAATGAAGATCCAAAGTAGACATTTGTCAATAATAACAGATGCAGAAGGGAAATGAGGATAACTGAGCTATAATACCTTATAGACACGAGCAATAGGATGCAGTTGTAAAGTGGTCGTTACCAGCTGACCCAAGACATCTCCCATCTTGATCCAGGGATCAGTTCCCATATAGGTGGCTATAGCATGAGTCAGTTGAAAGTATTTAAATCTATAGGCGTTTAGTAAATTTAGTAATTGTCATAGTGAAGCAAATGAAGGGATGTTATTGCTGTCCATAAAGGATGCTACAAAAGAAAATGGAAATTGTGACCAAAAGAAAGTGGAGTGGGATGATTGTTTATACAAAAGTTGAGACTGCCCATAACAGGTTGGAAAATATCTTTATACCAATCCATCTTTATATAAGAACCTAATTGAAAATGCGCCCAAAGGGACCAAAAATTGGGGTAGATTTAAGAGGAGAGGGCAATTTCGAGAGTATAAGGTATAGTAGGCCTCAAAACTGAAGTGCACAATGGCTGCACATTTCCTGTTTAGTCCTTAATCATAACATGGCATAACTATGAAATGGGGAGTTATTGGATCTCCATCCCCCACAAAAGATACTTACTGTAGTGTAAGGCACTATAATATAAATCCAGATTAGGAAGATGGAGAACTCTCATATGGTATGCAGCTTTTAATTGAAACTAAGAACAGTGACTATTTCATCCCCGCCGGTGAAACTTATTCAGACACATCAGGTGCCTTCTAATTGCTGTTTTAAAGGCAGGTGAACCACACAGAAATTCATATATTTATCATTATAAAAGTTGTATTCTTCCACAAATGACTGGACATAGACATCACATCACTTCTGGCTCCTCTACCTCGACTTCAGCTGCCAGCCAAGGAAGCAGAGGAAGCATGCCACTATTCCTACCTTGGGAAGATTATACAAGTGAGTGTTAAGAGTATTATTACTTTGTTCACTGACAATATGGAGGAAACAACAACCTCCTTGATCTACTAATTAAGCAAGGAACCATAAAAAATGTCCAAAGTGTAACATGTTCTTTGTGGGATAATTAAGCAATATACCATGAGAGGGTGTTTGTGATGCCAGGATTTACCCATGCCCTGGGGTGTTGTTTGGCCATTAAGCACAGCTGAATGGCCAAAACACCCCAAGGCGTGAGTAAATCCTGGCATCACCAATATCCTTGAGTGGCAAATTGCGATTATACAATGTCCACTTTTTTTGAGCACATAGAAGATAATAAATAAAAGTTTATTTCCCCTATTTTATCCAATTTTTACTGTGGTTATGGTTGCGCTGGAAAAAAATACTCCCCGATTGCTGGAGCCACCCTGCTACTGAGGATGCGCACTGTTGCTTCATGAGTCTTGGTTGCAGTGTGTTTTGGAAGGGCCAGGCTGTGAGCGAGGAGCCAGTTGAGACGCCAAAAGGTAATGGAGAGCACATTGCGGGCAGAATTGTCTTGTGCTAGATTTTTGGGAGTGTGCTGTTTGTAGGGTTTCATCTGTTAAGGCAAATGAGGTATCCATTTGTTTTTGTTTTTTAATGACTGGCAGTTTTTATTTTGTGAAGCACGTGTGTAAGCGAGTGAGAAAGATGTTGGGACGTGTGGACCGAGATGGGTCTCGCAGTGATTTATGGACAGTGATGGCTCAAGAGGCTGCCTGGCATCTTAGTTTGTGGAGCAGTGACATTTTAAAACTCAAGTCTGTTTGAATTTCGCAGTCAGCTGTGGTACACGGCAGTTTAGTGGGGTTCAATATGGTGGCTTTGGTTGGCAATTTCAGTGGTCAGATGTTTTTAGACATGTGGCTGCCTGGCACCGCTTCCCGTGGGGTGACTGCAGCTTTTACAATGGGAGAGGAGTGCCAAGCAGCCAATGAGATTGGAGGATGTGTGTTTTATTTCTATGCCCATTGTATAATATTCAACTCCAGTCTGTAGCAAGTGTAGAAGATTGGATGCTCCGTAGCTAGAGGTGGATATCTTGAAAACTAATCTTCACAATGTAGTAGAAATAAACACATTGGTAAAATTAATGAATTCGTTAGATGAAAAAAATTAGGGCTACAGTAATAGTTCTTATGATAAAAGGAAAAGGCAAGCAGTTTCTAAAGAAAGTAATGTAAGCCTTTCCCCCACAGAACATCATGCAAAAAAATGTGACACTGATAAATCAGGGGACTAGAGTAAGGTGGCATGCAGAAATCATAAAAGCTGTAAAAGGGCCATAAAAAGTCAAGTTACTCCTTTAAGAACCCATAATAGATATGCAGTCCTACAAACAGGGAATGCGCATGACCCTGCTGTTGCTATGGAAAGACAACTGAATTTAGAAAATGAGCAGCAAACATGGAATGAATCTAACAGTACTGCTGTTACAGAACATCAAATGCATTCAGAAAATCAGCAGTGTCCTGATTCTTGAATCCCATCTGCACCACTTAAAATCATCATTGGTGATTCCACAGTTAAATACACAAATAGATACATCTGCAGGAAAAATAAATTGACTAATGTGGTGACGTGCATGACAATTGGTAAAATTCAAGATATTGACATAGGCATAGATAAGCTACATCTCCTCCAGAATGCAATAATCATTATAAAAAGGTCTCAGAAATGCTGCAATCTGATTGTCTGTTAGGATTCCAACAACCTTACATTAATCCATGTTAAACTGTATGTACAGCGTGATCACTGTGAAACATGAATTATTCCTGTCAGCATTCCATCCTCTAGCACTGCTGAATGACTTGAATGCTGCACTCTTATTTTGAACCAGCATTTCTTAAACTGTTGGTGGAAGAACTATTTTATTAAAAATCTTCCTCTAAATGAAGAAAACATTCAAAAAGTAAAAGACAAAGAACCTCTGTGCACAAACACTGAGGCAAGGGTTACCCCAAAGGGCATTTGGCTGGGAAGCCAAGTTTCAAGAAAATACTAATCACTATGCCACAATTATTATCATGAATACATATTAAACACAGTATATGTTGGTCCATCTTTAGATTAATTGCATGGTGCGAATGTTATCCACAGGGTTTGCAAAGGGTGCTAACAGAACCCTTCTGGTAGCACCCTTTGTAAACTGTGTGAGAGGCATTTCGGCACCATGCAATTCTGCTTAAAGTTGGACCAGCATAACATTCTGTGGTGATTTGCATATGCAGCCCATGATGCTTTGCATTCTGTGGGCATGTGTGATTCAAAAGCATAGTATTATCACTTTCGCTTGGCATAATTTTATAATAGCAATAAGGCACTCCTAGGAGTTAGATTAAAAGTCAGTTAATCACCACCTAGGGGCAATATGGCACTTGGCTGCGCCTCATGCCACATTACACCCCTAGGGGGTGATTAACAGACTGTTAATCTAACCCCTGGTCATGTCTTATTGCTTAATTCCAGAGATGGTCTTCACCTGCATAAGCTGGGTACTAAAACTCTTGTTATAAACGTGGAACAGTTCCTTGATGAAAAGATTTAAACTAAGAATATCACGGGAAAACCCTAGAACTATCCCAACAATAACTCTGGGACCAAATATAAACACATAAGAGCACTATGTTAAAGTTTATGTCCTTTATTTCTAGATGCCTTTATAATAAAACTGACACATTTAAGCTTGGGATAAGTCAAGATAACAAATATAAGGCCAGATATTCAAAACTTTAAACTGGGCGCAAACCATTTGTGCAGGGTTAGCACCAAGTAAGAACGGGTCCACTATGTTCAAAAGCTCAAATAACGTGCAGACTGCATTAGCACGAGGCAAAATTATAATATATGCAAGGGGCAAACTGAGGGTGTGTGTACATGAATACAGGCACATGCCATAGTCAGTGAATAGTGTTACGCAAATAGTTTTTGCACAACTTAGCACAGCACTTAGTGCAGTGCAGTGCAAATTATTGCCCAGGAGAAGGTAATCAGCTCTGGGCAAACCAGCTTTGTGCAACTTTATGGCTTTGTGTGGCTTTGTGCAACTTTTGTGCAGCTTTGTGTGACCCTAACCATTAGGTATGACACATAGAAATAAGCCAGACATAGAGGAAACATGCTGGTTGCTGATAGCTTCCCTATGATGCCATCATCTGCCACCAGTCCCAGCCATGTCTGGCAGTAAGTGATTACTTGTCTCCCAGTGGACACCATGGCAGTGTGGCCCTATAGCACACACCTGCAGACCACCCTTTGGTTGACACCAACAGACACCATAGTACATATGCAGCACTGTGGGCATGGAGGGTGTTGAGGAGAAGGTGCACAAGTGGCCAGGCTGCACCACTGACCGGGTACAGCCACAAGGCAGGGACAAGCCACACAGTGCACATGGGCCAGTATTGGGATTACCCAAACACCAGCATGCCTGTCTGATGGTATGTGCCCTCCCAGCCACATACCGCAAATCTGCACAGACATCATGACACACACAGTCAGCAGTGTATATATCACTGTGAGCATCCCATGACAGTGGTACAGTATTTGTGGGGTGCACAACAGTATAACAGTAATGTCCAGTGTCTGTAAACACCTGCAAGTTGGGCCTGTCACTGTGCACAGTGCAGTGGTCATTACTGCCCTTCACACCATATGCATTGATGTGTCCCTCACACTACTGGCCCTCTTGCTACTGTAGTGTTTGCTGTGCACTTTACCAGGCACTACAGTTTGACAACTGCATGCAGCACCACCACATGTGGCTGTGTTGTGTAGTCCCCTGGGGCACAATATTCTATGTTGCACTGTACAAATGTAACCTGTAACTACCACCATGCACTCCCAGACTGACATACAGGTGAAAATGTAGGCTGACCCAGCCAGCCTCTATACATCCAGAGTGTTCCACAGGTAGAGCTGTGGGCAGACCCAGCCAGCCCCTGTACTTCCAGACTGACCTACAGGTGGAGCTGTGGGACCATGTAATGGTGCTGTGCAAAGTGCATGCAAATCAGATCATAACGAGATGCTAATCTGGAGGTTTTCCCACAGACTTCCTAAGTAGGCTCATTTGCATTTCACCTTTGAATATAGCAAAGTTTTGCCCCAGGCAAACAGCTTAGCTCTGTGCTAAACCTATGCACTTTTGTCCTGTGGCTTTTTGTCCTGCACCATCATGTGTTCTATGTCTCCTGTTGCTTATACCTGCATATTACTGTGTGCTAAATTTTCCCTTGTATTGCTGCTATATGTCAGGTAATTGTTTTATGTCCCCTACAATATCCAATGTACTCCATGCGTTGTTGCTTGTAGTTTAATGCAATTGTGTCCATATGCTGCTATTTGCCTCTGTTATTTGCTCAGTTGATAACCTGTGTGTTATCCAGCGCCCTTGTACCCCCTCCCCCAGGTCACAATGGGAGACGAGCATCTTGTTGCTCAGTGTTCCTTTCCTGGTGAAACTATTTCAATAAATAAATAATCCAGGGAACATGTGGTTGTGCCACGCAAACGTTTCAGAAATATTGTACATTTGTGCACACTGTAATATCACTTGCGCTGTTGCTTGCAGCTTTACTGACTCTACTCCTTTGCTTGCAGACACATTGGTCACATAGTTCACCTTTACCTCCTTTCACATCACTGTGCACTGTGATGCCTTTTGTGGTTTTCACTTCTCTGTTGATATATTCAGAGCTGTCTTATTCCTGGGCTATTTTTGCACTGCACTCCCAGCCCAGTTTACCTGCCTGCCTTAGCATGCTATATTCAGCAGGTTTTGCACCGGGGCTATCTCTTTTGAATATAGTAAGCTATTGGGTGTGGGTTAATTTATCATGCCAGGCAGTTTTAATTTAGCCCCGGGGGCAAAGTTTTGAATATCTGGCCCATAACCTCAATTACTGAAACATAGTGGGACAGTATGTCATCATGGGATTTTAAAATATCAGGTTTTGATGTATATAAACACAATCATATAAACAGAAAAGTTGTAGTGTGGTGCTGATCATTAGTAATACAATTAAATCTGTTGATCTGACTAATAAGGTAAAAAAACACAGCATTTATGCAGAAATATTATGGGTTAAACTGCTATTAAATGATTCTGAGTCACTAATTCTGGGTACCTGTTACCACCAACAGGACTGCACATGTGAGACTTATGATGCAATATTACAAGAATTTGAACTTGCTGGAGAAATGGGAGATATCTTCATTATGCCTGATTTTAATATGGGTGAAATAAACTTGAATGACCAAATAGCACTTTCATTTAATGGGAAAAAAATGTATTTCCATATGCAACCAGCTACAACTAAAACAACATGTGTTAAGACCAGCTAGAGGTGAAATGATCCTTGATCTTATATTGTGCACAGAGTGTTTGACAAAAAATAATTGTTTCATCTCATCTCTAGTAGGAAATAATTATCACAATACCATTGATTTCATCCATCTTAGAGAGTTGCTATATAGTAGTGGCAAGACAAAAGTCTTTCTTTACTGGAAAACCAATACAAAATAAATGAATAAACAATTAAGCATTATTAACCAGGATATGAAATTTCAGAACAGTCCAGTCTCTAATTGTGGTGCTTATTTCAAACAACCTCTGTTACATTTATAGAAACATAGAAACATAAATTTTGATGGCAGATAAGGATCGCTTGGTCCACCCAGTCTGCCCATTTCCCTACCTAACGAATAAGCTGCAGATCCTAGTAAACCAGCAGCCTACTTCTTCCTACCCCAACCCCCTAGAATTGCCTTATGACTGTCCAATGCATGCTTGAATTCCACCACTGTTTTTGACTCCACAACCTCCTCCGGAAGGCCGTTCCATGCATCCACAACCCTCTGTGTGAAAAAATACTTCCTTAAATTACCTCTGAGTCACCCCCCTTCTATCTTCAAATTGTGCCCCCTTGTTCTTGCACACCTCTTTTTCTGAAAGATGCTACCCTCTTGGACTTTGTTGATTCCCTTGAGGTACTTGAAAGTTTCGATCATGTCCCTCTCTCCCTCCTTTCCTCGAGGCTATACATATTTAGCCCATAAGTCTCTTCATATGTCTTCTGGTGCAGACCCTGCACCATTTTAGTTGCCCTCTTCTGGACAGCTAACATCCTGTCTATGTCTTTTCAGAGATTGGGTCTCCAGAACTGCATGCAGTACTCCCGATGGGGTCTCACCAACAGTCTGTACAGAGGGATAATAACTTTCTGTTTTCTACTGGTGATACCTCTCCCTATGCATCCCAGTATCCCCCCAGCCCTCCTTGCTGCCCTCTCACATTGCTTGCCCACCTTTAGGTCATCTGATATGACTATCCCCAGGTCGCTTTCCATTTTGGTTGTTGTTAGTATCTCATCCCCCATTGTGTATTCTTCCCTTGGGTTTTTGTTTCCCAGGTGCATTACCTTGCACTTCTTAGCATTGAATCTAAGCTGCCATACATTTGACCATTCCTCTAACCTTGCCAAGTCCCTTTTCACCCCACCTTGTGCATCAACTCTGTTGCAGATCTTTGTGTCATCTGCAAGGAGACATACTTTTCCTTCCAGTCCCTCTGCAATGTCGCTTATAAAGACATTGAAGAGGACCGGTCCTAATACTGAACCCTGCGGTACCCCATTAGTAACCCCCCTTTCTTCAGAGTGGATTCCATTTACTATTACTCGCTGTGTCCTATTCTCCAGTCAATTCTTTACCCAGGCTGTCATCTTGGGACCCACTCCCAGGCTGGCTAACTTGTATATTAATCTTTTGTGAGGGACTGTGTCAAATGCCTTGCTAAGGTCTAGTTAGGCCATGTCCACAGCCTCTCCCTGATCTACTACTTTGGTCACCCAGTCAAAGAAATCTATCAGATTTGTCTGGCATGACCTTCCCACTGTGAGTTCATGCTGCCCTGGGTCCTGTGCCCCTCTGGCCTCTAGATACTCAACAATTCTTTTCTTCAGAAGTGATTCCATCATTTTGCCTATCACTGAGATTAAACTAACAGGTCTGTAGTTTCCTGCTTCTGCCTTGCTTCCACTTTTGTGAAGGGGAATCACATCTGCCCTCCTCCAGTCCTCGGGTACCACCCCATTCTCCCATGATTTGTTAAAGAGGGTAGTCAGTGGTGTCTTTTGTTCTACCCTTAGTTCTTTTAGAATTCTGGAATGAATCCCATCAGGCCCCATGGCTTTGTCCACCTTCAGTTTTAAGAGTTCTTTCAGAACCCTTTCTTCTGTAAATGGGCTATCAACTTCTGTATTCAGAGTGTTTCTACTGTTTGTTTTAGGTACCTCCCCCACTTCCTTTGTAAATACTGAGCAAAAATATTTGTTTAATATCTCTGCCTTTTCACAGTCACCCTCTGCCCACCCTCCTCCCTTTATTAAGCCTCACTAACCCTCCCTTAGTCTTCCTTCACTCCCTGATGTACCAATAAAAGGTTTTATCCCCCTTCTTAACTGAGTTGGCTATCTTTTCCTCAGTTTGGGCCTTTGCTGTTCTGACTGCCTTCCCAGCTTCCTTTTGCTTTAACTGATACAGTTCTCTGTCCTGCTCCTTCTGTGATTCCTTGTACTTCCTGAATGCTTTCTTTTTCTCTTGAACCTTCACTGCCACTTCCTTTGAGAACCATAGTGGTTTCTCACATCGTTTCATTTTGTTTGTTTGCTTCACACAAAGGCTTGTTACCTCTGTGATGGCAGTTTTTATTAATCCCCATTGTTCTTTCACCCCTCTGTCCTGCCCATTTGCTAGTGCATTCCTTAGGCACTCACCCATTTTGGCAAAGTCAACCCTCCTAAAGTCCAGTACTTTTGCCTTTGTATGTCTTGACTCTATTGCTGTGTTTATTTTGAACCACACTGTTCGATGGTCGCTAGTTCCCAGATGGCTATCCACTTCTACATCTGTGATCATCTCTTCATCTCCATTTGAGAGAACCAGGTCTAAGATTGTTCCCTCTCGAGTGGGCTGCAATACTAGTTGTCTAAGGCATGCCCCCTGTAGGACATCTAGAATAACCCCACTCTTTGAAGTGGCTGCTGCAATTGCACTCCATTTAACATCTGGTATATTCAGATCACCCATCAGCAATATCTTCCCTTTTTCTGCCATTCTAAGTATTCTTTCTATAATTTCCTTGTCCATTTCCTCCCCCTGAGAAGGGGGTCTGTATACAACCCCTGTGCGGATTGTGGTGCCATTGCTGGTGTCCAAATTTACCCACAGTGCTTCTTCTCCTCCCTATTTTCCCTTTTGTTCTGTTGCTTTGATTCCTTCCATTATGTAAAGAGCTACTCCTCCTTCTCTTTTTCCCTCCCTGCCCCTTCTGTAGATAGTGTATCCTGGTATGTTTACGTTCCAGTCATGGTTTTGTGTGTACCATGTTTATATGACTGCCACGATATCCAGATGTTCCTCCTCCATCAAGACCACTAATTCAGGAAGCTTGTTACTCAGACTACGGGCATTGGTACTCATTGCTCTCCATTTTTTGATGGCTTTCCCTTCTTTTGCAGCAACCCCCACTGACCTTTCTTCCTCGGTCTTTTTCTCATTTAATACCCTGTTTTGTAGGGAGAGGCTGGGATTTTCCTGCTGCTTATCAGTGCCTCCCCCCTTGACTAATTTGAAAGCTTGCCAATGAAGCATTTCAACTGATTGCTCAAAAGACTTGTTTCCTTCCTGGGCAGATGCAGACCATCCTGCCAGTATAGGCTGCTGTCCCTCCAGGTGGAACCCCAGTCCCCAATGAAGTCAAACCCCTGTGCTCCACACCATTTTTTCAACCATTCATTAAACTGCATGGTACAAAGTACCCTCACCTCACTCATGTCTTTGACAGGCAGCACCTCAGAGAAGGATATTGTGTGTGCTACTTGTCATAGGCCTCTCCCCAATTCTACAAAGTCCTTCTGCACTGCTCTAATCTCATGATAAGCCAAGTCATTTGTTCCTAGGTGGATAATGATGTCCAGCTCAGACTCCCATGCAGCTGTTCTCATGATCCTGAGGATGCGCTTCCTGTCTCTCCAAGCCATGGCACCAGGCAGGCACCTTACTTCAGTTTTCCCTGCTCCCCCCAGTTCTATCCCCCTAATAATTGAGTCCCCCACCAGGAGCTGCTTCCTTTCCTTTTGGTGTCATCTTCCTCCTTCCTGTGGGCCTCCCTTGTGACAGTTGTCCTCAGCCTCCTTAGTCTCCTCTGTTGGTGCTTCCATAGGGGAGCTATGCTCCCCAAGAATGGTGTTTGGATGGTGGGGTGGAACAACTGACTGGGTGTGCCTCTGTTCCACCATCCTCACCCTCCCTGAGCCCACTGTGGTCCAACTGCTGTGCTTTCTTCACAACCTCTGAGGTAGTGGTGGTGGCTCTGGTGCTCCCTGGATGGGGGAGGTTCCCTTCCTACCATCCAGTGTGGCCTGAGGGAAGGTTCCTTTACTACTGTCTTTCTACTTATGCAATATATATATATATATATATATATATATATATATATATGGCAAAAACTCTTTTCAATGCATTAGTTAGGGTTGTTCCACAGTGAAAAAAGCAAGGAAATGTGGTGTTGAGGTTAACCCCTTGGACCCCTAACTGGCATTGGGGTGCATGTTGAGGTTATGCTAACTCTTACCCCGTCAGAGGTATGAAGAAGCAGAGATATAGGATAATGGGGTGAGAGTTAGGACCGACAACCCAATGCGCACCCTGATGCTGGTTGGGGTGTGGGCGGGGGTCCAAGGGGGCTTTCAACCCTAACACTGAATTTCTTCATTTTTGTCGCTGTGGAACAACCCTAACTAATGCATTAAATGGAGTTTCTTGCCTCTAATTTCCCTTCTTTTTGAGAATGATAATGAGAAATAGTGAATGTAATGCGGCGGTGGGAGTACTGGCCCTTTGGGCCCCACACTCCCACCACGTGATGTTTTGTCACATAGTAACATGGTGCCCACAAACGCAAATGGTAATGAGCATGGTGATGCAAAGCGAAACACAAAGATGAAGAGTACTGTAGACACAAATGGTTAAATTAATGCAAACGCAAGCGAAAATGAAAACATAAAGGGTAATGCTCATGGTGCCATAGATGGGAACAGCAAGTGAAACGGGTATGGAACCGCAAGCAGAAGTGGTAAGGGTAACAATAATGTAAGCGCACAGGCTGGTTTTCCCCAAAAGCTGCATAGAGAAAGACAGTGAGTACAAAGAGTGTATGCAAAATAATAATGGGTCTTGGAGCAGAAAATGAGGAGTTGGAATACTAAATTGCTTATTTCTCAGGAACTGTACGACGCAGAAAACTAATTTACAAGTCATATGATTTATGATTTATGACTTTCCTGGCCAGCTCTGCTCTCAAGCATTTTTCTGATGAAAAGTCTGTACTTCACACCGTTTCCGAGATACTGGCCCTGAAAGGCGCGGTTATTGCCGTAATGTTATCCTTTGGGGAAAAAAAAAAAGTTCAGAGAGCCATAACTTTGGCCCCCTGTAATGTATTTTCACCAAACCACTAAAAGGCACATCTGGGACATGTTGGCTTTCTTCCCTCCAAATTTAAGCCCTAAGGACCAAACCGTTATTTTGCAGCAGGGTGGCAAAGGATTCCTGTAATGCGGCGGATGCCATAATGTTATCCTATGGGAAAAAGCATCAACTTTGGAGTGCTGTAACTTTGCTGCCCTGTAATATTTTTTCACCACAATACTAAAAGGCACATATGTGAATTGTTGGCTGTGTTCCCTCCAAATCTGAGCCCAAAAGACTAAACTGTCCTTTTGCAGCAGGGTGACAAAGATTGCTGCCATTTTCCCACAGCCTCAAAAAGTACTGTCAAACTTTGTGAAAGCTTCCGCAAATTCATGCGACAGTGTCGCAAATGCAAAAGTACTTTGCGGAAGTACTTTTTCCAGAAATTTGAAAAACATATTTCTAGGGTGTTTTACCCCAAAATAAAGACAGACCTAGCATCCTCAGGGTCCAACTAAGCGAATACAAAGAGAATTAGGTTGCTAGAGGGTCCCAAATTTAAATGCCAAGCATTTTTCTGATGACAAACTGAAAGCAAAATGGTGGCTTTGCAACAGTAAAAGGGCTATTTGCCAAACTAAAAACTGCATTGTTGAACTTTTTTAACTTTTCCCATTGACTTATAATGGGAAATTGTTTTTTGAATAACTTTTGAACTGTTTACTATTTTTTCACGAAATCTTCAACGGGCACATTGGGGACCCCGTCTGCACATTCCCTGAAGACTTCAGACCTGTAGAAATGAGCAAAGAATTCCAGAAAAGTGTAAATGCGTGCACAGATCATGCTTAATAACTTCACAGCTGTATATCTGAACAGTAAGAAAGTTAGCAGATTTCAAGATGTATGGCTCTTGAGCGTGTATTCCAAATTTCAGGCAAATTCATTGAATGGTTGCAAAGTTATTAAGGTGCAAAATTTTAGGTTTAACATATGAATGGCTCCTCAACCCTAACTATGGTAGCACTACCATGCTACCATAATATATATTTATACTGTATATGTACATATATATATATATATATATATAGTCTAGATTAAAATACAATAGTAAAAAACACTGTCCCAAATAGTTGGATAAATCAATCAAAAAGGAAATAAAAATGACAAATATGGTGCATTTTACAAATACATGACTAATCAAATATGGGAGGCTTTTCAGACAATACAATTAAAATGTAAGAATAACATCAATAAAGCTAAAAGAAAATGCAAGTATAAGTTGGCAAAAAATGCAAATAAAGATAACAGCAAATGTTTTTTCACCTATAGAAACACACTAAAAAAAGACTGTTAGTCAGACTGGGCCAATACTGCATAAGGGTGAATTAATACTTAAACAGCTTCATATGACCAATATGTTCAATGAGAATGTTGGTGAAATTTACATGGCTGCAGCAGTGCAATGCCCCTTTAGTGGACCATCAGAAAGATAATTATGTATGTTTCACAGTGAATCAAATAAAAAAGAAGCTGCAAGCGCAAAAAGGAAAAACTACCCCGGGCCTGGTAATATAATGGGCCATATGCTGTACTTACAGTCAGATAGCCTGGCATACCCTTTGAAATTATAATTTGAAGAATGCTTAAACAACAATTTTGTGTCTGCAAACTGGAGATCTGCACATGTAATACCAATTTATAGCAAGCATTTGTCAATGCCGAATATTTTCTTGCTGGTATTAGCACTGGACAAGCAGGAGTTAGACAGATGCAGAATAGGAATGGCAGTGAAATACTGAACTCATGCCAACTCCACCTCCACCCTGCAAAGATGAACAGGCATTGGGGTGTGTCTTTGGGTCATCGGTCATAATACTCATGGCATTTCACCTCACCCTATCCTGTAGACACCAAGTGTTGAGGTGTGCCTTGGGGTGTTCTGCTTCACAGTCACCCCATTTCATAAGGACATACACTGAAATGGTTGCAGTATAGGAGAATGGGGTGGAGTCTGGGGCCGAATATTCCAAGGCACACCTCGAATGCCTTTCACTGGCTTTAGGGTGGGGGTGGGGGCCGAATGGCATGAGCATTACTGCTGGCAATCCAAAGGAACACCCCTGATGCCTGTCAGTCTGTGCACTGTGGGATGTTATGGTTAGAAACCCTAATGCCCCAGAGGATTGTTGGTATTTGCATTACAAATGTTCAACACAGCCGTTTTGTGACCACCACCTTATTAAAGCATTTTGGACCTCTGCTCATGAACAGTGGCACTGTGATTTTGTTAATGTGTCCTGAACTTTGATTTCCCACAGTCATGGTGCCATTCTGTCTCAGATGTGCAAAAACACAGATCTGGCAGGATGTGAAGAATGACAGCTATACCATTTAGAGGGAGGTGTAAAGAGATGGCAATGTTGAAAATCTGAATTAAAAATATTAAAAATGCTCGAACTTCTGAGTGTTCATGGAAACTGCACAATGCATGCTTGTAACACAGTCATTTAGTGGAAACATTTCACTAAATTTTCAAGGTAGGCATTTTGTGACCTCTGCTCCTGAGCGCTGTCATATGAATTTCTCAATCTGTCCCAAATATTGATTTCCCACAGTGACTGCACCATTGTGGGCCAGAATTGCAAACACACATTTTGGGCAAGATGAGAAAAATGACAGCTGTATTGTTCATAAGGAGGTGTGCAAAATGGGCAATGTTGAAAATTTTGAGTGGAAATATTGCAAATTTTTAAAGTTACAAGTGTGTGTGGAAACTGCACAATGCAAGCTTGTAACATAGTCATTTTATAGACTTTTGTCACCAAATTTTCAACTTAGGCATTTTAGTTTTTTTGAAATTTAAAGTTTATTAGTTTCAACATACAAACAAGAAAACCAGAAAAAGAAAAAACAAACAAAAAACAAACCCCCCCAGAAACCAAAAACAAATAGACAAATGAGTAGCATATACATTGTACAACCAAAACCACCCCCAAGTCCCTCCCCAAAAGAAAAATCCAGTAACCTCCCCAATAACAACCCCAAATTATTCACAAAATCATCAGGACATGTAATTCTTGATACATGAATTCCAACAAAGAACCCCCACCCCCCCGACCCCAAATTGGTGCACCAGCAAAGAGCCAAAAAAGAAAACCCATCTTAAATCTGGATATCACTATGTACCTGGAACAAAGTATCATAACTTTAAACCACATAGGTCATATAAGACAGAAAGGAAAAATCTAGAATCAGCAACAGTACAGGAATAGATATTATATGAGGTCGAAAGGGTCGGGTCATCAGGCCTTAATATTAATGCAAACATAAAGTTTGGAGTTTACCCCATCTTTTATGAAACAAATCCATACGGTCCTTAAAACTGGCAATCAGACTTTCAGTTTGGAGGAACGACATCAACTCCTTCAGTTAGTCTACGTATGATAAAACCAACTGGTCCTTCCAATGCCTTAGAACCAGTTTCTTAACCGCCATGGACACTAAAGCCATATGGTATCGGCGCTCCACACTATTTATACAAGAAAAATCACCCAAGACACAGATTTCCAGGCAAAAGAAACTACTCAGACCCAGAAGGGGATCCAAATTCTCCCGGATCAGAGACCACAACGGGGCCACTTTGGAGCATTCCCAAAAAATGTGAATTAAATTGCCCTCCGCTTGTGAACACCTGAAACAGTCCGAACCAGAAATCATTTTGCGCTGAAAGAGTTTAACAGGAGTATAATAAAGGTTATTCACAATATAATACTGTATTAATCGCAGTCTGTCCTGGGTGTGGTATCTATGCAAGCTGTGCCAGATATCAGTCCAGACCAGGGCAACAGCAGGGAAAAGATTTGTCCAGATCGATGAGCCCTCAACCTCCTCATGCAAATCAAAGTTCAAAAGATAGGAATAGATTAATGAAATAGAGTGGGGCTGGGAAGTAAGACTAATAATATTAGATAGAAAGGGTTGCACAACCGAGTGCCTGAAAGTGATAGTGAATTTAGTACTCACTAAGTGCCGAAGTTGGAAGACCTTAAAAATTCCTTTACTTGGTATATCAAATTTATTTAGAATCTCATCTGACATAAGAAGCAAATCTTGGTCAAACAGCTGCTCCACTCTAACCTCTTTAAGTTGCGGGAGCCAGTTTGGCACTATCCAAGAATTCCCCAGTCTGACGTTAGGATTTAAGACCACTGGCTGTCCTAGGTCCAGTTCACTGAAACCAAGGGACTTAGACACTGTACCCATGCCTTAAGAGAGCCGGCCACCGTGTTGTCCAGAATCAACTGTGAAATAGCCTTCAGGGGCAAATAAAACAAGGTAGAGATATCCAGTCCAAGTTCGGAGAGAAAAGCCTGCTCCAGTTGAAGCCAAATCGGACCGGAGTTCTCTGTAGCTGCAGAAAACCACCTTCCCAACTTAGAAAGGTGGGCCACCCAATAATAGAGCAGGAGATTAGGCAATCATAAACCACCCCTGTCCTTAGGGAGCGACAAGTTAGCATAGGAGCATCGGGCTCCCTTCCCCCTCCAAATAAAACTGGAAAACAGGCGATGAAGCTGCTGGAAGAAAGAAAGGGGAATCCAGAGATTGGTCAGATTCATTGGATAAAAGATTCAGGGTAGTATATTCATTTTGATAATGTTGATTCGACCCCAAAGAGAGATAGGGAGAGCTGACCAACGCTGTAGATCCTGACTAATCAAGTCTCTAATTCTATCCAAATTTAGTTTTTTCAGCAAGGAAAGGTCCGTAGAAAAATGGACTCCCAGATACTTGATTGATCCGGGGTCCATTTCATCCCGAAGGAAAGAAAATCTCGCTTGTTTACATAGTGATTTAAAGGGTAAATTTCACATTTAGAGATATTCAGTTTGTAACGAGAGAAGGAACCAAACTGTCTGATGATATCAAGAGCGGTCTCTAAGGATGTTACCGGGTCTATTAGGTGCAGCAAGTCATCATCTGCATATGCAGAAATAACTAATTCGTGTTGCTGAAGCATAATACCTCTCACCTGAGGAGACGACTTGAGCTTAATCAGCAGTGGTTCCAAAAATAAATTAAAAAGTAAGGGAGAGAGGGGGCAACCTTGCCTGGTACCAGCAAAAAGACGAAAAGAGGGAGATAAAACCCCGTTGCAATAAATCCTAACAGAGGAGCAATTGTAAAATGTCTGGATCATGGTCAAAAAAGGAACTGGAAATCTCATCTCTTCCATTACTGCCCACAAATAAGACCAATCAACCCGGTCGAATGCTTTCTCGGCATCAAGAGAGATCAGGGCAACTGGGTATGAAGCAGTTTGGGCGTACTGGGAGATATGTGATAGAGTTCTCAGGTGATCTGCCGCTGACCTACCCGGAACAAAGCCGGCTTGCTCGGGGCCCAACAGCCCCAACCAGACCTTCTTGATCCTTTCAGCAAGTATTTTGGCTAAGATTTTGATATCATAATTTTGGAGAGAAATGGACGTAATTGGTCGGATAAGTAAGGGATTTGTCTGCTGGATTAGTACTATTGTAGCCTCAAATAGAGCAGGATCAAGCTCAGAAGAGACCGTAGATAATTATATAGTTTGAGAAGGATAGGTATCAGGTCTTTAGCAAATACTTTATAAAAGTTTGCCGGAAACCATCCGGCCCGTACACTTTTTGGGACCAAAGAAGCAATGGTACTGCTTATTTCTTCAGCTAAATAGGAACTAGAAGGCTCATGCTGGGACTTTGAAATATAAGGGATATCTATTCCTCTAATATACTCCTAACAGCCGAGATAGGGTGGGGTGACGAGGAGTAGCTATTGGTCTGAATAATAATCTTTGAAGATATGCCAGAATGTCTCTAGGTGAGGAGACTATACTACCAGATGGAGAAGACAAAAAAGGGATGATCCTTGAGCTTTCTAGTGTGCGCAGACGTAAAGCCAGCAATTTACCAGCTTTTTCACCAAACTCAAAATACTTAGCCTGGGTTTTCATCAGACAATATTCGTTTTTTTCTTTCAAGAGGTCCGAGTATTCATTCCTGGTTAGCAAAAGCTCCTTAAGATCCAATACAGAAGAAGTTGCAGAACAATTAGCATCTAACTCCCTTAATTTATTCATCAGAGCCAAGGATCTCGCCATCCATGTTCTCTTCCTGAAAGAAGCCATCTTAATAAATTCACCCCTAAGATAACACTTCAGCGCACCCCAAATCATGTCAACCCTAGGAGTAGAATTCAGATTATCAGCCAGAAAAAGAGAAATCCGGGAGCTAATTTCTAAAACATGTTGGTGATCTTTTAACAACTGTGTGTTTAACCGCCACATAGAATCACGGGAGTAATTAGGTCTAAGGATAATCGTATCCAAACTATAGCATGGTCCACACAATTATCGGCTCAATACCAGACAAAGAGATATTCGGGAGGAAGGAGGGCTAACTAAAATCATATCTAACCTTGACTTAGTGCCATGTGATTGAGAATAAAAGGAAAAAGCATGACAAGAAGGGTTAGCGAGCGCAAGGGTCAGATAAACCAAGCATCGAGGTCAGGTCCTAGAAGGCCCGGCTGAGCCGGGAAGATGGGCGCTTATCTTGCGGTTCCTGTCTAAAGTGGATGAAAAGGCAATGCCCAGTCCCCCCCAGTCATAAATTGAGCAGGAAGAAAACCAGCCAACTTATCAGCCAGAGTCATGAAAAACGGGTTCCCCAACTGGACCATAGACAGAACCAAGTACGACCTATGCTGCTCAGAATACCCTTCACTAGGACAAACCTCCCTCTGGGTCTGAGATAGTCAGTTCTTTCGTAAACAATACATGTTTTTGATGAGAACTGCAACTTCTTTACTAAAGCAAGAATTGCCAGCAAGGTAAGATTGGGAAAACCAGATCGGAGAGTAGCCTAGCTTCATCATGGCATAGATGTGTCTCTTGTAGAAACAAAATATCAATGTGAAGGAGTGAACAGTGATTAAAGGCCTGTAACCACTTGACCCGATCCCTAAGCCCTCTAACGTTCCAAGACGCTAGTTTAATAACATTCATAGCCATTTTAAGAACACAATACAATCAATAGACATCCAGGTAAAGTCATCATAACATATGCATGCACGGTGCACCCCAGAAATAAACTTTAACAACAAGACAGAGACCGTATAAAACATCTGGGTCATATATTACTGGTCTCCCATCCCCCAACCCCCCGAAACCCAGAAACCCGGAGGCAAATAGAAAGCCAGTTCTGAAAGGTAAACCCCCAACCCCCGCCCCAACAACCGACAGTCCCAACAGTATGGAGTAATTAAGGCTAGATCCTCCCCAACAACAACCAACCCCCCACAACCAGTATCCCATACTGATCAAAAAATAAGTATTTACATCAGGTAGTCATCATAGGTAACCCAAAAGCAGCCAAACATCCAAAAGCTCGAGCCCCGAACCCCCAGTGCGAACCTCCAAACCCCCAGAGCCAGGCACCAAAGCCAACAAACAGGTAAGATCGGGGACACTCCCAGGAGAATGCCAACCAAAAATACCAGGATCACATTCCCCAAAAGTGCCAGCCCCGGGGGTAGGTTGGCCGACCCCCACATGTATCGCTCGTGATTCCACATCTAGCGAGCAAGCCCACCGAGCCCAAACCCCCCCCCAGCCACCCCCCCCAGAGATCCAATGCTGATATAGGAAGCAGAATAAGTAGAAGAGAATGGGGAAGGGGACAATCGAGTGAAGGAATCTGTAGTGGCAGAACCACCCAGCTACAAAGGGAAACCCCAAATTCTAGACTAGATCCATGAGCTGGTTCCCCCACGTCCCACTCAAATAACACCAGAACGAGAAGGAAGAGAAAAGAAACTCCCACCTAGTCCCCTGGGTCACAGGAGAGTGGAACCAGAGAGCCAACAAAAGTCAAACAGATCCCCATGCAGGCCGTATTATCAACCGGAGTCCATCGAAGGCTGCTGCTTCCGGGGGGAACCAAAGGGCAGAGGGACCAACAAAGGTCCGCCTCCCAGGAAGTCCCCACTTGGAAACAACAACTGCCGGAATAGAGTTCCGTCGGGAGGCCATATGGCCGAGGATGGGGGGGGAGCGCTGCCAAACCAGAACTCACCCACCACAGCCCAAACCAAGCCAGAAGATCGAAAGTAAAGGGGACCCAAAAGAGAGACTAAAAAGACCAGAAAAGCGACAGGGACAGAAAGAAGGAGACCAGAGGGAGAAAGGAAAACCGAGAAGGAAGCGCCGAGCCACCGCTAAGTAAGCATCATTTTTCATAGTTAAACGGCAATAAAAGCAATTTAAAGACAATTTAAGTCCAGCCAGATGTAGAACTCAAAACTTCAGATCGGAGCATGTAGGTTTCTCAGCCATGCGCTTTAAATAAGTCTGGCAGCTTGATCTCCAAGTCCTTATACGAGCGGCTCAAGGGAGTTAAAGCTTGTAGTAGTGCTGCATGGTAACTTTAAAGTAGCTGGGTAAATCATTTTAAAGGTATAGATGCCGCAATCAGTTTTTGTATGACCGGATGATAGGCGCTTCTTTTCTCTCGGGTCTCTTTAGGAAGATCTTGTAATCTGATCCTGGATGAACCCACAGAATGTCTCTCAGTTCACGGGACTTCGTATAAACGTGGTGCCTCTCCACATAACTCAAAAATTTAATAATGTTAGGACGTGGGGGGGATCCGGCTGCGGGCCTGGGTCTCAGGGAGCGATGTGCCCACTCTAGATGATAGGAAGAGCTGATAGGCGATGGGCCCACTATTTTGCACAGAAATTTCTGTAGGAAAGCCATGATGTCTGGGCCTTCTTCCAACTCAGGTAGGCCCATGATTAAGAGATTGTTTCGGCGATCACGCCTTCCAAGTCCTCGGTTTTGGCCTGCAGCTTTTTATTTGTTGCTTCAATTCAGTGATCTCCATTTCGGTTCTGAACCTCCACAACTCTGATGAAGTTACTCTGGCCTCCATGTCAGTAACTCTTGTGGAGACAGAAGAAAGGTCGCTAAGCAGAGATTTAAGCTCCCCGGCTAATTCTGTCAGAATATCCTTTAAGGGAGTGAGTTCTTGGAGGAACCTATCCTCCGATAGCGGGGTAGCCTGCTGCACTCTGTCCCCACTTCGCTCTCCCTTGGCAAGGGCCTGGTTCCTTTGTTTCTTGGAGGCCTTCTCTGGGGATGCAGGAGGTGTATGCCTGACTGAGGCCTGCCTTCCATCCACTTCCATCGCAAGCCTGCAAACAATTTTTCTTCCAACAACAGTCACTAGATATTAGCAGGAACCTTCCCCAAATGAATATTATGCGAATTTGTTTGGAAAAAGGCAAGATGCTATTTTAAAATGCTCAAAAAGGTGGCCAGCGGGGGGAGCTCAGTATCCCAGCTGCAATCTAGCCAGATGCCATCACGTGACCCCCCAACTTAGGCATTTTAGGACCTCTGATCATGAACAGCGTCACTGTGATTTTCTTAATCTGTCCCAAAAACTGATTTTCCACAGTGACCGCGTTATTCTGCACCAGAAGTGTGAAAACACATTTCGGTCAGGATGTGAAAAATGATGGCTGTACTTTTCATAAGGAGGTGTGGAAAAATTCCAGTGTTGAAAATCTGGAGTGAAAATATTACAAATTCACAAAGTTATGAAAGTACATGGAAACTGTGCAACACAAACTCATAGCACAGTCATTTTTTTGAATTTTTTCACCAAATTTGCAAAATATTCTTTTTGAGAGCCCACCTCATGAACAGTGACACTGTTGTTTCATTGATTGGTCCCAAAAGGAGATTCCATGCAGTGACTATGAAATAATCTTTTGGAACCAAATAGCGCCATGACAGTTGAAAAAAATAATTTGGAAAAAAAAATGTATGCCATTATACAGCTTGCCAGCATTTCTTCAGTTTGCAGTCAGCTTTGAAGAGTGCAGACATGTTTCTGGTGCACTGAAGAGTATTTTGCTGGGCTCCGGAGGTAAGTATTGGGTGAAGGTGATGGGGGGAGGTGGGGTACACAGAGTGTAGGTGTGGATTGGGGGAGGGGGCAAGAGACTCAACGAGAGAACGTTTTCTTTTTTTACAGAGTTTAAAAAAAAGATGCAGGACTTTTGGCATGGTGAGGTGGGCCTCCCGCGTGCCACCTGGATGTTTGTTTGGAGGGGGAGTGGAGCTGATGGGGATTGGGCACCCTGTTGGTCATACAATGTGCTGGGAGAAGCACATGACATGCTGGGGTGGGCTTCCAGCATGCTACCTGTGAGTTTGTTGGGGGCTGGAGCCAACAGGGATTGGGCAGCCCCCATCAGCAATACAGTGTGCTTAGGGGGCAGTGCATGAGCCGAGGGAGATTGAGCATCCCCTGGGCACACAACAAATGAGAGGGCACATCATTTTGATGGGGATTGGGCTACCCCTTGGCAAAGGAACTGGGGAGGGAACATTTTGACATGGAGGTTGGGCACCCCCTTTAGCTTTACCAGGCACTGTGAGAGGCGCTGGTTGTCTGTCGGCTTTGTGGGCACTGTGAGAGGTCAACGGAGAAGCTGTCACCATATTAACTGAAAGGGGACACCAGAAAATGCAATTGTAATTGGCTGCTGCAGTTAGGGGCCGCCCTGCAAAAACAGCTGATTGTTGATGATAGGGCACTTCCTGATTGCAGCAGTCAGTTTGTTTCAAGTTGGTGGCAAGGTACACTCCTACTGTCATGGACAACATGATTTTCTATTGGTGCCACACTTATCACTCCCAAAATGGGCTGCTGGCATTGGCAACACTGCCGTGCCTCCAAAACTTGCTACTGCAGCAAGCTGCCCCAATATTTTTCCTGCACATGTGTGCAAACAAACTTAAATAGGGCCTGAGAATTACAGACCTATCAGTCTCACTTTTTGGTTTGAAAGATTCTGGAAGGTCTAATTAAAGACATTATAATACCAGTTTTAAACATTAATGACACAGAACAACATGGATTTAAGCAAGAAAGAGGATGTTTATTGAATCTCATGTGTTTCAATGAAAATATAAGTTTACAGTTGGACAGAAAGGAACCTTGTGATGTTGTTTTCATCTATCTCAGTACATTCTTTGACATAATGAAACATTGGGTACTGATAGCCAAAGTAAAAACATTTTGAATCGACAATAACATCATAAAAAGGATCGGTAGTAGCCTATCAGGGATTACATAGCAGTTTTTGAAAAATGATCATCTTTCCAGGGTGGGAGATGCTGCACGTGGGGTGCCTCTTGGGCTCAGTTTTGGGCCCCACCATTTTTCAGACATTTACAGCTGAAATGACTAGTCAGACCCTATTCACCTCAGCAAAGTACACAGAAAACATCAAGATAGGGGGCACATGCTTAACTGACAAATAGACCCATGACCTCCAGAGAGTCTTAGACAAGATATTTATGTGGGTGGAAAAGTGCAGCATGAGGCTGAATATACACAAGTGCAATAAGTGCAAGATCAGTTTGAGCCTGCTAGGGTGGATGAGGTGGTGGGGAAAATCTCAAAGCTACAACTCACCCATTGTTATCTTGAACCAAGACCAATCTGACTTTTAGTTGGATACTTGGACCTGGTAGGTCCTGTGGTTGCTGAGATTATCTGGAGTTCCTTGAGGAGTGGGGTCTATCAATCATCTTTGAAGGAAGCTTTGGTTAGACCCCTTTTGAAAAAAACTTCCTTGGACCCAGACTGTCTCAGCAACTACAGGCCAGTCTCAAACCTCAATTTTTTAGAAGGTTATTGAGAAAGTGGTGGCCATTCAACTCAAGAATCATCTCAAATATTCCTCTTCCTATGAACCATTCTTGTCTGGTTTCCAGACTGGGCCTATCATGGAGAATGCTTGAGTATGGGTGGTGAATGACCTCATTATGGAGAAGGATAGGAGCGATCATACCATTTTGGTCCTCCTTGACCTCTCAGTATGTAGCGTTGTGAAAAAATTCCCATTTATAAATTGTCTATTGCTGATACTTAGAAAGGAGACGCACGGAGATGGTGCTGATGGCGGAAGAATTTAATTATTAAATAAATAATAATTTGGTACAAAACAAGTATAAACATTAACTTACAAGGCAATGCTCTTTTTTTTAGTTCTTGCCTGACAAGGCAATTTTTCTTTTTAGTTCTTACATGACCTAATCCTTACTTAGCACAAATGTATTGATAGTGTAAATTATACTACTATATAAGGATAGCAATAGTAGTCATTACCAGTTATTAAGATCTAGAAGGAAGAATTAGACTTGCACTTTAAGAATGTGCACACAAGCTTTTTAGTCTGTCCTGTCCTCCTGATAATAATAGTCAAAAGGGTAACTTGAACACTCTCCCTGTATTTCTGTCTGTGCAGACACTTAAGACACCTGTTTTCTATCACTCAAATGATTAGACACTTGAATATTACAACTTGTGGTCTTAGTTAAACCTGTAACTTCACAAATTTTGATATGATTTAGCTTCATATATCTATATTAGTTACACAAACACCTTATGTTTTAGACTAAAATAAGGTTTGCCTGCAATATTGGGACACATTTTTTGATCCCCTATTACACAGCAGCATTCAATACCTTGGACTATGTGCTTGGCTGCCTGCATTTTTAGTGTGGTCTGTCTGGCAAGGTCATCAGTTCATTCAGGACATACTTAACAGGCAGAGCGCAAACAGTGACAATGGGGTTCGCCTCATCTTCTTTAAAGCCTCTGTGCTAAGGAGTTCTGCAGGGTTCAGTCCTGTCAGCCTTGTTCACAGTATATATGCTGCCACTGGGGGACATTATAATGTGATATTCAATGGGTTTTTACTGTTATGCAGATGATACCCAGCTGTATCTGTCCTGTGCACCGGAGAGCTAGGTGTTAGTTTCCATGTTTAACAGCTGCCTTCAGGATATCCAGGCATGGATGACTCAAAATTGACTTAAATTTAACCCAGGCAAGACAGAGGTACTAGTTATGGATCCAGGTTGTCGAGGTGAAGGATAGTGCATGGGGGCTGCCCCCTGGATTGATGCTAGTGGGTTGGTTACCCCCCCAACAGTGACATTTCACCAGTGAGGTCTCCCACAGCTACTACAGAGCCATGCTGCTGTGGGAAACCCACTGGAACCTGGCGCTGTCTGTCAGGGGTCCTGCACCCCACCGCAATCAGCTCAGATTCAGAGTTGATAATCCTAAAGTGGGGGGTGCGGGGGAAGCAGTCCCCCACATGGGGAGTTCAGGGGTGAAGCCTCCCACAGAAAACACAGACACCCATCAGGAACTGGCAGCCAACTGCAGAATGTGGTCGATGTGCAGGTTTTGCTGACGGGGTGTCCGACAAAAATTTTGTTGAGTCCCCTCCATGGATCCCTAGTGGGTGTCCCCTCTAGTCCCCTCTAGGCAAGTTAGAGATTTGGGTGTCATTCTTAATGATGGTCTGAACCTGGATGCCCAGGTGTTGGCAGTTATCTGGAGTTGGTTTTACCATCTTAAAAATACTCCCAGAATCCAATCCCTGATCCTATCTAAGGACTTGACCACACTGGGGCATGCCTTCACTACATCCAGGTTGGACTACTGTAATGCCCTGTACTTGGGGTTATCTGGAGGCAACCTCCACAGACTCTAGCTAGTACAGAACATGGAATCAAGATTGCTGACAGGGGTGAGAAGTTCTGAGCATATCACCCCTGTCCTCCATGGTCTGCGTAGGCTTCTGGTCTGGTGGAACATTTTCTTCAAGATAGGGTCCCTAACCTACGAAACCCTACACACAGGGGGACCAGCCTATCTGCAATATCTCCTGGTCCCCTTCTGTTCATGTCAGTTACTTCATTCCACTGAGGGAGGACTCCTTGGAATGCCCAGGGTGAGGTTGCAGCAATCCAGGGATAGAGTATTTTCAGTGGCCATGCCCACCCTGTAGAACTTGATCATTTGAGGGGTGCTCCCTCAGTGAAAGCCTTCAAATGGGGTCTAAAAACATATTTATTTCAGCTGGCATTCCTTGAGTAACTGCTGGATGATAGTATTATTTGCAGATTGTTTTATTTTATGGCATAATAGCTGTTTTATGTAATTATTGTTGTAGCTTGTTTTAATATGTGGTATTGTATTGTATTGTAAGGCACTTAGAGTGTTTTTGAAATAGGCACTGAATAAATCAAATATCTGTCTATCTGTCTCTATATCTCTCTGTCTCTCTCTCTCTCTCTCTCTCTCTCTCTCTCTCTCTATCTATCTCTCCATCTCTTATGCACTTAGGCAGGCTAAATCAAAATGTTTCATATATGCTGCGCTGAACTCAACTAACCACATCCTGTGAAGAAAATTACTTGGAAATATTGATATCTCAAGATTTAGATTTTATTTATTTATTGAAATGTTTCACCAGGAAGGCACACTGATCAGCAAGTTGCTCATTTTCCAGAGCATCCTGGGGGAAGGGATATAATAGGAATAAGACATTAAACATTCTAGTTACAAGATCAGCATTGACAGATTGATGTAAGGCAGGTGTTACAAACAGTGTTACAAGAGTATTGTGTATAATATGTAGAAACAGTGGATAATAACAAGTGTTGGGTTTATAAGTAAACAAGTGCTTACTTGAAAGAAAATAGGGAAAGGAGCGGGAGGAGGAGGAAGAGGCATGTCCCTGGAGACCCCCAAATGACGTGAGAACCCTACAAGGGGACTGGGGCGACCAGAGAGAAAGGGATAAGGCAGTGTCCCAGAGAGACCCTTTTAGGATAGTGGGGAAAGGGATTTGATGAGAGATACAAGTCCCTGGGGGGAGGAGGACCAACAAAGAGCATTTGGGATCCTTTACATTCTGTGAGGGATCAAGAAAATCCAGTAAGGGGGAGCAATTTGAGGGAAGGGGAGGAGAGCTAGAAATGTTGGGAGTGGGTGTGCCCAGGGTAAAATGAAGGTGATGGTAGAGGGGTAAGGTTTGTCTGAGGCTTAGAGGTGGAAATTAGGAAGGTACATTTTAGGACCAGCTAGGTGCAAGGTAATTATTGAGGGCAGAGCTGGTGGAGTAGGCAGAGGATGAGTGCCAGATTTGAGGGAGGAGGGAATTCTAATTTTTTGGGAAGCAGTGAGAGTAACCATGCACAACCTAAACCAACTATCCCTAATGTTCTGCATCAAAGCAGAAAATGGAACCTGCCTGGAAAATGGCAGCTCCTTTAAATACCTTGGAGTACACATAGATCTCACTATCTCTTTAGAAACCCACATCCAGCACACCACCACCCTGCTTCACCAGAAACTGGGTTCATTATATAGAATCTGCCAGTACCTATTACCTAACACCAGGATTAGAGTATCTCAGGCAGACCTGCTCCCCTCACTGGACTACAGCTCCCTGGTAGCTGAGGCTCTCAGTAAATCAGTGCTACAAATAGAGCACACTCTGAACTATAAAATTGCCAAATTCTCATCTAGTTGTGATTGTAATACTCATCACATACCTTAAATTGGCTACTCCATGATCTCAAAGCCAACCTAACTTTTATGCGGTTCACTAGAAAGACCTTGCAAAGAGGCACCCCAGCTAACCCTGCTAAACAGATCTCATTTATAGATTAGTCCACCTCTCGCACAGTCACAAATAATTAACATCTCAGTTTTGCTATTACATGTAAACATGGATCAGTGCTATTTTTGCTGTCATGCTGCCTCAGTTTGGAACTCAATGCTAGTGCTGTGAGGAATTTTCAAATTCCGGCAGAACAAAATTCTGCTGAATATTCAACATTCTAATGAAATTCCGTTGAATTCTGCTGAAAACAGAATGGGTGAATTCTGCAGCATACAATAGTTGTGGAATGATTTTCTGTGGAAATATTACTCTTCCGTGGAATATTATTCTGTGGATCTCAATATATCCGCGGAAATTGTTGCAAAATAATTTTCCTTGGAAAAAATACTGTTTTGCAGAATATTATTCCATGGATCACAGTAGGTGGAATTCCACAGGCAAAAAAGAGAAAATTCTGCCTGCGGAATGGTTATTCCATGTTAATTCCATCAAGCACTACTCAATAACCCCCTATCAAAACATACCTCTACACCCTCCGCCATTACTAAGCTGCTGAAAAATCATTACTCCTCACTCAGCACTTCCAATTGCTTTTGCTAACCCTCCTTCTGTTTCCTCTTCCTCTATACTTACGTGCACTGTCTGCCCATAAATACTGTATTTTGCTGTCATTCTTTACCACCCCTTACAAACATACCCTACCCATACCTGTGCTCTACCTATTGCAGCTTCTTTGCTTCTGTATATTCACAGCCAAATATTTGTAACCTGCATGTATTGCAGCTTGCACATATTGTTCATAACCTCTTTGTGTAAACTATTGTACATATTGACATGTTGTAAATTTGAATACTTTAAGTGAAGTGTTTGCAACTTACATGTATCATTTGTAAACCCTCGCTGTAAACTAGTGTATATATTTAAATGTATACACTTTGTAAAATGTTGAATCATACGTATCATGTATGTGCTATCACACGGGGGTCATGCCTGAAATATATACTCACTACCAGTGCACTTCCCAGAAAATCAAAGTTAAATAAATTAATAAATAAATGTTCTTCCTCCGCCTTACCCCTACTTGAGAATTTCTTTTTTCTGTTACTTTTTTGTGTTCATAGTTTTTCTTTTTGGTTCGTAGGGAGTGTTTTTTATACATGGAGTGTTGGTGCCTGGCTGAGACTGAATTCACAGCTGAACAAACATACAGGATGCAAGTGACTTCCACTTTCAGATTACTGGCAGCGTAAAATGTTGGCACTACTCCAAAAGTATGCATGGCAGTTACGGGTGTTATTTATTTATATATTTATTTATTTCGTTTTTGTTGATGAGGTAACTGCACTGGACAAATCCTGCCTATTTTCAGGCACGACCCATGGAGGAGGATACAGATGAATGCCAACTGACCTTGAACCAGATTAAGCTGTTGGTGGTATTTTTGGTGAATGAGTGACATTTGGCCTGGACACCGGGGAAATTCGCCTACTCTTGAGTAGAGGGACCTGTGGCCTATTGCATGGAGGATTCAGTGTGTGCTGTGTCTCAGTATGGAGAGGTTACGGAGCCTGCTTTAGCTCTGCCAACAGCAGCGGTCCTTGTGTCTACACCCAAGATTTTGGAGATGTCATGCATGGACTTTGTGACAGCAGAATGGTCTGCTGCTTTGCTTAACCCAGAATTGTCATTGCCTACAGAACAGAAATTGCTACCTGTGTTGTCTGCCATTATAGCGAAGACTCTGTCTCCTGAGGGTGCTCCCCGTGTTCTTCCCCCTGCTACTTCCTGTATGGGGTCTGAGGCTATTTGTGCACTTTCAGAGCTGCTTTTGGGAGATTTTTGACTGAACTTACAGGCAGTTTGAGCAGCTTCCATGTCGCAGATCGTTTGCGATGGTTTTGGACTTCCTCCTTCAGGCAGACCACCAGGGACTACTTGACTGCTTTGGAAGCACTGTAACACGCTGGCTGGAGTAAAACGGCTTCAGGCACATGGACACCAGACTTATACTAGGACGAAAGTGTGAACAGAGTTTTGTATTCACCAAACAGGCCTGTAACTTTATACGAGAGCCTCGATGAGGTACTTTCTTCATGAGAACTTTCACATATAAAGAACTGAAGGAATATTGTTGAATCTCAACTGTCTACTGCTGCCTTTCAATGTCCCAAACCCGAGGGAATTACACCTTCTACTGGGATGTTGGAGGGTTCGAAGGCAGACAATGGGGATTGTGGTTTAAAGGGTCACTCTACTACTGCTTTGCCCTCATATATTATTCCTCCACATACTGCAGTCACTCTAGATACATCTGATACTAATGGGATGGCGCCTCCTTTATCTCACTCTTTTTTATCTGTGTTAGGAACAGCTTCCCCTGGTATAACCTCACAGGAGACTACTTTTGGCTCCACCACGTTGTCACAGTTGACTGAGTCTGTTTCCCCTGCTATTGTTAATCAACCCCCTCATTTGGATGACCCAGGGGAAGGCTCTTCAGCTGTTCCATGGGCCACTGATAGGGGACCTATTCTTTCTGATTTATTTAAAAATAAATTGGAACAGGCTGCCAGACGCAATGCTGTTCATATACACTATGGGGTGGTGGTAGCAAATTTCCTCATAGGTATTTTGTTGTAAGAACTTTACAAAAGGGTTCTATGCATTTTCAAGCTTCAGACATACTGTATATGCATTGATACATGTTTCTGGAGAGGAAACTTTTGATGTTAGTTTTAAAACTAATATCAGATTCGATAGATTTTGGCATAAGTACAGTACTCTGAAGCAGACACCATTATGGGCAACTTTCTATATTATACCACTAACCAAACCGGCAGTGAGAACTGTTACTATCATTTTTCAAAATGAAGGGGTTAGCATTGGTGACATTTATCTTTGGTTACAGAACAGATGTACTGTCTTGTCCCCACCTGAAGCTATTATTGACACTGAAGGTCTGTGGACTGGAGGTTGGAAGTTCAGAGTTAAGTTTTTTCAAGTTAACTCTGAAGTGGTACACCTTCAAAACAGCTTTTTTCCTGGCAAGGATAGGGGTGTATGTTTTTATGGTGGACAGCCCAGGGCATGCTACAAACATGGTGCCCATACCCATTTAAGTAGCATTTGCGATCTACGGAAATGCAGTCCATGTGGAGGTTATGGTCACCCTAGTCTGAACTGTAAAAATGTTTTTCAATGCAACCTCTGTGATGAAAAGGGATATGCCTATCATCAATGTCCCTGGGCTAACAAAAACAGAATTGCGGGTTGGAATATGGACTCTTTAGTACAGAACGCACAGGACAAGTTGATCCAGAAGAACGATGGCTCTGTTCCTTCTGCTGACCCCCCCATCTCCTCCACTGCAACCTACAGTACCGGTGGTTGATCACCATGAGGAAGTTAGGCCTTCCCCTATGTCAGCTATGGAAATACAGGATCAGGCAGAGGTAGACATTGCTTTGGTGGTTCCCCTTTCTGCATCCTTACAGAATTCTGACCAGTCCATGGGAGATCTGGAGGGTCTTTCACAATTTAGAAGAGTGACTAGAGCTACAACTAGGAAATCACCAAAGATCAATGAGGTATCAACTTCCAATGCCTTTCATTTATTACGAAAGGGAGGGAAGGACACAGACGGGGATTCAGAAGCTTCTGTTTTGCCCTCTGACATGGAGATTTCAGGTGCCAGACTTCCAGATGTAGTACATAAAGAGAAAGATGGAAAGAAAAAAGGAGGTAAAAAATGTATAAATATAGCTGCCATGGATGGGAGTGGCTGATTTCAGTTTAGACCCTGGCTAATCTACAGATTTTCTCCATCAATATTTGTAGTCTTAGAAACTACAAAAAACAGACTGCTTCCTTTCACTTTGCTGCTTCGTTACATGCTGACATCATCTTATTACAAGAAACTAGGCTGAAATCCATTTTTGAAATTAGGCAGGTTAAACGGAGTTGGGTCTGGGGACCCTCCTACTGGGTGTTTGGTGATGAAGTGGCTGATGGCATAGCTATTTTATTTAAGTCTACAGCCTTTTCCATCACACAAATTATAGATATTCTCCCAGGTAGGGCCTTAATATTAGATTGTAGTTTCCAGGGCCTTTCTTTTCGCATAATAAGCATCTCTGCTCCACAAACCAAAACTGCTACGATTAATTTATTTGCTTTAGTTAAACCCTTTCTTTGTACATGGAAACATATTGTGTGAGGTGGTGATTTTAATTGTACCGTAGACATTTCTTGTAGGATGGCAACTGGTAAAAAAGTATGCTGTGACTCTATTGCTTTGAAAGCTTTGGTTAAAGATGCTGGATTATCTGATGCTTATCATGCTCTACAGTCTGATGCTGGGTATACTTATCATAGATCCATCTACAATACTAGAATTGATTATCTCTTTTCTTCTAAGTATTGCATTCTGCTTAAGTTTCTGACACAACCTAGTGAATTCTCGGAGCATCATTTGTTAATAGGCTCCTTTTCTTTTGGTTCTGCTCCCACTGTTTTTTTATCACAGAACTCCATATGGAGACTTAATAATTCTTTACTTTCACACATAACTGTTATGTCACAAGTTCAGACACTATTTAGAGCATGGGTTTCTGTTCTTTGTCTTTATGACTCCCTTTGGCAATGGTGGAAGGGTACGAAAATTTAGCTGAAATCTTTTTTCATGAAGCAGGGACAACATAGGGCTAGGGACAAATACATTAAATATTTAGGGTATCAAGATCAGTTATATAAACTTTTTTCATATTCAGTTTCTTCTCCTATAGATTATACATCTCAGATTAAAGAATTACGGAACTGCATGTTTTCTCATCAAAATGACTGGGCCCACACCTTAGAGTCACCAATGAGATTTGGTACTTCAATTTCCCATCCGTGAACCCCTTTTTAGCCTGTAAGGAACAGTTACATGATACAGTGATGACTGGTCTGTATAATTCAGCTGGTATTATAGATTCCTTTATCTTAGGTATGCATTCAATTACGAGGTCCCATTTACAGGATCTGTTCGGTACTATCCCGAGTTATAAAAAATTGTTATTGGATGTTTTTGCAGCACCTATCCCTCAGGTATCTATGCATAGAGCTTTAGACTCTGTGGTTATGATTACTCAGAAGGAAGTTGCTCTTGCTATTTCCCAACTTAAATTGGGAGTGGCCCCAGGTTCAGCTGGCCTCACCCATGAATTTTATGACATTTACTACAGATTTGTCAGAAGTCTTGACGAGGATATATAATGGAGTATTACAGGAATAATACGGGGCTCAGATTTTGTTTTAGCAATTTTGACATGTATATATAAAAAGGAGATAAGTGTTCCCTGGATAATTGGAGACCACTCCATCTCCTTAATACAGATTAGAAGATTCTAGCCAAGATTCTTAGTAGTAGGTTGCACAAACTGGCACAAGACGTAAAAGATGTCTCCAAGTCTTGTGCCATTATTGATCGAACTATTCATTCTAATCTATTTCTATTGAGAGAGATCTTTGAGGCAAAACAGGCACATCATCTCACTGGTTTTGTTGTAGCCTTAGACCAAGCAAAAGCATTTGACAAGGTACATTATACCTTCTTATTTCAGGTTATGAAATTGTATGGTATCCCTAATATACTTTTAACCTGGCTTACTCATTTATTTTCCATTGCAAATTTTACGCCTATGATTAATGGATATTTGGGGGATCGTCTCCCTCAGAATGTTGGGATCAGACAGGGTTGCCCATTAAGCTTGTTATTATATACTTTTGTTTTGGACCCTATCATTAGACAAATTAAATGGGACAATCAGATTGTTGGATTAGCTCCATTTTCTACTTTGTACCCTGAGAAAATATCTGCATATGCAGATGCTGTCGTATTGTTTGTACAAAATAAGGATTCGGGAGACAGAGCAATTCAGATTTTTCAGGACTTTTCATCAGTTTCAGTGGGACTTTGAACTTGCAGAAGAGCACGTCTATTCCTTTGGATACAGCTTCCACAGCTGTCTCAGAGGTGGGAGGTATTCAGACAAGCACTGACCCACAACAACATTTTGGTGGTTGGTTTAATGTTTCAGACGTGGCAAAGTTTAATTGGGAAAAACATCTGATTATTAGTGAAGACAATCTTGGAAATTGGGGAAAAGAAAGAGGGTACTGATAGTTAAGATGTTTTTGCTTCTCGTTTTTTTATATTTAAGTTATGTTCATGCCCCCAACAACAGTTAGAAACACAATTTTTTAGTGTTTTCTTTTAAATTATACGGAGTAGTCGACTGAACCCTATTAAAAGAGATGTCACTTATTTACCTATTCAGAAAGGGGGTCTTGGGATGATTAACCCTATTGCTTTTTTTCTTTCCTTTTTTCTTTATCATATATTTAGCTGTGTACGATATCAGACATATAATTGGGATATGTGGGTATACAATGCTATGCAGACTGTTATAGACAAATGGGATGCTTTACCTCCTAAACATTCATGACACCTTTATGTTTCTTCCTATGCGATTGATAGCCTTCAGAAATTGAGTCACTGGAAGTTGCAAAGGTCATCTGTCCTGTCTCTTACTGGAAAACAGCTTTATCAAGCATTTCTAGATATTATAAAACCATTACTTCTTTTTCCAGAATGTACCCCTTCATACATGAAGTTTGCTTTAACCTTCTTGTTGATAAAAAAGTTCCTCAACATATGTGGGATGTTACCTGGCTATGTTGCCATGGCAGATTGAATGTCTGTGGTAATTTGGAACACATGTCTTCTCAAGACAGGTTTTGTCCTAAACCTTCATGTACTCGAATTGAGGAAACAATGTCCCACTTCTTTTTTGAATGTGAGGATACTCGCTTGTTTTGGGAAACTTTGGCATTCAAATGGCAATGGCCCTTTTTAAGTAGAATTACATATCAGACTTTGATATTGGGTGATTTTACTGGAAGTTGGGCCACATTTCATAAAAGCACTTTGTGAGTTATTTTTTCTATGTGTAAATATTATCTGTGGCAAGCAAGATGTCAATATGTTTTACAACAAATTCAAACCTCACCTAAAACTATTATACTTACAATAGAAACAGCGCTCTCCAAGATTATGGAAATGGAGCAACGACAGTTATCATTAGAACATTTTCAGTTGTTATTGAAATATTTTACATTTTTTATATTAACATCCTGGGACTACACTTTGTTTACTTGAATGTATTATTTTATGTTTACATTATGGTTTCTTTGTTTGTATACAGTTAATGCAATGCTCCTAATAATCATTATGTTATATCTCTATTGTTTACATATATGATGTTATGTTTTTCTTTCTTAATAAAAAATTACCCATCTCTTTTCAATAAGTGCCATGGAATCTTTAACATCCATTTGAACTACCACCAATCCAGGCAGATGGGACCTCGATTTAACGTTTCGTCTAAAAAAGAAAGCACCTCAGAAGTGCAGCACCCCTCTCATGCTGCACTACAGTGTCAGTACTGGGATATTAACCCAAGTGCCAGATGTGGGAACTGAACCCACAGCCCTCTGATCTCCCGGCCTCAGAGGCGAGTGTGCTACCTACTGAGCCACTGACCTGCTATGAACTGCTATGAACTGTTACAGCATGTCAAAAAAGAAGGAGTTTGAATTGTAATTCAAGTATATAATATACAAACAGCAGTGACATCTGGTGTGAACATGTCCTAAACAAGTTATCACATGGGAACAATTGAGTGATTTCCTGATTGCAGCTCAGCTGCATAACTGAGCTGTTTCCCAGCTGCAGCACTGTCATAGATCAGACCTCTCATATGGCATAAGGAAGGGGCCCACCACCCATGCCACATGTGGGCAGAGGAGCACATAGCAGAACAGACATCGCCCCCCCACACCTCATGCACTGCACAACCAGTGGAGTGCTGGAATAACCACCGGCCCATGGATACCAGCAACAAACCCCTAGCCGGGGCATAGTGCCTCAGCACACCCCCTGGTAAGCTGTGACTCACAAGAAGGGCCAACCACCCGGTGCCACACCATCCCACCAATGCAGAGGACACCCTGCACTGGGGTCCTCAGACACCCTTCCCAGGAGCAGAGTCCACCAGTGCAGGACACCCCATGCATGCCACCATCCCCACTGTGACAGTGCAACCCTGTACACCACAGAACCATGCAAGGCAGCCCCACCATGAGCACCTGTCAGTGGGTGGCAGCACACAGCGATGCAATGACTGCATACACAGTGCCACCATGCACATCCCCCCCAGGTAAAGCTGAGAGAATGACCAAGTGTCAGCACACGAGGTGCCCCACATGTGACAGGGCATGCCCCACACCCCACCATCAGTGGTACATCACCCTGCACACCATCCCAAAGACACACCCCAACCCAACACTGGCCACAACAGCCAGTGCAGACACCCACAGTGGTGCATGGAAGTATGCGCCACACAGGATGCTACACACCCACCCATACCCAAGGGCACATCAACACAGGGACACAGTAGCAGAGCAACCAAGCCCACAGCATGTGACCATGGAAACCATGTACACACAGCCAGCACCCCTGCATGGCACAGGAATGCCAGCAACCCTGTGCGGGTACCATGGAACTGTACACCACCAGCATGCGCCTGGAGCACAAATGACAGGGTGCACATCCCCTACGACACACACAAGCAACAGCTTGGAGATGGTACAACAAGAGCAGAGGTCACAGTGTCACCCGAGACAGACATGCACCACACCAGTGACAGGAGGCGATCTGGCATTTTGCTGGGTACAGTGGCTATCCAGCATGGACAGCCACCACTGACATGCCAGTGGACCGTGCAGGTCACAGACATGCAAAGGTGTCAGCTGCACAGGCCATGAATGGTCTGACAGGTGTGCCATGGACACAGAACATGCACTGTGGACCACTGCACACAGTCATCCAGTGCACAGGGAACAACACACATACCACAGACAGTGACTGATTGCTACTCGCACAACATAGTCACTTCCCCTCAGACACACACACACACGCACATGACTGCACCACCCCTACCGCCATGCACACCACTGCAGCTGAGCACCTATAGCCCACTGAAAATCAGAGAACACCACAGTAGGCATATCAAAGCAAATGTATTCTAAAAAATCAAACAAAACTATATACAGATATTTACAAAAGGTTGAGGGGATGGCCACAAACAAGGTGGGGGTGGGTAAGGGGCAGGGGTGAACAAATGGTAGAGGAAAGGAGGGGTGTGAGGGTGGGTCTAGGGGGATAGGGGAAATTATGGGCTTTAGAATGCTCAGCAGGAGCCCCGTCTTCTGCTCTGGCTGCACTTCCCGCCATGCAGCCACCAAACTCCCAGATGGTCTAGTCTCTTGAGGATCTCCAGGGAGGCCCTGGCAACCTGCAGTATCTCCCGCTGTGACTCGCGTATCACCTGCAAATGCCATCCACCTAGGAGAAGAGAGCAGAGTCAATAGGTGTGAATGCACAGCCCCCTGCAGCCCACCCACTGTGCATGGCATACGGCCGTGGGACATGCCCTGTTACCACCCACAGTGATGTGTCCACAAGACCTGCCCACCCAGGTGCACACAGCCATGCAGACTACTGCACACACCCACTGGCCAAGTCCCGCACAGCATCACCGTGGCTGTACAGTGACATGGCTATGTGGTGCGAAGGCAGTGGCACAGCCATGTACCCAGTGCACGCATGGACCACCATTGATGCACTCCCAGGCATACAGTGCCACTGGACAGTGCTGACTGTACCAAGTTGGGTGCATGGCAGTGGTGTCAATGGATGGTGGCCATGCCCCCCTGCCCGCCCTGTTACACAGCATGCAAAAGTAATCATGGATGTAATGCACTCACCATCATCAGGCTGGTCCCTGTGCCAGTCTGGTCCGGCTGCCCTTGTCACATGCTGTGGCTCACAGTGCAGCCTCCCCTTCCTGGCAGGCCAGCACTCCTCTGGGCCTAGGGTGCAAACATGGAGGGAGGAACATCAGTACAATCCAGTAGCAAAGTCCCACCACCCCGTGTGTGTGTAGTCCCACACAGCCATACCCATCTGCCCCCCAACCCTATACCACCACCATGGCCCACAGTGGATGCCCCCCCATGTGCTGGACACATGCCACCATGATACCTGTATGGATGTTATCAGTGTATGGATGTGGCACCTACCTGGTCATGGCACCGCGCCCCTCCTGGCACATGCCCGCAGGTGGGCAAGCCTGTTCAGGTCCCAGTTTTACAGGTCCTCATAGCGGTGCCTGCACGTCTTCACTGTGCACTCCATGCCAGTGGCCTCCTCCATGGCCATTGCCACCTCCTCCCACACGGCACTCCTGGCCTTGTCCAGGGGTGCCTCCCCAAATAGGGCAGCATCATGGGGCTCCACCAACTGCACTAGATTGGCCAGTTCAACCTGGCTCCAGATCGGTGCCTGTCTCCGTGGCATCCTGCAATTTTTCAGTATCAAAATGGCGCTCTGTAGCACACATCCACCACATGTAGATGCTGCGCAGTACTGCGCTGCCATTCCCCATCGCGTTGTCACTGAACAGCACGATAGAGGTGCACCCATGAGGACACATGGAGCCTAGGGGCAAAGGTTGGCACAGGGTCAGAGGTCTCTCTCACACAGACCACCACAGTGCGATAGGTACTGACCATATGTAGTGTGGTAGGGCACCTGTGTGCCACTTCCTGTAGCGGCCTACAATGCTGTGGTCCCAGTGCACCTACAGCGCCCCAGTGCCAGAGTGCCATACATGTGAAGAGCACAGTAGCGCCACTGGCACAATGGTGGCTGTGCCCTGCATTGCCTTCCACGCACAGCACGTCAGCACCCCGGACATGTGCCATTTGATGTCCACTGCACATGTTACAGAAATGCACCCTTGCCTGAGCACGTTCAACACAATTGAGCAAGGTGCAACAGTGCGATATTCAGCAGGCATATGCAAATCAGCTAATCAGATATTTAATGGTGCAGATACCGCATTAGCATTCACTTAAAATTGCGCCTCACCTCATTTGCATGTGTTGCGCTATATAAATGTGACATTGGGCTGCAGATGCCATAGTCTGGTATTGCTGTTTATTGTGGTGAGTTGCATGCTGTTTGGGAGTGTGGACTGTGGTGTGTGGGACATGCATGGGACTGCACAGTCAGAGGTAACACCTGTCATTCCCACAGAATCAATAATGAGCGATCATGAGGTGGAGGAAGAGGAACAGAGATGTGGGAGGAAGAGGAGGCCTTACTTCACCAAGGCAGAAACAGATGCCCTGTTTGAGGCCTTCCTTGACCAGGAGTCGCTGCTCAGAAGACAGCAGGGAACACCACAGGCCCGTGCTGCTGCATGGGGGAGAGGTGGCACATGCCATCAACCTGCATGGCAGCCACCAGCAGTCCATGCAGGAGTGCAAGAAGGTGGGCATGGACAGGTGGAGGATTAAGGTTAAGGTGGCTGCCATCAGGGCAGCATGGTCTGCAACCGGTGGGGAACAGCCAGCCATGCAATGCCTAACCCCACAAGAAGAGTGGGTTGCTGGCAGCATGTGGCGTTGTGCCATCGAGGGAGTTCCAGGTGGTGGATTCCAGACAGGTGGTAGCCGGTTACTGCATAGCAGGTCCTGATCTGTCATGGGGGGGGGATGAGACAGGGTAGGGCAGATACATTAATGCTACTGTGTTCCCCTTACAGCTCCTTTGCATCTACATGTGTTAGCGGTGGTGGGCTCGTCCACTGAGAGTGATACAATGTACATAGAGGAGGGTCCATCCACCTCTACAGGTGTCCGAGGGTCAGGGCAACAGTGGGCCCGCCTGGCTGTCCAGACTGATGTTGGTGTAGCAGGTGCGGTGGAGGCCCTGCCCATGTCCCACCATGCCAGCATCCATGGATGCCGGCATGCTGAGACTCAGACTGGTGCCAGATCTGTCACTAATGATGATGGAGTTCACATCATGAACAGTGATATGTGTGGGTCGCAGGATGGCCACACAGCAGGTTATAGCATGGGCATAGCTGTGGGTGATGCCACCGTGGAGCCTTGTGTGACATCACAGTCCCAGCCTGTGCCTGTGCCTATCTGCACCAGTGGGGCAGCACTAGTGTGTGTCCAGGACAGTGGGGCTGTTGCAGCCACTGCGGTGGCACCATTGAGCCCTGGAGAGCAGCAGCCAGAGGGTCAGTGTCAGTAGTCGGCCAATGGCCATGGGGGTACAGTTTCGGGGGCAGTATCAGTGCTCCACCTGTGGACATGTCCAGGCATGGCCCTGGTGTGCAGCACCCACCCTCAAAGAGTACTGCCCATCATGGCCACGAATACCATGAGGGACAGCATGCTGATCAGGCGGATGACCTCTTTGATGAGCACACCTGCATACTCCAAGATTCAGTCAATCAGCAGTTGCGGCTTGTGATGGTGGTGAATGCACTCAGTATGGCCCTGTACCAGGCAGAAGAGTGGCACAGCAGGGACACCGGTCTGCTCCTGGCAGGGATGGACCGGCTGTGAGAGGATGTGACCATTGCCATTGACAGGCTGACACAGACAATCACAGCTGTCATGGCCACAGTGGGCACACAGTTATTTGCCCATGCTTCCCAGACACCTCACGTGCAATGTCTACCCCACATTCCCTGCATCATGCAACACTCTCCTTATTGACACTGGGTTCAGCTGTGGTCATCCCGAGCACACCTGGCGCAGACATGTTCGGTGTGCTGCAAACCCCTGCACGAGCACGATCGCGTTCACGCAGTGGAACCCCTGGGGGATCATTGATGCCACCCCATGAGGCCACTGGTCAGCCTGTCACAGCTGGTGGGTCTCGGTGGGGCCGCCCAGGCATCTGTGGTGGCTGTGGCACATGACCGACCTGTCTCTCACCAAGGCTACTGTCTGACGCTGCACTGTGTGCAGTGTGTTGTTCAATGTGCAATGCACTGGAGGGAACCCAGCCCTGCACACACACACACACACACACACACACACACACACACACATTCCATCTGCACACTCTCCTGGCTGCTGTCCGCTGTGGCATGTGCATGATGATGCCTGTGTTGTGCTGTCTGCCACTGTGCAATGGTGCCCAGCGTCTCACACATGCACAATGACAGGCACTGGGCATGGTGGTCTGTGGTCGTATGTGTGGCTAGGGGTGGCAGTTGGGGTTGGCGTGCCTCCTACACTTTGTGCATGTCTTGTGGGTGTGGGTGTGTGTGTGTGTGACCGGGTGCCATGTTAGACCTTACCCATCCCTGACAGCATATATGGTTCCATACTCAGCCAATTCCCTTTTCGACATGCACCCCTGGGGTTTGTCTATGCATGTTTGTAGGTTGTGCCCTTGCCATTGGTGGTTGCACATGGCCCCATGACTTACCTGGGTTGGTTGAAGTGCTCCTCTGTGATGGTGTCCCAGTGCAGCTGCGCCATCCGGATCAGTCAGGGGTCCCTTCAACCAAGGGGGGGCTTCCCATCACCATCTTCACCAGCGTCCTCATCGTTTCCATTGCTGTCCCCCTCTTCAACCTGTACGGCTATCCCACAGTTGTTAGCCATATTGTGCTGGATGCAACAGGCCAGGAATAGCCCACAGGCCTTTGAGGGGCTGTTCTGTAGGGCACTGCCAGACGTGTCCAGGCAATGGAAATGTGCCTTCAGCATCCTGAACACCTGCTTGATGACATTGTGTGTGGTGGCATGTGCCACATTGTAGCATTGCTGCAATGGGATCACAGACTGCCGGTATGGTGTGAACAGTCAGGGATGGAGTGGGTATCCGCTGTCACCTGTGCGTAGATGGTGGACATTAGTTTGGTGATCAGTGTTACCCTGCCATGGGCCGTCTAGGCCAGTAACCATGTCATCTTTGACTATGCCCCTCCCAAGCTCCATGTCTTTTTGCGCACTCACCCACTAGGTGACCAGTGGGGATGTCCTCACTCTCGAACCTGTGGCACAGTGCAGACTGGTGCCAGATGAAGGCATCATGTACTCCCCCAGGGTGCATGGCGCAGACATTGATTATGCACCCCCTGGCATCGCACACTACCTGGCAGTTGATGTTTGCATACCCCTTCCGATTAATGTATGTGGCCCCTTCAGGGCCAGGTGGTGTGTGGATGGCCACATGCGTGCAGTCTATTGCCCCAAGCACGCCAGACATACATGCTACCCTGTGGAACTCCTGTATGTTTGCCGTGTACTCCGCCAGTGTGCTGGGGAAATAGATGTACTCCGCAGCATGTTGCAGCAGTGAGCTGAGGAATTGGGTGAGAAGGCATGATGTGGCCAACTGGGTTATGCCTGTCATATTCTCTGTTGGTCTCTGGAAGGTATCTGTGGAGATCAGGCACATGACAGTTGTCACTTTGGTCTCCACTGACAGAGCATGGCTCCATCGTGTGGGTGCCTGTAACATATCACTGCACAGCTCACAGAGCCACTTCAGGATCACCTGGTTCAGGTGGTACTGGCCCATGATCTCAGTGACAGTGTATAGCTCGAAGCTAGTGCAGGCTCAGTAATACCTGTTGGAGGCATACCACCAACAGGCCCTTCCATGGCTGCACTCCCCCTGCTACCTGCCTTCTCACCACCCTCCTTACTACCTCCATCTGAATGGTGGCACTGGCCATGTCCCTGGCTTGTGTTACCCCCCCGGCAGCTGTTTTACTGATCCCCCCACTGTCCTTACTGCTACTCCCCCTACACCGGGAACACCTCCCAGTATTGGACGTACTGCCCACTGTCCATGCTCTCAGTCCTGTGTGGCACTTCTCCCTTTTGTCCTGTGCAGTGGTACAGGCTCCTCACTCCTTCCCTGTTCCTGGTGGTTCCAGGTGCTCTGTCCTGCTCCTGCCCTGTCCTGCTCACAGTTGCTGTGTGCCTGCTTGCAGTTCTCCCACATGTGACTTCCCTGTAGTGTTCTTGCACCTCTCTCTTGCTCCTTTTTATTTTGGATCATTTCCGCTATCGAGCAACTTCCGTTTGCTCCCCTATTGTGCATGGCGCATGTTGTTGAATATTGCACTGTGCCATTTATTCATGGTTCCTCCCCCTTCAGTTGCACATGCATTCATTACCATTGCACTCTTGAGCATTGTGATTTGGGGAGCGCATCTGCCTCCCACTGAATAACACACACTGGTGTATTTTCGGACTTGTGCCGAACGCATCCCTGTTGTGCATGGCGCAACCCTTTTGAATATTTGGGCCAGTGTGTATTAAAGGATCTGTACAGTAAAGGAGGTGTTGCTGTCCTTATTGCTAGGACAGTCTCCTTCTGTCTCTTCAAGAAGTTTCCTACCCGGAAGGTAGATTTGTTTTTGTTAGAGTGCTATTGGCATATTTAGAAGTCATTCTGGGTATAGTTTATGGGCTCAATGCTGACAAGCTCTCATTCTTATTTCAGCTTGTTCCTATTTATTGATCCATTACTAGAAGTCTCTTTAAAAAGTTGGAATAGTTCTGCTGTGGACTGTTAGTCAGACATCAAGGAGTTTTTATTTTTATTTTTCTGGACAGGCTGTGAGAGAGCTTGTTTTTCCTTTTTCATAGTAAATACATATCACATAATCAGTTTTAAATGTGGCAGTGAGAGTGCTATGTTTTCTGGTTTGAATTCAATTCATTGCCAGGAGGTAGTGAGAGCCCCCCTACAAGACTCATTATCTTCCTGGTATTATTAATTTAAAACTCACTGTTGGAGCGTCTATACAAGACACTTCTCTACTTACTGCTGTTTTTTTAGCTAGTTATTTTAAATCTTGTGCTTGGGGATGGGGTATTGATGTTGTTGGGTATTTATTGGATAAGAGTGACTGTTCTAGTTGAGCTATCTTATAGCGTGGGAAAGATTTACGTTTGTCTTGTTGGTTCTTCATTTTTTACTGATTATTGACTTCTGGTGATTAGTTGGCCTGTGGCATGTGTATGTTCTCTCCCCCAGTTCTGCATTATTTGTCCTCTGCTCACTATACCCTCCCCCCACCCCCCCCACATCTAACATTTTCTATATACCAGAGCTGTCAAGCACTGGGTATTGTGAGTAGATGGGGTGGTAGGTGCGGACATCAGAGGATGAATGTGTGGATCTCTCATATTGGGGTTGTTAGGTCTAGAAGATGCCCTGGGGTGAAATGGAGCCTGGAACATGGTGTTTCATGTCTAGTCCCCATGCCCAAGAGCACCACTTCATTCAGTGGGCAAGTAGCCAGGGTGGCTCTCAAATTGTGTCCAACTCAAGTGGCGTTATGCAATGCCAGATCTATTAAGAACAAGACTGCAATTAGTGCAGATCTTGTTGGAATAACTGATCTGGCATACTTCACTGAGACCTGGCTGGATGAAAATGCTGGCCCTTCATTAGAAGCGGCAATTCTGACTGGGTACTCGGTGATACACCACCTAAGATTGGACCTCGGGGGGCTAGCGGTCTGTTTAAATACTGAGTTGGGCCTCACACGTGTATCAGTAAAGGAGGCCGAATCTTTTTAGGGTACTGTGGTAGCAGGTGTGGGCTGTAGGATAGCGCTCATCTACTGTCCATCTGGGGATGAAAAGCGATTCCTGCAGGAAGTAGCAGACTTTGCCATTGACATGGTGTTGGAGTCACTCAGACTGATAGTTCTGGGTGACTTCAACACCTGGGTCAATAACAAATTCTCTCCTTTTGGACAGGGCTTCCTCCAGTTGATGACATCTCTGGGATTCACATAGATTGTTACCTGCTACCCATAGTCATGGTCACTTTTTGGATTTGGTTTTCCTTCTGGGGATTGAGGCCTCTGATCTGGAAGTGGAACCTGTCAGTTAGTCCGATCATTACACTGTGAGGTTTTACTTCCACACCCCCCTTCGTACGCTTGCCCCTGTGAAGATGGTCAGTTACTGCCATTTATGGGATGTCCGGTTTTTGAAAAAGGCATAGTACTGAGACTGCGCTGGTTCGAGTGCTCAATCTTCTCCTGATGGTGAGAAATTGGAGAAACCATTCCATTCTGGTGCTCCTTGATATCTCTTCAGCCTTTGACTCTGTGGACCATGGAGTGCTGCTTGAGTGCCTGAGGTTCATCTGTGGCCTGACATGTACGGTCTTCAGGTGGTTTACATCCTTCCTCACTAGCAGAATACAAAGAGTTGTGTCTGGAATCTTTTCTTCAGACTCACTCCCTCTGCCATGTGGGGTCTCTCAGGGCTTGGTGCTGTCCCCCATGTTGTTTGCAATGTATATGCTGCCCCTCGGACACATTGTAAGACAGTATGGGCTGAGGTTTCACTGCTATGCTGATGATTCCCAGCTCTACCTATCCTTTGCACCCAACCAGGATAGTGCTGTCTCAGTATTTAATAACTGCCTTGTTGAAATCCAGGATTGGATGAATTTGAGCTGGCTAAAGTTGAACGCGGAAAAGACTGAAGTGATGGTCGTGGATCCGGGTCACCGGATAGAGGGGTTGAGGGCTGATCAGCTCTCTGGACATTTTCTGGGGGGCTCCCAGATTCTTACCTCTAAATGGGTGCGTGGCCTGGAAGTGGTGCTTGATGATGGGCTGACCCTTTGAACTCAGGTGTTGGTAGTCATCAAGTCTGTCTTCTATCACCTTCTAACACCACCAGGTTCAAGCACCTTGTTCCATCCTGCAATCTGCCTGTGTTGGTCCATGCCTTTGAGACCTCACGCCTTGACTACTGCAACTCCCTAGACTTAGGGTTTCCTGGGGATGATATCCACTGCTTGTAACTAGTACAGAATGCTGCAGCATGATTGTTGATAGGGACTTCCCGGGCTTCACATATTATTCTGGTGCTGTGCGATCTGCACTGGCTGCCGATTCAGTGGCAGTTCACCTTCAACGTTAGTTTACTGACTTATAAAGCCCTACAGGGACTTGGCACTGACTACTTGAAAGAGCTTCTTGTTCCCTACTGTCCTGTATGACAGCTCCATTTGGATGAGAGGGGTTGCTGGAGATTCCAAGGGTGACTTTGAAATCTTCTGGGGCCTGTGCATTTATGTTTGCGGCCTCTACCCTCTGGAATTCTCTACCCCATCAGTTTCAGGAGTGTGTGACTGTGGAGGGATTAAAACAGGTGTTTAGAACTTTTTTGTGGTGCCAGACCTATCAGTGGCTCATTGTTGTATGAATCTGTTGTGTTATTTATTATTGTATTTGCTTTTTATGAAATTATGTTTTAATCATTGTAAAGCACCTTGATATCTTGAAAGACGCTTAAAAATAAAGTTATTGATTATTATTATTATTATTATTTTGTTCCAGTGGCCTTCCCTTCCAATAATACTTTCAGGAGACTGGAATATGGTGCTGGACAACCATCTGGATAGGTGCTCCAGATGTGGGAAACCCCTTAGACGTGGCCAATTAGCCCTCCAAGACCTAATGGATTCTTTGGGCTTGATAGACCCCTGGAAAATACTAAATCCAGACTCACAAGAGTACTCCTTTTATTGCATTCCACACAATTCTTTTTCCCAAATTGATTTCTTCCTGTTAAGTGCTGAGGCCTTGCAGGTGTTCTTTTGGGTTGCTGTGGGGCTAAGGTGCTCTCTGACCACCATCCAGCCTTGTTACAAGTTAGCTTTACCCCATCCCTGTCTAAGGAAAAAACTTGCCACTTAAATAACCACCTGTTAAAACTCCCTGAAATTCTGGAGAAGCTTCAGCACTTTACAATAGATTTCTTTACTCTTAACACACCTACAATGCCCAGACTTGATATTTTGTGAGGTTCCTTTAAGTGTGCCATCCATTGGGAAATCATCAAACTGGCATCCAGATGGAAGAAGAAAATCTCTCAGAATTCTTCTTCCTTATTGTCCTGCATTAGATTAGTAGAATGCGGCCTTTCAGGATCTTCAGTTGCAGATAAAGAGAATCTGGAGACACTCTGGGCTAAATACAATGCTCTTGTTGTAGAGAAAGCTGAGTACCTTCTCCAGAGAACCAGGGCCAGTTATTTCGATCAGGGCGAAAAAGGTAGGAAGCTTTTGGCTCTGCATATATGTACTTTGCAAACTGATAGGATAGTACCCTCCATCTGGTCAAACTCTGGTCATCTTCTTACTTCCCCTACAGATACAGTTTTGCACTTTCAAAGTTATTACCAATCTCTCTATGCAGCTCCTACTAAACTATTTAATCCCTCTGTTTTGGATACCTTTCTTCAATGATTGAATTTACCTATGCCAAATCAGGCCCAGGCTGCTATACTGAAATCTCCCTTCATCTTAACAGAAGTGATTCAAGCCATTGACTCTTAATCCCCTGACAAATCACCAGGACCAGATGCCCCAGTTTTTATCAAAAACTTAAGGATTTATTAGCTCCACACCTTCTGGATATTTTCCAATACATAAATATTCACATGGTGTGTATAATATATCTCTCACTGCTACCACCATAGTGGTCTTGCCCAAACCAGGTTGAGACCCTCAATTAGTTATTAATTACTGTCCCATATCTCTAATTAATGTGGACCTCAAAATATTGGCAAAAGTACTGGCTGTTTGACTAAATTCAGTTTGGGACTGCATCCTTAGTAGGGAGCAAGTGGTATTTGTCTCTGGTAGGCTATCCACTGATCACACCCAAAATATTTTGCATCTCATCTCCGCTACCAGGGATTCCCCCATTCCATCTGTTCTGGCTTCTCTGGATGTGAAGAAAGTTTACAATAGAGTTTTATGGGATTATTTGTTCCACTTGCTTCCCAAATATGGATTTTTTTCTGAATTTATCAACTGGCTGAGGGTCCTTTACACCAACCCCACTGTCTGTATTTTATGTAACTGGGTTTTATCTGACCCCTTTCCTTTTCAACAGGGTGCAAGACAGGTTTCCCTCTGTCTCTGTCCACATATTTGTTCAATTTATATCTTGAACCTCTAGTCAGGAAAATTAATCATTCCCCATGCATGCAAGATATGTAGATAGGCCCCCTGCTATATAAACTGTCTGTCTATGCAGAAATTTTATTGCATACCGCATCTCCTTCTACTTCCTTACCAGCAATAATAGAAATCATTTCTAATTTTGGAGATATCTCTAACTATAAGCTTAACCCTTCAAAGACTGAACTCTTACCATTAAATGTTGCAAACCACAGGGCCAGCGTGCTACACTTGGGCATTTTATGGGTCAAAGATAAATTAAAATACTTGCTGCTGTACCTTAGCACTAATCATGTGAAACTTAAACAATATAATTTAGACCAGGTATGGTTCAGATTCAAAATTACCTTAACCATTGGCCCTTGTTATCTCTCTCTCTCTCTCTCTCTCTCTCTCTCTACATGGGACCTTATTAGCATTCTTAAAATGAATGTTTTACCACAAATTTTTTACCCCCTCTCCATGCGTAATCTAGCCCTACCTAAGATGTGGTTCTCGCAGGTCAATAGAATCTTTTCTCATTTCATTTGGCAGGGAAAGCCCTCCAGAGGGCCCTGACAAAAAATAATGAGACTCATGGAATCGGGTGGGTTGAAAGTCCTTAATATATACAGTACCTCTATTACTTAGCAATACATTACTCCTGACTCTCACTCTGGTCTTCCATGATGTCTGAGAATCTGGATTCTCCATGTACTCCACAATGGCTGGATACTGAATGTTCACTAAGTACCCAGTTTGGTCTGGCCCTACAAAACCTTTTATATATACCATCCAGGAAGATCCCTTAACTACTCAGGGCCACCCCTGTGGGATATTCCATTTCTGCCCAACAACAGCTTTGTTACCTGTTAGCTTTAGACCCATGCCATGATACTACTCAGCCTCTCCTTGATAATCTGAATTTTAAAATTGCCTGAGAAAGATTAACCTGGAAGGGTTTGTTGTTTCTAGATGGTTTACCGGTTGATAAGCTGTTACTTAAAGACAGATTAATCACCTTCCAGGAAGCGCAACAACAATTTAACTGGCCTGTTTCTAGGTGTTATAAGTATCTTTAGCTTAGGCACATGCTATTTCATTATTATGGTATTGGTACCTGGTTCAGAGAATATGGAAATCTTTTATGCTCCTTCTTGATGGTTACTCCCCCCATCTCATACTATTACCTTTTTTTCCATTACTGGTTACATAATCTCCTTGCCAGGAGAGAGCAGGCCTTTCATTACTATTGGGACCAAGCACTCCTTCCCCAAGAGGGTGGTCGTGATTGGTCTCATATCTGGAAAGAAGTATACAAGCATAATAAATGGGATCGATACCGTTATATGCAATTTCAGATATTACACAATATGTACCATACTCCAAATAAACTTAATAGAATGGGTAGGCTGTCCTCTGAGATATGTACAAGATGTCAAAAAGAATAGGGATCGCTACTCTATATTCTCTGGAACTGTGAGAAACTCAAAATAATTTGGGAAGGTATTAGAAGTAAGTGTGATCCTTTACTAGGGTTGAATCAAGCTTTTTATTTCAGAAAACAGAAAATTTTGGGGATTTCACCAGGTCTTTATTTGGTAATCAAATGTTGCATATTGCTTTAATCTCAGCATGTGCTAAAAAAGTTATTCTCAGTAATTGGTAAAACCAGGACATTCCTAGTCCCATCAAATGGTATGGAGAGATTCTTCTTGTGTTACAAGATGAACGCACGATAGCTAACATGTCACAATCTTATAGAAAATATATTCAGATATGGGAACCCCTTTATGTCTTATTAATTGTACATTCTGGGGGTTAACTTTATTCTTCCTGCTGTATAAATGGTGTGTACTTTCTTTTTTTTATTTAAATAGGGCAATTTTGTGAAAACAAAACCTATATTTTAATTGTATGATAAGGCTTCAATTCTAGCAGACTAGTAACATACTTATAAGTACATATTATATATTGGTCTGGCTATATTTACTCATGTCTGGTGAAGAGGGGAGGGTAGAAGGGGAGAGGGAGGATGGAAGGTTTTAGATAGGTGGGTGGTGGGGGGGGAAAGAAATCTGTAATAAATATAGCTTGGTTGAGACAATTATACTGTGGCTTATGACTGACCCTTTTTTTTAGTATTTCCAAAGTCCTTCAAGTCCTTATTTATATGGACTACCGAAATCAGTTTATGATTATGATGTATATTGTTAGTTCAGTTGCTGTGTTTTTCTTAGCATGTTAACACAACTCAAGCTAATAAAGAAGTTTAAATTTGAAAAAAAAGGAGCTCTATAAAAATCAGCATTGGTTGTCCTAGTCTATATTACATATTCAAATAACATACAAATAAAATAAATTCTTTACCAATTACTAAGATTTCAGCTTTTGCAGATCCAGCAATGGAATCAGTGGGGAGCTGCAGAAGAATGTCTTCCTCGATGGAGGTGTCTAAGAAACAGGTAAGAAGAAACATGTTATTTACATAATTTATTTATTTATTTAGTTTTTATTAACTGGGTTAGGTGCGCTAGCCAAAGTTGACTATTTTCAGGCACGACCTAGGAGAATACATACATAAAATGAGATGAGATTATACAATACAGAGTATATAGTACAGGTAGGTTAGAATACAGGTCAATTCAGACAGTACTCGAGATAATACATCTAGCTGTGCAGAGATGACAAATGTATTCTGATATTTTGTGTTGCATTGCAAGTTCCTTGGGTGGCAATACTGCAAAGTGAGGGTGAGGGGGTCTTGCACCAAAAAAGAAACAAAAGAGAGTACCATTTAAGAGAGTCGAGATTTCTCTGTATCTGTTGATATTTTATAAAACATCCATTCCAAACAAACTTCTTCTTGAGAAATACTTTTTCAGACTACATGAGGCCATTTGAAAATGTGGTCAAGAGGATAGGCTGAAGCCTTAAAGGTCATTAGTAGGGGGGTGAGATGAAGAGACTTAGGGGTAGGACCATACCCAGTGATGAAGGCAACCTACAGATGGCCATCACTTCTGCCAGAGCTACAACTGTTTCTTGGTTATAGACTTCCACTTTCCCAAATCTAGCATCTTCCACATAACGCTAGCATATTTGGTGGTGGTGGGGGGGGGTGGTAGCAGACATTGCCTGGTTATTGACTGCATCAGCACTAGTAGGGTGGATGTGGAGACTGCATTATGGGGAAAAAAGAACTTGGTGGTGCAGCAGCTGCATATTCCGAGAATCCAGTATGGACTAGGGAGGGATTTGAACCTGTGTCTCCAAATTCCCTCTCATGTGCTCCAGACACTAGTCCACACTGCCAGATAGACTGTGTCACATTAGTGATCCAGGTTCAAATCCAGAGCCAAAAGAGCAGCTGAGAGATGGCTGGAGTGGAGGGATCCAGACCTTTGCTCTTCTGCCCCCTAGTGGCCCTTGGGCTAATCAGACATAGCAAAACAGAGTAGCAGCATAATTGCAGCAGATGGGAGAGCGGACTCTAATTTTCAGAGGAATTTTTTTTTTTTTTTTAAACAATATCTTTATTCCGATAACCCTGCAGAATTTTAACATTTTGTTCTTAGTGGTTCCTATTTGTATTGCAGTTCCACAGCTAGGTGCACTGGTACACTAGACAGAGAGACAAGAATTTGCTCAGGGTGCCACTGAGTACTTGGCGGTGGTAGGTTTCAAACCTGCATCTTCTATGAGTATACAGACTGCCTTCAATGATAATTAAGGAAAAAGAAATCCTAAAGGATGCCACCTAAATTAACTTTAGGATTTGTCATCTTTGACCAGTAAAGGCACCCCGAGCTGTGATAGCTTGTGTCCAAGCATGTCTTTGTGGAGGGAGGTAGCTGGACCTTTTTATAGATGGGGGGATATTGACCATGACACCATCTCAAATAACTGCCATGTAATCTTTTACTTCCACCTGGACAGTGACCAAAGGAGGGCAGAATGCACCTTGGTTTAACATCTCACCTGAATGACAGCAACTGAGCAATGCAGCATCCCTCTTGTACAGTGTAGTACTCTCCTTATACTGCTCTACAGTTTCAGTCATACTGTATGTATTATTACCTCAAGTACCCACTGTGGGGATAGAACCCAGGATCTTCAGAACATCTTGCCACAGGAAAGCATGCTATTTACTGTGCAATTGACTGACAGTGAAATAATATGAATTCATACCAGTTAGTGAGGAGACTCATCTCTGGCATGAATCAGGTGATCCTATGGTATAGGCCCCTCAGTGCTGCCCCCACTGTTTAAATTCACTGTTTACAGTTTCTACAAACTGCATCCTGGCAGAAGGCATGAGGTGGGAGCTATAGTTAGGGTTAAATGCAATAATGGTAAATCAGAGGAAATAGATCCTCAGGCTGTTTTGGACACCTGTTCATGATTATGGAACAGGGGGTGTAGAGGTATCAGCAGACAAGCAAGTCTATCAACTGCATTCCCCTGATGGAATGGAAATAGTGGAGATGAGACCAGGTAACCATGCATCCTGGCAGGAGGCTTGGTGGAAACAGAGTTCAAATTGTGAGAGTATCAATAGGGTTGGGAGTTATATGTGGGACCCTGGGAAGAAGTATAATACTCTTACACAAGAGTGGCACAAATGTATAGTACACAGAAGAATGAGTGATGTGTATGACGGCATAACCAATGATATGTGATCCCCAGATCTCTAAATGAGCTTGTGCAGTTTAACTACCAGTGAAGGACTTGTATGTATGCTCAAAGACTTTAAAGTCTTTGACTCCTCTCATGAGCATGTATGTCTTGGTGTGTCCCAGTGAAGCCCAGTCCAGGGCAAGGCTGAAGTAAATTTGTGAGGTTATAGGGGACCTTCCAGCAAATGTAGAAATATCCCAAGGCAGGGGCAATGCCTGCCCCTCTCCCAGGGCTAGGGGACAACAAAGAGGGGTTACAAAATGTATCAGCTCAGTGGGGTGATCCTCGAATGCCCAACTATTAAAGAAAAAAAATCCACCCTTACTGTTTACACATATCAAGAAGCTCTTTGCCTGTTCCACCAGGACTCCTTCTGGCTGTAAAAAAACAAATAATACAGTTCTCATTAGAAAAGAGATGCCTTTTTAATTGCACTTACACTCTCAACATGGCAACAGAATAATATTCCAAATAGTATCATTTAGACCAGCAGCATGTTATTAGAAACTGTACTTGTATCTTTAGTACAAAGATCACCTGTTTTCTCATGTCTTATTAATATGCTACAAAACAAAACAGGAACATATACTCACATAAGAGAATAGGTACTAACCACAACAAGCACATAAGAGAGGATAAAAACAGTACAATACAGAGGTGCTACTCACAAAATGCAGTACAGAACCATCAAGATACCTTAACTTTAGCCAAGAAAAAGACAGCACCAGAACCCCAGCACTTCACATCAAAACCACAGTTCTTCATCAGGGGTGTGTTTTATAGGCTGCAATAAATGCCCTGATGGCTATATATTACATTTTGTGAGTTACACCTCTTTGTTTTACTCTTGTGTCATGTCTTATGGGCTTATTAAGATGCACCCTGCCTCCTTTTAGAGTCTCTATTTATATTTTTTTTTAGATCTGGAATACTTCAAGTAGTGTTCCTTTAAAATATGTCTGTCCCTGGATTTTCTATATTCACAAATGTTCATAGTTTTCAATTTATGAGTTTCTGTTATTAAAAATAGTACTAATGTTTTACGTTCCATTAATCAGAATACAAAATGTTCTAATCAGCTTTACTCAGTGGTTAAACTGAAGTGTTTTGGTGGGGTAACTGTTGTAGTATCTAATATACAACTGAAAAAAATGGTGACAGGTCAGGGAAACAGTTTAACTCCTCATCTCATTTAGTGGTATCCTCTTTCATTACACTGTGCGAGGCTCCTCTTATTTCAGTGGGAGACAAAAGGGACCTGGGGATAATTGACAAGAAGCAAGACAAACAACGAGCAGTCACCGCTAAGAGAGGGGCGAGCATCTCGAGGCGTATCAAAAAGGAGGAGGGAGACAATTAGCAGAGTTATCCTGTCACTCCATAGTCAGTCTACACCTAGAGTAGAATGTGCAGTTTTGGGTTCCATAACGCAAACACTATGTTTTAAGGTTTTTCAGAATCCACCTAGCGTAGTCGGATTAGTTGGATTCTGATCTGATTTTCAGATTGAGGATTTGCCGTCCGCAATTCCGAAGTCTTAAACTGAATCCTAAAACCTACTTTACATGGGCAGTTAGGATTTAGGATTTCAAATCCAAATCCTAAATCTGACTTTAAGGTCCTGTTTGGGTTAGAAATTAAATCGGATTAGGATTTGGAAGTTCTTAAAATCCTAAATCCTAAAATTGGATTGGAATTGGCCCATTCCCACCATTACTAAAATGTTATATGCTGTCGGTATCAATTACGTTATAAACAGTTCACTCAGCATTGTAATCCTTTTGGGTTTACATGATACTGGATTAATGAGAATGAACTAACTCAGTTACAAGATGGTTGATTCTCTCTGCATGTAAATGCACAGCAATGAGTATTTTGAATCTGACTGCAATTCTTTAGCTGCAGGTTCAACAGTAAATATAGCAGAATCAGTTCTTAATCAGGTTTACATGCACAAACTTATCCAGTTCAAACCAACCAATACACTTTAAGTGGATTCAAACCTAAGCAGAATCCTAACTCTGAATGGGTTTACATGAGCTTCCAAATTCTGGTAGAGGATTGCTGCATTAATGCTATAGAAAAAGGAATCTGAATCTGATTCCAGTGTGCATGTACACAAAGAGGACAGAGGCAGTTAAGAAGGGGCAACACAGGGCTATCAAAATGACCCAGGGTACAGAGAACCGGAGTGGCTGGTGACCCTTAACATGTTCCCCTTGGAGAAAAGGGGGGCTGTGAGGGGGCGCAAATAATCTCAGTATTCTACACTCTCAAGGATATCCGATGTGATTGAACATACAGGAACTTGTTGCTGGAAGTTATAGAATCTTGTAATACAATGAATCAATTTAAAACAGGACTTGATAACATTAGGGGTACTGAAAGAGTATTGTATTTCCACTGATGAGTGAAAAGTTAATAAAGGACTTCGCTTTCTGACTTGATCCCAGACTATGAGACTTGTCTTCCAGCAGGATGGAGGGATGTGTCCTGATGCTCCAAGCTGGTAAATACATTGGGGCTGGCATTATAGCCGAGAGGTTAGAGTAACCAGCTGCAAATGAACATGGTACATCCGGAAGACCTGAGTTTGATTTCCACAACCTCCACTTGCATACTGTGTGACCCTGAGTAAGTCATTTAATCTCCCCAGTACTCCTGTGTTGTCCATGATAACAAACATTGTACTTAGTGGGCTTTACCCAGTTACCAAAGAATAAAAAAAGAGAGCAAAGTTAGGAAGCACTTTTCTCCCCTAGGGTGGTGATCCTATGAACAACTGGCCAGTAGAGATGGAAAATTTGAGACTCACCTTACCAACTATCATGGTAATTCTGGAAACATTTCTACTTACCAGGGGACATACAGGGTGCCGAGATTAATAGATTTGGTAGGAAAACATCATGGATTGGTATACGTTTCACAGCACACATATTAATCCCTGCTGCTTTGATGAGAAGGAACAGATCTTCTAGACAAAAAGTCCCTCCTGGCCTTAATTTTCTATTAATATGCCATATAATACAGAGTAATGCAAGCCTCAAATGTTTCCAAGCTCTTAGCATGAAGTACATTTATTAAGAATCTGAAATACGTTTTTTTGTCCCCTTTTCTTTTCTTCTCTATGTAATTTTATGTTTTTTCATTTTTCTCGACATAACCCAGCTCCCTCCCTCAGACATATGCACACACATGGAGGCATACATACGATGCATTTCAAGGTACCCACCCAATACGTGTCACCTCTGTCACCTATGCTGATGGCCAGGCCTTCACCTGGTAGCAGCAGAACTAAATGGGGGTCAGCAAGCACGTTCTGGAGGGGAGAGCTGCCTTCTGGCTGTTCATTTCTGCTCAGACCCTCTCCTCCCCATTCTGGCTCCCTGGCAACCTGAGTCAATTTCCAAATCTGGGTCACCAGCATGGTGCAAAGTAACGTGTCCAATGCCTCAGATCTCAGTGCCACTGGCTAGCTTGTTCCCTTTTCATAGTGCTGTACAGTTTTTGAATACTTTCCATGTAATAATATTTTGCATATCCAGACTCTCAACTATTCATTATTCAGTACTCTTTGTTCAGCTACAGGCCCAGACTTAGTTATTTCCTACCCTTCATTCCCTCACACATGACAAAAAAGCCAGGTTCTGGGCACTGTGCCTTGTACACAGAATTCTCCCACCACCAACACTGTCTACTTTGAAGGGAGCCATTCAGCCACTTGCCTGTCTTCCCACTGCAATACAGCCATTGCAATTACAAGTATTGTGGTGGGGTGGACAAGTGGAACAAAAAGGAAAATCTTGAGGAGAAGGTAATGTTTTGCATGCAACTCAATTCTATCAAAAAAGAACAGATACTAGCTCTGCATCCTGTTGGGTTAGTACCTTTTGAAGTTCTCACTTGCCCAAACACACAAATACCTCAACATACCTCCACCAGTATAACTTTTTTCACAGTGTCTATGCTGCCCATCAGTGGTACCACTGGAATCTGGTTTCCACAGAGCTCTGTTGACTCTATAGCTTCGGCACTGATGGTAATGTTCACCTCACCTGCAAAAACAATGTTAGCACATGAGAAAAGTAAAGAGTGGTGAATGGGTTCAGAAAAATTCCGAGCCTTCCAGAACCTGTGCCTGTTGTTAATGAAAGGGTCAGATGTTTTAGTTTAGAACTCAACATATAGTAGTCACATAGCTGGTCTATGCAAATAGATGTGGGTAGGGGTCGGGAAATGACCCTAAAATGATGCTGATAGTGGGGGGAGGAGCCCAAATGGATGCCTGAGGGTGTTTAAAAAAAACAAAACAAAAGGAGTGCTGGGGTGGTAGAAGTACCCCAAAAGAATGCTGGTGGGGAACAGACCCTAAAACAATACTGTGGGTAAGAAAGAACCCAGGCTGCCAGGGATGGGGGGGTAAGTCCCCAAAAGGAGGCTAGAAGAGGAGGCAAAAAAGGATAATTCCATCTACACAAAGATAAAATATTTCTATGCCTGAAAGTCTTTTGATCTTATAGTACGATGGCCTAATTTAATGCCCTCTAATTTGAGGGAACCACCAGTTAATGATTACCAATCTATCTCACATAGTGTTTCCCTGAATGACAATATAAGCAATATAACATATGGACAGTGTCTATTAACCGCTGTTTTCAATCAGTTTATAACCTGATAAACCCACCGTTATGACATCAGTATGCTGTAAACCATGCTTAACTATGTTATAATGATTAGATTACAGGATAGAATAACCACCTGTCAAAATTCTTGTAAAGAAAAGGTGATCTGCTGCTTTGACATTCATTCAAAACACACACATTCCATTCAGACAGTTACAGACCCACTGCAGTATAGCTCACAATGGCTAATTTCAGCACTTCAGTTCCTCACCATACAAACCAGGAGGCATTCATAGCCAAGCAGGAGAAAAAACACACATTGAAAGAAATGGTATTGTTTTTTCCCACAGTTGCTAGTTTTCCCCATACATTATAAAATACAGTGCCTGAGTAACAGTGGTCAACAACGGACGTAATCACCTCTCGCAGTTGCCATCACAACTGTCAACCAATCGAACTACTGCACTTCACATATGGAATCCTTACAAGTTGTCAATTGTTCAGCAGCATGGACAAAGTACTTGTGGTTCTTAAGTATTTGGAAGGCAATCCTTTGCCATTGAAGATGTGGGATACCATGTGGTGGTTGATCCATGGCAAGCTGAACATTAGTGATACAATTGGATAGGCTGAAGCTGCCTAGCATAACTAATGATGCTACTTCTGCCCGCCCTCTCCCTCATGATCATGCCTCCTACTGCTTGCATCATTCATCAGAATTCAAGCTCACTCAGGCAAGTAGAGCACGCACTGTAGTGGGGTTGACTGGCTTGCCAGTTTTAGTTTTCTTAGCCCTCCCAGATCAAAGACAGGGCAAGGGTGGGGGTCAGAATATTGATTATTCTATGGTGCTGTTTGGGCATGTGAGGATTCTTGGGCTTGCATGGGGGAAGCTTTGCAGTGCAAAGATGGCATCAGCTCCTGGCAGTGTGTCAGGATCTGTCAATATGGCATCCCTTTTTACGTTTACTTGCGCGCATGCACAAGGAACGTTTTGGGAGAGTAGCACACTTTGGAGGTGTGCCTCTCCCTTTCAATCCAGTGCTCTGTTGAGCAGGCATGGCGGTCCTGCACCAATGGGTGCAGGAGCTCTGTATGACAACAGTGGTCTTCTGCTTCGAAGCAAACCACCACTGCCATACTGAGCACTGCATCATGCTGTCCCCCCCTCGCATCACGCGGTCCCCCCAAAGCTTTGGTGCCATGCTGGGAGCCTACCCCAGTGTGGAAAATGTTGTTTGCTGATGGGGGTGTCCAATCCCCGTTAGCTCCTCAGCCCCAGCCATCTTCTGCCACTGGGAGCCCAACCCAGCGTGGCAGCGTCCGTCGTCGTTTTTAAAACCTGTAAAATAAAAATGGTTGCAGGCGCATCTCCCAGCCCCACGTAGTTTGCGAAGCGGGTTGAACAATCCATCGGCTCCTAACCCTCAGCCATCTTCTGCCACGTGAGCCCAACCCAGTGTGGCAAACATCCACGCCATCGCTTTTTAAAAAACCTGCTAAAATAAAAGCGGTAGCACGGTGCATCTCCCAGCCCCTCCCACAACCCACACCCACCCACTGCACACCTAGCCTCCCCACACCCCCCCCTTATCCCATACTTACCTCTGGACTCCAGCACGATGATCGTCAGTGGACTGGGAACACGTCTGCACTCTTCAAAGGCGACTGCAAACTGAGGCAATGCCGGTAAGCTGTATAATGGGCTAGATAGGGGGGTTTCAACTTTATTGCATATCTCAGACATATTTGGGAATTTTTGCACCAAATTTTCAACATGGGGTTTTTGGGACCCCTTCTCATGAATGATGTCACTATCATGACGTTATTCAGGCCCAAAGGGTGATTTCACAGTCACTGCGTGAAATCACCCTTCAGGCTGGACTAGTGCAATGAAAGTGACATCATTCATGAGAAGGGGTCCCAAAAACCCCATGTTGAAAATTTGGTGCAAAAATTCCAAAAAATGACTGTTTTATGAGCGTGCATTGTGCAGTTCCTATGCACACTCGTAGGTTTGCGAATTTTCAATATTTCTACTCCAGATTTTCAACATTGCCGTTTTATCACACCTTCTTACGAGTAGTACAGCTGTCATTTTTCACATCTCACCCAAAACTAGTTTCCGGCCATGTAGCGCATAATGGCGCAGTCAGTGTGCAAAATCAATGTATGGGACACATTAAGAAAATCACAGTGACACTGTTCATGAGCAGAGGTCTTAAAATGGCTATGCTGAAAATTTGGTGAAAAAATTCCTAAAAATAACTGTTTTACAAGTGTGCGTTGCGCAGTTCCTACGCATGCTCATAAGTTTGTGAATTTCAATATTTTCACTCCAGATTTTCAACATTGCCATTTTACCACACCTCCTTATGAGCAGTATAGCTGTAATTTTTCACATCCTGCCCAAAATGTGTTTCCGCCCATATAGTGCACAATGGCACAGTCAGTGTGCGAAATCAATGTATGGGACACAGTAAGAAAATCACAGTGACACTGTTCATTAGCAGAGGTTTTAAAATGGCAATGTTGAAAATTTGGTGAAAAAATTCCTTAAAATGACTGTTTTATGAGAGTGCGTTGCGCAGTTCCTACGCACGCTCATAGGTTTGTGAATTTTCAATATTTCTACTCCAGATTTTCAACATTGCCATTTTACCACACCTTCTCATGAACAGTACAGCTGTCATTTTTCACATCCTGCCCAAAACGTGTTTCCACCCATGTAGCACACAATGGCGCAGTTGGTGCGCGAAATCAATGTATGGGACACATTAAGAAAATCACAGTGACACTGATCATGAGCAGATGTCTTAAAATGGCTGTTTGGAAAATTTGGTGAAAAAATTCCTAAAAATGACTGTTTTACGAGAGTGCGTTGCGCAGTTCCTACGCACGCTCATAAGTTTGCAAATTTTCAATATTTTCACTCCACATTTTCAACATTGCCATTTTACCACACCTCCTTATGAGCACTACAGCTGTCATTTTTCATATCTTGCCCAAAACATGTTTCCACCCATGTAGCACACAATGCCACAGTCGCTGTGTGACCTCAGTGTATGGGACACATTAAGAAAATCACAGTGTCACTGTTCATGAGCAGAGATCTTAAAATGGCTATGTTGAAAATCTGGTGAACAAATTCCTAAAAATAACTGTTTTACGAGCTTGCGTTGTGGAGTTCCTACGCACGCTCGTAAGTTTGTGAATTTTCAATATTTTCACTCCAGATTTTCAACATTGTCATTTTACCACACCTCCTTATGAGCAGTACAGCTGTCATTTTTCACATCCTGCCCAAAACGTGTTTCCACCCATGTAGTGCACAATGGCACAGTCAGTGTGCAAAATCAATGTATGGCACACAGTAAGAGAATCACAGTGACACTGAATGCCAATGTTGACAATTTGGTGAAAAAATTCCTAACAATGACTGTTTTATGAGCGTGCATTGCACAGTTCCCACGCACACTCCTAGGTTTGCGAATTTTCAATATTTCCACTCCAGATTTTTAACATTGCCATTTTACCACACTTCCTTATGAGCAGTACAGCTGTCATTTTTCACATCCTGCCCAAAACGTGTTTCCGCCTATGTAGCGCACAATGGGGGTAACAAAAAGGTCATGCTTGACAATTTATTGTGCAAATACCAGCAATCGCACAGGGCATTAGGGTAAAGTACCATGCATGCCAAACACCACTGCAAATACCTGCAAGTGAATGTTCAGCATTGACAAATGCTTGTTAGATCTGGGTCTTGGGATAAAGGAGAAGTGTGAGTCCTTGAAACCTCTAAATGGGGAGGATATGTATCCTAGAGACTACTTCTGACTGTCTAGGGAGAGGGAAAAGTTTTTTTTTTATGTGAAGCACTTTTCTGAGTATGAATAGCGCATGAATAGTGGGCTATTTAGAATTCACATCTGAATATTTGGAAATCCCTGAATTCGTGGTATACAGGAAGTAGTATTCATTCAGTGCACATCTCTACTGAAAACGTTCCCATGATCTGCCTTACTTGACTCTTTTACACTGTTAAGAACTGAAACCATCTCTTAACCTTCCTTATTCAGGGAACATTTCCATTGACAGTGAATCTGTCTACTTCCTTAATTGTTAATTGTTAAAAGCTAATTGTTTAAGTTGACTGTGTTCTCACTACAGTTTGCTTTGTTTATATTTATTTATTTATTAAGAACTAGGATGAAACAGCTTTGAACTGGGAGCTCATTTACAAAGGTTCTGCATCACTCGGAGGGAACACAGTATTACAAAGGATTAAAACAGTGGTTTATACAAGCAGGTTTGTACATACAAGATAAAACAAAAGAGGGCAGGATACCCTTGGTTAGCATACATAGTAAGTTAGCGGACAGAGTAATTGGAGGTAGGGGAAAAGATAGCAGAGAGAATAGTTACTGAAGAGAACAGTTGGAAGTAGGGAAAAGGAGGTTAGAGAAGGACTACAATGGTAGTCGGTGGGGGTAGGTGGTGAGGTGAGAAAGAGAGTTGCGGCAGTCATGGACATTGTCAAGGGAGAGGGTGTGAGGAGAGTGAGGGGGGTGGTTGGAGGTGGCGAGTGGCCAAGCGAGAGCAGTGAGCCACTAGATGGCAGGGTAGTAGGGGGATGGAGGGAGTGTAGGGGATGGTAGAGGTGGCAAGGGACCATGTCATGTACTGTAGTTGTATGTTTCCATTCTTATGCTCTCTGATGCTCTTCAAATAGACATCAAATGTCACTAAAAGTAGAAAGACATCACCCTTACCCAAAGTTGTTGGTGTCACTCTCCAGGAGACAGTTTGTTCTTCGTTTGCACACAGGCAGAAGGTGTAATTACAACTGGCACAGGAAACAGCGATAAAGTCATTTGACTCTGCTAGGCTAACTTGGACCTGCAAGGAAGCAAGAACAGGTTCTTTATAGGGAACAACTGGGCAGCATTTGTAAGCTTCATATAATTAAGAAATCTTTTGGCAACCCCCTAGTGTTCTGGCTTTGCTTGTATCCTCTTGTGTGCACATCTTTGTCTGATAATGTATCTGTAATAATAGTTCAGTTACACTTTAATTTACTTGATGGGAGGCAGTATAGCACAGTGGTTTAAGGCTCTGAGTTGCAAATCTGATCCTTTACCTATCAGGTCCATCTTGTAAATGAGCTTTGCTCAATGATGTCCACCTGAATAAATAAAGATTTTGATTGATTGATTGATTGATTGAAATCTGGAAGCTTGGGTTTGAATCCCACAGCCCCCACTGACATACTGTGTGACCCTGGGCAAGTCACTTAACTTCCCTGTGCTCCCAGGTTGCACCTGTAAACAAGCTTTCAGCTTAGTGTGCCACTCCTGGTTAAACAATTGGAAAAAAAGTGCCAGTTAACTATAGTATAGTTACAGTGTAACTATGCAGTAACTATATTGCAGCTTAATCTGGTTCAAGGACAGTTGGCATTCATCTGTATCCCCCTCCCCCGGGTTGTGCCTGAAAATAGGCAGGATTTGTCTAGTGCACTTACCTGGTCAACAAAAACTAAATAAAAACTAAAAAATAAATAAATAAAATAAGCATTCAACTACAGTACAATGTAATTATCCTACTACCAGTATTCATTTCACATACAGACTTAGGCAGTCCCCCACTTGGCATGCTCAGTCATTGGCAACACTCTTTGAGCTGGACTTGTCCAACCACCCAATCATGGTCCTCTGGCTCTGCCCCAACAAAGACTTACTCCAAACAGTCCTGAGGAGGTAGGGAAAGGCAAGACCAAGGTATTAGGCATACAGAAACTGGAGGACTGAGGAAGCAAAAGCAGCAACCTGGGGACTGCAGGACAATGTAATAGACCAGGTAGCAGCCCTACAGATCTATGCAAGGGAGATGCATCAGGCAGCAGCAACAGATGCTGCAGTATATCAGCAGGGATTGACAAATCCCATAGCCCAACGTCCCGGGCTACCAGTTTCTGCCATCGGACAATCACTTTCACTGAATCGGGTTGTCTGTGGACAACCAAATTAGTACTGAGCCAGGTCCTGTTTTTTTTTTCCCCTAATTTCTGCTACTTAGTGTTGAGGCCACTAGAGGTCCTTGGTCTGCTTTCTGAGCGAGTCAGAGTGCCCATCGTCACTTGATCGCAACTCCAGCGAATCATCCACATGTAGCAGGGAGAACCGGCACTGCGAAGGATCCAAGAGTTGAAGCACAGAGCTGAAGGACTAACAGGTCGGTCAGTGTATGAATAGTGTGCTGTTGCTTAAGGTGACCTGGGGGACTTTGGGCAGGCTGAACAAACTAGACCGCTGGGTGAAGAAGCGTCATTTTAATTTGATAGAAAGGAGTGTGTGTTGGTTTTAGTGCAGGAGTGACATGACCATTGCCCTGATTTCTACACTTTACTGCAGGGCTAGTGGGTTGTACTAGTTTGTGGTAGCCTTTACTGAAATTCGTGGTGCTGAAAATAAAAAAAAGAACAATAGCCTATGTTTTGTTGGGACAGTCAGACAGACTGTCCAGAAATAATAGAAGACTGGCGGGGGAAGGGGAGAAATGGCTTGCGCTGCCAGTCACCGGGTCACAGACTCGGACTGTGTCTCTCTGTTGGTCTGGCACATGCAGGATCAACAACCCTGTCAGAACAATGGCAAGTCTGAAAAAACAAACAGCAATAGCAGCACAGCTACCGACTGCAGTCACAAAATCAGAGGACCCCAAGTCAGAGACACCTTTCAGATGGAAAGAAAAACTGGAGCGGCTGAAAAAAAGGGATAATATACTGAAGGAAGAAATCAGGGAATATTGATTTGAATACACTGAACAGCAGAGCCTAGAGCAGTAAATAAAACAATAGAAGAGTGCACAGTCAAACTATAGTGTGATTTACTGCAATATTCATATAGTGCTTCAGAAAGGGGGATTTGTGTTGTGTGGGGCAGTTGGGCACTTTGTACAGGGGCAGTTGTTGGGGTTAGAGTCGAGAGGACTCAAGGGGAGAGGATATAAATGCTGACCACATGGGTGTGTGGGACCTGACTGGCAGACTTGCTTTTCACTTTGGAGTTTTGGAAAATATATTGAGATAAAAACATTAAGGGTAAGGGAATACTAAATACAGAATAGCCGAGTGAGTCCCAAAATTTTCATTGAAATGTATTGGACTACCACTCGGAACTCGGTGACTACCATTTTTGACAAGGCCAATTGTTCGGGACTAGCATGTCATTTTGAAATTTGTCAATCCCTGTATATCAGGTACCCCCACGTCTTGAGATATCTCCTTACCAACCACCTGGAAACAGCAACAGGCTGTACTCTACCTGCTGATTGTCCATTTGACTGACTGCCTCCCCAGAGCAGCATCTAGCATGTAAAGTACAAGCTCAGCATCCTAAGTATGCTAGTACAGAACAGGCAAGCAAGCCTGGTGGTGCTTGAGGGTTGAGGCATTGGATGCCACACCTCGGGCCACGCTGGTACCTCAGTTTCAGAATGGACTCGGGCCACCAGGGATCGGCAGGAGATGGAATAGTCTAAGCATCTAGAGGACTGCTCTCCCTTCCTGGGGAGGGATCTGGGACCAGCGCCACTCCTCAGTGGATCCTGATGGAGACCAGGGGCACTGCTAGGAACTTGCAGTGCATGATGAGGGAGCAGAGTGGTGGCAGACATACACATGCATAGTCCCCTTATACAAAAGTGGGAACAAAGAGGAAGCAGGGAACTACAGACCAGTCAGCCTCACCTCAATAGTGGGGAAGATCATGGAAGCACTACTGAAGGAGAGATTGGTGGAACATCTGGTTGTCAATGGACTACAGGACCCAAGGCAGCATGGTTTCACCAGGGGGAGGTCATGTCAGACTAACCTCATTTAATTTTTTGACTGGGTGACTAGGGAGGTGGATCAGGGGAGGGCAGTGGACATGGCCTATCTGGACTTCAGCAAGGCCTTTGACACTGTGCCACATAGAAGACTACCACACAAACTGAGGAATATGGGTGTGGGCAGGACAGCAGTGTGGTGGGTAGGTAACTGGCTAGGTGGCAGGACACAGAGGGTGGTGGTAAATGGCTGTCACTCCACAGAGGGAAGGGTGACCAGTGGGGTACCACAGGGATCAGTGCTGGGACCGGTCCTATTCAACATCTTCAACAGTGACATTGCACAGGACCTAGAAGGCAGAATTTCATTGTTCGCTGATGACACAAAGCTCTGTAACAGAGTAGACACACCAGAGGGTGTAGACAGAATGAGAAGAGACCTGCAGAAACTTGAAGAATGGTCAGGGGGTTGGCAGTTGAAATTCAATGCAAAGAAGTGCAAGATAATGCATATGGGGCACAAAAACCCTGGCACAATATGTCAGTTGGGGGGGTGAGAATATAGCATGCACCAAACAGGAAAGGGCTCTTGGGGTTATCATCTCTGATGACATCAAGGTAGGGAAACAGTGTGACAAGGCAGCAGGTAAAGCAAATAGGATGCTGGGATGTATAGGCAGGGGCATCACCAGCAGGAAAAGGAGGTCATAATTCGGCTATACAGACACTAGTGAGGCCCACCTGGAGTACAGTGTACAGTTCTGGAGACCATACCTATGTAAGGACATGGACAGGGTAGAGAAGATTCAGAGGAGGGCAACAAAGATGGTGCATGGATTGCATCACAAGTCCTATGAAAACAGGTTGAAGGAACTGAACATGTACTCCCTGGAGGAGAGGAGGGAGAGAGGGGGTATGATAGACACATACAAGTATCTCACATGGAGGAACAGGGTGCAGGAATACACTATTTTTAAGTGAAAAAGATGTACCAGGAGTAGAGGGCATGGGATGAAGTTGGAGGGAGGACGATTCAGAGGAAACATGAGGAAGAATTTCTTCACAGAACAGGTGGTGGACAAGTGGAACACCCTGCCAGAGGAAGTGGTGGGGGCTGAAACAATCACAGGATTTAAGAATGCATGGGATAGACATAAAGGAATTCTGTAGGTCAGGGGAAAGGGGCAACAGACTTCTAGGAAAACATAAACTGAACTTACAAGCTCAAATGGGCAGACTGGGTGGGCCATGGGCTCTTATCTGCCGACACTGTCTATGTATCTATGTATCTATGCAGTGCCTGGATGTCATAGCACATTTAGACTCCAAGGGGGAAACTGCCATGAAGGTCCTGTCAAACTAATATCCTAGATTTCTTAGACTGGTTAACCAGAGTGGTGGACCAAGGGGGAGCAGTTGATGTCGCCTACCTTGACTTCAGCAAATCTTTTGACACTGTTCCACATAGAAGATTGATAAACAAGCTGGGTAAGCTTGGGGTGGGTCAGAAGTTGGTTGACTTAGTGGCAAACTGGCTGACAGGCAGAAAACAGAGAGTGGTGGTAAATGGTATGCAGTCAGAAGAGATGCAATTCACAAGTGGGGTACCTCAGGGATCAGTCCTGGGGCCAGTCCTCTTCAATATCTTCTTCAGTGCCATTGCAGATGGACTAGAGGGTAAGGTTTGTCTGTTTGCAGATGACACCAAGATCTGCAACAGAGTAGATGATCCAGATGGGATGGGCAAAATGAGAAGAGATCTGGATAAACTAGCAAAATGGTTGGAAGAGTGGCAACTGGGATTTAATGCAAAGAAGTGCAAGATCATGCACATAGGGAAGAGAAACCATGAAGCCACCTATAGGCTGGGAGGGTAGTTTCTGGCAGTCACTAAGGAAGAAAGAGACTTAGGCATCACCATCACTGATGACTTGAAACCATCCAAGCATACCTCTAAAGCAGTAGGTAAGGCTAGGGGGATGTTGAGTTAATAATCCCTCTTTACAAGACACTGGTTAGGCCCCATCTGGAGTACTGAGTGCGGTGCTGGAGGCCACACCTTTACAAGGACATTAACCAAATTGAGGCAGTCCAGAGAAAGGCAACCAAAATGGTGCAGGGACTGCATCAGAAAACATATGAGAACAGATTAACGGAGTTCAACATATATACCCTAGAGCAAAGTAAGGAGGGAGAGAGGTGATATGATTGACACATTCAAATACCTTAAGGACGTTAACAAGGTGAAAGAGTCTAACATGTTTCAATATAAGAAAAATAGCAGGACAAGAGGACACAGCACGAAATTAGAGGGAGGCCGATAAAGGGGTAATGTGAGGAAGTTCTTTTTCACAGAAACAGAAAGGGTGGTGGATGCATGGAGCAGACTACCTCAGGAAGTGGTGGCTATAAATACAGTGCAGGGCTTCAAACAGGCATGGGATAGGCATAAGGGAGCAATACAGATGAGTATGAATAGATAGGCCATTGACATCAAAGGACGATGGCACATTTATAAGGTAGAAAAATAAATGAGCAGACTGGATGGGCCTTGCGGTCCTTATCTACTGTCAACTTCTATGTTTCTATGAAAATCCTTCAGTGGATGAGGGAGGAAACTGAGGCTATAGGGACACTGCCCTTATCCCCAACCTTGGATCATTGCTTCTTTGGATCAGCAAGTTGTCCACCCAGAACCGACCCTCAAATTTCAGAAAGGCCACCACATAGGTGGGGCAGGCCTCCCCCCCCCATGGAGTGATCCAGGGGGTTGGAAGGTCCTGAAGAGGGTACGGAAGTGAGAAGGGGTCTCAGGCGGGGAGTAGAGGCAATGATCGAGCGAGCACTTCCCAGAGTTGTCCTGACCCATCGAGCACAGAAACAGAATCTACAAAAAAACAACAGCTATAGAACAGGCAGTCTCAGAGTCTGTTTCAAATGGAATTCAGAAACAACTTTAGGTAGGAATTTCACATAAGGGGATGCTATGTACATAAAATTTATGCCTATATGTCACAGATCCACAATGCATAGGCAATTATGCATTAGGAAGCCACACATTAGGGGTCCTTAGGACCCTGATGGCATTCACAAAAGGATTGCGCACCCCTTTCTGCTCTTGATCCCTAGGCAGTTCACACTGCTACTCATGTGGATGATTTGGAGGAGTGTACAGGGGTGTTTCCACACTCTGTGCAATTCCTAGAGGGATGGAATTCTGCTGAGGGAGGTGCAGGATATAACTGCACGTGCGCTACCATATCTGTGGCATGCCTGTCATATAGTACATCCACCAGCTGCAGCAGGACCTAACCCCCCCCCACCATGATGCCTCAGGCTACCAGTAAGGTAGGGAGAGGTAGGGGGTAGGCATTCAGTCACTCGCTCACATGACAATGTTACATTTAGGGACGTCTGCTGCCCTAAAATCCCCTGCTCCACACTGTTGGACCAGAATGGGTATGACACTGGATGCCCAGCTGTTTCCATCAGTCAACCTATCACAAACCAGCACTCTGGGGATGGGGCTTCTGAGCGGCACCCAGTGGAAGCAGGCAATCAAGCAAACTGAGCCCCACTTGCCCATCCATGGTTGTAGCGCTATGGACAAGCAACGAACCTGAGGCAGTGCCACAACTGCCTTTAAACTGGCCTCATCAGGAAAGCTAAGGGTTGTAGTATTTGGCCTAGTAGTAGTACTGCTGGTACTAATTTTTCTGGCTGTGTTTGTCATAAAAGGAGCCACCACTCTGTTTGCACTGCTTAGCAGCTTGCTTTATAAATCCCTAAATACGAAACTTGGCTTAGACCCAGCACCACTGATAGAGAAGTAAACATACCCAACTATGCCTTGTTCAGAGCTGAAGGCATGCCAGAGGAGGAGGGGTAGCTATCTACGTTAAAGACAAATTTTCTGCCTCCTACTTATCCTCGGCATCTGTCACCAGCGAATTCGAATGCCTAATTCTCAAAGTGGAAATTACACAGACTACTGCACTCTGCATAATAGGATGCTACAGACCACCGTCTGCTGGCCTACAGTTTGTGTCATATCTAAGTGACAAGTTGGGACAGGGGCTGCCAGAAACTATTATTTTAGGAGACCTCAACTTTGACTGGCTCTCTAACACAGCTGCCCCCCTTGCATCCTTCTGTGATGAACATGGGCTGATGCAACTTATTACTGAACCAACACGCCAAGCGTGAAGAACCCCAGTAAAATACACTTTTGGATGTGCTAATGGTGAGCAAACCTCATCTCTTCTCCCACGCTGATGTCTTCTTCTCAGATGCCAGCGACCATTGTTTTATTGGGAGTAAGATCCACCAACAACCCAGCACCTATCAGCAAGTTCTCTATGAAGAGATCCAGGTGCAACTTCAATGAACATGCCTACCTAAGCAGAACTTAAGTACTCCCCTGAGTGTAGCAAGATTTCTACCTATAAGCCCGATTCGTCAAGCTTACAATATCTTCCACAACATTCTATCAAGGGTCCTTAATAAGTATGCTCCCTTATTAAAATTCGAACTAGGACCAAAACCTGTAAGCGGTTCACCCTCAGATCAAGTCCTTGCTTCTAGAAAGAGATAAGCTCTGGAAAAAAGCACGCAGACTGAACACTGCAGAGGATTGGAACTAGTTCAGGAGACTACGAAATTTATGTACCAAAACAATCAGAGAATCGAAGGCCACCTTCTTCAAATCCCTCTCGACTCTGCCACAAAGAGCCCAATCAAGCTCTGGAACACAATCAGTGATCTGCTAGGCCACTCCCCAGGAAATTCACTCCCGACCAAGATTACTTCTGGCAACTTGACTATAACCGAAAAGATGGATATACTTGACGCATTCAATAACCACTTTGCTACTGCAGGCATGGCATTTGATAACTCCCCTGCAAACATACTTCACTCCCAGACTGCCAGCCAATTGCCTGAAACTCCGATAGCTTCACCGCCTTTCTCACTTCAACCTGCCACACTGAAAGAGGTAGAGGACCTCTTGCTTCAGTTGGATACTAGAAAAAGTGCTGGGGCCGACTCCCTTGACCCTTACTTCCTAAAAATTGCCTACCGCGTACTAGCAATACCTGTCACCCACCTTTTAACTTATCCCTGTCTCAGGGCACCTTACCACCTATATGGAAGACAGCACATGTCATACCACTGTTCAAATCAGGTGACCGTGGCGATCTCAATAACTACAGGCCAATTTTCCTCCTTCCGGTCCTGTCCAAGCTCCTAGAGAAAATTGTAAATGCACAGCTGAGGACTCACCTTGAGTCTAGGGAACTGCTAAATCCTATGCAGTCTGGATTCAGAGCTAAACATAGCATTATCTCAGCCCTCGCCAAAGTTACTAATGACTGGCAGCGTAATCTTGAGAGCAAAAACTTTATTTGTGCTGTTTTCCTTGATCTAAGCAAGGCTTTCGACACCGTCGACCATAGTCTGCTCCTCTCCGCTCTTCAAACCATAGGTGTGGACCCCTCCTCTCTGCGTTGGTTCACTGACTATCTTACAGGGCGCCTTCAACAAGTTAAAGCCGAAAGAGGCCTGTCCCCCTTAAAAACTCTGCAAAGAGGGGTACCTCAAGGTTCTATATTAGGGCCCTTACTTTTTGCAATCTACATTAATAACATCGACTACTGTATAAAAGAAGCCAACATCCATCTGTTTGCAGATGATACAGTTCTCACGTGAGTCGCCCAACACCTGAAGCTGCCTGCAATGACCTACAGTCAGAATTCAACCTTTTCAAAGCCAACTCCTCCACAAAAAGCTACTCCTTAATGCCAAAAACTAAAGCGATGGTCCTCTCCTTTTATCGTACAGCTAACCCTGTGTCCAGTGGGACAGTTCCCCAAATTACCACAGTTCTAGGTGAAAACTAGAATTTGTTACAAAATTCAAGTATCTGGGAGTTTGGATAGACCAAAGACTCTCCTTCATTGAACATATCGAGGACTTGTCATAGACTTGACAAAGGCTTGGACTGTTTTTTAGAATCAGCTAATGTCTCACCAGAGATGCCAAGAAACAACTGGTCCAATCCATTTTCCTATCATTGGTTGATTACGCTGACTTCCTCTACAGCCAATGCCCCAACTATTACATGGCTAAACTGGACACACGCTACCATCGAGCACTGAGGTTTATAACGGGACTCCCCTTCGACACACATCACTGCACCCTATATGCGGCAGTGGGGTGGACATCACTAAAGTTCAGGTGCCACAGAAATGCCGTTCTCTGGACCTATAGAGCCATCTCTAATAAGCTGCCTTACTATATCTCCTGCTGTCTTCCCTAAGTATAATTGGGAAATCGGCGTTAAGAAGTTACTCAGCTATTTCACTTAAAGTACCCAAAGCAAAATCCCGCCTGCAGGGGCAGCCATAAGCTGTGCTACCTACCTTATGGAACGATCTACAAAACCCCTCAAATTAAGCACTCTAATCAGTATAAATGCTTTCAAGATGCATTATTTCCGTACAATCAGAGAAGTATGTAACTGCTTCACCCACTCAGACCCAGTACCGGTGTCTGCACTGGTATATAGCCACACCTAGACCCAATTTTAAGTACTGACCCCCCCAGCTTGCTCCTCACCAGCCTAATTGTTCTCTCTCTTATCCACCTGTCTTATCAACACTAGGCCCATCCATCCCCTTATTCTTCCTTTCCCAACCTCAGGATAGGAGCTCACTACCCTGGGTTGTGACATCCTACCATGCCCCGTACTTTATAGCATTCAATCCCGGGGCTCACACATACTCCTTTTCTCTATCCACCTTCTCTACATCCAGCTTTACCAACTCCTTTCTGTGCACCGTGCCCTCCTAGCCTTTCTCCCCCTACTTCCCTCCCTCTCTTCCCCCCTACCTTCACCTCTACCTGGTGTATATTTTTATTTTTATTTTTTTCTTCCGTTACTTCCTCCTGCAACCTTAGATAACCTGCTTTATCTTCCTATAGACACTTCTATGTATGTAAATACCTGTAATCTGTACAATATCTGTATAATTCTATGTACATATGAACTTCTTTTTCTTTCTTTCTGTAAAGAGTATTATCTGTATTGCCTTGTAAATACCTGTGTTGACCTGTATATACAATTGTTCATGCTCCACCCAGGTCCATCTTGCAAATGAGCTTCTGCTCAACGATGAACGCCTGGTTAAATAAAGACTTGATTGATTGATACTAATCTTAATATAATATTTATGATTTATCAGCAGATGTTATAATGAATGCTTTTGTTATGTATTGTAAGGTGCCCAGATTCCCTGGCATTGAGTGCCATATAAATATAATTGCCTTGCCTTGCCTAATCTGAGTTTCCGAGGAAATGAGACAAAGTGATTTTAGACTTTGATCTTGGTTAGGTACTCCTCAGCTTCCATTTAAAACCTGCTGCCGGATTTCTTGCATGGAGGGTGTGAAAGACACAGCCACACCCATGACAAATGGAAATAGTTGCTGAAATGAGATGAGTTCAGAACCACCTACAGCTGGTGTTTAGCCATGGAGAAGCTCACATCCTGGATAATCCCTTATATCCTGCTGGTGATTCTCTGACAGAAAGAGCAGGAGGTCAGAGAATTGCTCAAACAGCTTATGATTATATTGAGCCAGAGTTGCACAGCTGACCTGACTAATGTCCAGACATGCATACGCTCTGTGGGCAAAAATGCCCTCCTGCCTTTTAAGCTCCTTGTCCAGGGGGCCTTATGCAGCTCTTTCTGTGAAGTTCAATTACTTACAAGTAACAGCAGATATAGAGACTCTCCTTCATACAACCACACACATTAAACTGTGAGCCATTTGTGTCAGTGCCACTTGGAAACCTCTGCCTACTGAGGATGCCAATGAGGATGTACGTTGCTGGCCCCTGTATTTTTATTTCATTTAATACTTGTTGACAGAGTAAAGCCCTATGCGGATAATATGCCCAATTTCAAGGGTGAGCTGGAAACATAAAAATAAAAAAAAAAAAAACAACAGTGACAACGCAAAAAATATATACATCCTGAATAACATTTACGTGAAGACTTTTAAGCACAATGATTTTTCAATACTAATTTTAAAGGCATGATCAAATTGGGCTGTCCCAGTGGTACAGAAGGTTGAACCACTAGATACCTTACTTTGTGCTATGCCAGTGACCTGGGTTTGGGAATGACCTTGGATTGTCGGGATGCCGGTGTGGGAGGGGAGGATAGAGCAGGAAGGAGCATGCTGGCGGTCAACTCACATCTCCTAACAGTGGTAAGGGTGGGTTGGCACCCCACCGTAGTTCTGCTCCCACTGGGTGGAAGTCTGATGAGTAGCATAGGCAGAGAGGGGGCAGCAAAGGTATCAGAGGTGGAAGGGGGTGAGCTGATGCCACAGGGTGCAAAGCATGCCTCCACATGATTGCACGGCCATGTGCTGGGACCTACGGGGGTAAAAATAAGTATGTGTCCTCCTCACCAGTTGGCTTGAGGGGGTGTTGGGGACCAAAAAGCTTGATTAAAAAAAAGCCATGATCAAATTTAATACGGTGAAATAAAGTTGGTCATACGTTCCATTCTGTTAGGACATGGAGAATGAAAATGTTTGTGCTTGATTTGTCTTTGTAAAGCAGATTTTTAACACAGATATTTTTTTTTTAGTTAAAATTCGGTGACTGAGATAGGCATACTGAGTCAGGGCTCATTTCCCGGTGCGACAGGGGGGAGGGAATACAACAGGGAGTGAAGCAGCAATAGTAAAGTGATAATCAGTTCATGGACGTGTACAAAAAAAAAATCACAGTACACGTTATGAACTTCAGAAAAAGGCAAAAACCATCTGAAATGTGTACATGTACATACATTATGGAGTAGCCAGGAAGAGAGTTAAAGGGCCATATTGCCAATGTCCCAGTTCCCAGAGTTGCACAAACATCAGTATTGCACTTCAATTTAAAGCAAAAGCTCTCTGTTTTATCATATTTTTACTTACAATGCCCCAAATACCCCCATTTAATTAGAAAATCGATATAATAAAGCTAAACAGTTTCAGAGCTTAGAAGTTGGTAAGGTATTGAACAGAAGGGGGGACCAACGTTGAAATTTCCACATATTCTGGTGAACCACTCCAACTCCACGGGAGCCTATTTTAAATGTGGATGTGGACCAGAAAAAGAGGGCATGCAGTGATGCTGGAAGGGGGGAAGTTTAGGAGGGGTTGGGGTGCCATTTGGGGGGGCAGTCGCCCTTCCCTCGCATTGCAGGCCATTGTTTTTTTTTTGTTTGTTTTTCAGCACCTGGATCCACCACACAGCCCCTCTGACCAGTTGTTGCCCCTCCTGCTGAGAACCAAAATGGCCCCCCTGGAAGGGATGTGAGGAAACACTACTTCATTGGATAAATGGTAGACACTTGAAACATCCTATCGCCCAAGATAGCAAGAGTGAAAACAGTGGAGAGGCTTCAAGCATACATGGGATAGGCATAGGGGAATATTGCTAAATAAGCAGAGAGGGGGAGGGTCACAAGAGACCAGTTAGGGCCTGCAGAGAAAGTATAGGCAAGGAACAACTGGGCAGACTGGGTAGGACAAGTGGTCCTCGTCTGCTGACAAATTCTGTGTTTCTATGTAACTGAGTAAGCAAAAATGGGTAGAACAGGTAAAACAGGAGATGGGGATGGACAGGATATGGGTTGCAATGTGGAGACAGGAGGAAGAAGTCTACCCGTGGTTGCATTCTTTAGTGAAGTGTGTCAGTAAGAAAGGTTTATAAGAATGGTGGGAGAATGACAGATGGATGGGGAGAGGGCTGTTCCAAAATATAGAAAGTCAGACAGAGAAAGCAGACTGTCCAGCTACAGGTTTAGCATGAGGGATATGAAAGGAACAGACAGCAGATGAATGAAGGGGGTAGGAAGAGGGATATTAGACCTAAAGAGAGAGGAGAGGTAAGTGAGAAAAGTGGCAAACCAGTATTTGTCCATGAAGGAGGAACAGTGTGTGAGATGCTGGGTTTCAACAGTGGAGACAGAGAGATTAGCACATAGGGAGGAGTGATGGATAAGAGATGAAGCATGCTAAGAGCAAACTGGTAGAAGAAATGAAAAAGCCTGGCAAGTGTAAACTTTAAAGCAGCACTGTAGACTGCATCTGTGTAGTCAAACACAGGCTGCATCTTCTTAAGGATGATCTAATAGTGGACTGTGAAAGGAAGGTATGATTTGTTTCTATAAAGCACACCAAGTTTAGGGTAAGTTTCTTGTGCATGGCATCAATATGGGTGGAAAAGCTGAGATTCTGATCCAGTCACACCCTGACTACTTGTAAGTGGTTACCTGACTGTTCCAGCAGCTTGCCATATAGCGTTGAGAAGCCAGGTGAATGTCTGAGCCTTGCTAATCTCTGTCTAGTGCCAAATGCAATGAGAATGTTTTTTGGCATTTAGTGAGATCTGGTTTTCAGTGAACCAGTGCTGTACATTGTCCAAATCACGCTGGAGTAAGGACTCAAGCTCAGATCAGATTCTGTAGTGGGTTTGGTAGCATCAGAAATTTGCTGAGGAAGTAGTCAGTTCTTAAAAGAAAGGGGAAGAGGACATTTAAAATATCTATGAAAAGAAACAAGAATATGAATGCCCAGTGGCAAGGAAAATTGCATTTGAAATGGCCTGTACCTTGGGTCTTTGTGGGTAGTGCTGTGCAGTTCTTTGTCAGCAATCTGCATTCAAAAGTGAGCACAGGAAGCCTGTCAGGTGATCCCAAAAGCTGGGTAGGTTCTGCCATGTGCCAACACTCCCCCAACAGGGAGGGATGGTGATGAGTCCTGCTCCTCCAGCAGTAACCCATGTGGTGGGCCAGGGAGATTGCATCTCCCACAGATCAATGCTAGAAGATGCAAGACCACCTCAAAGCTTCACCTGACCTGGGGTGTGGTGGAGACTGGGGTCAGAAAATAGAAATATCCACAGCAAGCTGACAGATGATTTCCCACTCATTGCAGCCTCCCTGCAACCAACAGGGTCCTAGAGGATATCTGGAATGTGCTCCGGTGGTGACGAGGAGAGCCATCCCACCTCTGATCCCGGCATGAGTGGGTATATCCATTGGGGACCTGCCCCCAGGTAAGTCCCAAATGTGGTGGGTGATGAAGGTCGATAGCTGGGGAGGAAGGAGGGTGACTGCGTGGGAGGGGAAAAAGTAATATGGAAAAAGGAAACAAGAATATTGAAATAGCACTGACTTTCAAAGGAAAAACATCCAACCATAGAATAAAGTAAACAATGATGTGTCAGCCATGGACAAGAAACAACAAATCTGCATACATTATTATAAAACGTTCTCCTTCTGTTAAGAGAGGCATCCTTGGCAGAGGCATACATTGGCAACCTGTAATCAGTAACTGACAGTAACAAAGACTGTGTCAGAGTTTTGGGGAAATTTGTTGATAACAAGCTTTAATCCTGTATAGTTGTCCAAGAGAAATATGTACAGTTTCAATTAGCATGTCAATATGATTTTTATAATTTAGTAAAAAAATGTTGTAAGTGCCGTATTGGTCCTTTTAGAGAACAGATCCAAAAACAAATGATTTGATACCTTTTATTAGATCAACATGGATGTTACAGAAAAGAACAAACTGCTTTAGCTTTCGAACCAACTGGGTCCTTCTTCAGAAGCTTTGTGGCAGTTTTTTCAAATATCCCATACTATTAACACCAGATTATATAGAAAAAGCAGAAATAATTCTCATTGGTTTAACATATACATTTAAAACATAATAGGAGATTACGTCAGAGAAGCTAATTAACACCAGTATGCCTTTAACTGAGGAGCCTCAGAAGGGCAAAGGTTATCAAGAATTCTCTACAGCCAGAGAGTTCTTGTCACATAAATTTTAAAATGTCTCAGTATGCCAAGAAAACATTCTAGTGATTAAAAAAAAAAAAAAAAACAACAACCTTGGAGAGCATTCTCTCTAATACATGTAAGATGAGCTTACAACTTACATTCCAATTGTCCTGGTATACTAAAGGACAGCTAACGAGAGACAAAATCCTGAAATTAGGTATAACTGCAAGTTGAAATCAAACCTCAAATTAACCTACACATATAAACATGATGCATGAAAGTATCACTTGTAAGTGTAAGTGGCAAAAGAAAAAAAAAATTGTGGGATGTTTGAAAAAACTGCCACAAAGCTTCTGAAGAAGGACCTGGTTGGTTCGAAAGCTAAAGCACTTTGTTCTTTTCTGTAACATCCATGTTGGTCCAATAAAAGGTATCAAATCATTTGTTTCTGGATCTATAATTTAGTAAGTTATCCAGGTAAAAACCTACAGTAAATATTTGAATTGTTCAACTTCTTCAAGATCACTACAGGATTTATCTTTGATAGAGATTGAATGAGTCAAAGCAGTGGCAGTTCATGCTCTGGCTCCAAAGAACATAAGACTGGTTTCAGCAACATTTAACAGTAAACCATTATCAGTTAGCCAGTCTTATGCTAAATCAAAGCTCCTTTGCAAAGTGGAAAGCAAATACCTAAAGTCCAAAGTATTCTTAAACAGAACAGTATCATCCATATAAAGAAGAAGAAGAAGCCTAAAGCCAAATACAAGTGTGGATAAAGCATACAAATACTGAGTAAAACAGGGCCCAACACAAAACCCTGTAGCATACCAATTTCATTTGAAGCCAGTGAGGAAGTAACTTCATTTACCAAGACTTCTTGAAACCTCTTGTTCAAATTATTTTGGAACCATAAAAAAACAGTATATTTAGCTAGTCTTATGCTCCCAAGTTTAGTCAGCAGGCAACCATGGTTAACCAGATCAGAGGCCTTAGACAGGTCTAAAAATAATGCCCAAGCCTTCTACCCACTGACCAAAGCCCCATGAATAGAGTCAGTCAACTAAGCCAAGGACATGTTTGTACTGTTTTCACTCCTAAACCCATGCTGGTAGGGAGAAAGTATGTTATTACAAATTAAACATGCTTATAATTGGTCAAGTGCAATCCTCTCCAGGACCCTGGACAATTGGGAGAGAAGAGAATTAGGCCGACAAATCTTAACAGAGATTCTATCTCCAGATTTGAAGACTGGAACCAGTTGCCTGCTTCAACAAATCAGGGACAATGCCACTGCTCAAAGAAAAATTAAATAAAATGTTTAAAGGAAAAGCTATAGGGCTCAGTTCTCAAAGGTGTTTGGAATGGTGCAAGCCCCAGGTTGATGAACAGATGGCGCATGGCACTTCCATCATTCCCTGGCTAGCAATCAGGATTCTCGATCCTGTGTGCCATATGCTGTGAGTTAGACCAGCTGTTTGCTGGTCTAACCCTGCATCAGTCATGGAACCTTTTTACAAGGTTTGTGCCACTTATCTGACCCAAGCCATAGTAAAGAGGGGGTTATGTGTTGTAAATGTGTGTGACTGTTAAGAACTGGATGCAGGGGTCACGTGATGGCAGTTTGAGAAGAAGCAGCTTTTCCCCATACCTCCACTTCCCTTATACAGACATTACACTTTTAAACTACTAATCTAAGCTGAGTCACTGATTTTGTGAAGATGAATATCTACATAATACACTAGAGGAGCTGCATACTCACTTTAATATGGAAGTTTATATGAAAAAGGCTCCTCCAAGACACTCGCCGCCTGATACTCCGGAGAAGGACAAGGCTGCTAAGCATGCCAAACAGCAGGCCTCCATTTCCCCAAAAGTCTCCTCTGCTCCAACAGCTCTCTCGGAACAGAGATTTTTGGAAATTATGCAGCTGTTACAAGCTGCCGTTGCCATGATAACTGATGATCTGCAACTAATTAAATCCCCAGTGGCAAAGCTAACAACACAAGTCGGGGACTCTGAAGCAAGAATTATCTCTTCATAAAAGAAACAAGAGAAGTCCGGCCAGGCGAATTCAAACATGTCACACAGGCTTAAAAAATTGGAGGACAAATTAAAGGATTTAGAGGGGTGCAGTAGGCTCAATAACCTCCTTGTAATTGGCATTCCAGAGCGGGAAGAAGGCAGCTCACTGATTTCATTTTTGCAGAAATTATGCGAGAAAATAGTGGGGCCCCCACCTAATGGAGGGAACTATATCAATGAGAGGGCTCACCGTGCGGTGCGCCCCATGCCACCTTCAAGTTCGCCCCCTAGACCACTCATCTTCAAATTATTAAACTTTCTTGATAAGCAGCATATTTTAGCTAAAGTAAGAGAGATTCAGGAGGTGTTCTGGGAGGGTCGGAAGATCCGCATCACGGAATATCTACCACATTCCATGCGAGTGAGGCACAGGAGGTACTGTCTGCAAGTTGGTGGCAGCTGGTAAGCCTTTTCAGGTTAAATACCCAGTGATTCTGCTAGTTAAGCACAATGATCAATGGCTTTCTTTTGACACTCCTGACTGGGCAGTGCAAGAATTAAAACTTTTGTTCCCCGACCTGTACAAGTAACGGAGAGGAGTTGGTTCTGGAATGGTGCGACATGAAGATTATGATCGGCTGTTTGGTGAGCATTCTGTCTATTTACAGTTTCTTTCCTTCATTGTAAATTTGGCTGGTGCAGCTTGACAAATCTGACTAATCTGGAATTGAACCCTAATCTTTGTGGTTCTAACATCTGGAAAGAGGACTGGACAGATGCCAGTTATTTTTTGCTGATTTCAGTGAGTTTCGTGGTACACAGTGAATGTGAACAATGCTTTTGTTCCCGGTACCTAATCTCTGTATTCCATATGTACTGGTCAATCGGGGCACCGCTTCATCAACAGATTTTTCAATTTGTCACCTGGTAGCTGACTCTGAATGCAGCAAATATTGAATTGTGCTGGATCGGGGGACATTCACTTCTCTTTAAGTGAGGGAAAGCACAGAAGGTAGATTGTTTCTCTGCAGCTGGAACACGGCAAAAACTCCCTTGATTTTCAAATTAATACAAGCCCTGAAATTTGGACAGTAATCTGGACTTGTTGCCTTTAGATCAAGGGACTAATGTTTGGTAATTTGGTTCTCCACCTAAATACTGTAAGCGTATTGGGGTTCATCCCCATAGTGTAATAGTTATGGTTGCCGGCTATTTCTGTGACTCTGAACTTGTTCTCTGGCTGGTTGCCTTAATGCAGCATGGATTATGATTTAATTAATGTGGATCGTTCCTTAGATGGAATGAGGATCTGGGAGCCTTCTTTGTCCATTAATTGTATTTCATTATTTCCTAAATGAAGGAATTTTTGTTTGTTTCTCCTCGCTACAGGGTACAGCTTAAATACAGAATAGGTGGAAAGTTTTAATTTGATGCTAGTGTGAACAATTGCAATGAGGTCCGGACAGTTAACTGGATTTGCCTAACACTGGATCTTTTGTCCAATATTTATCAGTTTAATTTTAGTTTTAGGTATTCCATTTACACGTGGTTTGAATTAGCAGTATAGGTCCCCATAGATACCAAATTATTGTTATGGCACTGTCTTATTTTATTAAGTGTTAATCCTGTATGTAAGCTGTTTGTTTTCAGTGTACAGAGTATTAGTATAGATCATTATAGGGATCTGTTTCATGCTAGAAAACATTTCCAATAATAATTTTATTACTGTCTTCAGGAACAGTGGCTCTGTTGTTGGGGCTGGTGAGTGGGGGGACACGCGGGGGACAGATTGTCTCTATCAGACTTGCACTATAACACCACGTGGCGATGTATATGTAGTGCAGTTAGTCTGAACTGGGGTTTGCTGTTCAAGATGTGGAATATTTGTTTAAAGGGTCTTTTTTCTTGGGGGGATGGGGATGTTTTAAGGGATAGAATTCATGCTTTATTAGTGATACTGTTTTTTACTGTTAGTGGGGGTAAGCCAAATGCTGCCATGCTTTGTTTTATATAACTGTAGTTTTTTTTTTTGTTTTTTTTTTGCAGGGGTTGACTCCGCTGTCCAGGAATGTAGTTTTCTTAGAGTCTGGGTAGTTAATATATTTTTTTGAATTGGCATATTAAGGGAGCCAGAGACTGGTGTAAAAGACAAATAATATTGAAACATCTATCACATCTTCGGGTTGGGATAGCTTGCCTGCAACAAACCCACCTGCGACGGGAGGATAGTTCCCTTTTTAAGAGGCAATGGGAGGGACAAGTCTTTGGATCTGGGGTATCAACTAGCAGAGGTGGGGTAGCAATTCTAGTAGCAAAAACTGTACCCTTTTAGACTAACCCAAGAGATTTTGGACCCAGATGGGCTTTACATTTTGCTTCACGGCATGTTAGAAACCCAACCAGTCCTGCTTGGTGCAATCTATGGCCCAAATATAGATTCTCCCTCTTTCTTTTTACAGTTGCTGAATCTTGTGGTTAATAACCCTTCATAGCTAATGATATTGGGTGGGGAATGGAATATTGCCCCCCAAATAGAATAGGATAGATCAGATCATAAGAGGTGTGGTTTATCCCCAGCCCAAAGGGCATTGAAAGATTTACTTAAGGGAGTTGGTCTACTAGATGTGTGGAGAGTCTTGAACTCTATAGACAGGCAATATACTTTTTACCCTCCCCCCCATGGTATCTATTCCCGAATAGATTATTTCCCTCATAACTTCCTTTACCTTACCTGGTATATTAGATGTGGGTATCCATGCCAGAGTTCTGTCTGACCATGCTCCCATTAGCATTACTTATTTGTTAGGGCCATGAATCAAACAAGATGCTCAGTGGTGATTGAATAATCAGTTAATCCATGGTATCACTTCCCTGACTCACATCAAGGAGTTCATTACATCTTTCCTTGAGACTAACAGAGGATCAGTTGATAAATATGGTTTGATGTGGGCAGTATTAAAATGTACCCTAAGGGGAGAATGTATTTGAATGGTGACAACAAAATCTCATCAACAGAAGACACAGAGAGGGTTGTGGATGCATGGAACGGCCTTCCGGGGGAGGTTGTGGAGTCAAAATCAGTGGTGGAATTCAAGCATGCATGGGATAGTCATAAGGCAGTTCTGGGGGGTGGGGGTAGGAAGAAGTAGGCTGCTAGTTAACTAGGATCTGCAGCTTATCCAGTAGGTAGGGAAATGGGCAGACTGGGTGGGCCAAGCAGTCCTTATCTGCCGTCAAATTCTATGTTTCTATGTTTCTATTTAAAGACTGGAGCAGAACCTTACCTGGCATTCCCCGGCGGAAGACTAGGCCAGACTGCACCAACTACAAGTGCTGTATACAGGCCTGTTTATGCAAAAAGTTGAGTTGCCTCTTTGCTGAACTAAACTTAAGTATTTGGATTCAAGAGAAAGAGCAGGTAAACTACTCGCACTCCGAATTAGACAAGTAGAAACATCACAATTTATTCCCAGTATTTGTCTTGCACAAGATGGTCAAGTCTGTACTGAGCCAAGGGAGATAGCGGACAGCTTTGGGAAATATTTCCAAGAACTTTACAGTGTGGATCCTCTCTTACACCCATCTAGGAACAACATTAATCACTATCTTAATTCCATAATACTTCCTAAAATATCCAATGTTGAGGCAACTTTATTGGGTGCAAGCATTACCACCACAGAAATACAGCTGGCCATAGAACAACTGCCTATGGACAAGTCACCGGGTCCTGACGGTCTCTCAAGTAATCTAAACAAGGCCTGCCAATCCGTATTACTTCCAGTGTTAAGTGAAGTTTTTAATTTCTTGTATGACAAGGGTATATCAGACCCCAGTTTTCTGGAGGCACTGATACCTTAATACCAATGCCAGGGAAGGATCCTCTAAATCTTGGAAGTTATTGCCCTACATCCCAGCTTAATTCCAATGTTAAAATCCTAGCTGAAATATTGGCCAACAGACTCTCTAAGGTAATGGGCAACCTCATAGGTTATGAGCAGGTTATGTTAATGGCAGAAAGGTCATCTGGGGATCACATGCGGAAACTAATGCATTTGATTTCTGCATCCAGGGACTCCAATATTCTGAGGGCATTGATATCCCTGAAAGGGGAAAAAGCATTTGATAGAGTGTCCTGGTAAGAAACATAGAAACATAGACTTTGACGGCAGATAAGGACCGCTAGGCCCATCTAGTCTGCCCATTTCCCTACCTACAGGATAGGCCGCAGATCCTAGTTAACCAACAGCCTATTTCTTCCTACCCCCCACAAGAATTGCCTTATGTCTGTCCCATGCATTCTTGAATTCTCCCACAGTTTTAGACCCCACAACCTCCTCAGGAAGGCTGTTCCATGCATCCACTACCTCTCTGTGAAATAATACTTCCTCACATTGCCCTGAACCGCCCTCCTTCTATCTTTAAATTGTGTCCCTTGTTCTTGCAAGTCTCTTTTTCTAAAAGATGCTACCCTCTTGGACTTTGTTCATTCCACTGAGGTACTTAAAAGTTTCTATCATGTCCCCCCTCTCCCTTCTTTCCTCAAGGGTATACATATTAAGCTCCTTTAGTCTCTCCTCATATGGCTTCTCTTGCAGACCATGCACCATTTTAGTTGCCCTCCTCTGGACTGCCTCTATCCTGTCTATGTCCTTGAGGAGATGGGGTCTCCAGAACTGGACACAGTACTCCAGATGGGGTCTCACCAACTGTCTGTACAGAGGGATAACAACATCCTGTTTTCTGCTGATGATGCCTCTCCCTATACATCCCAGTATACCGCCAGCCCTCCCTACTGCCTTCTCACATTGCTCACTAAGCTTAAGGTCATCTGATATGATTACCCCCAGGTCCCTTTCCTTTTTTGTTGTTGTTACTACTTCCCCACCCATTGTGTATTCTTCCCCTGGGTTCTTGTTTCCCAGGTGGATTATTTTGCACTTCTTTGTATTGAATCCTAGCTGCCATACTTCTGATCATTCCTCCAACCTTGCCAAGTCCCTTTTCATCCTTTCCACACCTCCTTGTGTATCAACCCTGCTGCAGATCTTTGTGTCATCTGCAAAAGGCATACTTTTCCTTCCAGTCCCTCTGCAATGTCACTGATGAAGACATTAAAAAGGACTGGACCCAATTCTGAACCCTGCGGTACCCCATTAGTAACCCCTCTTTCTTCAGAGTGGACTCCATTTACAATTACCTTCTGTGTCCTGTTGTCCAGCCAATGTTTTACCCAGGCTACCACCCTGGGTCCCACTCCCAGGCTGGTTAATTTGACTATTAATCTTTTGTGTGGGACTGTGCCAAATGCCTTGCTAAAGTCTAGGTAGGCCATGTCCACAGCCCCTCCCTGGTCTACTACTATCATGGGAAGCATGGTACTTTCTTTTTGCCACTTTAACCTGATTTGGACTGCCTGATGAATTGCCTAAATGGGTGCAGCTGCTATATATATATCTCTATCAGGTAGAATTAGATGTAATGGCATACTCTCTGATCCATTCCAGCTATGTTGTGGTTCCAGGCAGGGATGCCAATTGTCCCCAGTACTTTGTAACTTTTATTTAGAACCCCTGATCTGAAGACTTCTAGCAAATCAATAAATAACAGGTGTTCAGGTTGGAAGCACAAAATATGCACTTCCTGCTTATGCGGATGATATACTACTTCATGTAGAGAATCTTCAATTAGTTATCACCGCTTTACTTTCAGAAAATGAGGATTTCTCCAAGATGTCATTCTACAAATTGAACCATTCCAAAACCAAAGTCTTCTCATTAAATAGTAGAATAACTCAGGTAGACTTAGCACCTTATTGCTTATCATGGGAAGCAAAATCCCTAACGTATCTGGGTATCAGAGTGTCAAGGGACATAGTAACGATGATTAAGGAAAACCTCTCTTACTAAAAATGTTAATCTCTGATATGAAAAGAAGGGTTCACTTCCTTTCTCCCTGTGGGGAAGACTTAACACTATCAAAATTAATGTATTACCGCAGATTTTATATCCAGTGGGGATGCTGGGATGTTTTTTGCCAAAAGCCTGGTTCACCAGGCTTCAAAAACGCTTAATGGCTTTATAAGGGAGTCCGAAGTGCCTACTTCAAGCTAATGGCTCCCAAGCTCCAGGGTGGCCTAGCTGCCCCTTCTATCTTCATATACTACAGTGCTTATCATGTCAGTAAATTGGCTTTTTGGGTCAAAAATCTTGGGCCTCCTAAACATTCAGAATATTCCCCCTATGGTTGGATATAGAGAAACACCTAGTATCAAAAACCCATTGTTCGTTACATGCACTCCTGCATGTCACCCCTTCTTACATACCCAAACCTCTTAAGAGTACTCCTATTGGAAGGGACCTTAAGGCTCTTCATCAGCTCCAAAATCACCTTGGATTGAACTGGCACCAGTCACTTGAGCAGCCTATTATCTGTAACCCTCACTTTAAAATTGAAAATAACCCCATATCTACTACCTTTTGGCCCCTGTTACATAGTTATAAGATCTCTGATCTCTTTTTGAACAGGAAACCAGTTCCATTCGCTCACTTTCAAATAAACAATAAGGTACCAGATACCTATAACTTTAAGTATGCTCAGGTAAGAAAAGCTCTCACTTCTGTTCTCGGGAATATATCCGAGACAGATCCTCCTGTTGCAGAATTGTCTGCAGTTCTACAAGTAGCTAATCAGCCCCATTCTGTTTTCAACATATTCAAGAATCTCTGACCACTAGTCTCTAGTTTGACAACTGGGATTTGTTATTATTGCACTCAGGAACTATGAATTTCTTTTTTTTAGCATTTAAAGTTTATTATTTTCTCAGAGAACAGACATAATTATCAGTACATAGTTATATAATCTTTACAGGGAAAGCAGTGAGATCTTACAGCTATCTTTCCAAGAAAAAAAGAAATAATTGGAATCATGCACTTTCCCCGAGCATAACTACAGACAATAGCAACTAGCCTAAAAAAACTATAACCCCTCCCATCCCCCCACCCTCTACAATTATATGTTGGAGGTCAAAATATAGTAGATTAACAATTCAAAGGTGCTAGCATGATAAACCAAGAAAATTTCTTTTCATATTTTTCCGCTTTTATTTTTCCCTTTTCTTTTTCTTTCTTTTTCTTTCTTCTTTCTTTTCTTTTCTTTTTAAATTGGCAGCCTCAAGAAGAAAGAAAATACTCCCAGGAACCCCATAACTTTACAAAGACTCTCTTCTCCCTCTTCTACCAGCAATATGTTTTCAAGTTGTATAGCTAGAGTACATTCCTGTGCCCTCCACCAAAGTTGGGGCCTTGTCTGATGTCAGTATCTAAGGATTAATAACTTCGTCCACTGCGGCAGCTAACATAATCGTGCTCTTCAGGCTTTGGGGGTGGTCGAGAAGCGCCTAAGATACAGACCTCGGGGTATCCATTTTGTGAACGCCAGGATAGGGCCAAGCAGGGCACCCACAGATTTCAAAAGCTCTGAACCAGGGGCACAACCATAAAAGATGGTATAGGGTTCCATCTTCCCTTTACATTTCCACACAGCGGTGAGGTAAGTACTCCCTTCTAAAGAGATGGGAAGGAGTCAAGTACAAGTGATGCATTATTTTAAACTGTATGAATCTTAGCCTATCTTGTTAATGTATCTATACAGGTAGCCCAGAGTGTAGCCCAGACTTTCGAGGAGGCGCTTCTTCCATCACCTCAACCCAATAATAGCAGATTCCAGAAGGAAGTGTATAGATCCCAATCCTGGAGGAGACTACGAACCCTGGCCACTGCGTGTGGCTGCCGCGCGGTCCTTAGAAGAGTATGTATATCTTTACCACCCTTATCCGCTATATTATTCAGAGAGAAAACCTGAGTCAGCGCTTTACTCAGTTGCAACCATTTGTAAAAATCTAGGTCCGTGAGGCCCAAAAAATTTTTTTTCAGAGCCTCGAATGTACATGGTCTGTCCCGATTCCAAAAGTCCGCAGCCATTAGATTACTTATCTGAGGCCAGAATACCACTGGAATGGGGGTGCCATCGATTTTAATTTGTGGATTGTCTACAATGGGTTGAGAGCCAGATAACCACCACTGGACCCCTAGATAGCTTTGTAGCTGATGAAATGCTCTGATAGACCATCCCATCAGATTATTTTTGAGCGATTTGGGAAGATTGGCTAAAGGGATGTAAAGGAGCGCATTTAGTGAGCATTCAGTCCTCCTCGCAAGACTCTGTTCAATGTCCGTCCAGAGAGGTATATAAGTAGATTTAGTGTGATCACAGTCCCAGAAAGCCAGTTTCCCTACATGCTGGGCCAAGTAATAAGTAAATAAGGAGGCTGCTAGGCCTCTTAAGTTTGGGAGCCGAAAGTTTAAAATAGGATCGACGGATGTTTTACTTTGCCATAAAAAGGAATTGAATAGCTTCTGCAATTTAATAAACCAGCTCTTTGGCAGGAAGGCTCCTAACATATCAAGCGGGTAAAGAAGCCTAGGAAGAGCCACCATTTTTATAAGGTTCAGTCTGCCCCATAAAGTTAAGGAGACTGTACCCCATCTCTTAAGATCTTCTGAGATCTCTTGCACAATAGAATCTAAATTCTCCTTGATCATCTGAACGAAACTCGTATTTATGTTTATACCCAGAAAAGTGATGGATTTGGTTTCCCAAGTGATGCCTAGACCCTGCATGTCTGCTTTTCTCATAAAATGGTTTAGTGGGAAAACTTTAGTTTTAGCACAGTTTAATTTGTAGGAGGATATGGCGGAAAATTTATTAATCTCCGTAAGTATAGCTGGGATCGAAGTCTCTGGGCTTTCTATATGTAGAAGCACGTCGTCCGCATATGCAGAGCAGGCATAACTAAAATCCCCTATTTTTATACCTTTGATAGCTGAATTCTTTATGATTCTACACAATAGTGGTTCCAAATATAAATTGAACAATAAAAGGGACAAAGGACAGCCCTGCCTAGTACCCCGCTCCAACTTGAAGATTTGCGATAGGAATCCATTACATTTCACCCTGGCTGATGGGCAAGAGTATAATAATCTAACCAACATAAAAATTGTGGGTATGCCGAAGGCTGAAAGTGCAGCAAAAGGAAGGGCCATGAGACCCGATCAATTTTCGGTTTCAAGTGATAGGAGTGCCGCTGGGATTTTAGAATCTTTGGCTATTGCAATAAGATGCATAAGTTTCCTCATGTGGTCATGGGATAATCTCCCAGGAACTATGAATTTCTGCTGACACTGATATATGGAGAAAACTCTGGCAGACTACCTACAAATTTATTAAGCAGGACAGACTTTGATTGGTACAATTTAATACTATGAATTACCTATATTTTACGTCGACAAAGCTTTTAAAATTGTTAAATTATTCTTACTGGATTGTGGATGATGCAAGAGACATCAGTTCCCTTTACCACATGTTATGGACTTGTCCTAAAGTGCAGATCTTTTGGCAACCCATTAGAGGAATCTTGGATCCTCTGTTGGGTTTAGATAGCTTGTTTACCCCTGAATCCTGCTTATTTTATTTTTGACCTCCCAGAACTCCAAGAGTTAGAAAGGCATTTTTGGCCCTAATTGCTGCAACTGCCAAGTTAGTCATCATGAGACACTGGGCAGATGATACTCTTCCCCCTGTAATTAAATGGTATAGGGATGTTCTACTTGCTTTGTAGTTGGAAAGATACATTGCATTCATGCAAGGCAGAATAAAAGCTTTTCAGACAACCTGGGGAACTCTGGAGACTTTACTTGCCTTATGGAAACCTTAATAGGCCTTTATACCCTATTGTATGATGGACTGTTCTGTTCTAAACTTAGTTTAGTAGTATTTGGCACAAGGGATTAGGGTGGGGAAGGGGGTGGAGGGAGGTATTAATGCGATAATGTACATTTTGATTTTGTTTTTATTTTATCTTTGAATGTTTTAATACAGTCTTCATGGTTTGTACTACAATTTGAAACCGTATTGTGGACTGTGGGAAATCAATAAAGCATATTTAATAATAAAAAAGAACTGGATGCAAAGGTGTGACCAGCCTGGTGGCACTGATGGCTGAAGCGCTGGATGCCACACCTCACTTAATGCTGGTGACCCAGTTTCGGGAATGAACCTGGGCCACTGGCGGTTGGCAGGGGGAATAGAGAAGTGAGTGACTGAAGGACTGCTCTCCTGTCTTCGGGGAAGGAAGACTAGTAGTCCCATTTCCTGACTGCCTTCTGGTGGTGGCTGGAGGGCAATATGGGTCAGGTGGCTTGAAGTTGATGTCCTTTCATCGGAAGGGATGGGGGCCATGCAACAAATGAAAAATTAGCCTGGCAGGCCTTATGATGGTCCACCGCTCCCAAGAGCGGTCCCCTGGATTCTGGATTGGGTCTCCATGATGGGGAAGAAGACAGCAACCTCCTCCTGGCACCACAACAAAGGTTATGGGGGAACTTCCAGTGCCGCATAACATGGGAGCGGCAGGACTGGAGAAAGTGTCCCTCCAATTGGAGGGCTGTAGCCACCTGCTAGGATTCCAGCGGTTAAAAGAACTTATGAAAAAAAGAAAAACAATTGGATGCAAAGGTGCATCAATGTGTTCAGTCCAGCATTGGGCATGATGCAGTACTTGTTGCAAGCCTGCATCTACCTTTGAGAATCGAGCCTATTATTTCCTGAACCAAGGAAAATGGGTTTCAATCTATTTTGTACAATCCATTCTTAGATTTAAGATTGTTTTTTATAAGAATGCACGTTTCAACTGTTACTTCCATAAATTTAAATTTGTCTGGATTTTAAAAAGTATTATCATTACTTTCCAAATAAAATTCATCATATCATGGGCAACCCATAGCTCCTCAGTTTCCTGCTGGAGACTGAGTCAAAGTTCCGCAGTTCAGCCAGAAATTGGAAACCAGACCACCTGACTGCCCAGCGGGTGTCACTCTGCACTCTCGTACTGGTGACCTGGGTTCAGTAGCAGACTCAGGAGCTAGGTCTGGCAGATCTGAGGGCTGGGAAGGTACTGCCACCTGGCAGCACTCCCAGCTTCGGAAGGAATCTGCCCCTTTTGTGACCACAGTAGTGGGTTGGGAAGCTTGCTGTTCTGCAGGGGCATATCAGGAACATGCAAGGCTGACTGTAGGCTGTTTCCAACATTGATGAGTTGGGCAGGGTGAAAAGCAAAAAAGCAGTGGAGCTGGCAGATGAAGCTTGGCTCACTCCCTGACCCATGTTGCCATGCAGGACCAACAACTCTTGATATGGATTCCCGTTAATGGGATGATGGACCTCCCTGTTCCTGGCCACACCACAGGGTGCAATCCATGGGGGACTCAAGCCATGTGAAGGTCAGGGTGAGTTGTGTCTGCTGGCAAGTCTGGCCCATGAGGTGGAAAACACTTTCATGAGAAAAAATAAAATAGAGACCAAAACTCTGACCAGGCTGTTACTGGAGGTGGGGAGTAAGTAGAGACACCACTGAGGAATATGTAAAGAAAAATACCATATTTGCAGCAAGCCTGCTGAGAGTTGTGCCATCCATCTGCCAACTCTTTACTGGAGCAAATGCTCCCTTGCTTCTTACCCAGCAACACTGCTCATGTCCTGATGATTAAAAAAGCCATTGGTAAAACTGAAAAACTCTCACTGTGCTTTCCATCTATGTCCCCCCATGTTTCACCAAGCTGGGGTTTCACGCTGTCCTGGACTGGGTTTTCCCATCTCCCCTATCCGTCTGAGGTTATCCTACTTGGTGACTTCAACACTAACTAGTTAGCCCCTGCCACGGCTTCTTTGAGGGACACAGCTGCAGCCCTGAACTTGTTGCAGCTTGTAGCCTCTCCTACTAGGATCCACTGTAAAACAGGAACAAGCACTCTCATTGACCTTATACTCACTAATTGTCCTGAAAGACTCTCTTACATTAAAGTCTTACATGACTTGTTAAGCGACCATTCCCCTACCCTCTGCCAGTGGTCAAATGGTTCCATTAAAACCCCCTCCTATTTCATCCTATCAATGTACCCTTAAGAAAGGCATGCTAGGTCAATTCCAGAATTACCTTCTTAACTCTGATTGGTCCCCTCTTGACTGTCACTAATGTTGATGATGTCCTTATATATTTTATCTCTTTTAACTCTGCATGCAACATTTTTACCCCCTTCATGAAACATAAGGTGAAAAACCAAGATAATTCTTGGGTAACCCAATCCCCTTTAAATCAATGGTACACCAAGATAACCTTTGGCACAAGGCTCTGGGGTTTGAATTGCCTGCAGAGAGACAGTGCTATCAGGCAGCCAGAAATGTCTGTACTTGGTAAATTAGATGTGCTAAAGCAGAGAAGAAAAAAATATTCACCATAGTAATGTTGTTTCTTCTGATGGAGTCTTGCTGTATTCTGACAATGTGCAGTTAGCCCCAGCAAGCACTTGAACTGCCCTGGAGAGGAAAGAGTTAACTCTATGCAGAAGCATGGAATGTTGAGCTTTAGCTCGGTTTTCAAACCTCTGTCTCTGGTACTTACCAGTGTAACCGTCTGATTCTTACAAGCAAACTAAGTACTAAATATGGAACTTGTTTAACTGTACAACCAAAAAGGCAACAACCTGGGTCCAAAAGACTCAAGCCAAGAACCCAAGAAAAAAAGGTAGTGACAATATATATATTCAACATAAAAACAACAACAATAAAACAACTACCCCACCATTAAGAGGGAGGGTACAAGGTACACACCTAAGGTTCAACACTGTACCTGCCAGTCCACTTCCCAAAAACTAGATTCTGAGAGGGGAGGCAGAGAGGGAGGTCAGAATACAGCAAGACTCCATTAGAAGAAGCAACATTACTATGGTGAGTAATTTTTTTCTTCAAACAACATGAAGTCTTGCTGTATTCTGACAATATGCAGACTACCAAGCAGTTCCCCCAGGAGGAGGGAATGCAGAACCTACTTTGGGAACAGGCTCTGCAGTACTGCTGTGTCAAATCTCGCATCACTCCTAGCCTGGATGTCCAGAGAGTATTGCTTGGTGAGTGCATGGACTGTTTTCCAGGTGGTTGCTTTACAGATGTCTAGCAAGGGAATATCTCTGGCAGCAGCCAGAGAAGCAGCTGTACCCCTAGTTGAGTGAGCCCTCATGCCTGAAGGGGGTGCTTTGCCCAATTTGTCATAGCAGAATTGTATACAAGAGACAATCCACCTGGCAATAGTTCTTTATAAATAAAAGTTTGGCCAGTCCCCCTACTAAGTATACCATTTTTCGGCAGCCTCCCAACCTCACTGGGGCCTTGAGCTGTTAGTCACAGCCCCACAATAATACTATTAAAAATGATCCCATTGATGTTACTGTATCTTATGATCACACTACCACTGCTCTTCTTGTCCATGCCTACGGTACTCCAAAATAAAGCAACCCCTCCCTGCTTTGTATATCAGGATTATGACTACTCTAAACTCCTGATACTTCCTGCCCCCTGCTTTGACCCTTCCCCAGTGCTACTAAACAGGACCTAGAAACACTTGGTTGCCCATGTACATAAGAAATTCCACCTCCACCTACATGCCCGTGGTTCTTTCATGTGGTGCAAGCTATGGTACTTTCTCTTACTTGCCATCCTGCTCTCAGGCGATGTTCAATTAAATCCAGGACCAACTAAAGTTCTACCTGACACTATTATCAATGCCAAAGGTCTTATCATAGCACATCACAACATCAGGAGTCTTGCTCACAATCTTACTGAGCTTGAATCCTGGACCACCCTATACAAGCCTTATACTACATGCCTAATAGACATAGCTAAAACCTTCCATACCTGGTTCTATATGTTCTCTTCCCCACTATAACCTTCTAAGACTTGACAGAACTGCACCCAAAAGAGGGTGTGGAACAGCTGTCTACTTTAGAAATCACCTTGATGTCTCTGCAGTAAAGACATCTTCCCTATGCCACCGTGAGGCACTTCATGCACTGCTCACTATTGGTACTAAAAAACTTCACATCGTGTGTGTCTACAATCCCCCAACAAATCGGCAAGTAAGGCTAGATGAGTTACTGGAACAAATCGCATGCCTTGTCAGAAGAAAAAGGGTCCTTTTACTTGGGGACCTAAACATAAATTAGCAGGGCAGTAACCAAACAACAATAATGACCAAGTTGCAGAGTTATAACCTGCACTAACTTATAGGTGAACCTACCAGAAATGCCCTTTGCTCCAACACACTAGTAGACTGGATAATGACCAATCACCCTGAAAATGTAATTGCCTCTGGAGTACTACCAGATGCCATCACTGATCACTCCCCAACATACTATATCTGGGGAAAAGGCAGGCCTACCCAGACAGGACCTTGCTTCATTACCTTCTGCAACTATGCAAATTTTGATCCTCAGTTTTTCTTGAATGACATTGCCTCTACTGATTGGTCACCCATTCTCTTATCCAATGATGCTCAGACCATCCTGGATCTGCTCTTGAAACACTTCCTAGTGCTCCAGGATAAGCACTGCAAACTCATAACCCATAGGGTAAAAAATAGACAAACCCGATGGTTGAAAGCTGATCTACTAGCTAAACTTAAGCTAAGGGACAAAAGCAGGCTTCATTATAAAAACTCAAGGCTAGCTCCGACCTCAATAAAAACAGGGCTCTGCGAAATGCTTGCAAAAAGGACATCAAAAAAGCCAAGCACTTGTTCTGAAAAGACCTAAGGGGGGTTACTGGTGGGGTACCGCAGGGTTCAGTACTAGGGCTGGTTCTTTTTAATGTCTTTATAAGTGACATTGCAGAGGAACTGGAAGGAAAAGTATGTCTCTTTGCAGACGACACAAAGATCTGCAACAGGGTTGATACACAAAATGGAGTGGAAAAGATGAGAAGGGACTTGGCAAGGTTGGAGGAATGGTCACAGGGCCGGTGTCAGGGGGGGGTGCAAGGGACATGGCTGCACCAGGGCCAAGAGCACCGGGGGGCCCATTGCCCCCATCTGAACTTAGTCAAATCCTTTTTTTTTTCAACTGCTCACGCCACGCTGGAGAGAAGATCAGCCCCCCCCCAGAGGCTGAGAATTGGCTGCATTGCGTTTGCTTGTGTGTGCCACTAGGACTGGAGTCCAGAACTGAGGTCTAGAGTCGGGTCGGTAAGACGTCCTTGACATTTAAAAAATTAAATCCCTTGCTCCCTGCACTGTAGGCTTGCATCCGATCATCCTCGGATTGGGACATACCTGTGAGGAAGCTGCTCTGCCTCCTGATCCCACCGGCACCAACCATCATGCTTGAGGTCCTGCCTTGGTAGTTCCTCCTCCATGCCGGCAGTGGCAAGTGGCAATGCTGCTCCGTCGCTTCTCCTGATGCTGTGCCTGCTAAGCTCATTGATTTGCCAAAGACTCGCTCACTCCTCCCTTACTCCTGCCTCCTCCCAGCCAGTCCCTCCCCATGTCCCTCCTCTAGCTTCTCTGGTACTGTCTGATTTGCTGCCTGTGCCTGGGCTGAAGCGCTCACTCAAAAGGCTGCTGCAAGTTCAACTCTCACAGGTCAGTCACAGAAAGTGTCATTTGAATTATAATTATATTAAATAGTCTGTTGTTGTGGGCAGGGGGCCTGGGCTGGGGAGGAGGAGGAGGAGGCAGAGCGAGCATCTCATCTCGTGAGAATCTGATCATCTCACAGTCTGTGGCAGTTGGCAGGCAAACAGATGAATGAGTGAATGTGGAGTGGGATCGGATCGGGCAGAATTTGCAGCGCTGCACTGTAGCAGCCCCTTTTTGAACTAATTAACTTGTAAACTAGATACAATACACATATAGTTGGTGGGGGAGGCAGCTAATAGAAATTACTCAACTCAGAAAAAAACAGCTAGCTGGCAGCAAGCAGCCACAGGAAAGAGTGAGTACTGTGGCTGCCTAGCCTAGCCTAGGGCCCCAGCGGGTGGCGGTAGCAGCAGGCCTGGCCTGGGTCAATCAGTTTGAAGTCTTATTTGTCTCAAGAACTTAGAAGTCAAGAATTCTAAATATATAAATACAATTCATATATAAACCCAGAGAGTTGTTTGAGTTGTGACACTGTGTCACTGACTGCTGGGGGGGGGGGGCTAGTAGGGCTACTACTGTACTGTCTGTGTTGTTGTGACTGACTGCGTCATGATGACTACTTCTCCCTCAGACATAATGAAGAACTTTAGGCAGGCAGATTAAGCAGGGAGTCACTATTCATGGAGAACTGTCTTGGGGGAAAAAGTAAAATAAAAGAAGATATTCAATCCTTTTATGCATAATGCTGCTGCAGTCTTGAATTTGTTTTATTTGTGAAGCTAACAAGAATTCTTCAGACAGAAGGATGGGATCAGTGTAGTGATTGATTGAGTCAGTAAGTCATGACTCATGAATGAAGTTAGTGTGTGTCACTCAATCTGGTCTGTACTGTCTGACCAAGAATATAACATATCAATTTCTTCTGAGTGAGTTACTGTATTGGCATTAAAATAACAAGATATTCTTGGCTCTGCTGTGTCTGCGGCCTGCCTAGTCTTCTTTGGAGTAAGCCAGCAGCAAGCACTGTAGACAGCCTAGTACACACTGTGTAGGAGTCCCTGTTTGGCATTAAAATAGCAAGATATTCTCTGGCTCTGCTGTGCCTGCATTCTACCTAGTCTTCTTCAGAGTACACCAGCAGCAAGCACTGTAGCCAGCCTAGAACTGATTGTGTAGGAGTACCTGTTTGGCATTAAAATAACAAGATATTCTCTGGCTCTGCTGTGCCTGGGGCCTACCTAGTCTTCTTCGGAGTACACCAGCAGCAAGCATTGTAGCCAGCCTAGTACTCACTGTGTAGGAGTCCCTGTTTGGCATTAAAATAACAAGATATTCTCTGGCTCTGCTGTGCCTGTGGCCTACCTAGTCTTCTTCAGAGTACACCAGCAGCAAGCATTGTAGCCAGCCTAGTACTCACTGTGTAGGAGTCCCTGTTTGGCATTAAAATAGCAAGATATTCTCTTGCTCTGCTGTGCCTGCAGCCTACCTAGTCTTCTTCGGAGTACACCAGCAGCAAGCATTATATCCAGCCTAGTACTGACTGTGTAGGAGTCCCTGTTTGGCATTAAAATAACAAGATATTCTCTGGCTCTGCTGTGCCTGCAGCCTACCTAGTCTTCTTCGGAGTACGCCTGCAGCAAGCATTGTAGTCAGCCTAGTACTGACTGTGTAGGAGTCCCTGTTTGGTATTAAAATAACAGGAGTACACCAGCAGCAAGCATTGTAGCCAGCCTAGTACTGACTGTGTAGGAGTCCCTGTTTGGTATTAAAATAACAGGAGTACACCAGCAGCAAGCACTGTAGCCAGCCTAGTACTGACTGTGTAGGAGTCCCTGTTTGGTATTAAAATAGCAAGATAGCCTTTCATTTTTTTCTGACAAGAAAGAAAGACAACACATCCAGATTATAACTGCAAAAAATACTTGATTTTGCAGAATCAGTAAAGAACAGCAATACATTCTTTTCTTGACTGGCTCTGTTTTTCATGTTCGCTGCTTCAAAGTTAGACTTAGGCAGAGACTACAAGCATAGGACTACTCCGGAGCAGTGCATCTATACATTTTTCTTCACAAATGCGCCTGCTCAGAGCTCTTGTGCCTGTTTGCTAGTGCCAAGTGAGCCACCCACCTGCTGTAGCTCATAGATATTATTGAACTTTAACTAAAATAGTCTAGTCAAAAGTACATTTTGTATTCATAAAAATAAATAAATAAACATAGCTTGCCTTAGCTAGCAAGGTAAACCTTACATAACAGAAAGGAAAGAAAAAAAACCTGATATGATGTTGAATCCTGTAGCACTACCAAAGTACAAGTCTGGTTCTGAAAAACGTAAAGAACAAAAAAGACAGCTAGAGTTGACTCAAAAAGAAGCAGAAAATGCTAGCAAAATATTTTGTAAGTGGTTAAGTTGTCTGCTGGCAACAGTGTCCAAATCTGGTGAAAGCACAAGTTAGCAAAAACCATCAACCTCATCACATGAAACAGCTGTAGAGGCAGTAGTAGAGGGGGAGACAACTGGGGTGGAGTTGGGGAACCATGATGAATCTGACTCCGACTCAAAAAGAAATGTACAGCTAGACCTAGATGAAATATATGATGATGAAAGAAATATACAGCAAGAATAAATACAACAATGTATTGAACTGGAATCAGGTTGTGACATAAACCCTGAACCCAGTAGTCAACCACCTTTCATTTATAATTTTTATGACCCAGCTACCTGGCCTGAAAGTTTTAGTTCAGAGTCAGAGCGCCTCAGGGTTGAAACTGTGCAGCATAAGCCCCTGCAGCTGAAGGAAACTGACACTGAGTTCCTTAAAACAGCTGGTCACCGGTTTATTTCAGCAAACTATGAGCATAAAGTGGTATCCTCAAAGATTCACAGGCGTTGGTTAGTTTACTCCAAGTCTGCTGATGCTGTATTTTGTTTCTGCTGTAAGCTTTTTGGCGAGGATAGGGGCATGTTTACACAAGGTTTCTCCAACTGGCAAAAATTACCACAAAGGCTGAGTCAGCATGAAGCTTACCCACCACACACGGAGAATTACTATAAATGGAAACATTTAGAATTAGGGTTAGAGAAATGTGCAACTATAGACAGGAGTTTGCAAGAAAAGCTGGATAAGGAAAAGGAACGATGGCATGCTGTGCTTTGTCGAATTTTGGACTGTGTTTTATATTTAGCAGGCCAAAACTTAGCCTTTAGGGGTTCAGTAGACCATCTGTATGTGGACAACAATGGTAATTTTCTGAAATTGTTGTAACTGTTGTTCCAGTATTACCCTATTATGGCTGATCACTTGCAACATGTTCAGAGAGGAGCAAATGTTCATTATTTAAGCAAAGATAGCCAGAATGAATGTATTCAGATGTTAGCTAAGGCTGTGACTAATAAGATTAGGAACAACATATACACTGCTCGCTACTATAGTGTGCTGATGGACTGCACTCCAGATATTTCTCACAAGGAGCAGTTATCACTAATGATTCGTTATGTTGAAATCAATGGTGATCAAGTTGAAATGCGGGAGAGCTTCCTGGAGTTTCTCCATGTTGAAAATACAACAGGAGAGGCTTTGACTGAATTATTGCTAAATCAACTTACTGAACATGGCATTAACATTGAAGGCTGCAGGGGCCAGTGTTTTACGATAATGGGGCTAACATGAGAGGTGTCCATCGAGGAGTTCAAGCGAGAATACGACAGGTGAATGAACATGCAGTATATGTTCCTTGCTGTCCTCACAACTGGAACCTCATGTTAAAACATGCAGCTGAATCATCCTTGGAAGCAAAGAATTTCTTAGGAGTACTACAGCGGGCTTACAGAATCTTCTCTGGGTCCACCAAACGTTGGAACATCCTTGTCAAGCACATGAAATGATATACCCTCAAGCCACTTTCAGAGACTCGATGGAGTGCCCGTGCGGATGCTGCAAAGGCAGTCTGTGAACAACTGCCTGAATTGTTGGATTCATTGCTGGAAGTATCAGAAACTGGAAACTGTGACAGCAAAACCCTGCCTGACATCACAGGCCTTGTGAAAACACTGGAATCATTTCCATTAATTGTATCTTTACTTGTGTGGAATAAAGTGCTTAGTGCCATCAATCAGGTGACAGTGATTTTACAGTCACCTGCTTTGAGTCTTCCAAATGCCATAGATGTGGTTTCCTCCATCAAGGAACAACTGTTTGATTATCAAAGACAGGGATTTAGCAGAGTGGTAGAGGAAGCAAAGCTGCTAGCCCAAACCATGGACATCGAACCGACTTTTCCAGAAAAACGCACCAGACAGAGAAAACGCATGCCAGGAGAGCTTGCTGCAGACGAACCCTTAACTGGCCAAGAAAACTTTGAAGTAAATTTTTTCAATTGCCTATTGGATAAAGTACTGATGGAAATTGAGTAATGATTCCAATTTCTCCATGACTTTCAGTCACTTTTTGGTTTTCTATCCAACATAAAATCATCTGGACATGACGAAAACCTAGAAGTAGCATGCAAAGAGTTGGCCCAATTTCTTGGGGATATAGATGGTTCGGACATGTCTAGAGAAATTACCTTGCTGGCTCGACTGTTACCTGATGATGTGAAATGTCCATTTGAAGTGTTACAGTACCTGGTACAGAGACACCTGAGCAGAGGATTTCCAAACACCCAAATTGGACTGCAAGTACTGCTTACAATTCCAATTACAGTTGCCAGTGCTGAGTGTTCTTACAGTAAACTGTCCTTGATTAAGAATTACCTGTGCTCCACAATGTCACAGGAAAAACTGTCTGCATTGGGTGTACTTTCAATTGAAAATAGACTTGCAAGAGAAGTAAACTTTTCTGATGTGATTGAAACATTTGCTGCAGCAGAAGCCCACCGTGTACACCTTTAACTTCACAAAATGGAATAACAGCAGCAATATTCTTTTGGTGGTGGTGGCATGGGAGGGCCCTCCTGGGGGTGTGTGAGCAGCATGGACGGAGGGGGGCCCACTACAAAGTCTTGCACCAGGGCCCAGTACATCCTGGAACCTGCCCTGAATGGTCAGATGTATGGCAGCTCAGATTCAGTGCAAAGAAGTGCAAGGTAATGCACCTAGGAAACAAAAACCCATGGGAAGAGTACACAGTGCGGGGTGAGATACTGACAACAGTAAAAATGGAAAGGGACCTGGGTGTATTTATATCAGATGACTTAAAGGTGGGTAAACAATGTGAGAAGGCAGTAAGGAAGGCTGGGGGGATACTGGGATGCATAAGGAGAGGTGCCAATAGTAGAAAACAGGAAGTTGTTATCCTTCTGTACAGACAGTTGGTGAGACCCCATTTGGAGTACTGTGTGCAGTTCTGGAGACCCCATCTCCTCAAAGATGTAGACAGAGTGGAGGCTGTCCAGAGGAGTGCAACCAAAATGGTGCAGGGTCTGCACCAGAAGACATACGAAGAAAGACTAAAGGAGCTTAATATGTATACTCTTGAGGAAATAAGAGAGGGGGCATGATAGAAACTTTCAAGTACCTCAAGGGAATCTACAAAGTCCAAGAGCAACTTTCAGAAAAAGAGATGTGCAAGAACAAGAGGGCACAATTTGAAGATAAAGGAGGGGATGGCTCAGAGGTAATGTAAGGAAGTATTTTTTCATGGATAGGGTGGGGATGCATGGAACAGCCTCCCTGAGGAGGTTGTGGAGTCAAGAACAGTGGGGGAATTCAAGAATGCATGGGACAGACATAAGGCAGTTCTAGTGGGGGGAGTAGGAGGAAGTAAGCTGTTGGTTTACTAGGATCTGCAGCTTATCTATTAGGTAGGATGATGGGCAGACTAGGTGGGCCAAGCAGTCCTTATCTGCCGTCACATTCTATATTTCTACTGACCAGCTTCTATGGTGACTCCAAAAAGTTTTGATCACATATCAAATTCTTTTATGGTTCTAATCTAGCATCCACCCCCTAATAACATGTTTCTTGATGGGGTACACTGTAATAATCCCAGAACCATTGCAAACTTTTTCAACTATAAATTCTCAGACTTAACCAACTACATCTCCTCTTTCCCTGCCCAACCAAGTGTATCTACCTGACCTATCGCAAATGGTCCTCAATTCTTTTTCAAAGCAGTCACAAAATGTAAAGTGCTTAGATTGCTAAACAGTATCTTGGACTGTACAGCAGCCGGCTCAGACAATCTAGAGCCCAGACTTTTTAAGGTTGCAGCCCCTTTCATCGCTGCTCCCCTAGCCAGGATTTTCTCACTCTCCCTCTGCCAGGGCTACATCCCTGACATATGGAAAACAGCTAGGATTACTCCAGTTATTAAAAAAGGAGATCGTAAAGAACCAACTAACTATAGGCCCATTGTCATCCTGTATGTCCGGAATAAACTTCTTGAGAAGCTTGTAGCTGTCCAGAAAATTGACTTCTTACAGAAGCATGATCTACTCATCGCTGCCCAGCATGGTTTTCGCTAAGGCCATAGCACCACTATTGCCCTTCTCAAATTTATGTCAGATACTCAAGTGGCTATAGACTCCGGCCTCCTCACCAGTGCAGTTTTCATTGACATAACTAAGGCGTTTGACCTAGTTGATCAATCCATCCTCCTAGCCATCCTGGAATCACTAGGTTTCTCAACTAAAGTTGTTAGATGGTTTGGGAACTACCTAGCTGATAGGTCACAAATTGTGAAATACAACTCTACCTTCTCAGACAAAACCATCATAAATATTGGGGTGCTGCAAGGCTCCTTCCTTGGGCCCTTACTTTTCTCTCTTTTCACAAATAACATCTCTGCTGACCTCCACAGGACAGCCTCCCTGCTATATGCTGATGACATTGAGCTGTATGCTAGTGCTAAAAGCATTGACGACATAAACAAATGACTCTTTCTTGATTTCCGGCAAATACAAAAGTGGCTATTTACTCACAAATCTGTACTAAACAAGTCTAAAACCCAAGCTATGCTCTTTGAATCAATTGGGAAGCTAAAGCATGCCCATTCTAGATTCAAAGTCACCTCCTTAAAAGGCTCAGTAGTTGGGGTAGTATTCTTGTTTAAATATCTGGGTGTTACCCTTGATCCATCACTAAATTTCGACTTACACATCAATCTGATTTGCAAACAGGTACATGCCAAACTAGGAATAGCCTACCAAAGCAGCTATATGCTCACTCCCTCAGCAAGGCTTGCCATTGCCCGTGGCATACTCCTACCATCACTTACCTATGGGGCTGCAACATATGCTTCTATGTGCAAATCAATCCTTAGGAAATGGGATGTTACATATTACAACATCTGTCACTATGCCTCCTCCTCACATCAGCTCAAACGCCACCTTTTCTTCTTTTCTGACCTGGGATGGCTCGCTCCCATTGAACTAAGGCTACATGTGTATGGTTCTATCATTGACAACATGGTCCATCTATAAATCCCTAAATCCCTGGCAGGCCTTTTCCAAAACCTGGCTCCATGTTATGGATTGCGTTCCACTGACCAGGCCCCTGTTTTTGTCCCCAGATACTGCACCACTAAAGGTGCTAATGCTTTCGACTGCCATGCCCTCAAATACTGGAACTCCCTTTCACTAACTTTGCACCAGGCAACATCCCATGCGCCTTTTGAAAAAGGACTACGTACTTACATTGAAACTTCCCAAAAATGCTCCTGTTTCAAACCTCCCTAGCTCTTCTCATCCTAGTCATACCTCTCCTTTCTTATCTGTCCCCTATATGCTATGCACTTCTCCTTCACCTCCCCTTTGCACTTCTCCTTTACCTCCCCTTTGCACTTCTCCTTTACATCCCCTTTGCACTTCTCCTTCACCTCCCCTTTGCACTTCTCATTTACCTCCACTTTCCGAGCCATGCCTGAAAATATTCATTACTATGGCTAGTGCACTTACCCAGTAAACAAAAATGAAATAAATAAAATAAAATAAGTGAGAAATAATTGAAGACATTCATTTCTGTGTGCCTTAGTATGCTATATGTAGTAGCTAAGTGCCATTTTAACATCCAAACTGTATAACCTTCTTTCCCCTGAAGAAGAGTGGTCAGTGAAAAACACAGGCAGAGACATAGACTGGTTCAGAAGAAAATCTGACACTACTTTGGTTAAAAAACTCCTATTAGTTTTTAGGACCACCTTATCTATATGGAAGTAGATGAAGTTGGGTTTAACTGACAGGGCATGTAATTCACTAATCCACCTGGCAGAAGTAATATCTACCAGGAACACAGTTTTCCAGGTCAAGTCCTTAAGCTCAGCCAAAGCCAGAGGTTTAAAGAGTGGCTGCATAAGCTCAGCAATGCAGATGTTCAGATCTCAAGCCAGAATAGGCTTTCTAAAGGGAGGATTGATATGAACCAGACCTTTGAAGAACTTTCTGAAAGCAGGATGAGGTGACAGGGAAGAACCTTTCCCTGCTGAAAGGAATGCAGGCACAGCTGCTAGGTAAACCTTCAGAGTTGCAGGCCTAAGGCTTAGACCATTGAGGTGAACCAGATAATCTATGATTGTAGCAATGTCTGCAGTATCAAGCAGAATGCCTTTCTGAGAACACCAAATTCTGAATCATTTCCATTTGGAATTATATGTTTTTCTAGTGGAAAATTTCCTGGAGACCTTCAGAATATCCAGAACTCCCTGAGAAAGATGCAGGCCTGCATATTCTAACTCTTCAAAAGCCAGGCCTTGAGGTTGAGAGACTGGAGATCAAGGTACCAAATTCTTCCCTGAGAGGAGGTTAGGAGATTGTTTCTCTTGGGAAGACACAGGGGAAGTGACACTGCCAGAGACAACAGCAGAGGATGCCAAAGTTGTCTGGCCCAATCTGGAGCCACCAGTTTCACTGTACAGGGTTGAGATCTGATTTTGATTAGAACCCTGAACAACAGGAAGAAGGAAGGAAGAAAGGGAAGGCATAGAGGAACCTGCCCTTCCAATCCAATATGAGAGCATCCAGAGGAACGGTAGATAGGATTGGAGGTCTGTAGCAGAACAGAGGAAGCTGGTGATTGTCCGGGGCTGCAAAGAGATCTATCTCTGGAGTGCCCCATCTGTTGAAAATTACATTCAGGATGGGAGGATCCAGGGACCACTCGTGATGTCCCTGGGAGATTCTACTCAGAGCATCTGCCAGTACATTGTCCTTCCCTGGGAGATGAACTATCATCAGAGAAGCCTGAAGGGAATAGGCCAGAGACCACAGTTTCATGGCCTTTCTGCACAAGGCCATGGACCAAGTGCCTCCCTGCTAGTTGATGTACCACATTGTGGTGGTGTTGTCTGTCCTGACCTGCACCACCTTACCTCTGACTGAGTCCGAGAAGGCCTGAAGGACCAGGAAAACTGTCCTGAGTTCCAGCAGATTAATATGAAGGGGAGATACTCTTGTGGAGACCAAACCCCCTGAGCCATGAGGGCTCCCAAATAGGCTCCCCAACCTAGGAGAGAAGCATCTGTGGTTAGGACTACTGAGGGGACTTGAGAGAGGAATGGGACACCTTGCCTGAGATTGTCCTAATCCAGACACCAATGGAGAGCTTGGACCAGAGTTTGAGTCACTGGAACCAATTTGGTGAGATAGTCTTTTTTTCTCAGACCAAAAGGATCTTAGGTGGAACCGAATGTCCCCCATCTGAAACCTGTCTCCTTCTACCACTGCAGAAGAAGCTGCAATATGGCCTAGGAGTTAAAGAAACTGCCTTGCTGGGAAAGAGACCAGAGGCTGAAAAGAGGAAGCAAGATCTGTAAGGGCCTTTACCCTTGCTAATGGGTGGAAGGCCTTTGTCTGGATAGTATCCAACTCTACTCCTATGAAAGTAAGAAGCTGTACTAGTTCAGCAACTGTCTTTGGAAGATTGAGGAGAAACCCCAGAGAACTGAGCAAGCTGTGAGTGATTTATAGAGTTGACTTGACATGGTCGGGGGACTGACCTACAATGAGCCAATCGTCCAGGTAGGGGAAGATGGATGTACCCTGCCTTCTGAGAAAGGCAACTACTACTGCGTAGCACTTTGTAAACACCCTTGGAGCTGATTTTAGGCCAAAGGGCATGTCCCTGAACCGATAATGGCCTGAAGGCAACTCAAACCCGAGGTACTTCTATGGGTGCACTTGACAACAATATGGAAATACACATCCTTGAGGTCTAGGGATGCTAGCCTATCCCCTGGCCTTAGAGAAGGAAGAATTTTTCCTCAAGTCTCCATTTGGAATTTTGGTTTTGTGATGTGTTTGTTCAAGTACCATAAGTCTAGGATGGGTCACCACTCCCCTGTCTTTTTCGGGGTAAGGAAGTATCTGGAGTAAAGACCTTTGCCCCTGTGCTGAAGAGGAACTTTTTCTACAGCTCTGAGAGTCAGTAGAGAAGAAACCTCTGCATCTAGAGCAATGTTTTTTGAGATGGTTGCAGGTGGAAAGGACCTGATCCTCATTTTTGGGAACCTTTTGAAATTGAGGGCCAGTTCCTGGCTTACTACCTCTAGAACCCACCTGTCTGAGGTAACAGACTTCCAGGCCTGGAGGTAATAATCCAGCCTGCCTCCTACCAGAATGGGGGAGTTGGCCCTGACTGACACATCAGGGTGTTTGTTTGGCACAAGCATTGGACTGGGAAGAGGAAGCAGCTCTGCTCATCCCCCTTCTGCCTCTCCCTCAAAAGAAACCCCTCTGTGGGAAGGAATAGGAAGCCAGAGCTTGATAAAAAGGCCTGTGGAAAGGTCTGCCCTTGCCCCTAGACTGCTGCTTCTGAGGAGTGGCTTGCCTCTCTTTGGCCTGTGGACTCCTGTAGGTGGTCCTGTACTCATCCATTTTCTTCATGTAAGTCTCTGTTTGCTCCCCAAACAAAGAGTTACCCACTACTGGGAAATCCATGGCATTAGCCTGCGTATCCTGTGAAAGGCTAGTACATCTGAGCCAAGCATGTTTCCTGAGAGACACAGATATAGCCATGACTCTTGATGCCACATCCCTAGAGTCCACAGCAGCATGGAATTGTACTTTGGATACCTCAATTCCATCAGCAACTACCTCCTCAAGCATTTTGGCTAGCTGGGGGGAGACCTGTTTAGCCAGCTCCAGAACTGTATCCCACTTGGACTTCTGTTACCTGGCTGTGTAGGCCATATAGTTAGCCTGCCTGAGTCCCAAAGAGGATGCCAAATATTGTTTCCTGGCCATGGCATCCACCTTCTTGGAGTCTTTGTATGGGGGTTGTGAAGCCAAAGGAATATTAGCACTGTCACAGGCTGCAGTCTGCACTACCCAAACATGGCTGCAATGACTTAATAAAAACTCTGTACCGGAGCCAGATAACATGTACCTCCTGTTCATTCTTTTATCTACAGTAGGTAAGGAGGAAGGAGTTTGCAGTATATTTTTTGTCTGTTTCCCCAAAGATCTGTGAAGAGGGATAGACAATCTTTTGGACTCTGGGATGTCCATCATCGTAACAAAATCAGACTCTTCCTCCTCTTCCTCAGCAGCTTCCACCATTGGGAACTGGAGGGTTTCAGCCATCTTCTTGTAGAACAAGAAGTGGGAAGGGGACTCAGAAAGCCTGGGGGAAAGACATTAGAGGGTCTGTCTGGGGAGATGTCTGGTTCAATGGGCAAATCTAGACCTTCAAAATCATTATCTTCATCTTCATCCTCAGGATACTCTTCATCTCCCTCTCACTCCACATCACAGTAAGCATCTGGATCATAATACAATGGAGTCAGGTCTGACCGAACTGACTGCCTAACCAGCAGTACTAGTTCAGACAGAATCAGGTGAAGCAACTGAACTATACTAATCACTTTGGCTATTTCATCAGTAGTTGGAGTATGCGGTGCTGGATCCGAACTGGCTGACTTTCTTTTCCTTCTCACTGGAACCGACCCCTCCAAGTCAGACCTTCTTTTGCCTTTTCACCCAGGTCAGTGGGCACCTCCTTAGGTTTGGCCATAACAGAACCGAGTTGGTCATCCGGATCTACGGACTTCTCAGCCTCCCTTTCCTTCAGCCTACTCTACCTTTTTTCTAGAGTGGCTTTAGGAAAATTCTTGCAAATTTGGCAGTCTGTTTTGGGGTGGTCAAACCACAGACAGTAAACACAGATGATGTGAGGGTCAATCTTGGCAAAGGCCTCCCCACACTCTGTACAGTGTTGAAACCCAGTGGGACCATTTTTTTCCTTGGGGTTCTCAGGCACGGCCACTCTAACAAATGACCCTTAATAGCTTTTAAGCCAGGAAATAATCCCCTATCGGTTAACAACCATGTTACGGGCTGTAGAAAAAAAGCCAGAACAAGTCAGTTTTTTTTAAAACCGATAGGAATTGGAACACCACACTAAATCCCAGAAAAACACAAATATAAACAAAGGGTCAGTTTCTAACCGGACTGACAGATGAGAAACCAATGAAAAAATGATTTCTACAGACCATAAGTAAAAATAAGTCACCACCTATCTACCACACTACCTGTACCATAGGCAGAGGCTGGAAATCTGAAAAATAATAAATCGGTTTAAAAAACAAATTAACTGAGCAGAGGAGAAATCTCCAAAGCGACTTCACTGTTAGGTGGAGTAAAGAATCTGACAGTTACACTGGTAAGTACCAGAGACAGAGGTTTGAAAATTGAGCTCGAGCTCAACGTTCTATGTTTCTGCATAGAGATAACTCTTTCTTCTCTGGGGCAGTTCAAGTGCTGGGTCTAACAGCATACTGTCAGAATTCAGCAAGATTTCATGTTGTTTAAACTATACAACCTGCCTTTCTTCCTTCTGGCATAATGGGACTAAGTTCTGGCAAACTCTTATGGACCTAATGGGTAAAACTAATACCTGCCCCCCATTAAATATCAAGTGAGTTGCTATCTAAGACCCACTGCTCCTATCAGATACATTAAACAATGCTTTTACCAATCTAAGTACTGCCCCCAGATTTCTCCAGTGACAACATTAATCCCTCTATCTCCCATCTGTCATCTACCCCTATTGGCATCCCTCTCTTTCACTTTAAAGAAATATCTCCAACTGAAGCTAGATCCTACCTTTCACAAGTTTTGGGCAAGTCCAGATTCAGAGGCGACTATCTTGATTTGAATTTACTTCATTTAACATTTGATGCAGTACTCCCACTCCTCACCAAAATTCTTAACATTTCTATCTGTCTCAGTCAGTTTCCCTCCCAGTGAAAATCTATGATAGTCACCCCTGTTCACAAGAGTGGTGAGAGAACTGGCCATGGTTACTATCGCTCTATCTCTTTCTCCCCCCTACTTCTAAAGCCCTTGAAAGAACAGTGAATGATCAAATCTCTTAATTTCTTGCCAACTACAACCTGCAGTGTAGCCAACAACATAACTTCAGGAAGTACACAGTACTTTCACAGCCCTCCTAGAGTTTACTAGCTATGTACATTAATCTCTGGACCTGTGTCACTTGGTTGGATCTGTGTACATAGATCTAACAAAAGCATTTGACATGGTCCACCATGGCCTTCTCACTGCCTCCCTCTCGTGGCTGGGCCTAGCCTCTGATGCTATCACCTGGTTTGATAGTTACCTCTCTGATTAAAATCCTAGATACCCTCTCTTCAGTAAGTCAGTTCACTCAGGGGTTCCAGAGGGGGGAATTCCTGGCCTGCTCCTTTTTAGTCTTTTCCTAATACCCTTCCCTAAGCCTGCTCTGGCAACCTACTCCTCTACACAGATGATGCAGTAATTTTCTCTAGTCACCCTGAACCCCTTATGCTTGAAAAATGCCTGCAAAATAGCTTTACACAAATCAAGTTCTGGTTTTACTTTCATAAACTTATCATCAATTACAAAAATACCAAAGTAATACTGTTTGCAAATCACCAGAATAAACATAAAGGAATATCACTAAACATCCAAAATGGTCGGCTTTCGTTACTTGAGCAGATTAGTTTTTAATACCTTGGGATTATCTTAGATTACTCCTTTTCCTACGAAGAACATATTAATCTGGTTTTCAAAGCAGTAAATACCAGAATCAGACTCCTCTACAGGCATAGGAGCTGCCTGACAAATGATACCCTTCGCTTTGCTGTCACTAGTTGAGTTCTATCCCTAGTGGATTATGTTATAGTAATCTATGTATCTGCATCTGACGCTGCTCTTATTTATTTATTTATTGAATAGAATCAGAATTACAATCTTTTCAGTCATAGACTCTTTTGCAAAGGCTCCTCATCAAGTAAAAGTAAAAAGTACGAAGAAAACACAGAAATAAAGATATACAGAACATGCAATAATAATGAAATAATAATAATAAGTACACATTCAATAATAATTAAATAATACATGGTCATACAGTCCTGGCTTACGCATTGTTTGCGGGTTACATCAGATAGGAGCATAAGCAAGGTCCTGGGTCAGAGATTAGATAGGATACAGTTTTGTAGGATCTTGAGGGACCCAGATTCATAGAATCTAAACAGGGGGATTGAGAACGATGGGGAGACATAGATTAAAAGAATAATACTCTCCCTCAATAAAGCATTTTGTCTTATAACAGGAGCACCAAAGCTAATCCATACCTGCAATCTTTACAATCAAGTGAACTGGTTAAATTTTAAGGGCAGGCTTGACTATCACACCTGCCTGTTGGCCAAGAAGCTTACCACCGCACTCTCCTATCCCTTGGTCCAGCAGCTCATCTCACCTGCCTCCACCCATCGTTCTACTAGGAGCTGTGATAAGTCCCTTTACCTAATCTATTTCTGAAAGACGTCCCTAAGGCAGCTAGCATTCTTCCACATGACCCCTATCATGCTCAATGGCTTGCCTCCTCTGGTTTTTGCTACAGTTAAATTTGGCCCCTTTAAAACTAAACGTTACCAGCACCTACTCTTTGTGAATAGTTGTGACTGCTCCTAGCTTTTACTGGCAATCTTGGACTGCTCATGGTTTGTTCCTCAGTTTCCCCCTGCTCCTCCTCAACTTATCTAGGTCTAATTTCTCCCTTCCCACTGTGTTCCCCTCCTGCCCTTTTCTCATCCTTTAAAACATAGAAACATAGAAACATAGAATTTGACGGCATATAAGGACTGCTTGGCCCACCCAGTCTGCCCATTTCCCTACCTACTGGATAAGCTGCAGATCCTAGTTAACCAGCAGCCTACTTCTTCTTACCCCCACCCCGCAGAATTGCCATATGACTGTCACATGCATGCTTGAATTCCACCACTGATTTTGACTCCACAACCTCCTCCAGAAGGCCGTTCCATGCATCCACAACCCTCTCTGTGAAAAATACTTCCTTAAATTACCTCTGACGCCTTCTATCTTCAAATTGTGCCTCTTGTTCTTGCACACCTTTTTTTGAAAGATGCTACCTCTTGGACTTTGTTGATTCCTTGAGGTACTTGAAAGTTTCTATCATGTCCCCCTCCCTCCTTTCCTCAAGGCTATACATATTAAGCTCCTTAAGTCTCTCTCTCATATGTCTTCCGTGTGAAGACCCTGCACCATTTTAGTTGCCCTCCTCTGGACAGCTTCCATCCTGTCTATGTTCTTGCGGAGATTGGGTTTCCAGAACTGCACACAGTACTCAGATGGGGTCTCACCAGCTGTCTGTACAGAGGATAATAACTTCCTGTTTTCTACTGGTGATGCCTCTTCCTATGCATCCCAGTATCCCCCAACCCCTTGCTGCCCTCTCACATTGCTTGCCCACCTTTAGGTCATCTGATATGACTATCCCCAGGTCCCTTTCCATTTTGTTGTTGTAGTATCTCACCCCCATTGTGTACTCTTCCCTGGGTTTTGTTTCCCAGGTGCATTACCTGCACTTTTAGCATTGAATCTAAGCTGCCATACATTTGACCATTCCTCTAACCTTGCCAAGTCCCTTCTCATCCTTTCCACCCACCCTGTGCATCAACTCTGTTGCAGATCTTAGTGTCATCTGCAAAGAGACATACTTTTCCTTCCAGTCCTTCCTAATGTCGCTTATAAAGACATTGAAGAGGACCAGTCCTAATACTGAACCTCAGTGTACCCCAATTAGTAACGCCTCCTTCTTCTGAGTGGACTCCATTTACTATTACTCTCTGTGTCCTATTCTCCAGCCAATTCTTACCAGGCTGTCATCTTGGGACCCACTCCCAGGCTGGCTAACTTGTATATTAATCTTTTGTGTAGGACTGTGTCAAATGCCTTGTTAAAGTCTAGGTAGGCCATGTCCACAGCCCTTCCCTGATCTACTACTTTGGTCACCCAGTCAAAGAAATCTATCAGATTTGTCTGGCATGACCTTCCCACTGTGAATCCATGCTGCCTAGGGTCCTATGCCCCTCTGGCCACTAGATACTCAACAATTCTTTCCTTCAGAAGTGATTCCATCATTTTCCCTATCACTGAGGTTAAACTAACAGGTCTGTGGTTTCCTGCTTCTGCCTTGCTCCCACTTTTGTGAAGGGGAATCACATCTGCCCTCCTCCAGTCCTCAGGTACCACCCCATCCTCCCATAATTTGTTAAAAAGGGTAGTCAGTGGTGTCACTAGTTCTACCCTTAGCTCTTTTAGAATTCTGGGATGAATCCCATCAGGCCCCATTGCTTTGTCCACCTTCAGTTTTAAGAGTTCTTTCAGAACCCTCTTCTGTAAATGGGCTGGTATCAACTTCTGTATCCAGAGTGTTACTACTGTTTGTTTTATGTACCTCCCCTCTTCATTTGTAAATACTGAGCAAAATTATTTGTTTAGTATCTCTGCCTTTTCACAGTCTCCCTCTGCCCACCCTCCCTCCCTTTATTAAGACTCACTATCCCTCCCTTGGTCTTCCTTTGCTCCCTGATGTACCTATAAAAGGTTTTATCCCCTTCTTAACTGAGTTGGCTATCTTTTTCCTCGGTTTGGGCCTTTGCTGTTCTGACTGCCTTCCCAGCCTCCTTTTGCTTTAACTGATACAGTTCTCTGTCCTGCTCCTTCTGCGATTCCTTGTACTTCCTGAATGATTTCTTTTCTCTTTGAACCTTCACTGCCACTTCCTTTGAGAACCATAGTGATTTCTTACATCGTCTTGTTTTGTTTATTTGCTTCACACAAAGGCTCATTACCTCTGTGATGGCAGTTTTATTATTCCCATTGTTCTTCCACCCCTCCTTCCTGCCCATTTGCTAGTGCATTCCTTAGGCACTCACCCATTTTGGCAAAGTCAGCCCTCCTAAAGTCCAGTACTTTTGTCTTTGTATGGCTTGACACTATTGCTGTGTTTATTGTGAACCATACTGTTTGATGGTCACTAGTTCCCAGATGGCTACCCACTTCTACATCTGTGATCCTCTCTCCATCTCCATTTGAGAGAATCAAGTCTAACATTGCTCCCACTTGAGTGGGCTCCAGTACTAGTTGTCTAAGGCATGCCCCCTGTAGGGTATCTAGAATAACTGCACTCTTTGAAGTGGCAGCTGCAACTGCACTCCAGTTAACATCTGGCATATTCAGATCACCCATCAGCAATATCTCCCCTTTTTCTGCCATTCTAAGTATATCTGCTATCATTTCCCTGTCCATTTCCTCCCCTTGAGAAGGGGGTCTGTATACAACCCCTGTGCATATTGTGGTGCCATTGCCTGTCTCCAAATTTGCCCACAATGCTTCTTCTCCTCCCTGTTTACCCTTTTGTTCTGTTGCTTTTATTCCTTCCCTTATGTAAAGAACTCCTCCTCCTCTTCTTTTACCCTCCCTGTCCCTCCTGTAGACAGTGTATCCTGGTATGTTTATGTCCCAGTCATGGTTTTGTGTGTACCATGTTTCTGTGACTGCCACGATATCCAGATGTTCCTCCTCCATCAAAGCCACTAATTCAGGAAGCTTACCTGCAATCTTTCCTATTCCACTTTCATTACACCTTGCACCCCTCTACTCAACATTTCTCCCCCCCCCCAGTTGTCTCACAACTCTCCTTAACTGACTTCCTTCTGGTACCCCTTTCTTTTCTTCAATTTCCTATCCGTTTTCACAGTTAGCTAGCACTGCTTGTACCATGTTTGTTTCATTATCATTTGCCTGCCCTCAGTTAAGATGCACTAATGTATAATGCACTGCATTACTTCTATAATCTTATCCTACGTTTTATGTACTGTATTAAATTTCCTGTAATGTTTCCTATCCTGTCTGTTTTATATCTAATTGCCATGTTGTTTCTTTGCCATGTACTCCACCCTCACTTATAATGTACTTATGTAAAATGTACTGTATTATTAGTATAATCATATCCTATGTATAATGTACTGTATTAATCTCCTGTAATTTTTTTGTATCCTGGGGCAAGACTTAAAGTCATGTGATAGACCCAAGCAGTGAACACACAATTCATGGATGTCATCATCTTCATGTCACCCAGATGGAGGAAAAATAACAGTTGCTACTTCAACTAGGTAGTTTTAATGATGGGTGGGTGGGTGAGTGGGGTCACAGTCATTAGAAGTCCTTCAAAGAGGACTCTCTGATATTGCATCCATTTTCAGTGAGAGCCCTGACACCCCTTTCTGTGATCATAACTGCTATCAGGCTGCTGTCCAGTCTCATGGGAGCTAAATCCCCCTCCCCATTTCCCAATAGCTTTGGAAGGGCTCCCAGGATATCTTCATACATAGGGTGGTGTAGATCCTAGTAGCGGGGATGGTTACCAGACCCTCTAAGTTTTATTGCTGTTTAATTGGTCCCTGGATATGACAGAGATGTCACTTACAAAATGGTGGGATATGCTCCAGTCTTCACCCTTCAATCTTCTCTAGAGCTTAATGTAGACATACATGTTATCACTTTCCTTGATCTGCTGTAGGATTAGACATAGAAGCAACACAATAGGCTATATGGCTCTAGTGGAATCTTCCTCCAGTCTGGTGTCACATATTCATTTTACATGACAACCCCCCCCCCGGCCTTAGTAATGACTGGATCCACCCACTCTCCTTGGAGTCAGATGGATACCCTGCACTGCTTCTGAAATCCAAAGTGATAGCCCAGGCTTGACAGACAAACATGGGTCATCAGTATGGTAACCCTCACCACCCAACATCTGGCCATTGAGTAGATACCCCTTGCCTGTAAAAAGAAATTTCAGTTTCTGGAAATGAAAATATTTTAAAAGGGCTGCATAATGCAGATAATAGAAATTGTTTGCAGATAAGGATTGATAGGCCCACTCAGTGTGCTGGTAAGCACTATTGTTAGATTTTGGCCTCTGATCCTATCTGGTCAATGGATTTGTGTCTGTCCTACCCACTTCTAATGTTGTACATACTCCACCACACCTTTGTAAAGGGCTAACTGTTCCTAACTGACCTCATAATTGATGAATGTGATATTAGTGTTGTCATGTGGAGCACTAAAAACAGTATAAGATCAGTTGAGGACTGCCAAGTGTTTATGCAGTATACATATTCAGACAGGCTATCAACATGTGTTATATAATCCTTGTAGAAGAGAACTGTGTGTCATTCCTGGTACCCACCATGATATGTTGCCATTCCCATTGTGTAACGTCTCATTCCTGGTACCCACCATGATATGTTGCCATTCCCATTGTGTAATGTCTCATTCCTGGTACCCACCATGATATGTTGCCATTCCCATTGTGTAATGTCTCATTCCTGGTACCCACCAATAGGTCCTGTGCCATTCCCTTGATGGTACTTACCATGATGCAGTCCTTCAGGTAATTAAAGACCTTGGCAATTAAATTAATGGCCTCTCCTTGGATCAGGGAGTAGGGAACTGTCAGCTCTATGAAGAATGGCTTGAAAGTGATCACAGACTCAGTATTTGCCAGTCCAAACCCAATACTGGCAATGCAAAACATGCTGGCTTTCCATTCAGTGATGGTATCAGGGATGGTTACGGAGATGTTTTTCCAGTTGACTCTGTGATGGAAGGAAACAAAATCTACGTTTATCATTCATGTATGTTGTTGAGAATTCCCTTGTTTGTGGAAAGACATAATCTCTCTTCTATCACATCCCTTTGTTGCCCCTTCTCAGCCATTACAAACACTGGCATCAGGTTAGATACAGCAGTACCTCAGGAGGGCAGACAAAGGTTACCTCAGTGGACAGCCTGGGATATATGAATGCCTGATGGTGGGAACTTCCTCCCCTCTCTGAACTGAAGCATGTCACTGGCTTGAGGTATGCTGCTGAGGTGCGCTGCATAATGTTAAATCTAGGGTGAGATACCCTTGTTGGCACATGAATCTGGGTTTCCCCTAAGGTAGCAGTGCAGGGTATCATAGTTACACGGCACTTCACCCAATATGATGAGGAAGGTAGACATTCAAAAATGGATCGAATGCTGGCCTGGTGGCATTGAAAGTGTGGTGCTGGACTTCACACCTTGCGCCTTGCTAGCAACCAGGGTTCAGGAATGGACTCGTGTCCATCGAGGGTCAGCTGGGGAGAGAGAGGATTGATGGTCCACCAATAGTTCTCATTTCTTGGGGGTGGGGGGGACACAGTATCATACTGTAGACTAACACCCAGCAGAAGCTGGAATGTCATCATAGGCATGATGCTCAGCAAAAGGGGTGGACTCAAGCACAGGGCATACGACTGCCTCCACGAAGGTGAAGACAGTCACCCTGTCCATTGTACAAGCATGGGTTCAAGGAAAAAACTGGAAGAAAACAGTGGAGCTGGCAGGCTCCACGATGGCTGACTACACCTGCGCTGACCCCCAGCAATCTTGATGTTGGCTTCTGAGGGCAGAGGGAGGTTGGAACCCCTCACCAGTGGCCCTGCCATAGGGAGGAACCAATGGTGGATTGCTGGGCAGGATGGGTGTGGCAGATGCCTAGTCAGAGAGATGAGTCCCCTCTGAGGGAGGGGCCGGCACCACCTACCCACTCCAAAGAGGAGCCAAAAGTACATATGGAAGAAAAATGGATTGAATATCTTCTAATCCCTGACTGGGGATGAAAGACTGATGCAGAAGGAGACAGACTGACAATGACCTCAAGTTGGGTATACTGTACTGGCAGAGCAGTACTTTATTGCTTAAAATGACAGATGGGACACAAAAAATGGTCAGTTGTATGGGAAATGCAGTAGTAGACAATCTGAAATGACCTATAGTAGGATGATTGAAGGTAGGGCAGGTCATATGGGTAGTGTGGCACTAGACAATTCAAAAATAACCTAGTACAGTAGGCAGTGCAGTACAAGACAACTCACAATGATCCATAGATGACCCAAGACAGAGTATGGTAGTCTATGTTTATTTATTTATTGAATTTAGTTGATGGGATAAGCCCACTGAGACTAAACCTTTTTCAGGGGTGACCTGGGGGTGGTGATACAGATGGTAACCAACTGAAACTGAACCGGATTAAGCTGTTGGTGGTATTTCTAGTGAATGGAGGAAATTCAGCCAGGACACCAGGAAAATTCCCCACTCTTTTCAGGAAGTGCAATGGAATTTTTAATGTCCACCTGAACAACTGGCAGAAAAGGCAAACAGTACCTTAGTTTAACATCTCATCCTAAAGACAGCATCTGTGGAGTGCAGTAACCCCCTCATTCTGCACTACGGTGTCAGTATTGGGATATTAAACCAAGTGTCTGGTGTGGGGATAGAACCCACAGCCTTCTGATCTCCTGGCCTCGGAGGCAAGTGTGCTACCTGCTGAGCCAATGACACTGACATATGAGGTAGTCAGGTGATGTAATACTAGATAATTTGAAATGACTCAGGGTGCACTAAGATAAGGTGGGCTGTGTAGTACATGACAACCTGAAATGACCCAGGTGCTAAGCCAATGTAAAGGAGGTTGTGTAGGCAGTGAAGTATCAGACAACTTGAAATGACCCTTGGTGGACTAAAGGCAGGGTAGGCTGCATAGAATGTGTGGTACTAGACTATTCAAAATGACCCAGGGGTGGCCCAAGGTAGGGTAGGCAGTATAACACTACACAACTTGAAATAGCCTAGATGTGACTCAAGGTTTGATCAGCTGTGGGGTTTTACTGTAGCTCAATGTGTAAAGGCTGCAAAATAGGAAAACTGACTTTATGAGATTAGATCGTCCCTCATAGAGCAGTAGACCCATCCCCATGCTTTCGAGCTAATCAGCGTGGATGTTGAGTTTCCCATAACTGGGCATTAATGCCTAGAAAAGTAACTTTTGAAATTTCCCTTTAAACCTCAAAGTCTATAATAAAAACATTACCTACCCTACAGAAACGAGTTCCCACAGCCATATCTCACGGAAGTCTGTGCGTGCCTTGTCCCCACCTTGATTTGAAGGTTTGCCATTTTGAACATCAGGGATCATATTCTGTATCACTCGTTCAGCTTCTAGATTAGAAGAAGTTTAATTTTTATAATTCTCAGTTACCCTACAATTTATCCCTGTCATAGCCTCTGCTAGCCCATCATTTAGGTAATTGCTAGCAGTTATCAAAATGTAACTTCTACCAGCATAATTTTGAGAATGTTCTACAAGAAGATCACAACATGTCATCAAAAGTGAAGTTTCTGCTATTTCTGACTAATTTAAAAACAACTTGTCCAAGATATCAGATAAGGAGCATTTGATGTTCTCTACCTTGAGTTATGTGCACCCGACTGGTACTATTAAAAGGAACAAGTTATGAACAGGCAAACATTTGGATTTTTTTTTATGAAATGTCACAAGGATATGAACTGTACATTTTTAAGACACCATAATTTTAAAAGTAGGGAATGTAGCATCACCCATATTGGATGTTTTACAGACTCTAATAATGAAGCTATGTGTGTGAACTTTCTGTAGTAAATCATTTTTATTGACTTCTTTATTTGTTCATTACAGTACAGAGCTCTTCAGAAGCCTAAACAGTATGAACAACACACTGAATTACATCAGAGCTACAAGGTGTACAGTATTCCATTCAAGAATTTAACATCCACATCAAATACATTGAAAAAACCTACATATTACTAGTGAGGCAATATTTTTATGAGTCTATCCAGTGAACTCTTCCTGAAATGGAATGGGGAGTAGAATAGGCTGATGGATTTAAGTAATTTATGTTCCTATGAGATGAATCCCTGAGACAATGGCAGTTGGGGTAGGGGGATAGCAGCCTAGGACATATCTATGGAGGTATGAACAAATCTTTATACTTCCTAAGAGGATTCTAACAAAAATTTTCAAGTCAATTATTGATGCCTAGCAATTGATTAAAGAAACTTACAATTCAATAACTTGTAAGTATCCACCAAAATATATGAAGCTGGTTTTATAAAACATGGAGACATAAAAAAAAAAAAGCAGCTTTACAAAACAAGTTCCATAATGTTTCAATAATACCAATGATATCTACAGTGGGTGGGATATTCTGACTGTGCCAGGCTGTGGTGCAAGCCAGGGTGCAGCACAACTGGGAAGTGTCAGGGTGCTGACATGGTGCTATTCAATGGTGCTGCGCCATGGCTCAGCACTGTTGAATATCGCTCTGTGGCCACCCGCATTGTGCATGGTGCAGTAGCACTTCACCAGTGCAAGTAGTCAGAGAAGGGCAAGGGGATGCACCGCCACAAGTGCCGTTGTGCTAGGAGCATCAACCGCGATATTCAAAGGTGCACATGTAAATGGGGCCACAATGCATGCAAGGTGCAAATGGGGCCATTTGCATGTCATTATTGTCACATTTGCATGCAGATGGTCCCATCCCCGGTGACTTGCACCTGACACCCTGCCAGGCTGCAGCCATCAGGGACAAATGCCCCTGCACAAGCGGCAAAGTGCCCCTCTGGCCGATCGCGAGCATATGTATAAAGTTTAAAATGTTCCATATCTCTGGTGGTCTAGTTGACTACTTGCAGCCCAATCGCGGGCATATGTATAATAATTAGAACATCCCATATTCCTGGTGGTCCAGTGAACCGCTCACAGCCCGATCGCGGGCATATGTATAATAATTAGAACATCCCATATCCCTGGTGGTCCAGTGGACCGCTGGCAGCCCAATCGCAGGCAATGGTCTAATGGGAGATCAAATGCAATCCCTGGTGGTCCAGTGGTACCTCCCTCCCCACCCTCCCACTGAGCCCTGCCACCCACTCCCCTCTGGTCAGCGGCAGGCTGCAGCTCCCCTCCAGCAAGCTGCCTGGCTGCCCGCTGACTGGCTGCATACAGTACAGCTGTACGCCTATTGGTCCACAGCGTAGACCAATGGACGTGCAGACCATACTGTACTACACAGTCCAGATATGTGAATCCCAGTGCATTGGGATTTGTGCCACACACTTTCCCCTTTTAAATATCATGCCAGGGTGCATCAGTGGGTTGTGCATGGCGCAACAGTGTTGCGCCATGCGCAACCCTTCTGAATATTCCACCCAGTATGTCTTGATTAGCTACAAGGCATTGTAGCTCTGCCAGTTTGTCCCTATTTAAAGAGGTTAGGAAATCATTTCTAACTGGCAGCTGTTTATAAAGTTATTTTTCTCAGAAATAATATGCATTCACCTAAATTATCTATATTTAACTGTACTTGAATGAAAAGTGATATAAAAAGCTAAATTGTGCAGTGTCTTGTTTTTATGGGCAGTATTCTGTTACAGTTCTCTTCATGGATCCAATAATTTGGAGTTTTAATCATGTCATGGTTTGTACAAATAACTCTAAATGGGGTCCTGATGGGTCAGCTCATAGTTAGCATTCTGTACTCAAATTGTGACACAGTAAAAACTTCACATAAGTGATTCCATGAAGTGAACTGTTACAGAATGCTGCCCATGAAAACACAACAATGCAAACTACAGTTTTACCTATCACATTTCATTCAGGTGCAGTCAAATATAGATACTTTAGGAGAATGCATATAGTTTCTGAGAATAAGAACCTTATAAACAGCTGCCAATTAGCACAAATGCCCTGTCCTCTTTAAACACCTGGGCCCAGATATTCAAAAGGGTTGCGTATGGCACAACAGTGTTGCGCCATGCGTAACCCACTGATGTGCCCTGGTGCAATATTCAAAAGGGAAAAGTGCGCGGCACAAACCTGATGCAAATGGAGTGCATCAGTATGCAGGCACAGGTGGGCGTGCCCATGCATAACCAGCACAGTCTGATATCCAGCCCAGATATGCAGAGTTATGCATGCACAACCCTACCTGCGCCAGCACAAAGTTAAGCCAAAAAAAAAAGGAACAGCTGATGACCACCCACAGAGGAGCAGCCACATTGCAGGGTGCAACACAGCAGCTACCACCTGTGGGTGGCCAGCTGAGTTCCGGCTGCACCTGGTGGTGCCCCCCATGCCCGATCATGGGCATTTGTAAAATAAGATGTCATCCAATATCCCTGGTGGTGCAGTGGACCACAATCTGCCTGATCATGGGCATCTGTAAAACATAAAATGTCCTGTTACCCTGTTACCCCTCCCCACCCACCCACTGAGCCCCACTGCCCACTCCCCGGTCAGGCAGTGGGCAGCACCCCACCAGCCTGCCATGCCACCACCCACCGACTGACACCTCAGTAGAGATGCACGTTCATTGGTTCATAGCGTGAGCCAATGGGTGTGCAGCTCCTACTGTACTACACATTCCAGATATGTGAAAGAAATCATTGCAGCCCTACTGAGGTGTCAGTCAGTGGGCGGGGCGGCAGGCAGATGGATACTGCCGCCCGCCTGCTGACTGAGGGGAGCAGGACGGTGGGTGGGTGGAGAGAGGGGTTCCCTAGACCACTAGGGTAATAGGACGTTTTCTGATTGGGCAGAGTGCGGTCCACTGTTCCACCAGGGATATTGGCTGTTTTTTTTTAATATTAATACAAATGCCCACGACTTGGCAGAGAGCGGTCCACTGGACCACCAGGGATATTGGATGTTTTTTTTTATTTTTACAGATGCCTGTGATTGGGCTGCAGGGGGCCTCGGTCCCTGACGACTGCTGCCTGGCAGGGAGCCAGGCACAAGTCATCAGGGATTGGCACACCTGCATACAAATGGGACCATAATGAAATGCATATGGCCCCATGTGTGCCTTGCATAAATTATGGCCCCATTTGCATGTCAACTTTTGAATATCGCGGGTGCTGTGCATGGCACAATGGAACTTACGCTAGCGTATCTCCATGCTCCACTCTGGCTACTTGCGCTGGTGCAGTGCCACTGCACCATGCTCACTGGGGGTGGCCAGGGTGTGATATTCAAAGTGATATTCAAAGATATTCAAAGCTGCTGAGCCATGGTGCAGCTCCTTTGGATATCTCTTACTCCACACCCCTGCGTAACCCAATTGAGCTGTGCCCAAGCTTGCACCACAGCCAGACGCAGTTTGAATATCTGGGCCGTGGTATTTAGTGCAGCACCCTGGCAACTGTTTTGTGATCACCTACTAAGTCATTGCAATGGTTGGATTTTTTTGGATTCCCTCATCCCCAAGTTGATCAATTTCAGTTATAATGAATCTCATTCTTGAGGTGTGTACCCAGTAGTCTGTTACTCTTGAAACTCAGATGTAGCCCATCCCTACAAAAGAGATTTGGGTTATTTAAAAGTTGTCCCAGTGTCTAATGAAATGGAAATTTTTCTCTCTTGCCCAATTTCTTAACCAAGCGTTAACCTGACAAATCCTTCTTTGCATCTGACTGGAGGCCCTGGGTACTGGCAGACTCTCTGAAAATACAGTCTCACAACCCTTGCTAATCAGTTTATCTGCTAGATTGGTAAAATCAGTTTCTAGTGCTGATTGTGTTTTGTTTCCGATGTCATTTACTCCCACATGAATCGTGGTCAAGAGCCTGTCCCCAATTCCTTTGAAAATGCTATCTGACATTGCTGTTTAGTTATGAATACCTGCTCTTCATGGAAAAGAAACTGACAATTCTGTTCTGTGTCATCCCTATAGATATGGAAGTTGCGGGGAGTGGCAGACATCGGGGCAATGCCTTGACATCAGAGCACTAGCCACTCCCTAGAACAGGGGAAAAATGCCCTTCCAGCTTGGGCAGAGATGGAGCACCGGTGCTTGCCCTCAGTTTGTGACCACCCTATTGGCACCCTCCCTACCAACGCCACCAGAGAAGTTTGGGGTGTTGGGGCCCACCTCATCCCCACTAAGGGGGTAAACCACTGCTATATGAGTGAAGGAGAGTCAACCAGCTGGAGCAGACCATAGAGGGATGGCTCCTACCTGCTCCCAAGGAGACCAGAGCTGGAGGGGAGAGGAGGAAAAATAGAAAGTTAAAAAAATAATAATAAAAAAATAAAAAATTGTTTGGCCATTGTACGATGTAGCCTCTAAACTAAATTTGACCCTGTGCTGAATCTCACACCACTGTGTAAAACTTGGCATTTAGGCTTTCTGTTACCTGGCGACCACTGGTGCCCAGTATTACTTACAATGTCTCCCTTGTTCCCTTACTCTTGTCTGTAAACCCTTGTGTTTAATAGTGCTCACTGGTCTCACCTCCTCATCGATCTTGGTGGATGAGGCAGACAGATGCAGATGAGCATATCTCTGTGCATGCCACCGCCCCCTCCCCACTTACACTCACCCTGCTCACTGAGGGGAGAAGCTAAATACTGTAATGTGACCCAAAAGTGTCTTTTTGGGTCATGGTCTGCTGAAGTTAAAATAAAAAAATAATATCTTTATTTGTATACCATCTTTCGGATATCAAGGCCCTGATCATTCAAATAAATAACACAATAAAATCACAATTCAGATACATAACTAAGATCACAGTTAAAATCAGTTTGGGTAGGCTTGGTACCATAGGTGGGTCTTTAGGGCCTTCTTAAAGCCCTCCATAGTCATGCACTCCCATAACTGACAGGGTAGAGAATTCCACAGTCCTTTGGCCACATAAATAAATGCACTGGCCCCCAGTGTCTTCAAAGTTACCCTGGGAATCTCCAGCAAGCCCTCGTCAGCTGAGCGGAGAGGTTACCCAGGGCAGTAGGGGGACAGGAGCTCTTTCAGATAGTCCTGGACCTGACCCTGTAGGGCTTCATAGGTCAGAAGCCCAACCTTGAAGGTGATCTGCCACTGAATAGGCAGCCAGTGCAGTTCACACAGCACCAGTGTGGTGTGACACATCTGTGGGGTCCCTTTCAACAACCGGGCCACAGAGTTCTGCACTTGCTGCAAGTAATGGATATCAACCCCTGACAGCCCTAGGTAAAGGGAGTTGCAGTAGTCAAGGCATGAGGTAACAAAGGTGTGGAGCAATGTAGGTAGGTCACCAGACGGAACTAGGTGCTTGACCCTGGCAATATTCCTCAGATGGTAAAAAGAAGACTTGATGACTGCCGGCAAATGAGATTGCAGTGTCAACCCATCATCAAGAATCCCCCCCAGGGCCCACACCCATTCAGAGGAAAAATGTCGGGAGCCTCCCAAACAAATTTAGGTAGGTTAACCAGCCCCCAATCCCTCTAGCTGATGTCCCAGATCCACAACCATCACCTCCATCTTTCCTGAGTTCAACTTCAACCAGCTGGAATTCATCCAGTCCTTGATTTCAGCAAGGCAATTGTTAAATACCAGATGTGCACTAGCCTGGTCAGATGCAAAAGACAGGTAGAGCTGGGTGTCATCAGCATGGCAGTGAAACCTCAGCCCTTACTGTCTTACAATGTCTCCGAGGGGCACCATATACACCACGAACAACATGGGGAACAACACCGAGCCCTAAGGGACCCCACATGACAGAGAGAATGGGTCAGAGGGAAAAATCCCTGACACCACCCTCTGAGTTCTGCCAGTGAGAAAGGACTTAAACCACATGAGAACTGTACCCAACAGGCCACAGATGAACCTCAGGCATTCGAGGAGCACCCCAAGGTCCACGGTGTCAAAAGCTGAAGGAGAGATCAAGACGTACCACGATAGAATGGCGCTTCTGATCTCTTGCCCTAAGAGATCACTGAGCACCAGAATCAGAGTGTTTTTGGTACCATGCCTCTTATGAAAACCGGATTGGAGAGGTTAGTAGATGTCGTGGATGGTCAAATGGTTCTCCAGCTATAGTGCCACAACCTTCTCAATCACCTTCCCAACAAAGGGAAGGTTATAGATTGGTCTGTAGTTCGCAAGGCAACCTAGATCCAGAGCAGCTTTCTTCAGAAGAGGTGTCACCACCACCACTTTCAAGTAGCTAGGAAACTCACCAGACTCAAAGGAGCACCAGACTATCCTTGCAAGTATTGGGCCAATGGTGTCGCAACAACCCATAATCAGGAAAGTTGGGCCCAGATCCAAACCACAGCACATTGGGCACATAGCTGGGACAATTGCACAACATGTCTGGACTCCGGCTGGTTGAAGGAACTGCAGACAAAGCAAGGAGGGGTGACAATACACTGACCACTAGCAATTCCCATAGAGTGTGCGGATTGAATCTCCACCTTGATGCTGGCCACATTATCCGCAAAGAACTGAGCAAGCTCATTACATTCAATCTGTGAGAAAGTTCTTCAAAACTGGAGACAGGCTGGGTTGCACAGCCTGTCTACAGTTCAAAAGAGCTGAACCGGTCGGTTCTGAGTAGAAGCAATCTCCCCGCACTGGAACTCTGCCTTCTTACAGGTGATTGTTGATTTGTAGACTTGATAGTGTTCCACCAATCTAAGGTGGTCAAACTCCAAGGTGGATTTCTGCCAGCAGTGCTCTAACCTTCATCCACATCACCACAAATCCCTCAAGGTCCCATCAAACCATGGGGATTGAGGGTGAAGAGAGAAAGGACAAACTCTGACTGGATAGTAACGGCCTTGTTATAGGCCTGGACCAGGCTCTCTGGACTCCCACTTGCCTCTGGAATTAATGATAGGTTGAGTACCGCCGCTGGGCCATCAGGGCTTACATCCCATAAAGGGTGGTATCTGACCATCTCCACAGGGGCTGGCCTATGAAGGGAGGTGCAAAAACTGAACCTCACAGTGTGATGATCTGACCATCCAACTGGTTCCACCACCATTTCAGAGATTTCGATCCCCAGGAGAAAAAATAGGTCAAGGAAGTGGCCATGCTTATGGGTAGCAGAGATAACCATCTGTGTAAAGCCCAGTGATCTCATCAACTGGAGGAAGTCTTGTCCAAATCGCAAGAGTTCTTCATCAACCCAGGCATTAAAGTCACTCAGGACCATCACCCTGGGCAACTCGCATGCCATGTCGACCATGAACTCTGCTACTTCCTGAAAGAAATGCTTCTCATCCCCGGGTGGACGGTAGATGAGGGCAATCCTACAACCTACTCTTTCTACCAAGGTCCTCTCAAATGAGTTGGTCTCCTCAACTGGCACATTTGTGAGGTCCAGTTTGACCTTGACATAGATCGCTACCACCCCGCAGTCCACTCTCGAGCGGTGTATCACCGATTACCCAGCCGGAACCGCAGACTCCAATATGGGACCAGCGTTCTCATACTGCCAGGTCTCAGTGATGCAAGCCAGATCAGTTGTCCCAACAAGATCTGCAGTAATTGCAGTTGTGTTAATCGATCTGGCACTGCATAGCACCACTCGATTTGGACAGGATTCCGGGGCCGCTCGAGCTACCTGCGCACCAATGGTGGAGCCCTTGGGTATGGAAACTACACATGAAGAACTACATTCCAGATTTAATTTCACCCCAGGGCATCTCCTGAACCTAACTTCCCCAATGTGAGAACTCCGCTCATTCATCCTCAGCAGTTCACAACTCCCCCCACCCATCCCCACCTCCAATGGGCGATTGCCAGCACCCAACAGTGCTGATAGACTGAGAACTGCAAAGAATGGGCAACAAATAGGCAGACATCATGAAGTTCGGAGGATGAACAGAACATGTCTGGAGGGGCAGACCACCAACACATTTTAATACTCCCAGAACACTCAAGTTCTACACCCAACCCCAAGCACCCTACAGATGTAAAACAAATAAAATCACACCCCAAAACAATAAACAAAACAATCTGTCTCACAAGGAGGAGAAATCATTAAAAGAATTAGTAATCCAAAATAAAAACATCACCCCCTGGAACAACCATGGAGGACCTAAAATATAATTCAGTTCAATTTACCACCATCTCTCACTAAGTGGAAGATCGAATAGAATACAATAATAAAATCAAAACCACCAATTAAGACCCACTCCTTCAAATAACTTTATATCTCTCTCTCTCTCTCTCTCACAGAGGATGGGGTTTAAACAAACAATTTAAAATAACAATAAACAAAAATCAAATCAAGATAATGCAAACCCTACACCCCCACCCTATACCAATACAATGCCCTTCGTTATATGAAGGGCAAAATAACAGCTACCAAACAGCAACTAGAACTAAAGCTATAAAGGTCAGTTACCAAGGTCTTTTATATCAGTAATTCAGTTCAAGGAGCTTGTCCCTCCACAGAGTAGATATCCACAAACAAACTTATGTCACTAAAATAAGGGTAGTAGTTTTCTTCCTACAAAGGTTTCTGTTGCAGTACTTCTTAAATGCAAAGCATAGCTGCATCAGAGTCAGAGCAAAAGTTGAATGTGTCTGTCCTGGGGCTTACCAGAGCCACCATTTTCTCCTTCCCTCCCTTCTGGAGCTGGTTGCCTAGCAACAGTTAATGCAGACATTACTTCAGTATTTTGCTGCTCGAAAATTCAACATAAATAAAATACACACAACCTTATTGACCCTCCTAGTTGCTGAAATGCTGTCCCACAGCTTTAGACTGTACAACAGGAGCAACAGGTTTGCCAGACACACCCCACTCGCTGAGGGGCCAAGCTAAATGCCTCCCTGTGACCCAGAACATAAGTGTTTTATTGGGTAACGGTCTGCTGAAGTGAAAATTAAAGTTTAAAAAGAAAAGTAATGTCACTAAAATAGGGGTAGTTCCCCCCCTCCAAAGGTTTCTGTTGCAATACTACTTAAATGCCAATGTCATCCCAGTGTCTGAACAAGCATTTGTCAATGTCTTATGTTGTCTTGCTGGCACTGGCATTGGTCTGCAGGAGTTAGAGGAATGCATAATAAGAATGGTAGTGATGTATGGAACTGATGACAACCCCACCTCCACCCTGCAGAGACTGACAGGCACTGAGGCGTGACTTTGGGTCATTGGCCATAACACTCATGCCATTTCACCTCACCCTACCCTGCAGACACCGACAAGTGTTGTGGTGTGCCTTCAGATCTTCAAGCCTTACACTCACCCAATTCCATAAGGAAATATGCTGAAATGGGTGCAGTATAGGAGAATGGGGTGAACTTTGGGGCCAAAGAGCCCAAAGTACATCCCCAATGTCTGTCACTGGCTGCAGGGTGGGGGTGGAATGGCATGAGCATTACAGCTGACAATCACAAGTCACAACCCTGATGCCTGTCAATCTCTATAGGGTGGGGCATTATGGATGGAAACCCTAACACCCCTGGCATTTTTTGGTATTTGCACTCCAAACTTCCAACATGGGCTTTTTGTGACCCCACCTCACAAACAGTGGTGCTATCAGTTCGTTAACCGAAAGGTGATTTTGCACAGTGACAGGGCCATTTAGTACCATAGGTGCAAAAACATATTTCGGGCAGAATGTGAAAAATGACAACTGTACTGTTAATGAGAAGGTGTAAAAAATGATAATGTTAAAAAATCTCGAGTGAAAATATACAAAATTGGTGAAGTCTTGAGTGTACATAGAATCTATGCAACACACACCTGTAACACAATTATTTTGGGGGTTGTTTTAACCAGATTTTCAACATAGGTATTTTGAGACCTCCTCTAATGAACAGTGTCGCTGTGATTTTGTTAGTCTGTCCTGAACATTGATTTCCCACAGCAACTGTGCCATTGCGCACTACATGTACAAAAACACATTTTGGGCAAGATGTGAAAAATGACAGCTGCATTGTTTATAAGGAGGTGTACAAAAATGGCAGTGTTGAAAATCTGTAATGAAAATTTGAAAAGTTGGTAAAATCACGAGCACATGAAGAAACTATGCAATGCACACCTGTAAAGCTATTATTTTGGGGCTTTTTTTAGCCAAATTTTCAACATAGGCATTTTGGGACCTCTGCTCATGAACAGTGTCACTGTGATTTTGTTACTCTGTCCTGAACATTGATTTCCCACAGTAGCTGCACCATTGTGTGCCACATGTGCGAAAACACATTTCAGGCAGGATGTGAAAAATGACAGCTGTACTGTTCATAAGGATGTGTGAAAAAATGGCAATGCTGAAAATCTGTAGTGAAAATATTAAAAGTTGCCAAAGTTATGAGCATGCATGGAAACTGCATGACACATGCTCGTAACACAATCATTTTTGGGAATTTTTTCACTAAATTTGCAACATAGGCTTTTTAGGAGATCACCTCATGAACACTGGCACTGTCATTTCATTTATTTGATCCGAAAGGTGATTCTGCATAGTGACTGTAAAATGACCTTTCAAGACCAAATAACAGAATGACAGTGACTGTGTTCATGAAGTGGGGTACCAAGAACTCCATGTTGAAAATTTGGGACCAAACCTCCAAAAAATGGCTGAGACATCCTCCTAAATTAACCCCCCCCCCCATTGATTGCCATTATAGGACTTTTTGCCATTTCTTCAGTTTGTGGTCGGTGTTTGAGGAGTGCAGATGTGTTCTCGGTCCACTGAAGATCATAGCTTCTAACCTACACAGGTAAGTATATGGGTGAGGGGTGCAGAAAGGTGGGGTACACATAGGGAGGGTGAGGGTTGGGGAGGGGGGCTAGAAGCAATGACAAGACACTGTTTTCTTGTTTCTCAGGTTAAAAAAAAATTTCATGTGTCCATTTTTCAGGAAACCATGGATGTTGGCACACTGCAGTGGAGACCCAGTGCCACAATACTAGGGGAATTGATGCTCAACTTGGGTTTGGGAAACCCAAGGTCAAAGAATATGTGGGGGGGGGGGCCCATCCAACACCGGGAGTGAGCATCCAATGTCGGAAACACCACAGCCAGGTTTGGCACACTGGGGTGGGCTCCCAGCATGCCACATTAAAGGATGGGGGGGATTATGCACTCTGATGTCACAGGCCCCCCAATACCCTTGCCCAAGACTTCATTGTCACCACGCTAAATGAACCTCTGGAAGTTTTAACCAAATTTAAATATCTGGGTATCTGGATCGACAATAAATTATCTTTCAATGACCACATCAAAGATGTCTCTAGAACGTTAAAAGCAAGGTTAGGTTTCTTCTACAGAAATAGGATCCTTTTCCCCCTTGAAACTCGAAACAAGCTTGTACAGGCCACTTTTCTCCCCCTACTCGACTATGGCAATGTAATCTATTCCTCCACCACTCTTGCAAATCTAAGTAAACTGGACATCTTTTATCACCATGCGTTACGGTTCATTACCAACTCCCCTTACCGTTTGCACCACTGTGAACTTATATGCAGCTGTTGGTTGGACATGCCTTACTATTAGATGCCTGCTCCATGCTGGGCTATGAACTTTTAAACTGCTCCTGCAGAAATTGCCAAGCTATCTCTCTTCCCTTATTAGTATCTCACTTAGTGCATACTAGTTAAGAAAATCAGACTTTATTATGCTTGACATACCAAGGACGCGGACCTCCTTTGGTAAACGTGCTATTGCATATGCCCTTCCCTCCATTTGGAACCAATTACAAACCGTACTGGAACTAACTAGCACAGTTTCAATAAACTTCTACAAATCGCTAAGTTCAGCCAAACTAAAAGACACCTGTAACTGTCATTAAGTCTCTTCCTTCCCCATGTGTGCCATATTTATCCACTAATAAGGTATAATTGCTTTGTCATATTAACTGCTTTCCCTTCCCCTTTTACTTCTGGCTTTATCTATGCTAATGCTCCACTGCTACTCTTTCAAATCACTCCTCCCCCCCATATCAGTTGTAGTCTGTTGTTTGTTCTAGCTGCCAAAATATATGTATTACACACACCAGTCATCATGTTTCATTTATCAGTAAGCAACCTCTAAGTCGCTTCCCTGTCTCATATTAATGTTTACCACCTGCGGTCACCCTATGTGGTACTCTTGTATGTATATCCAGCCTGTATCATGTAACGTGCATTTCATGTATATACTGTTATTACCTATCTATGTTTGTACTTTAAGTGTTTATGTCACAGGACCTCCTTGTGAATGAGCTTGCTCAATGGAGTTTTCCTGCAATAAACTTGAACTTGAACTTGAAACTTGATGTCATCAGGTCGGGGATCCACCAGCACGACTGGATCGCGATTACAGTACAAGTGCCTTCGGGCACTGAATACTCCCAGCACATATGGAGCTTAGACTGTGGCTTGCTCTGCACAGCTGTGAGAAACTTTCCAGCCAGAGACAGTGGGAAATGGAGGAGGCAGGTGAGGAAAGCACCTCCTCCCACTGTTCAGGCAGAGACCAGTGGGGTGGTGAGGTGGAGACATTTTATCTTTTGCTCTCCTGCCACCACCCTCAAAGCCATGTTTATTGAAATGTTTCACCAAGAAAGGCATGTATGGGAGGCATGTCATCTGTGCCACCACATGTCAATCTTGTCTCTGATTGCACTGGTAAGTTTGTTTCAAGTTGGTGGCACTTTGCATAATACTTGTGTCACCGCTAGCATGTTCGCTACTTGGGGAATGAGGGACACACCTTCCAAAGCGTGCCTTGTATTCGCCAAAACTGACACACCTCTACATTTCTCCTACTACCACATGATGTTGCTTGTGCAAGCACAAGATAACACAAAAAGTGGTTTTGATCTGTCTTGGGACCTACCCAAAACTACCACCTGTCCCTTCCTGCCTCTCTGGAACTGCTTAGCAGGTTGCCTAGCAACAGTCAGCAGGCACTACCATGGTGTTTCAGTGCTGGAAAATTCAAAATTAAGGGGAACAGTCACCACCAAGGGGGTCCACATTCAAGGGTAGGGCTGGACCTAATGTGTACTTTGTGCATAAAAACATTTGGTTTATTAACTGTTTACTATAGCACAGCAGAGTACAAAAGACTAATTGTGTTCAGTTCTAGGCTGAAATCGTCTGTTCCTGCAAATCTCAGAATCTCCTATAGCTGCCACCAGAGCAGTATTTATTTATTATTTATTTTATATAAAAATTGGTAACTGGAAAGGCACACTAAGCTGAGGCTCATTTCCAGGTGTGACCTGAAGGAATGATTACTAGAGGAAACACAAACATGTATTACAGTTCATTACATGGAACAGAGTACACAGTGCAAACACAGAGCAAGAAATGAATACATCTTTGGTACACACCTGTAACAAACTAAAGTGTAAGCATGCTGTGCAAATAGATGTGCAGGTGGAAAACTGGGAATTCAATGACAAAACAGTACAAGGGCAAGCAATGCAGTATACTAGGGATCAGTAAAGGGCTAGAGACCCAAAACCTGTGCTACCAAAAATAACTAGGGGGAGTCTCCTGCAGGAAACAGGTGCAGATGGGTGGCAGGAGGAGCTTCAGCTGGAGCCTAAAGGAGCCTGAAAAGGAGGAATGGTGGAGGAGAAAGGACAGCTGGTTCCAGAGTGTTGTAAGCAATAGGGAAAGGACTGTCCAGCAGAGGAATGGGTGTGAGGAGTAGAGAAGGTTCTCTGGTCTCTGGAGCAGAGGTAACATGGAGCAGGGGGTCCAGGGGAAAGGAGAAGAAGTAAGGAAGGGAGTCAAATCAATACTTGGAGAAGCAGGATGAGAAGTGTAACTGGTGACATGAAGGTAGGGGGAGGAAGGAGAGAGGAATAAAGGGAGCTTTGGTGCATATGTGGATAAGAGTTTGTCACAAAGTGGCAAAAACCGTTCCAGAAAGTGTCTAGGCTGGCCAGGAAGTTGGAGGGGGCTGTACCCTAGACCACATCTGAATGCTTAAAGACTGAAAGCACCCTTTAGGTAACCAGCTCATGAAGGACCAGCAAGGCTAGTCAGTCTTTGTTATGTTACAGGGCACCTGGCTTACAGCAGAGTTTCACATGGATAGCATTGATATGGGCTGAGAAGTCAAGCTTGCTGTCAAGCTATATGCCAAGGTACTTGAATCAGTGCACCATTTCAAGAGGGGAGCCATCCAGCATGGTGAAGACTGGAAGTTTCAAGAACCTGACCAATTTTTGCTAGTACCAAAGGTCATGGACACTGTTTTTTTTGGTACTAACCTTGAGATAGTTGGAAAGAAACCAACTTTCAAGTATCTCAAGGGAATTAACAAAGTACAACAGGGTAGTGTCTTTCAGAAGAAGAGATGTGCAAGAACAAGGGAGCACAATTTGAAGATCGAGGGGGGATGACTCAGAGGTAATGTTAGAAAGTTGTTGTTTTTTCACAGAGAGGGTTGTGGATGCCTGGAACAGCCTTCCTGAGGAGGTTGTGAAGTCAGGAACAGTGGGAGAATTCAATAATGCATGGGACAGGCATAAGGCAAGTCTAGTGGGGGGTAGGAGGAAGTAAGCTGTTGATTAACTAGAATCTGCAGTTTATCCATCAGGTAGGGAAATGGGCAGACTAGGTGGGCCAAGCAGTCCATATCTGCTGTCAAATTCTATGTTTCTTTTTTTTTAATTCAATGTACTTTATTATGTTTCAAACACAAAACAGGCAGCACATAATGAGGTAAATACAAGAAATGGAGGCTGCATAACAATAACAACAAACAACACTTATACAATAACTCTACCCCAACCCCCAACCCACCAAACTGCGCATGCATGACTAATATTGAGGTAAGATAGTGTTATAAAAAGTCCATCTTAAACTATACTTTCCATAGGGAAAGTGGGGCTAGTAAAGGTTCCCAGACTCGCTGATATATGTGGAGTCTATGGCACATAGAAGAAATATGTTTCTCCAACTGTATGGCAAATAGAATTTCTTGATACCATTTCATAGCTGAAGGAATACACTCTTCTATCCAGTGTCTAATCATAACTAATTTGACTACTGAGGCCACTAGGGTTAGATGAGCTTTTCTTATCTGGGGAGTCCCGGGAGGGTAAAGTGCCAATAAGCAACATTCTGGGGTAAACAACGGGTCCAGGCCAAGGAGTGAGTCAAGGACCTGCCTAATGGAATTCCAAAAATCCTGGGTATGAGAACAATCCCAAAGCAGACGAAAAAATATATAGCCAAGTGCTTGTTTACAGTGGGTACATTCTGAGGTGAGGGCCAAGCTTATCTTGTATCTTTTTAGTAGCGTATAGTATAAGTTATGCATAATGTTGAATTGGAACAAACATAGCTTGTCTTGTTTAATGTACTTATAAATTGATCTCCACACTGTCTGCCAGAACTCTGGTTCTGCTGAAAGGGCGAATTCATGGACCCAGTAATAACAGACCCTGGACGGAAGACTAGAATCTACCGCTAGGAGCTGTTTATATGTTTTAAATATTGCAAGCAGTTGAACTGCTGCTTGAAAAATCAGTGTTCTTTTCTCCAAGGACTCTGCACTCAAAGAGTCAGGACCCAAAAAGGTGAAGATTGCTTTCCTATGCTGCCAATACTTAAAAATATCTTTGACACCTGACCGAAAATTACTTAGAAGAGTAGAAAAAGGGATAAATCCCTCTTCTGAGAGGAAGTCCACCAGGGTAGTATCTTTCAATTGAGGGAGAAAGGAGGGGGAAATAGAACGGTGACCAATCTGGAAATGTAAATTATTGCATATTGGTTTATCAGGGGAGCGGCACCAATTCTCAGACAAGGATCTTTGCAGCTGTTGCAGAAACTTCAGGGACAACCCCACTGGTAAAGCTCGGAATGGAGGTAGAAGATGGAAGTAAGTCAGGTAAGCTAGAGCAGGGAATGAACTGGTAAACTTATGTACCAATGCCAAGTCCCTCTCTATATCTAACCAGATGGGAAGATATCTGTCTTCAGTCCCCTGGGAGCCCACTGACAATCAAAGAACTACTGTATATTACTAATATGTTGGGCACTATAGTAAGTGAAGAGGGATGGTAACGTGAGGCCACCCTGCAATTTTCTAGTCGTTAGCTTGAAGTAAGCTCTCCGCACTTTTTTACCTTTCCAAAGAAAGGAGCTGAACATTCTTTGCAGTCCCAGAAACTAAGTTTTGGGAAAATAAAGGCCTAACATTCCTAAAGGAATAGCCTTGGCAAGATGTTCATTTTTATCACATTAATGTGGCCCCATATGGATAGAGGCAAACTTCCCTACCAATCCAAGTTGGTCTGTATTATCTATCTTAAGTCAGAAAAATGTCTTTTACTGTGGATGATACCTCTCTGGTGATATGTATACCCAGGTAAGTAAGACTTTGGGGTTCCCAAGATAGGCCAAATCCACTACAGCTAGCTTTTGTGGCACATTTATTAAGGAGGAAAAATAGTCATTTTGGACTGGTTCAATTTATAATACGAGACTGAGAAAAAAGCATCCAGTTCCCACATTATGGTGGGAATGGACTCCACAGGGTCCTCCATGTGTTGAAGGAGATCATCTGCATAGGCTGATACTGCTTATCTCTTACCTTCTGTCTGAATGCCTTTCATCACAGGGGAGGCAATCATTTTTATAATCAAGGGCTCCTGGTAAAAGTTAAAGAGTAACGGGGACAGGGGGCATCCCTGCGTTGTACCTCTTTGCAATGGGAAAGAGTCTGACAAGCACTCATTGCACCAAACCCTAGCTGTGGGGAAAGTATACAGAATTTTAACCCACTTAATAAAGTCATCCGGGATTCCAAATTGCTGCAGGGAGGCAAACAGGAATTGCCAAGATACGTGATAAAAAAGCCTTCTCAGCATCTAAGGAGACCTAGACAGATGGGACTTCAGACTCCCTGGATGCCGCAAGAAAATGCAAGAGCTTCCTTATTTGATCACTAGATATTCTCCCAGTCATGAAGCCTACCTATTCCCTGCCAATGACTCCTCCCATAATCAAGGAGAGATGATTGGCCAGGATTTGGGCAAGGATCTTAATACTGGTATTCAGGAGGGAAATTGGGCGATAGCTCCCCGGGCATAATGGATCTTTACCTGATTTTGGGATCAAAGTAATCAGGGTTGTTTGGAAGTTAGGATCTTGGATACCGTGGATGAACCATGAATTAAAAACTTCTGTGAGTAATGGAGCAAATTGTGGGAGATACGTTTTATATAGATTATTCGGTAAACCATTGGGCCCAGGAGCTTTATCTAGAGGCAACTGCTTAATGGTGTGTTGAACCTCTGCAAGGGAAATTGGGGTGCCAAGCCATTCTGTGAGGTGCTGGGGCAATTTGGGAAGAGCTACAGACTGAAGGTAGTCCCTAATGTCCTGAAGCAAGATGGGGAAGAGTCCTGCAATGAGTAAAGCTGTTTGTAATAGTCCCCAAAAACAGTGATAATGTCCCTGGGTTGGGAGACAACGGGGTCACTGGGAGATACATGGAGACTCAGTATGAATTTTAATGAGTCAGCTTGCCTCAATCTGAGAGCTAGGAGATCCCCTGATTTCTCTCCTGACTCCAGGTATCACAGTTTTGTGTGGTGAATGGCTAACTCTGCCTTCTGAGTCTTCAAGTCTGAAAACTGTGACTGTAGCCGGTGGAGCTCATCCCAGTCCGCCTTGGGGGAAGAACGCTGGAGAGAGGATTCCTGGTGATGAATTTCATCCAGAAAAGTATTCAAAAGAAACCTGTTCTTCTGAGCTCAGGTAGATGATATGCGAATAAATTCACCATGAAGGGTGCATTTGAGTGCAGCCCATATTTTGTTCACTTTATCTACTGACCCCTTGTCTGTGTCTAAAAAGATGAAGATATGGCTCTGGATATGAGTCAGAGTGTCAGGAATCTGGAGTAATTTAGTATACAAGCACCACAGGGAGTCCCGCCTAATACCAGGATCCAGTAAATAGAGAAAACTGACCGGGGCATGATCTGATAGTACTCTAGAGTGAATGGACACCTCTATGATGCCCAGAAGACAAAACGGACTTATGAGCCAGTAGTCTATTTGAGGAAAAGTACCATGTGGTGGGGAGTAATAAGAATATTGTTTGTCTAAGGGATACAGTGTCCACCAGACATCAATAAGTTTAACACCTGACATAAGGTTGCATAGTGCCCATTGGGCTGGGGATAGACCCAAGCACTTCCGATCCGAACTATCTAAATCTGTTCTGAGTACCAGGTTCAAGTCCCCCCCGCAAGAAGGTCAGTACTAGGGGATCGAGGGAGACTGAGGAGAGTGAAAAACAGGGGAGAATCTACATTTGGGCCATAAATGGAACCTATTAACACTGAAGAGGATCCTAAAGTGCCCTTGATTAAAATATACTGCACTAGTGGATCCAGCATTTCTTGGGTCATGTGAAAGGGGACAGACTTGGCAATCAATATCACAGTACCTCCCTGCATGAAGGAAACTCCAGAGCTGAACACTTGTACCACCTAATTTCTGTTAAAAAAGGATACATCTTCCCTCTGCAAATGGGTTTCTTGCAGACAGGCAATTTCTACCTTAAGATGGGTGAGGTGCCTTAAAATTATTAGTTGTTTCTTTCTATTTCGGCCCCCTTTGATGTTCCAACTTACAAACTTACAGGGTCCTCCCATAGGGGTTCAGATTTCCAGATTCATTGTTAAACAATATAGTGATGAAAGTTATATAGTGCCTAGTCTGAATCTTATAGGAAATGGACTCAAAACAAGGGGAAAATCCAGCACAAGCTTGCCCACCCCATACGTCTTCAATGCATAACACAGATGTCTGGAAACAACCCGTTCCAGATTAGAACCCATCCCACCCAAACCCTCAACAAACACCAAACCATTAAATCCCCACAATACTAACCCCCAGTTCCAAACGAACTGAACTACCTAGTACACTCTGTCAGGTGATATTAACAAAGCCGTCTGAAAAGATCCTCTGTTGCCCCCTTCCTCCACCCCCAATGCCCCCAATAATGAAAACATTAGGATCCTACTGCCTACATAAGTTGATAGATTTATGGAACTATACTCATAAGCGATGATAAATCTGGCATAGAAGCATCCAGGGAAACATTTATATCCTACTTATTATAAAAAAGATGTAAAAAGAGCCCCTCAATATCTAGTTCAAGCACTGGTTAAGCAGTCACCAGTTATATGTAAAGGAAAGGGAAAAGAGAGAGGGGGCCCAAATAACAAATACCTTGGTAGAGACCGAAGTGAGTCAGGGTTACATAGATATCCATTCAGTTCATAACCCAGTGCAAAAGTCTTACGAGGCGAGCCTGCCTGGAAAAACCTCAACCATCTCCTCTCACAATGTAGGCATCGAACACAAGTGAGTTTCAGGCTCACAAACAAAAATGAGGGGAGAAGCACAACTCTTGTATGCTCGCTCACTGAACAAAGCACTGGAACGGATGCGTCTTACGGGCTGAGCATACTGTTATTTCTCCACAGTTAATGTAGCACAACCAGTGAATTGAAGCAGTTCAAAAGCCTTTGGTGCCCACTGCACAACGGCCCTTATTAATCATCTTGAAGGAGATCCATAGGAATAAATTCAAGTCATTTAAACAGGTCGGGAAGTAGGGATTTTAGCTCTGTGGTAGCTTGCTCTGGCGAGTCATATGAAACTCACTTATCTCTATACTGGACTTGTAGAATGGCTGGGTACCACGTCCTGAAGGGTTTAACAGCAGCTATCAGTCTGGAGACTGTCGGGTGGAAATCACATCTTTTCCCTCGGACTGATGGAGGTAAGTACTGTGTGAGTCTAATTCTGTGCCCTTACCACTGCAGCTCACTGATTTCTTTGACCTTATTGAGAATATGTTGCTTATCTTGGTAATTCAGCATTTGGAAGATCAAGGGTCTCAGGGAAGCACCCAGTGGTGGGGGAGGGCGTAAAGATCTGTGAGCAGACTCGATGATATAGGAAGAAGCGTTAGACGATGGCCCCACTATTTTGGTACAGACTTTTTGAGCAAACACAATTGGGTTATTGCCCTCTTCTGCTTCGGACAAGTCAATAATGATGAAATTATTGTGCTGACTGCACCCCTCGAGATCCTCGAGTTTTTCCTCTAGCTTTTTCAACCTGGGTCTGATACTGGTGATGTTTTTTTCAACTTTCCCCTGCTAGCTTTCAATGGAGGTAAGTCTAGTTTCAGTGTCGCCGATCCTCATTGATAGGGAATCCATTGTAGAGTGATTTGTCGGAGATCCGCTGATATGGTGGAAATCATCTCGTGTATTGTATTCATGATGTCTAGAAATCATTCCTCGGTCAATGCAGAGTTACCCACTGGGTTTTTCCTGGAGCCAGAGGCTTGCTGTTTGTGCCTTTTTGTGGCCTTGTCCTTTTCGGGGGTAGGCGATGAAGAGTGCCACGGGCTTTTCTCTATATATATATGAATATATATATATATACAGTATATATATATATATATATAAGTATATTCATCTTCAGCTCTCTAATTTGCTTACCACAATGTTCTGATTGCTGATTCTGTGGCTTGCTGTTGAAAAATAGATGCCAGGAAGGCAGTAGATGAGTTTATTCATGGATGAGATGAGCAGTGAGGGAGAAGGCACTGTTCACTCCTAGGCAGTCATCATGTGATCTCCAAATTCTGTTTCTATGTTATAAAGGGAGAGGGTCACATCACTGTCAGAGGTCTGAAGGATGGTTGACCAGTCTGTTGCAGCAAAGTCACTCAGGAGAGCATTAATGTTCAGTGAATGGATGCACCAGGACGAGATATATTTAGCGGCAGAAGAGGATCACCAGATTTTCCTGAAAACTAACATCATACTGTGGTCACTGAAAGCATCAGATAAGATACTTTACATGCTGCAAGAATGCGGTGGCATTGGGAGGACAGAACCAAGTTCAACAGGGTGTGGTTAGAGGAATGAAGGCAGTATAGCACAGTTGGTTAAGGCTTTGAGCTGCAGATCTGGAGACCTGGGTTTGAATCCCATAGCCATCTAGGTGTATACTGTGCGATGCTGAACAAGTAATTTAACTTCCTTGTGCTTCCAGGTTGCATCTTAAAACAAGCTTCCGCTTAGTGTGCTACTCCTGGTTAAATAATGTTCCCTTTCCCTTCCCCTTCCCCTTCCCCTTCCCTAATGGAGATTGAGTTAAGTGGGCTCAGTGATAATCTGGGACAAAATTAGGGTTTCAAGCTTCTGGATGGTCAATCTAGATGAAGTGGAGAGCAAAGTTATGTTGAAGTCCACAAGGAGAATGACTTCACTAGTGGAGTACAGTGGAGTGATGCTGGAGATACAGTCAAACATAGAAGCAGGCAAGATCTTTGGGGAGGCATAAAAGATCCCAATGAAGATGGGTATATAGCAGAGGAATATGACAATGATGGGGAAGAATTCTTTGGACTAGGGAACAGTTTCCCTGAAATTCAGAGTACATTTGAGGCTCTGACAAACATAGATAGCAATGTCTCCACCATGTTTTCTCCTGTCCTGCCTGGAAAGATAGAAGTCAGGAAGGGACAGGCTTGAACTTGAGATTCTGGAGGATAGCCAGGACTCAGAAATGCAGAAGATGTCTAGAGAGTGTTCATGGATCTGAACAGTGAGAAGCCTGAGGTTAGGGAGAATGCTTTTAGCACTGAGGTAGGCAGCAGTGATAAGATTCAATAGCCTGCAGTGTCTCTTAGTATTTATACAAGCTCTGCACTTTTGTTTGCTGATCCCATTATCCTCCCTGAGCTGTGTACAGTCACAGAGGACTACACTTAGATTCTGAAGAAAAGCAGATCTGGACATAAAACATCTGATTGGAGATTGTTGCCTACTGCTCTGGTGTCAGCTGCATGAGATTCAGGGATTTCATAGAATCATAGAAAGCTGCCTGCTGAAAAGGACCCCTAGACCCATCCAGTCTGCCCATAACTCACCCCCCAGGAAGAGTCCCTCCATCCTTTTCCATCCTGCCCTCTGCCTGCCAGTCCCATGAGCATGTCCTAAGCCCTCTTAAAACTCTTCACTGTATCCACCACTCACTCTAGCAGCCTGTTCCATAGAACCCCCCGTTATCCCCTCTTAACCTTCCCTCCTCCAGTTTGAGGCTTTGTCCTCTAGTGGAATTGTTCTTACTCAATTTGAACATGCTGTCAACTCTCTTCCAATTTATCCCCAAGTACTTGAATGTCTCCACCATATCCCACTCTTCCTCCTCTCCTCCAGTGAGTACAGGCCAAGTTCCCCAGACTCTCCTCATATGTCCTTCCCTGCATTCCCCACACCATTTTGGTCACTTTTTTCTGGACTCTTTCCAGCCAGTCCTTGCCCCCTTGCCAGCATGGCCTCCAGAACTGGACCCCATGTTCTATGTGTGATATGACCATGGTTTTGTACAGTGGCAGGATCACCTCCCTCCTCCTGCTTGTGAAACCCCTTCTTATGTATGCCAGCATTCTTAATGCCTTTCCTGATGCTCTGTCACATTGATTGCAGACTTTTAGACTGTCTGAGATGGTCATTCCCAGGTCTCTTTCCTGCTCTGTCTTCTTTAGCTTCCCATCCCCAGTCGGTATTTTGCCTTCGGTTTGTTACACCCTATGTGCATGATTCTGCATGTTTTTGTGTTGAACCATAATTGCCACCTTTCTGACCACTCCTACAGCCTGGTCAAATTCTCCCTCATATCTTCCACACACCCCCTTCTGCCATATCCACCCTGCCACTATGGATTTTCATGTCAACTGCAAACAGACACACCTTCCCCCGAAGACCCTCTGTGATGTCCTCTCTGTATATGTTGAAAAGTATGGGTCCCAACACAGACCCTTATGGAACCACACACATCACTCCTTCATCCTTCAGGTGCACCTCATTAACTATGACCCCCCTTCAACCAATTTTCCACCCTTCTAGTGAGCTTGTTTCCCACCCCAAGCTTTCCATATTGCCTACCAGTCTCCTGTAGGGGAGAGTGTTGAATGCCTTCCTTAAGTCCAGGGAGGCCACATCCACTGTCCCTCCCTGGTCCCATATCTCTGTCACGCTGTCAAAGAATCCAATCAGGATGGTCTGGCAAGACCTGCCACCCGTGAATCTGTGCTGATTGTCATTCAGTAGGCCCTCTCCCCCAGATGCTTAACCAGTCTTTCCTTAATCAGTGCCTCCATTTGCTCACCGACCATGAAGGTCAGACTTACCAGGTGGTCATTTCCTGGCTCTTCCCTCTTGCCCCACTTATGTAGTGGAACTACCTCAGCCTTTTTCCAGTCCTCAGGAACCCTTCTCCATGCAGTGAGAGTTTAAATAGCATTGTGAGTGTGCCTCCATTTCCTGTTTCAATTCTTTAAGCACCCTCGAGTGAATCCCTTCTGGTCCCATCACCTTATCCATCCTCAGCTTGCCCAATTCTTCCAGCAATCTTGCTACTGTGAAGGGACTAGATCCCATCTTCCCCTCCCATCCTCCCCCTATTTTTAAATTCTGGCTGCCTCCCTCCTCCACTGCAAAGACTGATGCAAATTATCCATTTAAGACATCAGCTTTTTCTATGTCTCCCTCCACCAGTGCCTCCCTCCCCCTTGAGCCACACAATCCCTCTCTTTCCCTTTTTTCTGTCACTCACATATCTGAAAAACCTCTTGTCTCCCCTTTTTAACCCCCTTTGCTATATGTTCTTCTGTTTCATACTTGGCCTGCTTGATCACCTTCCTTGCTTCCCTCAGTTTATCCCTATACATCCCCTTGTCTACTTACTTATGCAATGCCTTATATATCCCAAATGCCCTCCTCTTCTCCCTGGCTGCATTCCTGACTTCAACAGTGAACCAAAATGGTTTCCTTCCCCTCTTTTACTTGCTCACTGTCCTAACGCAAAGCTCTGTCACATACAGTAGTCCTCTTAATTTCCTCCCATAGTTCCTCCACATCTTCCAGGTCTTCCATCTCCTCCGGCTCCTCCTGTACCATTGCTCTCATCCTCCCAAAATCTGTTTTCCTAATGTCAAGCACCTTAGTGCTTGAGTTGTTCTTCACCTGACCCTTATATTCCCCAACCCCTACCCCCTCGAAATTATCCCCATTTGTCAAAACCAGGCCAAGTATGGACCTCCCTCTAGTAGGTTCCATCACCAATTGGCTGATGAATACTTCCTGTAAGGCTTCCAGTCTTCCCTTACTCCTAACTGTGGCTTCTGCTGGGATAACCCAGTCTACATCAGGTAGATTTAGGTCTCCCAATACCATGATATCCCCCCTGCTGGACATGTCCTGTATCTCTTTACCCATCTGCCTGTCAACCTCTTCTTGATTTTTTGGTCTGTAGACCACCCCTACCTTCGCTGCCTTCTCCCCAGCTCTGCTTAAGGACACCCATTGGGTCTCTGCAGGTTATTCACCCCCCTACAGAACAATGCCATTATACCCTCCTTTACATAAAAGGCTACCCCCATTTCTTTCTATCCTCTCTCTCCTGTACAGTACATACCCATGCATTTCCACTTCCCAGCTGTAGTTCTCAGTACACCAGGTCTCTGTGACTGCCACCTGGTCCAGGTCACCCTCCACCACTATCGCCTGCAGTACTCCCATTTTATTACCAAGACTCCTGGTGTTGATCAGCAAACCCCTTCACCAGCCCCACCATTTCCCCTTCCCCCCTTGTTAGTCTCTCTTGTTCCATCTTTGAGGAAGAGCATGTTAGACTTGATCCTCTCCTTGCTCTTACTGGTCTACACCTAGCTTCGCCCTCTCCTGATCCTAGTTTAAATCCTTCCCTAGCATTTTATCTATATATCCCTGTTGATTCCCCTTCAAAATCCTGGCCCCCTCATCATTTATATGCAACCTATCTCTCACATACAGATGTTAGTCTATCCATGTGTCTCCCCAATCCCCTATACATTCGTAGCCTTCCCTCCTGCACCACTGCCTCAGCCAGTGAATAAAAGTTTGATTCTCAATTGTCACACTGTACTGGGGCAGTTAGCAGGCAGGACTTCTGAGAAGGCTATGGTATCTACCATCACCCTCTGGCTAGTTCCATAAATCCTCTCTGTACCTCTTGGACCTCCTCTCTGGCCAGATATTTTGTGCCAAGGTGTACAATCAGGTTAGGTTCCCCCAATCAGCCTAATGCATTCCTTAATTCTTGAGAATGCCCTGCTTGCTTTCATCTCTGGTTCACAGAAAACTGATCTCCCTTTGAAGGGTATTCCCTTCCTTAACCAGTAGATCCCTTTACTAATGGAGTCCCCATACACTATCACTGATTTTTTCATGTGCTGCCCCCAAAGGTGCCACTTCCTCCCCTACCAGGCTATTTCTCCAATTCTTCCCGGCTTCCCTGTGTACACCTTCCACCTTCACCCCTTCCTTCCCTGTCCATCTATCCCCCTGCCCAGCCTGGAGGCCCCCAGCCCCATTTCCCCTGTGAGCCCCTCCCACCCTTGCCTATTCCACTCTGGTCCCTCTCCTATCCTTCCTCTCCATGGATCCCTATCCCTCTCTGGTCCCTTCTCACAACACCCCCCTTTGCTTCCTTCTCTCTCCCTTTCTCCCCCTTGTCTGCTACACCTTGACCGCATACTATCCCATTCATTCCCCTTACTATCCCCCTCCCCTTCCCTTCCCTGGCCTCCATAGCCTGATCCTCCCCTTCTTCCAACCCCTCCTGCCTTTCCTGAGCATCCAGTTTGTTCCTTTTTCCCAATTTCTCCTTCCTTTCCTGACTCTCTTGTTTGTTCTGCACTGCCTCAAACCCATACTCATCCTTCTGCTCCATTATCCCCATTAAAGGTCAGCATCTGTTGAAGCCTGCTCAAGAGCATAGGTACACAGCGATGTCAGCCTAGAACAGAGATGTCAGCCTAGAATGACACAAAATTAGTCTGATATCATTTACTGTACTTCAGCAAACTGTAAGTACTGTATACTCAAATGTTTTTGACCACAAAGAGCATATTTGGACCAGCCCTGTGACCAGTAATGTTCCAGGGCATGCCCCTTACCCGTAGAAGGCAATCATCTTTCATGGACTAAAAGTATATATATGTCCTCCATAACAGATAGAGTGATGTAGTTAATATCAAGATGTGGAAATATTGTATTGTAATAAAGTTTTACCAAAAGTCCTTGATTCTGCCAGCCCGGTGGCACTGAGGGCTGAGGTGCTGGACACCACACCTCGCTCCACGCCGGCGACCCGGGTCAGGGAATGGACTCGGGTTGATGGTGGGTCAGCTGGGGGGAGATAGGCTTGAGCATCCCATGACAGCTCGCCTACTCCGGACAGAGTTGAGGCCATATCCCGCACACTTGTCTGACTCTGAGAAGAGGCTCAGAGTATTACAAGCCCCCGATAGTAGGGGACAAACGGCCACCATACAGAGTGACATCAATGTTCAATGCCTTGACATCAGGGGTCTCACGCTGTAGGGGAGGGAGTGAATGAGAGGAAAGCAGCCTGCCATCACTGGGAAGATGGAGCCCCGGAGACATGCCTCAATGTGCCTTCACCCGCCTGATGGCCCCAGACCGACGAAATGTAAGTAATGGGGCATAGGGGCTCTGCCCCATCTCCTCTCGGGGGGTAAGACAAAGCTCCATGCAGATCCTGGGGTTGCTCAAGCAGGGAGAAAGGCAGAGGGATGTCTGCCTTGGAGCTCCTAATGGGTCGGGGATGGCAGGCTAGGAAGGCGGCATAAACAGAATAAAAAAAAAGTCCTTGATTGTATGTGCATGTAATGTATAATATCTGTGTATGACGACTAATTCAAGAAATAAATAAAGTTAAAAAAAAACATTTGGACCAGCCTCGCACTTGAATGTGGGGCCCACTGTGCCAACTGTTTTCCTTTCAAACTAAAACATTACACTTGGTCTTGGGACCTATACTATTCAGTATATTTATAAGCAACCTTCACTTTGGTGTCACTAATAAGATCAGTAAGTTCGGTGATGACACAAAAATGTCATCAGAGGTGGGCATAGAGGAAAAAAATGTCATTATTTGCACAATATTTGCTACTGATAGAAAAACCTGGCAAACAATAATTATATGGCTTTTAATATAGAAAAATGCTCAGTCATGCATTTAGGTAAAAAAAAAAACACATACAATATACCATCTGCTTGGGAAAGCAATCTAGTCAGTTACTTCTGAAAAAGACTTAGATTTTATAGTAAATAACCAACTTACTCTAGCGGACCAGTGCAGAAAGGTTGCAATAGCAGGGAATTGCATACTTACTATAATCAGGAGATCATTTGTATGTAGAAATGAAGCTTGCATTCTGCCCTTGTATAGATCATATATTAGATCTCACACTGACTATGCAATATCCTTTTGGGACCCATATCTTTGCAAAGATAAAAAAGTTGTGGAAAGCACACTGAGAAGAGAGGCATAGTTAATCCTGAGGGTTACAAAATTGCCTTATCAGGATAGGTTAAGTTAATTGGAGCTATTCGATCTACAAGTGAGAAGAGATAGAGGGGACCTTCTGCTATTATATAAAATTCTTAATGACCACAAACTCATAAAAGGGTACAACATAATAAGAGTGGACAAATCAGCAAATGTAAGATGCCATAATGAGTGGATTCATATACCTAGAGCTACCATGAATAAAAACAGGCATTACTTTATAATCAGAGCCACTTTATTATGGGATGCTCTGCCTAAACATATTGTCAAAGCCCAAAAAGCTGCTGCATTCAAAAAGTCTTTGGACAACTACCTCTTGAATAAGGACATCTAAATATGCCCTACAAGGAGTGGGGAAAGTTGTGCCGATTAGCATAGCGCCCACTTCGACCTTAATAAACCTAGATCCAGAAGCAAATGATTTGATACCTTTTAATGGACCAACATAGATGTAACAACAAGAACAAAGTGCTCTAGCTTTCGGACCAACCAGTCCTTCTTCAGAAGCTCATGGCAGTTGTTTAGAAAATACAATACTTATAACAGCTAGATAATGCAGAGAAAAACAGAAAAAATCCCCATTGGTTTAAAATACTCATTTAAAAAAAAAAAAAAAGAAGAAGACGATGTCAGAGAAGTTTAACAGTACCATACTGCCTTTAGCCAGAAGGAACCCTGGGTCAAACGTGCTTGGTGGAACACACATACAAAGAATTCTACTGCATATAAATTTAATTGACATAAGATAACACTGCTGAAGCAGATAACTCCTAAATCAAGCTATGAGTGTCACAGTTAGTATAAGGATCTGATTATCGAAAGGCAACCCCCACCCAAATTAAAGGCAAACTAAGATTGTTATAGGACTCATGAAGTTTCAATGTCTGCATTATAGACAAGAATTTACCAGTAAAGTTGTCTTAAAAACAGCAGTGCACACTGTGTGATGTGTAAAACCTAGCTGGACCTGTCACCCAGCAGTACTCTCAAGCTAGATATAATAAACCTAGTAAAATCAAGTAATATAGTATTTATATACAGCATATAGTGAGAAAATAAACTATTTATACACGATTGGATGGTCACTGTATTAGAGGTGCCTTTGACCCAATAGAAGCCCCAGCTGAAATGAAAATACACTCTGCGCAAGAGCAGCAATGAGGAGGAGGCCAGCAATTACAGACTAGTCAGTCTCACATTAGTAGTGGGGAGGTTAATGGAGTCCCTGCTGAAGGAAAGACTGATGGAATACCCGGAGACATATGGGTTGCAGGACCACTGGCAGCATAGCTTCACAGGAGGGAGGTCATGTCAAACAAATACAATAGATTTCTTTGATTGGTAACTAAGGGAGTAGATCAGAAGAGAAAAATGGATGTGGCCTATCTGAACTTAAATAAGGCCATTAACACTGTACCACACAGTAGGCTGATAAAGAAACTTACAGCTCGGGGTGGGGAAGAAGCTGGTAAGCTGGGTATCTAACTGGTTGAACGATAGGAGGTAGAGGGTGGTGGTAAAAGTTAGCCACTCGAAGGATGGGAAAGCGATGAGTGGAGTACCACTGGGACCGGTGTTGGGACATGTCCAGTTCAATAACTTCATAAGTGACATTGCTGAGAAACTGGTGGGGAAAATGTGTCTCTTTGCAGATGACACAAAAACCTGCAGCAGGGTGGACACCCAGGCGGGGGTGCAGAGACTGCACTGGGATCTGGAGAAACTAGAGGAGTGATCTAGAGAGTGGCAGCTGGGTTTCAATGCCAAAAAGTGCTCCCAGGTCACCCCTGAAAATAGGTACTTCCACCCAGTGGGCCTTACCTGGTTACCGAAGACTAAAATAAAATTAAAATAAAAAAAATTAAAATGGTGCAAAATCATACACTGAGGCAGGGTCACCCAGACACTGTTCTATATATGGGGGGAAGGGTAATTACAGGAATCAAGCAAGAGAGAGATCTCAGAGGTTATCATATCTGATGATCTCAATGTGGCTGCAGAGTGTGACAGAGCAGTAGGTAAGGTGACCTGGATGCTGTGTGTTACATAGGGAGGGGGATCTCTAGCAGGAAATGGGAGGTGTTGTTACCTCTGCATCACTAACTGGTAAAACTCCATCTGGAGTACTGCATCAAGTTCTGGATACTGCACTTCTGAAAGGGCATCAACAGAATGGAGGCAATTTACATGAGGGCTACTAAAATGCTATTTGGTTTGCTGAAGAAGCCATATGAGGAAAGATGGCAGGAGCTTGGCATTTACTCCCTGGAAGAGAGGAAAGTGAGAGAGGGCATGATTGAGACATGTAAGTGTCTCATGGCAGTAAACAAAGTGCAGGGGGAGCCTCATTCAAAGAAGGAGGAGTATCTGCACACAGGGACATGCTCTGAAACTTGAGGGGGAAGTTTCAGAGAGATGTGAGGAAATACATCTTCACAAAAAAGGTGGTAGTCACCTGAAATAGCCTGCCAGAAGAGTTGGTAGGGGTGAAAAAAAGTGGACAGCTTCAAATATTTGAAATAGGTACATGGGTATTACAAGTACAGTTAAAGGAGGAAGGAGGGACACCTGTGACCAGGTATTATTTAGGGAGTAGTGTTAGGCAGGGAAAATACTGCAGACTATATGGCCTACCAGCCCTTCCCTTCAGACACCTTCTATGTGTCTATGTTTCTATGTTCTATTTAGATAGAAACAATAGAAGAAGATGGAAGGTTTGATACGTTTTATTGGACCAACAAGTGTTTTGTACAAAAACGGAATTATGTACAAGCTTCTGGGACCATACAGGTCCCTCTTCAGGTGAATAGCAAAACTGAGCAACATAAGCAGTATTTATATCCACTGTGGAGCAATTAAAAATCAGGAAGTGAAGTAGGAAGGTGATAAGGTGGACTAGAGATGAAAGTCTAAGATGCAAAATAAAAACATGAGAAGAAATGTGGAGGGGTACTAAGTAGAAACAGGTCAGTAGGAGATGAAAGGAAACTAAAGGGAAGACAAAAGCAAGCAGATCAGATCTGAGCTCAGAGGCTGGCTGTAAGGGTAGAATAGACAGGAAATGACAAAGAGATGCAGGGAAATCGAGAAATTAGGAGAAACAAAAGAACAAAGGCCTAAATAAACAGAGTGTGAGGTAGTACAAACAGGCATGAAAGCAAGAGGGAGTGGATGGGACTGAGCTTAAGAGTTGGTAGGAGAGGCAGGGAGGATGTGTGGTACAGGTAAAAAATGCAGATCAGGCAGAACTCAGAGAAAAAAAATAATAAGAGAAATACAGAACCAAAGTGTGATAAATAATGACATGATTTATTGCACAATAAAAAAGAATTACAGTTTACCATAGTGTGCCATGAAATCGATGCCCCAGTTCAGTCCAGAAATGTTAGATTTAAATTGCTGATTTAAATATTTGAATTCCCATGTCCTTCTGTCCTACATGTTTCTGAAGTTGCCTCTTAGTATCAAGACAGGTAATTTCAAGAGAGAGTGATCTGTTTGTGAACAATGGTTTCCTACTGGAGTGCTGATAATCTAGTTTACCATTGTGCGATGGTGGTGATTCATCCTGGTTTTCAGTGGTTGGTTTGCTTCCCCAATGTAGCAACCATTTGTGCACTTCTTGCATTGAATTAGGGAAACCACATCGCTGGATTGACATGTGTAGGATCCATTAATTTGTATTATGTTGTTCTGGCTTGTCTTAATGGTGGCCTGTGCACATATGTGGGTGCAGATCTTACATCTTGCCACATTGTATGGTGATGTCCCTCTTGTTTTCTGGTTATTTTAATCTGCTGGGAGTTTGTTATGAATTATTATGTTCAGGAGGCTGGGAAGGGGCTGCTTATAGGCAATAACAGGTGGTTCAGGGAAGATGTCTTTCAGTGTTACATCTTCTCTCAGCATGGGTTGTAGCTCTTTGACAATTTCCTGAAGGAGTTTTAGCATGGGGCTGTAAGTGACCACTAGGGGTTCATCACCTTCCTACTTCACTTCATGTTTTTGAATTGCTCCATGGTGGATATGTAAATACTGCTTATGTTGCTCAGTTTTGCTATCCACCTGAAGAAGGGACCTGTGTGGCCCCAAAAGCTTGCATATAATTCCATCTTTGTACAAGACACTTGTTGGTCCAATAAAAGATATCAAACCTTCCATCTTCTCCTGTTTTGTAAGGACCAATACAGCTGGAATCTCTTTTTATAAAATGATAGAAACAATAGAAACATAGAAGTTAACAGCAGACAAGGACCACACGGCCTATCCAGTCTGCCCATTTTTTCTACCTTATGAATGTGCCATAGGCCTTTACTCTGTGGATGGCCTAACTATTCATACTTATTGGTATTGTTCCCTTATGCCTATTCCATGTCTGTCTGAAGCCCTGCACTGTATTCATGTTCACCACTTCCTGAGGTAGGCCATTCCATATGCCCACCACCCTTTCTGTGAAAAAGAACTTCCTCACATTACCCCTTAATTGGCCTTTCTCTAATCTCATGCTGTTTCCTCTTGTCCTGCTATTTTTCTTATATTGCAACATGTTAGACTCTTTTACCATGTTAATGCCCTTAAGATGTTTGAATGTTTCAATCACCTCTGTCCCTCAATTGCTCTAGAGTATACATAATGAGCTCCATTAATCTCTCCTCATATGTTTTCTGATGCACTCCCTGGACTACAAAACAGTGGGGAAATTCAAACATGCATGGGACAGATACAAGGCAATTATGATTGGTGGTTGCAGGAAGTAGGCTGTTGGTTAACTAGAATCTGCAGCTTAACCAGTAGGTAGGGAAATGGGCAGACTGGGTGGGCCAAGTGGTCCTTATCTGCCATCAAAGTCTATGTTTCTATGTTTCTATGACTATTTTGGTTGCCTTTCTCTCGACTGCCTTCATTTTGTTAATGTCCTTGTGCAAGTGCGGCCTCCAGTACTGCACACAGTATTCCAGATGGGGCCTAACCAGTGTCTTGTAAAGAGGGATTATTACCTCCTTCTTATGAATAATGATACCCCTATTAATACACCCCAACATCCTCTATCTTCATCTACTGTTCTAGTGGCCTGCTTGGATGATTTCCATTCATCTGTGATGATGATGATGTCCAAGTCTCTTTCTTCCCTTATGATTGCCAGCAACTCTCCTCCCAACCTATAGGTAGCTTCAGGGTTTCTCTTCCCTATGTGCATGATCTTGCACTTTTTTGCTTTAAACACCAGTTGCCACTCGTTCGATCATTTTGCCAGTTTATCTAGATCCCTTCTCATTCTGCCCACCCCATCTGGATCATCTACGCTGTTGTAGATCTTGGTATCATCTGCCAAAAGGCACACCTTACCCTCCAATCCATCTGCAATGTCACTGATGAAGATATTGAAGAGGACTGGCCCAGGACTGATCCCTGAAGTACCCCACTTGTGACTTGCATCTGTTATGACTCCATACCATTTACCACCATTCTCTTTCTGCCCGCCAACCAGTTTGCCATCCAGTTGATCAACCTCTGACCCACCCCGAGCCTATCCAGCTTATTAATCAATCTTCTATGTGGAACAGTTTGGAAAGCTTTGCTGAAGTCAAGGTAGGTGACATCAACTACACCCCCTTGGTCCACCATTCTGGTTACCCAGTCAAAGAAATCTAGAGATTAGATTGACAGAACCTTCCTATTGTAAACCCATGCTGTCTTGGATCCTGTGCTCTTATTGGCTCCAGATGTTGTACTATCCTTTCCTTAAGGAGTGCCTCCATAATCTTGCACACTACTGAGGCAAGACTGACTGGTCTGTAGTTCCCTACCTCCTCCCTGCTGCCAGTCTTGTGGAGCAGGATCACATTAACTCTTCTCCAGTCTTCTGGGACCTCTCTGGTGCTCAGAGAATCATTAAACAGTTCTGCTAATGGCTCTGATAGTTCCACCCTTAGCTCCTTTAGTACCACGAGATGTGTGCCATCAGGTTCTATTGCCTTGTCCACCCTGAGCTTAGTGAACTCTTGTAGGACCTTTTCTTTTGTGAATGGACTTGTGCACACCTCCCTCCCTCCCTCCTGTGTCCATGGTACTGAGCTGTGTGCCCTGCCCTTCCTTATCCTCACTTAATACTGAGTGGAAGTATCTATTTACGATAGATGCTTTTCCTTGATCCTCCTTCACACACTTCCCCTCATCCCCTTTGATTTTAGCAATACCCCCTCTGGACATTCTTCTTTCACTAATGCATCTATAGAAAGTCTTGTCCCCTTCTTTACTGTTTGTGACAGTGTTTCCTCAGTTTGGGCCTTTGTCTGCCTCACTGCCTTTCTTGTTTTCCTAAGGAAAGTTTGGTCTGCCTCCCTATCTTCATCCCACTACATTCCCTTAAATTTCCTGAAGGACAATCTTTTGGCTCTAATCTTTTCTGTCACTGTTTTTGAGAATCAAAGTGGTTTCCTCCTTGTTTTGCTCTTGCTTTTCTCCCTCAGACAATGGGGTGTTGCTTCAAGTATTGCATCCTTAATGCTTGCTCACTTTGCCTGTACCCCCTCACCTGTATTTTTTCTTGCCAGAGCTAGCTTAACTCTGTTGGTTATCTAATCAAAGTCAGCACTTCTAAAATTCCATATTTTGCCTTTGAATGGGGTGATTTTGTTCTAATGGCCAAACTGAACCATACCATGTGATGGTCACTGGCTCCCAGTTTTGTTTTGGAGAAAACCTCTGCCCTGTATTTAGAGCTTCTTATGTTTTACAGTTGCCCTGGCAAAACTGATGTACAGCTTAACTACACCTTATGACTATGCCTTTGGCTGAGGTGTACCTAGTTAACATTTTTGAAATGCACATGAGACACCTCTTGTCCAGGTGTACACCTCACTAAGGTGCATCTAACTGACATTTTTAGATGCATACAGTATAGCTACACCTAAATTACACTGTAATTACGCTGCTGTTGAAGCTCATATACACCTCTCAGACAGCAGTGCTGTTGAGGTGCATATCTAATTTAATCCTTAGCAGCAAATCAAATACACCTCAGTTGGTTGAAGGTTGTTTCTGTGCAAGGCCACCTTCTGACTTTAACAGCCCTGCAGAGGAAAATGTATATTTTTAGCTTTTGAAAACAGTGACCCCAAGTGCCATCAAGCATTACATCTAGTTGTGGATACCTTTAGTCATGATGGAATGTGATGCTGGGTACTAGTGTAGCAGGAGGCACAAAAACCCTGGCACAGTATATCAGTTGGGGGGTGAGGATATAGCATGCACCAAGCAGGAAAGGGATCTTGGGGTTATCATCTCTGATGACCTCAAGGTAGGGAAACAGTGTGACAAGGCAGCAGGTAAAGCAAATAGGATGCTGGGATGTATAGGCAGGGGCATTACCAGCAGGAAAAGGGAGGTCATAATTCCACAATACAAGACACTAGTGAGGCCCCACCTGGAGTACAGTGTACAGTTCTGGAGACCATACCTATGTAAGGACATAGACAGGGTAGAGAAGATTCAGAGGAAGGCAACAAAGATGGTGCATGGATTGCATCACAAGTCCTATGAAGTCAGGTTGAAGAAACTGAACATGTACTCCCTGGAGGAGAGGAGGGAGAGAGGGGATATGATAGAGACATACAAGTATCTTACAGGGAGGAACAGGGTGCAGGAAAACACTATTTTTAAGCGAAAAAGATGTTCCAGGACTAGAGGGCATGGGATGAAGTTGGAGGGAGGACGATTCAGAGGAAACATGAGAAGAATTTCTTCACAGAACGGGTGGTGGACAAGTGGAACACCCTGCCAGAGGAAGTGGTGGGGGCTGAAACAATCACGGGATTTAAGAATGCATGGGATAGACATAAAGGAATTCTGGAGGTCAGGGGTAAGATGCAACAGACTTCTAGGAAAACAAACTGAACTTACAAGCTCAAATGGGCAGACTGGGTGGGCCATAGGCCCTTATCTGCCGACACTGTCTATGTATCTATGTATCTAGGAGTGTTGAAGGAGCGTTGCTGGACCATGATACTTATGCAGGTAAGGTGATTTGCAGTCCTGTAGTACAAGTCAAATAAATGTTATCCTTAGCTAAGCTGAGGTGGACTGCAGTTTTTCAAGGAGGTATGTTTATATCAATTGAAAAATTAATCAGGGGGAGATTCAATTTTAAGGATAGCAGAGGAAACTAGTGCAGGGGTCATTAGTGGTAGCAGTTAAATGCAAGGGTTCGACAAGGGAAGGGCAGCAGAGCTGAGTATCTGAATATTAGCCCTCCCAACTGAAACAAGGAAGCATAGAAAAACAGTTCTCATTTGAAAGCAGGTCATGAGGAAAATCTCAACCAGCAACATGGACTGGCCTGAGATCCCAGTGTACTTGAATGTCCAGGACTTAGAGACAGTTACAGAGACCTGATGAAAGAAAAATATAAATGACTGAAGCACCAAGAAGGAGACATGGTGGTTATTCCAAAGGGAGGAATCTGATAGGAAAATAAGTAGGTGGTGTGGCTCTTTTTCAAGGGAGTGTGTCTGTAAAAAGCAAGTTAAGGAATTAGTTTGACAAGCAGATTCACCAAGACCATCAAGCCAAGCTCAGAGAAAAGCAAGGTGAGAGGACAAAAAGGACCCAGAAAGGAACTGCAGGACTTAAAAAGCTCAGCATAGCTAAATTAATTCAGTGGTGATAAATGCTTTGTAAAACTTAATTTCCCCAAATGGAATTCTAGTGGCATTAACTGTCATGCTTCCATGAACTTGAGTACATTTTGCCAGTTAATAATTTATTTCCACTGTAAATGTTAAACTAATAAAACAAATCTGTCCAGTTTTGTTAGACTTCAGGACCCAGTTAACATTGGGGGTACATGCCAAATTTCAGGTTTATATCTGCAATAGCAGTAGAGTTACAAATGTGCACATTTATGGAAAATCTTCATAGATAATACAGTTATGATGTTAAGAACCAATGAAACTTAAAATTTACTTAACCAAATATTTCATATTTAGCAGTTTCTAAGAACCTTCCAAGAAGGTTATGAATGCAAATTTTTAGGTAGCTAGTTTTATAAGTGGTTGAGATCGAAGCAGAGACATATTTTCCAAAACGTTTGCAAAAAATAAATAATCATAAATAGATTTTGAGTCCATATACGCTAAAAACTACTTATCCAAATGTCATGGAATTTGGCATTCTCATAGAACCCCTTCCTACAAGTAGATGCAAAACTGACTGTGTTATGGCTAAATAAATGATTTTGAAACATTCCAAGGAATTCATAGAATTTTGCAAAAATCCTATGAATGTAGAATTTGCTAATTTTAGCCAGAGAAACAAAAACAGCTTGCTCACACTACCCCCTTGCCCCAGCCTGGATGTACATGCTGCCAGACAGTGCAACCAACGTATTGTTTTGCTGCTTACATAAGTGCAGGCATATAGTGTAATCCAAAACCACCTCACACTCTGGCAAAACACCCAACACTGTTTTGTTCCAATACAGACCTTTATCTGATAAGCCATATATGTGTGGGCACGTATGTACTGTAAGTAGCAGTGTAGTCTTTTAGTTGCACTATATGTCTGAAAGCATGTATATTTAGGTTGGAGTAGTATGTGTACAACCTAGTTTTGTTTCTCTGGTCTGCCTTGCTTAGTCTACACATTACTATACCAGGGCAAACCCCACCTTTCCCAAGGGGATACTGTATTTTAGTTTTAGCCAGACCTACTCCCAGCTTTCCATATTCAGGTAATTGTTTATGTCAGAGCACTTACTATGGAGGAAACACAACTCCTGCTGTTTGAGCCTCTCCCAGCAGTAGACAGTGTGTACAATGGTGTGGAAGTCCTGATTTACAGTTACTACAGTCCCAGCATCTCCCAGCAGAAGTCACGGTAGACAATGGTGTAGGTGTGCAAACTCTAGTCCCAGCATTTCTCAGCAGAAGTCATGGTAGACAATGGTGTAAGTGTACAAACTCCAGTCCCAGCATCTTCCAGCAGAAGTCAAGGTAGGCAATAGTGTGGGTGTACAAACTCCAGTCCCAGCATCTCCCAGCAGATGCCACAGTTGACAATGGTATAGGTGCACAACCCCCAGTCCCAGCATTTCTCTACAGAAGTCATGGTAGACAATGATGTAGGTGTACAAGCTCCAGTCTCAGCATCTCTCAATAGAAGTCATGGTTGACAATGGTGTAGGTGCACAAACTCCAGTCACAGCATCTCCCAGCAGAAGTCATAGTTGACAATAGTGTAGATGTACTAGTAATGGGGAGCTCACATTTGCAGTCCCAGCCTCTCCCAGCAGAAGGCTCTGCAAGCAATGGTATAGGCATGTTGGTTATGGAGAAACTCACTACTGCAGTCCCAGCCTCTTCTAACAAGAGTCACTACAGGTAATGGTATATATATGCTGCTTGTGGGGGAGCTCACAGCTGCAGTCCCAGCCTCTCTGAGTAGGAGACACTGTAGGTAGTGGTATAGGTATGTTGCTTATTGGGGAGCTCACTAATGCAATCCAAGTCTCTTCCAGCAGGAGTCACTGCAGACAATGGTGTAGGAGTGCTGGCTGTGCAGGAGCTTACACCTACAGTTAACACCTCTCCCAACAGGAATCACTGCCAGCAATGGTGAAGGAGTCCAGGGTATGGGTAAGCTCACAAGTGCAGTGATAGATTCTTTAGCAGGAGTTACTGCAGGGGATGGTGTAGTAGATTTGGCTATGGGAAGGCTTACAACTGCAATCACAACTTCTCTAAGCAGGAGTCACTGCAAGCAGTGGTATTGGACTGCTGATTTTTTTTTAGGAGGGGATTTTGCAGTGACACCTGTCCCAGTCTATCCCATTAGTTGTCAGTGTTGTCAATGGTGTAGGAGTGCTGGTTGTGAGGGAACTCACAGCTTATGCAGTCCAAGCCTATTCCTGCAGGAGTCACTGTAAGTAATGATGTAAGGCACTGGTTGTGAAGCAGCTCACAGCTATTCCTGCCCCATCCTCTTGCACCTTTTGTTCAAAGCTGGCATCTTGTCATACTTTTTTTTCCAAATAAATGTTATTTAAATTTTAATAAGACATACACACTAGGGGAACAGGAAATTGTTCAACCTGAAAAGGCACACTATGCCAGATCTTGATTCCAGGAAGTTAAGTGATTTGCTCAGGATCACAGAGTATGCGAATGGGGGCTGACAGATTTCAAACCCAGGTGTCCAGGTTTGCAGCTCTGCACCCTTAATCACTAAGCTATACTGCCTCCATTGGATTTAACTTTCCCAATGACAAAAATAAAAAAAAATATATTATAGGGGCACGGTCATGCCCTTCAGTTAGGGTTGAGAAGGCACTTTAATGTTAAACTTGAAATTTTGCATGTTAAAAACTTTGGACCCATTCAACAGATTTGCATGAAATATGGTATGCATAGTGGGGCATTGTAGATCTCTTGATTTGCCAAGTTGAGTTTTGGTCAGACCTACAGTTTTGCACACCAAAATGCTCAAAAGTTGCACTTTTCACCACTTTTGTGTGCAATTTTTTGGATTTTGTCTGTAGCACTGCATGGCCACCATGTGGCCTGCCTGTCTGTAACTTGGCACATAGAAAGAACCTGGGTCTAAGAACATGCCACTTTTTTATTTGGTGAAGACATATTAATTCATTCAAAAGTTATTAAAGTTTTTAGCTCCCATTGTAAGTCTACAGGAACATTTATATGGTTATTTTGCAAAAGAAGAATGGGGTTTTGGCCATCTGGTCACTCCTTACGATCAAAGAATTTGCAGGCTCATGATCAAAGAATCTTTGATCATGAGAAATTTATTGTTTGTGATGGCTACCATCTTGTTTTCAGTTTGGGGTTGGAAAAAACAAATATTTCAGCCCATGGATGACTTGTAAAGTAAAACTAGGATGAGTTTTGCTAAGGGGCCTTCCTTCTATCAATGCATGCCTGTGGTTTAATGTAGTTGTGTTAATAAATTGAGTTTTAAAGTTTGAAATTGTTTGGTTGCGGCTCGCTAATGATCTTTGATCATGAGACTGCAAATTCTTTGATCCGAGATTGTTTTTTGTTCACAAGATTCTTTTGTGAATTCCTGACCAGATGCCCAGGTTTTTCCTGGACCTGATCTCCATGGGAGGGACCAGATAGCCCAAATTTCATAACCAGATGTCCCCTGGTGGCCAAAAATGATCTTAGGTCATGAAGTCACGGACGATTCTCATGACCAAAACTATTTAAAGGTGGTAAAACTTTACAATTAAATATATCTGAAATGGTTTGGTCTTTATATTTGAAATTGGGAGTATGTTATGGGGATGTCCTAGAGATGAGACTGATGCTGTTTAGGTTTGGAAAAGTAATTCTTTTTTTGGATATATTGAGTGATGTAATTAACATTTTGCCCATAAGCTTATGCATGGTGCTATTGGCTTAAAATTTATAGGGTAGGAAGCCATAGTGCCACGGAGGTGTGTTTCAGTGGTTTGGTGTGTAAAACTTAAACAGGTGCAGAATTATGCCACTCCAACAAATAAAAATGTGTTTCATTCTGTGTTAATATCTATTGAACTGTGCTTCCGATTTGCCTGGCATTTGGAATTTAGAAAGATTTATCATAGATCTTCGATTGTGACAATTTCCATGGAGGTGGCCATTACGGTTGGTGAATTGTGGTGCATGGTCATTATACTTAGTGGGGAAGTATATATTTGCATTGTGAAAACCATGGTGAGCACATTTTGGGTGCACAGGAAGATCTCATTATAAGGTATAGAGGTATAGAACAGCTCAAAAGGTATGGCAGAAGTATATTGTTATGCAGTGCTGAGCAATGTGGTGGGAATGCAGGGCCCTCTCAAAATGCATGGCAGAAGTATATTGTTATTCCAATATATGTGATTCAGTACTTATATTGTGATGTTTTACAGAAATGTACAAGTTGGCGGAATCACGGGGCCCGACAATTTTAAACCATAGAGTAAGCCTGCAGTGGAATTTTTTTCATAGGTTGCACAGTTAATGTGATACACCAATACGTGTTTTTTACTGCTTATATTACACTTTTTCAAAAAGTAAGGATATTCTATGCCAAAACCTGCGTTAATGCATCAGTTAGGGTTGAAGTGAAGAAAGTCAGGAAATTCAATGTTAGGGGTAAGCATCCCCCAACACTCCCATCCTCCACAGACTGACAGACACCGTGGTGTGGCATGGGGTCATGAAGCTTAACTATAACCCCATTTCCCTTTACTGTACCATGTAAGCCTGGTTACACATGGAATGAGGTTACAGTTGGGTCTCATGACCCCATGCCACACCATGGCGTCTGTCAGTCTGTAGAGGATGGAAGTGTGGGGGGGGGTGTACTTCCCTAATGTTGAATTTCCTGTCTTTTGTTGCTTCTACCCTAACTGATGCATTAATGCATTTTTTTGCATAGAATATATCTCCTTAAAGTTGAACCAGCATAATATTTTGTGATGATTTACATATGCAGCCTATGATGCTTTGCATTGTGGGGGCATGTGTGATTTTATATTTCTTTGAAACTTGGCTTCTCGGCCAAATGACCTTTGGGGTAACCATTGCCTCAGTGCTTGCGCACATAGGTTCTTTGTCTTTTAAATAGTTTTTTGTTTTAATTGGATTCACCGCAACATAACCTTGCTAGACCATCTTAGGGTAACTGGTTCATTCCACTGGGGTGTCAAACAGACAAGGCATACTGATGAGTCCTGATAGGATGAAACACGTGTTTATGTCTTCTGTTGGCACCCTTTGTAAACTGTGTGATAGGCCTTTTGGCACCATGCATTTCTGCTTAAAGTTGAACCAGCATAATATTCTGGTGTGATTTGCATATGCAGCCCTTGATGCTTTGCATTGTGGGGGCATGTATGATTTTGTATTTCTTTGAAACTTGGCTTCCCAGCAAAATGCCCTTTGGGGTAACCATTGCCTCAGTGCTTGTGCACAAAGGTTCTCTGTCTTTTATATATATATATATATATATATATATATATATATATATATATATATATATATACACATATATATTATGGTAGCACGGTAGTGCTACCATAGTTAGGGTTGAGGAGCCATTTCTATGTTAAACCCCAAAACTTTGTACCTTAATAACTTTGCAATTGTTTGACAGATTTGGCTGAAATTTGGAATACATGATCAAGAACCATAGGCCTTGGGACCTACCAAGTTCTGTACCAGTCAGATACACAGCTGTGGAGTTATTAAGTGTGAACTGTGCACGTGTTTACACTTTTTCTGGAATTCTATGGTCAAGCCTAGATGTAGCACGGTTTGCTTGACTGGCCCAAAATCTTCAGGGAACACGCAGCTGTGGCCCTGATGTGCCTTTCAAAGATTTTGTGAAAAAATATTAAACTGTTCAAAAGTTATGGCAGTCCGAACTTCTGTTTTTTTTCCCATAGGATAACATTACGGCGTTCGCTGCGCCTTTGAGGGCCTGTATCTCGAAAACGGTGTTAGATACAGAGTTTTTTTCCAAAAAATGTATCCCCCTCATGAGGGCTATGTATATAACTAGCCAGGAAAGTGATAATACATATGACTTTTACATTTTTTTTCTAAGTCGTACGGTTACTGAGATATAAGCAATTTACTATTACAACTACTGATTTTTGTGTTCCGAGAGTCATTATTTTGCATACATTCTTTCTGCTCACTGTCTTTCTCTATACAGCTTTTGGGGAAAACCAGCCTGTGTGCTTACATTACTTTTACCATTACCATTTCTGCTTGTGGTTCCTTACACGTTTCACTTACCGTTCACGTTTACGCCACCATGTGCGTTACCCTTTGCGTTTTCATTTACGGTTGCGTTTCCATTGTTTTTAACATTTTTGTCTACAGTACTGTTCCTCTTTCTGTTTTGCTTTGCGTCATCATGCACATTATGATTTGCTTTTGTGGGCACAATGTTACAATGCGACAAGACATCACCCCCGTGCTCCCGCCGCTGCATTACATTCACTATTTCTCATTATCATTCTTAAAAAGAAGACAAATTAGAGGCACAAAAACTCCATTTAATGCATCAGTTAGGGTTGTTCCACAGCGACAAAAGTGAGGAAATTCGATGTTCGGGTTGAAACCCCCTTTGCACCCCTCCAGCCCTCCTCACAAATGGAATGGGGTGTGCGTTGGGGTCATCGGTCCTAATTGTCACCCCATTCTCTATTCCTCAGCTTCTTTCCACATGTGATGGGGTGACACTTAGGGCCAATGACCCCAATGTGCCCCAATTCCAGTGGGGGTGGGCTGGAGGGGTGCAAAGGGTTTCAACCCTAACATCGAATATATATATATATATATATATAGTATATAATGGCACTACCGTCCTACCATAGTTAGGGTTGAGGAGCCATTTCTATGTTAAACCCCAAAACTTTGCACCTTAATAACTTTGCAACCGTTTGACAGATTTGCCTGAAATTTGGAATACACAATCAAGAAATAAAGGCCTTGGGATCTGTTAAGTTTTGTAACAGTTGGATATATGGCTGCTGAGTTATTAAGCATGATCTGCGCACATGTTTACGCTTTTTCTGGAATTCTACGGTCGCGCCTACAGGTCGTACGGTTTGAGCGACCACCCCAAAATCTTCAGGGAACATGCAGCTGGGGTCCCTGATGTGTCTTTTGAAGATTTCATGAAAAAATATCAAACGGCTCAAAAGTTATTCAAAAAACAATTTCCCATTATAAGTCAATGGGAAAAGTTAACAAAAAGTTTGACAGGTGTCGCAAATGCACTTTTTACTGTCGCAAATGGCCCTGTTACTGTAGCAAATTTGCCATCTTGTTTTTTTAATTAGTGATCAGAAAAATGCTTGGCATTTAAAATTGAGACCCTCTAGCAACCTAATTTTTTTTGTATTCACCTAGTCGGGTCCTGAGGATGCTAGCCATGTCTTTATTTTGTGTTAAAACACCCCAGAAATATGTTTTTCAGATTTCTGGAAAAAATACTTTCGCAAAGTAGTGTCACACTCATGAAAGTGTTGCAAATGTTTTGCAAAAGCTTTCACAAATTGCATCACTACTTATGACACTATACCAAATAATAGTAATTCTTTGGCACTCCGTTGCAAAAGAATGGTTGGGAGTTTTGGGCTGAAATTTGGAAGGAATGCAGATGACATCTCATAGATGTGCCTTTCAGTAATGTTTTGAAAATATATGACATGGTGGCAAAGTTACAGCACTCCAAAGTTGACTGTTTTTCTAATAGGATAACATTATGGTGCCTGACACATTACAGGAATCCTTTGGCACCCTGCTGTAAAAAAACGGTTTAGTCTTTTTCCCTGAACTTTGGAGGGAAGACAGCCAACAGACCACAGATGTGCCTTGCAGTGGTTTGGTGAAAAAATATTACAGGGAAATTAAAGTTATGGCACTCCGAACTTCTCTTTTTTTCCATAGGATAACATTACGGCGTTCGCAGTGCCTTTCAGGGCCCATATTTCGGAAACGGTGCAAGATACAGACTTTTGTCAGAAAAGTGCTTAAGTACAAAATTAGCCAGGACAGTTGTAAATCATACGACTTTTAAATTTTTTTTCTACGTCGTACGGTTCCTGAGATATAACCAATTTAGTATTCCAAGTTCTCATTTTCTGCTCCGATACTCATTATTATGCATACATTATTTGTACTCACTGGCCCAGATATTCAAAAGGGTTGTGCCATGTGCAATAGGGTTGTGCCTGTGCAAGTCCGAACTTGCTCCATTCTGCCATATTCAGCAGGAGGCAGTTGCGCCACAGAAAATATGCTGAGCAACAGCACAATGCAAATGAATGCATGCTGAACTGGAGGGGGAGGAACCAAGCGTAAACTGCATAGCCTGATATTCAGCAGGGCTGTGCAGAGTTGTGCAGGCGCAACCCCCAACCTGTGCCTGCACAACTTTGAGCCAAAAAAAAAAGGCTTAAGTAGAGGGCCACCCACAGGTGAGCTGCTGCATTGCAGGGTGCAACACAGCAGCTGCCACCTGTGGCTGGCCCAACCCAGTCCCTGTGCCCCCCCGCAGGCCGATCATGGGCAGCTGACTGTAAATCCCCACCACCACCCCCCACTGGCCCGATCGTGGGCATAGTTTAATCCCCACCAGCCGATCGGGGCGGTAGTTGTTAAGAACCCCTCCCTCCTCCGCAGTCATCCCTGGTGGTCAGTGGACTGAAAAGCCCGATCACGGGCAATAGTTGTTAAGAACCCCTCCCTCCTCCGCAGTCATCCCTGGTGGTCAGTGGACGAAAGCCTGATCACAGGCGGTGGATTTAATAAACCCCCACCAAATTCATCCTGGTGGTGGTCAGTGGCACATCCCGATCGTGGAATGTATATTGATGAACACCCCCGAACATAGCCCTGGTGGCTGGTGTCCCCACCCACCTACCACGAAGCCCTACCACCTCCCCCGGCGGCGGTGGCAGCAGCCCCACCTGCCTGCCACCCGCCCGCCCGTGACTGACTGCCTGGTAGTGCCGCACTCCGGTGGTGCAGAGCAGAGCCAATGGGCGTGCAGCCCGCCACCGTACAGACAGTCAGATTTGTGAATGGGCCATTCATTCATTCACAAAACTGGACTGTCTTGGCATCATAGCTCTCGACTGCGCCCATTGGCTCGCACTCTGCACCAATAAACCATGCAACCTACCGGCAATCGGAGGGCGCAGCGGGTGGCAGGTGGGTGGGATGCTATCACCCGCCAGCTGTCAGGGGGGCAGGGGTGGTGGTGCTTTGTGGGTGGGGTGTGGGGGGACACTAGCCACCAGGGCTATGTCTGGGGAGGTTTGTTCAACATATACATCCCACGATTGGGATGTGCCACTGGACCACCAGGGATGAATTCAGCAGGGGTTTATTACAACCACTGCCCACGATCGGGCTTTTTCGTCCACTGGACCACCAGGGTTAACTGTGGGAGGAGGGGAGTTCTTAACAACCACGCCCGCGATCGGCTTTTCGTCCACTGACCACCATGATACCTTCGGGCGGGGCACATTGCTGCCCGTGGATCGGGCTGGTGGGGGATTAAACCATGCCTACAACCAGTGAGGGGTGGTGGTGGGGATTGTACACTGTTTCACCCACGATCGGGCTGCAGGGGTGTCGGTCCCCGATGGCTGCTGTCTGGCAGGGTGCCAGGCGCAAGTCCTCGGGATCGCGACTCAGACATGCATATTAGAGCGCAAATGGGGCCATAATCAGATGCAAATCACCCCTCTGTGCCTTGCATGAATTATGGCCCCATTTGCATGTCACCTTTGAATATGGGGATTTTGCACATGGCTCAATGGTACTTGCGCCACCGCAAGTTGAATGCTCCACTCTGACAACTTGCGGTGGCGCAAGTTCCACTGCACCATGCACAGTGGCTGTGGCCAGGGGGTGATATTCATAGGAGTTGCTCAAGGGCGCAATTCCTTTGAATATTGCTCTGGACACATCCCTGCGCAACTATTTTATGCAGCGCAAGAGCTTGCGCCACAAAATCGCGCAGTTTGAACATCCAACCCACTGTCTTTCTCTATGCAGGTTTTGGGGAAAACCAGCCTGTGCGCTTACATTACTGTTACTGTTGCCCTTTTTGCTTGCGGTTCCATGTCCATTTCACTTACCATAGACGTCTGTGCCACCATGTGCGTTATCCTTTGCATTTTCATTTGCGCTTGTGTTTCTGTTAATTTTTGCCATTTGTATCTACAGTACTGTTTCTTTTTCTGTTTTACTTAGCGTCACCGTGCCCATTGAAATTTCCATTTGTAGGCACCATGTTATTATGTGACAACACATCACGTGGCAGACCATTCCCATCTACGCCACCGTGTGTGTTACCCATTCTGTTCTCATTCGCGCTTGCGTTATCATGTGTGCCACTGTTAGTGCTTCTGTTTACATTGCTGTTCCTGTTACTATGCCACAAGACATCATGTGGTGGGAGCTAGCCCACCACCACATTCATGTAGGGAATGCAGGGCCCTATGCGTTATCTCTTGCTTCATTTGCGCTATGCTTTCTGTTATTTTTGCCATTTGTGTCTACAGTACTGTTTCTCTTTCTGTTTCACTTTGCGTCACCATGCCCATTGACATTTCCGTCTTCAGGCACCATGATACTATGTGACAACACATCGCATGGCAGACCATTCCCATCTACACCACCGTGTGTGTTACCCTTTCTGTTCTCAATCGCGCTTGCATTACCATGTGCGTCACTGTTAGCGCTTCTGTTTGCATTGCTGTTCCTGTTACTATGCCACAAGACATCATGCGGCGGGAGCACGGGGCTCAAAGGGCCCCACACTCCTGCTGCCGCATTATGTGGCGGGAGCACAGGGCCTTCACCCCCCCCAGCACCACACACACACAGACACACACACACACATGCAAGTATGGGGGAGGACCAAGTCAACACAACCAATGACAGACATCCAGCAGCAGGTGACAGAAATAACAAACAATTGTCTAAATGTACTATGAGAAATCCCCACCCTCCTGACCAGGTACTGCATGCTCAGTGGAGATCAACAGCAAAACTGAGGCCATGTACACCAAATGTACACATCTCTGATTGCAGCTGCACACAACATACCACACTTAGTAGTTGCATGGCCTTACCTAACAAAGCCCCACACCACACCACAACTGGTACTGTGCCGTTAGTCAATATAAATGCTAAAGGTGCATGATCACAGTTGTAGAAAGGTTTTACCACTAGTGAGTATACATTAAGAGAAGTACATAAATTAACTACAAGACACTAGCACGCTCAAGATAAAAGTAGTGTTACATTTAGTATGTGATTTTCATAGTAGTACATTTACTGCAACTGTTTACTGAAGATAGAGAGGCTGATGTAAACGTATGGAAAAGCATTGCCTGTTCAATGCTGTGAAATTCGTACTGCCAGTATCAGATGCATTCTTACTGATTAAGCTGTACTGCTAATGTACATACATAGACCTTCAGTGTGTTTCAATACTAAAGATGCAGTAAGTATTCTTTGTAAGAAACAATGTAACTGCATGGATCAGGCCAAGCAACTTCTAAATATCATAGGACTACTGAGCCAACAATGATGTACCTGTATCGGAGATGTCTATAGGATAGATTTTCCTTAGGCACTTACTGAGTATGTTGTACCTGTGATAGACAATCTCATTGCATCTGTGATGACTAACTTATTCAAATAGTGATACATTTACTATTGTTGCAATGAGTGATCTATGCTACTTATGGACACAGCGTAATTTTTTTAACAGTTGTTTCATACTCAGGCTGTATACGTGAGTGTTTGGGTTGCCACACTTCTGTCACTGATGCTATCAAAGTAATAACTATGTCCAATTGTGTGCGACAGCAATCAAGTAGGTATAGTGTAGATATAAACCGAATGTCTTTAGTATTGATTTAACTCACAATGGGATAAGTGTACTATGACGGCAAGGGTTATTCTCTATCACTGACTCTGTCAGTTATAATCACACTAAGGTTTCGATGACTGTAATGATCAAGTTACACTGTTCATCTTCATGAGTTCATATTCACAGCCATTCTTCAGTAAGTAGACAGAGTATGGTGTAACTGGGTGTGACACTGTGTTGCAAAACTCCTGTAGTGCCTAGCAGAGGGAGAATATCTAGTCATAAAGACAATTAAGCAATAAGGCATGATCACGTTATGTTAAATGGTCTGTTAATCACCATGTAGGGGTTTAATGTTGAATGAGGCATAGCCGAGTGCCGCATGTCGCTAGACAGTGATAAACTGACCATTAACATAATTCCTGGGAGTGGCTTATTGCTATCATAATAGAACAGTTTTTTTTAAATAACATTAAAGTATGTTCATCATATGGTTAGGCTCTACATCTATGTTAATAAAAACTAAACATAAGGCTGTTACAGTGTTTACAGTCAATTAGAAAGCTGCATTTCTCAAACCCTTGTTATAATCAGAGATATTATACCTATACAATTCCTTGATTTTGCTGAACTCTATTGCTAAGGTGGCCCATCATATGTGGTGTCGTCTGGTGTGGGGCATCGGTAGGTAAGGCCATGCAACTACTAAGTGTGGTACGTTGTGTGCAGCTGCAATCAGGGATGTGTACATTTGGTGTACATGGCCTCAGTTTTGCTGTTGATCTCCACTGAGCATGCAGTACCTGGTCAGGTGGGTGGGGATGTCTTGTAGTACATTTAGACAATTGTTTGTTACTTCTGTCACCTGCTGCTGGATGTCTGTCATTGGTTGTGTTGACTTGGTCCTTCCCTTATATTAGATATAGGTAGGGGAATAGTGTGTGTGTGTGTGGTGCTGGGGCATCGGAGTTAGGTTTTGGAACCCTAACAGCTAATTTCCTCACTTTGTTGCTGTGAACAACCCTAACTAATGCATTAAACAGAGTTTTTTTACCTCTAATACACACACACACACACATATATATATATATATATACACACACACACACACACACACGTATATATATATATATATATATATATATATATATATATATATACACACACACACACACACACACACACACACACACACACACACACATATAGAAACATAAAATCATAGAAATTGATGGCAGATAAGGACTGCTTGGCCCACCCAGTCTGCTCATTTCCTACCTAAAGGATAAGTTGCAGATCCTAATTAACCAACAGCCTACTTCTTCCGACCCCCACTCCCTAGAATTGCCTTATGACTGTCCCATGCATTCTTGAAATCCACCACTGTTTTTGACTCCACAGCCTCTTCAGGAAGGCTGTTCCTTGCAACCACAAACCTGTCTGTGAAAAAATACCTCCTCACATTACCTCTGAGCCATCCCTCCTCAATCTTTAAATTGTGCCCTCATGTTTCTGAAAGATGCTACCCTCTTGGACTTTGTTGAGTCCCTTGAGGTACTTGAAAGTTTCTTTCATATCTCCCCTCTGCCTCCTTTCCTCGAAGCTATACATGTTAAGCTCCATAAGTCTCTCTTCATTTGTCTTCTGGTGCAGACCCAGCACCATTTTAGTTGCCCTCCTCTGGACTGCCTCCATCCTGTCTATGTGTTTGCAGAGATTGGGTCTCCAGAACTGCATGCAGTACTCCAGATGTGGTCTCACCAACTGTCTGTACAGAGGGATAACAAACTCCTGTTTTCTACTGGTGATGCATCTCCCAATGCAACCCTGTATTCCCCCAGCCCTCCTTACTGTCTTCTCACATTGCCTGCCCACCTTTAGGTCATTTGCTATGACTACCCCGCCCCCCATAGGTCTCTTTCCATTTTCATTGTTGTTAGTATCTCGTCCCTCATTGTGTACTCTAGCCCCTGGGTTTTTATTTCCCAGGTGCATTACTTTGCACCTCTTAGCACTGAATCTAAGCTGCCATACAATGGACCATTTCTCCAGCCATGCCAAGTCCCTTGTCTCCTTTCCACCCCACCTTGTGTATCAACAGTGTTGTAGATCTTTGTGTCTTCTGAAAAGAGACATACTTTTCCTTCCAATTCCTCTGCAATGTCGCTTATAAAGACATTAAAGAGAACCGGTCCTAATACTGAACCCTGCAGTACCCCACTAGTAACCCCCCTTTCTTCAGAGTGGACTCTGTTTACTATTACCCTCTGTGTCCTATTCTCCAGCCAATTCTTTACCCAGGCTTCCATCTTGGGACCCACTCACAGGCTGGCAAGCTTGTGTATTCATTTTTTGTGTGGGACTGTGTCGAATGCCTTGTTAAAATCTAAGTAGCCTATTTCCACAGCCCCTCCTTGATCTATTACTTTGGTCACCCAGTCAAACAAATCCATTAGATTCATCTGACATGGCCTTCCCTCTGTGAATTAATGCTGTCATGGGTCCTGTGCCCCTCTGGCCTTTAGGTACTCAACAATTATTTCCTTCAGAAGTGATTCCATCATGTTTCCAATCACTGAGGTTAAACTAACACGTCTGTAGTTTCCTACTTCTGCCCTGCTCCCACTTTTGGGAAGTGGAATAACATCTGCCCTCCTCCAGTCCTCAGGTGCCACCCATCCTCCCATGATTTGTTAAAAAGGGTAGTCAGTGGTGTCACTAATTCTACCCTTGGTTCTTTTATAATTCTGGGATGAATCCCATCAGGCCCCATTGCTTTGTCCACCTTCAGTTTTAAGAGTTCTTTCAGAACCCTTTCTTCTGTAAATGGGCTGGTATCAACTTCTGTATCCAGAGTGTTTCTACTGTTTGTTTTAGGTACCTCCTCTTCATTTGTAAATACTGAGCAAAAATATTTGTTTAGTATCTCTGCCTTTCATAGACTCCTCTGCCCACCCTCCCTCCCCTTTATTAAGCCTCACTAACCTTCCCTTGGTCTTCCTTCACTCCCTGATGTACCTATAAAAGGTTTATCCCCTTCTTAACTGAGTTGGCTATCTTTTCCTTGGTTTGGGCCTTTGCTGTTCTGACTGCCTTCCTGCCTCCTTTTGCTTTAACTGATATAGTTCTCTGTCCTGCTCCTTCTGTGATTCCTTGTACTTCCTGAATGCATTCTTTTCTCTTGAACCTTCACTGTCACTTCCTTTGAGAACCATAGTGGTTTCTTACATCATTTTGTTTTGTTTATTTGCTTCACACAAAGGCTCGTTACCTCTGCGATGGCAGTTTTTATTATTCCTCATTGTTCTTCCACCCCTCCTTCCTGCCCATTTGCTAGTGCATTCCTTAGGCACTCACCCATTTTGACAAAGTCAGCCCTCCTAAAGTCCAGTACTTTTGTCTTTGTATGGCTTGACTCTATTGATGTGTTTATTGTGAACCATACTGTTCGATGGTCGCTAGTTCCCAGATGTCGCTAGGTTGCTAGTTCCTACCTGTCTTTTGCACCTGATCAGGACAGTGTGTGCTCAGTATTTAACAACTGCCTCACAGAAAACCAAAATTGGATGAAGTCTAGCTGGTTGAAGTTGAATTTCAGCAAGACTGAGGTGATGGTGGTCGATTCTGGTCACTGCACAAAGGGGATGGGGGCTAGTCTACCTTCCAGAATTTTATGTGGGGGCATCCAGCTTCTTACCTCTTAATGGCTGTGAAACCTGGTGGTGATCCTTGATGATGGGCTGACCCTGCATTCTCAGGTGTCAGCAGCTGTCAAGTCCTATTTCTATCACCTGAGGAACATTGTCAGGGTTAAGAACCTTGCTCCATCTGGCGATCTTCCAACATTGGTCCATGCCTTTGTGACCTCACGCCTTGACTACTGCAACTCCCTCTATCTAGGGCTTCCAGGGTTGATATCAGCCACTTGCAGCTAGTGCAGAATGCTGCGACCTGGTTATTGATGGGGACTCCATGTGTGAGTCACATCACACCTGTTAGTTTAACCTCAGTGATAGGGAAAATGATGGAATCACTTCTGAAGGAAAGTATTGTCGAGTATCTAGAGGCCAGAGGGGCACAGGACCCAAGGCAGCATGGATTCACAGTGGGAAGGTCATGCCAGATGGATCTGATAGATTTCTTTGACTGGGTGACCAAAGTAGTAGATCAGGGAGTGGCTATGGACCCCTTTGCACCTTGCATGCCTAATGGCCCCATTTGCATGTGTCAGTCTGAATATCTGGAATTTGGGCAGAGCGTATCTGGTGATGTCCCACACATCACCATTCCAGGTATTCAACCAGTCCAGGGGGATGTGCTGGTGCATTGTTGGAAGTCCACATTTGTGCAGCAAGCATCCATTGCTATATTCAGACAGGATACATGGACATGCATCTCATTTGAATATAGCATTGTATTGTGCTGGCCCATTTATTTTGGGCGGTGCATCTAGATGCACAGAGCAGGCTTAGACACTGAATATGGGGCCGCAATCTATGTATCTTTCTTTCTTTCTTTCTTTCTTTCTTTCTTTCTTTCTTTCTTTCTTTCTTTCTTTCTTTCTTTCTTTCTTTCTTTCTTTCTTTCTCTCTTTCTTTCTTTCTTTCTTTCCTTCTTTCCTTCCTTCTTTCTTTCTTTCTCAGAATTACAATACCTTTGAGCCAAGGGCTCTTTTAAAAAAGTTCCATATCGAGGTACAAATTACAAGGAAACAAAATAACATGAACAATCACATTTGATTGAGAATAAAAAACAAGCAAAGACCTACTTAAAAGTAAAGCAGTGAACAGTAACATGACGGTAAATTTGAATAAACAAGAGAAATTCAATGACAAAAAAATTAAAACTGTGGTAGGGAATGAGAGTTGCCAGAATCTGGCCTTGTCAGGAGGAAAAGAGTAAAAAGGGAAACAGAAGAGAGGGTGGGGGGTGAGGCAGGAGTAATGAGAGGGAGAGCTGAAGGAGGGAAGAAAAAGAGGGTGAGGGAGAGATAGGAAAAGTGGGGGTCATGTAGAGGGGGAAGACAGTAGAGTAGTGAGAGAACCAGAGGGTGAAGAAGGAGAAGCAGAAGTGACAGAGTAGCGTGGAGCAGGTACAGAATGAAGGGGCATGGAATAGAAAAGCTAGCAGGGGCAGTCATATTGATTAAGAGTGATAAGCTATTGACACAACTTAGATTTGAAATTCCAAGTTTTAACTCTGAAGTTACTTCTGAAGGGAGTGAAATAAGCCAGGTAGGGGCTCTAAAACTGAATGAGTGCTGGGCCAGGGAGATGCAGCAGCAGGGGATAAGGCATGGTTGCTTGATAGTGCTATGAGTGAGGCATGGGTTGGAGGACTGTTGTAGGAATGCATGGGTAGAAGGGGGAGAGAGGTTAAGGCTAATCTTTTAAGCAAGGAGGCAGGTTTAGTACTTAATCCTATCCATCAGATTTTGCTAGCTAGTTTTGGAATAGAGCTCACAATTATGGATGCACTTGTGGACTCCAGAGACAAGCCAACAGCAAGTGTTAAGTACCACCTTGATTCGATTTAGGGCAGTGTCAGCAGCAGTACCATAAATAACTAGTCTGTAGTCCATAATGGACAGGAATGAGCTAGTGACAGCAGTCCATAATACCTCAGGGATAAGGCATTGGCAATGACAATAGATGGTGCCTATCCTGGCATTGATGACTTTGTAAATAAGGTTGATATGAAGATGGTATGTAAGCCAGCAGTCAATAGTAACATCTAGACTTTTGAAGTCAGTGACTTGGTCTAGTGAGAGGTTTTGTTTGTTATAGATAGCAAGAATTGGCAGATCTTATTTTATTGTGAGGGCCAGAGAGCAGCATGGCATTAGCTTTCTTATAGTTCATTAGTACTTTATGTTGAAGAAACCAGAATTCAACCAAGGAAAAATTAGATTGGAGGTTGGCAGTAAGTGGGAGAAGATAAGAGTGGGTTGAGAAAATGACTGCATCATCAGCATAAAGGAGCATATGGTTGTTGCAGACCTTAGGGAGGTTATTCATAAAAAGGCCAAATAGCAATGGACCCAGAATAAAGCCTTGGGAGGGGGCTTCAGAATGAAGAGTGAGGCTTGAGGAGACATATCTTGACACACAGAGTTCTGCCTTCAAGGTAGCTGCCGAGCAACTGATGACACCTTGTGAGAGGTCAAGGGCAGGGAGGGAGTGAAGAAGGATTTGGTGGTTAGCAGTGTTAAATGCCTTAGTAAGGTCAATATAGATGGCACCAAGTAAATGACCATGGTCCAGAGCTTTGTGGATGTGACTTGTGTATTCTAGAAGGACAGTGGTCGTGCTATGACGTTTGTGGAAACCATGTTGCTGTGGACATTGGATGCAATATTTTTTTCAGTTAGTTGGTCTGACACAATGCACTCTTATGGTTTGGATAGTTGAGGAAGGATGCATATAGGGTGGTAGTTGGAAAGTTGGGATCTGTCACCACTTTTGTGGACAGGTGCCACTGTGGCAGATTTCCAAAGATATGGGAATTGTCTAAAAGTGAGGGATAGCATAAACAGTTTAGTGATGGATAGTAGAACTGTAGCTAGAGAGAGGTGGAGGAGTTTCAGCTCTAGGGAGTCACCACTGAACCTGACCTTGCCAGGTACCTTGAGTAAGTATCTCCTGGTTTTGGTTGGTGAAACTCCTGAAATAAAAGGGTGGCACATCCTGCAAGGGGGCAGGATTGGTGGTAATCGGTTGGTGGGCAGGGACAGTAAAGAAGTCAGCGGGAGTAGACCACTCAGGTCAGAGAATGCAGTATTAAAGGCATCAGCTATCAGTTTGTGGTCTTGTATGATGGTACCATTAACATCAATCATTGAGGGAAAAGTTTTTGTTGACTTGCCTGAGACCTCTTTAATGTAATTCCAAAAATTGTAACTAGTACCCCAGGAATTAATGAGCTTGCTCTTGAAGTAATTTTATTTGGCTCTGCATATCTCATGGGTGCACATATTTCTTGTAGTCTTATAGCACTGAATGTCACCGGGAGATCTGGTAGACTGTGCATGGTGCCAAAGGTGGTCCTTGTGAGACATTAAGTTAAGCAGAGATGGGATGATCCAGTGGTTTGAGGTTCCCGTGGATTTCTTGCTTTTGAAAAGGGGCAAATAAATCACATGCAGAGTTGAACTGGGTGATGAAGTAGTTAAGTGCATTATCAATGTTAGTAAATGTGTCTAACGGAACCAGTCACAGTGGGGCAGGAAACATTGGAGTTGTGTGACCTTACTTTTTCTTAGGACCTGCTGGAAGGAAGTTTTAGGCAGCAGTTTGTTGGTCTTGTTAGATCAAAGGCACAGGGCAGGTGAATGGTCACTCATTGAATCTGGGAGGACAGAAGTGCTGGTGATTCTATTAGGGTGGGTGGTAAGAATTAAGCCAAGAAGGGAGCCATTGCCAGTCCTAAGGTTGATCCTGGTAGATGAGAGTCCCAACTGGGTAAGACTAATTGCCGCAAGAGCATCCTTGTAGCAGTTCACTTTGTGGGCAATCAATTGATGTTGAAATCACTGAGAACTATAGTCTCAGAACAGTGATGAAAATTATTGAGGTAGTCAGTAATCATTCTGAGGTCAGCAGAAAGTTCTCGAGGGGGGGATGTAGACAGAACAGTTAGGGTTTTACCCTGCTGACCTTGGAAGATTTTAATAGCAAGAGCTTGGGAGTTGCTGTCTGTACATGTAGGTTGGAGGGTTTGATGTTTCAGAGTGTTCTTAAGGTAGACAGCACAACCACCCCCATCTTTTACCAGAATGGCCTTTCCTATACAGTACATACTGTAACTAGGGAGAGAGAGATCACAGAGTCAGGGACCTTAGGTTAGAGCCAGATTTCATTAAGGGCAAGAGCATTAGGTGAGTGGCACACAACCCAGATGAGCAGGTCAACAAGTTAAGGTTGCAAGCTGTGAATGTTAATGGAAGCAACAGTAAGGTGACTATACATGTTATTAGAGCTTAGGTCGTACTAAGGGAGTCCATGACTAGGGTGAATATTTCCATATAAGAGAAGGGGAAGCAAGGCAGTCCTACAAAAGAAGAAGAAGAATCTGCATTTATATAGCGCTTTTCTTACATCCAAAGCACTTTACAAGCAATGCTAGACTGGTAGTGAAGTGACTGAATGTGTGGTGGTGGTGGACATATCGCACATCATCACCCACACACAGCCTGGATAATTGCATGAACCGGCTTATGGGAAGGGGAATGTTGGCCAGGACACTGGGAATGTTCCCTACTCTTTGCGAAGAGTGCCCTGGGTTCATTTACTTCCACCTGGACACCCACCAGGACAACACTAGGATGGGTAGAAGGGACCTCGGTTTAACATCTCATCCGAAGGACGGCACACCCCAGCAGTACAGCACCCCCCAATACTGCACTCAGATGCCAGCGATTTTTTTAGGTGCAAGTCCAATCCCGGTGTGGGGCGAGAACCCACGACCTTCTGGTCCAGAGGCGGATGTGCTGCCAACTGAGCCACACTGACACCTAAACAAAAATAGTGCTTAAGGGACTTAGACAGGAGTCGTTTGCTCCAGTAGGGTAATTCCCCCTCATGGGGGTAGGGGTATAGAAGGAAAGGGTGTGGAAAGGAAAGGGTTCTCCTTGGCATGAAGGTTTTCCATTGATGGTTCATATAGGGTAAACCAGCTTCCAAATTCCATTTCCTGTTGCTTTTTGACCAAGGATCTTTGTTACTCATTATTATAACATTATAAATACTTTGCAGCAATTTATCTGTACCCAGTTTGATTATAGTTCCTTATTCTGAATTAATCTTTCCAGTTTGTTACTCATTCCTTGATTGCAGTTTTTAAGTACTAAACTAAACATATTTTTAACAGTAAGGTAAGTTAGGAAATTGAGTCTTACCACAGAAGGACAATTCTCTTAAAATGTTATGTATGCTAAAGGAGACAGTATAGCATACTGGTTAAGGGCACAGAGCTGCAAACCTGGAGACCTGGGTTTAAATCCAATCAGCCCCAATTGCATACTGTATGACCCTGAACAAGTAACTTAACTTCCTTGTGCTTCCAGGTTGCACCTGGAAACAAGTTCCGGCTTCGTGTGCCTTTCCTGGTTAAACAGTTCCCCCTTTCCCTTTCACATTTCTCCTTTATCAATTGAGTTATACTGATTTTGGATGTCAAATTTACTTAATGAAAAGAAAGCACACTTAAACCCTTCAAGCCAAATTATTCTGCTACCCTCTTGCCTTACCATGGACTGATATAGCAGTCCAAAATTACTATGCATTCTAATTCTGTTGGCAGCCTAAGGGTTAAGGTATAACCATGGACAATATTTTTATCAAGCAATTTCTTTGAAGCATGCTGTAATGGAGGTCCTAAAATAGTAAACTGATGAGAAATGTGTTATATTTTTTCCTCTAAATCCCACATTATTTATTTATTTAGTTTTTGTTGACTGGGTAAGGTGCTATTGATGACTATCAATAATAATTACTATTTTCAGGCACAACTCGGGAGTTTACAGAGGCAAAACATTTGATTAACAGAGGTAGAAACAATACAATACAGTAAAAGCTTCAACAACAATAATACAGTGTAGGCAGGACAAAAACAATAAGTACAAACTGAATCAACAATAATGTATAACATAAAATGATTAAAGAGCAAATACAATAAATAAAACCATTTGGCAGCAATTCAGGAAGTGAAAATGGGGTAAGATATTTTAAGAACAAATAGCAATTATTACAGTTGTATTAAATGGATATAATAAAGTCAGGAGTTGAATGGGGTGGGGTTGCAATTAAAGGGAGAGAAGGATAGGATAGGATAGGAGAGGATAGGATAGGATAGGATAGGATAGGATAAGGCAAGGTAAGGGGATGGGGATTAGGTATACTAAAAGTAGGGCAAGGAGGTGACTAGAGGAAAGTACAGTGCTTAGCTGTTGAGGTGAGAGGATGCATAGATCAGGAGAAGATAATGGGCTCTGGGGAATTGAAGCATAAGCTGGAATCTGCAAGATGATCAAGTAGCAATTTCTTGAAAGATGTGTGAGATGGTGCTAGCTGTATAGCTAGAGGGAAGGAATTCCAGTGATGGGTGGGCATAATACAAGAAGACTCTAGCACCTTTGGAGGAGTGATGCCGAGGGATGAGTACAGGGGCATTTGTAGTCGAGCATAGACTGTATCTGGATGACTGGATGAGAAATAGTTCTGCCAAGGGCTTCAATGTTGGTTACGGATCATATTATCTATGATCGAGCTGTATGCAGTCTCTTGAGGCATTCAGAGAAAGCCACCCTAGTGTGGGACCAGAATCCTTTGGAGTCACCATAAGATTTAGTTAAAATATCTTTACAGTAGGTGCTCTTTGCCCTTTTGATATCCTTTTTGCAGGAATTTTGGAGTGCCCTACAGGAATTAAGGTCGGCTGGTAGCCCTGTCTTTTTGTAGTGGAGCCAACATTTGTCAAGCAGCTGTAGTTTTGAGAGAAGGTCAGACTTAAGCCAGCGGGTATGATTGTTTTTTACACTACAGGTAACAAGAGGGCAGTGTTTGTCCTGAATCACCAAAAAGTGAGTCAAGAATTGATTTAGAGTGGTCTGAGGGTCATAAGAGTCAAAAAGAGGGGTCCGGTTGATTGTAACAATATCCAGTAAGAAGGCTGATTATCGAGGTGCACGTAGTTTCAGCAAGTGAGAAAAAACTGAGGCTTCAACAGGGGGTAGTATTACCCCATTTACAGAAGGTGGGGGAATGGTCTGTGATGGCATCTGCTAGTGTGCCAGAGGAGATAATATTTTCTGGATGGTTGGTCATTATTCAGTCCAACAGAATACTGGAGTTAGAATGCTGGGCAGTTCTAGTGGGTTCACTAATTACATGGTAAAAGTTGAAAGTTTAGATCTTGGATAGTAGTGTGGGTTGCAAGTTTCCCAGCCAGTTTATATTGAGATCACCAAGTATAAGAACCTCATTTCTCCCAGAAAGGAGAGAGGTTTGAACAAGCAGCTCATCAAGACCTTTAAGACACTAGAAGGGAGGTTGTAAACTCAAACAATATGAAGTTTTGTTGAGCCAAGGGTGAGAAGAACATGTAGTGCTTCACTATGGACTGGGGGTAAGCAGAGAGAGATAGAGGTGATCTTTAAAATAAACAGCTGTACCACCACCTCTTTTGAGGGCAAGCCTGTCAAATCTCAAGAGGTTGTAGGAAGGTAGTGAGCAGCAAGAGTCCTGGATGGAAGGTTTAAGCCATGTTTCATTAAGACAGATAATATCAGATTTGTGTAGGTTGGCCCAGGACTCTAATTCAGCAAAATTGTGTAACAGGCTTCTGATGTTGTGGTGTACAACTATAAGACCCTTTGCATTCGAAAGGGGACAACGTATATCACTGGTCGGTCCTGTGTTAGAATGAACATCTCCAGAGAGCAATAGGACCAGTAGGAGGTGATACCAGAGTTTATGTCGCAGGAAGAGGTACAAGGTTTACCTATTCAAGGGGCAGTATTTTAGGGCATAGGCAACCATCTGGACCCAGGGCCTATGTAATATAAGAGGAGTAAGGTCACAATGGAGTGGGGACAACAGGAGAAGGTTAGAGTATAGGTAGTCATGGGGCATGTAATGTGGGCTAGCCAAGGGGGCTTGAGGAACAGAAGGCAAGGATAAGTGGAGCAAAGCAAATGAGGGCACAGGAAAATACAGTAATATGGAGAGCTTCATTGCTTACAGACCTTTGTACAGTCTTGAAAAGAGGGTGAGAGTCAGGAGCACCCAGGAGGAACAAAAATGAGAGATCAGAGCTAGCAGTGGAGATTGAAATACATATATCTATGATATTGAAGACTGAGATGGAGAACAAGGTTTGCCTGTCAGGGGTGTGAAGGAAGAGTGTATGATTTGGGGAGCCAATTGGAACAGGGATAACAGAGTGAGGAGGAGCAATTGAGTATTTAAAGGCGACCTGGGAAGGGGTGGGGGGGGCGGAAGAAAGTTCAGCCAGGTTTAGCAGCACTTGAGGATTAGCAGGAGACAAAATAGTCCAGAAATGCAATGCAGAGTCAGCAGAGAAAGGTACACCAGTCAGATCAGGTTTAGGTGGCAGAGCAGAATAATCAGGATTCACTTGCCAAGCTCTTCACCAATCGGAGGCCTTGGTGCCAAAAAGTCAAAGTGCGGCAGTATCTGGGGTTGGAATCCGGGGCAGAGGACCATGAGGGCAGTCAAAAAGTGTCCAGGGAATTATTAGGATTAGACTTGCCTTCTTCATTCCATATGAAAGACTCCAAGAGACTCCCACACCCATAAAATCTAAAGCTAGTGGCTCACACTATACAGTATGTTGCTGGGACAGGCAACTCTAACCGCCCATATTAACTGTTTTCTGGCTATTCTTGGTTTGCCCACTCTCCAGAGGAATTATATAAAATTATTTTGATGTCATTAAACCAGAAAGTAGAGGGGAAACCTATTACAATTTGCAAAGCAAAATTCAAGTGTGAAAGAGCCATCATTTTTATAGTTTAAATATGGCCCTACAATGTTAGGGTTAGATTTTGCCAGTTATCTTAGAGTAATTAAATGTTATTCCTTGTGTTTTCAAAATTTACTTTAACAGTATTTGTCTGATTATTTGACAGAATAGTCCTATATATTTAAAGCTATCTTTGACCATAAAATCTTCAACTCTAGGATCCAAAAAGTAATTTTACCAGATATTTTCACAATTGCAGATTTTTTCTTGTTTAAATTTTACCAGATAAAGCTACATATTTTTTAACGTCTCTCAAAAAGTTTAATAAACCTTGATTAATATTTTTTAACAACAATAAAACATTGTCAGCAAAGGCATTTTCTTTGACGTGGTCATTCTTAACTAAGATCCCACCTATTTCCTGGTTCATCCTAATATAATTCAAGAAAGGTTCGAAACACATTGTAAACTGGACAGGGGATAATGGGCATCCCTGTTGGACTCTATTAACCATACTAAAGGAGGCTGATGCATATGCCTTAACTGAAAATCTTAATGTTGTTTTTGCATATAATTTTTCCAATCCTTGTAAATAGCATTTTTGGCACAACCCAAAGCTCAATACATTTCATCATAAAGCCTCTATCAAATAGATTAAAGGCCTTTCTAGCGTTAACTGCTACAGCACAAAAAAAACATAATTCATATTTTTTACTTAGCAAAATAAAGCTTGAACTCTTCTTGCACATTGAGAAATAGTTCTACCCTGTAAGAATCCTAATTGATTGGGATGGATGGAGTCAGGTAAAGTGACCTTAAGTCTATCTACTGTAAATATTGCAAGGACTCCAGCAACCAATTCATTTAGTATTTGCTCCGTTCAGGGTACCAGGTTATCTGAAAAAGTAATAAAGACTTCCGATGTGAAACTATCTGGACCATGGGTTAGATTCACAAAACGATCACAAAGGCAACACAAATATTTGTGTCACACTAGCACCAGGAAATCAGCAGAGGGACTCCAAAGAGAAATATTTGATTAAAGACTGTCATATTTGGGGAAATGGCTAGTTACAGATTTTTTAAAGTAATGACTTACATTCTCAGGGATAACTATGTCAGACATTGATTCTAAGGATCTTGAAAATTAATCATGTTTCTGGGATAAGTGACACATGATTTTTGGGCTCTGAGACAGAAGTTCTCTAACTTAAACAGCACTTACAAGGTAATACTTAGATAGAAGAAATTAAGTATTTGTGGTAGGTGTGTTTTGTTCTGTAACTTCCTTCTTGTTTAACATGATTGTAAGATGTATGATATATTGCTCTGTGTTTAATTTTATCTGTTTTTATCATATTTTAGTAAGCAACCTTTTCTTTGAAATATTGCCTGTGTGTCTTCTCAGTTTCTTTTTGCATGTGAGGTGCCTATCTGACAGCTGTTGAAAAGTTTGATTATGTTACTGAGCTTGCTTAATAAGGTAAGAAATACTTAGGTCTCTTATAGAGTTAAAAAGGGTTAATTTTGGATACCTAGTTAGGTGCCCTTAGGCAAAAGATATATTGCATCCCCCCGAAGAAAATATTTCTGAGCCTGTACATTTGGGTATGCTAGCATAAGGTTCACAGTTCGAATCTCTCCAGAACTTGAGGCTAAAGGTGATTTGGACCCAAAGCAGGCAGGAGGGTTAGCCTGTCTGTTACCTGTTCACACTATTGCACTCAGAGGTTGGCACTGTGTGAGCAGAGGGCCTGACCTGCTGAGTGCATTTGTGACACTAGGTACCACGGAAAGTTTATTTATGTAATGGTTATGTGTGCTATGTAGGTGTGGGGAAGACCATTGGACACCAGGGTAACTTAATACTCTGGCCGGCAAACATGTGGGGAGGACCACTAGCACAAGGAAAATGTTATTAGTGGAACTGGCATGGGTGTGGGTGGAGGAAGGGACCACTGGTCACTAGAGAAATGTATTGCTAATGCAAGGGTGTTGATTCAGGAGAGAGCCACTAGCATGAGGGAACACTTTAATTTTTAACGTTGGGTTGGTGCTCAGTGGGTAGGACTGCTAGACACCAGAGACAACAGTCACTGTTACAGTTGGGCCAGCACCTGGAGTGGGGGGGGGGCTGCTGCAGTACCTCTATCAACCAATAAGGTTGCAGGGGATTAAAGCAAGGTCTCAGTTGGTGGTATTTGCTCCATGCAAGGGGGCTGCACAAGAGGCCCTTGCATGGAGTAAATGCTTTGTGAATTAGACAGTGCTGATATGCCGGTCCCTGCCCACTCATCTGAACTGTGGCCTCCTCCACAATTTACTACAGTGTAAATCGAGCTTTTGTGAATACCACTTCAGCACAAAAAACAGATTTTGTGTAGCATAAACTTGGTTTGAGTTGGGGCAGAGTTTTGTGAATCTAGCCCCGGGACATTTATTCTGTGGCATTGATTTAATTACTTCCATAATTTCCTTATAAGTAAATGGTTTGATGCTGCAGTTGATCGTTGGCTAATTAGCATTTATTAAATAATTCATCAGCTCGACTGTATTTGAAGGCAGTTTTCTTTGATACATCTTTCTATAAAATTCCACTATCGCACGCCTCATTTCTTTGTCATTATACAAAATATTGCCATTGTCATCTTCAAGAAGTTCCATTACATTCTGATCCTTTCATTTATTAAGATGTGTAGCAAGCATTATACCTGATTTATCTGCCATATGTATTTATCAGATTTTAGTTTTTTTTACATTTCAGAACACTTCCCTGTTAATTATTTCAGTCTTTTGTAATTTAAGTTACACTTCTTGTAACATTTTTCATAGTCCTTACTTACTAAAAGAGTGCATTCTTGTAATCTTTTATTTAATCTGGATTCTTCTTTTTTGCCTTACTTTGTATGCATCATACAATATAATTATCCCTTGCAAAATTACTTTAAATGAATCCTAAAGCTTAATAATCAGAATACTTCCACAATAATTGTAGTACCAAAACTCTTTAATCCCTTCTCTAATTGTATTTATAAGCTGCTGATCTTTTAGCAACTCGTTATTGAATTGCCAGATTTTATTATATAATCTATTTGTAGCAATTTGACATCCAATTGTATTAAAGCATGGTCCAAATAAATTATAGAATTTACATTGGGTTCTTGGACATTAACTATTAAAGATTTAGAAATATATATTTATATATATATATATATATATATATATATATATAATTAACATAAGAGAAACTGTTTTTTTACCATGATGGGTGAAATCCCGTACAGTAGTGAATGTTGACCTCCAAGGGTCTATTAAATCATGGATTTGTAAGACATTTTGTATTAATTTTGCATGGCATTTACTAGCCAAAGACATTTTTAAGGTTTTATCCATATCTGGATTAATAAGTGCATTCAAATTGTTCTGTAGTACAATATTGTGTGCTCTCTTCCATAATGTCTGCTAGGAAGTTAGCATTACCTGTAAATGGAGCATAAACTGAACCCAATATGAATTCAGTATTCAAAATCTTAATGTATTACATCATACCTTTCAACCTGCTGCCTCTGCTCCTGAATGAAAATGAACTTACCTAGTGGAATAGGTTGATTAGGTGCAATAGGTCGAACATTTAAGAAGGAACAGTTTATTGGTTTCTTCATATCACAGTTTGTGATAACTTTCACTCCTGCCCCCTAAATAGGAAGGAAAGAAAACTCTGAAAGTTTGTTTAGATTTTTTGCTGATATGTCTCTTTTTGAAAGGATCTTTGAATGACCGGAAAGAGGTTTAAGGAATATCCTGGGACATATACAGTATTTCTGAAGATACTGGGATTGGGGGTACAGCTAAAACGTCTCAGTGTCATCCCACAATTAAAAAGAAGAATGATTTGCACCGAGTATATACTGATTCAAAGAAGTACTTTGGTTGCCTACCACTAAAAAAAACCCAAAAAAAACCTTAACCAATCACTATTGTGCAACAATCCAACATAAACAGGAATGTTAAGCCACTTTGCTCTATTTGGCTGCAGAAGTCAAAGTCTAAAACATTAAAACACAGTTCACACCAAAAAAAAAAAAACTTACCTTGAAATGCTAAAGCATTTATAAAGATAAGCATGTAAACTGCCAGACTAGCCCCAGTGCTTCAAAGCAAACTGACTCTTTCGTCCAGGGCAGTGCATCTTGAACTGCTGGGGCTTGTCTAGCAGTTAGTTAATTCTTAATCAATACACTAGCACTTTAGAACAAGCTTTTTTGCATTTTTGTGGTGTAGTGCTTATACCACTTTAAAAGCACACCGTATCAGAGCAAGTGAGTGCACATTTGTGGAGTTCTGTGTGCAGGTCAAAATTCTTTGCTAGTGACATTACAATCAATTCCATAACAAGTAACAACAGAGTCATGGCATACTGTAAACTGAAGATTACATTCTCAGCTTTTCAAACAGCAGCCAGACAAAATAAACTGTACATGACAAAGAGTTATGTAAGTAATAACACACAGTAGGGTGTGCATTATGGTGATATAATCACATGCCTCAGGTGTGTTGTTAGGCACAAGGTGCAGCCAAGTGCCATTACATGCACCAGAAAAGTATGATTTCTATCAGCATAATGGCAGTCGTTCCAACAATGATATTAATAATCCATCCTTACATCCTTGTCCCAGACAACTTAGGGGAAACAAAAAAAATGTGTTTGATATATTACAGCTTGCAGGTCATATTTTCAGTTTCTTAGCTATGACAATGAAAAAAGCTGAATCACTGTTTCCAAGACTAACATCTGCTCTGGCTGCTTGTTGAAACCAGATATCACAATCATATGTGGAAATATTTTCAGCAGCAGAAGAATGTTGTATTATGCTGTCAGGTGTAAACCTCTGGTGACATAGACCATGATGGAATAATTTCTCACCTTAAATTACAATATTACTATAGGCCTGTTTACACTGCCACACTTGCATCCTCTGCTCAAATTATGATGAAAAAAGTAGGGGGCCCAATGGCCCATTTTCAGAAGTGTGTGCAGAGTCAATGAAAAGGGGGTGCAAAAATTCTCACAAAGGTAGAGGGTTTCAAGGGGCATGTCCTCCTTGACGCTTTTTGAAATATCACTTTAAATGGTACATTTTAATGCATTTTAGAGCTAAGTAAGATACGTTAAAGCCCACTAGGATGAAACATTCTGTGATAAAGATGTTAATGTTTCCTGCAAGAATGTTTAAAAAATTAAACTGTTCATGGAATTGCATTCTTTGCTTTATTTCTAAAGTGAATTGCTTCTCACTCCCCATTTCTTTCACACTCTGTGACACAGATCCCCCAGATCTCACTTACCCCCTTTGTTAATTTTCCCTTTCTTCCACTAACACCAACCCTCCAATGATTTTTTACCAGCCAACTGCCTGCAAGTTATGGACCATACCCAAATTGCAAGAAGTGGACAACCAAGTCAGCTTATGCAAAGGATTATTATCATAGATGCTGCCATTCTGATCTGAGCACAAGAAAAACAAGCATTTGTCAATGCTGAATGTTTGCTTGCTGGCACTGGAATTGGTAGTGTAGGAGTTAGAGATCTGCATAATATGAATGGCAGCGAAGTATTTAACTGAAGCCATCCCCACCACCACCCTGCAGAGACTAACAGGCATTGGGGTGTGCCTTTGGGTTGTCAGGCATAAAGGCCACACCATTTCATCCCCTACCCTGCAAACACTGACAAGTGTCACGGTGTGCCTTGGGGTCTTTGGCCCTTATGCTCACCCCATTCCATCAGGAAATACAGTGAGATGGGTGCTGAATAGGAGAATGGGGTAAACTTTGTGGCTGAAGAGTCCAAGGTACACCTTGATGCCTTTCACAGGCTGCGGGGTGTGGAATGGCATTAGCATTACAGACTGGAATACCAAGTCATACCCCTGATGCCTGTCAATCTCTACAGGGTGGGACATTATGGTTGGAAACACTAATACCTCAGGCGTTTGTTGGCATTTTCACTCCAAATTTTCTACATTTTTTTTGTGACCCCCCTACCTTATGAACAGTGACAGTATCAGTCTATTAGCTGAAAGCTGATTTTGCACAGCGACTATGCCATTTGGCATCACAGGTGCAAAAACACATTTCGAACAGGATGTGAAAAGTGACAGCTGTGCAGTTCATAGGGAGGTGCAAAAATGACAATGTTGAAAATCTGCAGTGAAAATATTAAAAAAACTGGTGAAGTCATGAGCATGAGTAGAAAATACACAACACACACTCATAATGCAATTAGTTTGGAGATTTTTTACAGCAGATTGTCAATACAGACATTTTGGAACCTCATTTTATGGATTTTTTTAACCAAATTTCTAATATAGCCATTTTAACACCTCTGCTCATGAACAGTGTCACTGTGATTTTCTTAATCTGTCATGAACATTGATTTTGCACACCGACTGTGCCATTGTGCACTACATGCGCGAAAACACATTTTGGGTGAGATGTGAATAATGGCAGCTGTACTGCTGATAAGGAGGTGTGGTAAAATGGCAATGTTGAAAATCTGGAGTGAAAATATTGAAAATTCGTGAACTTACAAGCGTGCGTAGGAACAGCGCAACACATGCTCGTAAAACAGTCATTTTTGGGAATGTTTTCACCAAATTTTTAACATTACCAATTTAACACTTCTGCTCATTAGCAGTGTCATTGTGATTTACTTAATCTATCCTGAATATTGATTTTGCACACCGACTGCGCCATTGTGTGCTACATGTGCGGAAACACATTTTGGGCAAGATGTGAAAAATGACAGCTGCATAGCTCATAAGGAGGTGTGGTAAAATGGCAATATTGAAAATCTAGAGTGAAAATATTGAAAATTCGTGAACTAACAGGTGTGCGTAGGAACATTGAAGTGCATGTTCGTAGAACAGTCATTTTGGGGAATTTTTTCACTATATTTTCAACAAAGTTTTTTGGGGGGGGCCTACCTCATGAACTGTGACACCATCATTTCATAAATTGGTCCAAAAAGGTGGTTCCATGCAGTGACTGTGAAATCACCTTTCAGGGCTGATTAACAAAATGACAGTGACTTAATTCATGAGGTAGGGTCCCAAAAACCCCGTGTTGAAAATTTGGTGAAAAAATTCCCAAAAATGCCTGAGATATGCATCAAAGTTGAAAAAACCCTATTTATTCTTTTATTCAGCTTACCAGCATTTCCTCAGTTCGTGGTCGGCTTTGAAGAGTGCAGATGTGTTCCTGGTCCACTGAAGATCATTGTGCCAGATTTCGGAGGTAAGTATGGGGTAAGGTGGGGGGTGTGGGGAGGCAGGGTTCTCAGAAGGTGGGTGTGGGTGGGGGGAATGGGGTCAGGACAGTCAGCGAGGGAACGTTTTTTCTTGCAGGTTATTTTTTTTAAAGACGACGCGGGACTTGTGCCATGCTGGGGTGGGCTTCCAGCGTGGCAGCTGGAAGGCTGTTTGGGGGGGCAGTGGAGCCGATGGTGGATTGAGCACTCCTGTTGGCCATACTGAGTTTCACCATGCTGGGTGGGCTCCCAGCGTGGCACCTGGAACTCTGTTGTGGGGGGGAGCATAGCAGAGCCAACGGGGGATTCATTGGTGAACTGTGGCCGTGCCTGCAAACACACTGACTAAATTGGAAGACAGGGTGCCACATCTAAAAAAACTCAGATGATGTCACTATGTTTCTTCAAATGCATGCAAGCGAACATAAAAAGGGACATAGCAGCAAAGCATGAGGGCAACAGGCAGTGAAATCAGAGGGGAGGAGACCCAGTCCACTGCTGTTAAGGGACAACCAAAGGAAGATCTGTGCATTATTATGATAGGCTGAGTATTAAAAAAAAGATTAAATTAAACTTGTGGATGAATCCTGCACCAGTTAACAACAGGACCCCCCACACACACACCACACACTTTATTTCTTAAATAAGATTTCAATACATTATAATCTCTGAGGTTCACTTAATTTTGGATGATTGTTGTCAGAACTTCAGTGATCAAAATCTGAAAGTCATTCCAGTTTTGGAGAAGTCAAAATACTTTCCAGGTTACAACTTTGGATACTAATATAATGTCAGACAAAATGTTGTAATATACACATTGCAGATAATGCCATGTCTCCCCCAATCGTTTAGAAAAATATCACACCAATGTTTGACTTCCATGCCTGCAAAATTCAGACACCTACTGTACATTTTTCACTATGAGTCAAATACATCCCCCTTGAATAATTAAACGAAGCCCTTGGCTGATGGCATGTTATTCCACCTTCTCAGGTGTCACTCACTGCTAGCATGTTCAGGAGACAGTGAGATTATATAGAACATAGAAGCTGATGGCAGATAAGGACTGCAAGGCCCATCCAGTCTGCCCATTTTTTCTACCTTATGAATGTGCCATAGGCCTTTACTCTATCAATGTCCAATCTATTCATACTTGTCTGTATTGCTCCCGTATGCCTATCCCATGCCTGTTTGAAGCTCTGCACTGTATTCATAGCCACCACTTCCCGAGGTATGCCATTCCATGCATCCACCACCCTTTCTGTGAAAAGAACTTCCTCACATTACCCCTTAATCAGCCTGCCTCTAATCTTACACTGTGTCCTCTTGTCCTGCAATTTTTTTGTGTTGATTGTGTGCATGCGCAAGAAACATATTGCTGTAGCTTTCTCCACAAGCAGATTGTGGAGAGGCGGCACTGTTGTGGCCAGTGCCCCCACAGCCTTTAAAGGCTTGTCCAGCATCCGCCAATGCCGTGGCATGCTGCTGCTGACACTAGCTCAGCCAGCATGCCACCAACTCGTAAAAATGTAGCCGCTGCAATCAGGAGCTGCCTCATCATTGCAGCGTAAGCCATTCGCTGCAATCAGGGTGTGACCTGTCATTGCAGGGTGGGATATTGACACACTGATGTTGTTTGTGAACATGGCGGTGGTTTACCGCCATGTTCACAAACAATATTACCACCCCACCATGTTTATTTTGCCAAGGCGGGCTCCAATCCCAGTCGGCTTCAGTGCCCCAATGTGTATGTTGCCGATGTGGGAGACCACTCACTGTCAGCATTAATAACACCCCCACTTTTATTATCTGCCAATAAGGTGCCCAATCACCATTGGCATAATGTCACCCCCCCTTTTTGTTGTGTGCTGATGGGGGTGCCCAATCCTCCATTGGCTACAGCTTCCCCCCCTCAAAGAAATACTCCAGTGGCATGCTGGGAGCCCACCCCAGCATGCCACATGCCCCTGTAAAATAAAAATCGGTCCCGCGGTGTCTTTTTTTTTTAACCTGTAAAAAAGGAAACTGTCCCTCGGTGGTGTCCCTGCCCCCCTCCCGCAACCCGTGACCATCTATTGTGCACCCTGCCTCCCCACATCCCCTATACTTTCCTCTGGTGTCTGGCGATGATTTTGGTGGACAGGAAACACGCCTGTACTTTTCAAAGCTGACAGCTGAACTGGAAATCCCAGTAAGCTGTATAATGGAATAAATGTTTTTTTTCCAACTTTAATGCATATCTCAGTCATTATTTGGAATTTTGGTACCAAATTTTCAACATTGGGGTTTTTGGGACCCGTCCTCATGAATTCTGGAACTGTCATGGCGTTACTTAGCCCTGAAAGGTGATTTTGTGGTCACTGTGCGGAATCACCTTTCGGGGCTGATAATTGAAACGACAGTGCCAGTGGCCATGAAGTGGGCTCTCAAAAACCCTATGTTACAAATTTGGTGAAAAAAATCCAAAAAATTACTGTTTTACGAGGGTGTGTTGCGCAGTTGCTAAACACGCATGTAACTTCATGAATTTGCAATATTTTCATGCCATATTTTCAACACTGGCATTTTTTCACACCTCCTTGTGAACAGTATAGCTGTCATTTTTAACATCCTGGCCGAAATGTGTTTTCGCACTTCTGGCACAGAATAGCATGGTCGCTGTGGGAAATTAGTGTTCAGGACAGATAAAGAAAATGACAGTGACACTGTTCAAGAGTAGAGGTTCTAAAATGCCTATATTGAAAATTTGGTGATGATACTCCATAAAATGTCCGTGTTACGAGTGCATGTTGCACAATTTGCACGCTTGCTCGTAACTTCACAAATTTGTAATATTTTCACTGCAGATTTTCAACACTGCCATTTTCCCACACCTACATATGAACAGTACAGTTGTCATTTTTCCCATCCTGGCCGAAATGTGTTTTCACACTTCTGATGCAGAACAGAGTGTCCGCTGTGGGAAATCACTGTTCGGGACAGATTAAGAAAATGACAGTGATACTGTTCATGAGCAGAGGTCCTAAATACCTATGTTGAAAAACTGGTGATGATCGCCCATCAAATGAGTTTGTTACAAGTGTGCATTGCACACTTTCCACACTCCCTTGTAACTTCGCAGATTTGTAATATTGTTATACCAGATTTTCAACACTGGCATTTTTTCTCATCTCCTTATGAGCAGTACAGCTGCCATTTTTCACATCCTGACCGAAATGTGTTTTCACAGTTCCAGCGCAGAACAACGCGGTCACTGTGGGAAATCGGTGTTTGGGATAGATTAAGAAAATGACAGTGGCACTGTTCATGAGCAGAGGTCCTAAAATCCCTATGTTGAAAATGTGTTGACAAAACTCCATAGCATGACCGTGTTACAAGCGTGCATTGAATTGTTTCCATGCACCTTTGTAACTTCACAAATTTGTTATATTTTCATGCCACATTTTCAACTGTGGCATTTTTCACACCTCCTTATGAACAGTACAGCTGTCATTTTTCACATCCTGGCTAAAATATGTTTTTGCACTCCTGCCAAAGAATAGTACAGTCGCTGTGAGAAATCAGTGTTTGGGACAGATTAAGATCAAGTGAGTGGGGGGGGGGATGACTGAGCACAACTGAGCTCTGTCAGGACTGCTGCAGATTTGTTTCTGGGCAGAAAACGGCCCCAACACAAGAGCTTAGTACAAAAGGTCAGCCTGCAGCACTGGAAGAAACAGAACGAGAGAGCAAGTGAAGGAGGGGGAGTGAGCAAACTCACCGGAGCGCTGTCAGGACTGCTGTGGATTTCTTTGTGGGCAGAAAAAGGCGTAAATGCAGGTAAAAGCCCGGTACAAAAGGCCAGCCTGCAGCAGTAGGTGAACAGTATAAGCGAGTGAGCTCAATGGAGCTATATCAGGACTGCTGTGGATTTCTTTGTGGGCAGAAAAAGGTGCCAATGTAGGCAGGAGCCCCGTAGTAAAGGGCAGCTTGCTACACTAGGACAAACAGAATGAGAGCATGAGAGAGGGAGACTGAGCGACCTCAACGGAGCTTTGACGGGACAGCTGCGGATTTCTTTGTGGACAGATAATGGTGCCAATGCAGTCAGAAGCCCCGTACAAAAGTGCAGCCTGCAGTGCCAAGAGAAACAGAACAAGTGAGTGACAGAGTGGTAGTGAGTGAGCTCAACGGAGCTCTATTGTGACTGCTGTGGATTTCTTTGTGGGCAGAAAAAGGCAGCAACGCAGGCAGGAGCCCAGTGCAAAAGGCCAGCTTGCAGCACCGGCAAAAACAGAGTGAGTGAGTGAGTGAGAGAGCGGGAGTGAGTGAGCTCAATGGAGCTGTGTTGGGACTGCATCAGATTTCTATTTGGCCAGAAAAGGCTGCCAACACAGGCAGAAGCCCGGTACAAAAGGGCAGCCCGCAGTGTCAGGAAAACCAGAATGAGTGAGTGAGAGAGGGGGAGTGAGGGAGCTTAATGGAGCTCTATTGTAACTGCTACAAATTTCTTTGTGGGAAGAAAGGGCAGCAACACAGGCAACAGCACAATAGAAAAGGGTAGCCTGCAGCGCTGGCAGAAACGGAATGAGCGAGTGAGAGAAGTAGAGTGAGCGAGCTCAATGGAACTTTGTCGGGACTGCTGCAGATTTCTTTGTGGGCAGAAAAAGGTGCCAATGGAGGCAGGAGCCCAGTACAAAAGGGCAGTCTGCAGCGCCAAGAGAAACAAAATGAGTGAGTGAGGCAGGGGGAGAGACCGACCTCAACGGAGCTCTGTCGGGACAGCTGCGGATTTCTTTGTGGGCAGAAAAAGCTGCCAATGCAGGCAGAAGCCCAGTACAACAGAGCAGCCTGCAGTACTGAGAGAAACAGACTAAGTGAGTGACAGAGAAGCAGTGAGTGAGCTCAACAGACCAATGCAATCAACATTTGGAATTGACAAATGCTTGTTTACATTAAAATATTTTAGGCTCTTTTACCTTAATAATGCCCTTAAGATGTTTGAATGTTTTGATCATATCACCTCTCTCCCTCCTTTGCTTTAGGATATGCATATTGAGCTTTGTTAATCTATCCTCATATTTTCTAATGCAGTCCCTACACCATTTTGGTTACCCTTCTCTGGACTGACTCCATTTTGTTAATGCCCTTGTGCAGGTGCAGGCTCCAGTACTACAAGCAGTACTCCAGATGAGGCCTAACCAGTGTCTTGTAAAGAGGGATTATTACCTCCCTCTTTTGACTTGTGATACCCGTACTAATGCACCCCAATATCCGTCTAGCCTTACCTACTGCTTTAGTGGTCTAGTTGGATGATTTCAGGTCATCTGTGATGACGATGACCAAGTCTCTTTCTTCCCTTGCAATTGTCAGCAACTCCCCTCCCAACCAATAGGTGGCTTCAGGGATTCTCTTCCCTATGTGCATGATCTTGAACTTCTTTGCATTATACCCTAGTTGCCACTGTTCTGACCATTTTGCCAGTGTATCCAGATCTCTTCTCATTCTGCCCACCTCATCTGGATCATCTACTCAGTTGCAGATCTTGGTATCATATGCAAACAAACAAACCTTACCCTCCAATACATCTGCAATGTCACTGATGAAGATATTGAATAGGACTGGCCCCAAGACTGATCCCTGAGTTACCCCACTTGTGACTTGCATCTCTTCTAACTGTATACCGTTTACCACCACTCTCTGTGTTCTGCCTGCCAAGCAGTTTGCCACCCAGTTGACCAACTTCTGACCCACCCTAGCATACCCAGCTTATTAATCAATCTTCTATGTGGAACAGTATCGAAAGCTTTGCTGAAGTCAAGATAGGTGACATCAACTGCAGCCCCTTGGTCCACCACTCTGGTTACCCAGTCAAAGAAATCTATGAGATTAGTTTGACAGGACCTCTCTGTTGTAAATCCATGCTGTCTTGGAGTCTGTGCTTCTATGAATTCCAGGTGTTGAACTATCCTTTCCTTTAGCACTGACTCCATAATCTTGCCCACTACTGATGTAAGATTAACTGGTCTGTAGTTCCTTGCCTCCTCTCTGCTGCCACTCTTGTGGAGCGGGATCACTTGAGCCCTTCTCCAGCCTTCTGGGGCCTCTCCTGTGCTCAGAGACTCACTAAACAGTTCTGATAATGGCTCTGCTAGTTCCACCCTTAGCTTCTTTAGTACCCTGGGATGTATGCCATCCGGTCCCATTGCCTTGTCCACCCTGAGCTTAGCAGGCTCTTGTAAGACCCTTTTTTTGGTGAATGGACTTGTGCACACCTCCCTTCCTCTGTGTCCATGGTACTGAGCTGTGGACCCTGCCCTACCTTCTCCTCAGTAAATACTGAGCAGAAGTATCTATTTAGGATAGATGTTTTTCCTTGGTCCTCCTCCACACACTCCCTCTGATCCCCTTTGATCTTAGCAATACCCCCTCTGGATTTTCTCATTTCACTAATGTATCTATAGAAAGTCTTGTCCCCTTCTTTTACTGTTCGTGCTAGTGTTTTCTCAGTTTGGGCCTTTGCCTGCCTTACAGCCTTCCCCGCAGGAAGATTGATATGCCTCCCTATCTTCATCACACTGTGTTCCCTTATATTTCCTGAATGCCAACCTTTTGGCTCTGACCTTTTCTGCTACTGTTTCTGAGAACCAAAGTGGTTTCCTCCTTCTGCTCCTGCTTTTCTCTCTAACACAGTTTGATGTTGCTTGAAGTATCACATCCTTAAAGCTTGCCCACTGTGCCTGTACCTCCCACCTGTATTTCTTCTTGCCATCTTATCAAAGTCAGCTCCACGGAAATCCCATATTTTTGCCTTGGAATGGAATAATTTAGTTCTAGTAGCCAAATTGAACCATACCACGTAACAGTCACTGGCCCACAGGTGACAGTCTACCTGGAGATCTGTGATCCTTTCCCTGTTAGTCAGTACTAAATCTAGGATAGCCCAGTCTCTTTTGGGTTGTTGTACCAGTTGTCTGAGGCTCTCCACCTGCAGGAAATCCACTATGTGTCTAGTTCTTGCAGATGTTCCTGCTGGTATTGACCAATCTTTATATGGCACATAGAAGTCTCCCATTATCAGAACTCCCCCTTTAGCTGTCATGTTGTGTATATCTTCTAACAGTAATGTGTCTATGTCCTCCCCCTGGTCTGGAGGTCTGTAGACAACCCCAGTTTATATGGCTGTCTAATTTCCTGTTTCCAGGGTGACTCACAGTTCTTCTGACTTCTAATGTGTATTCTGAATTTCTGTAGCTTTGATATTTTCATTGACATAAAGGGCTACTCCCCCCCCTTTGCACCTCGGTATCTTCTGAACAGTACATAGTCAGGTACTAAATTCTCCCAAGTGTGGTTACTGGTGAGCTATGTCTCACTAATGGCTACTATGTCCAGTTTAGCCTTTGTCATTGTTGCCTGCAGGTCTGGGATCTTGTTTCCCACACAGTGGGCATTTGTGTACATGATTTTCCCTTGGCTAGATTTTGGTGTGTTAGTTGTTGGGTGATGTCTGGCTTTTCCTTTGAGTATCATATGGGGAGCCAGAGATTTTTCCTTACCTGATGATGCAAATGAACTACAAACATGCTGAACTCCGGTTTGATCACTAGCTGAGGGGGGAGGGGTGTTCTTCCAATTCATTGTATCAGGTGCTGCACCCTTCTCCCTATTGGCTAGTTTAAATATTCTACAAAGATGTCAAACATCTACCCTAATGCGCTGACTTCCTCCTTAGTCAGATGCAGTCCATCAAATTTAAAGAACTTTCGCTCCCAAAACTGTTGCCAGTTACCTACAAATGTGTGTCCTTTTTCCTGGCACCAGCCCTTGAGCCACATATTAAGCTTCCCTATCTCCCCATCTCTGACCTTACATCCATCTTCCCCCTCTTCCAGACCAGTAGGATCTCAGAGAAGGAAATGCTGGGTGAAATGGATGATAGTTTGTCTCCCAGCCTGGTCAGGTGTTCCTTGGACTCCACAACTGACCGGCTGGTGTGATTGTTAGTCCTTATATGTACGAGGACATCAATGTTTTCTCCTGTCTCATGCATGATTTTAGCAATGTGGTCAGTGTCTCTCCATGCTGATGTACCTGGTAGACATCTGACCATTATCCCCAGCTGGAGGTAGGTATCAACTCCCCAAATCATGGAGTCTCCTATGATCAGAAGTGTTTTGGATTTCCTTTTTGCTTTTTTTTTTGTTTTGGTCCCTGTTTTGGGTGAGTTTTATAGTGCTAGTTCCTGTGCAGCAGTGTTCTGCTTTGCAGTGTCCTCTACCCCTTTGTTTGATTTTGGAGATAGAGGCAGATACCTGTTTGTAGTTTTTATATGGTTTGTGGAGGTGATACATTGAAGAGCACTGAGTGATGGGGCACTTGATTTGCTCCTCCTAACCACCTGCCAACCTTCCAGGACCAACTGTCCTCTGCAGTCAAGGTGCTTCAGTTGGATGTTGAAAAAATAGCAGGTGGTTTTTGTAAACTATTTCCTCTGAATATGTGATTTGAGATGCACAATCTCTGCCAATGCTGCCTGCAGCTGAGCCCTTAGATCTCCAATGGTCCAACATGTAGGACAGTGTCCTAAATCCTGTATAATTGCTCTTTTGAAAAGTATCCCCTAGTACCTGCAGTTAATATTATCCATTCCAGTACAGTTGTTGAGTTTATAACCTAGTCCAAGTAATTAGAAGGTGGAAAATGAAACCAAAAGTTTTTTTTTATTACTTGCTATAACAAGTTAAATTACTTGTGCCCTTGTAAGTGAGGTCACTGCATGGATACCCCTCTGATCCTCCCCTTCCTGTTTGGCTACAGGAAATGTCACGACTGTGCTATTCAATAAAAGGAGTATAGCATGGAGTGGTTGGGGATAGGGTGGGTGTCTGGGCTCTTCCCCTGCCGAGAAGGAAGAACCGCGGATGAATGAAACAAGGAGATCAGAGCAGCAACAATCAATCAACAACAAATGCAGTAGCACTGAAAGCTTAGCCAAATGATAAATAAAGCTGTAAACCCTGTAATCAGCACCTGTAACAATTTCACAGAAGATGTACCCTGCAAAAAATACTTTGCTACAGAGAAAAATAAAGCAGTAACAGAAGATCTACCCTTCCAAAAAACAGTTTGAATCAGAGATTACATCAATAATCTGTAAGCACACAACATTAACAAACCTGTATGCATGTAGGCTCACCCTGTAATAATGCAGCAGAAAGTATACCCTGCAACAGCAATTTGATCAGAGAAGATTACAGCAGTAATATGCAAGCAAAAAATAATATTAAACCTTGTGAACACAAAAGAAAATAATAACACACAGTAAATCTGCCTAGCAAAAATATGTCTTAACCTTTTAATTGCTCTGGTAATGTTGTTCTTTGCTCTGTCCTTAAAAGAAAACCTAGAAAAAAAGAGCTTGCTAGGTGCCTTTGCCAGCAAATCTAATACATGCAATATTTCCTACCAGGTCTCTCTATTTTCAGGAGCCCACTTATTTGACCCCCCCCCATACACATACATCTCACACAGTCACACCACTATCCAAAATATCCATAAGTCATAGGATCTTCTCTTCTACGGGATCTAGCACTAAACTTCTAACATGTTACGCACAGACAGGCTGGTTCTCTTGATTTACTGGTCAAAAACCTAAGAATATTGCAGATGTCCCTTGACTACACTGTGCTAATCACTTGGGATGCATTACTTGAGTTTGAGAAAGCAATATATTGTCTATTTTCTATAATATACTGTACATATTCAACCTAGGCTTCAGAGATACAAAGCACCTCCTTCATAATCTTGCATCACATGGACTCTGGAGACACATGGCACTCCCCAGCCTTGCCTTACTTTGACATGGGTTCCAGGGACAAACAGCACCCCCCTATCTTGCCTTATTTTACATGGATTCTTGAGACACAAAGCACCCCCTAGCCTTGCCCTACTTCACATGGGCTCCAGAGATGCACAACAGCCACCACTAGTCATGCCTTACTTGACATGGAATCCACAGATACAATGCAAATACCCTCCTTGCCTTATCATACTTCATGTGGGCTCTGGAAACAACCTCCCCAGCCTTGCCTTGCTTAACATGGGGTATTGAGACAAACACCCATCTACTTAGCCCTACTTTAAATGGACCAGGAGACACAATCCCCCCCCCCCAACCACCACCCTTGCCTTTCTTTACATGGGCTCTTAAGACGAAAACAATCATCTCTCTTGGCTTCTTACTTTACTTCTCATTGACACTGGTGACAAGTACCCCTCCCCAAGCTTGTGTTGCTGCACATCACCTCTGAAACTACCCCCCCATATGCGAGCTCAGGCTGAGGGGACCAAAAGAGTGTAGTCATGGCCCATTCAGGGTCTCTCTCTTGCTAAGATCTCTTTATGGTAGCAACTTGTGGTTACACTGCCATAGGGTCCTGGATCTAGTACAGCTCCACATCTAGCCCTACTTCACACTCCAGCCCTGACCAGCTAGCACGACCTGCCTGCCCCAAGCTCGTCTGAGTTTTGACTTGCTCATTCTAATTATTGCCTATCCCCTGCCTTTATACAAAAAAAAAAAAACATATTTACATATTGTCTGGAGTTGTGGGCTCCTGATTTTCTTATCTTGTCTAAACTAATAAGACTCTTTCAGCAGAAAAGCTAGCAGTAATCTGATTTCAACAGGCAGTACGGCAGAGGTGCCACACTAGGCCCCCTGGGCTTCCAAAATTGCTGTTGTTTACTCTCCCTTTCCCTGTCTCTCTCTCTCTTTCTCTCTGACAACTCTGCGACAGTGAACAAATAAGTTGTTCCCAGGGGCTCAGTGTAGGGATTACTGGCTATTACTTTTACCTCTGGTTTAAGTCATGTATAGTCTGAAATGAAATGAGCCCTCCCGACAGTGCTTGTTCAAGGAGGTGTCATACTGGATATCAAAAAAGGCAAGTTCAGCAACATTTTTTTACAGTAAATAAGGATACAGATAAGTATCTCTGATTATCACCTATATATATATATATTTATATTTTTTTCCTTGTTTACGCCCCTGAACCTGGAACCCCAGCAGACATGTATGTACATGTGTGTGGAGGCACACATGCACACCGGGCACTGCCTCCGCCCCTTCCATCCCATCCTTGGCACTAGCCACTGCCCTGTCAGCTATGCTACCCATTGGACCTCAATCTGATGGGAGCAGAACTATGAGGAGAGAGGACAACCACCCCAGGAAGGGAGAGCTGTCTATGGCTGCTCAATTCTGCTCCCCCCTCCCCCCCACGCAGGCTTCCCAGTGACCCAAGGTCATTCCTTAACCAGAGTGACTGGCATAGTGTGAGGAAAGGCATCCGGCACCTTAGACCTGAGCGCCACCAGGCCGTTCTGACCATCACCCTTTTAAAGTATCTGTGAAGGACTAACTTTGGTGCTAGCTGTGGCACTACTTTTAGCTGTGAGGGGCTTTTGTTTATTTGTTTTCCAGGAAAGTGACCATCAAAGCAGCCCAGCAATGGCATGCTATCACTTAAGGCTTGTTTACACTGCGGACGTTGCATAGCATCAACCCATGCACATAGATTGACGTGCTGCAAATTTGGCTATAGAGACACTTTCCAGAGAGCGGTAAATGCACTTTGGATCCCTTTTTTGCTGCAGCTAAATTGTGGGTACCCATATCAGAGCAAGCCCATTAAGCAACATTGTAAACCCTTTGATGCGCTTGTTCCAATGGTAAGCCTTCTGTCCCAGTGTCTTCCAGCATCCTCCACTGAACTTACAGCCCCTCCTTGGAGTGACCTGCAGCACTGCAAAGGTAGGCCATGTAAATATTAAAGTGATGGAGGAGCAGCCAGAACAGCAGGAAGGGAGCAGTGTAAATGCAACAGTGCTGCAGCTATGTAAACATGGTTTTAGATAAATATCTGTCTCAAGTATCACTTAACTCACATTGGGGAAGGTTGTGTGGCTATGGTTTGGAAGTATGCTATTGTTTTCCTGGTTGTTAAAAGGGAAAACATGGTGTTAATTACTATTTTTAAGTCAGGAAGGGATGCTGCAGTGTGTGTTCCTGACTGAATGGAGATCGGCAGCTTCTACAGTGAGAAGTAACGGGGCTAAAACATGGCCCCCTCTGCACCTTTCAATTACACAGAACTCAGGGGCCCTCCAAGAAAGTAAGGGGGCCTGGCTCCCTCAGGCCTCTCCTGTAATTTAAGCACTGCTTGCATCTCAGTAACCCGAGCACTCTGGTTACTGTGGTACAAGTCTGGCAGTGTGGAGCTTACCCAGTCATGGTAAGTAGTTCATTTCTCCTTTCCCTGAGCCACAGCAAAGAGGATGCATTCTCTAGCGGAGGTTTAAGCAGCCACATAGACAGGCTGCATTGCTCGCTCTGGCGTCTGAGACTGGAAATTTTATGGTCAGAAAAGGTGGCAGTCCTGTAGACATCTTGATATCTCTTGTGCGAAAGGCACTTCAAGTGTTAATCAAAGCACAAATTTTGAGTTGAACCATGATCCTTCCACTACTGAAATCACTCTACTGGGGGGGGGGGAGAATTCCTTTCCTGCATACAGCATTCTCATGCCAGCTCAAATTACAATCAGTGGATATGCTCAGTGTAAATAGCACGTGCAATTATTTTAGTCTTAAAAGACACCTAAAACTTCTTTTTACACATTTTTGTCTAAACAATGCCATGTTGTCAGGGATGTAATGTTCCAATACTTTTTAAAGTCTTCAATGATGTTTTTTATGTAGTTCTCCAGGAAGCAGTTTTAAATCAGCAACTGAACAGTATTTGAAGCAGAGCTGTAAGGGAACTTTATTTTACAGCTTCTCTGCTGAATTTCTTCACAGACTTTATTGGAGCACAAGGTGATTTGAGATCAAGTTTCGGCTTGTGGCAGTGGGGTCATTGGGCTGGGACAGGCAGACAGACACTGTGATGATCCTCCAATTGAGTAAAACAGGGAGTCTCATTTTGTAGTAAAACTGTTTGTTTGCCAATTTTTTTTATTTTTGTTATTTATTTAACATTTGGTAACCAGGAAAGGCATGCTGAGTCTAAGCTCATCTCCAGGTGTGACCCGGGAGAAGGGACATAGCGTAAAATAGTACATAGAGTACAGAACAGTACATAAAATACACTATATAATACACAGGATACAATAAATAGTACAGTGGTATGCAGAATACAATTAAAAGCCATTAATACAATTAAACAATAGGAAAGACAATACAAGCAGTTGCTGATAATAAATACAGAAAAAAGTTTTATAGGCATAGGCATAGTTTTTTTTCTGACATATAAAAGCACAGAGAGAGTAAGGTAATAAGATGTTACCTAGACATGTCACTAGCAGGCCACTCCAGAAACAGTCATAAGAGAGATGACTTAAGCAAAATAGCAAGGGGCTTGGGGGAAAAAGTATCACAGAGGCTCCACTGATGTTGCAGGGGGTAGCAGATTTAGTGAGAGTGTATTTAGGTGATTGGGATGAAGTGTAGATGTGAGAGATGTGCTACTTGGAGAATTGGGGCAGGAGCTGTTGGGAGGTGGCAGGCTGTGTAACTGTAATTTGATAGAGATGTGAGAGGATGAGTTATGTAGGGAGAGGAGATTAGGTGTTCCAAAGTGAGTGAAGCCTACAAGTGAAAGCAGATTTGCCTGTTTCTGAAGAAGAGTTAGGTAGTGAGAAAGAGCAAAAATTCCTAGAGCATAGGATGTATATTGACGAGGAGCAGGAGTCAGGTTTTCAGATAGGTAGATGGGGAGCAAATTAAACCAGTATTTGCAATAAAGGAGGTGGAGTGTATGTGATGCCTGTGGGATAGTTGTGGGATCTCAAGGGTGGAGACAAGACAATAATGGTTGGTTCTGAGAGGAGAGTTGCAGGCAAAGCAGCAGAAAGCATAGAAGATGGAATGAAGTCTAGCAAGTGAGGAGATAGGGCGCTGTGCCATATACTATGTTGGCATACACTCTCGCTAAATCAATTCAATAAAACAAAACAAAGGAAAAAACACTATGGTTCTCAAAAGAGGTAGCAGGGAAGGTTAAGGAGAAAAGGATAGCATTCAGGAAATATAAGGAAACACAGAAGGAGCAGGACAGAGAACTTTATCAGATAAAGCAGAAGGAGGCAGGTAAGGCAGTCAGAATAGTAAAGGCACAAACTGAAGAAAAGATAGCCAACTGGGTTAAGAAGGGGGATACAACTTTTTATTGGTACATTAGGGAGCGAAGAAAGACCAACAGAGGGACACAAAGACTTTATAAAGGGGAGGGAATGTGGGCAGAGGGTGTCAGTGAAAAAGCAGGGATGCTGAATGAATATTTCTGCTCAGTATGCACAACAGATGAGGAGGGGAGGTGCCTAAACCAAACAAGCGGGAAACTCTGAATAGGTGGATCCATACCAGCCCATTCACAGAAGAAAGGGTTTTGAAAGAACTCTTGAAACTGAGAGTGGACAAAGCAATGGGGTCTGATGGGATTCACCCAAGAATACTAAAAGAACTAAGGGTTGAACTAGTAACACCACTGACTACTCTCTTTAACAAATCATGGGAGGATGGAGTGGTACCTGAGGACTGGAGGAGGGCAAATGTGATTCTACTTCACAAAAGTGGGAGCAGGGCAGAGGCAGGAAACTACAGACCAGTTAGTTTAACTTCAGTGGTAGGGAAAATGATGGAATCACTTCTGAAGGAAAGAAGTGTTGAGTACCTAGGAGGCCAGTGGGGCACAGGACCCAAGGCAGCATGGTTTCACAGCAGGAAGGTCAAGTCAGACAAACCTAATAGATTTCTTTGACTGGGTGACCAAAGTAGTAGACCAGAGAGGGCTGTGATATGGCTACCTAGATTTTAGTAAGGCATCTCGACACAGTCTCACAAAAGATTTATATACAGTTAGCCAGCCTTGGAGTGGGTCCCAAGGTGGTAGCCTGGATAAAAACCTGGCTGGACAACAGGACATAAAAGGTAATAGTAAACAGAGTCTACAGTGAAGAAAGGAGGGTAACTAGTGGGGTACCGCAGGATTCGGTACTGGGATCAGTCTTCTTTAATATTTTTATAAGAGACATTGGAGAGCACCTGGAAGGAAAGGTATGCCTCTTTGCAGATGACATAAAGATCTGCAACAGGGTTGATACACAAGGTGGGGTGGAAAGAATGAAAAAGGACTGGCAATGCAGCAGGAATGGTCAAATACGTGGCAGCTCAGATTCAATGCAAAGAAGTGCAAGGTAAAGCATCTTGGAAACAAAAACCCAGGGGAGGAGTACACAATGGGGGGTGAGTTAATAACAACAGCAAAAATTGAAACAGACCTAGGAGTAATTATATCAGATGACCTAAAGGTGGACAAGCAATGTGAGAAGGCAGTAAGGAGGGCTAAGGGGATACTGGAATGCATAGGGAAAGGCACCAACAGTAGAAAATAGGAAGTTGTTATCCCTCTCTACAGACAGTTAGTGAGACCCCATCTGGAGTACTGTGTGCAATTCTGGAGACCCCATCTCCGCAAAGACATAGACAGAGTGGAGACTAAGCAGCTTAATATGTATACCCTTGTGGAAAGGAGGAAGGGGGGGACATGATAGAAAATTTTAAGTATCTAAAGGGAATTAACAAGGTTCAAGAGGGTAGTATCTTTCAGAAGAAGAGATGTGAAAGAACAAGGGGGCACAATTTGAATATAGAGGGGCACGGCTTAGAGGTAATGTTAGAAAGTATTTTTTCACTGAGAGAGTTGTTGATGCATGGAACAGCCTTCCTGAGGAGGTTGTGGAGTCAGGAACAGTGGGAGAATTCAAGAATGCATGGGACAGGCATAAGGCAATTATAGTTGGGGGCAGGAGGAAGTAAGCTGTTGATTAACTAGAGTCTGTAACTTATCCATCAGGTAGGGAAATGGGCAGACTGGGTGGGCTAAGCGGTCCTTATTTGCCATCAAATTCTATGTTTCCTCGTCAAGAATTGGGGTAATCATTTTGGTGAGTAATTTTCTCCTCATGGGGAAGGAGAGTGATTCCCTGCTGCAGTATAGGATGCTGAGCTTAGGGTGAAGTTTTGTGGATATGGAATCAATATGTATAGAGAAATTTTGTTGATGTTCTAGCCATACACCAAAACATTTATAGGATATGACCACACTAAAAGGCATACCACCTAGGGAGGTGATTGGTGCAGGGGGGGGGCTTAGGCTAGCCTTTAAGAGGTACCGAATATCGTAGAAACTGTTTTTGATGTGTTTATTTGGAGTTGATTTTCTTGGAACCAGGACTGCATAGACTGGAAGTCTTGTTGACAACATACTGAACCACGGTTAGATCAGGGACAGAAGATGACAAGATGATATCATCCACATACAAATGTATAATTGATTTGGAGCAGACAGCAGGGAGATTGTTTGTAAATAAGGAGTAAAGCTTGGGGCCAAGGATTGAACCTTGGGGGATGACAGCAAGTATTGGGAGAGAGGGAGGGAGAGGTGGACTTTGCAATCTTGACTGATTGAGTTCTGTTTACTAGGTATGAGTTAAACCATTGTATGGACAGGGGAGCCCTGCTTTATCAAATTTGCTTAGGAACAGGGGGTGGGACACAGAGTCAAGGACCTTTGCCAGGTCAATAAAGACTGCTGATGTGAGATGGCCCTGATCAGCATCAGACTGGAAGTGACATGGGGGGGGATATGGTTGAATGGTGTTTATAGAAGTCATATTGGTATGGCGAGAGGAAGTTTGTGGAGTTTAGGAAATTGATCAGCCTGGTTTGCAGCAGCCTTTCTTGTAGTTTGGATAGGGCTGGGAGGAGAGAGATGGGCTGATAGTTATTGGGTACTGTGGGACATCTGTCCTTATGCAGAGGGATGACACAGGCCAATTTTCAGGCTTTGGGAACTGTGCCGGAGAAGAAGGATAAGTTAATGTTGCTTTCCCTTCTAAGGTAAGTAACGATTAGGGCTGGGTGGACTGTTAGGTGGGAGATCTGTATCCCCGGATTGAACCCGCAATCCACAGACCCAGATAAATATGGACTTTACTACAGAAGTCTGGTTCCAGGTCCATGGAAGTGCATTTGTGCCATTGTGTGAACTGTTGCCATGGGGATGCCATCGGCACACTGGATCCACATAGAGGTGGCCGACGGCATCCAATCAGGTAACAGGTGTTCATGTGACACACTCACGGTATATAACTGTGCTGAGTGTGCAACGTGACCCAGATGAGAGGAGGATGGGTCAGAGAAGCACTTTGCTTATAGCCACAGAAGCCACCAGAAGAAGTTGCTAAAAAGCAAAAAAACACTCACACACACACACACACAAAATAATATCTGTATATATGTATATAGATGTACATTTTGGAGGGGAGGGGAAGGAAGAGAAAAGGAGAGAGAAAGAACTCAATTTACTGGTGCAAGGGGGTAGAGAAACTGATTGTTGGGAAAGGGTGACAAGTCGGGACTGGAGAAAGGACAAATCCAGAGGGACTGAGGAGATAGTGGTGACCTGGGTGCTGCTGGGGAGTGTTGTGAAAAAGGCATTCAGTGTGGTAGTGTGACAGTATACATGAACAGGCTTGCAAAATCTTTCACTTGTGACATACAGATCCAGAAGAGAGAGGGAGGGACTACTGGGGACCCAACAGAAATTTTACAGTTACAGAAAATCCCAAATGAAAGTTTTTTTCTTTTCTTGGCCTCAGACAGTGTAGCTGTGTACAAGAGCAAGGGAGGGCAGGCTGGCGAAATCTTTGACTTGTGCCATTCCAAATCCAGATCCAGAGGACAGAGGGAGAGACTACTGGGGCCCAAGAGAAATGTTACAGTTATATAAAATCCTAAATGGAAGATTTTTTTCTTTTCTTGATCTTAGACAGTGTAGCTGAGTACATGAGCAAGGGCAGGCTGGCAAAATCTTTGATGTGTGCCATTCCAGATTCAGAGAAGAGAGGAAGAGACTTCTGGGGGCCCAAGAGAAATGTTACAGTTACAGAATATCCCAAATACATTTTTTCCTAGCTTCAGTGTGGCTGTGCATACAGGGTAAGGACAGCAGGCTGGCAAAATAAATATTTGACCTGTGCCATCGAGAGGGGGGAGAGAGAAACTGCAGGGGGACCAATGAGAAATGTAACAGTCCCAGAAATCCCAAATGAAATGTTTTCCTGGCTTTTCAGTGTGGCTGTGTGTACAAGGCAAGGGTAGAAGGATGGCAAAATAAATCTTTGACTTGTGCCATCCAATCACAAATCACATTCACTTGTTAATGTTCAATCATAATTTCATCCAAACGGGGGAGAGAGAGAGAGAGAGAGAGAGAGGGAGGGAGGGGGGGAGAGAGAGAGAGAGTGCAGTGGGTCCTAAGAAATATAACAGTCCCAGAAATCCAAAATAATTATTTTCTTGGCTTCAGTGTGGCTGTGTGTACAGGGCAAGGGCAGCAGGCTGGCAAAATAAATATTTGACTTGTGCCATCCAGAGGAGAGAGAGAGACTGCAGGGGAGCCCATGAGAAATGTAACAGTCCCAGATATCCCAAATAAAAAAAATGTTTCAGTTTCAGTGTGGCTGTGTGTACAAGGCAAGGGCAGCAGACTGGCAAAATAATCTTTGACTTGTGCCATCCAGAGGGGGGAGAGAGAGAGAGAGAGAGAGAGAGTGACAAAGAGACTGCAGGAAAGCCCATGAGTAAAGTAACAGGCTCAAAAATCCCAAATAAATGTTTTTTTCCTGGCTTCAGTGTGGCTTTGTGTACAGGGCAAGGGTAGCAGGCTGGCAAAATAAATCTTTGACTTTTGCTGTCCAATTAAAATCATTTGTTAATGTTTATTTATGATTTCATGTATTAAAAAGAAAATATTGTTTGGACCAACAACATACAAGTTGATGAACCTGTGCTGCTGGCTATGAATGGCCCAAGGGCTAAAATCTGACATTGTGACTTGTAAGAGGCTGTTTGCACTACAACACAAGTAAAGTACAACTACTGTACACACAAGTGTTATCATCATCATCACTCATTCCCCATAATTCCTCCTTATTATCATTGGTATTACAGTATATCACATTGCATTACATATAAGCATTAACCAACCCCAGTGTGGAACTGTGCAGCATGCAGCTATACACCAGGGCCAGAATATTCTGAAGGGTTGTGCCCCGGCATGATATTCAAACAGAAATTGAGCCTGGCACAAATCCCAATGCGCCGGAGCATATCAGTAATGTATGCGATGCAGGTGGGGGTGTGTGCCTATGCATTCTCCGCACATCCCAATATTCAGCCCGAGATGTGCTGAACCCATGCATGCGCAACCCCTACCTGCGCTGCACACAGGTGAGCCAAAATAAAAAAAGGTTCAACAGCTGGCCACCCACAGGTAAGCTGCAGTATTGCAGGGTGCAACACGGCAGCTGCCACCTGTGGGAGGCCACCCAAGCTCCTGCTACACCTTTGTGGCAGTGCCCCTCATGCCTGATCATGGGCATACATCAAAATAGGATAGACCTATATAGCTGGTGGTCCAGTGGACCACTCGCAGCCCGATTGCGGGCATATGTTATAAGAAAAGCAGTCCTATATCCCTGGTGGTCCAGTGGACTGTTCGCAGCCCAATCTCAGGCATATGTAGAAAAATATAATCATCCAGCTCCCTAGCCAGTTGCCACCCTGCTGCCCGCTGACTGACACCGTACGGTAGGGCTGTATGCCCACTGGTCCACAGCATGAGCCAATGCATGCAGCCCTTACCATACTACACAGTCCAGATATGTGAATGTATCCATTCACATATCTGGACTGTGTAGTACAGTACAGGCTGCATGCCCATTGGCTCACACTGTGGATCAATTGGCATACAGTCCTACCGTATGGTGTCAGTCGACAGGTGGCGGGGCGGCAAGCAGGTGGGGAACTGCCACCGGCCGCTGACCGGTGGGGGGAGCAGGGCGGTGGGACTTAGTGGGTGAGTGGGGAGGAGGGTACCACTCATCCACCAGAGTTGTTTTGGTGTGGCATTATTTTCTACTGACGCCCGCGATCAGGCTGCGAGCAGTCCACTGGAGAACCAGGGATATTGGACAATTATATTCTTCTACATATGCCTGCAATTGGGCTGCAAGTGATCCATTTGACCACCAGGGATATAGGACTGCTTTTATTATAACATATGCCCATGATCGGGCAGTGGGGCACTTTGCCGCGATGTGCAAGGGGCGTCGGTCCCCGACGGTTGCAGCCTGGCAGGGTGCAAGACGCAGTCACCGGGACTCGCACCTGCATGCAAATGGTGCCGTAATGACTTGCAAATGACCCCATTTGCACCTTGCATACATTATGGCCCCATTTTCATGTGCATTTTTGAATATCATGGTTGTTGCACCTAGCACAATGGAACATGCGCTAGCGCATCCCCCGCTCCACTCTGGTCACTTGCGCTGGCAGTGCCACTGTGCCACGTGCACTGTGGGTGGCCAGGGTGTGATATTCAGTGATGCTGTGCCATGGTGCAGCTCCGCTGAATATCACCCTGTCAATGCCTCTGCGCAGCCATGTTGTGCTGTGCCCAGGTTTGCGCCACAACCTGGCACAGTCTGAATATCCAGCCCCTGATGTGTCAGCATCTCCAATTCAAATTTTGAGGCACACTTAACAGTTGCTGAGTTTGATCACTTAACAGTGACTGTACTGTAGGAGTCAGTTAGGTAATCTTGCAATAAAGTGGTGGTGGACTGCTGTGCTGTCAGTGTGCTCTTTTCAGTCACAACAGTAAATTTATCCATGGCCTGTGGGTGTGGATGGCAGTCATCAGAAGGACATCATGATAATTACAGGGATCTTAGATTTTTACAGATTAGAATACTAATGATACAGGTATTTGCATCTGTCTCTCTCCATCTTTCTCTGTCACTCCCAGCACACTCGTCATGGACCTGAGCAGGATATGCCACTATTACATGCCAGCCATGAAGGGGCTAGTCGGGAGTGATTACTTTTTTATTTAGCAGTTATACATTAATGTATATACAACTAATCCATGAAAAATTATTTCCTTTGGACCTTTGTACCAAATGTGACCGATTTTGATCACTTTTATGCATTTTTTTTAAATATTTGTCAATAAATCAGAACAAATCAGAACTTCACCATATTCCAGTCCTTATTTATTAAGGATCAGAATTTCACGGAGTTCTCCCAGCCCTAGTAAATATCATATAACCCTCTGTTCAGTTTTTGTATTGATAAACCTGTGGAAAAATTTGGGTGGTTACACTTTATTTGCATTTTTAAGGAGTTTATTTGGAAATACTGCTTGACTGATAATAAAATGACTTGTTTTTGACACCTGTGTCTAATGGCTATCTTCCCCCTTGAACTTGCAAGGTACTGTAAGCTCCAATGGTGCTGGTGGGTGAGGGTTTGGGGGGTGAATCTTCAGTTTGGTTTTCTTCTTTTTACCAGAATCTCCTCTATTAAGTACTATGATCAAACATGTAAATGGTAAGATATGACATTAAACTGGGATTACACTTAGGTAATACCTGCCCTATGGTGGTGCCTAATTATGCACTTGTGATAGAAACATAGAAACATAGAAGTTGACAGCAAAAGGAGACCTATGTTGACACTCTAGTTGCTGTTGTAGTTAGGGCTCACTTGGGTCTATCCTATGCATTATTGAATCCCCCCACAGTGTTGACTCCCACAACCTCTTGGGGCAGACTGTTCCAGGTGTCCACCACTCCTTCTGTGAAGAAAAATTTCCTGGTGTTATTTGAGAACCTTCCTCCTTGCAGCCTGAGGTCAAGTCCTCATGTCCTGGAGCCCTTCTTGAAGTGAAAAAGTTCCTGTGCCTGTACGTTGTTAATGCCTTTTATGTACAATAGAACCCCAGAGTTATGAACTGTTATGTATTTGAAGTGGTAATGCATTGCGTTACTCTGCCACTTGAGGGCAGCATTCCAAAATATGTAAGCTAGAAAGAGAGCAGAGAGAGAGTGTTGTGGCTGAGACCAGAGAGGCACCTGAGTAAAAATGAAAGCTGCTCTACTTCTGTTGCAGTGTGAGTTTGTTGACAAGACCAGAATAAATGTTAGAACATAACATAATTGGCAACGAGGTGTTTAATTACTCTCCGGTACCTTACTAGAACGAACTACAGCTGTGAGGGTTTTCCTGAGACGTAACATTTGGACCCGCAAGAGACACAAAAAGATGGCCATGACTATAGGACATTTTGATGCCTTTGATGAAAATGTGGAACAATGGACAACTTATATTGAGAGATTTGGACATTTTGTCACAGCAAATGATATAAGTGATGAAAAACAAATGGCTGTGTTACTGAGTGTCATGGGCTGCACAACATACAGTTTGCTGAGAAGTCTAATAGCGCCAGAAAAGCCCAGGGAGAAAACTTTTGCCAGTATTGTGGAGGTCTTACAGACACATTTCTCTCCTAAGCCTCTGGTGATTGCTGAAATATTTCACTTTCACAAACGAAATCAAGCAGAGGGTGAGTCTGTTGCGCAGTATGTGGCTGTTCTAAAGAAATTAGCTGAGCATTGCAAGCTTGACACCCATTTAGATGATGCCCTCTGGGACAGATATGTAAAGCGGTTTGAAAATGAAGGACAGAGGCGCTCTTTAACGGAGGCGGACTGACATACAAGAAAGCCATAGAGATTGCTGTATCGATGGAAACAGCTGCACGGAGGCTCAGCACTTAAGGATTCCCTGAAAGTAAATGCTTTATCCTTCTCTTCTCCCAGGAAGCCTAATAAATGTGGTCACTGTGGGAAGGCTAATCACAGTGATAAGGATTGCTGGTTTAAAGAACAGACATGTCATAACTGTGGGAAGAAAGGCCACATTGGGCAAGTGTGCATAGGGAAAAAGAAACGAAGGGAAATCAATGGAAGCAAAGGGAAGCAATTTGCGAAATATAGAAAGAGAGAAGTACATCATGTGGAAACACAGGGAAAGTGCAGTGATGACACTGATACTGAATTAGCATTGCACGTGCCGACTCTTAAAGGGGAAACGGCAACCATCTGTGAAACACCTGAAATTGAAGGGAAACCACTGAAAATGGAATTGGACACAGGGGCTACAGTTTCATTGATTTCTACAGACAAGTATGAAACTATGTTGAGACATTTACCCCTGCAAATGACTGACATTGCACTGAGGACATACACTGGCGAGGCAATTTCACCAGAATGTGTCATCAAGGTACAGGTGAAATGAACGGGAAAACGGCACTACTGCCTTTGTATGTGGTTAAAGGTAACTACCCTTCACTCTTAGGCCGAGAATGGCTGAAGAAAATACGCTTCAACTGGCAGGAGATAAGGACTGTTAGTATGGGGGACCACAACACTCTAGAAGCAGTGTTGCAAAAACATGCTCCTTTATTCAAAGGGGAGCTAGGCACAATGAAGGGCATTGAGGCAAGAGTGTTTTTGAAGCCACAGTGACAAAGTGGACCCTGTCAGTGTCTTTTACATTAGTCAGCTTGAGAAACTACCCATCACAGGTTCTGAAATTAAAAAGGAAACAAAAGTTGACCATGTGTTGTCTCAAATCTTGGACTTAGTAACAAAAGAGAATTTTACTGTGAACCAGGACATTCACGGTGAGTTATCACCATTCTACGCCAGACGTAATGAGCTTTCATTACAGCAAGGTTGCTTGATGTCAGGTGTCAGGGTGATTGTCCCTTCAAAACTGCGTACTCATGTTTTGGATGAGCTACATGTGGGACACCCAGGCATAGTGAGAATGAAGGCTTTAGCTAGAAGCTATATTTGATGGCCAGGGTTGATTTGAAAATTGAGCAACAAGCAAAAACATGCACTACCTGTCAGAGTGTTCAGAAAATGCCATGTCCCTCACCTCTACATCCCTGGATGTGGCCAGGTGCACCATGGCAGTGCATTCTTGTAGACTTTGCAGGGCCGTGGGAGGGACACATGTACTTAACTGTTGTAGATGCCTACTCAAAGTGGCCCAAAATTCAAGTCATGAACACCACCACTACCAGTAAGACCATTCAAGTGCTGTGAGGACTATTTAGCTGTTACGGGATTCCTGAACAGCTGGTCAGTGACAATGGACCACAATTTATTTCTAGTGACTTTGCAGCACTTTTGAAGTCCAATGGTGTGAGGTATATTCGTAGTGCCCCATACCACCCCTCGACTAATGGTCTAGTGGAGCATTTTGTGCAAACCATGAAGAATGCTTTGAAATCAGCGGGGGGGGTCTTTGACCTTACAAAGTTGGGTAACTTCTTGCTGGCATACCAAAATACACCCCATGTTACAACAAAGGAATCTCCAGCAATGTTGTTTTTTCGGCGCAAGCTTCATTCCGTCTTGATTTGCCTAAGCCAGATGTGGCATAAGAAGTTTTGAAGAACCAAGAATCTCAAATACTGTGCCAGCAAGCTCATTCAAAGGACAGGCAGTTCATTGTTGGTTAAGAGGTGCTTGTTCGAGATTACCAGAAGGGGGAGAAGTGGAACTCTGGTGTGGTGACATCTCAGACAGGTCCAGTGTCATATACAGTTGATGCTGAATCTGGAGAGAAATGGAAATGTCATGCAGAACAGCTCCTAGATCTTCAGCAGTGCACAGATGGGGACACTTCCAGGGAAGAAAACCCACAGGAAATGTGGATTCCATCTGCTGCAGCTTACAGAAGCCCCACTACGGAAGTCTCAACACCTTCTGAAGATGCTAAGGAGGAGGTGGAGAAGAGCAATGGTGAGGCTGTACAACCACCAACTGAGGATCGGAGGGAGGTACCAGTCAGGGCAGCCATGCCAAGGGTTGCTCACGAGAAACGTTATCCATCCCAAATTATAAAACCTCCAGATTGTTTGAACCTGTGAGACATTTTAAAGGAACAAATGTTTTGTGTAGTTAGAGAGCCAGATCAGATTATTGGGGTAGAATAATCCCCTTGACTGGTTTGAGGCCTGGGGCAGTCTACCCCCTACCTCTAGCATAGTATGAACCATCTTAATAATAGTGAATAATGCTAATACTTGTTCATTTGGGTAATCATATAATTTAGTGGGGAGGAAATGTTACGTATTTGAAATGGTAATGCATTGCGTTACTCTGCCACTTGAAGGCAGCATTCCGAAATATGTAAGCTGGAAAGAGAGCAGAGAGAGAGAGAGTGTCATGGCTGAGACCAGAGAGGCACCTGAATAAAAATGAAAGCTGTTCTACTCCTGTTGCTGTGTGAGTTTGTTGACAAGACCAGAATAAATGTTAGAACATAACATGAACCCCACAGATCTGGAATGACTAGTCAACCAAACTCCCACCCTTGCCCCCCACAACCAATAGTCTTACCTTTAGTTCTTTAAATGTCTTCACAGAACAGCCATTTGAAACTCTGATGGCAGCAATGGCTTTCAAAAGCAAATGTGTGACTCTATCGATCAATACCAAGCTAGAAATTGTTGGCAAACTGGAAAAAGGCATTAAAGCAATCAGTTTAGCTGATGAGTATGGAATCTGGAAAAGCACAGTGTCCGATATCCATATCAGAAAGGGACGAAAAAAGATAAAAGTGTTTGCCTGTGAGTCGCAGGAGAGTGGAGCAGTGAAAAAGTGCTGCATTGTAAGGATAGCAACTGATGAGGAGTTTGACAAAGCTATGCACCTGTGGTTAGCCAGGAATGGCAAAAGGGGACACCAGTAAGCGTTGTTATAGTCATGGAAAGGCTAAGTTGCTGTATGGACAAATGTACCCAGACTGAAAATAGACTGACTTTAAAGCAAGCTCTGGGTGGTTGATTTGATTCAAAACCAGACACGGCATTAGGCAGCTGGGGCCACGGGGGAGTTAATATCTGCAGATACAGCTGCTGCTGAAAATGTCAAAAAAACGTGCAGGCATTCTTGGAGGAACATGGCATTATCAGGGGCCAACTCTTTAACTGTGATGAGACCGGTCTTCACTGGTGTCTCTTGCCAAACAAAATCTTGGCCAATGGAATGGAGAAAGAGGTAAAACACTTTAAAAGCTGTAAGGACTGTGTTACCCTAATGGCAACAGGCAATGTGAGTGGTGATTTCAGGCTCCCTCTGGTGTTCAGACACAAAAGCACAAAACCAAGATGTTTTGCTTCAGTGAAATTGAACTCTCTCCCTGTCTATTACTACAGCCAAAGAAGCATGTGGATGGACAGAAACATTTTTCTAACTGGTATTTCTGTCACTTTGTCCCCCTTGTCAAAGAATATCTCATCTCAAAATCACTCCCACAGTGTGCTGTTGTATTAATGGACAATGCCCCCTCACACCCAGCTTCAAAGAGCTTGATAACTACAGATGGATGTTTTGTCTTTTCTTGCCTCCTAACATTTTTAGCCTGATACAGCCTATAGATTAGGTGGTGCTGGAAAATTTAAAGCGTCACTACAAAAGGAATCTGCTACGTCGTTTGCTCCTTGAGTCAGCAAATTTTGTGAATTACACAGATCTTGTAATGAACCAGATGACTAAAGATGCTGTGTACATGTGTACATGCTCATGGTCTGAGATTGGTGATGAGTCCCTGAAGAGGTACTGGAACAAGATCTTGTTGAGTGCTGACAGCGAGGAGTCAGAGCCGATAGAGGGGGATGCCAATTAGGGTTGTCAGAACTAGTTTGTCAAAGATTCGAACCCTCCTCGAACCCTGGTGTTCGAGTTCTAACTTAGAACTCAAACACTAAAAGGTTGGCAAAAGGGTTTGAATCTGATTGCCAGCATGTGTGTTGAGAGGAGGGCGGTGGAGGCACGTCCTAGCAGGCAGCCCCGAAGGGGGGGGTGTAGGGGTATGTGTGAGGACTGAAGGAGGCATGTCCCAGGCAGCAGCAGGCAAGTGGCTGCCCGATGTGGTGGGGGTGCAGCAGCAGTGTTGTTGGGGGGGTTGAACTTGCCATTGCCATCCACCATGAGTTGTCTGTTTGCGCTTGCGTAACATACTTACGTACGTACGCTCAAGTGAAGTCATCCTCCTCACCACCTGACCAATACTATGTGGTTGGGGGGGTTGAGTAAGCTGCATGAGCCGCGGGATCTGTGGGGGTATTTATAGGCAGATGCAAGCCGAGACAGAGCGCCATTTGCTAAGGATTCAGAAGGCAGCAGCAGCCTACTTAACTGTAGCATTAGCGGTTAGCATACCGCTACTCTACTACCACAGCCAGGCATTCTCTTGCCCGATACTATACTTATAGGCCAGGGCCCAGGTTAGTGTGGCTGCAATCGGACTGCAGTGAGCACTTGCTAGTTTCTTCAGTGCTATTTAAAAAATTCCATCATCCATTTTCCTGTGAGACCGAGAATGAGAGAAAGGCTGAAAAAAAGGCTCAACATTAATGGTCGGGTGGGAGTGGGACTAGGGGGAGGTTCAGGTGGAGGGATTAATCAAGAATTGGGAAGGGATTGGGGAATAGGGAGGGATCGAGACCGAGATCAATCAATATCAGAAGGACTCAGGAGAGAGAATAAAAAAATAGGAAGAGGTGAAGAACCTTTGTGAAATGTGATTGTGATTGTTTGAAACTGCAGCACTGCACAGTGGTGCACACTCAGCAGCTGCCAGCAACAAGCATATAACAAGGGGGGCAACAAAAAAAGGCAAAACAATCTGTACCCTACCCAGTGTAGTGTGTGTCACAGAGAGAAGCCCAGTGGCCAGTTGTGTGGTGGCATTAACCTAACATGACAGAAGCGTAGAAATATAATTCTCATTCCCTGATTTGTTGGTTATGTATGTGACTCCATCTCCTGTGGTCAGCCCATCACCCTGCTGCTGTGTGTCCCCTGACTGTACTGTACCCTACCCAGTGTGTGTTACAGAGAGAAACCCAGTGGCCAGCTGTGTGGTGGCATTAACCTTACATGACAGAAGCGTAGAAATATAATTCTCATTCTCTGAGTTGTGTATGTGACTCCATCTCCTGAGGTCAGCCCATCACCCTGCTGCTGTGCGCCCCTTGACTGCTATGTGTATGCCTATGCCCTGCAGCCCAATCATTCTGTAAGCCTTGAACCTGGGATCCTTTAGTTGCAAACCATCATATTCTTTAATTACTTTCAGTCTACTGCATCACAGTGTCGCACAACCAAATAAAATTTTGGAGTTGTAGCCAGCATCACAGATCACATTGCTTTCTTACACAGGAATTGTTTGGGTGTGGGTGTGTTCACTGCAGTATACTGGTAGTACTGGTACTGTCTGTTATGGCTGACACCAACATAGATGAAGCATCTGGTGATGGTGTTGGAGTAGGTGTTGGTGGTAGTGGTAATCCTGGTGCTAGCAGAAATAACCAAAATGCTTCATGTGATAAAAATTCAAGAAACAGCAAAAGAGCAACAGTGAAGTGTGGTAAAGGGGGACCTTTTAAGAAAACCTGTACAGCTGCTGGGGACACACGGAGAGGCACCATAAGGTATGTCATTCATGCTGTTAAGATCCCTGTTACTAGCAGCAATAATGCAAGTAACAGTGACTTCCTCGCTGACTCAGACAGTAGCTCTTTGTCTCAGTCTGACACTGTTGTGTCTCGCAACAAATCATTACTTCCTCAACAAAGTGAAATGAGCAAGTCTGCTGACATCCAGCACTGTTGGCAATGAAAAGGACATATCCATTGAATCCACCACTTCTGTGTTGGCCAGCAATGAAAATCCGTCAGAGTCTTCTGCCCACTCTTCTAGCACCAAGGAGCATGTCCCGGGTTCTGTTAGGACAAGAGAAAAGACACAAACAGTCTTTAGCTATCTTCCTAGCACTTGAACAAAATCTGTCACATCTGAGGTGTGGAATTATTTCTCTGTCAGTAAAACTCATCCACGCAGAGCAATTTGTTCCCTATGTAAACAGAGTGTAAGCCGTGGTAAAGTTGTGTCATGCCTTGGCACTACAGCTCTTAAACGCCATCTGAAAAAGCATTCAGTTTTGTTTGATCATCTAAAACCCATGTCCTCCATCTTCCAGACCACACATGAGAAGGGTCAGGAATCTGAAATGGATACTGAATTGTCTGAACTTAATGCGAGCAGAACCACTGCCAGCCCTTGGATCACTGTTACCACCAATGCCAGCACTATTAGTACCAGTTGCACATCCAGTGATGGCACTGAATGTATAAGTCCCAGTCCACCATCTCTGCGTCCATCTGCCCATCAAACCACGGTGCATAATAAACCAGCAGGGACATGTTGTAAACAGCTAACACTGTCTCAGGCATTTGAAAGGAAGAATACCTTTACTAAAAATCATCCAAAGACCCTTCATCTTAATCACTGAATTGGTGAACTGTTAGCGGAGCCCTTCTCCCATACTCTTTGGTAGATCATGAGGATTTTAGGGAGCTCATGACATTAGCAGAGCCTCATTACAATGTTCCTCATTGAAGGTACTTTTCCTATGTTGAAATACCAAACATTTATCAGACTTTAAAAGCAACAGTGATGCTTGCACTTAAAACCGCGGAGGGTGGGGTATTTCATGTCACAACAGATATGTGGACCAGCACTCAAAACATAGATTACATGTCCCTTACCGCTCATTGGGTCACGTTTTCTTGTGCTTCTTCAAAAACAAAGACACCCCAAAAGATGACACTGCTGCACATAAAGGAGTTTGGACAAAGTCATACTGCTGCAAACATCTTGCAGGAATTAAATGACCTTCTTGACGAATGGGTTTATTCTCACAGTCTAAAATGTGGCTTCATAGTAAGTGACAATGGAGCCAACATCTTGAAAGCAGTACAGGATGGAGGATTTCTGCATGCTTCTTGCTTTGTACATTGCTTATACTTAATTGTCACGGGATTTCTCAGCAATGAAACACAAGTGGATGGTATGATTGCTGTTTGCAAAAAAATTGTGATTCACTTTTCACATTCAACCAAGGCTATACGGACATTGTCCGAACTACAAAAAAAACACTGGCTGCCCCAGCAAAAGCTGATTCAAAATGTTTCCACTCATTGGAACTCAATGCTTTATATGCTGCAGCACCTCTTGGAGCAAAAGTAAGCTGTACATGAGTATTGATCCAGTTACATTATTGGAAATGGCATTATGCTGTCTGTGCTGCTGTGGAAATTAATGGAGACAGTGTGCTGCATCCTAGCTCCTTTTGAGACAGCTACAAGGGATATGTCTTCTGAAGGCACATCTGTGAGTCAGGTTATCACACTCATAATGCTCATTTCACATCATCTTAGTGTTCTAAATCTACAACTAGAAAAAGACAGATCCGAAGCGCAAACTACATGTCGCCTGTATCATGGGAATCTTGTAAAGAGAATGAGCGAGCGCTTCAAAACCAATGACAAATTAGTTGCAATGACGAAATCAAAACACTACATCCTTGCATCTCTCTTAGATCCCAGGTTCAAGGCTATACGTCTTCCAAAAACAGATGAGCAGTACAAATGTCTGTTGCTAGATGAGCTGCAGCACTCACAGGAGTCAAACACAGACACGCACAGTACCCTCAGGTTGTCATCACCACAACATGCAAGTTCATCTTCACAAAGGGATACTGAACTGGAAAGTCACCAAACATTAACAGTAGTTGTTCCACAACTGCCACTTCTTCAACCCTTAGTAGCAAGCTAAATCTGTGGCAAAACCTTTCCCAAATTGCTGCCATACCAGCTTCTGCTGATTCATCTTCTGAGTGGTCTCTATCCATCATGGTAGACAGTTACCTGCAAGAACTGCCTATTCCTATTGATGTATGCCCTCTTGAATACTGGATATCAAAAAAGTCAATTTGGACAGAGGTATATGATGAAGCCTGTAAATATCTTGGTTGTCCTGCAACAAGTGTCTCTTCAGAACGCATGTTTAGTACAGCTGGCAATAGTGTGACAGACACCAGAAATAGGTTGCTGCCAGAAAATCTACACACGTTAACTTTTATTAAAGTTAATAAGTCAAGATTTTCGTATCCCTACAAGAGTATACAAACTGATCCTGAAGTGATTGATGTTGTGGATGTTGATGGTGATGATAACTCAGATGGTGGTGGCTGGTAAATACTCTGTGGGACAGAGTCTCTCTGCACCAAAAAGGAAACTTTTACAGACTGTAATGACTTTGGTTGTCTCTCTCCTTTCTCGATCTACTACCTTGGACTATATACCCCCAAAACTTTCACCATTTCATGGCAAACTGCTTTGTAGCTAGGGTCTAAACTAAAGTTAACAAGTTTTATATACAGGGCAATTTTAACATCAGTGGGAACAGGCCCAAATTTGGCTTAAAAGGGACACTGTCATGTCAATCCTTTCTGTATCATATTATTTATAGTTAAAGAGCAAACATATATTTTTGGATTTACCTTCTGTGATTTTGTGGTGCATCAGTATGGGCTGGGTCTGGGGAGGATCTATTTTTTAATTTTAAAGAGGACAAAACAATGAGTTCTAATTGGTAGCTGTTTATTATTTTTTCAATTACAGAAATGTTAGCCATAAACCAAAAATGGATGCTAGTACATGGGTGAGGGTTGTGGGTTGGTTTTAACATGGGTGTTAAGGTGGTATGGGTGCTACTGCACAGATGAGGGTGGTGGAAGAAAAGTGGAATGGGTGATGGTGAGAAAGGTGGGTGTTGTTTTAGTCCTTTCATTTACAGATTCGTGATCGGCTGGGGATGGTGAGGAAAAAATGATGACAGACCGAACCTACTGTGTACATATAATATATATATATATATATATATATATATATATATATATATATATATATATACTATATATATATATATATATATATATATATATACTGTATATGTCTATTTTTTTTCTTCTTAAATACATTGCAATCTGCTGCCACCTAGCACAATTGTCCTGTCCCCTTTAAAAAAAGAATAAAGGAATCATAAATAAAAGAAAATCTGCATCAGCAGTTTTCACAGAATGTGACCTATCATAAAGTGTTTTTGCTTTACAAGTAGTGATAATTTGATACATTATGGGGTTGACCGACACTGTCCCTTAAACATCACATGCCAACTGCTGCAGCTACATTAAATGTTCCTTAAGTTAGTATGTGGTGAGGAAACCACTTTTTTTATTTGAGATACAGATTTTATTGAATTATCAGCTGCACAAATGCATCATCTTAGAAAGTTGTATGTATTATTTCAAATTGTCAACAAAAATGTTGGTATATGTATGCATTATCTTAGAAAATTGCATGCATTTTTTGCCAGCAACAATGACTGACATATTTTTTTTATTCAAATGTCTTGACTGACTACGTTATGACATAATGGGCCAGATATTCAAAGGTTTGCCCCTGGGCTAAATTTGCACTACCTGGTGTGCAAACTTAGCCTGGAACACAAAGCAAGCTATATTCAAATGGAATAGCCCAGGGCAAACAGCTTTTGAATGTAGCATGGGTATGAGGCCGTGCAAACTGGGCTAGGAGTACAGGGCAAACATAGCTCTGGAATATGACAGCACTAAATGCAGCAACCAGGAAGTGCAAACCACAGCAACAACACAGTGCATAGCTACGTGAGGGTAGGTAGAGAGGAACTATGTGTCCAATATGTGTTCTGGCAAATGCATGGACCCAGTACAGCTGCAGGCAGCAGCACACATGAAAAAACAATGATCAAAACTGTATAATATTCCCCGAACCGATAGCGCCGTGCTAAACTTTGCCATATTCAAAAGTGACATGCAAATGAGCCTACTTATATAGTCTCTGGGCAAACAGCCACATTAGTATCTCATCATGCCCTGATTTGCATGCGGTTTGTACAGCGTTACTGCAGGGTCCCACAGCTCGACCTGTAGGTCAGTCTGGAGGTACAGGGGCTGGACAGGTCCAACCACAGCTCCACCTGTAGGTCAGTCAGGCAGTGCATGATGATAGCTGCAGACTTCCTGTAAACAGTGCAGCATAGCATAACATATCGAACCCCAGGGGACAACACAGCATAGGCACAGGTGGTGGTAGTGCTGCATTCAATCTTCACACTGAAGGTCATGCTACAGTGCACAGCAGACACCACAGTAGCAAGAGGGCTGGTAGTGTGAGGGACACAACACTACCTATGGTATGTAGGGCAGTGATGGCCACTGCACTGTGCACAGTGACAGGCACAGCATGCTGGTAGTTACTGAAAGTGGACAGTACTTTCACACTGTTGTGTGATCCACATATGCTGCACCTGTGACATGGGATGCACAGTGTCATGTACATGGCCAGCAGTGTGTGCTGTGACTTCTGTATAGTTGGGTGGTAAGTTCGGGGGGCATGTAGGATCCGACAGGCACACAGGTGGTAGCATACTCCCACGACTGGCCCATGTGCACTGAGTGATGTGTCCCAGCCTTGTGGCCACAAACAAAAGTTCTAGACTAGAACTAGAACCCAGAACTTCAGAGGGTTCTGACAACCCTAATGCCAATGCAGCTGAGGTGCCAGACATTAACTTCAGTGAGGAGAGAGAACACTTTGAGTTGACACATGAAGAGCAGGAGAAATGGCTCAATGCAGACAACTCTGAAAACAGACACCAAATCCAAAGTGATCAAGAAATCATTGACCTGGCAAGGAAAGCGCCTGCTGACAGTGGGAGTGAAACAGACAAGAAACAGGATGAGACAGCTACAACTCCTCACAGAACAACAGAGGAGTGCTTCTCAACCTGTGTGCAGTGGCTTGAGCAACAAAGAGAAGCCACGCTGATGAGCCTGGTGTTGTTACAAGATTTCCACACACTAGCTGCAAAAGAAAGATGTAACACACTAAAACAGAGCTCAATATTATTTTTTAAACCTGCAAACATTTTCTCAAATGCTGAGTCTTAAAGACTACACTATAGTTCAGCATTTCAACAATTTTTATTCTGCACATCTACAGAACTTTTTAAATCACTACAGACATTTTAATTTATCGATAAACCTACAGTACTGTACAGTATTTGTTAATTACAGTATTTTTGTGACACTAAAGAGCTCAATAACATTTGCAGTTTTAAAAAAAAAAGCACTACAATCACTTTAATTGATCAATAAAGGAATTTTCTATTTACTGTTGTGTCCTTTAATTTAGTTTTTATTTTATTTCACAGATACAAATTTTTCAAAGTAATGAACAGCTAATTTCCCATGCTGTTTGTAACTCTGGGGTTCCACGGTACTTGAATGTTTCAATCATGCCCCCCCCCCATCTCTGCTCCAGGGAGCACATATTCAGTTCCCTAAGTCTTTCCTCGTAGGACATTTACTGCATACCCTGAATCATTTTTGTCGCCTTTGTCTGTACTGCTTTCACCCGGTCAATGTCCTTCCTGTGTTGAAGCCTCCAGAACTGGACTCTGTATTCCAAGTGAGGCCTGACCAGCAATCTATACAGTGGTAGTGTCACCTCCCTCCTCCTGCTCGTGATTCCTGTCCCAGTGCAGCCCAGCATTCTGTTGACTTTCAATGTTGCCTTCTCATACTGCTTACTAACCTTCAAGTCATATGAGAGTATGATTCCCAGATCTCATTCGTGGTTTGAGGCCACCAGCCTTTCGTCTCCTAGGTAATACTCCTTTCCTTGATTTTTCTTTCCTATGTGCATGACCTTGCATTTTTTGGCATTAAATCACAGCTGCCACACTCCAGACCATTCTTCTAGATTCTTGAGGTCGGCTTCCATCTTGCTCACTCCTTTTGAGGTGTCCTCCCTGCTACATATCTTGGTGTCATTGCGAACAGGCACACCTTCCCTTCCAATCCATCAGCAATGTCTGCTATAAAAACATTGAAGAGCAGATGCCCCAGCACTGAAACCTGGGGCACCCCGCTGGTCACCCTGGATTTCATTGATTGTGTTCTATTTACTTGTACCCTCTGGGTTCTGACTTGTAACCAGTTCTCTACCTATTGGACTATGTCTGGATCAACCTATGTGTGATCAAGCTTCTTTACCAGCCTTCTGTGTGGAACAGAGTCAAAGGCCTTACTAAAGTCTAGGTAGACCACATCTACTGCCCCACTGTCGTCCAATAATTTTGTAGCGTAGTCAAAAAACTCAAGCAGTTTTGTCTGGCATGATCTACCTACTGTGAACCATGCTGTTTAGGGTCTTGTTGGCAACTAGTTTAGAGGAATGCTGTGATCCTCTGTTTGAGTAGTGTCTGCATTAGTTTCCCTACTATAGAAGTAAGGTTTACTGGTCTGTAAATACTAGCCTCTTCATAACTGCCTGTTTTGTGAAATGGAACCACTATTGCCTTTTTCCAGTCTTTGGGTACCACTCCATTCTTCAAGGACTTCTTGAATAGAAGTGCCAGAGGGGCTGCTAATTCTGCCTCCAGTTCCTTAAGGATTCTGGGGTACATCTCATCTGGTCCCATGGCTTTGTCTGCTTTTAGTTTATTTAGTGCCTCCCATACTTCTGCTTCTGATAGCTTGGACCCTGGAGTTGAATGCACTGCTCTTATTTGACTTGTCATATTGTCTCCGGTATACAGTATCTACGTGTGTGATATTTTTCTGTTTGTATTGAATGAAGCATTTGGCTGACATGGTAATGCAATGTACAGTATGTTTGCTGCCAAAATAAATAAGCAAAGTCAGTGCCAAACATGTTTGCTTTCATGCTGTTACAAGTTAGAACCACAGTATCTTGAGGCTATAGGCAGGCATTTCTTACCCCCATGAGTCATTGTTTCATGGACTTTGGGTTCCTCTGGGCTAAGAGGAGTATAGACCCCCATATTCAGAGCTGGCCACTTGCAGTCTGTGGCAGTTTGGGCATAACCTGCCTGGGGGCAATACTGAGACAATTTCCTACTGCCACTGGAGCGTGCAGGCTGTCTAAATATGGGGTCATATCAATACAGTGCATAGTGACTATGTGCTATGCTGACATAGGCCCAGACTGAATGTGGCTGCCGGAGCACAATGGAGGTAGCACAGATTAAATGGGATTGAGGTAGGGCTCCTGTGGACCATATTTAACCCTAGCATGCTAATGACCCCTTTGGGCATGGAAGACACTGTGGCCCAATTGCATTCCCATTATGGGTCCATTAAAGTGTGTGGCCCCTCCCATTCTGTAGCTATGTTACATAATCCTTGTGACCTAGTGATCCCCCCACCCCCCCATTCACCTGTCCTGTAGCTGTCTCGAATATTTCTGGTGGTGTAGTAGTTCTTGCATCCCCAATTAGCTGTTCTGTTGCTGTCATGAATATTCCTGGTGGTCTATTTCCCCCCCATAAGGGCATTTGATCCTCTGTCAACCTGCCTGTTCAGGACCCTCCTTCCCACTACCCCCCCCCGCTCAGGTCACCTAAGCCGAAGTACAGCAACAGTGACAGCGAGCTGAACAGCCTTCTGCTCACCACCTTGGCCAGCCATTGTCTAATTGTCAGTGAGTGACCATGCATGGAGTAGAAACAGGTGTTTGTACAATACTTGCAATTGCTCAGAGACAGTCTGATAGAAACCCGTTGAGGTGGTGAGCAGAGGTCAGTGCCAGTCATCACAATTGCTTTAGTTTGCATTATGTTACCAGGGTTGGAGCGGTGCCTGCAAAGGTGTCAGGAGGGGGAAGATGCCCTTATATGGGGGACCACTAGACCACCAGTAATATACCAGACAGCTACAAGATGCGTGATCTGAACCCTTGTACAATGTATTTTTCCAGGACTGATCAGCTTACATGCAATATTTTCTTTTCAGTGGAGTTCTGCTGTAAGATCCTTCTTTTACAGTTTTACAATATATTTTCACAGGATAGTCCAGCTGAGTTGTGATATCTTGTTCAAAGTGGGATTCTGTTTGACCCAGTTTTTGTACTGTATATACCCAGGATAGTACAGCAGAAATGCAAGATCTTTTTTTTAAGTGGGGTCCTCCATTTATCCTTTTTATAATGCATTTACCCTGGTTAGCCCAAGTGAGAGAGAATTTCTTTTTTTCGGGGGGCCGTCCAGCTTTTACTATGTATTTTTCCAGGATAGAGCAATATAGTGGACTTATTTATTTAACTTATTTAATGTGGCAAAGAAGTAGGGCATGTGTAAATGTCTTCTCCATGAAAGATTAGTAACTTAATAACCTGGCAGTGATAACTTTGTTCTCATCTTGAAGTTCGTACTTTTTGTCCATGTGAAAGATGCATCTGCAATTTGGGGAATGTCCTGCAGAAATCCTCAAACCTAGTGAGTGGCTAGCTGTACCTGAATGAGTGGTGGTACTGCTGGTACTATGCAAAGTGAGGGCAGGCAGCAGCCAACTACTCACACCATGTGAGCCTCTGAGGGATTCATTCTCACAAGTTGGGAGTCAGGACTTGCCTGGGACCAAGTGAGTTAGACATTCAGTACCAAGAAAACAATATGAATTAATAACCCGTCTGGCTTTATCATAAAAGGAGCAGTGAGGTAAGTGTGCTGTTTTGTATTAATAATTTTGTTTATATTGAATGGCCTTAACTGATGGTGAGCGGCTGGGCTGGGTTGTATCTAGTGATTTGAACTTGCCCCTTGCTGCTAGCCTCCTATCCTCCTGCTGTGAGTAAGCATGGACCCTATGAAGTGAAGTCCACATGCACCTGATGGCGGATGGCAAAACTTCAGCATTAAAGCCCATGCTACATCCGGATGAAACATTAGGTCATTTGTGGTTTTGGGCTCTGGAGTCTGGGATGACTTCTGAGTGGGAGTTTGGGGTGGGATGAGCCTGCCACTGGCATTTCCACTGCCCTTGTCATGTGACTGGACTGTGTAGATGCCCCAGGACATGCCTGGGATTAGGCCATCATCTGTTACAGTTGGCTGTGCACCCTGGCAGGTTGGCTGTCATGTGTGGTTTGTGCTGGAGTGCTTGATGGTGTTGTGGTTCTGGTGTATGACATATTGGGATTTGGGGGTTGGCTGCCATGTATTGGATATTAATGGGAAAACATCATCCTGCTGTAAAGCAGTGACAATTATGATCATGCCATTGTCCGAGGTCTCACACAGGCTGCGGAACCCTTGCTGCATGTCAAGTCTATGGGCTGTGATATCACTGTATATGTCTTATATTTCATGCAGCTGTCCCTGCTGAGCCTTACCCTCCCTATTCCAACTCTCTCCGATCAGGGCACATGCAGATAAAGCATTCATGACCTGGTCTACATCCTGTGTCAATATTGGGCCTTGAGGGACCCTCCAGTGGGTCTGGTGTATCAGTTCCATTCTCTTGCAAGAATAGTCTGCATAAGTGTCTGCTATGAAACAGACACATGCACTTTTAGACTAATGTTTTGTTTGCCCTTCTTGCTGCCTTGTGTGTCTCACTGTGCGGTGCACTGTTGGGGGGCAGAGTCTTCTGGTCAGGTTGCAAGGAAACAAGAGCAATGCTTCCTGCAGTGATAGCTGCTTGGACTCAGGAGAAAAGGTATATAGTCAGGTGTTTGAAGGGTGGCTCAAGTGGGATTTTTTGCTTTAGTTTTGACAATTTTTTTTAATGAAAATAAAAAGTAGTTATTTTAATAGTAATATTGGTTGTTTGTAACAATCAAAGAAGTCTTTGAAAGCAGCCAAATAGTGTCAAAATGACCCTCACAATGCAACAGAATGCATCTAAAACCTGATGATTTATGGGGGCCAAGATGACCCTCAGACCCCCTGCATATTGGGGATTGGGGACATTGTAGTTCAGGGAGACCTCACACTTCTACATTTAGCACTACACCACTGCCTGTTGGTCAAAACTGAGTTTGTAATGAGAGTGCATTGGTCCAGCAGACATTCGAATTATACTTCTCTCTCTCCCTTACTGTCTCCCAAGTGTGTGTGTGTGTGTGTGTGTGTGTGTCAGGGTACAATAAGGTATTGCTGTCTGTAGGGTTTGTTAACCCTTTCACGACTAATCTAAGACTAAATGATAAACAGAGCTCCACCACTTCTCCCTTCCTCCCTCCCACCCTCTTCTCTCTCCCTCTCTCTCTTGGGACACCTAAACCCTCATGTTTCACATTTTTATCTAAACAATGCCCGGTTGGTCAAAACTGAGTTTGTAATAAGACTGCATCTCTGGTCAGGGCACACTGTGAGTACTGTGTGCAGTACTGGCAGCCGTACCTGAAGAGGGATATCAAGTTACTGAAGGGGTGCAATGGAGTGCAACAAAACTGTTGCAAGGGATGGAGGGCAAGGCCTATAAAAACAGGTTGTAGGATCTGAGTATTTTAACACTGGAGGAGAGCAGGGACGGGGGAAATGACTGAAACATTAAAGTATTTGAGAGTGGTAAAGAAGGCTAATATTGAAGGGGTGTTCAAACTGAGGATGAGTAGAGACATGAGGAGGCATGAACTGCAATTGGAGGGTGGAAGATTTAGAAAGGAAATGAAGAGACATTTCTTTGTGGAGAGAGTGGCATCTAAGTGGAATGTTCTACCAGAGGAGGTGGTATCATGTATGACAGTAGGAAGTTTTGAGTGGAAGTGGAACAAAGCAAAGGTTGAGGGTTTGGGTGGCAGGGGATGAGGCCAGCATGAGATTGACAGAAGGGAAGGGGGTTGGGCAGCTGCAAACTAGGGTGCTAGCTGCACACTTGAGCAGACATTGATAGGCCGGGTGGTCTGTTCTGCTGGCGGATTTGTATATTTGTATGTTCCAATGCATTGCTACAGCAGAGATTCAAATTACACCTCTCTCTCTCGCTCTCTCTCTCTCTCTCCACCTCCCAATTGTGTGTGTGTGTATCTGTGTGTGTTTCAATGTACAATGATTTACTGCTGTCAGTAAGGTTTGTTAACCCATTCAGGAATGATCTAAGACTGAATGATAAACAGAGGTCCACCATTCCTCCACCGCCCCCGAACCCGGGAGGGTGAGGACGGTGGAACAGAGGCACATCCCTTCAGTTGTACCTCTTCACAATTCCTATGCCATTCTAGCAAAGTGTGGTTCCTCTATGGAGGCACCAGCAGTGGAGACCAAGGAAGACGCTGGGAACCTCCACAAAGGAGACCTACAGGAGGGTGGCAAGGGACCCCATAGGGGAAGGAAAAAAACTCCTGGTGGGGAACTCCATTGTCAGAAAGGTAGAACTGGGGGAGGAAGGGGAGAGGGAGGTAAATTGCTTGCCTGGTGCCATGGCTTGGAGGGACAGGGATCGAATCCTCAGGATTGCCGGAGCAGCTGCACAGGGGAAGGAGCTGGATGTCATTGTCCACCTAGGGACAAATGACCTGGCTAAGAAAGGGATTAGAGAAGTGCAGGAAGAGTTTGTGGAATTGGGGGAGGAGCCTTAGACAAGTAGCCCGCACGGTAACCTTCTCGGAAGTGCTGCTCATCTATGGCGTAGGAGAGGCTAGGGTGTGACGCACCATGAGATTCAATCAGTCATTGAAAAACTGGTGTGGCGCTCAGGGATTTGGCTTCATTGGGGACTGGGGGTCCACCTGGAGTGATGCAAGCCTATACTGGCATGATGGGTTGCATTTGTCCAGGAGGGGAACCAGGATCCTAGGTGATAGGTTTAAATGCTTCATTGGCAAGCATTTAAACTAGTCAAGGGGAGAGGCACTGGAAAGGAGCAGGGAAATCCTAGCCCCCCCCCAAAAAAAATCATGGTAGTAAGTACGGTAAACACCAATGTAGAGGTGTCGATAGGGGAAAAGGGCAGGGGTAAATTGAGAAAGTGACAAAGGCAAGAAGGACGGAAATGGGGCAAAAAGGAGTAAGGCTATCAGGAAATGGAAGGTAATGAGTACCAATGCCCATAGTCTGGGCAACAAGCTCCCTGAACTGGTGGCCTTGAGGGAAGAGGGATGCCTGGATATTGTAGCAGTCATAAAAACATGGTACACAGAGAACCATGACTGGGATGTTAACATACCAGGGTACATAACCTACAGGAGAGACAGGCAGGGGAGAAGAAGGGGAGGAGTATCTCTCTATGTAAAGGAAGGGATAAAAGAAACTTAACAAAAGTATAAACAGGGAGGAGAGGAGGCACCGTGGGTCACCTTTGAGACTAGAAAGGGCACCACAATACGCACAGGGGTTGTGTACAGACCCCCATGTCAGGGGGAGGGAATGGACAAGGATATGACAGAAGGCATTCTTAGAATGGCAGAGAAAGAGGAGATACTGTTGATGGGAGACCTGAATATGCCAGATGTTAACTGGAGCACATCTGCTGCAGCCACATCCAAGGGCAGGGCCATTCTTGATGCCCTACAGGTGGCAGGCCTCAGACACCTAGTTTTGGAACCCACTTGTGAGGGAGCAATCCTAGACCTCTTACTCTCAAATGGGGCCAGTGAGAGGATCTCAGATCTAGAAGTGGGTTGCCATCTGGGAACAAGTGACCATCAAACAGTGTGGTTCACGTTAAACTCAGCTACAGAGTCAAGCCATACAAAAGTGAGGGTACTGGATTTCAGGAGGGCTGACTTTGGCAAGATAGGAGACTGCCTCAGAAAAGCACTAGCAAGCAGGCTAAAAGGAGGTGTGGAGCAACAATGGGGAATCATCAAAACTGCCATCACAGAGGCAACAAGCCTTTGTGTGAAGCAAATAAACAAATCAAAAATGAAAGAAAAAGCCAGTATGGTTCTCAAAAGAGGTGGCTGTGAAAGTCGGGAAGAACATGACAGCATTCTGTAAGTATAAAGAAACACAGAAGGAACAGGACAGAGATATGTACCAGTTAAGGCAGAAGGAAGCAGGGCGGGAAGTCAGAATAGCAAAGGCCCAAACTGAGGAAAAGATAGCCAACTCGGTTAAGAAGGGGGATAAAACTTTATAGGTACCTCAGTGTGCGAGAAAGACAAAGGAGGGGTGGGTGGGCAGAGGGGACAGTGAAAAAGCAGGATACTGAACAATTATTTCTGCTCAGTATTCATAAAAGAGGAGAGGGAAGTACCTAATCCAATTAACAGAAGCACTCTTGATGGGGGGGTCAATCTCAGTCCTTTCACAGAAGAAAGGGTTCTACAAGAACTCCTAAAACTGAAGGTGGACAAAGCAATGGGGCCTGATGGGATTCATCCCATAATTCTAAAATAATTAAGGGGGGGAACTAGTGAAACCACTGGCTACTATTTTTAATAAATCATGGGAGGATGGTGTGGTACCCGAGGTATGGAGGAAGGTGGATGTGATTCCCCTTCACAAAAGTGGGACCAAGACAGAGGCAGAAAACTACAGACCTGTCAGTCTGACCTCTGTGCAAGGGAAAGTGATGGAGTCACTTCTTAAGGAAAGAATAGTTGAGTACCTAGAGGCCAGTGGGGCACAGGACCCAAGGCAGCATGAGTTCACAGTGGGAAGGTCATGTCATACAAATCTAATAGATTTCTTTGACTGGGTGACCAAAGTAGTAGACCAGGGAAGGGCTGTGGACATGGTATACGTAGACTTTAGCAAGGCATTTGACACAATCCCACACAAAGATTAATAGTCAAATTAATCAGCCTGGGAGTGGGTCCCAGGGTGGTAGCCTGGGTAAAACATTGGCTGGACAACAGGACAGGACAGAAGGTAATTGTAAATGGAGTCCACTCTAAAGAAAGAGGGACTACTAGTGTGGTACCGCAGGGTTCAGTATTGGGTCCAGTCCTTTTTAATGTCTTCATAAGTGACATTGCAGAGGGACTGGAAGGAAAAGTATGCCTCTTTGCAGATGACACAAAGATCTGCAACAGGGTTGATACACAAGAAGGCATGGAATGGATGAGAAGGGACTTGGCAAGGTTGGAGGAATGGTCAGAAGTATGGCAGCTAGGATTCAATGCAAAGAAGTGCAAAATAAGGAACCTGGAAAACAAGAACCCAGGGGAAGAACACACAATGAGGGGGGCTTATGAACAACAACAAAAATGGAAAAGGACCTGGGGGTAATCATATCAGATGATCTTAAGGTTAGCAAGCAATGTGAGAAGGCAGTAGGGAGGGCTGGGGATATACTGGGATGCACAGGGAGAGGTATCAGCAGCAGAAAACAGGAAGTTGTTATCTCTGTGTACAGACAGTTGGTGAGACCCCATCTGGAGTACTGTGTCCAGTTCTGGAGACCCCATCTCCTCAAGAACATAGACAGGTTAGAGGCAGTCCAGAGGAGGGCAACTAAAATGGTGCAGGGTCTGCAAGAGAAGCGAGGAGAGACTAAAAGGAGCTTAATATGTATACCCTTGAGGAAAGAAGGGAAAGGGGGACGTGATAGAAACTTTTAAGTACCTCAGTGGAATCAACCAAGTCCAAGAGGGTAGCATCTTTCAGAAAAAGAGACGTGCAAGAAGAAGGGGATACAATTTAAAGATGGGGGGGGCAGTTCAGAGGCAATGTGTGGAAGTATTATTTCACAGAGAGGGTAGTGGATGCCTGGAACAGCCTTCCTGAAGAGGTTGTGGGGTCTAAAACTGTGGGAGAATTTAAGAATGCATGGGGCAGACATAAGGCAATTCTTGTGGCGGGTAAGAAGAAATAGGCTGTTGGTTAACTAGGATCCGCAGTCTTTCCTGTAGGTAGGGAAATGGGCAGATTAGATGGGCCAAGCGGTCCTTATCTGCCATCAAAGTCTATGTTTCTATGTTTTTATGAACCAGACATATACAGGGAAATGCTGAAAAGTGAAGCTGACCAAACATGATAACTTACTTGACTTTTTTGTCAACTTAAACTTATGAATTATTTCCCAGCCTTTTTACAAATAAACCTTACTATGTACACTGAATGGAGTCTGATGTCTTGGATAAAAATATATGTATTTCTGAAATCACTGACTGCATCCTATGGAATATGTATATAATGTTCATCACTGTTGGACTTGATGGAATGCATAGTAGTATATGGCCCAGGTACAGTTTTTAGTTTGTTTTGTTGTCAGTTTCATTTGATCCTCAAGCCTGCATCTCTTTACGCCTCCCCCAAAACCACCACACACATTTGTATCTAAACTTGCTCTGTAAACTAATAGCTTGAGTGTAAAACTGTAACAACTGTGTGCCTTATCCATCCGAATCACATAACCTGCCATACATATAAATGTAGCCCTCCCTCCCTCCTCATGTCTTAGGATATGGATGGAATATGTTCATGGGTGGGGAGGGCACCGACAGTAGCAGTAACACTTCCAGTGTCAACGTTACCCAGGCCCAGATGTCATACACAGGGTTCCTTTTCCTCACTGGTGCTGAATGAAAGCAACAGGTTAATGTATATTAAACAGTTTCTTTCAATAACGCAATGTCCACACGGAACTTGAAGAAACAGGGATCCGAAATTCAATAAATATATTCACACATAGCTCTGGCTTAGTTAGTTTACAAACATACGAACATATGATATTTGCCAGCCGATAAAGGCCTAGAGGTCTATCAAGTCTGCTCGAATGTACAGCTAGCACCCCTTAGTTTGGAACACATTTAGGTTTCACAAGGCCAGTTTGGCTATAATAGCAGCCTTTACCTTGACCGAAGATGTTGCGCTGTCTTTAGGGCAGCATTAACTCAGGACCATTATGATCACAAAAATTTGAAGGCAGCAAAAGTCCCAGAACAGTTCACAGTACCTAACAGCTCATATTCTTCACAAGCACCAAAACTCTCAATGATCCTCATCTCTCTCTCTCTCTCTCTCTCTCCATACTGGCTTAGTGGGTCCCTCTCAGAACATGCAATCCTTGTGGCTTGGGGATTTGCAAGTTCACTCATGACACCTGCATCCTTTCCCATAACTGGCAGCAACTGTCCCCAAATTGAGAAGGGGGTCACATCCCATGGATCTCCAAGGCAACTTGCTCTCCAGACACTATACTACTGTCTGTAGCATTCTTGCCCACTGGATCCCTACACAAATTGGTTCAGGCTGCCTTGGCACTCTGCGCCTTGTGGCTGCTGGCTCCCCTCTTGACTTTAGCTGCCTTCCAAAATACTGTGCAGCTTGCAGCTACTGGCTCCTACTTCTTTCTCTGTGTCCCCCCAAGGGCCACTGGCAAGGGGCCAGAGCGAGCAATCACCCTCGCCCAGCCCTGACTCACTCTTATTCCCTTGCCACTCACTCTTCCAACCAGAACTCTCCCTCCTGCCTAAACTGCTGGGCTTTATCCCTCCCACATGCTTGTAGTGACCTCCCAACCTGCAGGAGACTCCACCCGAGCACTGAGAAAGAATTAACCCATTTCCCTACTGGGTCGAATTAGGCCACAAAAACCCAGGGAGGGGTGAACAGACTAGTAATCTCCCATAGGGGGGTTACATAAACAGACATTGAAGGCAGATAATGATCTCTAGGCCTATCTAGTCTGACCATTTTTAATTATGGTCACTTTTGCTGCAGACCCAACTTGCCCTACAACACTGTCTCTTCCACCCCCTTTCTTCCACCTAGGATTCCTTTGTGCCTGTCCCAGGCATTTTTGAAAACCCACCACTTGTTTCACCCCCAGTGCCTCCCATGGAAGGCTGTTCCTGGAATCCAGCCTCATTTCTGTAAAGAAGTACTTCCTCACATCTCACCTGAATTTAATTCCTTTCAGCTTCATATCATGGCACCTTATTCTGCAGCACCTTTTTCTCTGAAACATCTCTCACTCTCTAACACCTTAATAACCCCTAAGAGGTATTTAAATGTCTCCATAATATCCCTACTGTCCCTCTTCTCCTCCAGGATGTTCACATGGAACTCTTTCAGTCTCTCCTCATAGGGCTTCTGATGCAGACCTTGCACCATTTTGACAGCCCTCACCTTTCCTCTTGACGCTTTCTCCTTTTTCCAGTTGTTCCTCCTTCTACACACACCTTTCTCCTTTGATTGTTCCTTTTTCCCCCTTCCCATTTTGCTAGCCCTCTGCTTCCTTGAATAACTTGCATCCTGGTGGGACTCTCTACCCTTGGGATCTCGTTATTCTGTATCTCAGCTTGTTGTAGCCCACTTTCTTGCTCCCCTATTTCTTCCATCACCACCACCCCCCGACTACCTTAAATGTCCACCAAATTACCATTTGAATCATCCACTGAGGACTGTGGTTGCCTCCTGGATGAAAGCAGGCCATCACCTTGTTATAGGTTCTTATACTTCTAGGTTGGCCCACAGTCGCCAGCGTAGACATACCTCTCCTCCCTACACCATTCCTTCTACCATTACTTGAAGGGCTTGGTGTAGAGCTACATCTCCTTCCACATGTATTACAACACACATTCATCACTTACATTTTAAACACATGGGAAACACAGGATCAACAAGATAAATTATCGCCCTTTGCCAAAAATGAAATTTACACACAGAGCTGACTATGGCAATTCTTCTTTACATTTAAGTCCATGAAACACTCTAAGCAAGTTAATATATTAGCAGCTGTAGTGACTCTGACTCAGCTTGTTAATATTTTGGGAGCACTTAGCATAGTATCAGGGAAACTAATCCTACCTCAGGGAACTGCAGTCATTACAATATTTGGAGATCATAAGATAGCAAGACATATGGTGCTATGTACAGTAGTTAATCATTTAACAACCAAATTTAATAAGACTGCCTGTTTTTATATTGTTTGTCAGTGACTCTTCATGCTGATCTCTCTGTAAGCAGCTGAAATGGAAGCAAAGCCTATTTCTTTGATTGAAAAAAAAATATGTAATGTGCAAATTGAGTGTTCAAATGTCTAGAAATACAGAGCCCTAAAGAACCCAAACTTATGACAAACATAATGAAGGGGGACTGGGATGGAGCAAATGCCAGCAGGAGGAGGGGATACGAGTACCTACCCCTTGAATGCATGGCCACTCATAGCATGACTTGCATCAGTGCTAAAAGAGGTAATGTAAATGCCGACTGTGACGTGGAGCAGGAGGTGGAAACAGGACCAGAGTGAACTGCAGGTGAGAGCACAGTGGGTGTGTTAAACTGGTTTATGGGTAGACTAACAGCAGGAGCAGATTAGCTGTAGGGGACAGTGATGCAACTTTAATGTTTATTGTTACAATAGAAAGAAAGAAGCTTACTACTGGAAACGTGAAATACCTACAGAGAATAACCACTATGTTTGTTTGTTTGTTTAGATTTTGTTGACCCGGTAAGCCCACTGGGCCTAGAAGTCCCTTTTTCAGGGGCGACTGGGGGAATACAGATGGTAAACTATTGAAATTGAAATGGATTAAGTAGTTGATGGTATTTTTAGTGAATGAGGGAAATTTGGCCAGGGCACTGGGGAAATTCCCCTACTCTTGCAGTGGGGGCACTGCTACTATGGAGGCCAATGTGATGGAGGTTCATTCTGCTGTTGTACCTGGGGAACAGCAGGTCTCCCTTCCCTCAGGTCCAGCACAGGCGACTAATGATGTGATACAGAATTGCATAGAAATGGAGGAATTTATGGCAGAACCTATCTCAACGACACTATGTGCACCAACAGGTCTGTTTGGACCAGATGCAGTGTGGTTGAAGACCATTCTACAACAGAATAAAACATTAAATCTGCAAGCTGATGTAATCCTTACAGAAAATATATTGCTGGGTGAGGCGATTTCCAGAAGCGGAGAAGTGCAGAGTGACAGTATTGATGCAGACCTTCTATGTGACGCTGTGAGGTTAATTCAGGATGAGCAGGTGAAAGAGGTGACTGAAGGAAATCAGTTAGAGTGCAGCATAAGTCAGCTGCATGATGCACCACCACCAAAGAGTAGTGTTTTGAGAGTCAACTTTTGAAACGCCGAAACTGACAACTGAGTTTCAACCAGACACACCAGTTTTTTCCGTTTCTCCATTGAAGCAGCCACCTGAGTCTGTGAGTACTACTTCATCTATTACAGTTCAACCAGAAGGAATAAAAAAATTGAACTTTAGCCTAAGAAAGGGTACAACAGATGATGATCCTTCCCTATTGACAAGCAAATGCTCTCTGTCTTCCTTAGAGTGTTCACTGCTTGGCACAGGTTGGAAGTGAGGAGAAGCAGGCATCTAGGTCCCTGACCCAGCCCACAGCCCAATACCTGGATGACAGCCTGTTTCTACAGACTTACTGATGGGATTAGAGACAACAGGGACATGGCAGGAGTTTCAAGAAATTTTAGAACCTGCAGTGCAAAAGAGACTTGTAGAATGCAGCACAGCTCACCCAGATTCATCATCTTCTGAATCAGAAAGCTCAAGTCACTGCATATACAGAGTGGGGTGATGCAGTTGAAAAATCATTACAGCAGACAGGACCATTACCTGACTTTCCCAAACAGGCAAAAGTTGCATGGGAATTCTTTCGATGCAAAGATCCTTTTTCAGATTCCCCCTCACCTTTACAACGGAGAAATAATGTCTGTTTAGAGTACCAGGGTGGCCTAGATTTTGCTTCGGATTGTATGTACATGGGGAGAACATTGTTAAAAAGTTCTATGGGTTTCTTTTCAAATGAAATGAATGTTCTTATACATGTTTCAGGATCCATGTTTTATGATGTGAGTTTTGCCACTCCACAGGGCCTAGATCGCTTTTGGAAAAAACTAGATACACTTAAATATATTGAATTGTGGATGCCTTTTAAAGTGATACCTTTAACTAAGCCAACTATTAAGTCAGTAACTGTATTGTTTTGAAATGAATCAGTTCCAGATCATTATATTATATGCTGGCTACAGAAAAATGTGAAGTGATTGGTTTTCTCCTCCCCCATTTCTGATGAGGAGTCCATATTGAATGGAGGGTGGGTATTTAAAGTGTGCTTAAGGAATAACAGCCTAGGCCCAGTTCACTTGCCAAATAGTATATTCTTAGGAAATGAAAGAGGGCATTGTTTTTATCCTGGTAAACCAAAGGCATGTTTTAAATGTGGAGCCCTCACTCATTTGAGCTCCACGTGTGATAGGCTGAGGTGTAATCTCTGTTTGGAGTTCGGTCACCATAGTTCAGAGTGTCAGGCAGAGTTGAAATGCAATTTGTGCCTGAAATCAGGACATACATACAGATCCTGCCCATGGGCTACACATAACCAGATGGATAGGAAGAGTCAGTATGTTATCATTCCAGAAGAACAGAAAAGGGAATGTCTAAAAGAAAAGCTCAGCCCCCAACCCCCCCAAGAACCCAGTACAGGACAACCCCCCTCCCCTTCCCCACCTGTAGTAATGGAAAACCCTGAGAAACCCTCCACTATATTATCAGAAGGGCCATATAAGATAGATATTCAGACTCCCCAGTTGATTAAGGAGAAGTCCCCTATAGTGAAGGATCGCAATCTACTTGAGATGCCCCCCCAGGCCAAGAGTGTGGCAAAAAAAAGGAGTCTAAAACAGACTAAACCTAGATCTAAGGTAGCCACAGCTAATTTAGACAAGACTGAGGATATAACATTCTCAAATAAATATGAGCTTTTGTTGCTCCACTCTCAGGAATCAGAACAAGGAGGGGATTTAGAAGCCCTCTTCCTTAGCCCCTCCTTCTTCTGACATGGATGGTGAGGTTCAGGACAAGTGTACCATGGCTGTTAGTGAACCTAGGGTTAAAACAAGAGTTTGTAGAAGTACCAGCGTAAAGAAACCACCCTGAAGTAGTTTTTCAAAATAAATTGGATGATGACAAACTTTACCCCCCCAGCTGACGATAGCTACTATCAATGTAAATAGTATTAAAATGCTAACAGAAGATTGGTAGCCCTCACAGTATTAAAAGATTTCGAATGTGATATTTGTCTTTTACAGGATACAAGATTAAACACAAACTCCTTGGTTAAAACAGCACAACAACTGCGGTGTTGGGGTTTGTCCTTTTTTCCTTTGGTACAGATATTTGTGAAGGGGTAGGTATACTGTTTAAAGGGGATACATTTAGAATTTCAAGACTGGTAGAGGTTTCATTGGGGAGAGCATTAATAGTGGATTTTACTTATGAGGAAATGGGTTGGAGACTGATAAATGTATATGCCCCACTTACCATAAAAAGGACAGACAGCACTATTTTATTTAATTAAACCTTTTTTAATTACCACAAATTAGTAATCTGGGGGGGGGACTTTCATTGTGTAGTGGATATAGGAGATAGAGGTGCAAAAACAACTAAACTATACTGTGACACAAACACACTGCTCACAATATTATCCCAAAGCCAATTACTAGATACTTATAGATCAGTCCATAATAAAGGAGGACATATATATTTTCAAGGCACCCTATCAACCAGGATAGACTTTATTTTTACAAAATCTAATATTGGGATGGAAAAAGCGATTCCTTTAGTGGTCTCAAACCATGGTATCTTACTAGTTTCCTTAGGCACCATTAATGGTCCGACGTAAGGGAGGCAGTATTGGAAACTAAATACAGCAGTTTTATCAGAGAAGAAGTTACAGAGTCAGATTATAGAATTCCTTAGAACTCGAATGTCAGTAGCTGGGCTGATAAGAAACATGAGTTTGTGGTGGGAAATCACAAAATCAGGATTAAGGAGACTTCTTCAGAAGTACTCCACAATAAAAAGTCAGGATCAGTTTAAATATCTGAAGTTGCATATGCAGTTGAACAACATATATTCGGGTATTAACCGTTACCACCTGCCATTAACAACACAGGCCTTGAATGTGAAAAAATAAATGTTTGTTTTATAGTACAACAGAGCTGCAGCCATGCTGCATAAACATAAAATATGCACTCCTGGGAAAACAGGCTTTGGGGATGCCTTTAAAAGTTGTTCTCAGAGGATAAATGCCCGTTTTACGACCTCTATCATAACCAATACTGGTTTTGTAGTTTAGGATGGTCCAAGTATTCTAAATACTGTGTTAAAATAATTGGAAACATGTATACTGCATCATTAATTGAAGAGGGAAGGTTAAAAGATACTCTATCATCCCTCAAAATGCCCTTAGTACCTCCCCACTTGTTGGTAGCTTTCAGGAAGTCTATCTCAATTTTTGAAATAGAACAAGCAAGTAAATGTCTTTAAAAAATACAGCCCCAGGTATAACTGGTTTACCGGTGGAACTCTGTCACACATTTAAAGAGTTGATAGCACAAATTCTAGTAGTTGTCTTTAACTGGGTATTATTAACCTTACAAGTAGATTTTCACTTCTGTGTAGCAGTACAAATAATGATTCATAAAAAAGGTGATAAAACCATTCATGATAACTGGAGATCACTGAGTCTATTAAATTCAGATTATAAAATATTCATGAAAATACTAAATTGTAGGCTATTGCCCCTAACATCATACATAAATACACCAGCCCAAACATGTACGGTACCAAATCGGTCTGTACAGCATAATTTACTGTTAATTAGAAAATTAATAGAGCAGGGTAAGGAGGAGCAACTTAAAGGATATGTAATATCATTAGGCAAGAAGAAAGCCTTTGATAGAGTTCCACATTCATTTATAGCTCAGGTTCTTAAGGCTCGTGGTATTCCAGGGAATGTTATGCAATGCATAACCTTACTGTATAATCATGCATGCGCAATTCCCATGGTAAATGGACATCTAGGAACATACATTAATGTCTCAAGGGGAGTACGTCAGGGATGTCCACTAAGTCCACTACTATACGTGTTCTGTTTGGACCAAATGTTACATCTAATGCAGCAAGACATACAAATTAGAGGCATAAGGCCACAAGGAGGGGGAGAAGAGGTATCTGTCACCGTTTATGAGGATGATATCTGTGTAACTGTAGCAGATGAACAATTGGGAGAGGGAATCTTGAATTTGATTGGTAATATTTCCCAAGCTACAGGAGCAGGTTTGAATAAAACAATAAGTGTAATTTATCCCTTGGGAAGGTTATCACCAGAAAAAAAGTCCTGGCAAGACACTGTAGTTTCACATAACCCATTCAAATACTGAGGGGTTTGGTTTGGGAAAGAAGATAATAGTATGTTAAACTGGACATTAACTTAGAAGAGGCTTCTACTAAAGTAGCTATTTGGAAGTCTTGGAACCAAACAAAAAATAAGAAAGTGATGGTTTTTAAAACCTATCTCATACCAATGTTTTTATTTATTAGTTCGGTCTACCTGCTGCCTAGGATGTTAGAAACATACCTTTTAGGTCTAGTATTCCAGACTATCTGGGGTAGTCGGTTGAATCCAATTAGGAGAGAAGTTTTGTATCTTCCAGTTGATAAAGGTGGATTGAATCTACTGAATCCTACAGTATTTTTCTTTACTACTTTTTTTTACATAATTTATTAGATATATTTAAACCTCAAAAAGCAGTATGGGTTTCATTTGCTGAGCACTGGTTAAGGCCTATATATCAAAACTGGAGAGAACAGGGAGTAGTGAATGCCCAAGTCAAGACTAAATGTGTATTTTTTAGGCCAGCCCTGGGGAAATTGAAAATGTTGAGATTGAAGTTAACAATACTAGCCTCTTCCACAAATAAAATACTGTATAATACAATACAGCAAGGAACTGAATTAAAACAGGTTGAATTTAAGGGAGTAGATTCCAAGTATATTCCGAAATTATTGGATACCTTGAAAGATCCAAGCATTCTGCCAAGACTATGGGAGGTATCTTGGTTAAGTGCACATGGTCGTTTAAGTGTAAAAGGGAATGGTAATCAAAATTATAACAAGGGTCTAAGAAATGAAGCTTTCTGATTGGCTGTAAACATTCTTACAGCCTTATGTTAATCTTTTATTAACATACTTGTACAGCTTAAGCATATATTAAACAAGGTTTAACACTGTTTAAGAAAACATTTTTATTATAATAGCAATAAGGCACTCCCAGGGGTTATGTTAATGGTCAGTTAATCACCCTCTAGGGGCATGTGGCACTCGGCAATGCCTCGTTCCACATTATACCCCTAGAGGGTGATTAACAGACCATTAACATAACCCCTGGGCGTGCCTTATCGCTTAAAAAATGTGAAGAAAGAATGTGTCCATGGCAAAGCTGTATGGAACAGGAAGAATCTATGCTACATTTTTTGATTTACTGTCCATTTGTACAAGAAATTTGGGGACTGTTGGCAAAAGTCTGGAATTAACCTCATTGGGGGATCCTTTCATATGCTGAAGTGGTGGGAGGTTTTAGTACAGTAGATTAAGGTTTACCACCTAACATTGTACAATTAGTATTGTCCTTTATAATGTTTATCCTATGGCAAGTGAAATGTAAAGTTATATTACAACAGATATTCCAGGACCCAGACACGGTTGTAAAAATAATTGAAATTGAAATTTTTGACATTAAAACAATGTCAGTTTGAACAACAAGATATGACAGTGACTGTGTGGAAAATTAGATGAAAGATAAAATTGGATGATTAGTCAGAGATATTTAAGTTAAAACATTTATATACCTTGATCAGTTGTTTATGTTAATTTTTGTTGTTTATGTGTTTTCATTTAAATCCTTGTGTTATGACATGTTTAGTCCTTTTTTCAATAAAATTTTCCCCTACTCTTTTTCGATAAGTGCCATGGGATCTTTAACATCCACCTGAACTACCTGCAATCCAGGCAGATGGGACCTTGGTTTTAACATCTCATCCGAAAGATAGCAACTCAGAAGTGTAGCACCCCTTTCATGTTGCACCACAATGTCAGTACTGGGATATTAATCCAAGTGCCAGATGTGGGAACTGAACCCCCAGCCCTCTGATCTCCCGGCCTCAGAGGTGAGTGTGCTACCTACTGAGCCACTGACACTGCTTACTAACTATGTGCCCATAATGAATGGAGTGATAACCTTCTGAGTCCCTTGCATGCTACCCTTTCACTGATTATGACATTACACAAAGATCTTGAAAGATTAGATGGATAAAAATGGATAAAATGTTTATTTATTTTAACAGGAATTTTACGACTCAGAGAGCCCTATTTCACAAAGCTGTCATGTGGGGATTGCAGTTTCAAAGAATATTGTTTTATGTCTAAACATCAAATAATGTAGACTGCCATCAAAATATATATCTAACAAAAAAAAACATACGCCAATTTACAATACAGAGAAGTCTAGACAGAGTCCTTACACAACTGTGCAACAGTTAAAACACCTAAGACTAAAACTGAAATCATCTATGTGATAAACATTCCCCATTTGAGTATTGGACTAGTTTAGTCACAGTTAAAGCCTCCAGACATTTAGAACATAGAAACATAGACAATAATGGCAGAAAAAGACCGATGGTCCATCCAGTCTGCCCCTAGTTCCATATTAAACCCCGGATCCCATTGTCAATATAGGGTGCTAGTTCTCACTATATCCCCCTCCCGTTCCCTCCCTACTACTACCACCCTGACTAACCAGTAAACCCTTCACTGTGTCCCAGCTATGCTTGAAGTCACTCATAGTTTTGGAGCGCACCACCTTGGCTGGCAGATTGTTCCACAGTTGTACCACTCTTTGTATAAAATAAAACTTTCTCACATCCCTCTTGAGGCACTAAATTGTTACTCACAGTTCACCTTGCTTATTCCTTTCAGGAACTTGAAGGTCTCTATCATAATCACCCCTCTCTTGTCTGGTCTCCAGTGAGCATTTGTTCAGTGCTTTAAGATGATCCTCATTAATATCTACCCTACTGTCCTTGAATCATCATGGTTACCCTTCCCTGTACTATCTCCTGCCTATCCTTATCTTTCCTGAGGCGAAGGCTCCACCACTGGGCACAGTATTCTAGGTGCTGCATTATCAGTGATCTACAAAGAAATAGCAATACCTGTTATTTCTAATGTCAATACTCCTTCTGATACATCCCAGCATCCTATTTGCCTTACTATAGGTTTTGTTGCATTGGCTTGATTGTTTTAAGAGAGTCACTAATGATGACTCCTGTGCACCTTTCTTCAGCCATACTGCTCAGTTTTACCCCTCCAATCCAGTACTCTCTCCTGGGTTCTTGTTCCCTAGGTAGCCCTCCTTGCACTTCATGGTGTCGAATTCAACTGCCAAACCTTAGACCACCTCTCTAATCATTGCAGGTTACTCTGTATCTCTCTAATCCTCTCATCTCTATTTTCCCTCCCACAAAGCTTAGTGTCATCTGCGAAGAGTCACAACTTGCCCTGGGTTCCTTCTTCAATGTTGCTGATGAACATATTAAAGAGGACATGACCCAGGATGGTGCAATCACCCTCTCTTCTGATTTGACACCACTAATCACAACCCTCTGCTGACTCTCTTTCAATCAATTTCCTACCCATCTTACTATGTCTTTTGCCACAGCCAGATCCTCTGTCTTCTTCAGCAGTGTTCTGTGAGGCACCAAGTTGAAAGCCTTGCTGAAGTCAAAGAACTGTAGAATAACTCCACATCATGTACCCTATACAATGCACTTATCATCTAGTCAAAGAAAACTATACAACTGATCTGACAAGATCCCCCTGCCATGAACCCATGCTGTTTACTATCCTGGAGTTTGTTGCTCTCCAGGTAATACATGAGGTCCTCTTTGACCAGAGACTCCATCAGTTTACCCACAACAGCAGTGAGGCTGATAGGTCTTCATTTCCCTACTAGCTTCTTGTCCCCCTCTTATGGAGGGAACTACATCCGCTACCCCAGAGTCTTTTTACTACCTCCATCTGTAATGAGCTATTGAATATTTTCTACAAGGATTCAGCTAGTTCTGCTGCATGTTCCTTGAGCATCCTTGGATGCATCTTATCAAGTCCCGGGGTCTTATCAATCTTTTGGGCTGCTAGCCCTTTCACTGGGAGATACTGGCTGCCCCATCTCTGGTGCCCCATTTATAACTACATTGATGCCACTCTCTGGCAGGGGCCCACTGCCTTCCCTTGTGAAGACAGAGCAAAAGTAATTATCCGGGGTGGCTGCCATTTGCACATCCTCCTCTATTTCCCTCCGTCCCTCAGACAGCATAACAACTCCCCTTTTCATTTTTCCTTAATGTATCTGAATAACTGCTTTTCTACTGTATGCCACTGACCCCCTCTGCAGCTTGCAATTCATTGTTTGCTTGTGCCGTCCTAGCCGCCCTCTTTGCTTCCTTATTTCTTAGTCGATATTATTCCCAAACATCCTCCCCTACTTGATTTCCATGATTAAAGCATTTTTGAAAGATTTCAATGTTATCAGTGTTCCAAGTCATTGGTAATAGTTTGTTTCAGATCTCTAGGACATAAAATTCAGATATTTTACTATTTGAATTTATAATTATTGGTACTATCAATCCTCTATTTTTGTAACTCTTATGTTGTGCTCATGTTCTCATACAACAGACTGTTCCACTGACAAATCCTTTCTTTGATCCTTGATTCTTTTGAAACCTGTCACTGCCCCTAGCATTTTCCTGTTCAGACTCAAAGATTTCTAGTGTATTCTATGACATATAGTGCAGTGCTGTCTTTCAAAAGAATTTCCTGATATGAAATGTGCCATCCTACTATATTTCTAATTTTTAATAAGAAATCACTAGCATTTTTAGACAATGCTAGCATATTCCAAAATTGGTAATACATGTTACTACACAGTTGTTTTCCTGACATCTTTTGGAATCGCAAATGCCTTATGTCATAACACTCCTAATCTAGTGTTCACTTTACTCACTGTTTTATTAATGTTGTTTCCAAAGGAGAAAGAACTATCAGTTTCGTTCCCTATATATTTGTGATTGTGTTTGACAATTTTAATTTGTTTTACAACTTGATCTCTAGCTCAGGAATTTGATTTATGTTTTATATTCTTATTTTTGAAAAACATCATTTTCATCATGTTCTGTTGGTTAACTGGGATCTGCAGCCTATCCATTAGGTAGGGAAATGGACAGACTAGGTGGGCCAAGTGGTCCTTATCTGATGTCAAATTTTGTATTTTCCATGTCTTTTTTTTGGTACTTGGCTCCTCCCCTAGTAGTCATATTTAGACTGCGTGGTGCAAAGAGCCCAATCCCATCCTTTTCCTGGTTCTGAGACATGCCTCTGCATTCCCATGTATCATGATGTAATAGTCTGGAGGGTGTGGAATCCCTCCATAGACAGTAATGGGGCTTTTTTTAAATATTTTTTTATATGTTAGCTGGCCAATTGGAAACACATCAAAGACACTGCTCAATTAACAAGGCCATTGAGCAAGATGGAAAAATAGAAGAGAAAAAGCAGATATTATGCTAACTTTACCTTTAACATATTAATTGAAACTTTGGACATGTGTGTCTCTTTAACATTCCTAATATTCTCTTTGAAATGACTGGGTTCCTTGCAGACATTGCCTTTTTCCCTACAAGATGTGTATTTTTACAATTACTGATCACTTTGCCACTTTATGGTGGGCAGTCACGGTGAAGTGACACCTTTTTTAGGCAAAAGCCTCATGAGGTGGCAACTTTGCATGACTGTGCTTGAAAAGAGCTACTTCATCTCCTGAAAACCTCTCAAACTCAGCACATGACAGACCTGGTCAGCTTTGAGAATTGATTTGTGAAGTGAAGTTTTCCAACTTTGCCCATCCCAATATACCACCATCTCAATATCGGCTGCACCAGTAAACAAGGTGGAGCACCTTCACACAGCCCTTGGTTTAACTTCCCTAGGTACCCAGTGATATGGTTGACTCAGTTTGAGCACCTGTAACTAAAGCAAGTGTATAACAAGAGCGATTGTGGAAATGGTGAGGGTAGCAGGGCTAAAACAGTGACTACAGGATACAGAGCTGGTAGAAAGGATGTCCCTGGAAGCAGGATATGGAATGTAGTTTAGGGAGACAGTGCTGAATGGCTGTGTGGGCTTGTGGAGGCAGTGTATGCCTGTGGTGTGAAAGGACAAGGGATTGAACTTGGGTTGATGTGCTAATGTTTTTGGTTGGTGAACAGTTTGGGAGTTGTATTTTTTTATGTTACATTGCATCTTTTGTACTGTTGTGTTCCCACTCCTTCTCCATCCTGCTCCCCTGCCATCCTGGTGGTCCTCCCTTTGTGCTTCTCCCTGAATAACCCCTTCTCAAGTTGGATCCTTATCCCAGTATCAGGGCCCCACTCAGAGTTGATTATATTGAGAAGGGGGGACGGGGGACTCAGCCCCATGCACAGAATGTAAGGTACTGTGTGTGGCAAGATATGCCCTGCCAGTCAGATGGGCAGATGTAAGGTGTTATATTCTGTTATATTTCGTATATTAACATGCCACGAGAAGGCCAGTGTTAAATAAAAATCTTATAGGATAGTGAGAGAGACTGGACTTTTAAATGTTTTGACCTTCCACTGACCAGAGAGGAACCAGCTTTCCTGCCAGGAAACTGACAATTATTTGTCAAAGACTTTGTGGGTAGTTGAACAAATATTATTTTCCTGGTTAACTGAGGAAAACCAAGGTAATAAAACATTAAGGATAAGGAGAGAAATTATTGCCTGTTGTAAAGTTCAAAGCCCAGGATATGTTAAAAAGGAAGTCATGGTCCTAATCCCAGTCCTGAAAGATAAGCTGCAGGCCGAGTGGGCAGGACCATACAAGGTAGTCCAACAGATTAATGACATGAACTATATTATAGAACTGCTTGACAGAAAACATACCCAGAGTATGTACCATGTCAACATGATGAAACCATATACAAATAAAGCTGATATGGTATTTGCAGTGTGTAGTCCTGTGGAGGAGATAGACATAGAAGACCCCCTACTGAACTTTCTTGAGGAAAGCAAGGTGGAGTCATCTGTGGAGGCAATCAAACTGTCACCCCAGTTGACCTGTAAAAGTCCCAGGAAGTGACGGGGGGTTAGAGAACTGTGGCCCTTTGTTTATAACCAAGTTTGGATATATCTCCTTTGTGACACATGAGGTAGATACAGGAACACAAGCACCCATCCAACAGATGGCCTACTGGGTGTCTGAGGCCATCCTAACAGACATTAGGAGGGAGGTGGATGAAATGATGGATTTAGGGGTAATCCAGAAATACCACAGTCCCTGGGCCTCATCCATAGTCCTTGTTCCCAAACTGGATGGCTCTACTCACTTCTGTGCAGATTATCATGGACTCAATGCAGTTACACAGTCTGATGCCCACCCAATGCCATGGACAGAACTACTGGACAAGTTGGGAAAGGTGACATACCTCATCAGCATTGACTTGACAAAAGGGTATTGGCAGGTAGAGTTAACTGCCAGAGCTAGGGGGAGGTCAGCTTTCATCACTTTTATAGAGTTTATTGAGTTCAGAGTAATTCCTTCTGGAATGAAGAATGTCCCTGCTTTCTTCCAAAGGTTGGTAAACCAGGTGTTATATGGTACTGAAGAATATGCAAAGGTGTATCTAAATGACATTGCCATCTTCAGAGTCAGCTGGAAGGACACCTATCTAACCTGAAGGAAGTGTTGGGCAGGATGCAGAGGGTAAGGCTCACTGTTAAAGCTGAAAAGTGCCAAGTGGCCATGGTGGAGGTAGCACACCTAGGACATATAGTAGGGCAGGGGCAGTGCCATCCTAATTGAGCCAAGATTCAGGTGATAGAGGCAAGGCCCAGGCCTGAAACCCAGAAGCAGATTTAGAGTTTCCTTGGGACTGCCAGCAACTATCAAAAATTTGTACCAAATTACAGTACCCTGGCAGTTCCCTTCTCTGGTCTGCTAATGAAAAGAATGCCCCCAAAAGATTAAATGTGAGACAGCTTTTGAACAAGCCTGCACATGACTAAAGCAGTCACTGTGCAGTGCCCTTGTGTTGGCCAGCCCAGACTACAATAAGCTATTTGTAGACTATACAGATGCCTCAGATGCAGGGATTAGAGCAGTCCTCAGTCAGACCTCTAACCAAGAGAAAGATTACCCAATAGTGTGCCTTAGCAAAAAGTTGCTTCCCAGGAACAGGCCTATTCCACAGTCAAAAAGGAATGCCTTGTACTGGTATGGGCCCTGAAGAAACTGGAGATGTACCTCTGTGGGAGGAACTTTGAGGTACAGACCAAACATAACCCTCTGGTGTTGCTGACTCAGATGGGAAAATCAAATGGTCTTCTCTTAAGATAGAGCATTGCCTTACAGGGCTACGATATGACCATTACCCACAGGGCCAGATCAGGTAATGCCAAAGCAGATGGGCTATCTCACCAGTTAGAGCAAAGAACATAATTTGTGAAACTCATACTGTGCCTAGGGATGATTTCCCACAAATCCAGTCTAGTAGGAAAGGATGTGGCAAAATATGCCCTGCCAGTCAGATGGGTAGATGTGTGGTGTTATATTCTGTTATATTTTGTATATGTGCATGCCACAAAAAGGTCAGTGTTAAAGAACGGCCTCACTGGATAGTGAGAGAGACTGTATTTTTAAATGTTTGACCTTCCTTTGACCTGAGAGGAACTAGCTTGCCTGCCAGGAAACTGACAATTATTTGTCAAAGGCTTTGGGGGTAGCTGATCAAAGAGTATTTTCCTGGTTAACTAATTGAAGGAATCCAAGGTAATAAAAGTCTTAAGGATATGGATACAAGCTATTCCCTGTTGTAAAGTTCGAAGCCCAGGATGTGTTAAACAGGATTCTGGGAAGAAACTATTCTTTACAACACACTGTTAGCTAACTTATAGGGTGTTATACTGAAACATCAACGTTTTAACTCTGAAATCATGTTCATGGTTATTTAATATCTACCATGAAGCTGCAATGTCAGAACCTTAGAAAAACTTTGGAACAGCCCAAGAGTGACATCTATTGGCCTAAAAGTTAAGACTTACAGAATGCCTTGAACCTCAGGTATATAAGATGGTCCACAGAGCAGTGTGTCAGACAGTCTCCTCTTGACACTGCTTGACACACTTTTTCATCTGGATTTCATTGGACACATAGCAAAACTGCTGAAACTCAGTGTGGCTACAATGACTTTGCAATCTTCATACTTAAGGTAGATACTTAGTAAACTAGTTTTAGTGTGTTTTATTCTGTATACTTTTCCAGTGTGCTTATTATACTGTAACCTAAATTAGTATATGCCCTCTTTTCATTGTAATTGCATTTAATCATTTTTGTAAAAATGTTTATCTTTCTAAAGAAGTTCTGCCTGTGTGAGTTTCTTTATATTATATGTGACACCATAGAAGGTTTATTAAAAATCTGTGACAACTGTTAAATGCTTAGAGGGGTCACCCATAGCAGCCAAATTGAAAAAAGTAATTAAAAGGGAATTTGAAAGGATAGGGAGAATACCAGAGTCTCATATGAATTTGCAGGGATTGTGAACTAGGCTGTTGCATGTCCTGTAAAGCAAAGGCCAAATCAGGAGTTGTGCTACTACCCTGAAGAGACTGTAATGCCTGGGTCTTCCTCCTTTGTGTACTAGCCAAGAAAAGGGTTCATATTTTGCAACAAAAATCAAACTGACATTGTGCCCTGATCCAAAGTAAAGAGGGATGCTCTCAGATGCGTGGTAAGTGTCCTGCTATAAGCCAAGAGAATGTTCTGGAAAGACACAAGGAGGGTACCCCTGTTTCCCCCTCCCTATCATGAACTGCACTTAGGGGAGGGCACTGTGAGCTCAGTGGTCTTCTACCCTCTGAAGTGGGTTTCTGACACTGTGTGGTGGTATGGGCACTGATATTGTGTTTGTCATAGTGCACAGTCACCATTAAAGGAATAATGCCCTACAGGGTGGGTGTTATGCTGGAATAACATCTCACTTTGGGTGGTTGGGCCTGAGGCCAATGGCCGAAGGCGTCCAACACCCAAGGCGGGATGTTATCCCAGCATAACACCCACCCTGGAGGGCATTATTCCTATTATACAATGGCTCATGTGTGTAAAAAGTATTAAAAGATTTAAAAAAAATACATTTAAAAGTAAAGTGTTGGTGTTTTGTTTAATGCGCAGGTTTACTTTTTAAAAAAATAGTGTTAATTTACAGTTTAGAGTAGTAGGTGAAGGTTGTGTTTGAGCTACTGTTATTGTGACTCTGCAGTCCCCCATAGGTTTTGTTGTTGTTTCTAATTCCCCCCCCATTTGAATATACTTTTTATTTCCATCTTGTTTCCTCTCCTTTGCTGTTTCATGAATGGCAGAGGTCATCTTGCTCTGCATGTCTGAATGTGGCTATCTGCCACCGTGTGGAAGTCAGAGGTCGTTTGCTGTCACGTGCAATGGCAGAAGTAATCTCCGTCTCCGTGTCTCAATGTGGTGATTTGCAATGGCTCCTGTACCCTGTATCAGTGTGGAAGGTCTGTCGGTAGAGCTTTTAGGGTTATGAGAAGAAAGAAAATGACACAAAAGGTAACCAAGTAAAATACAGGGTTATTATGTTCATGCTGAACTGAACTACCGAGCAGGAAAGTGCTGTGAAGCCAAAGGTGGTTTCAGTTTGTGCCTGTGTTTACTTTTTTTAAACTGATGTGGGAATGGGTAAATTTTGTGTCAGGCTGGGATGGGCGGTCAGTTTGAATTTGACTGAGAGTGCCAATTCCGGTTGGCGGTCCCATTTATTTAGCTTGGCGGAGATGCCGATTTCGAGCACAGCAGTACCGCTGAAGCTTTTCTCAGTAACGGCTGTGGAGGGATCATGTTAATTATGTGGTCATGATCATACTGGGACTAGAGCCGGGATGTTATGCTGGAATAACATCCCGGGTTCAATCCCAGTCTGACCAATCAGGGACCAGCATTATTCGTTGCCATTGTATAATTGTGTTTTCAGCATTGTGCACTTGCCCATGTGTATGGCGCTATTATGTCTTTGTTGTTATCACATATAATCCATTCTCTATCAGTACTACTGCTCATAGTCCTATTGTTCTTACCTCTCAGCCTGCTATGGTCCTGGTCTTGAGTGATGGATTGATTATTGGTGATAGATTTACTCAGGCAACAACTTTTAACAAATTCTTTGCACAGGCTAGCAAGGTTTTTGATAAAGCATTCCCTAATGTGCTTCCATCATCTACTGATTTTTCTCCTCCTGTCACAGCCACACACACCCTCTGTTTACCTTTATTTTCTGTTCTGTTCTTTACTTTTTGAGAACTTAGCTCACCTGAAGTTTATGAAAAATTGATTAAGATAGATACTAAAGAAGAGTGCCAGGTGTGATAGGACTGAACCATTTTTTTCTGAAAACTGGAGCTTCTATTTTTGTCAAATATTTTTTTTATTTAATTTCTCTTTGGCCACTGCTGACATTCATCAGGATTGGAAAACTACTTTTTTTCTGATCCATTTTTAAAGAGGGTTATGTTTCTCATTCGAACTGTTACCTATCAATATCCTTTTTGACATCAGTAGTAAAGATTTTTAAAAACTTACCTATAAACAGCTATTCTAATGCTTTCAAAATTCAATGTAATTTCTTTTTGAAGTTAATGCTTTTTCTCTCTGGACCCTAGTTGGTTCGGTACACTTATGAAATGCTGAGGCTCACTATCCTGACACTGACTTGCCCAGACAGTATTGCCCGACAGGTTCAGTATCACGACAGTGAGCATCCTGGCATGAGGAATCATGAGGGACCTTGACAAAGGTAAGGTAGCTGATGTGACAGCTTGCTACCTTACCCCTGTCCCTAGCATTGGAAGGTACAAAAAAATCAGAAAGCTGGCCGAGCTGCCCCACTGGTGCTGTGGACTACACCACAGTGGCTTGGCCAGCATGCTGTGTTGGCATGGATTCTATCCGTGCTGCAGGTGAGATCTATTTTACTGGTCTTACACGTGTAACCATTTTATTTCTAACCCTGAGGTCCGCTCACCCTAGGAGTTAGATATTTTAGTTAGGGGGGTGTGAGGGGCAGAGACCCCCACATGGGCAGTTTGGGGGGCCAAGCCTCCCAATATGCACAATGGTTTTTCAGTCAAATGTCTGAAATCATATTTCCAGCCATCTGATTGATTCAGCAGGCTAGATTTCAGGCCAGTGGGGTTGGTATCCCGAGACTCAGGTTACTGAGTTTAGGGATACCATAGTACAGTATATCCATCGGTTCCATGTCTTAATAGCAATCTCAAAATAGCGATTGTGATTATGGTGCATGAATATCACCAAAAAGCAAATTGGTGATATAGACACACCGCCGACCCAACATCCAGCAACAACACAAAGTGTTTTTGTGGGGGGACTGTACCCCCCATGCCCCTGCACCCCACTGACTATAGATTACTAACTCTTGCACCTATTCTTGCCTCACCACCTCCTTATCTTTCCTGTTCCCACTTGACAAGACCATCGGGTGTATAAATTAAGTGTGCTGTATAGTGAATATACCTGATAATGGCAGTGGAGGAGCAATGGATGTCAGAGGTGTAGCAGCAGGTGGGAGCTGTCACAGGTACCATGTTATAACTGAGCATCTGCTGCAGGTCATCACAGAATACTGTCACTGCAGCTAAATTGAGTATTTATGTGGTCTAGGTTATAACTGTCAATTTCATAGGTGATTGTCAGAGTCAGTGACTCAACAGGTAGCACACTCACCTCTGAGGCTGGGAGATCAGTAGGCTGTGGGTTTATCCCCACACCAGGCACTTGGGCTAATATCCCAATACTGACACTGTAGTGCAGCATGAGGGGGGTGCTGCAATCCTGAGGTGCCGCCTTTTGGTTGAGAGGTTAAACTGAGGTCCCATCTGCCTGTTCTGGTGGTAGTTTAGGTGGATGTTAAAGATCCCATGGCACGTCTTAGAAAGAGTGGGGGAATTTCCCCGGTGCAATGGCCAAATTCCCTCCAGTCAAGGAAAATGCCACCAACAGCTTCATCTGGTTCAAGGTCAGTTGGCATTCATCTGTATCTCCTCCCATGGGTCATGCCTGAAAATAGGCAGGATTTGACTAGTGCACTTACTGGTCAACAAAAATAAAACAAAATAAATAAATAATTCCCCTCATTCAAATGTGCATTGCTGAGATTTCCTGTTGCTTATATTGAAGTCACTAAGAAATTTTAACTCAAACTGAAATTGCTGTAATAAAGATGCTCAAATTACATGGAACCATCAAAAGTGGTTATGTGATCAATCACATGAGGGATTTGCAGGGCTCACTGTTGGGTCCTTTACCATATTTACTATTTTAGATTAAGGATTTGTCAAAATAATGTTTTGCACACACAAACTTGTTTAGGTATGCAGATGACACATTTTTATATTCTAAGCATAAGGGACACAACAGAAGTCATACATTTACTCTAGAATGGCTTCAGGACAATGCACAAGGCTTTGTTTTATCTTAGACTTTTGCTGAATACAAAAAAAAATCTGTTTTCCCAACAGACTTACGAAAGTCTTTCAGATCTTTCAAGTTCATGCAAAGGATGATATTAAACTTATAATGGTTATTTTGTACAAATATCTACAAATATTTGGTGACAATAATCTTTACTTTTAAAAATCATATTCAACAACTCTCAAGTGAACTAAACAGGTAACAATCCATTCTTACAGAAATACTATAGGATCCATTTTGAAAGGAGATGTACCAGTGCATCAGAAGTAATGCACCACATCGTGATATTCAAAGGGTGAGAGATGCATCGCACATTTCCGGCTTTACCCATGCGCAGCAATGATGTATATGGTGTATCTCCATTTTGCATGCCTATGAATATGTGGCACATCCCAATATTTAGAAGAGAATATGCTCCCAATATACTCCTGCCCCCACTATCCTGCCCGCTTTCCCACCTGTCTGCTTCCAGCCCCCACGCCTAAGCCTACACCTGCCGCCCCCTTTCCTCCTGTCTTGTTCCTTTGATTTTAACAGTGATTGTTTTTCTATTTAAATTGTTATTACAGCAACTGTTTTTTCTCACTTGTACTTGAACTGGACCATGTACCTGTATACCATTACTGCTTGTACCTTGCACCATCTGTATTTTGGCTATGCTTGTGTGCATATTAATACAGCATCACCTGTCTACCCTGTCTGCATATTGTCAGTGCATTACCAATGTTCTCTCTCCACCCTCACTGCTAGCTGTTGGGCAGGCAAGTTTGTTTTTTTTTTGTAGCTTGCAATAGACTGTTTGTACTGGTACTTAGTTTTTGCCACTTTGTGGCCAGGGTTGTGACTGAAAATGGTCCTCTGGATCAGTGTACCTACCTTGTCACCAAAAACATAAATCAATAAAATAAATAAATGTGTGGGCAGATGTGATGCACATCTCAATGGTGGCCATGCAAAGTTAAGCATGGAAAAACCATGCCTAAGTCCAGGACACCAACAGGTGGGCTGCTGTACTGCACACAGGAACACAGTAGCCACTAGCCCCTGCAGCCTGGAGGCACTCCCCCATCCCCAAACCCTGATCACAGTATAAACAGTGAAGTGACATTTCCCCAGACCCTGGTAGTCTAGTGGCAACCCCTCTCCCATTCCTGAACCCAGATCATGGTATAAACAACAAAATGAGATTTCCCCAGTCCCAGGTTGTAGTGGAACCTCCCCTCAACTCCAAATCTGTTTGACCTACCAGTATCCATGCCCCCTTTCCATAGTGTAGTGGCTCCCCTCCCCATACTGATCCCTATTTGAATTAAAATAAATTACTTTCCTTGCCCTATTTCCATAGTGAAGTGTCCCACCCCTCCCCATATTGGTCCCCATTTGAATTAAAAAAAATTTCCTCCCAAGCCTTTCTCCATAATGTAGTGGCCCACCCCACCCCACCACCCACTCAGGCACCCACATCCAACTCCACACCTGCTGTCCCAGCACAGCCAGTCAGCAGAAGAGCAGAATAGCCCTTCGCACACTTCTATGGCTGCCTGACAACTGAACTATTAAAGAATGACAGCATACAGTAATCACTGCAATCCCATTTGGTTGACACTGTATGCCAATGGACTTGCTGTATGTATTGTAAGCTGTCATTCACAACTTTGTGAATGACACAAAGTTGAGAATGACAGCATACATAAACTCTGACAATTCCTAACTTCGCAAAACAGCTGTGACTGCTTCCACTGAATAGCACATATCGACACTGAGTGATTCATATTTGCACCTCCTCCTACCACATCTCACACATATTACCTTGCTCCACTGCCTGAGCTCTTGTTTCTTTTTCCTACCATTCATTGAGTCCCTACCTCTCCTTTGCTCTCCTTCCTCCTCTAGCGTCTATTATCTCCACTCTATCCATGACCCTTCATCGTCCCTCCCTTCCTCACTTCCCAACCTTCACAACTCTCTTGCACCTATTCCTGCCTCACCACCTCACCATCATTCCTGTTCTCTTTTGGCAAGACCACCGTGCTGATTTATTTTGTTCTTTGTCTTTGTGTGCTACTACTGTAATACCATAACCTGGCATACATTGTACAATGCCAGATCTGGCATTGTACAATGTATGCCAGGTTATGGTATTAGAGCGCATATCCCTTGTTTTTGTGTCTATACCTTGTAATTCCCTCTGATGTGGAACCTATGTAAAAGAGCTCTTGCTCAAAGGTGTTTCATCCAAGATCTTAATAAATTCTTCTTTAGGTTGGGTGTCACTGACCCTAATGGGACTCTGACATTGGTATTTGTTTGTTTATAAAGGCTTTTGGGCAGAATCCCTGTTTAACTCATGAACCTTTTATTGATGAAGACTTCAGCTATGTCTGGATTAAGATCAAACTATTTGTTGGGATACTGTGCCCCAAGAGTATGAACTAAAGATGGGAGGCATGATTCACAAAAGAGATGTGGAGGTGCAAAAAAAAATGCACCATGACGTGATTCACGCAGAGGGTGGATGCGCTGGTGCTTCCCATATGTGTCATGCTGAACAGGATGCACTGCAGGTGCATCATAATGTTATGCGGCGCAAATAGAGGGGTGGACACATGCACACACAGAGCAAAGTGATTCACAGTGCAAAACAATGGTGCAACGAGAGAGTAAACCCAGTGCAAGTATAAATGTGCCATAAAGTTAAGTATAAAAGAAGCAGACTTAAGTGCAAGCCACAAGCAGGTCAGCAGCTGAACAGCAGCACCGGCACCCTAGCAGAGAGAGGGGGAGAGAGTGAGAGAAAGAAGAAGAGAGAGAGAGAGAGAGCACATCATCACCAGCAACATGGATGCAACACCATTTGCAATAGTTGGTGTACTAATGAGGATGAGGAAACAGAGAGGTGGAAGGCACCTTGGGTGGCCTGCCCCAAGGCAGTATCATGCCAGGCTGTCATTCGAGCAGCTGATTGATGTGGAAAAAGAAGGCTGATACCACCTGAAAAGGGCCATTCTTAGACAGCTCTGTGAGCTGTGCTGTGAAGAAATGCAGGCACCCACTGCACATGATCATGCCATCTCGGTGGAGACAGAGGTGGCCACAGTTATGTGCTTGCTCACCACAGGAACCTTCCAGAGGCCTACTAAGAACACCACTGGTGTATCACAGGCCTCCACTTCCTGCCTCCTCACACAATTCCTCATCGCACTGCTATGGCATGCTTCTGAATACATCCATTTCCCCAGCATGCAGGCAGAGTGGACAGAAGCTATGCACGGGTTCAACAGGGTGGCATGTATGCCAGGCATTATAGGGGTCATTGACTGCTCCATTGTGGCAAGCCATGCACAACCTGGTGAGGATGCCATCACCTACATCAATAGTTCTCAGTATTTGTCACAGTGAGCCTCTCCCAAAAAACTGAAATAATCTTGGGCCTCCCCAAAGAAAAATAACATACTGTACTTTGCGCAGTACACCATGAAAAAATTGAAACCCCTCTGAGTACTTGGTTCACATTCAGTTCTTTGTCTTATACTGACATGGAACCTTTGACAAAGAGCTCCTGTGCTCAAAGGTGTTATCTGAATAACAAATAAAATAAACAAATATTATTATTCAGCTTATTGTAACCCCCCCCCCCAACAAGGCCAGCCTACTTGCTCTGCTATTTTCATTCTTGAACCATTGTTACAGTGCCTTCATGGGTCAGACTACTTTCTCTGTTTCCTCTCTAAATGAAATAACCTTCCTACATATTTTGCCTCTCCCGCTCCTTCCCTGCTCCTAAGCAACTTCTTGGGGATTACTTTGCTCCTTTCTGCTGTTGCTCATAGCACTTCTATGCTCAACCTTTATATCTGGGCAGTTCTGCCATCACTCTACAAATTGGTCAATTACCACCACTCATTATTAGTTTATTGTTCAGATTTGTTTGCACTATTGTTCATTGTGTATTTCTTGATTGTTTTGCAGTTACCTTTTGAAATGTACTCACTCCCTACTCTTCCCCGTATACACCTGAAATTTGCCTTCGCTCATTCACCTTCCCTTGTCACCTATTAGTAAATAAATACATAAAATTCACCTACTCTTATCCTCTTTCAGTTGGTTTCATCTCTTCACACAAAATATATAAAACTTAAAATTTAAATACAGTACTTTTTCACACTTGCTTGAGCCTCCCCTGGAACAGGTTGGGGCCTCCCCAAGGAGGCTGGCCTCACCATTTGAGAACCCCTGACCTACATCAACCGCAAATTATACCACTCAGTGAAATGCCAGATGGTGTGCAGTGCCACAGGGTGCATCAGCAATATCTGCACCACACACCCTGGGAGCACACACGTTGCCATTATCAGGCAGCAGTCAGAGCTCTGCCAGAGGTTCCAGGCAGGGGACATACCAAGTGGCCATCTATTAGGTGCATGGGACATGGCAACCAGCTGCATGACAGGGAACCACTATCAGGACAGGAGGGTGTGCGTGTGTGTGTGTGTGTGTGTGTGTGTGTGTGTGTGTGTAGAGCTACAAGCACAATGTGCAGTAGGCGCAGCTCCCGTGGGACAGCGGAAGTGTGCAACAGTACACAGGTAGACACATGTAGGTACAGAGAGGTACATATGCAATGCATGACATATGTGGAGCAGTGCAATGGGGGTGCATGTGTGACCGGGACATGCACTACACAAGCAGATAGCAGCCAGCAATAGCCACCAGGGTAGGGTTGTAGGAATGTAGGGAAGAGACAGGCACAGGCAGTGATGGATGCCATTTGCACATACCAGTGTGGACTGGAGCAGGGATTAAGGGCATGCCACACATGGGACCAATGTACTAATGGCCATCCTTTCCCACCAGAGGTGACACAGCATACCCACTGAGGTCCAGGCTCTAACCCCCCATCCGATAACCCAGAACAGAAGCAAAAGAGTGATACGAGGCATACATCCATATATGTGCCATCATAGAGCGCATATTCAGCATGTTGAAGATGTGTTTCCAGTGTCTGTGTAGGTCAGCTGGTGCCCTACAGTATAGCCTTGAAAAGGCATGTGGCATATTCCTGGCCTGTTGTATACTACACAACATGGCCATTGACAACGGAATACCTGTCGAGGCCAGTGAGAGCGACAGGTCCAAGGAGTCAGAGGAGGGTGGGGGGGATGAAGCACCACAACATGGCCTCAACATAGAACCAGCAATGGGTCACCAGGATCCATGGCTGGCAGTACAGGTCAGGCAGTACTGTAACAGACTGGTGAAGGAGAATTTCAGGAACTGCAGGTGAGTATCGGAGGTATGTATCTGGGAGAAGCACTACGCTGAGAACAGATAGTCACAGAGCTGTGCAGTGCATGGCGGACACAGGACAGTACATGGACAGACCCTCACAGGCACACACACACACCCTGCAACACACATGTACCACCATGACAGTGCCAGGGATGGCATTGATCAGTGTGCAGTCCAACTGGCACACAGGCACAGCAAACTCTGAACCGTACTCATCACATCCATGCCACATGGCACAATAGTGGTACACACAGACACACAGGTGGCACTACACAGGGAGCTCACAGTGGTGGTGCACTGAGGCAGGTGCCTGCTGCACATGCCACCCCAGGCAACATTAGACACGCATGAGGACACAGTGGTGGTATGGGCTGCTGCCAATAGAACTGGGACCAGTACATCACAGGGCAGCACCTTGGCCACCATGGACACATGGGTGGCCTCTGCCATCATTGGTGGATGCAGACATGGCACCACCAGCCACTGAGCATGTAGCCAACAACCCTGCAGGGTTACTGCAATGAGATCATGAATGGGTACTCATTGGCATGGTAGCCTCATGGGCCACACCTGGGCTGCGGATACTGGGCATTGTGACACACAGTGATGGCATCAGCAACAAAGGGTCCACCTGACACATCTGCCGGGGTATGCAGGAGGTGCTCCTGAGTGTCTGACTGGATGCCATATGTCCACGGTGAGCAATGGCTGCAGCCACCGCCTCCACAGCAGCTGCAATCCACTTCAGTGCTGCAGTAATTCCCACCCACAGGAGGCATGCCTCAGTCAACATCAGGGCATGCTATGCAGCCATGGACTCATGCTCCAGGACCATCACTGTCCAGTGGCTTCTGAACTCTGTGCAGAGGGTCGCCTGCCCCTCCACAGTGTCTCGCAGGAGGCAGACATAAAACTTTATGTCATCAGCAGGTGAAGAGCCACAGTGGTGTCGCCAACCAGCGGGGGGGGGGAGATAGCCTGCCCCAGGGCATGCACGGGCTGCAGTTGCACCATGGCAGGCTGTGGCATGGGTGGGCCATGGCCATGCACAGCCACTGCACATCCATGGTCATACCATCATGCTCCAATGATGCATTCATGTACAACACCTGGACCGGACTCCTCTGATGGCCCAGCCACTGCACCTGGGCCAAGCACAGCACCCGCCTGTGTGTGCAGCTGTGCCACATACAGCTGGGCTATCAGTGGTGTCTGGAGCCACTCTCATAGGTTCCTGCATGCTGTGTGTCTCACTGTTGGTCATGTCCCCCTCAACTTGTGTGCCTTCATCATCCACAGTATCATCACTGTACGCCCCCTGTGTGATGGTGGCAAGCACGAGAAGGGCATTGGTGATGTCCACTGCTTCTGCATGGTCATCATGAGAGAACCCAATCAGACATCCTAGCCATGTGTTGTCATTGCTGGCAGCTGTGCCAGCAATGTTCAAGGAGTCTGATGGACCTGCCACCACTGGGGTTGTGTCTGGTTGGTCCTACATGGTGGATGATCCAGGAACAGCACCATCCACTGTGGTAACAATAGCCCTGTGAAACAGGCCTGCATCATTGTCCTCTAGGATGTCCTGTTCTGCTATGCCCATGGCTGCACCCGTGAAGCATGATGGAGCTGTGGAAAGAAGATGGGATAACATGGTCAGTGCACTAGAATAAACAGTGGAATACAGACATGCAGACAGACAGACATGTACAGAGTGGCACAATGTAGTGCCATGGGTGCGCATGCCCATCCACAGTGAGCTGTGCTGTGGTCACCATGCCACACTAGCCATGTGCATGCTGTGACTAGTACTATGTGGTGACAGGTTGTGGCCACATGGTACCATGTATGGCATTGGCAGAATAGGCATGCCCAACAGTGTGAGTCACCCAGTGGCATGATGGGTGATGGCACCTCACATGCTCCTCCACAGGCATGGGCTATGTGGTCAAGCACAGCATGGCATGGGACACCCATGCTCAGCCACCGCACATGTCACAGCCCATGGGTACACAGTTGCACTGCACAGCACACTGGCATGAGCATGGCAACTAGGGCACACACATGACCAGCCACATGCTGTGTCCATGGCTACTTACAGTGCTGCAATGGACTTCCACTGGTCTGGAACCCCCCACCTGGGACACCCTGTACAGCAGTCCTGGAAATGGTTGCCACAAGTAGCTCTTCACTGGGGCTAAGTGGATAGCCACTTGTGAGCCACTCCCTGTCCACCACAGAAAAGCCTCAATGTGGGCCACCTTCTTTGTAGCCCTTCATTTTCTGTCATTCAAATGCTTTCTGAACTCAAGAGGGATTCTGCTGAATGTCCCCATAGTGTTGACATGGCAGGCCACTGCCACCTTGGCCTACTACCATGCCGTACGGCTGCCACCCCTGCAAGTCAGGACATCACACCATAGGGGGTATGCCTCAATGAGGGCTTGCTTTTCATCTCTGGTGAAGTTAGGCCACTCTCTGCTGGTGGCGCTGTTGCCTACTGACATCATGGTTTCTATGGTAGAGTACAGACAGACATTAGCCATGCTCTGGTAGATTCCTGTGTGGCCATTCCTGACAGACATTGGTTGTGGTAGGACGCACCAGCACCTGTCAGCCAGGGCCTGCAGGCTGTTAACATGCATGGGTGTGCACAGTGATCTGTGGCAGTTGTGACTGCATCCAGCTTATACATTGCTCATGCCATGGATGGCTGCAATGCCATGGCTGTGCCACCTGTGCCACATGTCCAGCTACACATACAGCTGCCCGCACATCACATGCACTATGCATGCCACGCTGTTGGTGCAGGTACATCAGCCATCATGTCCCCTCCCAAAATGGGGGAGCCTGTGGGACAGTGTTTGGGAAGCCATGTCACCCACCAGGAGTCTCTGCACATGGCATGCTTTCAATGATATGTGCTCAGATAGCCCCAGCATATGACATAGCTACAGTGCAACTGGGCCTGTACACAAACGGATGTGTGTCTCATACATTCCTGTAGCAGTCTGCTGTTTCCCTCACCCCTGGGATGTGCCTGGGTGTAGGTAGAGGTCTACAACAGGACATATCCACTCCACAGTACCTGCAGTATTACATGTCAGACTAGCTTTGCACTCACTGTCGAGGTTGCGAATCCTCTCAGTCATCTGTTCTCAATATGGGATGACTTGGGAGCATTTATGGCTCAGGGCATGTAAAGGAGGACTGGGGCAGTGTTAATGAGATGCTAAATAGCTTAGATGCCCCTGCATACGATATGAGGCTGATATGGGCACACTGTCTGTGAATTGCATAATTGCCCTAAGCTCTTCTCATTCAGCATGGTGCATCTGCTGAGTTGGGCTCAACTGTACACGGTGCTCAGCTCAACTTCCTGGATAGAGTGCATATCACCTCAAGCGCAGAAGCTGTCGCATCTGCCTTCAATGTTACTACCCATGGCACAGCCCACATGTGTGCACCTGTACTGTCAATTGCATCATGGACATGCAGATGGTGCCCGTCATGCAGTGCAGCCTGTCCGTGCATTGCATGCTCATCTGAGTGGTGGTGGTTGATGGTGTTGTTTGTGGATCGCACATTACATACCGGTGGCATGCTGGTGTGTTACTGCACTTCACAGGCTTTAATGTGTGATCGGGCTTGCCATACGTAAAATGACGGCCGCCATACACATCGCGCATGCTTGACCTGGTCATGACCCGTGCCTCGCATTCACACCTTAGCGGTGTGCATTGTACAGGCATCAGTGGTCACTTGATGGACCAATCACACTTCACGCCCCTGTGCATGGTGTGTTGCACATGGCCTACTGGTGCATGTGATGGCATTTTGGTTTAACGCCATGCATCTTGTGTTTGCACCACTGGGCTGCTTCTTGACTTGTGATGCCTAGGGCAGGGAGGACTGGGCCTAGGGCCATGAAATAGTCCCGACTGGAGCTGCTTCACCTGGTGGCACTGGTGATGTCTGTAGAGGGGCAGCTGTTTGGCCATGAAGACCTGAAGGTGCCCAAGTTACAGGTGTAGGCCACTATTGCCTGGAAGCTGGTTCAGTGCATGGGGGTTCCCCACACTGGGGAACAGTGCAGGCACAGTTATGGTGACCTTGGACGGAGGGACAGGGACCGTCTTCAGTGGCTGCATAGCTGTGCATATAGAGGTACACTGCCACAGCCAGGTAGGTTGTACCCATACGTCTGCATCACAGGTGCATGTGGGGTTGGGATGGGTCACATCACATCATCACACCCACATGGGAACACCACAAAATGCACATATGGCTGTGGCTACACCTGCTCTGTGGTGACCTGTCCTGCATGCAGCGTAGGTTGGGCACACCCCAGTGCTGTGTGTGGGGCAGGTACACTGTGTCACACATGGGGTGGGACCATCGTGTGTGGTGCATGACCATGGGAGGGCATTCTAGGGGTTTGGGCACAGTGGCTGTGTGTTGCTGTGGTCTGCAAGGACAGGCACCAGTGTTGCACCAGCTGGGTACACCTACACTGCATGCTCACACAGGTGTTGGGGTGGGTTTTGGGCACTGACGTATCTACTCATAGCAGTATCTGTCTGTTGTGTCTTGTAGGGCTGGATGCCAGGTAGCGGGCCATGGAGGCCACTGAGAATAGACACTAGGGGGCTGCGGAGGTGCACTGCAGTGTCTGTCTGGGAGCAGGTAGGTGGTGCCCTTCTGTGTGCTTTGCCTTTCTGGTTGGGTGGGCTACTGCTTGGTGGGGGTTGTGTGTCCACCATCGTCCTTAGTATGTGTTCTTGCTGTCCTTGCTGTGGGTCCCCAGGATCGTAATGCAGCAGCCAGAGGTGGAGAAGCCATGGACCATGTTGGAGATCTGGACCAGAGGATCACTCAGGCCATCCAGGGGTCACTCCAGCCCATACAGAGGGCCATTGGACAACTAAGTCAGACTGTTGGGACCCTCATCTGGCTCCTGCTGTCATGTGGACATCTGGGGTTGGGGCATGGAGGTGTGCAGCCACACATGTAGCCCCCTCCATGTGCAGGCATACCCCTGCTGTACATAGCCCACTGTTACCCACCCCTCCATTCCTCTGTTGATGTTGATGTTCCAGCACCCTCCCCCATTCTGCACACATGTGGCTGTAAATAGTCCCTCATTCTCCTTCCCTTTTGATTGCTGTATGTACCTATTTTCTGATTTTGCTGTTGTTTATATTGTTGTATGTTCTGTTTATGTTGTAAGTATAAATATTTTTGCACTCTGCTATGGTGTCTGTGTTCATTCACTGTTCAACATTACTGTGTATGTGTACTGCCAGGGGCTCTTCCTTGTACCCTTCCTGCCATGACTATGTGTGCCCATGGAATGTATGGTCTCCTTTTCCCCCTGCTGAGCCCCACCTCCATGTGGCCCCACAGTTACCTGTGGCATGTGCATGGGCCTCTGTCCTGCTGCTTATGTCCCTGCCCCTGGTCTTTGTGTCCATGCTGTTATTTGCATGCATACATTGCACTGCTGCATGATTGCTGTGTGGACCTGTGTGCAGTATCCTTTGTTTTGGGTTGCGGCCTGGTTGTGTGGTACTGTGGTGGCACAGTGTGTTGGGCACTGTTTGGCATCATGTCACCCTATTTGTCCCCCCCAATGACCACAGTCCTGACCACCTGTGAAGTTGGTCATGCCCAGTGCCATCCACCTTGCTGTTTGCACCTGCATGCTGTTATGTGGCACCATGCCTGCTACAGTGTGCCTGTTCTGTGTGCCAGCCATGGTCCTGTGTGAGTTGTGGCCTGGGGCTCTGTGTGGTGTTCTCAGGTCCCTGTCATGGTGCTGTGCCTGTTGTGGCCACTGTTATGCCATTGCCCTCTCAGGTGTGTCCCATTGGTCCTGTATTCCTCTCTCCTTTGTCCCACTGCTTTGTCCCCTGCTGTTCCAACATGCCTTGCTGGCTTGCTCCACATTCACTATGTTGCTCCCCTGGGTGGCTCTGCACATCCTGCTTGTGCTGGCGCATCTCCACTTGCACTCTGCCCTTTTCTTGTGATTCACAGTAGGGTTACACATGGTGTATCCTTTGGTACATCCAATGTGGATTGCTCAGTGTTTAGTGGGCTCATCCTCTTTGCACCGGCACATCTCACTTGTGCCAGGTGCATCTCTTTTGTGAATCCTACCAGAATGTTCACACTGTCAAAAGCAATACCTTATTCCTGATTCTAAATACAACATTTTACTAAACTGACTAGCATTGCATCTGTTTCAAGATTCAAATATTTAATTGCCCAGTTGTTATACAATCACTGTGAATAATATTGTTGATCTGGCTGTTATCTATCTACAGACTTTAACCTAGATATGCATTGTCTATATATAGAATAACAACAGCCAACTCCTTTACCACACTGATTATCAGTGTGATCAGACACCATAATAACTGGGTATGACTTTATACCCAGTTATTATTGTATTTGGAGTGCTCACACTTCATTTTCCCTTTTGGGAAACTTGATATTTTTTGCTTATGTCCCTGGTTCTGCACCAGTTATTATCAAAAATAATTCATAAGCAACTTTGCTTGTAACATTTTTTTTACAAATCTTGGTGTGTGATGACTACATTACCTCTTGAGCTTCACCCTGGAGGAATAAAGGTCATCATATACCTCATGTGTGTAAAAAACCTTCATAGCACACAGTTGCCTATGCTTTATTCTTTATATAATAACTGGCTTAGCCTTTTTCCCATAGGGGAACCGTGGCATAATTTGCCATTTTAAAGGAGCACTTATAACAGCAAACACATGCACATTTTTTCTTGCTCTGTGCATGCCCCACTGCTGCTTTTCCCTCAAGAATGCACACGGCCGCTTTGCACCAGAAGACTGAACCGCCACTTACAATCAAACTCGGCGGTAAGCTTAACTTAAAAAAAAAAATAACTTTTAACTTTTAAAAATAACCTGTTTCTACAGCTCACCCCTCCAAAAGAGTTTTACTTTCATTAAAAACGGCACCATGAGTCATTCTCACAGACTGGATGGTCAAATGGAACGTGGCTGGCCACGCAGCAGCCTACATTCATTTTATATAATTGCTGAGGCAAAAAAGACAAACCCAGCAATTATGTAAAATAAAATATGGGTCTGGGTGTGTGAAAACTCAAATTTACACACATCTTTGGGGTTTGATGCTATGCATAAACCCTTCAGGTGTGTATAAATTCTCATTACACACCCAGATCCATACTTTATTTTTCATATTCTACACGTCATGTGTTTTTATTACGTTTGCTTGCATGCATCTGCAAGGAAAGTCTTGCAACAGTATGCCTCCCCTTAAAAATGAGTTGGTATGCTGGGAGCCCACCCCAGCACCGCCAGATCCAGTCTTTTCTCCCCCATAAACACATAGGCGACATGCTGGGAGCCCACCCCAGCATGCCAGAAGCATCTGTTTTTTTGTCCCTCCGTGAGTCCTTGCCCCCCCACCAACCGACGCCCACCTTCTGCACACCTACCTTCCCACATGCCTCCTCACCCCATACTTACCTACAGAGCCTGACGTGATGATCTTCAGTGGACCAGGAACATGTCTGCACTCTTCAAAGCTGACTGCAAACTGAAGAAATGCAGGTAAGATGAATAATGACATAAACAGGGTTTTTCCAGTGTTCGTGCATATCTCGGCCATTTTGGGGAATTTTGCTACTAAATTTTCAACACAGGGTTATTGGGACCCCTCCATGTCATGGCATTATTTAATCCTGAAAGGTGATTTCGCAGTCACCATGTGGAATCACCTTTCAGGACTGATTGATGAAATGACAGTGCTGGTGTTCATGAGGTGGGCTCTCAAAAAGCCCATGTTGCAAATCTGGTGAAAAATTCCAGCAAATCACTGTTTCACAAGCATGCGTGGCTCAGTTTCCATGCATACTCATAAATTCATGAATTTGTAACATTTTCACTCCAGATTTTCAACATAGGCATATTTCCACACCTCCTTATGAATGTGTAGCTGTCATTTTTCGTACACTGCCTGAAATCTGTTTTCACGCTTCCAGCACAAAATAGTGTGGTCACTATTGGAAATTAGTGTTCACTATAGAATAAGACAATGACAGTGACATTGTTCATGAGCATAGGTCCTAAAATGCCATATGTTGAAAATTTGGTGGCAAAAGTCCATAAAATCGCTGTGTTTTGAGCGTATGTTATTCAGTTTCTACGCACACTCATATTTTTGTGAATTTGTAATATTTCCACTCCAGATTTTCAACATTTCCATTTTCCCACATCTCCTTATGACCAGTACAGCTGTCATTTTTCACATCCTGGCCAAATTGTGTTTTCACACTTCTGGCATACAATACCACGGCCGCTGTGGGAAATCATGTTCGGTACAGAGTAAGAAAGCCACAGTGACACTGTTCCTGATGTTCCTGTTCATGTTGAAAAGTCAGTGCAACATTCCAAAACATGACTGTTTTATGAGCATGTCTTGTGCAATTTCCATGTGCACTCATAACTTCACAAATTTGTCATATTTTCACTCCAGATTTTCAACATTAGTATTTTCCCACTCCTCCTTATGAACAGTATAACTGTCATTTTGCACATCCTGGCTGAAATGTGTTTTCACACTTCCAGTGCAGAATAGTGCGCTTGCTGTGGGAAATCAGTGTTCGGTACACAGTAAGGAAATCACAGTGACAGTGTTCATGACCAGAGGTGACAAAATGCCTATGTTACAAATTTGGAGTAATAATTCCACTGAATAACTGTGTTACAAGCATGGGTTGTGCAGTTACAGTGCTGGCTCTTACCCTTGAGCACACCCAGGTTATTAGGGTTCCTAAGACAGACACTTAAGAAGCATGAAGGTGAAATGTCGATCCAATGCAAAAGGAGTTGCAGAAAGGTACTCTGTTGGGATATGGATACAAAAGGGACATGGATATAATTGGGGGGAGCTGCATAAATACCAAACACCAATGCAAATACCTACAAACAAACATTCGGCATTGAAAAATGCTTGTAGTGTTTGTACCATATGGTTGCAATTGTAAAAGACAGATTATACAATGGCATGAAAGAATGCTTCCCACTGATTGGTCAGTCTGGGACTGGACCCGTGATGTTATCCCAGTACAACATTACGGGTCTAGTCTCAGCACAGAGATCACCGCATCAACACTTAAGGAAATCACTGCATGCAGTCTGCTTCACCGATCCCTGTTGGACAGCCCACTTCACAGATTTCCCACTCACGACTCACTAGCCGCCGCTAGCGAGAACCACAAACAATGGCAACATCCTCCTTCTCCCCACAGGATTCCCCCAAAGAGAAAAATATTTTACCTGAAAAAAAAGCCGTTATCTAAAACTACAATTTGATCCCCCATGGTGTAGCACGAGCGCTCTCAAAACAGCCACGCTCATCGCTCAGTCGACACACCACTCTGCTCCTCAAACAGCCACACTGTTTACGGGCAAAAAGCAATAAAACTAAACATAAACAAACTGCCACACTACAATTATGCTATATTTTCACTAGTACCTCTTATCACTTCTCAAGTCACAGCCAAAATACCGGAAGTAGTATCGCTTATGACTGCGACCCTGAAACTGTTTCTGATCTGATCCACTTTCTAAGCTGACAAAAACAGATGGATATAAAAGAACTTCACCCAGTCTCAGGGCAGGCAGTGGTGCTGGGTGAATAAAACACTTTTCCCACAATCATAAAAGTACAGTTGGGGGGGGTGGTAGCGGTTGCAGTGAAAGACTGCAGTCCTCAAAGTAAAACAGCACCACCTACAGAAGAAAAACATTACAGCAGGCACTCTTTTTTCACTCAGTATGCCTACCCCGATAAAAATCTAATACATAAACTTTTAAAAGTACTTTTTTTGAAATGTTTCTTTTACTACTAGAAATTAGCCATTGTATAATAGCAATAATGCACTCCAGGGTGTGTGTTGTGCTGGGATAACGTCACTTCTGGGGTGATAAGTTGCACTCGGCCTGCGGCCTCGTGCCTAATCACCCCAGGTGTGACGTTATCCCAGCACAACACACACCCTGTTGTGCATTATTGCTTAATTTTTCTAGCAGTTTGCTCACCAATAAATTGATTGATTGAGTTGATTGATTGATTGACTTGACAAGACTTTGTGCAAAAGTATTTAAATTGTTGACACTTGCAGTTAGTTCATTTTCTTATTTTGCCAATGCTAATTTGTGATATGGGTGTAGTCAATCATCACTCAGAACTGCATTGTAAATCTACTCTGCTGTTGTAGGACCCTCCTGAAAATTAAGTGAGATGCCTTAATGTTACTTTCCTGGTGTCCAAAATTTAATATAAATAAATGATGTTCCAGAACTATACCTGATCCTTATACAATGAGACCAATTGGCTTCCTCTTCACCTAAGAGTCATGTATCAGGCTTGCCTGCTAACCAAAAAATCCTTGATGGACCTTACACCCCCCTCCACCACTTGCCGATTTCAAAAAGCACAGCCAACCATCAGTAATAGAAAAGCGACCAAAGGAGGACTTATAGTACCCTTCCAGTGTACAACACAGGCTCAAAAATCCCTATCTTACAGAGGTCCCAATTGATTTAATGAACCGCCTATCACACTAACCGAAAGTAGTAAACTCATCCGATTTAAATCTGGACTCTGCTTACAAATAGCTAGTACTACTAACAACAACTGCTATAAATAACCTAGCTCAGCTTTTAACACCCAACTTCCTTTGCAGTAACCCTTCAGGCCCTTCCCACGCCCACCGCGTCTTCTGTCTTCCCTTCCTACCCATGTCCCTTCCCTATTCTCCTCTCCTCCACTACTATCCCTACTCAATTCACTTAATCCCCAATCTACTACACCTTCCCCTTCTACCCGATCTGCCTGTCCTCTGGCTAATACCACTACAAAGCATATCGTTAAGTATATTCTCTGGTGGTTGCAGAATCCCCCCTGCTTCATTCTGCTCCCCCACAACCCTACCTTTAGACCTCACTCCTTCTGCATCCCTTTACTTCTCATCTGTATCTACCCTGTAGGCCCTTCTCCCTTCCTCTGCTTCCCTGATGAAGCCTTTCCCAGGCTGTATCTCTTCACCACCTAATAGCACTTTGAGTACTCCTGACCCACTCTCAAGTCACTAAGGCATTCTACTGTCCTACTCTTTGTAGTGTTGCTGCTAAGAATTGTAAAATTTATATTCATTTGCACTGTAAATTGTACTTCTCCCTATTGTATTTGAGTATTACTTTGTAACTGTAACTTTCTGCTATGTTTGGTCTTATCTTGTTTTTCATTGACTTGGAACCATTGGAAACAAGCCTTAGCTAAAGGTACTAATCCCACACTGAAATAAATAACAATAAAAAAACTAAATAAGAATGCCACTCACTTTAAAAACACCAAAGGTGTCAAGGAAACTTTGGTAGTATAAAATCATTTGCTCAGGGGGACAGAGGTCAAAATCATATTCATCCACTTGATGTGGGTATCCTGACTGGTCCTGGACTGGGAGGATACTATACACCTATGGAATACAGAAGAGAAAAAGGAGTTAGGAAATGTGTGCAGCATCCAAGTGGAAATATTGAAACCTGGAATACTCGGTTGTCCTGCCTGTCCCTGCAGTGCTGTAAAGTAGGTGGAAATTGAAAGCATCCACCATCTGCCTTCCATCAATTGTTTTTTATTTTTTCTACAGAGATGTTTGCCCCAGTATTACCACCTTTGCCTACCATCATACCCTTGAGCTTGTAGCTTCCTAGCCCCATGTGCTGCTCCCACCACTAACTGAGTCATTGGGGAACCACAGGGCGTGTGATTAGAGTATACCAACTGGTGTCATACAGGTCAACAGGAGACAAGGGTTTTTCCTGCTTCCCAGTCCTTTCCAGTTTCCTGCCCCTATAAAAGAAGCAATATCCATGGATCACCGCAGGGATCACTACAGCAGAAGAACCACAGCATCATCCCGTCTAAGCTGGGAGCACTGCCCCACCAAGCTCCTAAACCCAAGATGCAGGAGTGTAACACGCAACTCACTGGGCCATTGGCCTGCCATCAGAAGGAAAACTGTCATTGGTCACCACAGTATGAAAGCAGCAAAAAAAAAAAAAATTAAATGAGTAACTTCAAAATGCATGATGGCAGTGCAACTGACGTATCTCAACACTTTATAATGGGTCTTGCACCATTTACTAGGACATTTCTAGTTAGGTCTTTGACAACATTTTGTTTGCATTCTGTGTCTCTTTCTTTCAAACCAACCTGTCCCTTTCTAGCCAATCTCCCAGCCTTCTCTGTCCTTGAAACTTGCATGACTTCACTCCATGGCACAGCCTTCAAGGCTGCCTTTACCCATTTGATGCTCTGGATACAGTGGAGCAGCTGGCTGATGAATGGTGCTGAGCATGTAGGTAGTGGACTGTTATTCTGCACTGGTCAGAGTTTTACCTCTAATGTTCCTCTTTTCTCTGAGGACATCACCAGACAGGCCATTAGTCATGTAGGCACTCTATTTTCAGCTGTTTGCCTATAGCGTACGGCAAGCCCCTTCCCTATTAAAGGACCCCTATACACAACCCACTCTGAAGAAAAACATCTTTTGGGATGCCCGATGGGTAAAATACAGCTGATGTAAGCCATTCATTTTTAATTCATGAAAAACATTCTGCTTTCGAACACAGAATTATGCAGAATTTTCTGAAGTTCCCTGGTACTCCATTCCTTCAGATTTCAAAATTCTGAACGCTACTAGAACTTATAAAAGAGAAGGAATACCCCAAATAGAGAACCAAAACACAGGAAGGAAACATACCATGGAGGACCAAGGACATGATGGAAGCTGGGACATGGGGATGGAACATAACATGGAGGACTGTGAATTGGAAGTAACCTGGGCTGGGTGAGGGCACATACCAAGGAAAACATGGAGCAGAAAGTATGCTGGGCCATGTAGAGGGAGCATACCATGGAGAACAGGGGACAGGAATTAAACTGGCCATGGCAAGCGAGCATTCCATGTGGGACAAAGGGCATGAAATAACCAGGGACATGGTGAGGGAGTATTCCATGGAGTGCAGGGGATCTGAAGTAACCATGGCCAGTGGCAAGGGAGCATTCCTTTGAGGATAGCAGGCATGAAGTAACATGCGCCATAGGGAGTGAACATACCATGGAGGATGGGGACAGAAAGTAAGTTGTGCCTTGGGGAGGGAGTATGCCATGGAAGGTGGAGGACAGGAAGCAAGCTGGGCAATGAGGAGGGAACATAAATTGAAGGAAAGGGGACTGAAAGTAAGACTGACAATGGGAAGACAGCATACCATGGGAGATAAGGGATAGGAAGTAATCTGACTCATGAGAAGGGAGCATAACATGGAGGAAGGGGAAGGCTGGCTTGCCAGCGTAGCAGCAATGTGTCCACTTATAGTGCTGACAGCCTGGGTTCAGAGATGGACTCATGAGTCAGAGGGCTGGCCAGGGGGAGATGCATTGAGCATCCTGGGGGCAACTATCCTTCTCCAGGGGGGAGATAAAGGGTCAAGTGCTTCATGGACAACTGGCAGAGAAAAGAAGGGGCAGAAGCTGGATGTCATTGCATGTCCCATTCTCAGAGTTCCACAATCCAACATACTGCTGCCTCACTCCATGACTCCCTACCCTGAGCCCAGCCACTCTCCAACCCTGCCTGCAATGGTAGATGTAGTTCTGCCATGCATCCCGGTCCTGTGGTCTCAGCCAAGGGGGGAGGAAGCAGTGGGGTTCCTCCAGTTGGGAATTCCTTCTAGAGTCCCTACTTCAGATCCATGATCTGGGCAGACCAGTAGCCCTACCCAGTAGAGGCAGGCCTGGGATCAGATCACAAGTAGGTTCGGGGGGTAGGCCAAGCTCAGGTTGTGGGCTGAGCTTCAGGAAGTATCATTTGAAGAAGTACAGTAAATTGAAAAAATTAAAAAATATGAAGGAAGGTGGACAGAAGGTAAGCAGGTCCATGAGGAGGGAGCATGCCATAGAGGATAGGGAACAGGAAATAAGCTAGACCATGAAGAAGGGTGCATACCATGGAGGACAGGGATCAGGAAGTAAGCTGGACCATGGTGAGAGAGCATAACATGGAGGACAGGAGACAAGAAGTAAGCTGGGTCATAAAGAGGGGGTATAACATGGAAGTTAGGGACAGGAAGTGAGCTGGGCAATGGAGGAGTAACATACCATGGAAGACATGGGATAGGAAGAAAGCTGGGACATAGTGAGGGAGCATACCATGGAGGGCAGTGCACAGGATATAAACTGGGTCATGGGGATTTACACATGCCATGGAGGAGAGGGGACAGGAAGTTAGCGGAGACCTGGGCAAAAGATACTATGGAAGGTAGCCCATATATTCAGTGACTGCGATGGAGCACTTTCAAAAAAGGCGACTCAATCACAGCGCTTTTACACAGGGATATCGGGCAGAGAGGATGACAGGATAGGGGTCAGAGATTATAGCGACAAGATGTCGCTATACATACTCATGCACAGGGTGGGGGGACCATGCCATGTGATTGACAGAAGGGGAGGGAGGGTTTGTGTGGTATAGTGCAGTGGCAGGCTGCTGAGCTGGCTTTGTGGTGTGGTGGGTTGGTGACAGGCTAGGGTTGGGATGGTGCCCGGTTCAGTTCTCAGCATGCTTTTTTTTTTTACACAGGTCTGGGAATGTTTTTTGCCATCTTTTGCCTCTGCATGCACCCCCCTGGAGTTGAGAAACCTTATTAGGGGGGTGCAGAGGGTGAAGGGGTCCGGAAGTGAGCTGGGCATTGGAGGGGTAATATACCATGGAAGACATGGGATAGAAAGAAAGCTGGAACGTGGTGAGGGAGCATACCATGGAGGACAGTGGACAGGAAGTAAACTGGTCCATTGGGAAGGATGCGTACCATGGAGGACAGGGGGTCAGAAGTTAGCTGAGACCAGGGGAGAAGGTACTATGGAAGACTTGAGACAGGAAGAAGGCTTGATCTTGGCATAAGAACATACCATGGATAATAGGGCACAGGAAGTAAGCTAGGCCATCGGGAAGGAGGATACTATGGAGGACAGTGGAAGAGAAGTAAAGTGTGCCATGAGGAAGGAGCATACTATGGAGAACAGGGGACAGGAAGTAATCTGGGCCATGAGGGAGGATACCATGGAAGATGGGGTAGGAAATAAAGTGGACCATGGGAGGGACCATTCAGTGGAGGACAGTGGACAGGATGTATAGTAAGCCATGGGTAGGAAGCGAGCATACCATGAAGGTCAGGAAACAGGAAGTAAGCTGGACCATCAGGAGGGAACACAACATGAGGGACGGGGACAGGAAGTGAAGTGAGCTGGGCCACAGGGAGGGACAATACAATGGAGGATGGCCAACAAGAAATAAGCTGGACAATTGGGAAGGAGCATAATTAGCATATGATGGGGGATAGACAGTAGGCTGAGTCAGGCTGGAGGGGAACATAGCATACCAGACATGGGATAGGAATTAAGCTGGGCTGGGGAGGGAGCATATATCATGGAGGATGGGGACAGGAAGTAAGCTGGGTCCTCAGGAGGAAATATGCCATGGAGGACAGGGGACAGGAAGTAAGCTTGGCCTTGAGAAAGGAATGAACCATGGATGACTGGGACAGGAAGTAAGCTGGGTCAGCCTGGGAGGGCATATACCATCGGGGACAGGGACAGGAAGTAAGCAGGGGCATTACATGGGGAAGGAAAACTCAATAGAGAACAGGGGACAGGAAGTAAGCTCTGCCATGGGAAATGAACATAACAGAGAGGACAGGGGACAGGGGACAGGAAGTAATCTGAGCCCTGGGAAGGAAATATACCATTGAGGACAGGGGACAGGAAGTAAATTGGACCTTGGAGAAGGAACATACCATGGAGGGCAGGGCAAGGAAGTAAGCTGGATCAGGCTGGAAGGGGATATACCTTAGAGGATTGGGACAGGAAGTAAGCTGGGCCATTACACAGGGAGGTAAAATTATGTGAAGAACAGAGGACAGGAAGTAAGCTGGGCCATGGGAAAGGAACATACCATGAAGGACAGGGGACAGTAAGTAAGCAGCATCAGGCTGGGAGGTTGCCCACTTTAGCATCAAGGAGGGAATCAAAAGAGTAATAAAAATGTTTTTGTTACACATTCAGTGTGCTGACAGGTATATGAAGGAAGTTATCCCCACCAGTCTCTCTCCACCACCCACAATCCCCAAGTGATACCAGGAGAAATAAAACTCCAGATTTACCAACTCTGCTGTGAGCTCAGTCTCTGGTTTCAAGAGGAGGACACTCTTATCCACAGCACGTAGTACGCACAAGGAACATGGAGCAGCCTTGAGTCTGAGGAACAAGTTGGATCCTGGGAGGACTTCCCAACTAGAGAATTGCAGCTTTGCCTGTTAAATAATGATGTTAGCCATTAGTTGAGGGACTCATTTACAGACAAATCTTTATAAGGTGGATAGGACAAAAGTTTTGTTATTTGTAGAAACAAACAAAATTTGCCAGTAAATAAGGAACACTCAGACCACTTAGTCAGCCTATTTTTCTCTGCCTGTAGTATCACAGCAGATCCAACCTGATCTTCAGGTCATTCATTCCCCACTTCCCTTTCCCAAAGATTTCCATATGCCTATCCCATGCACTCTTGAACCCCACCATTGTTTTCACCCCACCACATCCACTGGAATACTGTTCCAGGAATCCATTCCTCTTTCTGTGAAGAAGTACTTCCCCACATCTCTTCTAAATCTACCACATCCAGCTTCTTATCATGGCCCCTTGTCCTTGAGCATGTTTTTTTCTGAAAATTGTGTCCCTCTTTACCTTGTTCACCACCGTGATTTTTTTACAGGTCTCTATCGTATCCCACCTGTCTTTCCTCTCTTCCAAGGTGTACATATTGAGGTAATTTAATCTCTCCTTGTATGGCTTTTGATGCAGACCCTACACTATTTGCCCACTTCTGGACCACTTCTACTCTGTCTATGCCCTTTATGAGATGTGATCTCCAGAACTGGACACAGTGCTCTTGGCAGGGTCTTAGCAGGCAGTTATATAGAGGCAGTACCATCTCCCTCTTTCTGTTGGTAATACACCTCCTTATGCTCCCCAGCATTCCCACTTGCCCTACTAACTGCCTTGTCACACTGCCTGGCCAAAGTTAGAACATCTGAAGTGATCATCCACCAGGGCTTTTTCCTGCTTGGTAGTCATCAGTACCAGACCTCCCCTCCCATTTTGTACTACACTGTTGGGTTTGTGTGCCCCAAGTGCATTATTTTGCACTTTTTCATATTGAAACTCAGCTGCCACACCCTTGACCACTCTTTAAGTTTTCTCAGGTTACTACTCATCATTTCCAACCCCTGTCCACCATGTTGCAGAGTTTGGTGTCACCTGCAAAAAGGCAGACCTTCCCATTCCAGTTATTCTGCAATGTCATTTATAAAGACATTAAAGAGGACAACCCAGCACTGATCACTGAGGCACCCTGCTGATTACTCTCACCCCTGAGTGAATTCCATTAACTACCACTAACTGCTGACTATCCCTTAATCAATTTCTTACCATGTTTAACACCTTTAGGTCCACTGGTAAGTTACCCAGCTTGCTTGCTAGTCTCCTTTGTGGAACAGTACTGAATGTTTTTACTGAAAACTAGGTAGGCTATGTCCACTGGTCCACCCTGATCTAGTTCCTTTGTCACTCAATCAAACAACTCTATTAAACTCATTTAACATGACCCCCATCTCGTGAATCTAGTCTGCCTATGGTCCTGTGACCCATTGGATTCAAGACATTCCACTATCTTTTCTTTCAGCAATGATTCCATAGACTTTCCTACCATGCAAGTCAGAATGATTGGCCTTTAATTGCCAGCCTCTTCCCTGCTACTATTTTTATTTATTTTGTTTTTGATAACCAGATGAGCTGTACTAGACAAAGAAATGCCTATTTTCAGACATGACTAGGGAGGCTACAGCAAGGTGAATACAAGATGAGACAGCAGAATGCAGAATATAGCACAAAACTTAGCTAAAAGTAGAAAATAGTGCAAATTATCAATAAACATAGAAACATCTGTTTACAGACATGACCCAAGGAAATACGATAACACAGTGAATACATGACAAGATAGGAGATATACAGTACAACAGCTGGATATAAATATAAAGTAGTACAAATACTGCAACAAACCCAGTAACACAGAGATATATTTATAAAAAAAGGTAAGGTAAACAATTTTGTGAAGTGGAACTACATGCAGAGGCAGTACAATGCAGTGGTTTAAGGCTCTGAGCTGCAAGGGTACTGCGGGTGTATTCCAGGGATAGCACACTAAGCTTTTTTACAGGTGCAACCTGGGAGCACAGGGAAGTTAAGTGACTTGCTCAGGTTCACACAGTATGCAAGATCCAGCAGACCAGACCTGGGTTTGAATCCCACAGCTTCTCCTTTCATACTGTGTGAACCTGAGCAAGTCACTTAACTTCCCTGTGCTCCCAGGTTGTACCTGTAAAAAATCTTTCAGCTTAGTGTGCTATTCCTGGTTAAACTAAACAAAACAACATCAACCCTCCTCCAGTTCTCAGGGACCAACCTTGTTTCCATTAAGCTGTTAAACAGGATCATCAGAGGTACAGCCAGTACTTCCCTGGAAACCCGCAGTACCCTTAGGTGGACCTCAACTGACCCCATTACTTTGTCCACTTTCAGATTTGTAAGACTCTTAAGGACTCTTTCCTTTGAAAATGGACTAATGTCCACCTCCCTTCAATACTCCTGGTGCATGTTTGTGGCCCATCCCAGTCTCTTTCTTCTGTAAATTCTGAACAAAAGTATTTGATCAGGATGTCTGTCTTTCCTTGTTCCCCATTTGCCCAGACCTCCCCCCTTCCCTTCCCTTCTTAACCTTACAATTCCACCCATGGTTTTCCTTTTTTTGATAACGTAACTAAAAATTCTCTTGTATCCTTTTTTTACTGCTGTGGCTATTCTTTCTTCAGTTTGTGCCTTTGCACTCACTAATGCTCTCCCTGCTTTCCTCTGTTTCCCCTGAAACACCTTCCTATTGTCCTCCCTCTGCATCTCCTTATACCTTCTGAATTTGACCCTCTTAGCTTCTACCTTTTCTTTCACCACTTTCAAGAACTACAGAAGTCTCTTTTCCCCTCATCCTTTTCCTCCCTTGCATGACACAGAGATTTGTTGCCTTCACTATGACCCTTTTTAACTTCCCCCACTGTTCCTCCATCCCACCCAGTTCATCTCCACCTGCCAGGTCATGCCTGAGGCATTTACCCATCTTTTTAAAGTCTTCCCTCCTGAAGTCCAGGATCCTTGTCTTTGTGTGGTTCAGTTCCACAGCCATCCTTAATCTAAACCACACTGTAGAGTGATCTCTAATCCTCAGGTGCCCCCTCACCTTCATGTCTGCAGGGCTGTCTCTGTTGGTGACTACCAGGTCCAATATTGCCCCATCATGAGTGGATTCACTGACTAATTGCTAGCGGAACTCTCTTGAAGGAAGTCCAATATTTACCTGCTTCTAGCTGAAGTCACAGCTGGAAGGCTCCAAGCTACATCTGGCACACTGAAAACCCCACCAACAGCACTTCCTCCTTTTCTGCTATTTTGCCAGTGGGTTCTATCAGTATCTTATCTGATTCCTCCCCTTGTGCCAAAGGTTTGCAGATCACACCTGTGCAAATAAAAGCTCTATTCATCATCTCTAGGGAGATGCACACTACATCTGCCTTTCATATCTCCATCTCTATAATGTCCTCCTTCATATAAAGTACAACACCCCCTCATTTCCTTCCCACCCTGTCCTTCCAGAGCAGAGTATAAGAAAATGACAAGTGTGCGCCGGAACTATAGCAGCCCTGAGAAAAAGCTGCCAAGTTGCAAATATCACAAAAAGGAAAACTCAGCACTCAATAAAATTCGGTAGTAGTGATCAGTGCAGGTTTATTGTGGCAAAATGCCCAGACAATACCCTATAGGCACAGTGCTTCAGCCCTCTGCAGGGTCTCCCTCAGGAGACAGGTCTAAGGAGTGACAAACATAACCTTTCATTTAGGCACATCAGTTACAGCAATTTTCACCCACCAGTAGTGAAGTGCGTAAACATTCAGAAGTAGTAAAGTAGTAAATAATATACAAAACATTACATAATTTATCATACAAGGTACTACATTTAAATCACTTGATTCTTTACCATAATCCTGATTATTTACATCCTATTTGTAAGTTTAACAATCAATATATAACCAAAGATTTTCATATAATGAAGGCTAAGAGAAAGGCAATAATTATAGAAATACACCCAAATAAAAAGAAGAAGTGGTAGGAAGAAGGGGAGAATAAAATCATGGCTCATCAGAGACTGAGGTGTGTTGGGGGGTATAGGGATGTATTAGATTAAAGGAATGAAAACTTCCACAAAGAGAAAACTAGACAGCGACAAAATATGGTTTTTTTTAGCAAAAATGTATTTCTGATACCTTATGATTCATGCTCAGTATATTTTTTTGTTTTTTTAGATGTTATTAAAACTTTTTTACAGCTGCTTTTGTAATTAATGACTCAGGTCATTAAAAATGGGCACAATTCACCGTGTTTAGAAAGCTCTTCCCCGGTGTAACTTGTTGAATGCACATGCTAGATACATGATGTAGTTGTATTAGAATGTTTCTTCCACATGCTTCTGATAGTAAACAGCACAAACATTTTTTTTTTTCATGGCGGGTGTGGTATGGGTGTGACATGGGAGTAGGCACTTTTAAAACTTCAGGACTCCACATTGTAGTTCAGGAATGAAAGAAAATTAAAAGAAAAATGAGTGTCTTGATATTTTTGCCAGACGACCCTTATTACTAAAAAATGTGTATGGTTACTAACAAATACTGCTACTTTAATACATGGTGCAATAGTAATCCAGCCAGGGATTTAGCAAGGAGTCAGGGGGCTTTAAAGCAAATCCACCAGAAAAAAGTATATTCCATGAGAGGAAATGAACTCATGGGTGGTAAAGTGTTTAAAAGGAGCCTGAGTAAAACTCCAGAACCAAGGGTTTGTCCTAAACTGGTCCTGAACTGGAATAAGATAATGGACTGGGGGATGCATATGCATAAGCCCTTTTAGATATCAGTGGGGAACCTCCAAATGATGTAAAGATTCAACTTTTATGAGGCTATGAAAGGTGGAAATAGCCACAAGTTGTACCTTCACTGAAGAGCACTGGAGTCCATTAGGGACAAGAGGTAGTACAAAACATGCTGGACTGGACTGGACCAGATTAATGGTCCAGGGAATGAGAAGCAAACCAGTTACTAAAATTCTTCCATTTTACGGAATGTGTGGCTAGTTGATGACTTTCTAGTTGCTAAGAGAACATCCAAATAGCAGGGCACACTGCAAAATGGGACAGTTCTACATCTTCAGGAGCCAGGCATGAAGATCTTCTGCAGTGCCAGAAGGTCTGGGTGCAGCATGCAATGGTATCTTGGGAAAGTAACCCCACTGTGGGGTAGGGGGACTGAAGGTTCAACTGCCATCTTATGTAGCAGTGTTAACCATATCTACCTGGGTTCCTCACCTCTTGCCACATCAGTGACCCAGGTTTAGAAACTGACATGGGTCACTCAGGGATCAGCTGGGAGAGAGGGTTGAGCTTCCCCAGGACAACTTTTCTCCCTTGGGGTGTGGGGGATTACAGCACCTCACTGCTTGTCTGTTGCCTGAAGGAATCCGGGTAGTACAGGAACAGGGTCACACTGGATGGGAGAGACCATACACAGGACACCAGGGTACCTACACAGAAGTGGAGCTCACACATCATGTCTATAGAAAATGTGGTAATCCTCTGGTGAGAAAATGAGGAATACTTCCCCTGAAGCAGGATGACACCTGAGCCCTCTCCAAGAGGACCCGAACAGGATACTGGGCACATCCAAAAATACCCTTTGGCTGAGGATGAGCAGGAGTGAAGTAAGCCCCCACAGATGCTGAGTGACAGGGTGGGGGAATTTGTACAATGGGGGTGGCTGGGAAGCTCAGGCAGACAAAATGTGTTGGACCAGCTGGGCAGCTCAGGCATATGAAACATAACTAACAAAAAAAAAAAGAATAAGTCAGCAGATTTAGAGTGCCTGATTACAAAGAAACAGAATTTGATGGCAGATGAGGACTGCTTGACCCACCTAGTCTGCCTGTTTTTCCCTATATACACCATTCTGCCTTAAGTTTCTCCAGTACCCTCTGGATTAGTGAAAATAGGAAATGTATAGGGGAACCTCCTCTGCCAGGAGATGGACAACATGTCTCATCAAAAAAACATCTGGGTCCTAGAGGAATCAAGCAAAAATAAATCAATTTCACAAGGAGTAGGGATGCAGAAGGTCCAGCTGTGGATGACCACAACATATGAAAATTTCAGTGACTATTCCATCCTGGAGTTCCTAATCATGGGACAGAGTGACAACCCTGTCATGAGAATCTGCCAGGATGGTGAGAAGTCCATTCAGAAATGTGGCCACTTTGTGTACGTCATGTGTCAAAGTTCACTCCCAGACCAAAATAATTTATTTTCAGAAGAGAATGGAGTTGGTACCTCCTTGTTTATTGAGGTAGTGCATGACACATTAGTTGTCCATCTGTACCAGGACAGGGTGCCCCTGTGTGTGTGGGGGAAAAGGCCAAAAAACCCCAAACAACTTTCATCTCCAGAATGTTGTTGTGGAGAGAGCATTCAGCTGGTGAACAGATGCCTTGGCTCTGAAAAGAGTCCAGGTAGGCACTTGAACCCATCCCAATGTCTTCGATGGGGAAAACTAATGAAGGGTAGAGCTGAGGAACAGGTTCCCCCAAATAGCTGGGAGCAGTCTTGCCATTGACAGAGATGGCCCTTTTGTGGCGAATGTGACACTGATCAGGTGATCCAGAGGTTGAAGAGTGTGGGTCCACTGCACACTGAGTGCCTGCTGGGGAATTCACATCTGGAGACAAGCTAGTGGAATGGAGAAAATGGAAGTTATGAGTCCCAGGAGTCTGTCAATGGATCAGACCCAGGAGGCTACCATGTGAGTCAATTTGATCAAAGCTGAAGCACAGATCTCTGGTAGAAGTAAGTACAGCATGTGTGATGTCCAGGACTATATCCATATATGCTGTACTGTGAACACTGACACAGTTGGAAGCAATCTGGGTTTCTTAACCAGAGTTCCCGGTTGACAAGACTTTCCTGGACCTCACCCCCATCTTCAATCTCTTCAATCTCCTTATCCCTACATAACTTCTTTTCTTCTAACTGTACTTGTTTATTGGCCTCCTTCTCAATTCTCCTCACCTTGCACCTTGTTTGGAATTGCTTTGTGTTGGCTAGTGTTTTACTACCCTCTGCTGTTAGTGACTGTAAGTGTGATTATTGTGCTTATGTTCAGTATTCTGGCACTGTCTCTTACCTCCTGCTTTCAGACGGGGCACATCCTGTAACCATCTCTCCCTTGGTGGCTTCTCAGCATGTTCTCTCCCCCAAGGTGCCATTGTAGCCTCGGAGCCCATGCATGTGCAGCAGGACTGTCTCTCCCAACCAAAGGCCAACAGTTCACACATGTGCAGTAGAGCATGGGGTCAGGGATGTAAGCCTTTCCGCTGCATCCTAATTAATTAGTCCTTTGTTCCCTGTCTCAGGACCCCCCTCCTCCCTCCCAGTACACAGCAGGGCTCCCATGAACAGCATTGGGAGCAATGAGGGACTGCAGAGGTGCTAATAGGTAAGCCCTGAAGCCTTCCCCAGTGCTGGACTCAGCTAGGGGTGTTAGCCCATCGACTCTGCACGTCGACTGCCCTGCCCACCTCATTCTCCCAAGGATGCACTTTCATTTAAGGACCACCCTGGTCACATGACCCCCTGTGCTACGAATTACTATCTCCCCACTTTCCCATTTGCAGCTTATACTAACTCCCCTCCAGAGGGAGCCTTCCCTCCTTCGTAGTCAAGCCACTCTTTTTTCCTGCTGACCTTCCTCCCCTGCTAACTCTCTAATCTCCCTCCTAATCTGCTATCCCTTCCCCATGTTGTCTGCTACCCAGCCCCCTCCAACAAGCTCTTCTACTAAGCCACCAGCACTGCCCTGCTCACATCCTCCCCCTCACACCCTATATAACTCCCCATCACCTAACAAGTAGGAGTCACTGCTTCACACCTACTTTTCAGCATTCCCCACACTGCTCTCTGACCCCCACATTGCCCCATGGACCCTCAACCCAGGCTCCAAAGTATCCCCTCACCCTGGGATTTGAACCTTGTACCCTCCACACCAAAGTTCTCTACTTTGCCACTGTACCATTGAGGCTGATCTACTATTTGGTGATTCACTTCCAATCTTATCCCTCCCAAAGCCACGGCCCACTCAGCTGTGGGTAGCTCCACCCTCCCACATAAGCTGACCACACTTTTACTTCTGGCATTGGCCATCCCCCTTCAAATGGCAACCCCCTTCCCCCATGATGACACCCCCATGACAGCACACCCATGAGCACTGCCACCCCACCACCCCCCCACCCCCAGCCCATGCATCCCCCACACTCATCCTTACCCCATCCTCCAGTCCTCCCCCCTCCTTGGAGTACCCACCCTCAAATCCCTGCCAATTCCCTGCTCACCTCTTCTAGGTCATCTACCTCACGCATCAGAACTAGTACAAAACGTTACCTTGCTGCTGCCAGAATACTTTCTCTACTCCTCATGGTGGCTGGTAATGTCCACCCCACTCCTGGCCGACTGGTCTCTGGCCAACCCAGACAGCTGCCTGTATCAGGACTGTGTATTGCATCAATGAACGTCTGCAGCCTCCTAAAGAAATCTGCTGCCGTCCAGTGCTGGACTTCTCAGCACACTCCCGATATCATAACCATTGTTGAAACCTGGCGCTCTCTTCAGGGAAGACTGAATTGGCAAACACGGCGGCTCATAAGTTCGAGCGGATCCTTCTAGGGGACCTGAACTAATTGGCTTTCCAGCTCTAACTCACACATTATTGATGCTGTCTCAGCCCTCAACATGACACAGCTTGTCTTCCAACCTACAAGGTACAACCCCACCTCTGGCACCAGTACCCTACTAGACATTGTCTCTCCAACCGTCTCCTTAAGATTACTGATCAACAGGTCCTCCCTAGCGTGCTTTGTGATCACTACCCAGTCATATTCACCTAGGTTCTGAAAACTGCCCCCAGAACATTCCACTGGCAGCACCTCCACCCCAGCAGCCTTAGTAAACTAAGACTTTATCTTGCCCAATGGGACTGGACCCCCATTACCCACGCCACAACTATAGACCAAGGGCGTGACTATTTCACTAGCTCCTTCAACAAAGCCTGTGACATTTCACACCCCTCACCAAGACCTTAACTAAAGATCAAAATGCCGCTTGGGTCACCCCAGTGCTTCTCCAACAAATTAAATTAAAGGATAACCTTTGGCACAAAGCCATGGATATAGGTAAGCCAGCAGATTGGCAGACCTATAACACTGAGCATAACAAGTGCACATGGGCCATCTGAAGGGCTAAGGCTGAGCACAACAAATACACCCTTGCCTCCTTCTGGGGTAATGTCCGGAATTTCTTGGGTAAGTTAAAGGAGCTGAATGGGAAGACACAGTCACCCCCCATCCCAACTCATCGTCAATTGCGCCATCACCACAGACCCACACACCATCACTGACAGCCTCAACAAATCCTTCACCCACCTCAGCTCAGTCCTGCCCAAGAATTTCTTCGATCCAGTACCTCCATCACCCACACCCCACCTCTACCACCCTCCCATTCCATCTCCGGACTATAACCCCGAAAGAATCCAAGCCATACCTGCACAAAGTCCTCAACAACACCAGCCCTTGCAATGACCCTCTGGACACTAGGTTACTTCAGTGAGTACTGAATGCAGAACTCACCCCCATCACCCACCTGCTTAATTGTTCACTATGCCTAGGCCAGTTCCCTCTTGCCTGGAAGAAGACAATCATCACCTCAATTCACAAAGGTGGAGACCACACTGCCACCAATAATTACCGACCAATTTCTATTCAGCCCCCACTTTCTAAGACGCTGGACAAAAACATGGCTGACCAGCTATCTAACCACCTTACCAAGCACAGCATCATGTGCAGGGAGCAACATGGCTTCCATGCAGGGAACAGTACCACCACTACCCTGCTGAAGTTCCCCAATTTTCTCCACATAGCACTGGACACTGGACACCTGGCCGGAGCAGTCTTTATTGACCTCTCCAAGGCCTTTGATATGGTCTGCCACCCTCTTCTTTTTAACTCCCTGTGAATATTAGTCTCTCTCAGGAGCCCCTCTCCTGGTTTGGCAGGTACTTGTCATCCAGGTCTCAGTGTGTAAAAATCAATAGCACCCTGTCTAACGCCCAACCTGTTCACTCCAGAGTCCCCCAAGGCCCCATATTAGGCCCACTCATCTTCAGCCTCTACCTAAACACATTCCCCTCCCTCTGCTCTGAAAAAATCATTCTCTATGAGGATGATGCTGTCCTCCTTGTCTTGCACTCCCACCCTACCACCCTACAGAACACCCTCTAGCACTCCTATACCAATGCCCGAACAATGGTTCATTGATCACGGGTTGGTCACCAGCCTCAAAAAAACTAAATCTATGCTCTTTTGCCCATCATCAGAATAAAACCAGAAACAATCCACCCCATATCTTCCCCAGTACCTAAGTCCCCCTTGAACAGGTGACCAAGTACAAATATCTGGGCATCACCTTTGACCTTGCCCTCACCTTCCTCCACCATATTGCAGCCCTCTCGTCAACCATTAATATATGGATCGGTCTTCTCTACTGCCACAGGGACTGTCTACTCCTGAGGTGCTTCGTACAGCAATCACTGCATCAGTCCTCTCCCTGGTAGACTATGGCCTCCCTAACCATGCTGTTGCTGACAAAACTGCCTTCCATAAAGTACAACTGTCCATTAATAAGGCCTGCAGGCTCCTTTTAGGTGCTGAGAGGCACACCCACACCTGCTCTATCTACTCGCTAACTAACATTCTCAATTTTGATGGAAGGCTTCTTTACCAGTCCTGTCTGTTGGCAAAGAAAATACTCCTGGGTCTCTCCCCGTTGGGGTGAAATCCTCCCTCAGTCTCGCCTCCCCTGTAGTATCGACTCGCAGTACTTACAAACCTACTCTCAGGGTACACAGAGTCAACACCTCACTCGCACAACGGTCCTTCCCATATAGGGCCCCTCTATGGTACAACTCCCTTCCTGCTACAATTACCAGCTTCCCTAGAATAGGCCTCTTCAAAGTTGCACTCAGAAACCACCTGTTTGCCTCACACTGTTGCAACTGCTGATAGTCCCGTGGCCGCCCCCCGGCTTGACCCTCCAGCTGCCCTCAGCCCTCCTGACAATATCCCTTGGACAGCTAATCCACCACAAAGAGTGTCTCTATCAGCACTACCACTCTACATTTTCCCCCTTCCTGAAAATCCCCACTTCTTCACTGCTCCCTATCCCCTTCCCTCCATTAGACTGTCATGCAGCCATTATTTAGGGCAATTGTCTTCCCCCCAAAGCAATGCCCACTTATGTACCCCCATATCTATATGAAATTATTCCATGTTATCTCTCTGTTATATGCAGTTATTCTATGTTTTACCTCTGTTAATACCTACTCATGTTCCTACACTACTGTACGGAGCTTTGTTATTATATTCCCTTTACCATGTGATGTTCTGTTATTGTAAACTGTACCTGTCTGATGAGAAGCCTATGAAAATGAATCCATGACTTAAAGGATTATAATTCTGATTTTAACAATAAATAAATAAATATCCTCTATCCACTATCTCTGACTCATCCTCCTCCTCCTTCCTCCATACCCCCTTCCTCCATCTCCTAGTCTCCTAAATTGCACCAGTCTTCTTGGCTATTACCTCTCAGACAGCCCCACTTCTTATACCCCCTGCTTCTTCCCTTCCCTAACTAGATCAACACACTACTGCTTTTCCTTCCCCTCCTCGCTGCCCCTGTTCCCCCCACTGCTGCCCTCCCTTTCCATATCTAGTTTACCTTTGTTCAGCAGCCCCCTTATCCCTATCCCCTTCCCCTACCCCTCCAGTAACCCATCCACCTCCACCCCTTCCCTCCCACCTCTCTCACCTGTTCTGCTGTGTCCTGTCCCTCTTGCAGGCTTCTCAGCATCCTGAAAGGGTATAGTTCTTTGCTTGTCTCATCTCTCCTCCTTCCCTCTCCCCTCACACTGCCGCCCTACATTCCAACTTGTGTTATAACTGCCTTTCCTTAGGTATATATTTAGCACTTATTAAACCTGTTCTCCACCTACTACCTCTATCATTTTAAAGGTGTTAACCGTCCTCTAGCCTATACCCTACCAGATTACCTGTTCTTGGGTTGTTACAATGTATGTTATACTGACATATGGTTTTGTTTACCTCAACCTGATGGTCTGGGTTGTACTGCTCTGTATTTGTACTGCATTGTAATGTAATTGTATTTTTATTGTAATACCCTAACATTGGGGTTCCCGAGCAGGTCCCCAGTTTTATCAATAAAGGTGCCTCTATAATTAGGTGGCAGGGTGGGGGCTTTAGGCACTAAAGGAGCTCCTAAATGTAAACTGCATCATTGCAGTTTAAAAACAGTTCTTTTTCTCTCTCTCTCTCTCTCTCTCTCTTTCTCTCTCTGCAGCCTGCCCAGCACTGGTGAGAATGTGTGCCACCATTTTCCCACTCACGCAGGGCAGCTGCTTGCCTCCCTGGTTACTAGGGACTTGGTGTCCCAAATACCAGGGAGGGTTCTGTTGGCCAGTAATGGCCATTTCATTGTTTTAAAAAGTAGTGCCGTGTTGGGTTGTCCGGCGATCGATGGCAGCAGTTGTCAGGACAGTGCTCTCAGGAACCCCAGTGAAGAAAAGTCAAGAGGTAGAAGAGTTTTTTAGAACTGGAAAGAGGGAGGATGCAGGGAGGTAACAGTAAAAGGTAGAGTGTACCTGTAGTCCTCTTCTTGTCCCTGCGAGTTAGTCCAGCAGTTCTGCAGAGTTGCGGCAGTCCTCCAGTGTTCTGGCAGGGTCCCCAGACTTCAGCAGTCAGCCATGGTGAGTTCTGTTGACCCATTTTGTGTCACTTAAAAAGTTAAAGATTTGTTCCCTATTCTGCAGCATCCACCAGTGAGGCCACATCTCCCAGTGAGCATCGGGCCAGTGGAGGGAACATTGGGAGCAGCTAGGCCCCACAGTCGTCCCTCCTATTGCCTGCCTGCATCCAGTACCAGTACCCAACCAGCCCTCAGTAGGTCTCTTTCGCATCCTCCCCCCAGCTTCTCCCTGGGTCGGGGTGGTGAGTCAGTGGCAACACCACTGGTTAGGTGCTGACCACCAAAGAGTTTTTTCTTTTACATAAAAAAATATAAAATAATTGCTTAAGTGCTCAGGAAGCTTTAGAAATCATCTGAAAGCCAATGGGGACAGGCCTGTAATTTGCTTAAATTAATACTCATTGGGTGCAGCAACACCCATGGAGAGGCTGGCATAGAGGCCCACAGTAAAGAATTAAATATTTATTAGAGGGGATAAACACAAGTGGAGCAAAAGAGGGGCTACATACAGGAAGTCCCAGCAAAAGCCTAGAGAGGGACTAAAGGGACCATGCTTTAGAAAAGCCTAAAAGGGGCAAAGGCAAGCCCCAGAGAGAGTTAATAGAGCCCAGTAGAGAGGCCCACTGATCAGAAGGCACTATTTAATAGGGGTCCAATTAAGTGAACCCCACAGTTAAAGGGGCAAGTTAATCCCAAATGTTTATTTAAAAGGATAAGCCAGGTCCAATGAGTTATTTAAAGTGGCAACCAGGTCCAAACTATCTAATGGGGTCTAGCCAAGAGGGCTTTAGCATTTAAAATGGCATAGTCAGAGTAGGGCTATCACTTGTCAAGGGGTATTGCTAGCCATTGAAGACCACAGGTGTAAAGGGGTTAGCTAGCCATTTAGGCCCACCCTATTGGTATACCTCACAGCCCAAGGAAGCCATCCAGTGTTCAGTCGCCAGTGTACCCACATTAGCAAGAGAGCTTATTTTTCTTAGAGGGATTCAAAGCAGTTAGGTCCAAAGCTAGCAAGGGCTTCACCAAGAAAGTGAGCAGATAGAAGCAATCATATGCCTGTTATTTACTGTGGTCTGTGCATTCAGAGACTGCAATACTGAACAAAAGATTGGAACTGTGATATGTTTGAACTGTGACTTGTAATTGCATTGTGCCAGCATCTTATGCTAGGGTATTCGAATCAGTCTTCAGCAACCCTTCAGAGACATTTCACCTATGTGTGCTCAAATCAGTCCTCAGCAACCCTTTGAGAGGAATTTTACAAGTGTACCCCAGTATCAGTCTGCAGCAGTACTCCTGAAGAGAGGGACAGAGTCGTATTCGCACTTTGCAACATCATGTTTGTTATTTTTCACTAACAGTTCCCAGTGCATGGCTTGGCCCAGTTCAGAATCTGCCATCCATTTTCTTATTTTGTTGTCCACACCAGAGTGCTGTCCAGATCTTCTGTTCCAGTTTCCTGAGTCAACGGTCTGCTTATTGTTTAATGTTATCCCTAGGCTCATCCGGCCTCGGTGCCCAGAACTCATGTTATATTTTGACACTCTGTTTATTGTTTTATGTTCACCCTTGACTCATCCAGCCTTGGTGCCCAGAACTCTTTCACTCTTCACCCAGCAGTCCAGGAGTGGGGCTGTGGCAGGGTGATCTGCATCATCTTCTTCACTCAGCAGTCCAGAAATGGACTGTGGCAGGGTGGTCTGCATCATCTTCTTCACCTGGCAGTCCAGAAGCGGGCTGTACCAGGTGGTCTGCATCATTTTACTTACTCAGCAGTGCAGAAGTGAGTTGTAGTGAAGAAGCCATTGTATTGGTTGCTTCAACCCAGCTGTCCACCAACGGACTGTGAACAGATCCTTTGTGTGTCGATTCCGGGCAACCCTTAGTGGGTTCTTAGCCAAAGAAATCTTGGTGCCTGTTCTTGCATTCTGGTGACCCTAGAGAGGAGGAGTATTGCCAAGAAACTCATGGTCTGTTAAAAGTCCTCTCTGTATTTCCCTAACTTTCCAAGAAGTTCCCAGTCTTGCATTGGCCAGCCGGACAAGCTGATTCATGTCACACCAATTTTTTTGGTTCTGTTCTCTTCTTGATGACAGAGAAAGTATGACTGTGCGTGGACATCAGTAGTACTTATAGACTCTTGCTATAGTATGCAGAATGATTCCTGTGGCCCAATTCCAAGTCGCATGGTACAACTCACAGGTGTATGCAAATTGCACCATGCGATGCTATGCCAGGGACCCTACACCCTATTCTAAGACAGGCAGGGTCACTGGCACCTACAACCCATGACTTGCGGCAGCTGCAGAGTTGTGCCATGGGAATGGTGCAATGGACCTGGATGTTGCAAGTCATGGCCAGCAGTTAACTGCCCCCTGGAGGCCCCACCCCCTTATCACTGCCATACTCACCTGGGGGCCTGGGAGGTTCAGGCCGGGTGGCACAGGTGCAAGAGGGGGCATGGAAAAATACAGACCTGGGAGGTCACTGAATGTCAGAGGGTGGGGGTATGACTGTGCTGGAGGGTACATGGTACAAGTGTAAGCTCTTTCCATGGCATTGCAGGTGGGGCATCCATCATTGTGCCAGGACAGATGCCCCTAAGACCACCTCCATGCTTGGGCTAACCCCACTATACGATACCGGCCCTGATTTGGCATAAGTGGGTTATGGCAGCTACCCTTCCAGAATAGGGTGCAGTTGCTGCCGTGACCCATCCTTGCACCCTGATGCAGTGGGTTGTGGGTGTAGTGGGTGTCGGAGCCCACCTTTGACATAACCTGCATACAGCATGGTGCAAGTCACCTCTTCTAACTCCGACTTGAGGAACGCATGGTGCAAAGTGCTATTTATATCCATAGGGTCTGGCATATATTGCCTTGCACCAGGCGATCAGCGTTCTAGAATCGGTCCCCCTTTTGTGAAGTACTCCAGGTAATAGACCTTAGCTAGAGGTGCACCTTGGGGGAAGGTGAGTTAGAAGGTTTTGAATAAGATGCTGTTATAGTGAAGTTGTTACCGCCAGTTTGCTAATCTTGCCAGTTTTGCTTTAGAGTCACCCTCTTACAGGGATTTAGAAATAAGGATGCTCTTATATCATAGCTGTTACATCTGATGTGATGATTTTAGAGTTAGTGACGCTCTTATAGCGTAGTTGTTACAGCCGATTTCTTCTTACAGTTATCCTCGTACAGGAGACTAGAGATACAGTTTAAAGGCCTTTAGGACACTAGAAAATACTTTAGACACAGCTGAAAGTTGTTGCAGTTCTTCACCCTTGTTCCCTTCCCTGTGGTCCATTGCTCAATAAACTGGCTCTTTTCTTGAGTTGTGCCTCCTGCCTCTCCATTTTGGTGAAAGAAACAACATGTAGCCTAATATGAAAATAACTGCCTTACCACCTAGTGGATTTACTTTAATAATCTGATTTCTAATATTCATAATGAATAATATACATCCACTCTCTCTCTTACCACAATGAAAAAAAAAACCTTGGCTCACTTCAGTATTTGTACTGCACGTTTATTGTTGTTTTTTCTTGCTCTCCCAACTCTTGTGCTCCCCCCCCCCGACATTCCTGGAAATGAGCTGTTTATAGTTCATGTTGTCTTTCCTGGTGAAACATTTTCAAATAAATAAATAAAATAAATTGTAGGGCCTGTACAGTTGCAGCCACCGACATTGACAGATGTCTCGTGAAATTACCATAATCTCTAGAGAAATTCCTTACCTGCCTGTTTACCTGCCAGCAGTACAACTGTGGTCCACCAGAGAGAATCACTTTACATATACTGTGCAATATCTGGAAATATCTGAACATATCTATGGCTGCAACTGTATATCCAGATCCCTGGAGGTGGCCTTCAGTAGCTAATCATCCAGGTGCTGGAATATATAAACCTTCTCCAGCTGGTCCAAACTGCCAGTGTGGTGGGAGTGCTTCTGCTCAAGACACTGATGCCGCTTTTTTAGTAATGGACCCAAGAGGTGGACAGCCAGCCAGAGCAAGGAAAATTGAATATCCTAGGGACTGTTCTCTTCCTCCAAGGGGGAGGGTGGGTTAGCTGCTGGCACTTGATGGACCCCTAGCAGAGGCCAGGGGAATGAACCACCAGAGCCTGCTGCAGGAGTGAGGTGGGGCAGACATTGGCACTGTGCAGTTGATGTCATTGCACACCTCAACTCCAACTAGAAACTGGAAAATGGGGTCATGCAGTACGCCATGCACCTATTTATTATTTTATTTAGCTTTTGTTTACCAGGTAAGTACACTAGACAAGTAGTATACCTATTTTCAGGAATGACCCGAGAGAGCACAAAACATACAGTACACATACATGGCAACATTGGAGAAACAGCATGATACAGTAAAAAACAGCTATAACAATGCTTGTATAAGGGCAGAGATACTGTCACACATAGTACAGATTGTTACAGGACATAGATAGACATTAGAATCACTGAATACATATTTCATAGACCATCATGGACTCAGAGTGGACAATAGTGGACTGCAGAGTATTACATTACAGAGACTAGGAGCAGTCACATCTTGTCGTTTGTTTTAGGTGGGACCACAGGGAGGTCCCACACCATAGCCCCATGGCGCTCTCCAGACACTGAGCCTCATATTCAGATGGATGAGGTCAGCTGGGCCCCTTCCCTTGGAGGTCCCACTCTTGGGGGTAACATCAGAAATGGTAAGTCCCAGGGGATGGATGATAGGGCTGGGGACAGAGGTTTGACTGTTGTGGGCCAGCCTGTAGTGAATAAAGCACACTGCATAAAAAAATATATAAACAGCCTTCTGGTGAAGGGACATGCCTACCACAATGAAGCAGTTGGGAAAAAATCATGGCCATGCGGACAAGCCAAAGCAACTGAACTGGTAGTGCCAGCCCTACAGCATGACTCAGGTACTGCCAGTGGCCATGCCTTATCCTTAGGGTTGTGCGAAATGCTGCATTCTCCATCAGATTTGATGCAGAATGGCAATTCCACTTTCAAAATGCTTCGCAGATTTTTTTTTAATTCTGTGGAATTCTAAAAAACATTTCTGTGAGAAACACAGAATCATTTTCCATAGATCACATAAACCATAGAATAATTTTCTATGGTTTGCAGGAAAAGAATCTACAGTAAAACATTTCACAATCAGAATGCCGGAATACCACTACCAATAGAAATGAGCACAATTTTCTGAAATCCATCAGAATTTCATTCTGTCAGAAATTCAACATTCTGCACAGCCCTAATCTTCTTGATATGTGGGTAGGCATCCTGCATGTCCGGAGCACAGAGTGATAACAGCATGAGGAGCAACTATGGGGAGACCATGCAAAATATTTTGCACTCTATGTACTCCTTCAGAACTCGGAGGTCAAATCCGGCTAGAGATCGCCTATCATTTTTTGGTAAAAGAATGGAACAGGAGTAAAACCCTTGATTGTGTTCTGAAGGGAGATCAGGCTAAATTGTCCCTTTCTCGAAGCTGACTGTGTACTTCAGATTGTAAAAACTGATAAGTATACCAGAAGGTAACAGGGCTGGGAGGATGCACTGGAGATTCTGCTAGTAATTCCAGCACATGACCCTCTGAACTGTAACCAGGAGCCACTTGTCTCATGTTCTCTCCTGCCATTTTATAAGAAACAGGGAAATCGTGTCCTTACCTGAATCCCTGGCAATGATGTGTAGGAGGATAGGGGAAGGAAATCAGAAGGAGGGGAGGGGTGGCTGGAATGCATCCTGTCACCTACCTTTTGGGAGCCTTAAAGGGGGCACCCAGAGACTGTTGTCACTGAGAGGCTTATTAGGTGGCTGACCTGACCCCACACCTGGAATGGGAAGGGTGTGAGCCCCTATGAAGTGATGCAACAACCCTTTCCATGAGGGGTAGAGGAAGCTTAAAGGAATGGAGCATCATCTTGGACAACTGCAATTCCATGAGAGTCGATTTCACATTGCAGCTGAATTGTTTAGAACCATTGAAGGCAGAACATACTAAGAACTGCACATCAGTGGTGGCAAACACAACAACACGATCCTCAGAATATTTTGGAGGCAGCAACATGGGGAGAAGCAAAGGAGTCATAAGCAGAATTAAATAAATTTCTGCCAGCCTCAAAGTCATGCTGATCAACACAAAAGGCGCCTATTTTAGAAAAGCCCCCAAGCATGTTATCCACCAAGGTGTTTTCCACAGGCTGTTTTGATATTTTATCATGTATGCCTCATATCTGGCAATGCAGAGGCCAAATGTAGCAGTGGTAAAAGCCTGCCGGCACATGGTGTCTAACCTTCTGGACTCTTTCTCAGGAGGCATAGTGCTCATATTATGAGGTGCCTTAAGAGTTATAATGAGCAACTATAATCGCCACAGAGTAGTTTTCTAGCTCAGTTGTATAATATGGCTTAGCAGAAGGGCAGGAGATTGCTAATGTGCATTCCTGGGGACTGATTGTATGGTACTGGTTTTATGCCAGGCTGTCATGGTACCATACTCTGAACCTAGCTTGAAGAATTACCTCAGTGCTCACAGAAAATCCAGGTGCATACTTCAATGAGAAAGACAGAAGCAAAAAAATATAGCACTCTTGGACCAAGTGATGCCTGAAAAAACTTTTGTTTCAGTTCTCCAATACTTGTTTGTAAAATCCATCACCATAAAAATTAGCTATTGCCAGGAACAATGAACCCCAGCACTTTGAGGCTCACCCAGCCTCTTCGTCAAACAAGAATTAATGAACTAAAATAAATGTTTTTTGGGCATCATCTGGTCCATGAGTGCTACATTTTTCTACCATACTCTGAAGCAGGATGTGTAAGACAATGCAGCAGAAGAGACTTCCAAGAAGTCATAAAATTATTTTCAGTGAAGTCCTCTTCCTCAGCAGTGAAAGACCCCTGTGTGAGGTGTAGTATGTTCTGGGTGGAGGCTTCCTCATTTGGAGACCTGAGAGTGTACATCTGTTCCTCACTACGAAAGGAGACAATGGAACGAAAATTAAAGTTATAGCAGAGGTGAGCGTCCTCCTTTTTCTTATCATCATCATCCAGATATTATGTATTATAGTTATTCAAACAGTATAAAGTCTTGCTGTATTCTGACAATATGCAGCTAGACCAACTGGTTCAACTGCCCCAGACAACAAAGAGTTAACTCTATTCAAATGCATAGAACATTGAGCTCGCGTTCGGTTTTCAAACCACTGTCCTCAGTATATTCTAGTAACTGATCAGATTCATTACTTCAATCACCAGTGAAGACACCTTGGAGATTTCTCCTCGTTGTCTTCAGTCTAGCTGAGTTTCATTGGTTCATATTCAACCGCTTTATTATTTTTTTTTTTTAAAACATTCTCAAACCGCTGTGTTTGGTATCGTGTACATTCCTAGGTTGGGTAAGTGTTCGGTTTCCAATCGGTTCCACAACCATGAGGGAACCAAACTTCTTTTTCTCCTTTCTGTGTAAATTTTCATTGTATTGGGATCAGGTGCAAAGTCCTGACCAGAAACGAGGGTTTTGTCTTGGTTCCTTTTTGACTGACTCTAAACTGTTGGCCAGTTTTAACTTTGTTTTCTATTACCCTGCCTAACTAAGCCTTTAGGGGTAATTTTCGTAATTTCTTTATCCTGGCCTTTCTAAGCCAATTCAGATAAAGTAGATATTTGACTTTTGCTTAACCGGCCTAACTGGAATACCTGTTTTGTAATCTATGTAACCCCCAGGTCGCATCTGGAAATGAGCGGTCCCCGCTCAGCATGCTTATCTGGTAAATCTCTTAAATAAATAAACTGAGCCACTGGGTTAAGCACCATATTTTAGGGTTATTGCACAGAAACCCAAGAGAAAAAAGGTCCCACTGGGTTTCAGCTTTGTACCGAGTGCAGGGAGCAATTTTCAAAAGCTAATGCGCTCATGGTCTGTCTGTACTGTTGGGTTTTGACCACTTACAAGCAGACTGTGATATTTGTAAGAATTTCCCTCAGTCTACTTTAGACAGGCTCCTCAGTAAACTGAAGGAAAGGATGGAAAAGACTGCTGAGAGCAGTTCCAGTTTAACCGAACCTTTGGCTCCAACAACCGACCACTCAAGCCAAGGTTAACCATATACAGGTAAAAGATGTTCGGAGTCAGTTTCTGAAACCGCACCATCAAAGAAAGCCAAATGCTTTGGTTCAGAACTGTGCAAACACTCAGTCTCGGTTCCAGCCATGGACAAAATTGCAAAAGCCATTTGGATAGTCCAGTCTTTGCAGTCTAGGTTTGGCGAACTGTCGCAGGTAACGTCTGGGCAGCCAATGGTTCTGGATACTAGTTCAACTCCTTCAGGACACATTGATCCTGAGGAATATTATTTTTCTGACTATGATGAAGAGGAGGAGGAGGAGCAGGATGAGAGGGAACTCACTGACTCAGGAATCCCCTGACCATCCTCAGTATGAATCCCCTCCCAGGCCTGTCTCTGAGGCTTCCTCCCATTTTGCTTTTATGAGGCAGGTGGCTGAGACCATGCAGCTTTCTGTACAAGAGGCCAGGCAGGAGGAGGATGATAAGGAAGAGGATTACAGGGAGATGATGGATCTTGCTGTGTACCAGGAACTTTTGATCTCAATTCATAAGTCCCTTAAAAAGCAGACTTTGAAGATCCTCCAAACTCCTAGTTCTGTCCCACCTGTAGATAAGAAAATGGACAAAAAATATATTATGGCTGGCAGTGACACTGACTTTTTATCTAGCCATTGTAGCCATGTAGGGGTGGTACAAACTGCAGCCTGTGAGAAGGCTGGCATTCCCCTGCCTCTCATCCCCTGACAAGGATTCCAGAAGAGTGGATTCACTTGCCATGAAAGCATACCTGGCATCTTCTTTAGGTATTAGGCAAGTCTCCTATACGGCTTTGCCTCCAAGGTACCAAAAGTCCCTTTGGGAAGCTATGGAACAACTTGCTAAAAAGGCCCCTCATAAGCTTTATGCTGATCTCCAGGAGTTGGTCAGCAAGTGGGTACAAGCATCAAAGTCCCAGTTCCACATGGCTGTGGGCTCTAATGATGCAGCTGCCAGGGCTATGGCTTATGCTGTACCCCTCAGGTGTTTCTCCTGGCTCAGGTGCACTACCCTGTCCCACACATGCAAAATGATGCCATGGATTTTCCCCTTGTCCAAAATTCTCTGTTTGGGGAACAGACTGAGGCATACATGAGGGAGATGAAACACAAAAGCAGCAGGCCCTACCCCAGGCCTTTCCATCAGGCCCAATATTTTCCCTTACCAGCAACCCAGAGGGTTCTTTAGACAGTGGGGCAGGAGGGGTGCTGGCAGGGCTGCTTCCACCCACCAGTCTGCTTCCCCAGCTAAACATACCCTGATAGATCTGTCCAGGCCACCTCCCCTTCACCTGTAGGAGGCAGGCTAACCTACTATCTCCTGGCTTGGCAATCCATCACTTCAGACAAATGGATCCTGGAGATAATAGGTCAGGGTCAAGCTGCTCCCAAAACTGTCAGCAAGAGCTTTCAGACCTTCCAGCCCTACAAAAACAGCCCTGTTGGAGGCAGAGGTTTCCACTCTTCTACACTCAAAAGCAGCATAGCCTGTGCCTTATCAGCACAGAGGCAAAGGGTTGAACTCAAGGTACTTCCTGGCACCAAAGAAAAATGGAGAGTGGTGGCCCATCCTGGATCTCAGATTCCTAAACAGGCATCTTACAAAGCCAAAGTTCAAAATGATAACCCTGGCTACCATTCTACCTACTCTCAAGCAAGAGGACTGGCTGGACATAAAGGATGCTTATTTCCACATCCCCATCAGACATCCTCTCAGAAAATATCTCAGATTTCGACTGCCTTCAGGGCACTACCAATTCAGAGATATGCCCTTCGAGCTGACATCTGCACCAAGAGTGTTTACAAAATATCTATCAGTAGTAGTGGCATTCCTCAGAAGGCAAGGGGTTTCATTTTACCCCTATCTGGATGACTGGCTGCTGGTGGGTCAATCCTCTCAGCAGGTCACAGAAGCCCTAAAACTCACTCAGTATACTCTTCAGTCTCTAGGGTTCCTAGTGAATCAAAAAAAGTCTGTCTTGACCCCAGTATGAGTACTAGACTTCATAGGGGCAGAACTGAATACCATTCAGGGAAGAAGGCACGGGCTCTTATATATCTGGTAAAATCTTTCCACCTTTGAGTTCCTTGGCCAGCAAGATACTTCCTACAGCTCCTAGGGCACATGGCCTGCACCACAGTTGTGGTCCTGGGGGCCAGGTTTCAGATGAGGGACATTCAGTTCCATCTGAGATCCTTTTGGTCTCAAAAAAAGGGATCCTCTGTCCAAACTGATTCCAGTATCTCCCACCCTTCTGCTAGCTCTTCGGTGGTGGCAGGAGATGGACAACCTCAGAGTGGGGTTTCCTTTCTCCCTCTGGTACCCTCTCCATTGCTGACAACAGACGCTTCTCTTCTGGGCTGGGGTGCTTACCTAGGGGCTCATACAGCACATGGTTCTTGGCTCCCTCAGCAGTCACTCCTGCACATCAATCTTCTGGAACTCTGGGCAGTGTTCCTGGCTATTCAGGGGTTTGCCAGTCTCTTACTGGGCAAGGTGGTTCAAGTCAGGACAGACAATACCACCACCATGTATTACATCAACAAGCGGGAGGAACAAGATCCTCCCTGCTGTGCACAGAATCCATGAAGATTTGGAACCTGGCATATTCCATAACATGTCACTGTTAGTGGACCTTGAACAGGCAGGTCCTTCTCTCAGTATTCAAGAGGTGGGGGTGCCAGAGATAGATCTCTTTGTAGCCCTGGACAATCACCAATTACCAGTGTACCATTGCAGGCCTCCACTCCAGGTCCAAGTGTCACTCAATGCTCTCCTTTTGGATTGGTCAAACAGGTTCATTTATGCTTTTCCACCTTTTCCCTCTGATAGCCATAGTCATGGTCAAGCTAACGTCTCAATCTGCCACCACGATTCTTATAGCGCCACACTGGGCCAGATAGCCATGGTACTCAATGCTACTGTCACTGTCAATGACCAAGCCAATTTCTCTTCCCCAGGAGGTACAACCTGCTGACATCCTCTCAGGGCAGGATAATGTACCCCAGTCTTTAGTCTCTTCACCTCAGGATTTGGCTCTTGAAGACTTAGAATATGACTATTTACAATTGTCTCAATCTGTTTTGGATATTCTGAAGGGTTCCAGAAAACCTGCTAGTAGGAAAACCTATTCCTCTAAGTGGAAAATATTCTCTCTTTGGTGCTCCCAGAAAGATCTGGACACACAGCAGGCTGGGTTACCAGAAATTCTAGACTATCTGGTCCACCTTCAGTCTCTGCATTTACAGCCATCTGCCCTGAAGTACTCCGCTCTGTTGTCTCTGCTTATCTTTTAGCAGAATGGAGATCTTCTCTGGCTGCACACCCAGTTTTCAAAAAGTTTTTAAAAGGGTTGCTGCATCTTCATCCTCCACATAGGGATCCAATCCTTCCATGGGATTTAAACATATGTATAGGCCAGTTTATGCAACCTCCTTTTGAACCTATGTTTTCTTCAGAGCTCAAGTTTCTCACTTGGAAAACAGTTTTTTTTTAGTGGCCATCACTTCTGCTAGAAGAATCAATGAACCTCAGGCCTTGTCAGTGGAACCCAACTATATCACACCCCACAGGGATAAAACTGTGCTCCAAACTAATAGGAAGTTCCTCCCTAAGGTGGTTTCTGATTTCCATCTTAATCAGTCCCTTACGATGCCTGTATTTTTCTCAGAGCACTCCAGTTCGGGTGAATGCAGGCTCCACAGTCTGGATGTAAAAAGAGCTATTAGCTATTACAGCAACAGGACAAAAGATCTAAGGAAAGATTGTTCCCAACTTTTTCTTACCTACAGTAAGGCTGGTCAAGGCAGGCCAGTTGCAAAGAGGACTATAGCCAGATGGATTGTGGCCTGTATCCAGTTTTGTCACAGTAAGCTGGGTAAGGACCCACCAGCAGACCTCAGGGCACATTCTACTAGGGGGACTGCTGCCTACTTGGTGGCTGCCAGCGAAGTCCCTTTGCTTGAGATATGTAAGACTGACACCTGAAAATCTGTCCATACATTCACTAGGCACTACAGCCTGGATATTCAGGATAGGAGTGATGCCAGGTTTGGCACAGCAGTACTGCAGAGCCAATTTCCCAAATAGGTTCTGTGCCCACCTTCATAGGGCATTGCTTTGTAGTCTGCATATTGTCAGAATACAGCAAGACTTCATGTTGTTTGAAGAAAAAATGACTTACCATAGTCATGTTGTTTCTTCTAATGAAGTCTTGCTGTATTCTGACCTCCACCCTACCTCCTCTTCAGAACCTGGGGAAGGGTAGCTCTTCCACAGCAGCTGTGCGACTTAACCCAATAGTGGGTATGGATTTACTTTGGGCATCTGTGACTTGAGTCTTCTGCATGCCTTTTTTGTCTTTTGCCTATGTTGCCCCTATTGGGGACCCCTTGCTATGGCTTAGTTTTTTACCATATCCCAGTACTGACCAGGTTAATATCCAAGTACTGACACTGTAGTGTAGCATGAGAGGGGTGCTGCACTTCTGAGGTGCAATCTTTCAGATGAGACAATAAACGGAGGTCCCATCTGCCTGGATTGGTGGTAGTTCACATGGATGTTAAAGATCCAATGGCATTTATCAAAAAGATTAGGGAAATTTCCCTGGTGTCCTGGCCAAATTTCCCTCATTCACTAAAAATTCTACCAACAGCTTAATCTGGTTCAGGGTCAGTTAGCATTCAATCATTTCAAGATTAACAGATGATAGGGTGTGTCACTGGGGCTGTGAGGCTTAAATGTTGCCCCATTCTTCTTCACTGTTACTTTAGAATATGATTACATAAGGAATGGAGCAACATTTAGGCCTCACAGCCCCAATGACACACCTATCATCTGTTAATCTTGGGATGATTGGTGGGTCCACGGGAGGGCAACCCTAAATATTTTTAATTTCCTGACTTTCTGTGTTTTAACCTTAAGTGATGCATTAATGCAGTTTTTTGCATAGAATTTCCTTATGTTTTGAGAGAGAATAGAAAACTAAGAAGTTGCGGAAGTTGATGGGAGTGTGGGCCCTTTGGGCCCTGCACTCCCAACAACTTGTAAACATGTCTGTACCATCAACACCCACCAAGTTTCAATGTAAAAGATGAAACCATGTCCAAGATATAATATTTTAAAGTTTGAGATTTTCATTCAGCAGAGCTGCAGAATTCTGCACCTGTTGACATTTTACAGTCACAATGATTGAAAACTGCATCCATGACACTAAGGCTAAGTACCCTATCAATCTCAAGCCACCTCCACAATGCAAAACACTGTCTGAAAAATGTAAACTGTGCCACACAATATCTCTGCAAAAAATATATTTTCTGTCACATAAATAATGTAATTTATATCTTCAGGACATACCATAAACACCTGCCAAATTTCAAGTACAAAGACCAAACCGTTTCTGAGATATGTAATATTAAAGCTTGGCAAAATTGACTTATCTAAAGCATTATGAAATCTGGCCATCTTGTCTCTATCTTGGAATCAAAGATGGCGATCAAAGAATCTCACAATCAAAGAATTTACAGGCTAGCAATCAAAGACTTTGCATGCTCACGATCAATGAATAAAAAATGGTGTAATTAAAACATTTGACACAAGTAAAGCAAACCACCACCATGGTGTGATAAAACAAAGCCCCCTGAGCAAAACCCACCCTCATTTGTGTTCTGAAGTCACCCCTCGGCTGAGAAATGTAATTTTTTAATTGGGCCTTCTCGTCCCTCACTCATGATCAAAGTTTGTGATCAAAGAATCTCACAATCTAAGAATTTGAAGGCTCATGATCAAAGATTTTGCAGGCACGCAATCAAAGATTAAAAAATACTGAAAATCAAAAATTTGAGAGAAATGTGGTAAACAACCACCACGGTTTGACAAAATGAAGTGTCCAGAGCAGAACCCACCCTCATTTGTGTTCCTAGGCCACCCCTGGGCTGAGAAATTTAATATTTCATTGGGCCATCTCATCACTTACTCACGATTAAAGTTCTCAGTCAAAGAATCTCGCGATTAAAGAATTTGGAGGCTCACAATCAAAGATAGTTAGTGAGCCGCAATCAAAGAATTAAAATGTTATTACTCTATTTTTTTGACAGTTTTAAAGCAAACTACAGCCATGGGTCACTAGATCAAAGGCCCCTGAGTAAAACCCATCTAAGTTTTACTTTAGGAGTGACCTTGAGCCGAGATATTTGATTTTTTATGACCAGAATTTAAAAATCAGATGGCGGACCATGTGATCAAAGAATTCTCGGAGACAAATATTCTTTGACTGTGAGGCTGCAAATTCTTTGATCACGAGACTAGACCAGATTTCCAGAACCCCATTATTTGCTTGCAAATCATATACATTTTCCCATTGATTTATAATGGGAGCTTAAATGTGCCATAACTTTTGAATGCCTAAATATTTTTTCACCAAACAAAAACAGCATGTTCGGCCAGTGAAGCTCTTTCAAACAAACCATGATGCAGAGTGGCACATCACACGATGACCGCTCAGTGCCACAGGCAAACTCCCCAAAACTGCCCACATAACTGGTGAAAAGTACACTTTTCAGCATTTTCGGGTGCAATGATAGTAAGACCGACTGAAATGAAATTTGGCAAATTAAGAGATCTACCATGCCCCACCATGCATACCACATTTCATGAAAATCTGTTGAATAAGTCCAAAGTTATTAACAACCAAAATTATGACTTTAACATAGAAGTGTCTTCATAACCTTAAATATAGGGGCACGACCGCACCCCTACAATATATATATATACTCTGTGTGTATATATATATATATATATATATATATATATATATATATATATATGTTACCCCTCTACAAATGGGGGTTCCCAAAAAGTCTTACCTGAGATTGCCTAAATGCTTGCTGCCAGGCCTGTGTGCTGGGTGTTTAAATGTGATTACCAAAGCCTGTATAGCCTCTGGGTACTGTCTCTTTAAGAACTGCCTGGATTGCAACATAAGTAATCTGAAAGGGAGCTCTGTTGAAAGATGCAACTAGTTGCTGAAAATTATTTAGAGTGATAATGATAATGTAGTTTGTCTAACCTGCCTTCTTTGCAGCAAAGACTGTTTTGTTTGTCTCCACTATCTTGGACCTGGACTGCAAAATGGACTAATCAGTACTGGTGGGTCCTAAAATGAAGCTAGACTACAGGAGCTGTCTGGGGTCAAAATCTTTAGGAATTGTAGTTTTGGGATTTTGGCACCTGTTTGCAACTGAAAGGGGGAGCTCTTGTTGTGACGGACAGACAGATCAGCCAACCAGACCCTTTGGATCTTGGTGAAATCCCAGACAGCTTGCAATTTTCAGTTAGATCTAAGTTGGAAGCTGAAAAAGAAACTGCTGAAGTGATTTTGAGCAGCAATCCTGAGTGGATTCACATGGGAAAACTGTTAAAGGGTTGAGTTTTTGGCCTACATGTCTGTCTGCTGCCCCTGAGTGGGAGAGAACAGAATTATTTTAGACTAAATCCAAGATTGTGCGAATGAAGTAAGCCACTGATTTTTTACCTGGCTCATACCTGAAGAAGATTGAAGATTTTACTGAATGCGCTTGGTCTGTCAGGATTTCCAGCTGCTTTTGAATCTCTGGTTTGTGCAGAGACTTTGCAATCATATCTGGAGAGCTGTTTGCTTGGTACAGTTCAATTTCCTGACATGTAAATTTGCTGTGTATGGAAAGTGGGTCGTGATTTGGTCCCCCACTGTGTGAACTGTGTTCTGCTTGCTGGAAGCTGTATCCAGCCCAAAATGGACTGTATCCAAATTTGTTTCCATTTGGCCTGGGCCTCGCCAAACTGTCCCAGCCAGACTACCTGCTGTACAGAGAAAGCCATCGATGAGAGACCTGCCTGGGTATCAGCCCCCTGCTCCACACTTGGACAGAAATGACACCTCAGTGAATCTTGTGGGCCCTGCTTCTCCTGGCACTCCAGATTAACCACCTGCATTCTCAATTTTCGTCCAGGCTGTGTCCAGTCTTGGGTATATGAATAATCATCAGGGTAGCTCCCTGCGACAACAGCCTAATCTAAAAGTGTGTCATCTAATTGTTTTGTTGTTTTTATTTTCATGAACTGAGCCCAACAGCTCTGGATTACAAATAGTGTGTGTTGTACATGTTGCTTTTTCTCCCACAGGGCCCCAACCAGCTGTAACGTTCCTGTCTAGCCTACCATTCTCCATCTGGGTACTCTGAGTGTGTGACTGTTTATAGACCCTGAAGTGCATGCATAACTGTTTGATTGATACTGCCTTTAAGCAAATTAACCTGATTACACCTCTCCCTTGCTCAAGTCCCTTAACTAAATCAGCTCTAACTCTTTTTTGCATTTACCCTGACTGTGGTTCCAGTTTGTGCAAGAGTACTGTACTGTTGTTATTTGCTGTGTATAACCTTGTTTACAGGTGGTCCCCAAGGCCAGGCCAGAGGTAAACCCTGGTGGTGAGTGCAAACAGTGTGGGTATTTGTGTGGTGTATCAGGGATAATGTGAAAGTAATTAGTGTGTATTGTTCTGGCCATTAGTGAGGAAAGAGGGGGGCTACAGTGTCCCAGAGGGCTGTGCCCAGGTTAGCTTGACCACTACCAATGCTGATGTCCAGGTAGAGGCACCTGTTTCAGAATTCAGTCCCCTTAACCTGCTACTAGCCAAGCAGGCATGGGTAGTAGCCCTTGGGATAGCTCCACCTAGGGATTACACACACATACACACATATGTGTGTGTATATATATATAGATATATATATATATATATATATATATATACACACATATGTATAAGAATATATAGTTTCACTTCATAGAATCTGATCAGTTACTAGAACTTACTGGGGACAGTGGTTTGTAAACTGAGCTCAACAATACAATACTCAACAATACTCAACTTTCTTTGCATTTGCATAGAGTTAGCTCTTTGTTCTCCGGGGCAGTTGAAATAGTCGGTCTAGCTGCATATTGTCAGAATGCAGCAAGACTCCATTAGAACAAACAACATTACTATGGTAAGTAATTTTTTCTTCTCTTCCTCCACATTAGGAGGGAGTGCAAAGGAATAATAAGAATCACATTTTGGGGGGCTGATGGCTGTGGACAAGAAACAGGTACATAAGATCTAGCAGACCCAGTCTGGATTGACTGGAGCAATGATAGGAGTGACATCAATGATAAGAAAAAAGAGAGAAAGGAAGTCAGTAGTCTTTCTAGATTGATTCAATGAATATAGCTGAACTATGGCATTGCACTGATAACGTCATTAGGGCTATCATGATGGCAGCATCTGTCAGAAAATACCTGTCAATGACATGCCTGCTAAAAGCTGTATGTTTTGTGCAGCACTCAAGAATGAAACTGTCCATGACCTTGGTGTCTTAACAATAGCTGGGCCATTGACAGACTCCAAATGTACAGCCTTGGATTTACTCTCCTTCATCTTCAGTGGAGATTAGGATCTTGAGGGAGAAGCATGGCAATGATGTTATAAAGAAGTCTTTTTCAACTTTTGTTTCAGAACTTAGGCTCCTTAACCTGCCACTAGCCAAGCAGGCAGGGGTAGTAGCCCTTGGGATAGCGCCACCTAGGGATTACATCTTGGAGGCTCACCGCTGGGATTTTGTGCCTTCTAGTGATCAACAATTATGAATTATTGTTAAAGATTAATGGCTACCCCAGTAGAAATGGCTGTACACCAGTTGGTGGGGTGATGTACTGGGCAGGAGATCAGCGCCCAAATTGCTCTGCTTATACTGGATATTCCCCTGGGTACCAGTAAGGACAGTGTAGAGGGAGTACTCTCCAAAGCTGAATGTTTAAAAAACCCTGTGGTGGTGGGTCGACAGGCTGATTTGATCGCCCAAACTTTCATAGCCTTAGTAGAGTATAGTGACCTTGTGGACAGCTCTAAAGTGCCACAGACTATTGCCTCAGAATGGGTTCCCACTGCCTGGAGAGTGATAACAAAAGACAGTAAAGACCCCAGGGAGGATGAGCCCCCACCATTATCTGAGACTTTTGAGGAGAAATTTGCTAAGTTGTTGCTGGAAAAAGGGAAAACCATAGAGGACTTTAAGAAACTATTCCTGCCACCTGGGGTATTCCTTCCCCAACACTTCCTCCCACTTCAGCACCTGTTACTGCCCTGCCTTCTCTGCCTGTGTCTATGCTGGCCCATACATCTGTACCTTCCATTAGTCATGACTCTTACAGAAGGCTAAGAATCTTCTTGGGCACCCTTCCCACCCTGCAGGGGAAGGATGACTGGGAGACCTGAATAGACTATGTTGCCCCCTTGGTAGCTGAGTGGCAGTGAGCAGAGGCTGAGAAGCGACAAAGAATCATAGAAAGTTTGAGGGGTTCTGCCCACAAATCCATAATATTTTTGAGGTCCACAAACCCTGATGCATCTGCTCAGAAGTACCTATCTGTACTCAAAGGCAATTTTGGGATCATTGAGTCAAGGGAGAATTTGATGTGGAAATTCTGAGGTACCTAACAATGGCAAGGGGAAAGTTTGTCTGTGTATGTTACTCATCTAGAAAGAGCTTTGCAGAAAGCTTACCAGAAAGGTGGGTAGTCATCAGTGACTTTAACCATGTGAGATTGGGGCATATACTGCAACATGCAAAGCATTCTAAATTGCAGATCCTCCAGTTAAGGCTCCAGTATAGGAGAGGTAACCCAGTTGACTACTGTTACTTAATAAAAGAACTCCAGGATGTTGAAAGGGAAGAGGGATATTGTAATTATGGGGTGAGTGCTGCTCAAGTGATCATGGCACCGGAAGGCCCTTCTGAAATGGAGATCCGTAAGAGTGTCTCACCATGGGCTAAAAGGTGGGAAGAGGAGTTGCTAAAGGAAGTCAGAAAGGTACAACCAGATGTTCTCACTGAGGTATCACCTGTTGACAAAGCCCCTGGCCTCTGTCAGAACATGACTGCCATGTGGGTGGGGGTGCATCTTCAGGCATCCGCTACTGTGGGTGGCTTTCTGGCTGAGCTCAAGGAATTGACTGCCACCCTAAAGGAACTTTTGAGACATGGCACACTACCTGCAGAAATCAGATCACCATTTCCCATCAGTGCTCTAGCATACCCTGCCATGTTTTCCCCAACGATGCCCGAGAGCATGTCATTTGTCACAGTTGTAGCAAGGATGGCCATATGAAGAGGGAATGGGCATCTCAGAAGGACTTAGAGAAAGTGGTGAACCAGCTTCAAGGAGAGCTTCGGAAAACAAGTCAGTGGTCAAGGGGTGCATGAAATGACTGCAGTAAACACTTTGGCCATCCCAACTCAAACCCCTCAGTGGTTACATTTTCTGTCCAGGCCCCTGTTGTAGTCCCTCCATTCTGGTCCAAGATAGCGGGCCCTTCAATGGAGACTAATGTGACTGTGAATGGTATTCCTACTCAGGCTGTGCTTGACAGTGGGTTGCAAGTGACCGTTGTGTTTCAGGACTGGTATGACAAACACTTATCTGATGTGCACTTTCAATCCCTGGAAGGTCTACATGTGTGGGGTCTGAGCAACAAGTCTTATCCATATCTAGGATATGCCTACCTCTGGTTGTCTTTTCCTGCAACTGTCACTAGTGTAGAGAAGCAAATAGAGACACTGGCCCCAGTGTGTCCCCTCACTGGACTGTATGATGGGGTCTACCTGTTAACTGGGAGACTGGTGTGACTCTGTCATGAGAAACAAGGGTAATGGGCTGGAAGGGACCTGAGAATTCCAGCTCTGATCAAGAGAGCCCATGATTTGCAACAGAAACCCGAGGAAGTAGACCTTGATGAACTGGTGGGGATTGTGTGGAAGAAGGATCCCGATTTAATAGTACTGGCCCCTAACTCCCAGTGTGCCATTCAAGGAGAGGTCCACCTCTGGAAAAATATCAAGAACAAAATACTGATGTTGGATATGCAGGTAATGGAAAATTGCCAGAAGGATAATTGGTCAAGTCCAACATCTTGCCTGCTCATACCAATGTCTATGCACAATGAGTGATGGTCTAGATTCCCAACGTGTCAGATCGGGAGATGAACAAAGGCTGCACCCTAGCTATGGTACACTGCACAGACACTGCAGTGTTGCCCAGCAAAATGCACCCTGGTAAGAAGGAGAGAGTGACCTAAGCCTTGTTTGACTTTGGCGACTCCCCATTGCCAGCTGAATGGAAGACTAGAATTAGAAAGAGACTTGACTAGAGAGACCAAGTGTTTTCATTGAAGGAATGGGATGTGTGATCTTTAGCAGTGTCAGTGGCTCAGTAGGTAGCATACTCGCCTCTGAGGCCAGGAGATCAGAGGGCTGTGGATTCAGTTCCCACATCTGGCACTTGGGTTAATATCCCAGTACTGACACTGTAGTGCAGCATGAGAGGGGTGCTGCACTTCTGAGGTGCTGTCTTTCGGATGAGATGTTAAACCAAGGTCCTATCTGCCTGGATTGGTGGTAGTTCAGGTGGATGTTAAAGATCTCATGGCACTTATAGAAAAGAGTTGGGGAAAGCTTTTATTAATAAACAGAACAAAAAAATCAGAAAAAACAGCAATATAATTCATGGAAAATAAGAAAAAAAAACAGAACAAAGACAAATCAGCAATACTCAATTCTTGGACAGCATAGTGATTCAACCTATTTTGTCTTTTGAAAAAGGAACCTCTTTCCACCTCATAAGCCATATATATTTGGACAAACAGTTGTGTTCAGAATCACATTGTTGCAACAAATCATGTTCAACATGTTGAAGAACTTCAAGTGGTGAGTGGTATAACTGTTGTAGAGTAAGGTGACATCTGGCATGCCATAAATGAAACTTGAACATAGCGAACAGCAGCTGTACTACACCAGCATCCAACAAAGTAGAATGTAGCAAAAAAACTCCCACAAATTCCAGATATGTAACAGCCCACCTGAAAGGCAGGTTCCAATGGGCAGAAAGGGTCATCCAAAATTCTTGTACAAAGGGTCAGGAAACAAAAAAATGGGACATTGTTTCCTCCTGATTAATGCAAGTATCCCTCGGACAAGTACATTCAGTAACCATTTTATGCTTTTTTTTTAAATTTAATAAACTTTATTTGTTTATCACAACTCCAGAAATACACTTCCAACACAATGATAATGGGCATACATCCGTTCAGAAATACATAGATTGGTACAGTGGCATGAGGGCCCTATGATATATTTTAATGAGCAATTAGAATTCAACCATCTCCTTGTCGGGCAAGAAGAAACACCACACTGAAGCCTGAGTTTCCTTATGCCTTCCATTCATTGGGTGTACAATCCCCCTCCCTACCATCCCTCCCTCCCACTCCCCTCTCCATACCCCCAGAGCCACTCTTACTTATTCTATCAAAAGTACTTCTCTATCCTGTGTCAGGCAGCGGCCACATCATCAGTACCACATAAGATTAATAAGCTAACTACACACATCTCATTGACCTGCAGCGATGTGAATTTCTTGTGGGACAACTTACTGAGGTCATTCTCTACCCTACCCTAGACTACCATACCGGGTGAGCTTATTGGGGAGGCGTGGGGAGAGACCAAAAATGTAATGAACTTCTTCCATCTAGTCTTATACAGAGGGAGCCTACACCACAGACTGGCAATTGCCTTTTCAATTCTTGAATTGTATAGTAACTCCTTAACCCATTCAAGATAGGATATTGTATATAGTGATGAAGGACCAGTTGCTTGACCGTCAAAGAGATACTAGCCATATAGTATCTTCTCTCCTTTACAGGAATCTTGGTATAGCCCCCTACTATGCATACCTGTGGTGAAAAAGGGTCCTTTAGTCCCAGCAGTATGTCTACCCTGTCTCGAATAGCACTCCAAAGGGAAGCTGTCTTAGGGCAGTCCCATAATATATGAAGTAACGTCCCGGGGTCTTTCCTGCACCTAAAACACGTTTTGCTCTACGTCCTACCCATTTCATACAACTTAGCTGGAGTGTAGTAAATATTATGCAATATGTAAAACTGCATTAATCTTAAATGATCATTGGCAATATATACCTGTGTTCCCTCCCATATTTTATACCATGAGAAATTATCTTGTGGGAAATGTCTGGCCCAGTAGTTGGATTTACCTGATGCCTCTGGGGTTAATGTCACATATACGAGAGATGCCAGCTTAGATACAGCATGCAGTTGGTTGACACAGTCTAAAAATTGCTGCAAAGGAGGTGACACCTGCAGGTCCCAGCCCCCCAACCACTTGATTAACATATGTTGTTGGAGCCCAAAATATAAATATTTTTTGGAAGCTGCAAAGAAGTTAGTATTTCCGGCGATTCCTTTAGTCTACTATCGCACACCAAATTCGAGACCTTAATTCGGGGATTGTAACACTCTTTGGGAACTGGTATACTTCTATTTCCAATTTTAAAGATGGGATTATTAAACACTGGCTACAATAGATCCATTTGGTTTTTATACCTCATGGACCTACAAAGTTGCAAGTGAACTTCAAATGAAGTGTATACCACTGAACCTTTCAGTTCCCTGGGTAGTCTACCTGGGCCAATAAACAGGAGGCAGTCTAGGGAAAACTTCCCTAACAATTATCGCTCTAATTGTAACCAGATAGGGATGTTGGTAACATCGTCATTGGTAGTTGGATAAACCCCCCAAAGCATGTTCTTGGCCATGTGACTGGCCAAGTAATAGTGATAGAAATTGAGGAGTTTTAAACCACCCCACTGCTTTGGAGCACTTAACTTGTTATATGCCCTACGTGGGGTCTTATCCCTCCATATAAATTGAGAAATTAAGCTATGGAGCTTACGGAACCAACTCAGGGGAAGATATACATTTAACATATTAACTGGGTAGAACACTCTTGGCAGGACATTCATCTTAATTACACTAACCCTTGCCTGAAGGGATAAGTGCAACAAGTGCCACCTATTCAAATCTAATCGAATTTCCTTAATTAGGTTCTCTAGGTTCAGCTTTTTGATCAGGGAAACCGAAGTGGAGAGTGTCATACCTAGATATTTAAGCTGGGTTGACCATGTCATTGACAGCAACTCAACCTCCTCCCTGAAAAGTAGGGTGTTCAGGGGCATCACCTCTGACTTACCAATATTAAGTTTGAAATTTGATACTCAACTAAACTCACTGATTATCTGGAGGGTGGCTTGGGTAGACTCAGAGGGATTAGTAACATGGAAGAGAATGCCATCCACATAAACAGATAACTTTAGGTGGAACTGTCCTTTCTTTATACCCTGAACCGCCAGTGAAGCTTTAAGGCATCATATTAATGGTTCCAAATATAAATTGAATAATAATGGGGAAAGTGGACATCCCTGTCTGGTGCCTGATTTTAGTGGAAAAGCCGAAGAAAAAACTCCATTACAATAAACTTTAGCTCTGAGCCCAGAGTACAATGTTTTAACCCAGGATATAAAGGGAAGAGGGAAGACCATTACAGTTAGGGTATCAAACAGGGATGCCCAGTTTACCCTATCGAATGCTTTCTCCACATCCAGTGAGACCAAGGCCATTGGCTTACCTGCCTCCCTGGAGACGGAGAAAATATGTGCTAACTTGCAGATGAGGTCCAATGAAACTCTGCCCCAAACAAAACCAACCTGCTCAGGGCTCAAAAGCCCCATCCAAACCCTGGACACCCTAACAGCTAATATTTTAGAAAATATTTTAATATCATAGTCCATTAGTGAAATAGGGCGAACATTTGTGACCCTGTTCTTCTCTTTGCTGGGCTTTGGTAATACTACTATAATGGCCTCCAGAAGCAAAGAATCTGTAATTCCCTTTTGACATATAAAATTAAATAAACGCAAGAGTATGGGATTTAACTCCTTTTAAAAAATCTTGTAAAAATTGGATGGGAAACCATCTGGACCTGGGGCTTTATCTTTAGCAAGGGAATTAATAATGTCCCTAACTTCTTGGGGAGAAATAGAGTTTACCAGCAATTCTTGCTGGGTTGCCTCTAGAGAGGGCAGTGAAGAGGCCAGTAAGTAATCCCGGATTTCTGTGGGGGAAGGAGTAGCCTTTGAAAAACTATACAACTGTGTATAATATTGTTCAAATTCCTCAGCAATTTGCCTAGGAGATGTTAGAACAGTATTACCTGAGAGGGAATATACAAAGGGAACCAAATGGGATTTTTCTTGTTTACTTAGCTTCATCACCAAAAGATGGCTAGCTCTGTCCCCTTGTTCAATGTACTTAACTCGAGTTTTAAATAGGGCATACTCTGCCCTCTCTCTCAGTATCTCTGTGTATTCATTCCTCAACACCTCTAGATGCAATATTTCCTCATCTAATGGGGGGTTAGACAGGGATCCTTCTAAGGCACCAATTTCCTCTAACAAGGTTTTAACTCTAGCCTCCTGTTTTCTCTTTTTAGTGGCTGAGATTCTAATAAATTCCTTCCTCAAAACACACTTTAAGGCTCCCCAAACCCTAATGAAATCAGGGATAGACCCCTTATTCTGTTCCATAAATTGCCCTATAAGTTCTCTACTCCGGTTAACTGTATCCTCATTATTGAGTAGCTGAGAGTTAAGCTTCCATATGGTATCTTTACATGTATTTGGAGCTAAATTAGCTTCCATCCAAATTGAAGAGTGGTCAGAGAGCACTCCAGACTCAATCTCACATCCTAATAAACCTGCTATCACCTTCTGGTTCAACAAAAAATAGTCGATTCGAGATAGAGATTTATGCATAGGGGAGCAAAAAGTGTAAGCTCTGACTCCGGGGTTCAGGGCATGCCAAGAGTCTCCTGGGCCATATGTATCTATAAGATCTTGCAGTGATCTCTGAGCCGGGGAAAGTGTATGGCCTATGGAGGAAGATCTGTCCAGAGTGGGATCTATCACTAGATTCCAGTCGCCAGCTAATATCATGGCTAAGCTGTTAAAGGGGGCAAGTGTAAGTGAAAGGTTAACAAAAAATTCTGGAGAATCCTTGTTCAGTCCATATATCATGCCCAAAAGAACTTCCCTGTTTTCTAAAATTCCTTTCAGAAATAAGAATCTCCCGTGAGGATCAACCACTTTTCCTAACTCAAGAAATTGAGTTCCCCTAGTAACCAATATTGCTACCCCGCATTGAACTGTAGATTTACCTGCTGTATATACGGTCCCAATCGGACATCTCCTTAGTAGATTGCTCTCTCCCTCCAACAAGTGCGTTTCCTGTAATAATGCGACCTTACAATTCAGCATCCCTAGATGTTTAATTATTTGAAGCCACTTTACCCAGGACCTTATACCTTTAACGTTCCAAGATATAATTTTCATAACCACCTCTTATATTAATTAGGTTCCCAGTAACAACTTGCACCTTTAACCTCACTAAGTGATATACCAAAGAGTGGCACTGGTCCCTCCTCCCCACCTTCCCTCTCTCCCCTGTCACTCCTCCTGTTCCCCCCACCTGTGACCTCACCTGCAAACATTCACAAGTATTCTCACCCCCTCGTCCATTGATTTTTCCTCTCACCATCGAATTTTTCTGTTAAACCCTAGCACTTTCACTCTCCAAAGTGCAGCACACTGTGTTAACCGATGGCCGCTAACTTGCCCCCAAGGTACACTGTCTCTATCACTACAGAGATATCCCTAAGCGTGATACCTGCTGTTTGAGACCCATGACCACTCACTGCCACCACTTGGAGCTTGGCCTCCCTTCCGGGAGGTGATATCCAATGTTTGTACCTCGCGTTTCCTCCTAGTGGGCCTCCCTATCTCTTGTACTACCTGCTACTGCTCGAATTAAATCTCCTGGGCAAACACATTCACCATTTTACCTTAGTAACAACTAGTTAAACATACTACTCCCCTGTTTAGCCTACTGTTTGCCAATTGACTTTGAATTACTACTTTCCGACGACTGTCGCCAGCTCTCCTGTCTCTCTTTTTAAACCTAATTGTTATCACTTGAGACTTTCACCCCCCGGCCCACTCTCCTGCATACGAGTCATGTCTACTGCATTTTTTAAACCCTTTTGTTATCACTACCTCGCGCTATCACCAGCTCTCACTGCCTCCCCCTACAGCTTCCCTCTGCCCCTTCCACCTGTCCAACGTCACTATTCCTTTTGTTCCAGGTGTTACAGCAGACGTCATGTAAACTGCTTACTTACAATTTGCCTCTCTCTCTCTCTTCCATCTTAGATTCTGACCGCAGGATCGGCCAGCCGTGTGCCCTGTTGGCACAGCTCGGGGCCCCCCAACTCCATCACCATGCTGCCAAAAAACCCTATTGGGGACATAGCTTGTGTGCTTTGCTGGGCTCGGAGCCCATTCACTTGCACTGCTCTTAAACCAATCTTTATGCCCGCCCCCCTCCCCCCTCCAACCTAAATTAAATAGGCCCTTAGCCTCGCCTCAGCTTATAGGTTTCCGCCTCCCCACAAACCATCCAACCCACTTTTCAGGCTAGTTCCCACCCATTCTGAGGCTTCGGCCTGTCTGACCTCTCCACTCAACAAAGCACGCCCCTTTCAAAACCTCCATAAATTTTTATTATTTCTCCCTTTTCCTAACTTGGACTTTACTAACCTCATACTGCATCCTACCCCTAGCTCATAGTGCTGCACCTACTTCTAAAATGCTTTCCCATGTAATCCTCCTCCTGTCTTTTCTATCTCTCTTGATTTGTTATCCACTGTGTCAACTTCCTCCCTCCTCCTACCCCTTGCAACCTCTCACTATAAGCATTTTTACATCTTACCTTCATCATGGAACCCTGGCAAATACCTTGTATTTCTACCTGAAGCACCCCCATACTAAGGACTGGGCACAAATGCTCATACTAGCTGAATAATTCATTTTTGAGCACCTGTCACTAGTAAACATCATTTACTTGGACCCTAAGTGACTGCACTGTATCCAAATCAACAGCATGTAGAGAAAAAAAGCCATATGGTATGAACTACTGGAGATGTCCCACAACCTGCTGCTCCTCCTACTTCTCATGTCCAGTGGGATCCACCCAAACCTTGGCCCTGGCTCAAGCAGTAAGATAAAGTCTTCAAAAACTAATAATGGTCTATCCATTGTAACCCTAAATATATGCAGCCTCCTTCCTAACCTGGCATCTCTTCAAGCCTTTATTGGGCAGTATAATCCTGATATACTTGTAATTATTGAGACCTGGCTAACACCTAGCACTCCAGATCATGCAATCGTGCTACAAGGCTACAACCTCTTCAGACTTGACAGGGTAAAAAGAAAGGGGGGTGGTTATGTAATCTACACAAAGGACTACCTCTTGTGCCACACTGCCAGTTTCTCCCAAGAAAACTCCCTAGTACAGCTTCTCCCTGTCAAGCTTCTACTTGGTGCCTAAAATAAAGTGCTTAATGTTGCTGCAGTCTATATCCCCCCTAAAGACTCATGAGCCAGGCTTCAGTCTATCCTTGAATTTGCAAGATTACAGCCTCCAGACTCGGAGCTCCTCTTACTCGGTGATTTCAATATAAACTGGCTTGCCTCAGACACCGGGCCCAGCGGGGATACTATCCAAGCAATCAACCTAACACAGATGGTCAACTCTCCTACTAGAAAAAACTACAAGACTGGAACCAGCACTCTCATTGATTGGATACTCACTAATCGCCCAGACCAGATAAAAAACACCACCAATCTCTCCGACTCACTCAGTGACCACTCCCCTGAGATCGGTACCTGGACAAATAAATTCCACAAACCACCTCCAAAAACCATCCGAAGTCGAATGCTACCACATGGAAACCTGACTAAGCTAAAGACCTGCCTCCTGCAACAAGACTGGTCTCCTATCTACAATATGCTGGATGTTGATGCTGCCTTGGACTTCTTCATTAAAACTTTCAACACTGCCTGTGACACCTACACGCCTTTCAAAAGATGCAAAATCAAAGCCCTCTCTAGTCCCTGGCTAACAGCCAAACTACTGGCACAGCTCAAAGCACGGGACCAACTCTGGGCTATAGCCAGGGAAACAAGCACCATTGCAGACTCACTCAGCTATAAACAAGCGCGCAACCTATGTACATCACAAATCAGGCATATGAAGAGTTCCTACTTCAAGAATGCTCTTGAAACCACTTAGCGGGATGGTAGATCCTTCTGGGATAATATACGTAATATCACGGGCAAACAGTCCAAATCCTCTCCCACAGCAATGAACATTGGTGATACCACTACCCAGGACCCTAAGGCTATGGCCAATGCCCTAAATAAAACCTTCACAGACCTCAGTGGTGTCCTCTCACTGGACTTCTTCCATGACTTGTCAATTCCAAAACCCAAATCCCTACCCACCTCACCTGACAAACTGGAATTTCACTTTAAAATAATTAAGACACATGAAGTCTACAGATACATAAAAAAGGCCTGCTCCAAATCCAGAAATAGCAGTGACACCATTGCTCTAAAACTTCTGTCCCTCACCTTGGAAGAAGTAATCCACTCCCTCACCAAAATACTCAACCTCTCCCTGTGCCAAAGTAAATTCCCCAACATATGGAAGGCCGCTATAGTCACGCCAGTGCAAAAAGGGGGCAACAAATCCACTCCTGGTAACTATTGGCTAATATCTATACTGCCACCCCTCTCCAAAGCTCTTGAACAGATCATGGCTGATCAACTATCAGACAATGCCCAAAAGTACGATCTACTCTGCATTCAGCAGCACGGTTTTAGGAAAGGACACAGTACGTCGATGGCCCTGCTAGACTTCTCAAGTGAAACTCACAAAGCCTTGGACAAGGGTCAGTTAATCGGAGCTGTCTTCATAGACCTCACAAAGGCTTTTGACACCGTTCACCACAGCCTTCTAATCTCTCTTCTGCTCAACATTGGACTAGCTAAGGGCCCAGGAGCTTGGGTAAAAAGCTACTTATCACAACGTTCTGAAACAGTAAAAATCTCTGAGGTTCTATCTGACTCCAAACAAGCTCTCTCTGGTGTCCCCCAGGGCTCAATTCTAGGTCCCCTCCTATTCAGCCTATTTCTAAACATGCTTCCCAAATTCAGCCCTGAAAAATTAATACTCTATGCTGATGATGCTGTCTTCTCATAAGGACCCAAATCCACTACGACAGAGCTTGCAGCTTGCATTCTCATGTGTTGAAAAGTGGTCCATTGAGCACAAGCTGGTCCTAAATAAAAAAAACAAAACAAAAGTTATGCTTTTCGCCAGTCATCAAAACAGAAATAGGCATAACCCACTCATCATAAAAACTTCTCTAGGAAATACTCTAGAACAAGTAAACACCTTCAAATACCTTGGTATCACCTTTGACGAATGTCTTACTTTTACAGCCCATATCGATAACACTGCTAAAACAGTGCACCAACGCACGAGAACTTTATATCGGAACCGTCAATTTTTCAACCAAGCTGCCTTAAAAATTGCTGTTCAAAGCTCCATCCTCTCAATCATAGACTATGGTCTAATAGTCTATGGCTCAGCAACTACCACTGCACTAAAGCGCATCTCAACTTCACTAAACAAAACCTGTCGACTCTTCACTGGGAGTGCACAGATGGACCCACACCAGTGACCTGTACACGGCAACCAGTCAGTTGGTTACATCTCTCCAAACACATTATGTACCTCACCTGTGTTATGGCAAAAAAATCAATCCTGGGACTCACTTCTTCATATATCCGGAACCTGCTCTGCCTGAACAGTGGCTCTCATTCCGCCAGAAGTTCTGACCTCCAACCTTTCCTTGTCCCTAGATGCCGGACGACTCAGGAACAAAGATCATTTGCCTACCGTGTCCCCTCCTGGTACAATGCCCTTAACCTTCCTTCTCTATCCTCCACGACTCTGGGAGCCTTCAAATCCAAACTATACGCTCACTTCACAGCCTTCAGCTCCTGTGACTGCTTTGACTAATGTCTCATTCCCTTTTAGTGCACTTACTTTTTGTCTCACCCATCCACCATGGTCTCTTCATTGACAAAGACAAACTGAGTACCACAAACCTGGTTCTGTCTGCTTCTAACTTCATATTTCTCCATCTCCGCCCCATCAAGCTCACCTAATCCTTATTCCTTGCCCTATACATTGCCTCTGTGCTTCCTTTTTTTTTCTTCTTACTTCTTTTCTTTCCATACATATATCCTACTGTTTAAGTTGTGAACTTGTTAAACGACTTACTGAATATGTGTAACACTGTCTACTATGTTGTTGTACCTAATGACATGGAACCATTGTAAAAGAGCATTGCCTCAAAGGTATTAATTCCTAGAACAATAAACTAAATAAACTAAACTTTATTTCTATCCCCCAGTTCATATGACTGATCTTCCTCCTCATATTCTAGCGTGATGATGCTCATGCCACCCAAAATGCTCACCCTGCCCCTCATCGCCATCGCCCACTCAGGTCTGCATTAAGGTTTGCTCCCCAGTGACCTGGAAAACATTCTAGCACTCTACCTGGGAGAGCAGTCAACCTAGTTATGATCTCACATTAACTTCTAACACTTTTCCCCGAGAGGGCTAACTCAGAAACTCCGTGCCCCCTAAATTTGTATGCATTACTAAGCTATCTACCATTTAATTTCAAGCCTCTTGATGATGCTTATGGCCCCTGAATTCTGAGACCAACAAAGAAAGCTTGCCCCATTCTTTTCAGGAGCTAATGGAGCTTCCTGACCCTTAGACAAATAGAAATAACCAAGCAATTTCCACTTATAGCACAAAATTACAGAGGGGTCAAGATAATAAACTGTCTTTAACATAATATATAAAAGTCCCTTCACCAGACCAGCATTGCTAATTCTGCCAAGCAGCTGCTAGATGTCACCAAAATGTCACTTAAATAGATCTGGAAACTTTTGCCTGCAGGACTCAACGGCTCCTTCAACCAATTCGAAAGACCACCATTTGCCATCATGGTATATCTGTACAATCTCAGGGTATTTCCCTCTAAACCTTATGCTTGCCGATATCAATCTGGACACCACAGGATGTAAAGCCGTGCTCTTCTGTCTCACAGAATACGGCAGGTCTTGTGCCACTCTTATTTTTCTGCCTTCCCACTTGATCTCTTGCAATTCTTTAAGCTTAGACAAGATATGCTGCTTGTCTAAAAAGTTTAATAGCTTAAACAAAAAGGGTCTAGGAGGTGAACCTGCAGACAGGGTTGCCCTTAGTGACTGGTGCGCTTTTTCAATTATGTACATGGGACCATTGGGGGAAGGCCCTGTGAGCTTCTCACACAACTTCTGAGCAAATGCAACCGGTCGAGAGCCCTCTTCTCCCTCAAGCAACCCAATCACTACTAAGTTGTTCCTCCTCGATCGGCCATCAAGGTCTTCCATTTTCTCTTCCGCTCTCTTAACCCATTGTTTAAGGAGCACCAACACTGGGTCCAGTCACTGCCACCAGTCATCCAAGGATGATATGTAGGCCTCATTATCTGAGGTCCGCTTCGCCAAATGATCAAGTGACTCTCTCATTCCCTTCACATCAGAGGTTAAAACTAAGAGGGCATCGTGTATAGGTGCCAGCCCCTCTAGGAATCTCTTCTCAGTGAGAGCCTCTGGCTGCAGGCCACAAGGGTTCACTTCCTCTGCCTGCACTTTGGCTCACTTAGAGGCCTTATCCTTGCCTCACGTAGATGGGGGTGTATGCTTCATCAGGGGCGTCTTCATTTTGACCTCCATCCTCCGCAGAATTTCGCTGATTCGTCAACCAAACGGCATGGAGATATTATGCATCCATCCCCAATCTAGTGTTAAGCACTGCAGGTTCTTATTTTAATCTAAAAACCACACCTTGAGTGGGGTTGGCAAATGAAGCTTACTGCGAGGGATACAGCTTAGGCAGCCATCACACCGGAAGTCTCCCAGTAACCATTTTATGCTTTAAATTTCCCCTAACCTTGAGACGCCCATGACAACTAAACCATAAAACATCCCAAAATCTAGGTGTAATCCGTTTATCTACCAAACTTTTAAGGAGGTTATCAACATGACCATCTGGTACATCCTTAAAAATGGGACTATGGAATGTGCTTTAGATTGTAGGACATCATTAATATATTTGCTCTATTTGCAATACACATGGGCCGAAAGTAACTTCTATCTATTAAGTTTCGATATCACAAGTCTGACATAAATATGATAACTAGGAGTGTGTACATTTTTCTGGCTCAAACCTGGCCATTCTGAGGACAATTTGGTAACCAACCATACGCATAAATCACCCATAACACAGAGTGTGGACGACTAAAGTCTAGTAAATTCCAATAAAAAAAAAATACTATAGTAAAAAGTAATCGGATTCACACAGTTCAAACCACCCTGTGCAATAGGAAGATACAACACATCTCTTTTAATGGGATTTAGGTCATTCTCCCAAATATTTTGAAAAAAAAAGACCCAAATAAATTGGCTTCCAAACCAGAAGGAATGGGGTATACCACACTAAGGTATAAAAGTTGAGGGAGAAGTAAAGATTTAGTAATGATAACCTTTTTCTGTTTAATTTGTTGTCAAGACTTCTATAATCTGATTCTGGACTGAACTGCCTCAATTTTAGCTGACCAATTAAGTAATGCATTATCACCTTTACCAAAATCAATACCTAAAATTTGGCCCAGTACAACAGGAACGCCTTGCAGCTCCATAACCTCAGGAATGGCAGTATGCAGAGGATAAAAAAAACTCTTAGATTTATTAAGGGAGGAACCTACAACATCCGAAAAATTAGAAAAATTATGTAACACCTCATCTCCAGAGGTCAAATCAGCAACATAGACACAGGCGTCATCAGCATAAGCCAAAATTTTGGCTTCAAGGGTACTATGAGGAGTAAGCAATACCAAGAATCCGCACATCTTGGGCAATTGTAAGTAAAAGTGGATCCAAACTAAAAACATAAAGCAATGGTGTCAGATGGCAGCCTTGTCTCACTCCCGACGAATAGGAATATAGGAACCCAAGTAACCATTTACCAAGGGCATAGTATAAGCATGAATATAAAGCAAAGCAATCCAGGTTATAAAGTGATCAGGAACTCCATAGGTTCATAAAACCTGAAACAAATAACTATGCAGGACCTAATCAAAGGCCCTTTGTTGATCCATGGACATAAGAAAACCCTTTATAACATCAACTTTACCAAGCTCTATAAGTTCCCGAAGCAAAATGAGATTATTATAGATAGATCTGCCCAGTACTGCACAGGATTGGTGTAGGGAAATCAAGTGTGGAGCTATGTACAACAATCTGGTATTCAATATTTTTATTAAAATTTTAAAATCCGTATTAAGGAGACTTTAAGGCTTTCAATTGGAAAGTAAAGTTCTACCACCTTTCTTATATAAAAAAATCTGAATTGAGGCCAGCCCGGTGGCACTGAGGGTTGAGGCGCTGGACGCCACACCTCACTCCACACCGGCGAGCCGGGTTCGGGAGCAGACTCAGGTAGTCGGTGGGTCGGCCGGAGGGAGACAGGCTTGAGCATCCCATGACAGCTCGCCTGCTCTGGGAGGGGATTTGGCCAATGCCTGAGATGGCTGACCGGCTGGAGGCTCGGGAACTGCAAGCCCCACTAGGGGATGGCTGGCCGCTGGAGCAGCACGGACGCCGACGCGTACATCATGACGCCAGGGAGGTAGTCAGCTGCTCGGGAGGGAGAAAGAGGAAAAGAGCCTGCCTCGTCCAGGAAGATCACGAGGACCTCAGGCGTGCCCATGATGTGCCCGTGCCCGCCCAACAGACCACGAGAGACCGACGAAATGTGTACGGGGTTAGAACCCTCCACCTCATCTCCACCCAGGGGTAAAACCACGGCTCTATGGGGATCTGTGGTCTGTGTGGGCAGGGTTCCGGGCAGTGGGATGTCCGGAGGTCATCGCTGAAGGGTCGGAGGAGGCAGGCTGTGAGGAGGATAAAGAGAAATTTCAAAAAAAAAAATCTGAATTGAAGTACAAAAATGGAAGTCGAGAGTGTGACATTGCAAAACCCAGTTAAACATTAACTGTGAACACATCACAAACCAAAGGACTACAGGTTTTATAAAATTCTGCAGGCAAGCCATCAATGCCAGGTGCCATGTTATTCCGTAAATGGGAAATTTCCCTTTTAACCTCATCAACACTTATTAGAGCAGCTAAAGCCCATAATAGTATATCAGAACAAGGGGCAATATGGAGAGAGGAAAGGAATTGTTCTACACCAGCGCTATCTACTGGAGATGCAGCGTATATGTCTGAAAAATGCGAGGAGACTGCTCGCAAGATATCCAGAAATGCAGTGTAATTAGTACCAGCAGTATCCATAACTTCAGTCAGATGGTGATCCGCAGAATGCCCATGACTACAATCCAAAACATTCCCCAAAGCAGATTTATTAGCAGAACAAACCCTATGTTCATGTAACAGGGAAATAGCTCTAGTATACTGTAATGCAGCCATTTTTTTTACATTCTGTACCTGTGCTGTCAAAGATAGGCCTTGTGAGTGTATAGCTGAATATAATTTTTCCAACTGCATACGTAAAGACAAATATCTCTTATATTTAGTCACTGCAACATATTTAGATGTCCTCCTAGCCAAAGTAGAGATTTCAGATTTAGTGAGTAGCCACCAATCTAACAAATCTTTGGAAAGTCCAGATAGTGACATACGAGCTTTCAACAAATCATGAACTTGGGCCAAAAACCCGTCATCAAGTTGCAGTAAAGAATTCAGTTTCCAATTTCCCTGCCCCAGTTTAGCATGAGGGCCTACCCCTAACGTGGCAGTTACCATATTATGGCCTGAAATCTCCACTGGAATGGTTTGAGCTTGAATCACCCTCAAAGCTGCAGAGACAAGAAGAAAATCAATCCTAGTAGATAAGGCGCCCTTGAAAAAAGTACATCCACCAATAGGATGACAAAGCCTTTAAACATCCTATAAACGACCCTGGACAATAGTGTGATTGAGACAATGATTATCACAGAAATCCTTATCAGTCCAGGCTCCCCGATCTGATTTATGCACTACTCAATTAAAGTCACCACCCCATATGGGAAAGCGTGACGTGAACAAAAAAGGCTGCACCTCATGAAAGAGATCCACTCAACCTTTCTTCGTAACTGGTGCATAAATCACAATTAATCTCAAGTGTAAAGTAAATAAGAAAATCCAGTATTAAGGCCTGTCCATAAGCAGTTCAACCAACTTGGTAAACATGAAATCCATCACCCCTAAACAGTACCCCAACACCACTACATGTGTCTAATCCTAAAGAAAAAAAAGAAGGACCCCATCGCCAAAGCTTTTTGACCATATTAACCAAAGGAAGGGTATTGAGACAGGTATCTTGAATAAGGCAAATATCACATGCCAAATCACTCAAAAGTTGAAAAGTAATCAGGCGCCTATGAGCATTTTTCACACTGTTCACATTGAGGGTGGCTACAGTGAAATGAAATGCCATGGTCATGAAAGAGAATCAAATAAAGGGTCAAAATAAAAATAAGTCAACATCAAGTAACCCTTCCCTTTCTAGTACTTATCCGGGGTCTCACCCCCCGATGGTGAGGGTCGAGTATCCATAGGCAACTCCTTTGATTTATCATTCTCAGAATCAGAGGATTCCACAGGTTGTGAGGAGGTGTCAGAATCAGCTTCCTCATCGGAAGACTGAGTGTGATGGACTGGACCTCAAATTTATTACTTAAGGGAACAGAGCCACCAGGAGAAGATGCTTTAGGCAATTTGGCCCTTCCATTAGTCTGTTTTTGAGCCCGTTTCTTTGTCTGAACAATAGGCTCAGGAGGGGGCATGATAATAATATCCAGAGGTTTGTCAGGGACAGGCACAGGTTCAGCAGGAACTGGAGAAACAACAGAAAGAAGGGGAGGGGGGCATAGAGAAAGGGTCCTGTACAACCAGTCATGGAACTTCCTGTGAAGGAGGCTCAGAGGAAGGTTCAGATACAGAAACCACTGACTGGGGAGCAGGCACCACAATATCAGGGCATAAAGGGGGACCAGAGACTACCTTAACATGGGAAGAAAGGGACTTTGCCATAACAATATCCTTTTTATGGGCATTAAGAAGGATCACATCCTGATCAGGGCTATCTTCCCTGTTATGAGAAGTCCAAGAACAGAATCTAAACCCATGACCTAGTTCTTCACACTGGTTACAGTTTAGTTCAGAGTTATAATCTGCGCTAGCATGGCCAAAAGATAAACAAAGGAAACATCATAGTCTATCACAGGCTGCACTGAGATGGGAAGGGGAGCCACATTTAAAACAGGTACAAGGCTGCCCCACATAGAAGCAATGCCCCTGTTCCCTACCTAAAAACAAACTATTAGGTAAGTGTATGGGACCCACATTCATATTTCTAAGTCACACCCTATAACGCCAACCACCAGTCCACAAGTGTATAGAGTCAAATATAGGCTGTGGCAACCCCAGGACACCACAGCGTTTAGCTAACCAATGCTTAATATCACTATCTGCTACATTCTCATTTCGAAACAAAATGGTGACAGTTTGAATAGAAGGTCTAGTAAATGGGATAGCCTGAAATGGTAGCCACAACTCAGCGTATTTAAGAGTATCATACTTTGTCCAGAATCAATCTAATCCTCTAGGACTTTGAAAACTAATGTCATATAAGGAAGAACCTGATACATGAATCAATGCAAATATTTAATTTGTAAAAAATCTAAAGATCCTTTCAAAAGTGATTTTCCCACATAGAGATGGTCTGGAGCTACATCAAGACCCCCAATATACTGAAGGTGGACCGCATTCTGTCGTTGAAGGGGGGGGGGAGTTCTGAAATGTATCCCTTTTATGAAATTCTTCCCAAGTAGATTTAGCCTTGTACTCAGGGTCGGGAGAAGGGCCCAGAGGATGGTCAGGGAGTGGGACATCCATGTCCATTCTATCACCCCACGCTGGTCCCTGAGAGCTAGGGCCTTCATCACTCAAAGAGGAGGGAGGCAAAGAAGGAACTTTAGCCAGCAGAGTAGTATCAAATGCAGGATGCTGAATATCCTCAGCACCCAAATCCAAATCCGGGCTACCAGGCAAAGGTGGAGGCATGTCTATCAAGGGCAGCTGTTGCCCTCCACAACCAGGTATTGGGCTATGGACTAGGTCAGGTATCCAATGCTCCGAACTGCCTGGTTTTCAACCCACACTCTGCAGGGAGGAGTCTAAAGAGACAGGTAGTGGGCTAGAACAAGGCAACAGAGTAGGAGGAGGCAAAACAGGCAAGACAGTCTGTGCATTAGGAGGTGAATTACACATTCTAAGATGCATAGTACTCACAAGTTCACCAGGCAAAGTCACTGCCGAGTTCAAAGGCAGTGAAAACACTGCTCGATCCAGATTTGTAGGAACCAAAAATTCCAATGGAGCATGGTGCAACACTGGTAGGACCGGTGCTACAGAAGATTGTTGCTGACTCTGCACCTCCAAAGAGCCTAAAGGTACCGCATCCATAATGAAAGCAGGAAGATCCTCCACAGCCCCTAGTTCTGGTGACAGAGTCCATGTCCCAGGAGAGGCCAACTTAAAAGGGCTAACGGCATCAACAACAAGTACATGGTCCCGATGTGCAGCAAAGAGGGACTTCAACCAAAGCTCATCTGCAGGCAAAAAATCTGATTATGCAGAGGCAGACTGAGTAGGTAAAGATTCATCTGATACAGCGAGATCCACAAGCATATCAACAAAATGGTCAGACATCTTCAGTACTTCAGGCTCTAAAGCTGGACCTGCAGGAGCGGAGCTCTGCTCTTCTGCAGGTACACCAGCAGAATGACTGGGTCCCATGAATGAATCCATGGTCCAACAGCACCCCCACACAGATTAGGGGAATTTACCCCAGTGTCCTGGCCAAATTTCTCTCATTCAATAAAAATACTACCAAAAGCTTAATCTGGCTCAAGGTCAGTTGGCATTCATCTGTATCCCCGCTCCCCTGGGTTGTGCCTGAAAATGGGCCAGATTTGTCTAGTGCACTTACCCAGTCAACAAAAACTAAATCAAATAAAAAATAAATGTGGGATGTGTCCAGGGTGCAGTGCATCACATACACCTGCATGATGAAAGGCCATTTCGAGAGAGGTCCCGACGCCTAGCCCCAGCAGATATAGATGATGTGAGAAGACACCTGCAGGAAATGCTCACTGATAGCATGATACAAGAATCAAGGAGCCCATACACCCCTCCTATGGTGGCTGTTCATTAGAAGAATGGGTCTGTGAGGATGTGCGTTGATTATTGAACCCTGAACTGGCAGACCATCCCAGACTAATACACTATGCCTTGCATTCAAGATGCCCCGGACTGCTTGAATGGGAGCAAATGGTTTTAGGTGTTGGATATTCATAGCAGATATTACCAGATCCCAATGGCCCTGGAAGACTGTGAGAAAACAGCCTTCATTTGTCCATTGGGGTTCTACGAGTTTCTGAGAATGTCACAGGGGATATGGGGTGCCCTGGCCACCTTTCAGTGACTGATGGAATGTACGGTAGGAGATATGAATTTGCTGGAATGCCTGGTGTACTTGGACAATGTCATTGTGTTTGGGAGCACCTTAGAGAAGCATGAGAACTAACTGTTTAAAGTCCTAGTCTGACTGGAAGACTTCGGCCTCAAGCTGTCCATTGACAAGCGCCAGTTTTTCCAAACTTCGGTGAAGTATGTGGGGTACATAGTATCTACAAAAGGGATAGAGGCTGATCCCAGTAAGGTGGAAGTACTGACTGCTTGGCCCCAGTGCCATACTCTGAAAGAACTACAACATTTCCTGGGGTTATGAGGCTACTACCGCAGGTTCATAAAAGACTATTCCAAGGTGATTCGTCCACTCTTAAACCTTACCCTGGATTACCCTCCTACCAAATACAAAAAATGGGCCACTAAACAACCAGAAAAAGTATACTTCCACCTAGGTGAACTCTTCAGGCCCTGCTGGACGCTCAACTGTGAAGCAGCCTTTTACGAGATCATATACCAGTTCACCCACATCCGCATCCTCGCCTATGCTGACCCCACCAAAATCTATGTATTGCATTTGGATGCTAGTCTACAGGGTCTAGGAGCTGTGTTCTATCAAGACCATGAGGATGGCCTGAGACCAGTAGCTTTCGCCAGTAGGAGCATGACCCCGTCTGAACGAAACTACCCTGCTCATAAGTTGGTGTTCCTTGCACTAAAATGGGCCATCGTTGGCCAGTTTTGTGAATACCCCTATGGGGCAAAGATATTGGTGAGGACTGACAATAACCAATTGACCTATGTACAGACTTCAGCTAAGTTGGACACCACTGGGCACTGATGGCTTTCTGCATTATCAGCCTACGATTATACTATCGAATACAGACCAGGCCTGAACCATATTGATGCTGATGCCCTAACACGAAGGCCCACTTCCAAGAGTGATTGGGTCAGGCTGTCTGAACCTGACATTTGAGCATTGTGCCAAAAGTTTGATAGAGATTACAAGATGTCTGTGGACACAGTGGGCCATTTAGTAGATTGCTTTGGCCCTTCTGCCACCTGCATACCAGCTGCCTATTGCCACTTCTCTGCTCTTGACATTAGTGCACTACCTCAATTTGACAATGACAGCATTCAGTGGGCTTAATTCCAAGATCCTATGATTCAGCAAGCACTTGATGCCCTGCATGTGGGGAAAGATGCATCTAAGTTGCGCTCCACTGACTTGTGAACTGCTTTATTGTTTAAAGAAAGCCCCAGATTAAAGTTGTTCAATCAGTTGTTGTATAGAGAGACAGTAGATCATAGTGGCAAAGTAGACAAGCAACAATTGGTCTTGCCCATGGCCTTTAAAGATTTGGTACAGAGGTCCCTCCACAATCACATGGGGCACTTCAGTATTGGCAGAACTCTTGACCTAGTATGATCTCGCTTCTACTGGCCCAAAATGGGGGCTGATGTTGAGCACCATGTAAAGACTTGTAGTCACTGCCTGCAAAGAAAAGCCCTGCCTCAGAGGGCTGCCCCTCTTGTTAATATTACTACCAGCACCCCCATGGAACTAGTCTGCATAGACTTGTTGTGTTTAGAACCTGATCAGTGGAACATTGGCAATGTGTTAGTGGTTACGAATCTTTTCACACAGTATGAACAAGTTTTCCCACCAAAGATCAAAAGGCATCTATTATGGCCAACGTGCTAGTGGGAAATGTCTTCATCCACTATGGTGCCCACTAGCGGATCCTGTCTGACCAGGGCAGAGACTTTGAGAGTTGACTAATCAAAGAAATGCTGTCTTTATGGGGAGAGGGGTGCGAAAGTCAAGAACCACCCCCATCACCTGTATGGAGACCCTCAACCAGAACGTTTAACCACACCATTCTAGACATGCTGGACACCCTCTACCCAAAAGACAAGCATAAATGGAGGCAGCACATTAGCACCTTGGCACACACATACAATTGCATGAAAAATGATGTTACCGGGTTCTCTCCCTACCACCTCATGGCCTGGTTGTCTGTTGATGTCTGTTTTGGGGTCTCTACAGATGAGGTCTCAGATGAAAACTACTTGCAATATGTACAAAAAGTGAAAGCTCAATTGAACCATGCCTATCAACTGGCCCAGACAATGGCCACCAAGAGAAATCTACCAAACAAAGAGAGTCATGATAAAAAAGCAAAGGCTCAAGAGCTTCGACCTGGAGACCACGCAATTTAGGACTGCATGGTAAACACAAAATTGCAGATCGATGGCACCATCTTCCCCATGTGGTAGTTGGAAAATTGGATGATTTGCCTGTGTACAAGGTGCACCAGAGAACAACTCCAAAGCCGTCAAGACCATGCACCGTAACCACATGCTACCTATCATCCAAGTCATGATTGAGGCTGAACCCCCAGAAATTGAGCCCCATGGGCCAGTGACTCTTGTTGCTGTAAGAAAGAGACAGAGTCAATCTATCCCAGTGGTCACAGATTTAAAGTTTCCTCTGCAGCAGGCTCAGAATGATAGTGACTATGAGTCCACTTCTGACAAAAGTGGCTGTGACTATGCCTATTAACTTTCTTATGAACTGAGTCAGCTGTTTTGAGGTAACTCCATGATTAATTGTGGGGATGAAGTTGGGCCTTCTGGACTGTCTAACCCCCTCAGCTTTGTCCTCGGAGCCAATGCTCCCTGAAAGTGAAGTGCAAAGTATCACATCTGAGAATACTAAGTCTCTGTGTTTTATGGAACTGTGTGAATTGCCCAAAGAAGGGGCCAATGGTTTGAGTATCTCTGGTGACACACCAGAGCCTGAGGAATATATGAGAGTACTGACAGACCTCTTTCAGTGCCTCATAATTTGTGCCTGAATCTTCACAAAATGAGCCAAGTGTAGTGAAATCAGAGCCTACAGAACAAGGAGCTGACAGTGCTCCCTGCTTGGACATTCCCCTTCATGCAGAGGCACCCCTCACAAGTGATGACAGCTCCAAGAGCATTGCTGAAAGTACAGAGACTGTAGTTGTTCACCCCAGAAAGACTTGCCAAGCTGTCAAGCCAGTGGTGCACTTCAGTTACAATTCCCCCGGGAGGCCAGTGGATTTGACTCTCAATTTAGTCCACAAAGGTGTTTATGTCTTTCTGAGTTCACTGCCCAAACTGAGCTTGACTGCCCATTCCAGGTTACTTTTTCTGCCCTCTCACCATGGTGCCCCTGCCCCATCCAGCCCCAAGTTAGCTGATAGGGAAGGGCCCTCTCTTGTATTGTTTGCTGTACAAGAAGTTATTACATGATTCTGTATAGTAATGTTCAATTTACCTGTGTGAAATATGCATAATGTATTGTCAGAATGGAAATGATAAAGTGGAGTACATTGAAATGTATAGTAAAGTGGCAAGTTATGCCAATTGATGAATCAGGTAGTATTTGTGTAGCATGCTAATTGTATAAATGTGTTGTATATGTTGCATTTTCAATGTTATAATGGTACATAGTTGATGCGGACACCAAGTTTTCCCAGGCAGGGAAGGGTGTAACCACCCTACAAATGAGGGTTCTCAAAAAGTCTTTCTTGAGCTTGCCTAAATGCTCACTGCCAGGCTGGTGTCCTGCCTTTTAGCAGTTTAAATATGATTACCAGAGCCTGTATAGCCTTTGTGTACTGCATCTTTAAGAGCTGCCTGGATTGCAGCATAAGTAATCTGAGAGGGAGCTCTGTTGAAAGATGTAACTAATTGCTGAAAATCATTTAGAGTAATAATGATAATGTAGTTTGTCTAACCTGCCTTCTTTGCAGCAAGGATTGTTTCATTTGTCTTCACTGTCTTGGCCCTGGACTACAAATTGTACCAATCAGTACTGGTGGGACCTAAAATGAAGCTGGACTTCAGGAGCTGTCTGGAGTCAAAATTTGTAGGAATTGTAGTTTGGGGCTATTGGCATATTTTTGCAACTGAAAGGGGAGCTCTTATTATGACTGACAGACAGATCAGCCAACCAAACCTTTTGGATATTGGGGAAATCCCAGACTGCTTGCAATTTTCAGTTAGATCTTAGTTGGAGGCTGAAGAAGAAAGAGCTGAAGTGATTTTGAGCAGCAATTCTGAGTGGATTCACATGGGAGAACTGTGAAAGAGCTGAGTGTTTGGCCTACATGTCTGCCTTCTGCTCCTGAGAGGGAGAGAAGATAATTTTTTTGGACTAAATCCAAACTTGTGAGAATGAAGAAATCCACTGATTTTTCACCAGGCTCATACCTGAAGAAGACTGAAGATTTTGCTGAATACAATCAGCCTGTCAGGATTTCCAGCTGCTTTTGAATCCCCAGTTTATGCAGAGGCTTTGCGATTGTGACCAGAAAGTGGTTTGCTTGGTACAGTAGAATTTCCTTACATGTAAATGTGCTGTGTATGGAAAGTGGGTTGTGATTTGGTCCCCCACTGTGTTAACTATGTTCTGCTTGCTGGAAGCTGTATCCAGCCCAAAATGGACTATATCCGAATTTGTCTCCATTTGGTCTGGGCCTTGCCGCATTGGCCCAGCCAGACTACCTGCTGCACAGAGAAAGCCATTGAAGAAAGGTCTGCCTGGGGATCAGCCCCCTGCTCTACATTTGAACAGGAACGCCACCTCGGTGAATCCTTTGGGCCCTGCTTCTCCTAGCACTCCAGATTAACCACCTGCTGTCTCAATTTTCACCCAGTCTGTGTCCAGTCTTGGGTATCATAAGTAATCATCAGGGTAGCTCCCTGCAACAACACCCTAATCTAAAAGTGTGTCATCTGATTGTCTTCTTGTTTTTCTCTTCACGAACTGAGCCCTCCAGCTCCAGATTACAAGTAGTGTGAGTTGTACATGTTGTTTTCTTCCACCGCAGAGCCCCAACCAGCTGCAACATTCCTGTCTAGCCCACCATTCTCCATCTGGGTACCCAGAGTGTATGACTGTTTATAGACCCTGAAATGCATGCATAACTGTTCGATTGGTACTGCCTTTCAGCAAATTAACCTGATTACACCCCTCCCTTGTTCAAGTCCCTTAAATAAATCAGATCTCTTTTTTGCATTTACCCTGACTGTGGTTCCACTTTGTGCAAGAGTACTGTACTGCTGTTATTTGCTGTGTATAACATTGTTTTAAAGATGGTCCCAAGGGCCAGGCCAGAGGAAATCCCTGGTAGTAAGTGCAAACAGTGTTGGTACTTGTGTGGTGTATCAGGGGTATTGTGAAAGTGATTATTGTGTATTGTTCCAGCCACTAATAAGGAAAGGAGGGGGTTACAGTCCCGGAGGGCCGTGCCCAGGTTAGCTTGACCACTACCAACCCTGACCTCCGGGTGGTGGCACCCGTTTCAGAACTCAGGCCCCTTAACCTGCTACTAGCCAAGCAGGCAGGGGTAGTAGCCCCACCTAGGGGTTGCACATGTTTTTTTTTATTCATTTAGTTTTTTTGACTGGGTAAGTGCACTAGACAAATCCTGCCTATTTTCAGTCACAACCCGGGGGAAGGGGATACAGATGAATGCCAACTGACCTTGAACCAGATGAAGCTGTTGGTAGTATTTTTTTAGTGTAATAGGGAAATTTGGGCAGAACACTGGGGAAATTCCCCTGCTCTATTGGTAGGGGGCTTGGCCGTTTCTCAGTGATAGCCACTTGGAGTCCGGTGCTGGAGGGTGTGGACCTGCTGGAGATGGGGAGTTGGTCTCCTTCCCTATCTTCTCTCAGCTAGATACCAACCTGAAAAACAGAATATTGAATGCGGATTTTGACTCCATGCCTCACTCGACCACGACAACCATGGATATCTTGCATGTTCCTGGCTGTTCAGAGAGTACTCCCGCTACTGTGACCGGCATTCTGGTTGATCCTCTAGTGAAAGCTCAAACAGTACAAGATAAGCTAGTGAAAGCTCCTGAAATCTATGTAGTTCCATCATTGGCTCTGGCGGCTAGGAGTCTTGTCAGCGAGGGAGTGACGTTGTCTGACAGGGCTCGGCTGCGAGCACAGTGTTAGTCAGTTGAATCAGCTGGTAGCAGCTCACAAGGACTTTCTGTAGTGGCATTTTCTAGTGCTGTAGAGACTGGCAGCTGTTTTTCGATTAAAAGTGAGTGCCTAGAGTCTTGTTTACATTCCCCTGGTTGTGGTGCGGAGGTTTTGTTGAACACTCAGCTTGGTGAAAACACACACCCACGGAGTGCTGACTGGGTGAAGGATCCTTGTCTCACAGCTCAGCTGGTTACAGCTCCTAATCTACCGATTTGCCTGCTTCTACTTCACAAGGTACTGTGGTTTCTATTTCTGTCTCTGAGATACCTGAAGCTGTAACACATGAGTCTCAACAGTGGGATTTGAAAGGGCATGGATTAACTGACTCAGTTATTTCACTGGAGGTTACTTTTGATAAAAATGTTTCTGCTTCGGGGATAACAATTGCAGAAACACTGTAAGGAGCGGGGTTGGAAAATCTCCCCTTGATGATTCTTGGGCCACTCTTTTTCGGCCTAGCCCTGCACCTCTGGGAGACTTATTGGATGTTTCAGACCCTCTTGAGTTGCCCTCAAGCTTACATCTCATGCAAAATCCTGAATGGCGTGTAGGTGGGATTCGAACACAGGAATTGGAAGAGTTACTTCATAATGGACAATCTCCTGCTTCTGTGGGGGGTTCTTTGCAAGATGGGCCTCTTTCCTTCTCTCTATGAGCCATCTCAACTGACTTGGTGCAATTGGATGCTCTCCTTGATACTCAAGCAGGGGCAGGAGATGGTTAAGCTCTGAATTTAGCAGACAAAGGAGCGCCTATCACTTCTTCTGGTGTTTTTTTTCCCCCCGGCCTAATGTGCCTCCTCCTACTGATACCCATGCCACGAGAGCTCCTGAACCATCTACTGGAGAACAGAAATCTAAATAATTTGCTGGACTGTTTATTCTCCTCCTGAACAAGCCAAACGGCGTAATGCTGCATGGCTTCGATATAGGGGTGGGCTGGAAATATTCCCTGATCGCTTGTATGTTGGGAAAACCTTAATTAAAGCTAGTTTGCAGTTTGCACCCTCCAAAATTTATGCCCTGATTCATACCTCAAGGGATAACTATTTTGACACAAGTTTTAAAACATCGGTGGATTTAGACACATTCTGGCAGAAGCATCAGGCAGTCAAGCATACCCCTTTATGGTCACCTTTTTTTTGCTGTTCCCCTTACAAGACCCACTATAAAAAACTATTACAGTTTTATTTAAAAATAAGGGAGTGGCAACTGATGATATTGCAAGATGGTTATCCTCAAAATGTACTGTGTTGGGCTTGGCTGATCCGATTATTGATTCTGAGCTCTTTTGGACAGGTGGATGGAAATTACAGGTGAAGTTGCCAGTAGTGAATGGCGTAATCCAGCATTTACCCAGCTGTTTTTAATTGGGTAGAGATGGGGGCCTTGTTTTTTATCCAGGACAACCGAAATTATGTTTTAGGTGTGGGGCCCACACACACCTCAGTAATGCCTGTGATAGACTCCAATGCTCCTCTTGCCTAGGTTCAGGACATGTGAGTATTAATTTTCCTCACCCAACCTATTGTAATATTTGTGAAGAAGCCTCCCATTCATACAAAGAGTGTCCTTGAGCCTCCCATAATAACCGAGAAATGCCACCAGAAAGTCAAGATGAGATGGTTTCTAAGGCCCAACAGACTGCTCAGGCTAGGCCTCATTTTTGGTCTTTTGTTCCAAAGCATTCCCCTTCCCCTTTCAGTTCCACACAATTAACCCCTGCTCTGCCTCAGTAGACCTCAGGTGAGGCTCCATCTGTGTCTGATGCTGTACCACCTGAGTACAGTAGGGTACACCTCTCTGAGCCCACATTTTCTGCTATACCTGCACAGCCTGACATACCCAGTACTTTCCCCAACGTATGTGATTCCAAAGAGGTTATGCCTCCTTCCGAGGATGCTGACTGGGTGCTGGTGGGTGCCCGGAGACAGACGAGAAGCTCCATTTTTAAGGGAGCTCCTCCTTTTTCTGACCCTCCATCCTCCGATTTTGTTTCAAAAAAACAGATCTGCTGTGTTACACAAATGCAAACAGGCCACTGAGACTAAGGAAGAGTCCGATGCTTCCTATTTCGCCTCTTCTCAGGTAGATATGTTGACAGACACTGATCAGCTTTCTGGAGCTACTAAGACCATTAGGAAAAAGATGTGTAAAATGAAATCTCTGGGAAACGGCAGAGGTAAAAAGAAGTCCTGAGATCTTAATGGGGGATGTTTTGTCTTTTGGCAGTTTAAATGCCAACAGCCTTAAAAATCCTAAAAGAGACAGGCTATTTTTTCTTTCCTTGCCTCTATATCACTACAGTTTATTTTTGTGCAAGATACCAGGCTTCATTCCCTTCAGGAGAGTAGTCAGGCATGTTGGGATTGGAGGGGTGATTTATCTTTCTGGTCTCTGTCAGAAGAAGTGTGTGCCAGAGTGGGGATTCTTATTAAGAACTTAGACGTACAGGTTATTAGACTTCTTGACCTAATTCAGGGTCGGGTTCTTGTTTTGGACATAATTATTTAACAACAAGAGTGGAGACTGCTTAATATTTATAATACCCAACTTAAATCATAAAGAATTACTACTTTCAAAACTAGTCAACCTTTTCTTCATACATCGAAATCGATAATTTAGAGAGGGAACTTTAACTGTATTTTGATTCTTTCAGATAAAACCGGGATGACACAAAAACTGTATTCTGATTCGAATTTCCTTAATTCCCTATATGTTACAGCTAATCTTCATGATGGGACTTCCTTTGATCCACAACCTCCTGCACACACTTTTCATCGTGGCAGGTTTACCATGAAGATTGACTATTTTTTCATCTCTAGCTGGTTGTTGAGTGTCCAGTATCCAGTCCTCCCTTGTGAATATTCTGACCATTGTTTGTTGGTCTTATCTGTGGGTCGGCCACATAATAAACCAGCCTCTCACAATTTTTGGAAAAGGAATATCTCTATCTTGGAGGAGGAACATGGTTGGCAAGACTTGTACAGACTTCTTTAAGACAAAATTTGGGAGGAGGGGAGGGTGGCCCTACAGGGGGACCTGTAGGCTCTGGAAAGATGGTCTAGAAAGTGGAAGCTGAGGTTCAATGCAGGGAAATGCAAGGTATTCCACCTGAGGGCCAGAAACCTGGGCCAAGTGTACACCCTGGGGGGGAATGTTACAAGTCCTGATGGCTGAGAGGGACCTGGGGGTTGTGGTGGAAGTAAGATGAACAACTCGGAGACTTGTAGGAGGGCAGCAGCCAAGGCCAACAGTATGTTGGGATGCATCGCTAGGGGGATCACCTCCTGAAGGAGGGAAGTGATACTCCTTCTGTATAACTGCTTGGTGAGGCCATACCTTGAGTACTGCATGCAGTTTTGGATGCCACACTTAAAGAGGGACATTAAACTCCTGGAGAGGGTCCAGAGGAGGGCAACCAAAATGATTTGGGGCTTGGGGGACAGGACCTATGAGGAGAGGCTCCAAGAGCTAAATATGTACACATTGGAAGAAAAGAAGGGCAGGGGGACATGATAGAAGTCTTCAAGTACATGAAGAGGGTAAATAGGGAGGAACAGTCAGGGTTCTTCAGAAGGAAGGAAGAGGGCCACTAGAGGGCTTGGGTGGAAGCTGGAGGGGAAGATTCAGGGGAGAAAGGAGGAGGTGCTACTTCACTGAGAGGGTGGTGGAGCCATGGGTGCACTGCCTAGGGGGCTGGTGGAGGCAGAAACAGTGGAGGGGTTCAAGAGGGGCTGGGACAGGTACAGGGGAAGGGTTCTGGAAGCAAAATCCAATGCAGCAAGAATATTTGGAACTGGGAAGGGAGAAGCCAGAGAAGGTGAGGGGGGCAGGAAGGTCAGCACCCAGGGTGGGGGCTGACCAATCGAGCAGACCCGAAAGACCGTTAGGCCTATTCTGCTGGCATTTTAGTATGTTAGTAAAATTTCAGTTTTCGAATGACATGATAATCCAGCCTTTTGGTGGCAGGATACTAAATTAGAAATTAGAAAATTCTGCCAAAGGTTTTCTAAGACTTATTCCTGTAGTAGGTTTCTTAAATACCTGAATTGTCACCTTCAGTTGCAAAAATTACTATCCTGGCAAACTGATTTTAGGTTAGATTATTCTGCTCAGATTTGGCAATTGAAAGCAGAAATGTGTACCTATCAATGCGATAGATCCACATCTCTGTTTCTGTTACAAAAATATGGAAGAAAAGGGGCAGCCAAAGTGGTTAACCCTTTTGACAGTAGCAACCAGCAGGTTCAGTCCAAATATATGCCCTCATTACTTTCTCATACTGGTTCCCGGGTTTCTGATAACCAAACCATGAAGTGTCTTATCATACCCAGAATTTGTATGGACAAGAGTATGAACCAGAAGCCTGGAATAGTTTTTTTGATTCCTTGCATATTCCTTTATTATTCCCTAACAGTGGTGGTTAGTTACATTGGCCTATCACCAATGCTGAGGTGGATTCAGTTATTAGCCATTTGAAAAGTACTGTGACCCCTGGTCCTGATGGAATGCCAAATGAGTTCTATAAAAAAACTAAATCTGTATTATTGCCTTATCTAATAGCTGTCTTTAACATTATTGCTCAAGGAATATTGCCATTACCTGTTGCATTAGCTAATAGTAATTTAATTGTCTTATTTAAACTGAAAAATCATAAGGAATGTTTGGACAATTGACGTCCTATTAGTTTGTTAAATTCTGATTGGAAAATCTTATGTAAGCTTATTTCGGTTCGACTTTCTCATATTGCCAAGAAAGTAATTTTTCAGACTCAAACATGTGCTATTCCTGATTGTTCCATGATTACTCATTTAAAAATTTTACAGGAAGTTTTTGATGGGTTTAGAATACACGGATACGTACTTAGCTTAGACCAATCAAAGGCCTTTGATTGGGTTCCGCACAATAATTTATTTGCAGTTTTGGAAAGGTATGGGGTACCAATAGAATTTGTCTCTTGGATTAGAAATCTACAGCAGTATGCCTCCATGACTCCGATAGTCAATGGGTCAAAAGGATATCATATTCAAATAAAAAGAGGGATGTGTCAAGGTTGCCCATTAAGTCCCCTGTTGTACATTTTCTCTAAAGATCCTCTTCTCAGGAGACTGAATACTGATACTTCTATTAGACATATTTCTGCAAAACTGACCTGGTTTTTCCTAGTGCTTTGGCATATGTGGACGACATTTGTGTTTTAATAGCAGATCAGGTTTCAGGTGGGAGAGCTACTGACATTGTACAGTCCTTTTCCTTAATCTCTGGATCCACCTTTAATACACAAAAAGTGTTGGTACTTCTGTTCATTTTCCCTTACAGAAGGTTTTGACTGAAACTGGGGGGATAACTATCCAGTCTGAGAAGATGCAGTTTTAGGGTTTGTCTTTTGGAATACTTTCAGCGGTAGAAAGCAATTGGCTTTCCTCCATTTCTGTTGCAGAAGATAAGATTGGTAGATGGAAAACCTTTCTTATGTCATGCAAAAAGTGTATTTATATGTTTAAAACTTTTATTCTTCCCATTTTTTTATTAGTGAGTTATATTTTTCCCCTTCCACTGCATCTTGAAGCCCTTCTCTATAATTTATTTTTTCAACTTTTATGGGGCAGTTGGTTGAACCCTGTCAAACGAATGATTACATATTGGCCTATAAAACAAGAAGGGCTTAGTATGGTGAATCCGGTATTATTTTTCTTTACCATTTTTATTCATTGTAATGTTTACCCTTGTATAGCTGGTCATCCGGATATGTGAGTACAGAGTTTCAAAGTTAGATTTTAATATTTTATAGATAAGTGGCAAGCACTGATGTGGAGACCTTTTACTAAAATCCCTTCAGGGACCTCGGGGTATCTTATTGAACTTTTTAAGAAGATAAAACAATGGCAGGTGCCCTGTCGGGTGCCAGACTTGCAAAATAGAAAGCTTTTATATTTTTTTATTTTGAATAGGACATTTTTGTCTTCCCCCTGTTTTGACATACCTTGTGACAGTAAATGTGTACTTAAACAATTATTGGAGGGTAGGATCCCAGAAAAAATGTGGGACACCTTATGGCTGTGCTGTCACAATAAATTAAATGTTAAAGGGAATCAAGCTCATAAACAGATGGAAGAGCGGTACTGTGCTAGGGAGACTTGTGTTTGCCAAATAGAATCTATGACACATCTTTTTTTTTTATTGTCTTTTTATAATACCATTATGGGCTCAGTTGGCACATGAGTGGTTTTTACTTATGCTTACTGGGATAACGCTTTCAGATTTAGTTTATGGGAATTTGGGGCCTGCCTGGAAAATTTTCTTTCCTGGTACTCTTAGAGTCATTTTTGCTATTTTCAAATGGTGTATATGGCAGAATAGATGTCTGTTTGTCTTTCAGCAAAAATGAAATACATTACAAGAGTTAAAATGTCAAATTAGGAAAGAAATTGCTTTGGTTTATAGATCTGAGCAGAAATCATTACCTGCAGCTTTAGTTGCATTCTGGTGGAGGGCATTTCCATTAATATTGTTTGAAGGGGTTACTTACAGTGTTTAACTAGAAGGGGGTGTATTAGTTTGATGTTTTTCCTGTATTTTTTTTTTTTGTATGATGCTTTATGGCTTGGGTCTTCTTTAATATTTTGCTCGACTGTATGTTATTGTGATTGTTTCAGTTTTTTTTTGCTTTGTTATATTATCTTCCAATAAAAAATTCCCCTACTCTTTTCGATAAGTGCCATGGGATCTTTAACATCTACCTGAACTACCACCAATCCAGGCAGATGAGACCTCGGTTTAATGTCTCATCTGAAAGATGGCACCTCAGAAGTGCAGCACCCCTCTCATGCTGCGCTACAGTGTCAGTACTGAGATATTAACCCAAGTGCCAGATGTGGGAATTGAACCCACAGCTCTCTGACCTTCTGGCCTCAGAAGGAGGTGTGCTACCTCCTGAGCCACTGATACTGATATATATATATCTATATATATACATATATATATATATATATATATATATATATATATATATATAGTTTTGCTTCATAGAATCTGATCAGTTACTAGAACGTACTGGGGACAGTGGTTTGAAAACCTCAGCGTTCTATGCATGTGCATAGAGTTAACTCTTTGTTCTCTTGGGCAGTTGAACTGGTCAGTCTAGCTGCATATTGTCAGAATACAGCAAGACTCCATTAGAAGAAACAACATTACTATGGTAAGTAATTTTTTCTTCTCTTCCTCCACATTAGGAGGGGGGTGCAAAGGAATAATAAGAGCCACATTTTGGGGGGCTGATGGCTGTGTACAAGAAACAGGTGCATAAGATCTAGCAGACCCAGTCTGGAGTGACAGGAGCAATGACAGGAGTGCCATCAATGATAGTAAAAAAGAGAGAAAGGAAGTCAGTAGTCTTTCTAGATTGATTCAATGAACATAGCTGAACTATGGCATTGCACTGATAACAGCATTTGGGCTATCATGATGGCAGCATCTGTCCAAAAATACCTGTCAATGACATGCCTGCCAAAAGCTGCATGTTTTGTGTAGCACTCAAGAGTGAGACTGTCCATGACCTTGGTGTCTTAACAATAGTTGAGCCATTGACAGAGTCCAAATGTACAGCCTTGGATTTACCCTCCTGCTTCTTCAGTGGAGAGTAGGATCTGGAGGGAGAAGTATGGCAATGATGTTCCAAAGAAGTCTTTTTCAACTTTTCTTTCAGTGAACAATGCTCCTCTCATGGATGCAAGAACATCTCAAATGGTGACGTGAGCTGCAGGGATCTAACTGAGCTTACTGCTTTGAATATGTAGGGGATTCTTCTATCTCAACTTATGCCAAATTGTTGCCATTTTCTATTTTTTGCAAAAAAGACTAGGGATCTTTGTTGGCATCTCCTTATGGCCTGGTTGAAACCTTGGCAGATACATAATGTGAAAAGACCAGTCAGTGAGCACACAAATCAAGTGTTTCAGCGTGGAAAATCTTCATGCAGCCCTGACAGAGAGGAGAAAAAACAGTTGCTTCCTCGATGACACCAGCAAAACCATAAATCATTGTCAGAAAATAGAAATCTTCCACAATCAAAATCGACAAGTGTCTCATCAGTCAGATGAAACTAGTCAACACTGACTGTTAAGAAACTGAGGAGGGGTACACCTATTTACATCATCATCATGCACGGCCCCAACCAGACAGACATTTTTAAGTGGTCCTGATGTCAGTGGCTTACTGTTCAATGACAGTGTGGCTCTATGGAAGGAGGTATCCTTAAGGAAACTCAGGCTTGTCCATGCTTCCATCCCAGACTAAAAAACTGTGTCAGTAGGCAATAAGTTTTCACTGTTTTGGGCCTCAGTTCTCCATACGTCTGTTCAGTCTGTGTGTTCCCAATTTGTTCATTCTTATCCTGGGCTGGAACCAATTTAAAAATCTGTTTTCAAGCAACTTTTGTTCTAGTTAAGAGTCTGCATGCTGCCCCCAACAACACACATAAGGATTTTCATACAGGTTTGAAGCTTTATTGTGTTTGATGGATCTTGACCTAGGAATTGGCTATATCAGCCATTGGGATTATGAACCATGGCTGACAGATGCAGGTCTACACATCATTTCTTTAAAGATATGAAAGATCCAGACTATGTTATTTTACTTATTATAACTCACTGAGGGGATTTCAGTCAATCAGCGTGCAGAGCCACTGTGCCTGCCTCTTATTCTGTGTAAAGTGTGCTCTTGTGAGAGAGCGTTAGGGATGAGTACCTCACTTCAGCGCCGGGGGAGGGCATCAGTAAATTTATTTAAAAAGAAGCCTCTAAACCTATTATAAACTGCTCAAGCTAAAATCAGCTGACTCACAATAACACGTCCACCAAGGGATGTCTCTTATGGTATAAAAGACACCTTTTGTAAGGTTTGGGCATGTAGAACCACTCCTGTGCTTCCATGTCCTGTAACCCAAATTTCACACTTGGAGTCTCTTATACCATAAGAGACATCTCTCACAGGCCCTATTAACTTGTAATTTATTCAGATGTTCAACACAGGCAAGAGACTCAGCACTGGAAGGAATGGTGTTTGCATGAAGATAGCCCATACCTTTAGCACTGCATCAAAAAATATTATAGATATCTGTCTCACTATTGCATTTAATTTTTTTATGTTGATTGCATGCATGCACAAGAAACATGTTGCAACAGGTCTTTCAAGAAGCAGGTTGTGAAGGCGAGGCACTGTTGTGGCTAATGCCCCCACAGCCTGCAAAGGCTTGCCCCGCTTCCCCCAATGCCGTGGCATGCTGCTGACACTAGTTCAGCCAGCGTGACACAACTTTCTAAAAAAACAGCTGCTGCAATCAGGGGCCACCTCGTCATTGCAGCTGTATCATCTGTCAATGAGGGAGCCACCTGTCATTGCAGGCGGATGTAAACCCTGAGATTGTTTAGAACATGGCGGTGGCTTGCCACCGTGTTCACAAATAATATAACCCCCACACATTTAGTTGCCGATCGGGCCCCAATCCCAGTTGGCATGCGCCAGCCTCCTCATGAAAACCCTGCCGGCTGGGGTTGCCAATCCCCTGCCGGGCTGTAGTGTCTCTATTTGTGTTTTTTGCTGACAGGGGAGCCCACTCCCATCAGCATTTTGTTACCCCCCCTTTTATAGCTGCCGATGGGGTGCCCAATCCCCATCAGCATACTGATACCCCCACCCAATTACTGACCGGGGTGCCCATTCCTCCCGTCGGCTACTGCTGGCCCCAGTCCAGGAAGGCTCGGCTGGCACACTGGGAGCCCGCCCCAGTGTGCCAGATGCCCCTGCAAGTGAGAAAACGGTCCTGCAACATCTGTTTTTTTATTTTAAACCTGGAAGAAAAGAAAGCTTATTCTCGGCGCTGCGCCTGCTTCCTCTCCAACCGCATCCACTACACGCCCTGCCTCCCCACACCCCCCTTCGCCCCATACTTACCTTAGGAGCTCGGCACGATGATCTTCTGTGGACCAGGAATATGTCTGCACTCTTCAAAGCCGACCACAAACTGAGGAAATGCCGGTAAGCTGTATAATGTAATACATAGGGTTTTTTCAACTTTACTGCATATCTTGGGCATTTTTGGGAATTTTTCCACCAAATTTTCAACGTTGCGTTGCGCAGTTTGCATGCACGCTCTTAACTTTGTGAATTTATAATATTTTCACTCCAGATTTCCAACATTGCCATTTTCCCACACCTACTTATGAACAGTAAAGCTGTAATTTTTCCCATCGTGACTGAAATGTGTTTTCACAGTTCTAGCGCAGAATACAGCGGTCACTGTGGGAAATCACTGTCCAGGAGAGATTAAGAAAATTAGAGTGATACTGTTTATGAACAGAGGTCATAAAATGCCTATTTTAAAAATCTGGTGATAATAGCCCATCGAATGACTGTGTTACAAGCATGCTTGTAACTTTGCAGATTTGTAATATTGTCATGCCACATTTTCACCAGTGGAATTTTCCCACACCTCCTTATGAGCTGTACAGCTGTCATTTTTCACATCCCGACCGAAATGTGTTTTCATAGTTCCAGCACACAGCACAGAATAACGCGGTCGCTGTGGAAAATCACTGTTCGGGACAGATTAAGAAAATGACAGTGGCACTGTTCATGAGCAGAAGTCCTAAAATGCCTATGTTGAAAATTGGGTGACGAAACTCCATAACATGACTGTGTTACAAGCGTGCATTGAACTGTTTGCACGCACCTTTGTAACATCTCACTTGTGTGCAAAAGGCCAGCCTGCAGCGGTGGGAGAAACAGTACAAGCGAGTGAGATGGGGGACTGAGTGAACTCAATGGAGCTCTGTCAGGTCTGCTGTGGATTTCTTTGTGTGCAGACAAAGGCATCAGTGCAGGCAGGAGTCCCATACAAAAGGGCCACTTGCAGCACCAGGACAAACAGAATCAGTGTGTGAGACCAGAAGACTGAGCGACCTCAACAGAGCTCTGTCGGGACAGCTGTGGATTTGTTTGTGGGCAGAGAAAGGGCACAACATAAGAGCCCAGTACAAAAGGGCAGCCTGCAGCACTGGGAGAAACAGAACAAGAGAGCGAGTGATGGAGGGAGAGTGACTGAATTCACTGGAGCTCTTTCAGAACTGCTGAGGATTTCTTTGTGGGCAGAAAAAGGCACCAATGCAGGCAGGAGTCCCGTAATAAAGGGTCATTTGCAGTGCCAGGACAAACAGAATGAGTGTGTGAGACAGGGAGACAGAGCAACCTCAACAGAGCTCTGTCAGGACAGCTGTGGATTTGTTTGTGCACAGACAAAGGTGCCAGTGCATGCAGGGGCCCTGTACAAATGGACAGCCTGCACTGGTGAGGAACCCAGAATGAGTAAGTGAGACAGGGGGAGTGAGCGAGCTCAACAGAGCTCTATTGTAAGTGCTGCAAATTTTTTTGTGGACAGAAGAAGGTGGCAATGCAGGCAGGAGTCCAATAAAAAAGGGCAGCCTGCAGTGCCGACAGAAACGGAATGAGTGAGAGAGAGAAGGGGAGCGAGTGAGCTAAACTGAGCTTTGTCAGGACTGCTGCAGATTTCTTTGTGGGCACACAAAGGCTCCAGCAGAGGCAGGAGCCCAGTACAAAAGGGCAGCCTGCAGTGCCAAGACAGACAGAATGAGTGAGTGACACAGGGGAGTAAGCGACCTCAACGGAGCTCTGTCGTGACTGCTGCAGATTTCTTTGTTGGCAGAAAAAGGTGCCAATGCAAACAGGAGCCCCATACAAAAGGCCACCCTGCAGTGCCGGCAGAAATGGAATGAGTGAGTGAGAGAGAGGGAGTCAGCAGGCTCAACAGACCTGTGTCGGGACTGTTGCAGATTTCTTTGTGGGCAGAAAAAGCTACCAACAGTGGCAGGAGCCCAGTACAAAAGGACATCCTGCAGAACCAGGAGACACAGAATGAACGTGTGAGAGAGGGAGAGTGAGCCACCTTAACAGAGTTCTGTTGAAACAGCTGCTGAATTCTTAGTGGGCAGAACAAGGTGCAAATGCAGGCAGGACCCCAGTACAAAACAGCAGCCTGCAGCATCGGACAAAACAGACTGAGTGGCTGACAGAGGGCCAGTGAGCGTGCACAACATACCAACGCAATCAACATTCGGCGTTGACAAATGCTTGTTATTCCAGGTTTTACATGACACTGCTACTGCTAGCACTTAATTTTCCTTACTCTCTTGCTTTTATTCTCTTACTAGTGGAATAGATACCCAAACAGAAATTTTTGTAAGTGACTTTTAATACAAGTTACTAGGGGAAACACTATTAACCTAAATGAAAGGCTTGCCTGTAGTTCAGAGGCCAAGCAACCAGCCACTCCCACTTCCTGAGCTATATAAGCAGTTCCTCTAAGCCTTACTGTGAAACATTTTTTCTTTGCAGCTGGAGGCTATGTTGGTTTGTCCTCTGAGCTGGCTGGGGCCTAGCCCCCCACCTGCTGTTTCTGTGTGTCTCTGCTGGACTTCAGTGTTTGTTTTCTTGCTTCTGGTTTGTATCTTTCCTCTGGCTGTGTGCTTCCCTATGTTTTGTGTCTTGTTTTTGGGCCTTCCCTGTTTTGCTTTCTTTTGGTTATGTCTTTTTTGGGAGACTTTATTTCTAAGCTCCTAGCATACTGCTGCTCAGAGCTGAAGCTACTGCTTTCAGTTACCTACTACTGCAGCCACTGTTGCTGTTTACTTTAATTACTTGTACCCAGTGCTTGTGTTTATACTGTGCTCACCACACTCAAAATACTGCAGTGCAACTGCAATCATTATCTGTATGTTTCAGCTCAGCCATAGCTGCTCCATGTGGCATACTCTTATTACTTTCACCTGGCTCAGATTTACTGAAGCTAACTCTACAGCTTACTCATGCTTGTTCTAATTACCTCATTGCAGCAGTCTCATTGCACTGCCAGGTGACATCGCTTTATGAGCATTTTGCCTCCTTTATTTATTGCAGTTACAACTCAGTGTACTCATTTGTTTTACTACTGCTGCACAAGCCTATTTGCTTCCTGCCACTGCTTTGTTTACTCCCATTGCTAGTGTACATTGTTTTGCTCTGAGATTGGCTAAAGCTCCTGCTTAGGCAATTAAATTAGCTTTTATATCTGCATGTGGTTCTCTACCCTTCCATCGCTTCCTTGTTTCTCCTATGGTGGGGACTGGGAGGTGTTTGGGGGTCGTGGCCTATGTGGCTAATTAATTCTGTTCTAGCTGCGGTGCAGAAAAAGAAAGGTAAATAAATTCAAAACCAACTGTGGCTACTGATTAAACGCAACAGAATCATGGAACTGGGCTTACCCGGAGTCCTGTGGTCTGGCAAAGGCTGCCCCTCATCGCTCGCTCCTAACAAGACTCGCTGGCTGCTGTGCTGCTGCTGCTGGAGGCTCGGCACTGCCCTGCTGGCTTTGCAGGCTGCCCCCACCACCACCCTTGGTCGGCACTCCAATTTATGAACGCTGTGATGGTCATGTGAGCCAAAAATACCTATCAGCACACTTTGCCATCTGCAATTTATACAGCTTCTCCACAAGGGGCTCCCCAGTCATTTTTGGGACACTTAACTATCCTAGAGAAGCCTTTCCTCACAAATAAATATTGTTGCTGCCTAATACCTTCCCTCTCTCCCTGTCTTAACTAACTAGCATCTAAATCCTTTGCCCCCCAACTGGGGACACCAGCCTGTACCAAGCTACCTGATACTTTTAGCTTGTTGCTGAGCCTATTCTCTAGGGGGACTCCACCCAGCTATTAAGGTCAACATGATCCCTCCATATGGCCCTCATTTAAGTCAAATCCTACTAGGACCCTCTCCAGATGCATGGAGCGGTACCCCGGTTTCTCACCCTAGGGGGAGTGATGGGTGGAGGACCTTACACCCCCACTTACCTTCTGATCACCTAGGCAGTATTTTGCTAGCCCTTGGGGGGATATAGAACCTAATCCAGGTCCCTACTCTCCAAATCTCACCCTCAACAATCCCTTAAACCCCTTGAGGGCTGACTCCAAAGGCCTCAGACTTGCACACATGAACATTGGCAGTATAAGGCACAGATTCCATGACCTCAAAGCATGGGCTGCACTCTATAAGCCCGACATACTAGCCATAACAGAAACCTGGCTCAAACCACAGATCCTTCCCCATGAAGTGGACCTAGTGGGCTACCTTACCTTCAGAAAGGACAGGGTGGGGAAAAAGGTAGGAGGGGTTATTATTTACATCAGCACTGCCCTGCAAGCCTTGGAGCTAGACTACCCCTCTCAAAGTGGATCCCTAGCTGAAACACTATTTGTAAAAGTCCTCCTTGGTAACACCAAGCCCCTTAATATAGGGTGTGTCTACCTCCCACCCCAAACTGCAGCCTCCTCCTTGGAATCCCTAACAAATCTCCTTGAGAATTACTCCATGGGGGAGGCCATACTCCTCTGGGATTTCAGTCTCCACTGGCCATCCCTAGTCACCTCCTCTACTAAGAACCCAATACTTGGCTCTCCATTTCCACAGGTCATTGACCTCCCCACAAGACATAACCCCAAGACTGGTAACCACTCTCTCATTAACTGGGTCCTTGTCTCCTGCCCGGGCCATATTCTGTCAGCGGGGATTATGTCTGACTCCTTGAGTGACCACTTGCCTATCTTCTGCTTCTGGTCCAACAAGCCTCCAAAAATTACCGCTAAGGTCATTGAAGCGAGGAATTAGAGTAGGTTTGCACTAGCTGATTTCTGCTCCGACCTGATGAAACTCGACTGGGCCCCCATCGTCTCCCTTCCTACTCTCGATGAAGCACTTGAATATTTCATCCAGCCCTTCTTGTCTGCATCTATTATGCACGCCACAATAAAAAAGCTCAGGGTACAAGGAACATGCCATAAATGGCTGAGCCCAAGCCTCAAACATTCCATGCTCCTCTGGGACAGAGCATGGGGGCACCTACAAATCCTCTGGCAACTCATCAGACTGGGAGAAGTACAGAGAGCTAAAAAATCAGTGTAAAAATACTTGAAAAAGGCTAAATCTCAGTACCTAAATGACCTCCAAACAAGTCACCTATGTGAACCAAAAAAATTCTGGAGCCACATAAACTTACTCCTCAAGAGTTCCACAAGCAGTCAAACTGACTCCATCCTGGTAGGGGACTCACTGACCAATGTTCCATCCATAGTTGCTAAGGCCTTCTGTGCTTCCTTCTCTATCCCAAATGGGCCCCCCTTCCTGGTCCTCCTGAGGTCTGCCCTTTACTCTAAAGAAAAATGGGTGCACTCAAGGCCTCAATTCCACCTGAAGCTGGTCAATCAGTCTGAGACACTACCTCTCCTACATAAAATTAACCCTACTTCCTCCCTGGGCCATGACCAGCATGAATCTTGCCTGCTGAGGGTTGCTTCCCCGGCTATCATCCTTCCTGTCACCCTCCTCATAAATAGGTCATTTTGGGAAGAAATAGTTCCAACAGTGTGGAAGGTAGTGACCATCATCCCCATCCACAAAAGTGGGCCCTGAGACAAATTGGAAAACTACAGACCAATCTCCCTTCTCAGCCCCCTTGGGAAAATACAGGAAAGACTAGTTTCTAACCAGCTACAGGACTACCTAGAGCAGCACCTTCTCATGGCTGATGTGCAGCATGGTTTCAGGAAGGGCCATGGTACCGACACTGTGCTCATCCAGCTCACAGTGGACATCCTTGCATCTATGGACCAAGACTCCCCAACAGGCACCCTCTTCATTGACCTATCCAAGGCCTTTGACCTTGTCAACCATAATCTCCTTCTCTCCAAACTCCTACTCCTAGGACTAGATGACCACTCACATTCATGGTTTGAGAGCTATTTGAATGACCGTACCCATAAAGTCCGCTGGAGGGATACCCAGACTGGACCTAGACCTGTTACCTCTGGGGTACCCCAGGGCTAAATCCTGGGCCCCCTGCTCTTTTCACTCTTCCTCAATAATATTGAGGGAAACTGCACACTCAGCAAACTCATTCTGTACACGGACGACACTGTCATATACTGCAGTGACCCACAACCTAGTGTCATCTCCACCAAACTACAGGACAGTCTCTCAACTCTTGAGGCCTGGTGCTCCTCAAACTTCCTGAAGCTCAATGAAGAAAAAAACAAAGCTGTACTGTTTGGTTCTAGACGTCTGGGCTACTCCAGATCAGCACTATCCAAGGAAAAAGAGTTGAGGTCATGACCAGTTTCAGATACCTTGGGGTCCATCTTGACCAAGAAATGACCTAAAGACCCCATATTGATGCCATAATCCAGTCCATCCACCAAAGGCTTGGCCTCCTCTACCATCTGGGGAACTCTCTATCCTGTGTTGCATGTCGAGTTATTGCCTGCTGCAATCTTCTCCTCTCCATCCTATATGGAGCTCCTCTATTGCAGTTCCCCCATGAGACGGAACTCAATAAACTTACCGTACTCTACAATTGAGTGGCTCACTTCACCACAAACTCCTCCCCTAGGAGGCATCACTGTGAGGCACTTAAGGACCTGAACTGGCCCACTCTGCGGCACAAACTAGCCTACCCCACTGCCTGCATTGCCTTCAAATTCTCTACCCTTGATCCCCCTCCCCACGTTAGTGGACTACTCTCCCCCAAAGTACAATGCCAAACCCTGCGATCCTCTGCAAATCACCCCCTAGACATACCTTTGGATAAGCTCCAACCAAGGCAAATGCTCCTTCAAATATGCTGCCTCCTACCTATGAAACTCCCTACCAGCTAGCTTGATTGACTCACCTACCCTTAACCAGTTCAAGACAGGACTCAAACTATATATCCTAAATCTCAGCCTCTGTGGCTGCAACCATCAGCTCCCTAGTCCAGGTCTCATTTCTGTCACCCTTCCTTAAACCCCCCCTTCATCCTGGATGAATCTCCAAAATGAGGATGTCAATTATTTTGTTGTTGTCTCAATTCCCTACTAATTGGTGTGTAACTTGATGTCATGTATTGCATACATGAACCTGATGTTACCCCTGTAAACTGTTGTTAATGTATATTTGTGTACCTATTGTAACTACTGTAAATAATGCTATTATGTGTCTTTTTCTGTAACTAATTCTGGGTCGCCCCTAAAAAAGGGACCTCTGGTCTCAGTGGGCTTACCCAGTTACCAAAATCTAAATAAAATAAATAAATCCTGTCTTTATCGCTGAAAATCCTCAGAGTTTGTCACCTTGATTTGGTTTTGAACTGCCTGGCTGGCTTGCTCCTCTATTCAGTGCTGTTTTCCCTACATCATGCAGGCCAACATGCATGTCCAATTATTACTACTGCTTACTGACCTACGTGCAGGTCCACACTTGCTTACGCAAACGTTGCACCTTGCTTACACAAACCATTGCTTCATGCCTACTGCCATCTCTCTGTGTCAGCTTCTGGGATTCTGCTGCACTTAATCTGCATTTGACCTTTCAAGGTCTCAGCATTCACTGCTCTTAATGATCTCAACACACCATGCTCATTCAGCTCACCAGCATTTCAGCTCTCAATCAATTTCTGGGGCATGCCAGCCATTCTATTCTGACACAGGGTTCCTGCAGCTGACGGTCTCTCTCTGCATTTAGTCCGCATCTCGAGCATGTCCAACTTGGGGTGGAATCCACCTCACCTGACCCATAGCTGGGAATGTCCTCACCCTGGGCTTGGCTTTAACTGCCTGTTACATGACAGCAGCTGCTGGTGTAGAATTTAAGACTAGCAGTGAATGGTGGTTACAACGATCTCCTTTGGCTCTAGTGTTCCACTATAATGGTTAGTCATTGACTTTAGTGGTTTCCCTAGAAAGGCATCTTCAATGCATTTTCCCTACGGCTGCCTCTGGTTCACCTGGTTTTATTTAGGGTGGTTAGGCCAGGTGAGTGCCTCAACAGTTTTTGTTCTCCTCCTGCTCCTTCAATGTACGTATTGTTGCAGAGTTTTCTCACAACCTTCCACGATGTTCTCACAAGAAGGTTTGAGTGACAGCCTTCCTCCATATTGGAATATTTTCCACCTCCCTTTAATTGGGTTTTCCAACTTGCAGCTGTAGAGCTGTCACTAAATAAACTATTCCAAGCCTGGAAGGAAGGCGACCTAGGCGATGGATCCCCAGAGATTTCCTCCTCATATGGTTTTTTTTTCTCTCTCGCTTCCGTTGCCTCAGGTCATAACATTTAGTTTGCTTAGTTGTTTCCCCTCCAGGGGATACATGGAGGGGGAAAAGGGGTTCTTCTGGTATGTCAGGGAGTGGAGAAAAACTAAGGGCCATTTCAGCAGATTGAGATCAGAAGGAGGGTGGGTGGATGAGGTGAGGGACCAGGCAGAGGTATTTAAGGAGTACTTTGCCTCTGTGTTCACTAGGGAGGGGGATGGGATATCTGCAAAGCTAGGCATGATGGGGATAGAAGCAGCAGTGAGTGGGATCAGGGGAGCAACAGAAATGGAGCAAGAGGGAGGGAGAGGTACCCCAAGGGTGTCATATCTGGATAAGGGTAAAAAGGCCAGTAAGGTGGAGGAGACAGATAATGCTATCTCTGCCAAAAGGGTGTAGTTAGCCCTCAAGGCCCTAAAGAAAGACAAATCTCCTGAGCTGGATGGCATTCATCCAAGAGTACTATGGGAATTGGCAGACATACCAGCTTCATCCCTGGCAGAGCTCTTCAACAGGTCACTTGAGACAGAGAGGGTGCCTAGGGATTGGCAAGAGGCACATGTGGTGCCATTCCATAAGGGAGGGCCAAGGGAAGTACCAGGTAACCATAGACCCATCAGTTTGACCTCGGTGGTGGGAAAATTAATGGAGAGTATACTAAAGGAACGATTGGGGGTGTACTTGGAGGAGGTGGGAGGTCTGGATAGTCAGCAACATGGATTTGTGCCAGGTAGATCATGTTAAACCAATCTTGTGGAATTATATGAATGGGTAACATCAGAACTGGACAGGGGAAAGCCTGTGGATGTATTATTCTTGAACTTCAGCAAGGCGTTTGACTCTGTCCCCCACAATGGCCTGGTGGAGAAATGGATGGGGTTAGGAGTAGGCTATTTGATGGTCAGATGGATTGAAAACTGGCTAGCTGGATGCACCCAGACAGTAGTGGTCTGTGGGGAGCTCTCGAACCCTAGAGAGGTTGGTAGTGGGTACCGCAGTGCTCGGTCCTGGGTCAGATCCTGTTTAATGCATACATATCGGACATCAGGGAGGATATAGGGTGTGAAATGAGTCTCTTCACTGATGACTCCAAGATGGGAGCAGTAGTTGAGGGAGAAGAGGCAAGGTTGGCCCTGCAAGGGGACCTGGACACCCTGGAAAGCTGGGCTCACACATGGAAATTAAATTTCAATATCACCAAGTGCAAGGTGTTACATCTTGGATAGGGAAACCCTAAACACAGGTACACCCTGGGAGGGGAGGTGCTGGAGGCCTCAGTAGGGGAAAAAGGACCTAGGGATCACGGTGGATGCATGTATGAATAACTCTGAGCAGTACAGGAGAGTGACTAGCAAGGCAAACAGGATGTTGGGATGCATAGTAAGGGGGATCACCTCTAGGAGCAAGGAAGTGATTCTGCCACTGTACAATGGACTGGTTAGACCACACCTTGAGTACTGTATATAGTACTGGAGACCACACTTGAAGAGGGACAAACAGCTCCTGGAGAGGGTACAGAGGAAGGCAACTAAGATGATACAAGGGTTACGGGATTTGACATATGAGAACAGACTTGAGGAGCTCTGCCTGTTTGCATTGAAGGAGAGGAGAGACGGGGAGACATGATTGAGGTCTTCAAGTACCTCAAGGGAATGAATAGGGTAAAGATGGAGAGGATCTTTAGACTAAAGCAGGTAGGTATCACCAGAGGGCATGGTTTGAAGTTGGAAGGTGGAAGGGTGAGGGGGGAAAAGAGGAGGTGTTTTTTTTCACTGAGAGGGTGGTGGTCCCTTGGAATGCACTGCCTGGCAAGCTGGTTCAGAGATCCACAGTGGAGGGCTACAAGAGAGGGTGGGACAGACACAGAAAGTGGATGTATCAGATGGTGGCCTGTCCTGGGGGGTGGGGATGGATGATAGGGGTTTCTGGAACACAAGGGGGGAGGACCTCGGCACCCAACTAGGGATCTGAGGTTTGAGCAGACTCGATAGACCGTAAGACCTAATCTGCTGGCAAATATTATGTTAGTATGTTAGTTTCTTTAGGTAGGTTCTGTTGTGGGATGGAGGTGGAGGATGTCCTGTCATTCCTTCTCTCCTTAGGGGATCCCCTACTCTCAAAGTAAACCATCAGTATCATGCTACGCAACCTGGGCAGTCACTACGACAACTGAGCATCTCATTGCCTTATCAAACTGCCTATACTTTACTACTATGTTACAGTTACTACTCCTATGTCACAGTTTCTGCTTACTCATATGCTTCATGTTGCCTCCTTTTTTGGAATGATACTACATTTTTGGGGTGATTCCTAAGGTACCTTTAGCCATGGGAACCATCCTGTTGCACCTCTAGGGGTGGAACCCTCTCCAAGAGTTCCTTGCCTTTGTACCCCTACAGGGTGGCAATTCCTCTGGAATCGACAATGTGAATGGCCAAAACCAAACTAACACACTTGCACAAGCATAACACTGTACAGGTTGTGTAGGTCAGTGAATGAACAATAATGTGTACTGTTTACTAATAGTAATGCTTGATGATAGTGGAGACATAGAATTTATTACCATATTGCATGTTGATTTATGTTATTTTCTATTAAGTATGTAACCTATTTTTTTACATTATACAATGTTTGTTTCAAGTACTTTCTGTTGCTAAGTATGATGTTTATCTGCATATATATTAGTAGTGATGTTGTTCTGTATTTCTTGATTCAAAATAAAAATGGTATTGATAAAAAAAAAAGATTTAGTACCTCATTTTTTTCATCCATAGGCTGTTATTACGTTTGGGTAAACCACTTCCTTGTACTCTACAATCTCACATTGCTTTCAGGACTTACGTTGGTCTCCTGTTCTTGATCATTTATTTGCCTACACTGTGACCTTCTGCAGCTTGTTTTGCACTAGAATCCCTCATAGGACAGGGTTTGACTAGGACACCATTCCTAGGGCTGAGTTTGCACTGGGACCCTTCTAAATATGTCTGTTTCTCATATGCCTATTTCAGAGGATGACAGTTGTTCATTTGGTCTCTTTTGAAAGAAAGTTCTTTGCAGGAAAATGGGGGTGACCATTGGATTGGCCCTCACTCCCTGAGGAAGCAAAAAGTTCTTTATTTTTTTCTGTTTCCGGTAGGTCAGAGCGTTTAGCTGATTGTTTCATGAGGGCACAGTTTAGGCCCAACCCCTTCCCACCCTCACCCCACCCACCTGGAAATAGTTCATTTATACCTGGGGTTCTGACATCATTTCCTCAAGAGGGCAAGGTACACATCACTGTCATATCCTGTCTAGCACACTGCACTGACAGTATAAGCATACACATTATATAAATTCATATATTTCTATATAATGCACCAATCACACACACACAAAAAAAACAACAAGGTAGACAGTTATGTGGGGAGTAGTACAATGTAATGGCTGTGGGGCAGCAGTCTTCCGGGAGTCTTTCTGGAGGCTGAGATGCTGCCCTGTTTGCAGACAACTATCTGCCCTGAGGGAGGAAGTTGCCCATCTTCAGGCCGCACTGGACAGTGGCAAGGGAACCTCCCCCATCCAGGGAGCACCACAGCCACCACCACTACCTCAGAGGTTGTGAAGAAAGCACAGCAGTTGAATCACAGTGGGCTCAGGGAGGGTAAGGGTGGTGGAACAGAGGCACACCCAGTCAGTTGTTACACTCCACAATCCATACACCATTCTGGGGGAGCATAATTCCCCTATGGATGCACCCGCAGAGGAGACTAAGGAGGGTGCAGACAACTGTCACAAGGGAGGCCCTCAGGAAGGAGGCAGAGGGCACCACAGGGAAAGAAAGCAGCTCCTGGTGGGGGACTCAATTATTAGGGGGATAGAACTTGAGGGAGCAGGGAAAACTGAAGTAAGGTGCCTGCCTGGTGCCATGGCTTGGAGGGACAGGAAGTGCATCCTTAGGATCATGAGAAAAGTTGCACGGGAGTCTGAGCTGGACATCATTGTCCACCTAGGGACAAATGACTTGGCTCATCATGAGATTAGAGCAGTGCAAAAGGACTTTGTAGAGTTGGGGAGGGGCTTAAGACAAGTAGCACACACAGTATCCTTCTCAGAGGTGCTGCCTGTCAGTGGCATGAGTGAGGCGAGGGTACTTTGCACCATGCAGTTTAACAAATGGTTAAAAATGGTGTGGAGCACAGGGGTTTGCTCATTGGGGACTGGGGTTCCACCTGGAGGGACACCAGCCTATACTGGCAGGATGGTCTGCATCTGTCCAGGAAGGAACAAGTCTTTTAGTAATCGGTTTAAATGCTTCATTGGCAAGCCTTTAAACTAGTCAAGGGAGGAGGCACTGATACAGAAGGAAAATCCCAGCCTTCCCTACAAAACAGGGTACTAAATGAGAAAAGACCAAGGTAGAAAGGTCAGTGGGGTTGCTGCTACAGAAGGTAAAAGCCATCAAAAATGGAGAGCAATGAGTACCAATGCCTGTAGTCTGGGTAACAAGCTTCCTGAATTAGTGGCCTTGATGGAGGAGGAAGATCTGGATATTGTGGCAGTCACAGAAACATGGTACACACAGAACCATGACTGGGACGTAAACATACCAGGATACACTATCGACAGGAGGGACAGGGAAGGTAAAAGAGGAGGAGGAGTAGCTCTCTACATAAGAGAAGAAATCAAAGCAACAGAACAAAAGGGTAAACAGGGAGGAGAAGAAGCACTGTGGGTCAATTTGGAGGCAGGCAATGGCACCACAATCCGTACAGGGGTTGTATATAGACCACCCTCTCAGGGGGAGGAAATGGACAAGGAAATGATAGAAAGTATACTTAGAATGGCAGATAAAGGGGAGATATTGCTGATGGGTGATCTGAATATGCCAGATGTTAACCTGAGTGCAGTTGCAGCAGCCACTTCTAAGAGTGGGGTTATTCTGGATGCCCTACAGGGGGGCATGCCTTAGACAACTAGTATTGGAGCCCACTCAAGAGGGAGCAATCTTAGACCTGGTTCTCTCAAACGGAGATGAAGAGAGGATCACAGATGTAGAAGTGGGTAGCCATCTGGGAACTAGCGACCATCGAACAGTATGGTTCACAATAAACACAGCAATAGAGTCAAGCCATACAAAGACAAAGGTACTGGATTTTTGGAGGGCTGACTTTGCCAAAATGGGTGAGTGCCTAAGGAATGCACTAGCATATGGGCAGGAAGGAGGGGTGGAAGAACGATGGGGAATAATAAAAACTGCCATCACCGAGGTAACAATCCTTTGTGTAAAGCAAATAAACAAAATGAAACAAGGTAAGAAACCACTATGGTTCTCAAAGGAAGTGGCAGTGAAGGTTCAAGAGAAAAAGAAAGCATTCAGGAAGTACAAGGAATCACAGAAGGAACAGGACAGAGAACTGTATCAGTTAAAGCAAATGGAAGCTGGAAAGGCAGTCAGAACAGCAAAGGCCCAAACCGAGGAAAAGATAGCCAACTCAGTTAAGAAGGGGGATAAAACCTTTTATAGGTACATCAGGGAGCGAAGGAAGACCAAGGGAGTGATAGTGAGGCTTAATAAAGGGGAGGGAGGGTGGGCAGAGGGTGACTGTGAAAAGGCAGAGATACTAAACAAATATTTTTGCTCAGTATTTACAAATGAAGAGGGGGAGGTACCTAAAACAAACAGAAGAAACACTCTGGATACAGAAGTTGATACCAGCCCATTTACAGAAGAAAGAGTTCTGAAAGAGCTCTTAAAACTGAAGGTGGACAAAGCAATGGGGCCTGATGGAATTCATCCCAGAATTCTAAAAGAACTAAGGATAGAACTAGTGACACCACTGACTACCCTCTTTAACAAATCATGGGAGGATAGGGTGGTACCTGAGGACTGGAGGAGGGCAGATGTGATTCCCCTTCACAAAAGTGGGAGCAAGGCAGAAGCAGGAAACTACAGACCTGTTAGTTTAACCTCAGTGGTAGGGAAAATGATGGAATCACTTCTGAAGGAAAGAATTGTTGCGTATCTAGAGGCCAGAGGGGTACAGGACCCAAGGCAGCATGGATTCACAGCGGGAAGGTCATGCCAGACAAATCTGATAGATTTCTTTGACTGGGTGACCAAAGTAGTAGATCAGGGAGGGGCTGTGGACATGGCCTACCTAGACTTTAGCAAGGCATTTGACACAGTCCCACACAAAAGATTAATATACAAGTTAGCCAGCCTGGGAGTGGGTCCCAAGATGACAGCCTGGGTAAAGAATTGGCTGGAGAATAGGACACAGAGAGTAATAGTAAATGGAGTCCACTCTGAAAAAAGGGGGGTTAGCAGTGGGGTACCACAGGGTTCAGTATTAGGACCAGTCCTCTTCAATGTCTTTATAAGCGACATTGCAGAGGGACTGGAAGGAAAAGTATGTCTCTTTGCAGATGACACAAAGATCTGCAACAGAGTTGATGCACAAGGTGGGGTGGAAAGGATGAGAAGGGACTTGGCAAGGTTAGAGGAATGGTCAAATGTATGGCAGCTTAGATTCAATGCTAAGAAGTGCAGGTGATGCACCTGGGAAACAAAACCCAGGGATGAGTACACAATGGGGGTGAGATACTAACAACAACAAAATGGAAAGGGACTTGGGGTAGTCATATCAGATGACCTAAAGGTGGGCAAGCAATGTGAGAGGGGCAGCAAGGAGGGCTGGGGGATACTGGGATGCATGGAGAGGCATCACCAGCAGAAAACAAGAAGTTATTATCCCTCTGTACAGACAGCTGGTGAGACCACATCTGAGTACTCAGTGCAGTTCTGGAGACCCAATCTCATGAAAGACATAGACAGGATGGAAGCTGTCCAGAGGAGGCAACAAAATGGTGCAGGGTCTGCACGGAAGACATATGAAGTGAGACTTAAGGAGCTTAATATGATAGCCTCGAGGAAAGGAGGGAGAGGGGGACATGATAGAAACTTTCAGTACCTCAAGGGAATCAACAAAGTCCAAGAGGGTAGCATCTTTCAAAAAGAGGTGTGCAAGAACAAGGGGACAATTTGAAGATAGAAGGGGCAGCTCAGAGGTAATTTAAGGAAGTATTTTTTACAGAGAGGGTTGTGGATGCATGGAACAGCCTTCCAGAGGAGGTTGTGGAGTCAAAAACAGTGGTGGAATTCAAGCATGCATGGGACAGTCATTAGGCAATTCTAGGGGGTTGGGGTAGGAAGAAGTAGGCTGCTGGTTAACTAGGATCTGCAGCTTATCCATCAGGTAGGGAAATGGGCAGACTGGGTGGGCCAAGCGGTCCTTATCTGCAGTCAAATTCTATGTTTCTATGTTTCTATGAAATACTCGTGTATAGGGACAAGTACTTGGACTAGAGTACTGAAAATTGTTATTTGGGGTATTCAGGAATCTGTGTTAGTTACTTGCATACCCTTACTCAGTAACCTGCTCTTGCAAGTTTAGTTCACCTTTAAAAACAGGAGGAGTGCTACCTTAGCTTTCTCAGCCTTAATTGGCTCAATATCCTTTGTGTTGATCACCCTCATAATGAAAATTATTGAAAAAAAGAAAAACAGACAGTTTTCAATTCCAAGTACAAACCTTTCCCTTTCCTCACATCAGAAGGATCCCCTTGAAAAATTCTGTACTGCAATAAATCTAGCTCCCCTTCCCCCCCCTTTCTGAGACATACCTTGTTCTTGAAGCATTTGGAGACCCGGAAGGTATAGCTGTCAGCCATGGCCCTGCAAGTCGGAAGCAAAGCGTACACCAGGACACGGGCAATAGGTGCCAGATTTGGGCCAATCCATAATGAGATGGAAAAGAATCCCTTTGCAACTGTAACAGAAAAAAATGGGGATTATGCTAGCTCTGTGCCTCAAAAGCTGATAAAATAGCTTTTTAAATTATTTCAGGTAATACCTCATGATTGTTAGATATGGCTTCACTTTCTAGCATTGGATGTTTGCTAATTGTTTGCATGGTCTGATTCTTAAAATATTAAATAAATGTACTTTGTCTGTTTCCTATTTAAGAGTATTATATCATGAATAGTATCCTTATTAAAATAAAAACATAGTTTTTATTACTTCTAGCACTGATGTTTGATGATTGCATGGTTTGATTCTTAAAATGTTACTGAAATATATTCTGTCTGTGTCCTGTTTCAGATTATTATATTTATATATTTACTGAATTTTGTTGACCTGGTTGGCCCACTGAAACTAGACATCCCTTTTTCAGGGGCGACCAGGGGAAGGGATACAGATGGTAACCAACTGAAACTGAAACAGATTAAGTGTTGGTGGTATTTTCAGTGAATGGGGGAAATTTGGCCAGGACGCCGGAGAAATTCCCATACTCTGACAGTTGGGGGAACACTTGGCCATCAGTCCAGATGACTGCTTTGGAGGAGAGAATGGAGGTAGAAGGAGTGGTGGGGGTCAGCCTCCTCTTCCTCTGTTCCTAATACTAAGGAGACCTTTGGTCAGGATATGGTCTTGGATGTTCAACAAAACAAAAAACAAAAAGCAACAGGAAGCAAAAGCTGTATATATGGTAAAGGAACTTAGGAAATTGCCTGTGGAGGGTATGCAAGCAGAATAAGAGCAAGTGACTGCTGAGCTACAAGATAACTTTTCAGATTCACAGGAGGGACAGATTTTTAACAATGTTGGAGGAAGAGGAGAAATTATTTTGGCAAAAAAGCAAAAGCTTCAAAAGGAACTAACAAGGATATAGATTGCTACATGAGACAGCAGCGCCAGCACTGCTGACAGCTCAAATCAGCTGCTGAGGCATGATATGCAACATCAAAGAAGGCCCCCGGCCAGCCTGGTACAAACTTTGACAAGTGCTGTCAGGACATAGTGGATGTACTGCAAGATACTTAAAAATGTGAACCACTAACAAGGTTAGTGTTGAAAAGAACATTTCTCATGAAAAAGGGAGAAGTTTGGCTAGGAATGTCAAAAATTAGCCAGTCATGGCTTGGCCTCCAGCGTCCCCCAAAACTGTAAATCCAGCTAAGTCTACAGTTACTTGTCCTGAGCAAAGTAATACCTTATAACAAGATACTGTTGTTGAAAACACACGACTGAATATCAAAAATAAACAAGAAAGGAATGTTAATGTGTAAAATGAAAACAGAGCTGCAATGGTACAAGCAAATAAATCTCCCCATTGAGATACTGAGGTCAGAACAGAGAACTGGTCTCCAATACATGCATTGGAAGATGCCGGTTGGACATTCAATGCAGAGGGGAAAATTGGCCCCTGACCCTCTGGATGAGACAATTGGCAGATATAATAAAGAATTGCAGTCTGGTGAAATAATCATGAACAAAGAGGTCAGAAATGAGGTGTCTGATTCATAAACTTTACATACAGATTCTACTGAGCAGGCTGCACCAGCAATTACAACACAGGTTTTAACTGAGACAAATATGGTGCAAACAGCAGGTCGAAAGGCCTCTCCTGATCCTGTTTAGAATAACAATGACAATTTTCTTAAATAAGCTCCCCTTGAACAATCCACCATGTGCTTAGGCCCTGCACCTTCTGATCTGCAGAAACCTGCAAGAAAAGCATTACTGGAACCCATGCTCAGACTGTCAGACCTATTTCAAAACAAAGGGGAACCAACTCCTTGAATAAATGCTGTTATTTAATGTATAAATGGGGGCTTAGAGAACCCACCAAGACTGGTTGTACATTGCTAAACAGTTACTGAAGGGATCCATGAAAAGTTTATATTCTGAAATTTCTGCATTACTACATCAAGGTAATGCTAATGACGATATTAGCTTTAAGAATGTGCCTGGATTAGAAAGGTTTTTGGCTCAGTTCCAATCTTTAGAAAATACTCCGGTTTGGATTCCCTTTCTTGCAGTACCGCTTACTAAACCCTTGGTCAAAATAATCAGTGTCATGTTTATGAATGAAGGGGTGAACATCGAGGACATCTTGTTTTGGCTAAGGCAAAGATGTGAAGTACTGGACTGACCCACCTCCATTCTAGATAGTGAGCAGATCTGGAATGGGAGATGGAGAATCAGAGTCAAACTATATTCTTTTAACAGCAGTCCAGTCCATCTCACCAGTAATGTTTTTTTAGAAAAGAATAGGGGCAGGTGCCCTGCCTATCCAGTGGTTGGATTTCTGCTTGCAATGTCAGCAACCCAGGTTTAAGAATGGACCAGGGCCATCGGAGGGCCAACCAGGGGGAGAAGGTTTGAGCATCCTTAGGACTGCTCTCCTTCTCCAGGAGGGAGGGGGGCTTGTGTGTCTGGTGCACTGGCAACACAGCAGAGGCTGGGTTTACCACATACCCACAGACACCATAGTAACTCTGGGGCAGGGCAGACACTGGTCATCATTGCATGTCCCCACCCCTGTTTACAGGGAAGAAAATGCAGCCTGGTCATCCTCATGAAGCCCTCCCACTGGGCTTCAGTTAGTCTCTGGTGCCAGGATTCCCCAACCAGGAACAGTAGGGTGGTGCTGATAAGGGGAGGCAGCATTGCAACCCCACACTCTGGGCGGTAAACCAGGGGTAACCATGGTGGAGCACTGGTCATTGCCAGAGGTGGAAATCCAGGGGGGCATGACTAGGGCTGAAGCAATGATGACCCAGGGGGCACAAAAAAAAGGAAAGGATTGGACAAGTTATTCTATGCCAGGCATCCAAAATCATGTTTTAAACATGGAGCCCAAACTCACCTAAGTACAGCCTGAGATGCATCTAAATATAGCCATTGTTTATACTATATGTGTGAATCTGTTCAAATGCAATCTTTGAGAGAAAACGGGCCATGATTATAGGAGATGTACTTGGGCCTCTCATAACCATGCAGATTGTCCTTCTCATGTGGGTATCATTAACAAGGCCCAGTTGTTGCAGGCAAAAAAGGTGGCAGAGCAAAACCATGAAATAGACCAGAGAGGCCAAGACATACTGGGCACCAGGGAACTAATGCTACTAGTAGGCAAGAAGAGATGGAGTTGGAGCAGACTATTCAGTTGGAGGAACTCTCTGCAGACCTTAGAAACACAGAAGTTAATGGCAGATAAGGACCACAAGGCCCATCCAGTCTGCTCATTTCTTTTTCTACCTTATGAATGTGCCATCGGCCTTTGCTCTGTCAATGGCCTATCTATTCATACTCATCTGTATTGCTCCCTTATGCCTATCCCATGCCTGTTTGAAACCCTGCACTATATTCATATCCACCACTTCCTGAGGTAAGCAGTTCAATGCATCCATCACCCTTGCTGTGAACAAGAATTTCTTCACATTACCCCTTAATCAGCCTCCCTTTACTCTCATGCTGTGTCTTCTTGCCCTGCTATTTTTCTTATACTGAAACATTAGACTCCTTCACCTTGTTAATGCCCTTAAGATGTTTGAATGTTTCGATCATGTCACCTGTCTGCTTCCTTGTTCCTAGTGTAAATATATCCACATTACTACAGCCATCACTAGTCCCAGTACAGGACAGTCTGGAGGCTATACCTCCCTGCTGGATCAGAACCACCCCGTAAAAACTGGTTTTTTTTTTTTCAAACAAAAAGGTACAGACAAGGAAAAACTGGAACCTCTTCTGAGAAGTTAAGTAAGAAATGGAAAGAAAAATATCATATCTCTTAGAAATCTGAGAATAAGTTTGCTGACTGAGTGAAAGGGAAGCAGTGGGTAGAATCAGAGGATGAGGAATCAGAAATTTCCTCAATCTCTTCTTTCACATCTCTGGTTACTTCAGACCCCGGAGGAAGGGGGTGGGGGGGTGACTGACTCAAGTGCTAAAAGAACCTGACACAAAATGTTCTCACAAACACAACAGTAAGCGACTACATCCTTTTCCCTTATGCATTGAATAATGGGGCCTTTGACAATAACTACAGTAAATGTTAACAGTATTAACAGTCAAAGAAAGAGATTGTTGACTTACACACCGTACTAGAAAGAACAGAGGGCATTATCTGCATTCAAGGTATTAGACTGAATACACAACAAGAATTGAGTCTTGTCTCTAAACATTCCTTCCTTTTGTTCACTAGGAGAAGGGTTATGTGATGGAGTCTGTATATTATTTACACATCAAGAGCTAAAGGTCTTCAGGCTAGTGAACATCTATCCAGGAAAAGCTTTTCTTTTGAACATAAACTACTCTCAGGAGAGGTTTTGCTTAATTAAAATTTATGTCCCTCAAAGCAAGGCACCGAGGGTACAGTTATTTAAAGGATCCAACCTTTCTCTGCACACCACCCATATGGTATTTTGGGCAGGAGACTTTTACTGCAGTTTGGGAATATACAGATAGGAGCCTGCAAACATGCAAACTAGTTTGCTACACCCAGGCCCTAAAGAATATTATTTTCACTGCAGGGTTAGTTGATTCCTAGAAAGTTGTTACACAGATGGGGGGAGTACATATTTCAGAGGGTCGCTCTCGAGTAGAATAGATTTATATCTTCCACACTACACTCTTTTGTCGGCTATAGTTCATGCTTGGCAATTTACAGACCATAGATCCATAAGTGTACAGCTGGAGTGGAATAATTCCCCAAGGTGTAAAAAGAATAACTGGAGACTAACTGGTGCAGTTTTAGATCAGGAAGTTATTAGGAAGGCATGGAGGGCAGAATGGAAAGCTGGACTGTTAGTTCTTGAACTATGTGATGACCTTACTAAGTGATGGGAAGATACTAAAAAAGGGTGGCAAACATTCTTCCAGACCAAAGCTAGGAACGCTGCTAAGAAAGAACACCTTAGCTACCGAAAACTCAGGGGACAGTTACAACAACTAATATCACAGTGTAAAGTTACTTTGTTAGATTACAGCTCACAGATTAAGATAATTAAAAAGCAGATGCTGGGGATACAGTGTGATCGAACCAAAACCCTGGAACAAGAAATGAGGTTTGGAATGAACACCAAGAAATGCAGATTTCACCCATTTAAAGAATGCCAAAATAAAGTAGCTCACAGGATATTAACAGAGGTAACTACAGAAGGGAAACAGACAGTTACCTCCTCAGAAGGGATTTTGAATTTAGCAATACAACATATTGAGAATATGTTTAGCACTAAACCTCACATAAAAATGAGAAATGAATAGCTTTGAGTAGCTTAATCTTCCACAAGTCTCTGACATAGACTCAAACGATTTCAATCAAAGAAATAACATTAGAGGAGGTTCAAGCTGCCATAATGTCACTAAATAAAGATTCTTTCCCAGGGACTGATGGGATTGGTTCAGAGCTGCACAAATCATTCATGGAAGAACTACCCACTGCCTTGGCAGTTTTCTACAATTATATGCTCCAGAACAATAAATGATTAAATTAAATTATTAAGGCTATACTCATTCTTTTGTATAAGAAGAGTGCCAGAGACAACCTTAGAAACTGAAGACCACTGTCTCCGTTAAACACAGATTAAAAAATGTTAAGTAAAATACTACTAAAAGACTTATAAAAGTTGCAGATCAGCTAATTAGTCCATTTCAGACTTGCTTAATTCCAAACAGATAGCAACAGGACATTCTAATTCAATTGAGGGAAATATTTAAGAAAGGGGAGGAAAATACACTACAAGGGTTTGTGCTTGGATTAGATCAGGAGAAAGCATTTGACAACTTGTCTCATAATTAATTATTTACAGCATTAAAAGCCTTTGGCTGCTCATAGCAATTAATCAGATGGATAAGGTACATGTATAATAATGCTATAATTTTCCCAAACATAAATGGATTGATGGGCAGATAGCTAGCTGTACTCAGAGGGATAAGACAGGGCTGCCTCCTCAGCCCATTGCTGTATGCCTTTGGCATAGACATCACTTTAAGGCAAATAGTACAAAATGAGAGGATACAAGGAATCACAATAGTCAATGGTCAACCTCCAGTCACAGTACTGGTTCATGCAGATGATGTCATAATGACATTAGCTGCCACAACTAGTACAAGCTATGGCTGACACCTTAGAAAACTTTTCAGACATGTCCGGATCACAGTTAAACTACAGCAAAAGTACATGTACAGTCCCAGGGAACACCCCAGTCCCTGTTTGTGGCAAGTTGGCAGGTATTTGAATATTTTAGGAACCTATGAAAATACGGGGACTAGAATTTGGGTTAAGAAATGCAGCAGTGAAACATTGGTAAACAATGAGCCAATAGGAATACAATGAGCCAATAGACCGATATCAGTCTAGAAAGGGCAACAAATATCTAAAAAGAAGAGTGTTTTATTAATTAAAACTCTATCAGCACCTATCTTCTTTTTATATTAGTTATGTATTCCCTCCTCTAGGGCTATACAAGGGCCAAATATTATTTTCTGAATACCACGAATAATGGGTTATCTGAATACTCAGAAGCCATTTCCGAACAGAGGACTATTTAGTGGTATTCGTTATTCAGCACAGCCCCCTGCACAGCCCTACTGCACAGCACAAATACAAAATCACAGATCTCATCCCCAGCCCCCAAGAACATGTACAGTCTTCCCTCAACTTCTAGCAGTTACCAAATCCCACTCTCTACCCACCCAGCACCTGCAATTTAGTAATATGTCCTCTAAATGAACAACTTTTAATGGGGCGCAACCTGACAACCTCCACAGCCGGACCCCATTTTATTAACTAAATGATTAGCCAGTCATCAAGCAGTATAAAGAACTGAAAGAATAATCTCCCCCCGCAACTAAATGTCAGCACTTACCTTAGCAGCATCATCCCATGGCCCTGCTCTGTCTCCCCACCAAGCACCTAATTCTCTGTTCTTCAGCAAAGATCACCACCGCTGGTCCAGCACAACCCTCCCTCCTCCACCACTGAGTTTCTTCTTATGAATGAAAGAAAGCATGCCACTTGTTGATCTAGTAAATTGAGCAGATCATGTGATCAGCTAATTTTACTATAGCAACAAGTGTCAAACTTTTTTTTATTCATAAGAAGACACTCAGCAGTGGGGGAGGGAGGGTTGTACCATACCAGCATCTGTGATCTTTGTTCAAATATGGAGAATTGGGTGCTTGAAGGGGGAGACAGAGTAAGATCATGGGGTGGTATTGCTGATCTAAGTGTTGACATTGAGTTGCGGGGGAGGGGTGATTTTTCTTTCAACTCTTCATGCTGCCAGATGATTGACCTATCACGTGGTTCTTGAAATGGAGGACGACCATGGAGGTGGGTGGATTGGGCTGGTCCCCATTAAAAGTTTATTTTCAGAAGACGTTACCAAATTGTGGGTGCTGGGTGGATAGGAGGGTGGGTTTTGGTAACTGCTAGAGGAGGGGTGAAGACAGTACTGTTTTTTTGCAGGACAGGGAAAAAAATCTTTTTTAAGTCAGGGCTGTGCTGAATATGAATATTCGGACAAATAAGGAATATTTGGCTGCCAAATACCAAATTTTTAGTCAAATACTCGAAAGAAGGTATTCACACAGCCCTACCTTCCTCTACAAAGGTTTGTAACCACCTTATACAGTATATTTTCCAAGCTTTTTGGGGAAACATATTGAATCTGATTAAAAGGGAGATTACATACAAAAACATACAGGAAGGTATGGTAAATCCAGTAGCCATTTTTGCAGTTTGTTTATTTCATATATATTGGTGGAACATTAAAACCAGGATTTAAGTTGTGGAAATGAATTATAATGGAATGGCTTGCACCATCTATAGGCTCATGGGAAAATAATAAACCTAGATTATTGAATTTGCTCCACTTAATTGCAGGTTATGGATTAGAACATACTAGCATACTAGACACCAGCAAAGTAGGTGTATTGGTCTATAAAGTCTACTTGAGCTTCAGCACCCTGATTGGGTACCATAGCCCTCTATCTGTCTCCTTCCACTGTTACTCCATCCCCCAGTTCTGCCCCTCCCCAGGCAAAGCAGCCTCTGCTTCACCCTTTGCATGTACCTGTCCCACCCTTTCTTGAATATCTCCACCATAACTGCCTGCACAAGCTCACAGGGCAGTGCACTCCATGGTTCCACAACTCTCTTGGTGAAGCACCTCCTCCTCCTTTCCCCACTAATCCTACCACCCTCAAACTTCCAACTGTGTCCTCTGGTGAGTCCACCCTCCTTCAGTCAAAAGATCCTATCTTGGCTTACTTTATTTACTCCTCTGAGGTATTAAAGACCTTAATCATGTCCCCCCTGGTCCCTCCTCTCCTCCAGCAAGCACAGGATGAGCTCCCCTAGTTATTCCTCATATGTCATATCCCCCAGGCCTGGGACCATTCTGGTTGTTTTTCTCTGAACCCTCTCAAGGATTTGGCTGACCATCTTTAGGTGCGGCCTCCAGAACTGCACACAGTACTCAATATGTGGTCTAACCAGGCTGTTATACAGTGGCAAAATCATCTCCCTGTTCCTTGAGGTTATCCCCTTAGCGATGCATCCCAGCATCCTATTTTCCCTGACCACAGCCCTCCTCCACTACTCTGAATTATTCATGTTAGCATCCACCAAGACTCTTGAGTCTCTTTCCCCTGCCATTGCCTGCAACTCATCCCCCCAGGGTGTACACGTAGATGTTTTTTTTACCACCCTAAGTGTAGCACCTTGTACTTGGAGGAGTTACATTTCAAGTTTCAGGTGCTGGACCACCTATCCAGAGTTTTTATTTATTTATTTATTAGAAAAGTCAGATTTACAACCTTTGAGTTATGGACTCATTTAAAAAAGCACCTCATTGTGGGGGGGGCAGACAGAGTTACATAGTGTGGTTACAACAGTGAGAACAGTACAGGTGCAGAACATTAAACATAGAGTATACAAAGGTTACATAATAATGTTACTTATAATAGGTTACAGCCATATGCAAGGTACCCAAGGGTTACACTGGGGGTACAGCTTTGGACATACCTAGACAATACCTGGAGAGGGTGGAGGTAGGATGGGGAGTGAGGTAAGAGGGAGGAGGGAGGAGGGAGGAGGACAGGATAGGCTGTCTGGAGGATGATGTCAAGTCAGGCAGGCCTGACAGGAGGGTCCCACAGTGGGTTTAATTAGGTGCATCTACAGCAATTAGCATCAAAGTGATGGTTCCAGAGAGCAGTTTTGAAGGGACCAGTCTTGGTAATGTCTGTGTTGCAGGGAGGGAGGGAGTTGAACCAAGCAGATGCTTATTAATGGAAGGACCTCTGGGCTAGTGAGGTCTTGGTTCTGGGCACCAGAAAAGTGTCCTTGACAGAGCTACGGGTGGCAACAGACAAGGATGTACACTGTAGAGAAGCAGAGACCCAAGGGGGAGAGCCCTAAAGGAGATTTTATTGTGAGTAGGCAGGTCTGGTAGTGCAGACACTCCACAAATATGAGCAAGTTGGTAGTGGAGTAGACAAGGCAAGTGTGAGTGCAGCTAGGGGCTCTGGTCAAAAGTCTGCAGGCCATATTGATTGAGAGCTGGATTTTAGTCAATGTGGTATTGTCCACTGCAGTGTAAATGGAAAGCCATAGTCCACTACCAACAGGACAGAAGAGGTGATGGCTGGCCAGAGGGCAACTTGGGGAAGGCAGTCTCAATGATGGTATAGTAGGCCTATCTGAGAATTTATGGCTGAGGAAAAGGCATTCATGTGGGTGTGGAAGGTGAGAGCCGAGTCTAAAGTGATGCCTAGATATTTGTAAGAGGTCACTTGCTCCAGTGGGTGCAGAGTGCTGGGGAGAATGAAGAGGGCATGCATTCTTGGCCTTGTTTTGGTGATGGGAGAAAAGCATTGACTTAGTCTTCTTTAGGTTAATAATAAGCTGGTGGTCAAGAAACCACTTTTCAGCTTGGTTGTAGGTGTGCTGGAGGGATACATTCCAAGTTTTAAAAGAGCTTTAAAAACTTATCTCTTTAGCAAAGCTTATAATGTTTTTTGAATATTGTTGTTTAGTTTAATTTTAATATTGTTTTAACTATTTATTGTTTTATCTTATATTGTGCAGGCACCTTGGTTTCAGAAAGGCGCCTTATATAAATAAAGATTGAATTAAATTGAATGAATAAATACCTCGAGAGAAGAGGGGTTGGAGTGGGAGGCAAAGAGAACTGTGTCGTCAGCATAGAGGAGCATTTTTCCTGTGCATAAACTGGGGAGAGTGTTGAGGTAGAAGCTGAAAAGTACAGACCAAGAATGAAGCCTTGGGGTACCCCAGAACAAATGGGCCAAGTATTGGACAAAGAGCCATTTATCTTCACACGCTGCAATCTAGCAGAGAGGTAGCTGGAGAACCAGGAAAGGGGACCAGAAGAAAAGTTCAGTTGGTGAAGGCAGTCGAGCAGGAGAGGATGACAGATAGTGTCAAAAGCCTTGGGGAGGTCTATGAACACAGCATCAGCAAAGTTGCCAGAGTCAAGAGCAGAATGCAGGTATTGAGAACTCCAGGAGAGTAGTAGTGGTACTGTGTCCTGGGCAGAAACCATAATGTTCTGGGTGTATTATGTCATATTTGGTCAGGTACTCAGAGCGTTCAATAGACACTATTTTTTCTAGGGCTTTGGAGAGTGGGCGGAGGATAGAGATCAGGTGGTAGTAGTTAGGTGCAGTCAGATCTCCACTCTTATGCATAGGGGAGATTTTGGCTGATTTCCAAGCACTGAGAAACTGACAGAGGCATAGAGACTGGTTTAGCAGGTCTGTAAGGGGGACTAGGATGACATCCAGGACCAGGCAGAGGATCCTAGAGTCTAGAGGGTCACAGCTGAGGTTGTTGCTACCAAGGGCTTTTAGCAGGCATGGCCTGGCTACATGAGGGGATATAGTGTGTAGGCAGAAAGGAGGGCAATCAAAGGCAGGGGGACTAGAGGTGGGGATTTGGTCAAAAAAGTTGTTTGGGAGGACAAAGCTTAGGTCAGAGAAGGTAGTATTGAGGCAATCAGCTATGCGAGTTGGGTCTGTAATGATGGTGCCAACGATGGAGAGCTGGAATGGTGGGGGGAATTGGGTCTTCCCAAGAAGATCTTTCATGTCGTCCCAGAACCTCAGGTGGATGTGAGGGTGGTCTGATAGTGCACTGCCTTGGCCCATCTAATGGCCCTGGGGCACTGATTTTACACCATATTGTAGGCTTGTCCATTAGCCAACTTGCCAGATTCAATAGCGATGTGCCAGAGGTTATCCCTATGCTGATGTTTTTGGATAAGGGATGGGACAATCCATGCAGCATTTTGTTTTTTAGTATGGATTCTGCTGTGGGGGGGCCAAAAGGTCACAGGTCTTGCTGAAGGCATTGGTGAAGAGGTCTAAGGCAGAGTCAATATCAGGGGCATGACGGATGGGGGATCAGTCCAGCTGTGCTAGATGCAATGTTAGCTTTCTGAGATCCCTGGGGCACAGGCGCCAGTGCAAGGTGGCCTGGGACACAGGTTTTGGTATGGAGGATGACCAGAGACAAAGGACAGTTGAGTGATCACTAAGAGAGTCAGGGAGGATGTTGCTATCCTGGATTTTATGAGGGAGGTTCAATAGTATTATGTCTCTAAGGGTTCTGGAGCCACTTGTCTGGTTGATTCTAATGTGCTGGGTGACTAACTGGGACATGTCCAGGGTAGTGAATGAGTCCCTGGTATGGGAAACAGTGGTGCCAAGCCAATTGATGTTAAAGTCACCTAAAATGATTTGCTTAGCTTTGTGCGGTAGGGAGGTGAGGTAGTCGATGAGAGACTGGACCGCTGAGTTTTGGTTCCTTGGGTGTATGTAGGAGACTGTAAGAAAGAGTGGACCCCTGGTTGGATCAGGGGTCATTTTTAGAGTGAGGGCTTGGGGACCATAGTCAAGCTTGGCAGTAGTGAGCGCATGTAGATTGCACACCCACCGCCACATTTACCAAGTTTGCCTACCCTGAACAGGGTGTACAGGGAGGGAAATAATGGAGTCAGGGATTGATTTGGAGAGCCAGGTCTCTACTAACACAATAATATTGGGTTGGTGTTATACAACCCAGCACAGGAGTGCGATATATTTCTTTAGAAGGCTGCATATGTTCAGTGATGCAATGTGGAGACTAGCTCCAGAGAGGGGTATGGGAGGGCTATTAGGCATTGGTCTGGAGTTTGGGTGTATATTCCTGGAGAGCAGTAAGTGGAGAGTGATTAATCTAATTAGGAGATGGTGGTGACAAAGATCCTTAGTGTGGTACTGAAGTGAGGTCCTGATAGTAGGGGTGCAGGGGATAGGTAAGTCATGAAAGGTAGTATGGCAAGGAAGAGGTGGGTCCAGGATGAGCCCAGAAGGGCAGAGGGAGTGTGGGTGTTGGTAGGTAGTGGATGCCGAGGAGATATGGGGTGTCCAAGGTGGGAAGGGGCTGAGCTATTTGGAGGTTGCTTAGGGAAGAAATGCTCAGGATGGAGGGTGGGGGCACAGGATGGGGGATGGTCTGAGCCAGAAGAGTAAACATGAGCAGGCCTAGTAGAAAAGCAATGGTGCCTATTGGTATGTAGTAGGTAACTGGAGGTAAAACTTTGCCAGCTGTGAAATTAGTCAAAGCACAGGGAAATTTTGGTAAAATACCTGGAAAAGGTGACTGTAATATTGCTTTACTGCATGGGGATGGCAATGACACTACTACTAATTTAGTGATATCATTGAAAATTCAGCTAAGGCCAAGGTGCCAGCTACTGGGGTGGTTTGGCTTGTCTGCGTACATCACCATAAGCAGTAGAAGTGTAAGAATTGAAAGGGTACATAGTAGAATTAGGATGAGGTCCCTAACAATAGTGCAGGTTATAGAAGTAATTGAGAGGAGTTAACTGGAGTGGCTGGAGAAAACCTTGAGAGCAAATGTGCAACCCTGTGGGTGAGAATGCTTTAAAAAGGGATGGTAAGAAAGTGGGTCAAGTCAGATTTTGAAGACAGGGAGGCCAATAGCCATAAGAATGTGCAGCAGTAGAGTAACCAATTAACTGCAAGTCTGAGGCAAGAAGTGGAGCAATGGTCTATTTAATACTGTGAGGAGGTGCAGGGGGGGTGAAAAAACTCAAGTCCAGAGCACAGCACAGAAAGAGGTTTCCCTGAAATCAGGAAGAGCCAGGAGTTGGAAAATCAGCTGAGGAGCAGAAACTGACAATCAGTGCCTGGCTCCTCCACTGGGCATCCAGTCAAAACAGCAGCATTCAAAACCACGAGTTTCGGAGGTCTGGTGCATACCTGAATCTGTTTGGGGTCATTCAGGTGGTCTGTTAGCTGTGGCTAGCTCGGAGAGTTCCTCAACTTTCTTTGAATTGGCACTCTATTAGGAATTCATGTCACAAATTTATTTCTCAAGACACACTGCACCTCATGCAATACCATATATTGCATAACCTATACAATACCCCGGCCAAATTACACAGGTGGGGCTACCTAAACTCTAATATGTGCAATAAATGTTTACAGGAAGAGGGTACGCTTTTTCACATGTTTTGGTCCTGCCCCAAAATTTCCCCCTTTTGGGATTCAGTCAAAACATTCTGAGACTCCCTGTTGGGCCTCCACGAATACTTCACTCCTGAGATTTGTCTGCTGGGGGACCTGTCCTTTATCAGAGTTAATGTACGAAAGTTCCACATCTCTATGATTGCCTTATCAGCTAAGAAAATTATTCTTCATCACTGGAAAGACAGGTCCTCCCCCTCTGTCCAGGAATGGGTAAGAGAAGTTCTGTCCAACCCGTGCACAGAAAAAGCGATTGCTAGTCTCCATAATAGATTGGCAGCATATACTAAAATCTGGGATCCCCTTCACTCATTAATCTCTTTGGTTCCAACCTAAATCTATCTTAGGTTTCAAGCTGTTGTTAGGCTTTTAGTTAGGAGCTCGGCATTGACGGGCACCAGGCTGGATTACTGCAGTAAGGGGAGCGTAGGGTGGGTTAAGCAGTATTTTTTCACATTGTATCAGTGAGTCTTTGTCATTGTTATTTAAGCTGCCTTTTATTGTAGAAAACATATCAATAAACTTTAAATTAAAAAAAGGAAAACATACTTTATCATCAAAGTCTGTTTTCAGCTTCCAACCATGCACTTCATTTCAAATATTTGTAAAAGAAAAAATGATCTTGTCACAGACCACAATCAGCACTAAATACTAACAGAATGCTGATACCTACAATATATTTACAATTTAGCAAAGACTTGAAATCTAACTGAGAGGGGTTTCTGTAAGAAAACAGCTAGAGTCTGTTAAACTCCAATGCTTCATGATTAAAAGAATTTCAGCCCCCCCCCATGGCAGATTGCATTCTGGGAAGATTACCTTGGCAGGGATGCTATAAAAAAACCTGAAAAAAAGGTTTAATGGAGTGAATGCCAACATCTTATTTCTAGTATCTCTGATAAAATAAAAAATAGTTCCGATTTTTTTTATGTCAACTCTGATCAGAAGAGCTTTTAAAATCAATTATTTTCTTGTTCAAAGTTTTCCAATACATCTCAACTTAAAAGAAAATAACACATTTTATCATCAAAGTCTGTTTTTAACTTCCTACCATACACTTCATTTGTAAAAAAAAATGATCTTGTCACAGACCACAATCAGCACTAAATACTAACAGAATGCTGATAACTACATTTACAATTCAGCTAATACTTAAAATCTAACAGAGTGGGGTTTCAGTAAGAAAAGAGCTAGAGTCTGTTTATTATAGAATTTTGTAGCATTGATGATCTGGGCAGTTAGATCTGAGTTTGAATCTCCAGCCCCCACAAAAAAAAAAAAATGAAAATTTCCTTACAGAGCTAAATGTGTGTCTAGGTCTCCTTCTGGGGTCCCAGATGGCTCTGATAATCATTTGTTCCAAATGATTTTTAAGTCATTTGAAAGCATTAAATATCTTCTGTTCTGTTCTCCACTGCCAAGACATGTCTGCTGGTTAATAAGGTCCCAACCTGATACAGCATGGTACAGCTATCTCATGCTCCTCCCACATGAATCAGAAAAAAGTTTGGGGTGGAGACGGAGATGGACCTTACTCAAAAAAACAAAAACCTAATGTTGCCTCCCACTACTCAGGTTCCAGTTCTTACACCACCCATTTAAGAAAGAAAATAACACCCTGCAACCATTGACTAACATGAAAGCGTATTTATTTGAGGGCAGAAAACATTGCCTGGATGAGGGAAAGGCGGAGGAGACTATTTACACCTTCAGTCAGTTCCACGGACAGAAAACATGACATCACTCCTTTTGTTCATGCAATACTCCTGTTGGCTCTGCCTACAGTTGTAAAAATGCATCAGTCTTACTCAGTAACTAGGTCTAAGCAGTCATACAACAGCAACAAATTCAATACAGTTAGTCCAGCACTAGTCTCACAGAAGCAAGTAACACTTAGAGGCTAGACTAGAGGCTTGTAATAGACTACCTAAACTGGCAGGTAAAGTAAAACCAATTGATGCATAACAAAAGCAATTACATTTACAAAAATGCAGTCCAGAGCACAGCACAGAAATAATTTTCCCCAAGATCAGAAAGTGTCAGGAGTTGGAAAATGAGCCGCGGAGCAGAAACTGCCAATGACTGCCTGGCTCCTCCACTGGGCATCCAGTCAAAACAGCTGCATTCAAAATCATGAGTTTCGGAGGTCCGGTGCATACCTGAATCTGTCCAGGGGTCAGTCAGCCAGTCTGTTAGCTGTGGCCCACTCGGAGAGTGCCAGGGCCACAGCAGCTGCTTGGAAAGCCCACAGATGGTCTGTCTGAATCTGTCCGGGGGGAAGTCAGGCAGTCGGTTAGCTGTGGCTGGCTTGGAGAGTGCCAGGGTCACAGCTGCAGCTTGGGAAGCTCACAGATGGGCTGCCTGAATCTGTCTGTGGGTCAGTTGGGCAGTCTATTAGCTGCAGCTAGCTCAGAGAGTACCAGGGCCACAGCAGCAGCTTGGGATGCCCATAGATGCGCTGTCTGAATCTGTCTGTGGGTCTGTCAGGTGGTCTGTTCGCTGCGGATGGCTCAGAGAGTGCCAGAGCCATAGCAGCAGCTTGGGAAGTCTGTAGATGGGCACTCTGTATCCAGTATGCAGGTCCTCTTGCAGGGCCAATCTCCTCTCCTCCCCCTCCACCACCACCCCCAGCTTAGAGTCGTCCACAAAGAGACTAATTTCACACCCGATACCTTCCCTAATATTGGAGATGTAAGCATTAAACAGGAGTGGCCCCAGGACTGATCCCTGTGGGACCCCACTTATGACCTTCTTAGGAGATGAGACCTCCCCTCCAACCACTACGCACAGAGTGCAACCTGAAGGCTAATTTCCAATCCACCTAACCATCAATGGGCCTACCCCCATCCCCCCCCCCAGCTTCTCCCTTAGGCCAATGTTAGGGACCAAATCAAATGCCTTACTGAAATCCAGGAACAATACATCCACTGGTCTTCCCCTGTCGAGTGCTAATGTCACCCACTCATATGACTCTTTAAGGTTTGTTTGACTTGATCTACTTGGCACAAACCCATGCTGCCAGTCATCCAGATAACCCATCTCCTCCAAGAAACCTCCCAGCCTTTCCTTTAGTATGCTATCCATTACCTTCTCCACCACCAATGTCAAACTGAGGGATCTATGGTTTCCTGGCTCTTTTCTTGATCCCTCTTCATGGATGGGTACAGTATGTGCCTGCTTCCAACCCCTTGGCACCCTCCCTATCTGGAGCAACAAGTTAAAGAGATCCGCCAATGGCGCAGCCAAAACATTCACCAACTCCCTCAGTACTCTGGGATCATTAGCATCAGGCCCCAGAGATTTATCCATTTTTAGGGACTGAAGGGCTTCCCACACCTGACAGATAGGAATATCAGCATCTGCCCCCCCCATTCAGCAGAACCAGCCTGATATCTCACCCTGGCCTTCCTTCCCCAGCAGCTTATTGTTCAGCAGGTGCCCCAATGTTCAGGTCTGCTGCTTCTTCTGTGTCTTTCAACTCCACCCAACATGGCATTCCCATCACAATCACCCCCTCCTACCTCATCCCCTTTCCTCTTTCCCCCTTCCATGCTCACCTGCTGGTTCCCCTTACCTTTGGGCCTTTCTCTGGTATGATCCCCCCGGAAGATGCCTCTCCCTCATATCAATTTCTCCTCCTTTCACACCGAGTTGACTCGCAGCCTCCACACCTTCCCTCTGCTGCCCCCTCCTTTTTTGACACTTGGTTTGCTCCCTCCCCGGCTAGCATACTTATTTAAATTACCGATGCCCACTCTTGCCCAATTCACCATATCCGTCTCTCCTCTACCCTTCTTTTCCTCCTCTACCCCCCTCACCATGTCCTCTCCAACCAACTTATTCAATGGCTCAAATTTATTATAGCATGCAAAGCCAACCTCCTTTTTTTGAACAGATTTCCCACAATACACTCCTCCAGTAGGCCCCCTGTCAGTCCCAAGCTATCTGTTTCCCACCTGTCTCCTATGATTTAGCCTATTTCCTCTACCGTTTACCTCCCAGGCAGCTATTCCTTTGCTACTAGCCCATGCCCCATAGGTTCTCCACTCCTGTCTGATGAAATGGATCCAGGTCGCACACTATCACTGCCCCTCTGCTCCCTAAAGGTGCTCCCAGACATGTTTATTGCCCCCCCAACTCCAGTTTCCTCCATCTCCATACTCAGTCAATCTCCCCTCGATCTGCAATAACTGCCTACAGACTGGGCAACCTCCCTCCCTCTGGGCCCAGTTTAGGACCAATGTGGCCCCACACCCAGTGCACTCTATAATCCTGCCAAAGATGCCTGCCCTGGTGGCTTTGGGCCAGCCCTAGAGGTCCTCTCCAAACATTCTTGAACATTCACCCTTGGCCAGGTCCCCACCCACAAGTAGACCTACCCACAACCCTCTACAGCCAGCCATTCCGGGTGATGTAGCCCATTAAAATTAAAAACACAGTTCTTGGACCAAGCTACAAAGCAGAATAAAAGAGCATAAACAGAATTACATCTCCTAATAGTTCCAAGAATAGTCAGAGACACAATCGGAGAAAAACCCCCATATAGCCATCCAACCAATCAGTGACCTACCTTCATCTGGTCCTATCTCCTCTGAGCATTTAATAGAGGTTAGTGCTGGGGTGGGTGGGTGGCAAGCTAGTGTCTCAAGAGTGGCTGGACCTTTCCCTTAAAAGGCCCAGCCACGAGTCCCAAAAATGGCACCCTGGCTTTCTATTGGGCACTCCAACTCAGATCGCTGAACTCCTCCTAGCCACCAATGTGGCCATCCCCAGCTGTGTCCAGATTTGCTCCTGATACAGCTCTTGCAACAGCTCTTTCACCACTGATGTGGCCAGCACCATCTCTCAGGCCTCTGGACCCTCAAGAAGTAGCCCACCACTGTGGCCTGTGCAGTCCCCCAGCTCTTCTGCGAGTAAGTCCCATGTTCCATTATATACAAGGAGTCCTGCTCCATCTCCCATGAAACCCTCATCACTCACCTATCCTTTCCCTTGCTCAACCCCCTCTACATTGGGGCTTTGTATGCCTCACCAAAGACTTCACCTGACTCCCTTGTAAAGGCCATCTTAGCAATTTGCACAAGCACTACAACTGGTCAACTCATATTATTAGGTGACTTCAATCTCAACTGGCTCTCCTCCTCTGCAAAACCCACTGCCCTAAGGACTGAAGCCCTAAATCTCGCTCATTCAATCTAGGAACTGACCCATCTAAACCATTCTGGAATGGATCTTATCCACCCATCCCCGTAGGATCTCTTCAGCCAGCATCTTCTCTGATGCCCTTAACTACCACTGCATCATCAACTGCATTCACAAAATCTACTCCCCCCACTTTCACCGCAAATTTATCTCATCTTGCCCCCTTCACTTCCTCAAAGAAGCTGCCCTGTAGCAGGACCTAAAAAACACAGATTGGTAGCCAGTCTTTTCTGCATTAGATGTTGACATTGCCCTATCCCACTTCTGCGGCATCTTCCAATGTACCTGGGACCTCCACACCCCCCCTCAGGAAAACTAGAGTGAAAAGGCACCACCACCCCTGGATCACACCCGACCTCATCTCATTGTGTCAAGCCAGGGACAAGGCATGGAGGCAATACAAAGCCACCCATACCACTAGCTACCTCCAATCCTACAAACACCTCAGAAATAAATGCACTAAAGCTATTTGGCAATCTAAATCTTCCTACTTCCAAGTACAACTCACCCAGAACCAAAACTCCCCTGTGTCCTTCTGGAAGGTAATCAACTCATGATCAAACCCCCTTCTAAGCAGACTTGCCCAGTCCTTAACATTGATGGCAGACCAGTTTCCAATCCTGCTTCTGTAGCTTCAATTTTCAATTTGTTTTTTGTTTCATGCGCCCTACCCGTCTCCCCCCTTCCTCCAACCAACCCCACCGAACACTTCCCTACTTCCCAATGCTTCCTCTTTGCTCCTTTCACACACCGTGAAGTCTTCAATGCACTCACTTCTCTTAACTAGGCCAAAACCAGCCCAGATGGCTTGTACCCATGACTTCTCCACATCTCGGCTTCAGCCATAGCAACACCCTTGACACACATAAATAAATCTCTCCTTCAACACCACCACAGTTCCATCAGCTTGGAAATTGGCCAAGATCCTCCCTCTATACAAAGGCGGGGACTCTTCTTCACCAGGAAACTACAGACCCATCTCACTCCTTCCCTCTCTCGCCAAAATACAAGAATCCCTCACGCTGTCCAAACAAACTGATTTTCTCTCCTTAAACAGTTCCCTCTCTCCCTGTCAGTCAGGATTTAGAAAACAACACTCCACCATCACCACCTTGCTGCGTGTAACAGACTATATTCTCTCGGGCCATGGACAGCAGTCTGACCACCTCCGCCATATTTATCAATTTGGCGAAAGCATTTGACTCAGTCTCCCACCCCCTACTGCCCTCAAACTCAGCTACATTGGCATTGCCAAACCTATCATAAACTGTTTCCAATCTTACCTCCAGAATAGGCAGCAATCCATTCAAATAGGAGACATCCTCTACCCCCCCTTCACATCCTTTCAGATGTCGCACAAGGCTCTATCCTCGGCCCCATGCTCTTCTTATTTATAAATGACCTCTCCTCCACCTGCCTCTCTGCTAACAGGCATCTGTATGTCGACGATGCAATCATCTTTGCCTCAGGACCCTCCCACAACAGTGTCCTCCGAATCTACAAAATGACTTTGATAGAGTCCAATCCTGGTTCCTGAAAAAACAGCTTAAACCAAATGACAAAAAAACAGTCACTATGGTCTTCAGATCTAGAAAAAAGCTTGCCTCCCTACCTGCCCCCCCCCAGTAATCTCCACCCTGAATGGTTCTCCCCTTAACCTGGTCCCCACCTTCAAATACCTAGGAGTCTGGCTAGACAGCCACCTCAACTTCTCTACCCACATAGAGGCCGTCTGCTCTAAACACGGCCCAAACTTGCCATGTTCTATCACCACAAAGATAGCCTTCTCTTTCCCGCCTGCAGTGAAATCATACATAAAACAATCCTACCTGAATAAGACTATGCAGACATCATATACAGCACAGTATCAACCTCATCCCTCTCCAAACTTGACATATTTCTAAACTCATTCTATCATTTTGCCACCACCTCCTCCCACTTACTTATTAATGCCCCCTCTACAACACTCTCTCCCTGGCCCCACTGTCCCATAGGAGAACCATCCATAGCACCTCCCTCATAGCTAAATACTGGTTGGGCTCCCTACCCCCTTACCTCACCTTCTGTCTTGCCTCAGCCAACTCCAAAAGCTACTCCCTCCACCAAAGGAATGCTCGGATTTTCAACCTCTCATGCCCTCACACTGCCTCTGGTCACGCCACTTTTTCATACCATCTTTCCTTCCTATGGAAGAAGCTCCCACTTATCTTTCACTAGCCATCCTCACTTCCAGCAGTTAAGCAACTTCTCAGGCTCCTCCCATCGCAGCTGTCCTTGATCAGGGCTAGTCCATGCTCCCCAACCGGACTTCTTCTCCCCCGTCCAATGGCATTGAAGGGATCACTTGAAGAGGATTACATCAATGACAAATGTGGAAAAGAGATGGGAGGTCATAAAACGGGGACTTCATGAGGCAGTCAGGACCTGCTCTAAGATGAAACGTAAGGGAGCAAGGTCACATAAACCATGCTAGTGGTCCAGTGAGGCTCAGGTAGTGGTCAGAGCAAAGAAGGCAGCCTACAAAAAATATAAATCAACAAGAGGGGATAGGGATAAGGAAATGTACCATCTTGCAGCTAGAAAAGTCATTCAGATGGCGAGGAGGGAAAAGTTCAGTAAAGAGCAGCGGCTGGCACAGGGGATACATGGAGGGGAAAAGGGGTTCTTCCAGAACATTGGGGAGTGGAGAAAAACTAAGGGCCATCTCAGCAGATTGAGATCAGAAGGAGGGTGGGTGGAAGAGGTGACGGACCAGGCAGAGTTGATAAACTACTACTTCATCTCTGTGTACGCTAGGGAGGGATATGGGATATCTACAAAGCAAGGCACGACAGGGATAGAAGTGGCAGTGAGTAGGATCAGGAGAGCAACAGAAATGGAGTAAGAGGGAGGGAGAGGTAACCCAGGAGTGTCACATCAGGATAAGGATAATAAGGCCAGTATGGTGGAGGGGACGGATGAGGCCATCTCCACCAAAAGGGTGTGGATATCCCTCAAAGCCCTAAAGAAAGACAAATCTCCTGGGCCGGATGGCATTCATCTGAGAGTACTGTGGGAATTGGTGGAAATACTGGCTGCACCCCTGGCAGAGATCTTCAATAGGTCGCTTGAGACAGGGAGGGTACCTAGGGATTGTTGAGAGGCACATGTGGTGTCAATCCATAAAGGGGGGTCGAGGGAAGTACCAGGTAACTATAGACCCATCAGTTTGACCTTGGTGGTGGGAAAATTAATGGAGAGTATACTAAAGGAATGATTGAGGGTGTACTTGGAGGAGGTGGGAGGTCTCGATAGTTGGCAACATGGGTTTGTGCCACATAGATCATGTCAAACCAATCTTGTGGAGTTCTACGAATAAGTAACATCAGAACTGGGCAGGGGAAAGCCTGTGGATTTATTATTTTTGGACTTCAGCAAGGCGTTTGACTCTGTCCCCCACAATGGTCTGGTGAAGAAACTGATGGGGTTGGGAGTAGGCCCTTTGATGGTCAGATGGATTGAAAACTGGCTAGCTGGATGCACCCAGAGAGTAGTGGTTGGTGGGAAGCTCTCGAACCCTAGAGAGGTCGGTAGTGGGGTACCACAGGGCTCAGTACTGGGTCCGATCCTGTTAATGCATACATATCAGACATCAAGGTGGGTATAGGGTGTGAAATCAGTCTCTTCGCTGATGACTCCAAGATGGGAGCAGTAGTTGAGGGGGAAGAGGGGAGGTTGGCCCTGCAAGGGGACCTGGACACCCTGGAAAGCTGGGCTCACACATGGAAATTAAATTTCAATATCACCAAGTGCAAGGAGTTACATCTTGGGCAGGGAAACCCTAAACACAGGTACACCATTGGAGGCGATGTGCTGGAGGCCTCAATAGGGGAAAAAGACCTAGGGGTCATGGTGGATGCATGTATGAGTAATTCTGAGCAGTGCAGGAGAGTGGCTTGCAAGGCATACAGGATGTTGGGATGCATCATAAGGGGGACCACCTCTAAGAGCAGGGAAGTGGTTCTGCCGCTGTACAGTGGGCTAGTTAGACCACAACTTGAGTACTGTGTATAGTACTGGAGACCACACTTAAAGAGGGACCTACAGCTCCTGGAGAGGGTACAGAGGAGGGCAACTAAGATGATATGAGGACTAGGGGATTTGACATATGAGGACAGACTTGAGAAACTCTGCCTGTTTTCATTGGAGGAGAGGAGAGATGGGGGACAAGATTGAGGTCTTCAAGTACCTCAAGGGAATAAATAGGATAAACATGGAGGGGATCTTTAGACTAAAGCAGGAAGGTATCACCAGAGGGCATGGTTTGAAGTTGGAAGGTGGAAGGGTGAGGGGGGAAGAGGAGAAGGTTTTTCACTGAGAGGGTGGTGGACCCTTGGAATGCACTTCCTGGTGAGCTGGTTAAGAGATCCACAGTGGAGGGATTCAAGAGAGGGTGGGACAGACACAGAAAGTGGATGTATCAGATGATGGCCTGGCCGAGGTGGGTGGGGATGGATAATAGGGGTTTCTGGAACACAAGGGGGGGGGGGGAGGACCTCAGCACCCAACTAGGGATCTGAAGTTCGAGCAGACTCGATAGACCGTAAGGCCTAATCTGCTGGCAATTAGTATGTTAGTATTCCACAAGCCACCGTCCACATTGTGGAGCCTGTATTCCTCCTGCATTAAGCCGCTGCCCTTGATATAGGCTAGCTCATGCTCCACAACTGGACTTCTGCCTCACGGTCTAACTGCATTTCACTAGCCATGGACTGCATTGTTAAGCCTGGATTCCTACTGCACTAAGCCACTGCCATTGATCAGGGCTAGCACATGCTCCACAACCAGACATCTGCCTCTATGGTCCAACGGCATTCCACAAGCCACTGACCACATCGTGAAGCCCAGATTCCTCCTACACTAAGCAGCTGACCATGATAAAGGCAAGCTCATGCTCTACAACTGGACTTCTGCCTCCCGTTCTAACTGCATGCCACAAGCCACCGACCATATCGTGAAGCCCGAATTCCTCCTGCACTAAGCCACTGCCCTTGATCAGGGCTAGCCCACGCTCCACAACCAGACTTCTGCCCCAAGGTCTGATGGCATTCCACAAGCCGTCAACCACATCGTGAAGCCCCAATTCCTCCTGCACTAAGCCCTGCCTCATATCCAGGCTAGCCCATGCTCCAAAGTCTAACTTTTGTGCCTTGGTCCAACGGCATTCCACAAGTCGCAGACCACATCGTGAAGCCCAGATTCCATCTGCACTAAGCCACTGCCTTTGGTCAGAGCTAGCCCAAGCTCCACAACTGGACTTCTGCCCCCAGACCAACAGCATTTCACAAGCCAGTGACCGCAGTGTGAAGACCAGATTCCTCCTGCACTAAGCTGTTGCCCTTGATCAGGGTTAGCACATGTTCCACAACCGGACTTCTGCCCCCTGATCCAATGGCATTCCACAAGCCGCTTACCACATTATGAAGCCCAGATTTCTCCTGCACTAAGCCGCTGCCCTTGATCAGGGCTAGCCCATTCTCCACAACCAGACTTCTGTCCCAAGGTCTGATGGCATTCCACAAGCTGCCGATCACATTGTGAAGCCCAGATTCCTCCTGCACTGAGCTGCTGCCCTTTATCAGGGCTAGCCCATGCTCCACAACCAGACTTCTGCCCCCCGGTCCTATGGCATTTCACAAGCTGCCAAACACAGCGTTAAGCCTAGATTCCTCCTGCACTAAACCACTGCTCTTGATCAGAGCTAGCACATGCACACAACTCGATTTCTACACACCGATCTAATGGCATTCCACAAGCCACTGACTGCTTCATGCTGCCCGTATTCCTCCTGCACTAAGCCGCTGCCCTTGATGAGGGATAACCCATGCTCCACAACTGGACTTTTACCCCCCCAGTCTGATGGCATTCCACAAGCTGCAGACCACATCATGCAGCCCGGATTCCTCCTGCACTAATCCACTTGCATTGATTAGGGCTAGCCCACGCTCCACAATGGGACTTCTGCCCCCCCGGTCAGATGGCATTCCACAAGCCACTGATTGCATCGTGAAGCCCAGATTCCTCCTGCACTAAGCCGCTGCCCTTAATCAGGGCTAGCCCATGTTCCATAACTGGACTTCTGCCCCCCCAGTCCAACGGCATTCCACAAGCAGCTGACAGCATCGTGCAGCCTGGATTCCACCTGCACACAGCGACTGCCCTTGATCAGGGCTAGCCCACGCTCCACAACCAGACTTCTGCACCCCCTGGTCCAATGGCATTTCACAAGCTGACAACCTCATTGTGAAGTCTGGATTCCTCCTGCACTGAGCCACTGCCCTTGATCAGGGCTAGCACACACTCTACAATTGAACTTCTGCAACCCAGTCTGACAGCATTCCACAAGCCGCCGACTGCATCATGCAGCCGAGATTGCACCTGCACTAAACCACTACCCCTGATCAGGGCTAGCCCATGCTCCACAACCAGGCTTCTTCCCCCCGGTCCAACGGCATTCCACAACCCACCGACCACATCATGCAGCCTGTATTCCTCCTGCGCTAAGCCGCTGCCCATAATCAGGGATAGCCCATGCTCCACAACTGGTCTTCTGCTCCCCAGTCTGACAGCATTCCTCAAGCTGCTGACCACATTGTGAAGCTCGGATTCCTCCTGCATTAAGGTACTTCTCCAAACAAGCCAACTGGATCAAGGGTGCTTTTCTTAAACAAGGCCATATTGGTCTAGACCTTACAGACCTTGCTTCTGCCACCTGGCACTATACATTTCTACCTCCAAGCCTATTTTCTGCTCAGTTTTACTGTTAACTCCTGAATTTAATGCCAGAATAAATAGTCTGTATGTTGTTGAATTTTTTAGAGCTGCCACATTGATTTAAAGTGTTTTACAGCCCTGTTAAGTGAAGCTAGACTGTTCTAATTTGCTGCCCACCGCTCTTGGCACCTAAATTAACTATACCTTTGTTCTCCTAATTTCTTGATCCCCCACTACTCTGCCATATACTTTTTTCTAGCTGCCTTTAAATTCCTGCTTTTTCTTTCTCCAGCCACTGCCCTTCATCAGGGCAAGCCTACTCTACACAATTGGACTTCTGCCCCCTCCGGTCTGACGGCATTCCACATGCCACCAACCACATTGTGAAGCCTGGATTCCTCCTGCACTAAGGTATGGCTCCAAGCCATCCAACCAGAACACAGGCACTTTTCTGAAACAAGCCCCAATTGGTCCAGATCTTATAGACATTGTCTCTGCTGCATGGCACTGTACATTTCTACCTCTAAGCCTATTCTCTGCTTGTTTTTTTGGCCCATCCCTCACCCTCTCCCAGACCTCCTTTAAATACACCTTAGTCCTGCCCTCTTTGGTGTTCTGCCATCCTGCAGGTCCATACCAGGTATAAAGACCTTACCACAATGTCCCTCAAATTTATTCAGCCCTATTCTCCTCTTTCCTCCAGTCTCTACTTTCCCTGGAATCATCACATACTTCACTCTTGCTATTTTGTTTGTTAATAGGTAATGCACCCAATGTATTTCATCTCTAAAAAAACACAATACTCAAGCCCACTCCTGAAACCCCTTTCCTACGCTGCCTCCTATCACTGCACTACTCTCCACTTAACACGTCCCCCTCCCTTTACTTACACCCCACTTTCTTCCCCTACACATTTCCTACTCCCTTCTCCCATGTCACTTAAAGCTCTAATCCTTATATCCCTAAACTGTCATGCTAGCCTGTCCCCTACTAGCATTCAACTGTCATCTTCAATAACAACTAGCAGTCAGTCCCAAAGAAAAAATCTGTTCAGATTCCTTTTGAGTTCCTTAAAGAAACTGCTACTCCTGCTCCTCTTCTGCTCAGGTAATGTAGAGCTAAATCCCAGCCCTCTATCTCTACTCATCTCACCCACTGAATTTACAGCCACCCTCAGGTTAAAAATAATACTGGTCAATATCTTGAGCCTGCCAAAAAAATTTGACCAACTACAAGCATGGGCCATACACACTGAGCCTGATCTCATCATTGTTACTGAGTCTTGCCTTAAAAAAATTACTAACCAGCAAATTACTCTAGTGAGCTATAATCTGTATAGGGCAGATAGGGACTCGGGGGGGGGTGGAGTAGTTGTCTACACCAAAACCAAGTTTACAGTTAGTGATAACTATTGCAAATCAAAACAGAAGGAATATGAGATAGTGTCTCTGAAGCTCCACCTTCCTTCTTCAGAAAACATCCCTATTATTGGTGGCTATAGGCCCCCTGCTGGTGGGACCAATGTCCTCAACATCCTTAAATCCTTAGCCACCACTGCCGATACAGAAACAATAATCCTCAGGGATTTCAACTTGGATTGACTGTCCCTTAAATTGCTCATCTTGAAATCCCTTTGCAACAAACTTGGCCTTGTCCAGTTAATTAATGAACCCACTAGGATCAATATTTCAAATATCACAAATAGCTCACTCCTCAATGAGATATTTACCACCCGTCCTCACAAAATATCACACTCTCTGCGGCCTTCCACAATGACATAGTATCGTAATCTGTATGAGATCACAAGCTAAAGCTCACTACCAGCCCAAGTTCATAACCAAGCGGGCCTTTCATAAATTCAATGCCTCAAATTATTTGATGGAACTAAGTAAGGTTAAATGGCAAGATCTCTATCTTGCAAAATTAGTTGATAAGGCTGTTACTATCCTCAATGACAACCTCAACCATCAAAGTTCGGTTGACTTCCCCCTCCATTCCATCCAAGATCCTCTGTAAAGGTATGATTGTGGAAAGTATTCACCAAATCCTCGAAGAATTCAATTCCCACTTTGTCACTTCTGGCTTAGTCTACAACTCTTCACCGTATGTTGCTTGTGTTAATAATCAAGTCAGTTCAAACACTACTCCACAAAATTCAGCCTGCTCATTACAGCTATTCCCTTTCAGCTTCAAAGAAGTCGAAGACTCACTCATCAATTTAGATAACAAAAAAAGCATCGGAGAAGATGGACTTGAACCATTCTTCCTAAAACTTGGTTACACCTACCTTACTGCCCCCATCCTCCATATATTCAGCCTCTCTATTTCCACTGCCACAGTTCCTTTTGTTGGAAATCTGCTCATATTCTTCCCTTTTTCAAATCGGGTGCAACCCATGCACCTAAATAAATATAGGCCCATTTCAATCTTGCCTATCCTCTAAAAAGTTGTCAAAAAATTGATCTACACACAGCTAAAATCTCACATCGAAACCCAGTCTCTCTTAAAATCAGCACAATCTGGTTTTAGCCCTAATCATAGCATAGTCGGTCCTCAGAGTAGACAGTGGGTTACATCCCTGTTTGGACCTAATGGGAAGGAATGGATCTGGGGGAGGAAGAGGCTGTCCAGTGGACACTGTCGAGCCAGAAGGCAAGGTGGGCTGGAATCACAGGTTACAACAGTGAGTTAGTTGCACCTACAACAGCAGGTATTAAAGATATGGTTCCAAAGGGCTGTTTTGAAGGAGCCAATTTTTGGTAAGTTGGAGATGCAGCTAGGGAAGGAGTTGAACCAGGAGGGGGCTCGGTAGAGGAAGGATTTCAGGCAAGAGAGGCTTTGGCTCTGGGCACATTGAAAGTGGCTTTAATAGAGCTATGGGTGGTGACAGACAATGATGACTGCTTTAGGGAGGCATTGACCCCCAGGGGGGAGAGAGTCCTAGCAGTGATTTCTTAGCAAGAAGGCAGGTCTGGTGGAGCAGTCACTCCTCAAAGTTGAGCAAATTGTGGTAGTATAGAGAAGGCAGGTGTGAGTTCGACTGGGAGCACTGGTCAGGAGCCTATAGACCTTATTGATTGAGAGTTGGATTTTGGAGAGAGCAGTGGTGTCAGCTGCGGCATAGATGGGCAAGCCATAGTCCATGAGGGGCAAGACGGAGGAGGTGATGGCCAGCCTGAGGGCAACCTGAGGCAGGCAGTACCTGTGCCAGTATAGCAGACCAATCTGAGAGTTAATGGTGGCTGACAGGGCATTAATGTTGGTGTGGAAGAAGAGGGCAGTATCAAACATGATGCCTAGATACATGTATGTGGTCACTTGTTCTAGCGGGTGCAGAGTGCTGGAGATAATCAAGAGGGGAGCATTATAAGCTTTATTTGGTGGTGGGAGAAGAGCTTTGATTTGGTTTTCTGTAGGTCAATGACCAGTCTGTGGTCACTGAACTTCCTTTTGGCTTGGTTGTAAGCTTGTTGGAGGGATAATTGGAGGGAGATGGGATTGGGATGTGAGGCAACAAGGACTGCATTATCAGTGTAGAGAAGCATTTTACCAGTACATGAGCTGGGGAGGGTGTAGAGGTAGAGACTAAAAAGTATTGGACCCAGGATGGACCCCTGAGGGACCTGGAGCAAACGGGAAAAGTGCTGGAGAGGGAGCTTGACACACTGGCATCTAGTAGAGAGGGAGCTAGAGAACCAGGAAATGGGACCACCAGAGAAGCTAAGTTGGTGGAGAGAGTTGAGCAGAAGGTGATGACAGACAGTGTCAAAGGCCTTGGAGAGGTCAATGAACACTGCTCCTACAAGGCTGCCAGAGTCGACAGCAACATGCAGGTGTTAGGAGAATTCCAGGAGAGCCATGGTTGCACTGTGTTCTGGGTGGAAACCGTGCTGCTTAGGGCACATAATGTCATATTTGGTTAGGTATTCAGAGAGCTGGATCAACACCACATTTTCAAAGGCTTTAGAGACTGGGGAGAGGATGGAGATCAGCCGGCAATTGTTGGGATTGGACTGGTCTCCACACTTAAGTTTAGGTGTGATTTCAGCAGCTTTCCAAGCACTTGGGAACTGACCCAAGCATAGAGACTGGTTTAGAAGATCAGTCAGGTGGACTAGAACTTTGTCCAAGACCATACAGAGGATCCTGGAGTCGAGGGGGTCACTACTGGGGTTATTGCTGCCTAAGGCTTTTAGCAGGTGTGGCCTGGCTTCTTGGGGGGATAAAGTGAGCAGGTTGAATGGTGGGCAATGCAGGGCTGGAGGGACAGAGGTGGGGATTGGGTAAAAGAAGCTGCTGGGGAGGACCGAGCTTAAGTCAGAGAAGGCAGTTTTAAGACAATCAGCTATAAGGAGTGGATCTGTGGTGGGGGTGCTACTGATGCAAAGTTGAGATGGGGGGAGCAGGACTTCCCATTTAGCTCTTTAGCTCTTTCATATTATCCCAGAAGGTCCGGGCTGAACCCCAAGTGGAAGCAAGGGTGGTCTGGTAATGCACTGCCTTGGACCAAGTGCATTTATTGCATTTTGCATTGTAAGTCTGTCTATCAGATGCCTTTCCAGATTCTACTGCAGTGTGCCAGAGATTATCTCTGTTTTTGAGTCTGTGGAGGGGGGGTGGGGAGATCCATGGGGCATTGCATATTTTGGACCGGATCCTGGTGAGGGGGCGAAAAGGTCACAAGCCTTACAGAAGTCATTTGTGAAGTGTTCAAGAGCTGAGTCAATGTCAGTGACATGCTGGATAGGGGACCAGTCTAGTTGGGCTAGGTATTGTTTTAATTTGAGGCTGCTGGGGCATAAACAATGGTGTAGAGTGGCCTGGGACACTGGCCTTAGAGTGGAGGATGCCCACAGACAAAGGACTGGAGAGTGATCACTAAGAGAATGGGAGAGGACAGTGACACCTTAGATTTTGTAGGGTTGGTTAGATATAACAACATCTTGGAGAGGCACCAGTAGAGTGGTTGAATCTGGTGGGTTGGGTGACTAACTGGGACATATCCAGGGCAGCAAAGGAGTCCCTTACATTCCATTTGTCTGGAATCAGCTACAATCTTCACTGAAACTATCCTGTGTTGTCCCTCTTAACTTCTTCAAAAGGTTAGCTGCTGATAAAATAAAATACATTTGTAGCTGTTTTTAAACTCCTTTTCTATCATTATCCCCCTGCTTACTCTCCCTTCATATTGGATACAACTCTAGCCCTACACAACTCACATAGAATTAACATCTGCCTTCTGGTTTAATTAGTGTATGGCTGCCTATCAAAAATTATCCTTGCAGCTGATTTTATTGCCTTTTTTTGTTCTTACTTACCTCCTCCATACCCTACTCTCCCCTAGTTTCTTCCTCTTCCACTACCCTTTCTTTCACCTGTTGGGTGACCCATGATCATACATTTTCTTTTTATCTTTTTCTGTCTAGCATGCTAGCCCCCTAGCCCTTCTCTTGCTCCCCCACCTCACCCCTCAAACCTCACTCCTATTTACTGTAGTCCCTTCTCTTTCCAGTGTCTCTCCCTAGGTTCACACTCTTTATATTGACACTGTTACTTTTTATTCTGAGTACTATGTGCCATATGGACCTAAGTTGCAATTTAAGTACGTTCATGTTATTCTCTATATGCATTGTGTATTTGTCTGTATACCTGCCTCAGGACCTTCTTGCGAAAAAGCTTGGTCAGTAGAGTTTTCCTGCAAAAAACTTGAACTTGAACTTGAACCTCCTTGCTAAAGATGTGCCTTGGGGACCCACCCCTACATGGAATGATTTCCCACACTAAGAAGCCTCAGTTGGTCAAATATTGCCTACACTTATCTAAAAATATTACTAATTCCTGCATCTCTACTGTACAACTCCTGCACCTGTTTATACCATACTGCAAGACAAATGTTTTTATTGTAAGCTCTAGATGTTGTACCTACTGTCTGTAACCAAGAATTGTTGTGCAATCTGTCTGTAACAATGAAGTTGTGGTACTTATTTGTTCTGGATGACTTCTATGTACACCTCTGTACCCGGGTGGCACCTGGAAATGAGCCTTGGCTCAGTGTGCCTTTCCCGGTCACCAAATTTTAAATAAATAAATAAAACTAAAAGTCCCAAGTGACCCAAGAGTGGCTGGGCTCATCCCTTAAAAGGCTCAGCCACGAGTCCTGAAAATGGCGCCCTGGCATTCTACTGGGCTGTCCGACTCAGATCACTGAACTTCTCCTAGCCACCAATATGACTGCACCTGGCTCTAACTTTTCTCCTGATACAGCTCCTGAAACAGTTCTGTCACTGCTGATTCAGCCTGAGCCATTCCACAGGACCTCTAGACCCTGAGAAGCAGCCCACGATGTGGCTTGCACAGTCCTCCTGCTCCTCTGTGAGTAAGTCCCAAGTACCCAAAGAGCAACTGGACTTGTCCCTTAAAAGGCCCAGCTATGGGTACCAAAAATAGTGCCCTGGTTTCCTATTGGGCACTCTGACTCAGAACACTGAACTCCTCCTAGGCATTGGTGTGGCCTGCGTAGTCACCCTGCTCCTCTGCAAGTAAGTCCCAAATATGTAATATAATAATCTTGTCCACCAGGAGACAAATGATGAAAAATAATCAAATCAACAGGAAATGGTGAACTACTGGGGACCAGTAAATTGTTGTAACTGTAGATCAAAAACCCAGAATGTGTTAAATTCCTGAAGGTGATGAACATTGGCCTGGGCCATATGCAGGAAGTAAAAACCCTTTGCTAGTGTTTTTCCTTTGTTTAGATGGTTGTGAATAGTTCTCAAAGACAAGCAGAGATCCCTTTAGGAAAAGGGCAGACGGAAATGTGGCTTTAGTGCAGCACTCCACAGCTAAGAGCTTGTAGAACTTAATTGCTGGACTTAACTTTGTGATGGCTTCCAAAAAAGTTGGTTTATATTGAGAACGTCAATACCTGCTGGTGATGTTTTCCAGTTTCTTAGTCCAGGAAACTTTCATAGATATCATGTCCAAGAACGGTCTAATTCCTTCAAGCAGAAACACATGAAAATCCACAAAAGTAAACTATTGACAGAGACAAACACAAACATTCAGCCACACAGCCCAAGGAGATGGAGTTTACTCAGCAAGTTAAACATTTAATTCAGTGGAAGAAAACTCCATCACAGACTCAAACAACAGCTAGGAAATTGATTTAAAATGCTATTTTATTGGCTCAAAGAAAGGAGGAGACCTCTTTCTACCAATGCCCTACTAAAAGACTACCCTTTATATTAAGGCAACTAAGACATTCTTGATTACTTACTTTTACTTGGGACTTGGCATGGCTTGGAATTATGGCAGGACTGGGATGAAAAAAAATAGTAAGCATAGGCAGGTCACAGAGAGGTATTGCTCTAGAAGAAAATACATTCAGCAATTAGAAATGCAAGAGCATCTATTCATAGAATGTGTATCTGTTAAAAAATGGTGGGCTCATCTGACTAGAAACTGGAAGAAACCTTTATTACTAAACTTAACTTATTCTGTTTTGATGTTTGGAATTCCTACATGAGGCTGGGGAAAATATAACCCAGAGACACTGTACATTATGTTTTCAATTATTAGATATTATGTGTGGCAATTCTGTTGTTACTGGGCAACGCAGCAGACAGAAGTTTAATACACTGAAATGTATAAAAATATAATGGCAGCTTTACGGAACGTCTTGCAAAATTATTATAATAGATTTCCTTTTGAAAGAGTAAGGCACTTGTGGGTACAATGTGACAAATGGCTAACAGTTTAAAAATCCTTTTAGGAAAAAATGTATGAAAATGAAGGCAAATTTGGACACGGGGTGTAATATTTTCTTGTAATATACCTAGAAAACATATATGCAAATGTTGTTTTCTGATTATGATTGTACAGTTGTTGTAGTAATTGTATAAAGCCCCATTTCATAATAAAGATTCCTCTACTCTTTGTAGGGGGCACTGTCGCTCTACGGGAGTTATGGAGGATCCCAGTCTGGATGGGATGGAGAAAGGAGGAGGTTGTGCTCCAGAGCAGGAGCAAGTACAGGGGACAGACAATATGGATATGAATGTGCAAGAAAACGAAGCTGACTTGATGGAAAGTATTACAGAGGATGATCAACATTTACAGATGGAGCTAGAAGATGAGCAGAAATGTGTATTAACCATGTTAACTGAAGGCAAAAAAGAGACTGAATTAAATAAAGGCAAGTTGGAGGAGGAAAGACAGCAAAAACAATCAGTAAATAGTCTTATACTACTACCTGTTAAAAAAGGACATGTTTCTTCATCAACTACAGGACAGAATATATCATCAGAGGTAAAAGACTTACAGGACTTTCCATTTACAGCTGGGCAGGCTGAATGGACAGCCTCAGTTGCTCTTCAGAAAGCAGGTTGGATTTTTGTTGGTAGCAAATGGATACCAGACCCAAAAATTCCTATACCAGGAAAACCTGAGCGAAGTCACGGGACACCACTTCCATTGATGGATGAGAACTTTGCAAATCCCAATGTGGAAGGTCAGTGACTAGATGCAGCTGCGGTGATACAAGAAAGAGAGATGATGACCTCTTCTGCTGCTACAGCGTCAGACGCCATGGAAAACCCAACCTCCACAGTGGTTGGGGAGATTTTAAGGGCCATGAATATAATGCTCAACCAGCAAGTCACTGAAGACACAGATCCTTTGAAAGGAGAGATACATTTGGCAGACTTACACATTGAAGGTACAATTTCCGTCCAATAATACAATTGTTGATGAAATGTTGAACACGACTTCTAATGCATTAGAGAATCCTGATTCTCTAAAGAGACCAGCTAGCTTTGCTAGTCTTTTTCAAAGACCAGCAGAGGCAGCTAAAAGGTGGTATGTAGTCTACCTAAGATATTAAGGTGGCTTCAAGTTGCCCCCAGACCAAAATTATGCCAGGGAAACTTTAATAATAGACTATTTGCATTTTTCCCAAGCTGAGGTTTATGCCTTTATCTATGCCTTGGGGGATCAATATTTTGACATATGTTTCAGGTCAGCTAACTTGTAAGACAAAGTTTGGTTAACTTATTATGCAGTAAAAGATATACCCTTATGGAGTTCTTTCTTTGCAGTTCCAATCAAGAAACCAACTTTAATAGGTTTCATAGGTTTTTACAGAGAGAAGTCCTAAGTCCACATAGCTCATAAGTTATGTTAATTGAATCCCTTGTTGTTGCTTAATAAATAATACTTATCTAGTTTGTGTTTAAACTCCCCCATACTGTTGCTTGCCACCACTTCCAATGGTAGACCATTCCATACCTTCTGCGCTCTTATACTAAACCAGTGTTTTATTTTGTTAGTCCTATGTCTCTCACTGGTTATTTGTAATGGATGTGTTCTTGTGCAGTACAATACCTTTGCTCCCTGAATTCCAGGCCTAGCTGATTCCATGGGTCAACATCTGAAAGGGCTTTATAAAACAAACACATGCTCCCCCAAAATCTTTGTAAATCGAGGGAGTACATCCCCAATTCTGCCAGCAGGAAGTAAAAACCCTTTACTAGTGTTTTCCCTTTGTTTAAACGGTTGCGAATAGTTCTCAAAGACAAGCAGAGATCCCTTTAGGAAAAGGGCAGACGGAAATGTGGCTTCAGTGCAGCACTCCACAGCTCAGAGCTTGTAGAACTTATTTGCTGGACTTAACTTTGTGATGGCTTCCAAAAAAGTTGGTTTATATTGAGAATGTCAATACCTGCTGGTGATGTTTTCCAGTTTCTTAGTCCAGGAAACTTTCATAGATATCATGTCCAAGAACGGTCTAATTCCTCCAAGCAGAAACACATGAAAATTCACATCATATTCTTTGTTCTTAACTTTGCTAACCAGTCTTGTTGCCCTTCTCTGCACTTTTTCAAGAGTTCTAACTTCGATTTTTCTGCCTGGAGACCAAAACTGAGCACAATACTCAATATGAGGCATGACCAGGGAGGTATACAGAGTAGCAGGTCACTATCCATGCTCCTGATATGTCTTTTAATACAATTCAGTATGCAGCTAGCTTTTGTAACCTGGTTGCAATGTAACTTGAAATTAAGGTAATTGGTTATTCTAATTCCAAGATTCCTTTCATCCACAACTTCCCTCAAGGTTATCCCATTTAACCTATAGTCATGTTTTTATATTCTTACTCCCAAGATGCATCACAGTACAATTATCTGTGTTGGAAGATAATACTTATTTCAAACCTCAGGACTAATGCAGTATGGTCTCACCATAGGACTGTCCTGGAGCTGAAATGGTAATGGAACCTATGCAAATGACAGAATGCTAGACTTGATCTTGGTTTTCAAACTACTGTCACTGGTAAACAATCCCTAACCATCAGATTCTTTTTTTTCCCACATATTAAGCTTTATTAATTTTCAATATGTAACAACATTCAATACAAACAACATGGCAATGCTGAAAGAAGTGTTCACAGTGTTAATCATCCCACAAATTTACAACATTAAGAGACAATTGCCATATAGAAAAAAAGCTTTACTATGGTATAGTTGTTTGTATCCCCCCATACCCTACCTCCCATCCTATTTCCATCTGCCATGTGCTTTTATTAAGAACTATTTTTTAATTTTTTATAACAAAAAAATAAAATAAAGTTGTAATTATGAGATACTGGCTTCAGGGTTGCCCCTATAGGGGTTATAACCCTCATGGAGAATATAAAAAAAGGTAGCTAAAATTAGGGTCTGTTGTATCGATATAAGAGTATGCAGTGATTCCCATATTTGTTTTTATCTGCCCAATCTATTTGTGATTCCTGCAATTGTGAACTCAGCTTGTAAGGCAAACATAATTTCCTTGAACCATTCCATATAGAGGGTAATGGACAAATTCAACCAGTGCCTTAAGACTACTTTTTTAGCAAATACTGAAATTAAAGCCATATGGGCTCTCTGTTGACAGTCTTATAACTGCCTATAATTACCCAGGATGCATATTTCAGGACTAAATTTGTCAGTTAGGCTTAGTAAAGGGTCTAGGCGATTTATACAATGTCCAGCCAAAAAGAGGTGATTTTATCACAGGACCATAGCATGTGAAATAGGTCAGCAGGTGCTTGTTGACAATTTGGACATTATCTGGAAGGTGATATCCCCATTTGGTGAAATCTGAATGGTGTGTAATATAAATTGTGGTTAATATGGTATTGCATAAGTCTATACCTATCCCACTTGATGTACTTATATAGGTGTTTCAAAATGATGGGCCAAGTTCTGGGGGGAATTCAGTGGTAAGATATTGTCCCACGAATAGAACCTCTGACCATCTAGGGTGGCAATTTTTTTTAATAGGAATTAATATGAATATGGTATAATATGAGATATAGGGATAGAGCAAATATATGGGAGTAAAGCAGACATTAAGGGACTATTCCAGGCCCCTGGGCCAAACTTGACCTATCAGAAGGTGGGAAATTTGAAGGAATTTGAACACTTGATTCATGGGCCATTTAAAAATTAATCTGACCTCTTTAAAGGGGAGCAACTTTTGGTCTCAGACCAATTGGTCCACACTTATCACTCCCATATCTGGCCAAAAAAGGTGGGGTTTAATTACCCTATTCGAAATTAAAAAGTTGGGATTAGAGAATATGGGTTGGGCAATATCTCTGTATGCATCCATTCTATGAAAGTTATTTAGTTGGTGTTGAGTGTGCAGTAGGGCATTCAATGGTGTCTCCTGTAAGGGTTTAGGGAGATTCTTTCTGGTAGAAAATGGAAGTGCCTTAGGGTCAAAGCCATTTTCCCAGCATAGAGTCTGCTCGATTCTAATCCAGCAGGGACTGTAGGCAGATTCTAGGATATCCTCTGAGGGTAGTAACCAGTATCTGATTCTGGCCAGATGGATGGTTAGATAATATATATAAAAGTTAGGGGCTTGCAAACCTCCATCTGTTTTTTGACATGAGGTTTAAGGTAGTTTCTCCTAGCTTTTTTCCCTTGCCACATGAAAGCACTAATGATTCTATGTATCTGTGAAAACCATTATAGTGGGAGGGCCCTATTGAACATTTGTAAAGGATATAAAACCCAAGGTAATACATTCATTTTTATTATACTCAAACGACTGCATAGAGAAATAGGTAATTTTGACCATTGCTTAAAATCATCTTTTACAGTCAATTAAAACATCAAAGTTGAGTTTTTTCATAATATGAGGGGAGGATTCAAGGATAATCTCTAGATACTTGAATTTTTCAGTATTCCAGTATAGGCCCAAATGTTCAGTGTCATTCTTCAATGTAAATTTGTTAAAGGGGAGAACTTCTGTTTTTCATGTGTTTAGCTTGTAGTTCGAAAAAGCCTCAAACTGTGATATAATTTGAAAGGCTGCAGGAAGGGATTGGGTAAGATTGGTAATATGCAGTAGTAAATCATCTGCATAAGCCAATATTTTATATTCTGTGGAACCAATTCGAATCCCAGATACCAGGGCCGGGTTTTTAATTTTCCTAATAAGTGGTTCCAGATACAAATTGAATAGAAAAGGAGAAAGGGGGCACCCTTGTCGGGTACCCTGGAATAGACAGAAGGGTTTAGTGAGAACACCACTGCAGTGTATTTGAGTCATTGGAGCTGTATATAAAATTTTGATCCATTGTATAAATTCTTGCGGGAAATGGTATCTGAATAGTAACAAGAAAAGGTAGTTGCAAGAGACCCTGTCAAAGGCTTTTTCCACATCCAGGAGACAAGAACAGCAGATGTTAAAAGGTCCCTGGACCCAGAAGAAAGGTAGGCTTCTTTTCTGAGGTGATCAGATGATAACATTCCTTTCACAAACCCAACCTGTTCTATACTAATAAGGGATTCTCAGTCATGGCCTAGTCTAGATGAGAGTATTTTGGCAAGAATCTTGAAATCCACATTAATTAGGGAGATTGGTCTATAGTTAGGAATAAGGAGAGGATTTTTGGCTGGTTTGGGAAGAATAATTATGATGGTCTGAGTCAGAGAGGCATCAGATATACCTTTTCTTAAAGATATGCTGAAAAGTTTCTAAGAGAATAGGAGCAATCCTCTCTTTAAATGTTTGACAGAAACTAGTAGTGAATCCGTCTGGGCCAGGTGACTTATCCCGGGATAGGGAGTCTATAGCTTCACAAACCTCTGGTAGGGTAATGGGAGCTTTCATGGCATTGATCTGGGATTCTGATAGCACTGGGAGGTCAATGCCCTGAAGGAAGTTATCTAGTTGTTGAGGGAGAGAGGGATATGTAGAGGCTGAATATACCTGCCTGTAGTATTCTTGGAATGCATTCACTATATCTGGAGCAGCGGTAAGAAGAACCCCTGAAATAGAGTAGATAAAGGGTAACTATCTTGTCAGTCATTTGGGTGTGAAGATAGAGGACTAAAAGCTTCCCTGCTCTTTCCCCTGATCAAAATAGGATATTTTAGATCGGAGCATGAGGAATTCAGCTTTTTTGAATAGTATTTGATTGTATTGGGTGTGGAGGGATTAAACTTTTGCTCATTCCTGTATTGTAGCAGAGGGTAGAAAGTGATATTCTTGATCTTCTACCTGGGCCAGAATTGTGGAGAGGGCTGTGGCTCTTTGATTTTTATGCTTAGTTGCCAGACGGATCAATTCTCCCCTTAGCGCACATTTCATGATGCCCCATAGAAAATCTTTTTTAGGCATTGATGGGGCGTTGAATTCCATAAATTTATTAATTAAATTTTTAAGGAGTTGTATGTGTTCATCAGATTTCAGAATCTGGTTGTTTAATTTCCAGAGTTTGTTTCTTTGTGTATTAGGAGAGACCTCTAGGAGGAGATGTACAATACGATGGTCAGAAATTACCTTAGCTGAATAATACATCAGGGAGACTCTCGGTAGATGGTCTACTGAGATAAGGAAATAGTCTATACATGAGAAAGTGTGATGGGGAAGGGAATGAAAGGAATACACCTTACTATTTGGGTGCATAAGCCTTCAGGGATCTATGAGGCCAAGGGAGTGCATTAACTCATATAATGTATTTTGACCTGGTGAAGATTTTTGCCTTGTCTGACCAGATCTACCTAATTGGTTAGACAAAACCAGGTTCCAATCTCCCCTGAAAATTATTGGAAATGTAGTCCGGGGGGGGAGGATGGTCATTAGGCTAGCAAAAAATTCTGGATCATCATTGTTTGGCCCATAGATGGATCCTAATATTAATTCTGAATGGCCCAAAAGGGCCCTGAGAATCATATAACGGCCACCTGGGTCAGTAATTTGGTGTATAAGCTGAAATGGGATTCTCTGGGATATAAGTATAGCTGTCCCTCTTTTACGGGAGTTCAGACCAGATGCAAATACCTGACATACCCAGTTTCTCTGAAAGTAATTAATTGGTTTGGGTAACAGGTGTGCCTCCTGTAGAAGGGCTACATCTATTCACAGTTTTTTAAGGTGAAGTATCATTTTGGTTCTTTGGCTGGGGTCTGTGTTCCTTTTATGGTCCAGGAACAATTTCTAAGACACACCATAAGTAATATTTTGATCAAGAGGAGTGAGAATTAGTTTAACAAACAAAAGCCAGTTCAAGTCTACTATATTAACGAAGACTAGTCCCTGTTCCATGGCAGACATCCCCTGTACAACTATCCTACTCTCCCCATCCCAGAAAAATCATATACATACCTCCAACCCTCAGGAAGTATATCACAGGTCTCACCAATCTACATTTAGCTCTTAAAATAAGAAAAAACTCTTCTGGAAGACTGGAGTGTGTAGACCAAACCCTAATGTTTGATTCATGACTGCTTCCGAAAGTTTGACAGTCTTGCCTCCCCCCAAGCCCATAATTAAAGTATGAACTATAAAAACCATTTAAGACATTTCAAGGAACAGATCCAATAACTTTATGTAGATCTTACCTAACAGCTTAGAACTGGGAGCATACTATAAATGTAACCCAAGGTGGTTACAGTCCCCTTAAGCATTGATTATACTCCACTTAGAGATAAACCTTCAGCTAAGTAACACATCAACAATGTAAAACAGTATTGTAGCAATAAGCTCCTAAAAGTAATTATATTTGAAAACATACGCTGACCAACATTATGTATTAGGCATTCTTTTTTTTTTCTTTTCTTCCTTTTTTCCCTTTAAACAAAAAAGGGAAAAGAAAGTAAACGTTGCCCTAATTTCGGATTCAACCAGTAAGTATGTCAGGTTAATAAAGAGAAGGAGGGAGAGAGAGTGACAAGGAGAAAAAAAGGTGAACCTGGTATTGAATCTATGGCAATCAGAGACTCCAGTACTTGTCATATGAGTCAGGCCACAGCATGACTGATTTACATGGCCTCAGTCCCCTAATTTCTAATTAAAATCCAAATGATGGAGAGGTGAAAATAAGAGTCACAGAGCTTGTTGGTAATTAAGTGAAAGACCAAGGTAACTAATTTTTAATTGTCACTCACAGTGCGTGATGACGAAAGGTTTGCACATTCATGTAGCAGAATTGCGGTCATGTGCAACATCGAGCAGCTCCTCTAATCACACATTCGCGATGGCATAAGATGGAATTCAAGAGAGTAGCTAGTGCTGGAGCTGTAGAAAAGTCCCCTGGGGGTAAGTGGGTGTATTAGACTCTGGAAAGTGTACACAAAATAAGCATTCTCTCGACCCTTTCAACGAGGGAGGGCTGTGGAATCCCTGCTGCAGCAATGCTAAAAGCGGTGGCTCCGGTGTCTTCAATTCGAGGAGTAGGTCCAAGAGGAAAATCATCACTGCAGTCCTGGTGAGTAGTGTCTCCAGATCTTAGCTTGGCATCCCAAACAGTCTCCCTAGTGGGCCCAATTAAGGATTGCCGCTAGAAACACTTTAAATGTCAAACCTCCAATCAGTTAGGTGAAGAAAGTCAGCGCTTAGCGAATAAGTCTAGGAACAGGATTGCGAGGTCCTTGGTGGCCTGATCAGTGATTTCAAATGATTTCCAAGTATCTTGATGCAGAACAGACAACCTGGCCAGCTATATCATCTGGAATTTAATGCTGGCAGCTTTCAGCTTGGTGATACTAGAGTGATACTTAGCTCTATTTTGATGTGCAGCGACAGGGAAGTCCTGTGAAATTCTAAGGTCAGCATTCTCCCAGTTCATCATTTGCAACTCCTTGATTGTGGCCAGTACATGCTGGTGGTCCAAGTAATTAAGTAGGCATAGAATAAAGGGCCTAGGTTTGGAACCGGGAAGTGGCCTAGGCCTAAGAGATCTGTGGGCCCGTTCCACTATGTAGGAAGCAGAATGAGATGGAGGGGCAAGCAATCTTTAACAGTAGGATCTGGGCAAAATTCACTGGTGAATGACCTTCAACTTCTTCTAGAAGGCCGAATATTACCACGTTGTTACACCTGTTTTGGCCTTCCAGGTCCTCCAGCCTGAGTTCCAGTTTGCTGAATTTTTGTCACATTAAGGACAAGTCAGGTTCCATCCTGGATTGCCATTTTTCAAGAGAGGATGTACTAGCTGAGACATCTTTGACTGTATGGTTTACATCTTTTAATTCCTCTTTGATAGTTTTTAAATATATGGTGAACTCTTTGAGTGCCGTCTTTAATGGAGCCAGTTCTACTAAAAAGTTTTCTTCAGAGAGCAGTGTAGCGGTGGTTGGGGCCTGCATTGATTTTCCTGAAGCTGTGTTCTGGGTCTTGGGCCGCTTGCACTGCTTGTCCAGAGTAGTAGGTGGCATGCCATAGGGAGGGCCTGTTTCATCTTGGCCTCCATTCCTCCCATCTTGTCTCCTCTTCTCAGCTGATTGAGACTCCAGAAAAGTACTGAGGTTTTCAGTGAACTCCAGTGACCGAACTAGCTGAAAATGAAGTGCTGAAAGATAGGTTTTCTATATATTTGGTGTCCTTGAGGTGGGAGCAGGTTATGGAGGTGTCTGTCAACCAAGAGAGTATCATGTGATTCTACCAGCAGATTCTTTACTCCGCTTGCCTCAGTAAGACATCTTCGGAGAGCATTCCTTTATCTCTTGAAAAAAGTTTATTTTCTTGGTTTTATGCCAGTAAATTGTTTTTGTTTGGTGTTCTTATCACTGTCCTTCATTTTCAGGTAGTAATTGTTTAGATTTTAGTTTGTAAAGGGTAAGTAGTCATTACTCCCTGGTTCCCTAACCGAGGGGGAAAGCAATGGTTCTCTTAAATTTTCTTTATATTGTATTGTTAGTTTTAAAAATTTCTGACTCGGTACAGTTGGTAGTTATTTAAAAACTTTTACCAGAGAAATTTTCCAGTTTGTGGATCCCCTATTTCAGCTGAGGTAACTCCTGGGTTTACACCTTTAGAAAACTGGTTTCTTTTTTGGTGTGACAACCGACAAAAAAAAAAGGTCTACTTAGTCTTTCTGTATACCTTTCTTATGTCACAGAAACCAAAAAAGATAACAGGACCTACAGGTTTCCAGCACTGCACAGAGTGTGGAGAACTGTTTGCAAAGGCTAATCCTCACTTAATTTGTTTATTCTGTCTGGGGTTTGACCCCCTTCAGACAGATTGCGAGATCTGCACTCATTTTCCTCAGTCTACACTTGATAGATGATTAAAGAAACTAAGGGAAAAAATGTTGGATAAGGCTGCTAACCCGACTAATGAACAGTTTACCAAACTGGAGGAACTGCTCTGTGACAGGGGCGATAGTTCCTCAAAAAAGAGAACCGCGGATAAGGCTGCTGAACCTGCCATTGTGGTTAAGAAAAAGCATAAAGAAAAGCACCAGGAACCACAACTGGTCCCAACAGCGGTTCCTTCTGCTGAACAGATCGTAAATGCAATCAGAATTATTCAGTCTTTGCAGTCTCTGGTTCCGATTGATAAACAGCAGGTTCCGAGAACTCCTGGCTCACAAGTCCCAGGTTTAATACTCCAGGGTGGGGAACAGTTTGAGGATATTGGTCTTGCTGAAGATCCAGAGGAGAATTATGAAGATGATGATTATGATGAGCCTATAGAGCCAGACATCTCTCCTGACCTCACAGGCCTGATTCCTCTAATATGGGAATTAAGGATTTTTCCTCATACTTTGCTTTTATGAAGCAAGTTGCCCAGTCTCTTGACCTCCCATCCCATGAGATTCTGGAAGATGAGGATGAAGAAGACTATAAGGAAATTATGAATTTTCCTCCATCAAAAAGGCTGCTCCTCCCTCTGCACAAGTCTTTGAGGAGGCAGACCATGTACACCTTTTTGGAGACTCTCACTTCTGTCCCTCCAACCAATAAGAAAGTGGACAGAAAGTATTGGGTGGATAAATCTGGGGCTGAATTTCTGTTTGGGTACCCCAGACATGAAGGTGTGGTTCAGGCTGCAGCTTACGACAAAGCTGGCATCCCTCTGGCATCCCACCCCCCAAGAAAGATTCAAGGACGATGGACTCAATAGCAAAAAAGGTTTATTTAGGATCCTCCCTAGCCATTAGGCAGTCATCCTATATAACATATTTAGCCAGATATCAAAAATCTGTGTGGTCTGCAGTACTAGAAATTGTCAAATCTGTTCCTCCTCCAATGGCTGCTGACCAGGAGGAAGCAGCTAAGAGGGGCATTGAAGCTTCAAAAACCCAAATGGCTTCAGCAGTGTCCTTGAAAATGTTTGCATGGCTGAGAACCACTAACCTCTTACAAGACACACAAAATAAAGCCCTGGATTTTCCCTGTGACCCTGTATCTCTGTTTGGACAGCAAACAGGCATATATGAAACAAGCATTTGTCAATGCCAAATGTTTGCTTGTGGGGATTGGCATTGGTAGTGTATAAGTTACAGAGCTGCATAATAGGAATGGCAGTGAAGTGTTGAAGTGAAGCCAACCCCACCACCACCCTGCAGAAAGTGACAGGCATTGGGGTGTGCCTTTGGGTCATCAGGTATAACGGCCACACCATTTCACCACACTCTACCCTGCAGACACTGACAAGTGTCACGGTGTGCCTTGGGGTCTTTGGCCCTTATGCACACTCCATTCCATCAGGAAATACGGTGAGATGGGTGCGGTATTGGAGAATGGGGTGAACGTTGGGGCCATAGAGTCCAAGGCATACCTCGATGCCTCTTACTGGCTGCAGGGTGTGGAATGGTATGAGCATTACAGGCACAAATCCCAAGTCACACCCCTGATGCCTGTCATTCTCTAAAGGGTGGTGCATTATGGCTGGAAACCATAACACCTCAGGCATTCGTTGGTATTTTCACTCCAAATTTTCAACATGTTTTTTTTGTGACCTCCCCCTCATGAACAGTGGCAAAATCAGTCTGTTAGCCGAATGCTGCTTATGCACAGTGACTACAGCATTTAGCACCACAGGTGCAAAAGCACATTCTGAACAGGATGTGAAAAATGACAGCTGTACTGTTCATGGGGAGGTGTAAAAAATGGCAATGTTGCAAATCTGCAGTGAAAATATTAAAAAAACTGGTGAATTCACGAGCTTGCATAGAAACTGTGCAACGCACACCCATAATGTAATTAGTTTGGGGATTTTTTACAACAGATTGTCAACACAGGCATTTTGGGACCTCCGATCATGAACAGTGTCACTGTGATTTTCTTTATCTGTCCCAAACAATGATTTCCCACAGCAACCATGCATCTCTGCGCTGAAAGTGTAAAACACATTTTGGCCATGTTGTGAAAAATGACAGCTGTACTGTTCATAAGGAAGTGTGGAAAAATGCCACTGGTGAAAATCTGGACTGAAAATATTACAAAGTCATGAACTTACGAGGGTGCGTGGAAACTGCGCAATGCTCACTTGTAACTGTCATTTTATGGACTTTTGTCACCAAATTTTCAACATAGCCATTTTAAGACCTCTGCTCATGAACAGTGTCACTGGGATTTTCTTAATGTATCCCATACATTGATTTTGCACACCAACTGCGCCATTATGCGTTACATGTGCGGAAACACACTTCGGGCAAGATGTAAAAAATGGCTGCTGTACTGTTCATAAAGCGGTGTGATAAAATGTCAATGTTGAAAATCTGGAATGAAAATATTGAAAATTCGTGAACTTATGAGCGCGCGTAGGAACTGCGCAACGCACGCTCGTAAAACAGTCATTTTTAGAAATTTTTCCACCAAATTTTCAAAATAGGCTTTTTGAGAGCCCACCTTATGAACAGTGGCAGTGTCATTTCATTACTCCATCCCGAAAGGTGATTTCATGCAGTGACTGCGAAATCACCCTTTGGGCCTGATTAACACCATGACAGTGAGAGCAGTCATGAAGGGGTCCCAAAAAACCCATGTTGAAAATTGGTACAAAAATTCCAAAAAATGTCTGAGATATGCAGCAAAGTTGAAAAAACCCTATCTATCCCTTTATACAGCTTACTGGAATTTCCTCAGTTCCTGGTCGACTTCGAAGAGTGCAGATGTGTTCCCGGACTACGAAGATCGTTGCACCTGAGTCAGAGGTAAGTATGGAATGGGGGTGTGTGGAGAGGCAGGGTGCACAGTGGGTGGGTGCGGGTGGGGGCAGAGAAAGTGAGGGACCATTTTTGTATTTCAGGTTTTTTTTTTAAAAGGACGACGACACGAGACGTTTGCCATGCTGGGGTGGGCTTCCAGTGTGGCACAAGGATGGCTGTTTGGGGGGCATGGAGCTGACGGGGATTGGACACCCCCATCGGTGACAGCATCTGTTGCAACGCTGGGGTGGGCTCCAAGCTTGGCACCCTGTACTCTCTGGGGGGGGTAACAGTGGAGCCGACAGGGGATTGGGCACCCCCGTTGGCTATAGGATGTGCAGCCACGCTGAGGTGGGCATCCAGCATGGCATGTGAAACTCTGTTTGGGGGGAGCACAGCACAGCCGACAGGGGATTGGGCATCCCCATCAGATATACAGTGTGTGCGTGAGGGGTGAACATGCAGTATGCGTGCGTGCGTGTGTGTGTGTGTGTGTAGGGGGAGCGCGCATGAGCAGGCGATATCTTATCGCTGCTCACTGAAGCTTAGCTCTCCCTTTCAACTGTACTCCACTGCATTTTCGACAGCTCCAGCAGCTTCTGGACAACTGTGGCTGTGCCTGCAAACACACTGACTGAATGGGAAGAGGGCTACCACACCTCTGAAAACTCGGATGATGGCACTATGTTTCTTGCACATGCATGCAAGCAAACATAAAAATACATGAAATACCAACGGATTTATTTTTAAGATGAGAATCAGATTAAAGGGGACATGAACACATTTTAAATAGTTTTAGTGTCTTTCAGTTGTATTTTATGGTTAATAAACATATTTAAAACAGTTTTCTTGTGTCCTGTCTTTTATTTTAATGTAAATAATGTTTTTATCAGCTTTCAGTGCAGTCTGCCGATCCTTAGTGTTCTGTCTTAGCACATGTGTACTGGATTGGGTGGGGCGTCTTCTTGATGACGTCCTTGTTCGAGCAGCAGACAGTAATCTACAGTAGTAGGAAAGGTAATCGGAGTTACTGTAATAACCAGATGTCTCACAGCAGCAGTCTGCTTTTGTCTCTTTCACTCACTCTCTCCCACACTATGAGGCAGCATGTGAGCTTCTGAGATGCCAAATCCCACCATCTCCTCTCTCCCAGTTGTTTCTGTCACCGCGATGCATCCCAGTTTTCTTTAAGTGACGACTGAGAGTAGCAGGATTACAGCCTCCAGATCTGCAGTTTTTTCCCTCTTACTCAATGTAGAGCTGAAAATTTCATTTTTACGGAGTGGAGCTGAAACTCACAATCTTTCTTGGTTTGCTTTTAACGACTGTTGCCATTGCGATTACATACACAATCCCTGATCCCCAAATTCGTCTCTCTAATGCGGAGAGAAAATTTGTGATCTTCTAATTTATATTAAGTTACAGCTGGCAGATTAATTTCTAACAGTAGCACACATCTGAGACAGATACACATCAGTAACAAGTTGCAGAAATCACAAATATATTTAACGGTGTGTCAAAAATAGACTCGTACAAAAAAATATAGCGAGAGCACACATAGGCTGCAGCGTAAAGCTGGAACTGGCGCTTCAAACTATATAAACAATCAATGCAAGTGCAAAATCAAAAAAACAAGTTCCAAGATCTGCTGTTCCAAGCTGCGCTCTCTCATTGCAACATCTGCTTTAGGCTGCGGCCTATGTGTGCGCTTGCTTTATTTCTATGTCCGATTCTATTTTTGACACATCAATAAATATAATTTTGAATTCTGCAACTTATTTCTGGCGTGTTTCTGTCTCACATGAGTGCTACAGTTTTCTTTGACTCGAGAATTGACTGGACTAATGGCAGCTGCCTGTTTGGTTAAACACCACTCCCTCCTGCTGTCTTGACACTCATTTGGAGCTGTTCTACATTTTACCTGTCTCTGATCAGTTTGTTGACCTCCATGTCTCACATCCAGCCACGGCAAGATTAGCTGACATATCCTCATTTCTGCCCACTCCTGTCACAGCACAATCAGTTTACTCATTTTGTATCAGCTCTGGTGTCTACACTAGTCTTTGGCCTGTCACATCGTTATGCTCAGTTTGGTTAATTTCAGTTGCTTCAGGAATACAAGACTAAGGACGGTAGCAATAAGAAAAAGCAGCAAATACCACTAACTGTCCTACTCGAGTCATGGCACAATTGGGCTGCTCCAGGTCCATACAAGATATCTGCTTGATCCTGGAAAGCAGCAGTACAGAAAGGTGATACAGAAAACTATTTAAAAACACAGAATCTGGGGGGTATTAATTTAATTGCTTTATCCGCACACACTACAGCTACATTAATTAATTTGCCTGCCCCCTCTCACCAACAACACTGGTGACAGACTTTGTAAAGTACTTGGGAAGCTGTTCAGTGCCAGTCACGTGGACACTGGCACCAAAGCTCAAACATAAATGTCATTAAAAAAAAGGCACGTTCACGTCACATCGGTGGTAGCCAGAAGGATCACTATGGCAACTCCAGTGTCAGCCATAACTGACAAATCAGTACTTTTTTAAATAATAAAATCACAAAAAATTAAACATATTGTTTTTACTATAATCAGGCTCCCATCTTATGAATGGTGATTATATTGTACATTAGGTCAAGTAAACATGCCTTTTTGTTTCCTGTCCTCTTTAAGGCCACTTTACAGACAAAACAAAAGGAACAAAAATCATTTATTAATGTTGCTCACCCCTTTAACGTACTATGCCAACTAAGGAAACTTTTCACCACACACGAATATGCATCTACTTATCACCAAGGTGCTGTGCCAGGAGAACCGTGGCACCTACTCCCTTTCCTGGGTACTCGCAGACAGCTTTTCAATTACGTTGTCATGAGAACAAAGAAATAGTTGACACTCTGCCTTGCATGATGGGAACTGTATTAAGTTCCTTGTGAAAGAAAAAGCAGTATAACAACCAATGAAAAGGGAAAACGACTTAGTTACAATACATCCTGTGTTGTTTACTTGAAGTTGAGAATTGGTTTCAAACATTAGTTTCCATATCACGAGAATACTTAAAACAAACTACTGGTTTGGGTTTCTGAAGTCTACTGCCCTGTATTTTCACTGCTGTTATTGGTGCATAAACTTTTGTTTGAAAGATGCTGGGTGTAGTGTACAATTACATAAGCAAACAAGAAAATCACAATAGGCATATGTATGAGATGGTGCAAGCAGACTGCCTTTCTTCTTTCCATTTCTCTCGCTCTCACCTTGTGACCCGTTAACTCTGGGAATTTTGGATGAAGGATTGCAAGTCACGTTATTCTGTCGAGACCAGTGCCCAGCTCATGTCCAGACTGCCTCTGACTCCTCTTCAAGTTGTACTCAACTGGCCTCAGATTGGTGCACCCTTTGCCTAGCCATATAGGGCAATTCCCTCTGCTCTATCTATCCTGTTGATGGGGCAGGTGCCCTGTATTTCTAGGGGTGCTGTCGCTGCGGGTGACAGATGTCACTTTTGACCAATCCAGAAATGCATCCACGCTCATTTCAAAATTCTGAGAAGCCAGTTAGGTGGCAGCGGTGAGGACACTGAATGGTGATACTCAGGCTTGGTTGGTGTTGGGGTTGGCTGCTCCCTGCAGTGCTGTCAGAAGGGTTGCTACTTGGCTAGGCTGTAGTACCTTGAGCCTACCTGAATTAGTCATACTTTGTTTGCTCCCTTTTCTTGCTGTAAAAACAGGCTTCAAAGTTTTTGCCACCATCTCTTCCTGCACTACTGTTTGTTTATTCGAATCCTTGTATAAGATTTGTTCGTGCCGTTTCTTTTTTTTGCCAATTACCTTCCCAGACTTGACAGTCCGGCAGCCATAAGACTTTACTGTAGTGATAAAACTGCAGGAGTTATTAAAAGACTTGGAAGTGGGAGACATTACGGTACCACTAATATGGTTTAGCTTGATTAATTTTTTAAGGTATGCAACAGCTAAAAGAGAGCTCTGCCCATACCATGTAGTGCAACTGTGCAAAAAGTTATGCAGAAACATGTAAGTAGTTGTACATTAGCTTTGTGGTTTTAGCAGACTAGCAGAGGATAAGGGAATAACAAGACATGTAACTTTTCGCTGCACTGCTCATTTATTACTTTGGCGAAAAATATGCTATAATAATTTGAAAAGTTGTAAGTGATTTTTTTAAACTTGCACTTTCAGCAGCATGTAGCAACACTGAAAGAAATCTTGAACATGGCAGGGAGGAGGGGCACCCTTCAGCTGGAGTGCATGCGTGCGTGTGCGCGCGTGTGTGTATGAGTGTGTGTGGGTGTGTGTGTGTGTGTAGGGGGAGCACGCATGAGCAGGCGATATCATATCGCTGCTCACTGAAGCATAGCTCCCCCTTTCAACTGTACTCCACTGCATTTTGGAGCTGTCATACACAGCTCCAGCAGACATTGGAGAACTGTGGCCACACCTGCAAACACACTGACTGAATTGGAAGAGGGCTGCCACACCTCTGAAAACTCAGATGATGACATTATGTTTCTTGCACATGCGTGCAAGAAAACATAAAATATTGATGCTTACAAAGCTGTTTATAAAAGTGCAGCAGTAAAAGAGATAACTGCCAACCCTCAAAGGTACCATTTCATCCCCAAGTCATTCCTCAGTATCAGCCTAGGGGATACTTTTGGGGCAGAGGCAGTTGGGACACTGGCCGCACTAGCCCTACTGTCCAACCAATAGCTCAATCAAAGCAGACTCTCTGAGCAGAATGTCCGAGACGCCTCCCCATTACCAGTAAGGGCTCTCCACTAAGAAAACATATGCCTCTAAATGGAAAATATTTTCATTCTGGTGCCAGGGCAGAGGCCTGGATAATTCTCAAGCTAACATTTCTGTTGTTGTGGACTATATGGCTCATTTGCACACCACAAGTTTAACTATTTCCACTCTGAGGGTGCATTTAGCAGCTGTTCAACTTATTTATCATCAGGGAAAGCTTCTTCCTTTTGACTTTAAATCCAGTGTTCAAACAAATTATTTAAAGGGCTACTACATTTACACCCATCACAGAAAGAGCCCACTCCTATGTGGGATTTGAATATTTGCATTGCTCAGCTCATGCACCCTCCATTCGAACCCATGTCATCAGCAGACCTGAAATATGTGACTTGGAAAACTGTATTTCTGGTTGCCATTACCTCTGCCAGGAGGATCAGTGGACTCCAAGCTTTATCCACAGAGCCAGGATATATTGCGGTTCATAGGGACAAGATAGTCCTTAGAACTAACAGAAAGTTTTTGCCTAAGGTGGTATCAGATTTCCGTCTTAACCAGTCAATTACCCTGCCAGTCTTCTTTACAGATCATTCCACTTCAGGTGAATTTAGGCTGCACAGCCTTGATGTAAAAAGGGCAGTCAGTTACTATCTCAACTACACAAAGGTCACAGACCGAACCAAACCGAGCTCTTCCTTACCTTTGGAGTGGCAGAGAAAGGAAAATCTGCCACAAAACTATCAATTGCCTGATAGATTGCAACCTGTATCCAGTTCTGTTATAGCAAGGTGGTTAAGGAGCCACCTGCAGACATCAGGGCCCATTCAACTCAGGGTACTGCAGCCTCCCTAGCAGCTGCTAGGGACATCCCCCTAGTAGATATCTGGAAAGCTGAAACTTGTAAAACAGTCCACACATTTACAAAGCATTATTGTTTGGACATCCAAGCCAGAGATGATGCCAGGTTTGGCACAGCAGTCTTACAGAGCCTGCTTCCTAGATAGGTTATAGGCCCACCTCCAAAGGCACTGCTTGGTAATCTGCATTAGTCAAAATACAATAAGATTTCCTGGGGTGTGAAGAAAAAAAATATTCTCCTTAATAATCGTGTTTCATCTAAGGGAATCTTACTGTATTCTGAACTCCCTCTCTTCCTCCCCGTCAGATACCTATCTATGGTCACTGCATTTCAGCTGTGCTACAGTTGTTGCAAACCTGGGGAACATATACTGTTTCTTTTTTTTTTTATAATTCAAACTTTATTAGTACATTTTCCACAATAAAAGGCAGTTTCAATGAGAATGAGATGCAAGTACAGCCACTTATAAAGACATACTGCCTAACCCTCCCAGCCCTCCCCTTACAGCAGTAACAAATCCATGTATCCCCTAAATACTAACTCATTACCTGAAAACCTGCAGGGTAGTATAGACTGTGACATGATTAAGACTGAGCCACTAAAATTAGAGAGTGAAGGGGATCCCATATTTTGGTATATGCTGCCAATCTGTTGTCGAGACTGGCAATCACTTTTTCTGTATGTAGATTGGCAAGAATTTCATTCACCCATTGACATAAAATAAGTTTCTTGACAGATAAGGCAATCACAGAAATATGAAACCTTCTTACTTTAACTCTGATAGAAGACAGGTCCCCTAAAAGGCAAATATCAGGTGTAAAATACTCCTGAAGGCTCAGTAAAGGATCCAGTGAAGTCTTGATCAAATCCCATAAAAGGGAAATTTTTGGGCAAGACCAGAAAATGTGAAGAAGTGTTCCTTCCTCCCGCAAACACTTAGTACATATATTGGAGTTCAAGAGACCCCATTTCTTTAATTTTACTAGGGTGCAATACATGTTATGTAAAATGTGATATTGCATGAGACACAATCTGTCTTGAGAAACATATTTATGACAAGATCTCCACAGGGATTGCCAGTCCAGATGATACTGAGGAAGAATAGAGTTCCAGAATCTCGTGGGTCCAAAAGACTCCCCATATCTTTTATAAAACAACACCTGATATAATTTAGATATGACACCTGATGATCCAAGGAGTGAAGAAATCTCAGGTATCAGGGCTGTACCAGTCTGGGAGGGAGGGGTATTGCCAAAAGCTATTGTAGGTAAGTGCCTTAACTGTACAACTCTGAAGTGAGAGGGAGCCAGAATATTAAATTTCATAATAATATCTCCTACTGACAACCATTGCCCCTCTACATCCACGAAAGAGAGCACTTTCCCATCCCCCAATTGGGGCAACCATTTACGGGGAATCTGCTTCTTGTTAATGGTGAAAGATGGGGAATTCCAGATAGACTAGGCCAAGTTCAACTGAGGGGTATAGTGCAAAAATGAACACAATTGTGCATAAGCCTTTAATGAGGTAACAGCTATAGGGCATTCCTCAGCCATATGCACCAGGGAGATTTTAAGACAGAATAAGGTTAGGGGGTCCAGATTCTTAAACCTAAATACATCCAATTCAATCCTAAGCCAAGCCGGCTGTTCTTTTTCCAGGCCAGGAGATACCCATCTCAAACTTTTTGCTAAATGACTGGCCCAATAATATATAGCCAGATGGGGAATCCACAAACCCCCCTCAAATTTTGGAGATGCCAATTTATAATAGGCAAATCAAGGATACTTATCGGCCCAGATAAATCTGGTAAATATGCCATGCAACTTTTTTAAACCAAAGTAACAGAATAAAAGTATTGAGAAGAGATAAAGGGTAAAAAATCCTAGGGAATATATTCATCTTAATTATGTTGATCCAGCCCCATAGTGAAATGGGAAGTTTGGACCACCACTCAAGGTAGTGAATTATAAGCTGTGAGAAAGATTTGAGATTTTCCTTAAACCATGTTAGGGGGTTACGGGATAGTTTAATGCCCAATTATTTAAATGACCTGGGAGTTCAACATAGACCTAAGGGGCTAATGTCATTTTTGAATACCTTATGGTTTAATGGAAAGAATGAGGATTTGCTAGTATTCAGTTTGTAATTGGACAGGGCACTAAATCTTGCTATTTCACTCAACAAAGCCGGTACAGAAGATACTGGATGGGATAAGTGTATCAGCAAGTCATCCTCATATGCAGTAATCTTAATTTCATGGCGTCAAACCCAAATACCTTGTATTGAAGCGTTATTGAGAATGTTTTGGATAAGAGGTTTCAGATATAATTTAAATAACAAAGAAGATAAGGGGCAACTCTGTCTGGTCACTGAATGGAGTGAAAAAGGTTTGGAAAAGGCCCCATTCCCAGAAATCCTAGCTGTAGGGGTTTTATATAATGTAGCAATCCAGGATATAAATATAGAGGGGACTTGGAAAGCTTCCAGAGCTTGAAACAAGAAATTCCAGTTCACACAATCAAATGCCTTCTCAGCATCCAGGGAAACCAGTCCTGTGGGAAACTCAGCATCCCAGGTAGCCGTGAAGACATGAGAAAGGGTACGCAGATGGTCAGATGATGAGCACCCCTTCATAAATCCTACCCGGTTCATACCTATTAGTTCAGGGAGAAACTACAGTTAACCTATTGGCTAGTATCTTTGAAAAAATGTTAAGATCTTGGTTTAGAAGGGATATAGGTCTGTAGCTTTAAACAAGCTCAGGGTCTTTATCTGGTATAGGGAGAAGAACAATCAAGGCCTCAAATAGGTGAGGGTCTGCCTCTGCCCCAGTTAAAATATATTGAAATAGGTGATAAAGTACTGGTGGTAAGAGATCCTGAAAAACTTTGTAAAATAGGGAGGAGAATCTGTCAGGGCCTGAGACTTTGTCTATGGGTAATCCACTAATAACCTCAGCAATCTCCTCCTGTGTTACAGGGGTGACCCAAAAACCCTTGTGTTGCTCTGAAAGGAAGGGCAGATGGGAATCCTTCAGATAATTCTCTGTACTCCCAGGACAGGGTGGATACTCCATGTCACTATATAGTCTTTCATAATATAGGGCAAATTCTTGTACTATCTCAGTAGGAGATACTTTCAGAGACCCATCTGCCACTACTGAAATTGAAGGGATAAATCTTGCAGATTCTTGTTGTTTTATATGCAATGCCAATAGGTGCCCCACTTTCTCTCCCTGATCCATGTAACTAGCCCTAGTATGAATAATAGCTAATTCTGCTTTTTCCCTTAGTAACTCTAGATATCTGTCCTTCAACACTAGGAGCTTCCTCTTGTCTTCATCAGGTGCAGCAACTGAAATACTTATTTCAAGTGACCAAATTTGGGACAATAATGATAATAGTTCCTTCTCCTGTGCCCTTTTCCTACTCACCACCATGCTAATGAGGATCCCTCTCAAGTAAGCCTTGAAGGCCCCATAAGATGTCTGGCTTTGTACTGTCTAAAGGGTTAGATAAAAAAAGAACTCAATTTGCTCCCTTATGAGTTTGCAATACTTAGCATCTTTAAGAAGTTGTTCATTGAGTTTCCATCTGATTTCCCTATTAGGTAAATTAAGGAATGCCAATTTGCATAACACCAGTGAATGATTGGAGACAGGGCCAGGTTGAATCAAGGAGGTCCTAACCCTGGGTAGGGGAACCTGAGAAATAAGTATGTTATCAATGTGGGACTGCGAGCCGTGTGCCATTGACCTGAAAGTAAACTCTCTGGAGTCAGGATATAACACGTGCCAGACATTGCAGAGCCTGCACTAGTCTACTAAGTCCCTAAAAGCCCTCTTCCCCAGAGAGACCACTCCTGGTCCAGTGCCTGACCTGTCAAGATTAGAATCTATGACTTGATTGAAGTCGCCCCCCCAAAAATAATCCTGATGGGAAGCATTGGGAGAATAATGGTTATGAGTCTCATAAAAAAACCTGGATCATCCATAAAATGGCCATATATACTACCAAGAAAAAGTGGAACTGACCAGAGAGTGCCTGTAACTAGGATAAACCTGCCCTCAAGATCTTTAATAACCTGTGTAGAGACAAAGGGAATGCCTCTATTGATAATAAGCATGACCCCACAACTATTAGTGAAACCCTGTGCATTGTAAACCAGCCCCACCTGTTGTCTCCTTAACTGTAAGGCTTCAGCTTCTAATAAATGGGATTCCTGTAGGAAAATTATCTGAGAATGTAGTAAGCTTAGATGTTTGAGAACCTGATATTGTTTGGATTTTTTCCTGATCCTCTTAACATTCCAAGTAGCAAAAGTCACCTCCTTGGCCATCTAATAATAGTTATTGAACTTAGTATGTTCATCCCTGCACACAGGATACATAATGCATGCAACCATACTCCAAAAGTTACTGCTGTAAAACCCTCCCTCTTCTCCAACCCCCCCGAACAATTAACCCATTCCCTTCCCCTGACTTTCCATTCCACCTAACAGAACCCCAGATCCACCGCCTCCCGACCCAACCCCCACACTCCACAAGCAATGTTTAACAAAGTACTGGGTCATTTCCTCCTTCTCCCACCTCCTGATAATGCACCTCTGCTAATGGTAGTACAACTTACATCCAGGAGTAAATATTTAAGAATGCGAATGATATTAATTACCCCAAAAAAACTAGGGAGTGGCCTTGAGCTTCCAATGCGTGTACATGCATATTCATTAACATGGTAATGAAAGGGAGAGCAGAGTAAACTGTCAAGCTCATGAATGAGCCAAGTAACTTCAAGAATCTGAGCGAAAAATAGGAGTTACCTTGCCCCATGAGAAATCTTTACACAAACCAGAACCAGATCGGAAAATTGATGAGGGGGAGTAGCCCTTTCCCATCAAACTAAGGGTAGAAATTGAGAAAAGCCCTGAGATCTTGAACCTGAGAGAAAGAAAACTGAAAAAACACCTCTTCCTAGAAATATACCAGCCCTTAGTTACAAGAATTCCCCTTGGGGAAATTTGCTGTCCTGAACTCGAGACTAGTGAAAAAACTTATGGAGATCATCCTTGAATTAAGAACAACATGGCATTACATTGCAAATGCATGATACACCCTCTTGTGGCTGCAACCCGATCCTGACAAGGTAAATATGAGATATTGAGAAAGCCCAATACCGCTCCCATTTCCAGCAAACAGTAAAGTGAATGTTAGTCCTAGAATTAATAACACAAACTTCCCCTCTATGCAATTTACAAAACTGAATATGGTGGGACACACAGCTCTTTTTCTAATTAAGCCAACCCAGAGACCCCAAATGTCTTTGCCCTGAGCAACAGATAGTTTTATGGAGTTAGGGCATAAGAGACTGTTAGCAGATACAGTAAGCCACGTACTAATTAACACAGTCCAGATGAAAAAAAGAGAACTTCCAAATACAGCTCATCAACATTATCTCCTCAGAGAAGAAGAGAGATAACAGTTTCAATAAGATAACTCCAAGCAGCTCCTCAACATGCAAAGGGCCTCTCAGGGCTCTCAGAACAGGTCCAGTAGCATGGTTTTAAGGCATGAAAGGGCAGCTTCAGGATCACTGTAATTTAACCAGGATCTGTTTACAAAAACTTGTAGCTTGTCCAGGTATCCCATCCTGAATTTTGGTCCCGCAGTAATGATCTTAGATACAATGGGATGAAACGCTTTTCATTTCAAGTGTACCGATCCAGGGAGATCTTGTGCAGTTCTCAGTTTCGTATTCTCCCAATAAACCTCTTGTAAAGCTCTCACTTTCTGCAAGAAGTGCTGCCTTTCTAGGAAATTTAAAAAGCGGCAAATAATAGGACCGCGGGAGCATCCTGAGAAGGCTTCGGTTACAGTGACCTCTGAGCTTGATCTATGATGTATACTGGGCCGAAGGGAGAGGGGCCAGCGACCTGTTCCATGAGCTTCTGTGTGAATGCTACAGCATGCTGGCCCTCTTCTCCCTCTGGTAGCCCTAGTAACACCACATTGTTTCTGTGGCTACGGCCCTTCAAATCTTTGAGTTTTGCCTCACACAAGATAGTTTCTGTCATGTAGACACTAATTCAGGATCAAGTTTCTGTAGCCTTTTCTCCAAAGAGATTATTCGAGCTGTATTATCAGAGCCAGTTTTCTAGAGAGAGTTTTCAGATTGATAGCCATTTCTTTCATCTCTTCACAGAAGGGTTTAAACTGTTCTAAGAACCTATTAAGCGTTAAAGGTTCTTGTTCCCCAACTTGACTCAAAGGATCAAGCTGATCTGGCCCAACCGAGGCCCAGGATTTATTTGGGGTCTTTTCGGGAGTAGAGGGGGGGTGTTTTTGTGGGGCTTTCTTCATATAAGCCTCCATCTGCCAATCGAACTCTCCAAATAGGCTCATAAGATGTTTAGGTAGCAGAAGAATTCAAAAGAAGAGGAAATGGAGAAGTATAAATATCTAAAAAAGACTATTTAATAATCAGGAGGCAGGAGCTTAACGGAGGAGCTTCTACTCAGCACACTGCATCACGTGATCTCCTCAAGCATATACTGTTTCTATTTTGGGCAGCTGTGACTTGAGTCTTCTGGGATGCCTAGGGTTTTTGGAAGTATTTGAAATGGGTAATACCCACATAATTTTCTCCTGCCATTTCTGGTACAGGGAGGTTTTTATGATTGTTAATATTATTACTATTATTATTATTATTATCCTCCATTAAGAGGAAACTGCTTAGTGCATGCTTCGTAAGAATCTGATGGTTAGCGATTGTTTACCAGGGACAGTGGTTTGAAAGCTGAACTCGAACATAGCATTCCATCATTTGCATAGGTTCCAGTTACCATTTCAGCTCTGGGGCAGCCCTATGTTGAGACCATGCTGCATTAGTCAGAATTCAGTAAGATTCCCGTAGAAGAAACAATATTACTAAGGTGAGCAATTTTTTCTTCCCTGCCCACTCCTTTAACTCACATAATGTGGACTGCAGTATATTTGCTTCTTCAACTGTATTTACTGCTGGACCTATTCGGGTGTCATCTGCAAATCTGGATTCCCATACTTTCACCTTTGCCCTTATGGAGAAGATGTAGATGTTAAATAAACAATGTCCTAGCACAGATCCTTTGGGCACCCTGCTTGTAACTTCTGACCAGTCAGAGTACGACCCACTGACACAAACTCTGTTCGTCCTTTCAAAACTATTACATTTTTATTTTGTGATGAAGGGGTTAATGTGAATGACATTTTTTACTGGCTGGAGATATGGTGTACTGTACAAGGTACACCAGAGGCAATAATTGATGCCAACAAATTTTGGATAAGGGGGTGGAAATTTAGGATACTGCTAAGTCAAATGGAACAGGGAATTTAACATTTGCTAAACTTTTTCTCTTGGCAGAGAACATAGTACCCTATTCTATCTAAGACAGTTGTGCTCCTGTTATAGGTATGGATCCTTAACCCATTTAAATACAAACTGTGATAAACTGAAATGTCTTTCATGTGGGGTTTTGGATCACACAGCAAATTGTTGTACTATTCCACCTATTTGCAATCTTTGTGGGTCAGACAATCTTTCTTTTCCATCTTGCCCATGGATTGCACACAATATTACAGATTACTCTGAGCAAAACATTTATGTAAATCAAGCTACACACTCTCATTAATGGGGCCATCAGAAACAAGGGCACCACTCTCCTTCTTGGCCTCCGACAGGTTCTTTGGCTACCAGAAGTTTGATAGCATCCTCTCTTGTGAACACTATTGTAAGTAAGGAAAGGTTATTAATATCAGATGTGAGCAATACTGTACATAATGCAAAAACAGTGGATCAGCAGATTTCAAAGGTGATCCCCCCCTCTTCATCAGGTCTTACTTACCAAACACCAGTTACTTCTCCAATAGTTTCTACAGAAGATTTAACAAGGTAAAATAGTCTAACATGTTTCAATATAAGAAAAATAGCAGGACAAGAGGACACAGCATGAGATTAGAGGGCGGCCAATAAGGGGTAATGTGAGGAAGTTCTTTTTCACAGAAAGGGTGGTGGATGCATGGAATGGCCTAACTCAGGAAGTGGTGGATATGAATACAGTGCAGGGCTTCAAACAGGCATGGGATAGGCATAAGGGAGCAATACAGATGAGTATGACTAGATAGGGCACTGAAAGAGCAAAGGCCGATGGCACATTCATAAGAAAGAAAAGAAATGGGCAGACTGGATAGGCCTTGCAGTCCTTATCTGCCATCAACTTCTATGTCTCTATGTTTCTAGGCAACTTCCATTCAAACTGCACCTAAACAAATGAGGGTGCCGCCTAGAACAGTGACCAAACTAGGAACATCAGACTGTCTCCCCAAAGAAAACTGATATGAGGTACTGCAAAACTGGGAAGAAACAATGGAAGATGAGGACTCAGCTACATCTTATCAGTCAACTTAGAGCGAACCAGCTGCAGATTTAGGGAACCAGGATACAGCCAGGGGCTTACCAAAAATGTAAAAGAGAACTACACAAGTAAAAAGACCTTGTAACATTAATTTTCTCTGGGATTTCCTGCATTTAGTTTAGCTAGCCTGAATACAAATAGCATCAAATCAGACTTGAAAAGGAAATCTACTTTCATTGTATTACAAGCTCTACAGTATGATATTTTTCTGCTGCAAGATACCCAACTGCATATGTTGCACAAAGAACAAACTGTGACAAAGGAAGGGTATGATAGTGCGTCCTGTGGTCAATAGGACCTGAACAAGGTTCTGAACTTGGCATTTGTTTTACAACACTTAATATTTGTGTGCAGAAATTGATATAAGTTAATCCTGGGCTGGCATTAATATTAGACACATTATATCAAGGTTTAGCTTGAAGGATTATAAATACTATATGTATATGCCCCAAACAAAAACTCTGAGGATAGCCCTTCTACAGAGTATACAGCCTTGTCTTTTCACATTTTATGGGGGGGTGGGGGGCTTAATATTAGTGTGTCACAAGGGAAATCAGTATCCTCTCATGTAAAAGCATATTGTGATGATTCATTTTTTACAAACTATGATAAAACAAGTGACTTTAAAAGATGCTCAGGCTTCTATGTTACATTCACCTCAGGGCACGTTCTTTAAAGGAAAGTTAGCTACAAGAAAATATTTCTGGTTTGTTTCAACAGCTCTTCTGATTTTCTTTTCTGAAACAAGGCCCCAGGAAATGTCTGATCATGCTTTAATAGAGATCCAGGTTTCTTCATACCTCCCAAGAGCACCAGGTAGGGGCCAGTGGAAACTGATTGCCAGTCTCTTTTTTACAAGAGCAAATTCATTAAGATATTACTCTGATGTTACAAGATAGGAAATCAGATCTTTTCTTATGCTTCTTTAATACCTTGGCGGGAGGGTACCATGTTATGTCTGACTGACTTTTTTAAGGAAACATGAAAAAGATTGTCAAAACAAAAAAAAAGTCAATCATATTTAAAACTGAGAAATCAATTGTGTGAATTAATGTCTCTACAAGCTACTTCTAAACAAGACTATCCCAAAGTTATTTTAAAAGTAAAAAAAATGAAATGATGGCATAACAATATGATAGGTAGAAAACATTGGAAGAAGAGCAATGATTTGGCACTCAAGGTGAAAAAAGAGAATATGAATCCCTTTGAAAATTGTAAATCTAGCCTAAATACATGACAGTTTACAGAACTACAATCTATTTCTGGAGAGCTGATGTTGCATAATGGAGAAATAATGGTTCTTTCAGAAAATCATGTTAAGGAGCAGTTTGTATCTCCCACCCCAGAAGATGATTATATGTCAACTATCTATCTTACAAACAGCATCCCCACTACATTTAAATGGGAAACACGCATCACGTACAGTTACAGAATTTACTGAGATGGAGGTAGCAGTAGTTATCAAATCTTTGAAAAATGACACTTCCCCTGGATCAGACAGTCTTCCAGAAGAATTGTAGAAGTTACTCTGGGATCTGATTCTAGGAGAATTGTTAGAATTATTTAATGCTTTTTTGCAAGAGGACAGAATAATGGAAGGAATATACTGTATGAAGGATTGATGATTTTTGTGTTAAAAAAAGCATAACCGAGCCGATATTAATAACTGGAGGCAAATCACTCTGTTGAATACTGATTTTAGAATCTTTTCAAAATTATTGTGTAACAGGTTGTCAACAGTATTAGAAGTACTAATTTTTCCATCTCAGTTTTGTTCAAAGCCAGGACAAAATATTTCAGATGCCCTTATTTTATTAAGAGAAGTTATGGAATGAGAAATCCAGAAACAGGTTACAGGGTGTGTAATGAGTTTTAATCAGACTAAAGCTTTTGATTGTGTTTCCCATGATTTTTTATGGTTGGTTCTAACGGCATATGGCATTCTTTCTTTATTCATACAGTGGCTTCAAATTTGTTGTGCCTTAGCTTATGTTCGCCCCTATGAAAATGGATGGATCAGTCAGAGATGCCCAATAATGGTCGGGGTTAGACAGGGATGTCCCTTAGTCCCCTTTTATATTTATTTACATTAGACCCTGTTATCAGGATAATAAATGTCTCACCAAGCATATGAAGGATCAAATTGCCTGGAATCCCTGAGGTGAAATCAATTGCTTATGCTAACGATTTGTGTCTTTTGGTACAAGATGCTTTAAAGGTTAAGTTAGCATATGGTGTGTTAAAAAGCTTGCTACGGGTAACAGGGTCAGCTATAAACCCCATAAAAAGTTTATGTCTAAATGCACAGAATACAGGAATATTAGAGGATGACACTGGAGACATAAATGTAGCATGTGGTACTAGTAATATTCTTGGTGTTTACTTTGGCCCTGGGTATATGGCCCAATGTATTTGGGATCTATGTTTGGCAAAAGGGAGATCTAAAGTTAGCAGATGGAGCACTTAGAGCATGGGGAAACTGAAAATAATTTTTCTAGTTAAAACCTTTTTGGTACCCATTTTTCTTTTTGTTAGTCAAATTTTCTCAGTGCCTTATCATTCAGAGACAGCTTTATTGGCATGTTTCTTTTCCTGCTCTGGGGGAAGCAGGTTAAACCCCATAAAGTGTAATACTTTGTATAAAGACGTAAAGAAAGGGTTATGGGAATGCCTAGTCCTATTGTTTTGTTTTTCACTGTATTCTTTTATGCAAACGTGTATCCAATTTTGAAGAACAAATTTAAACTTCAGGTTCCATGGGTAACTCTTGCGATAGTTGGGGTTATGCAGGAATGGGAGGGGGACGTTTTTGTACATGCAAACAAGAGGCAGTACAGATTATCTTTCTCTTGGTCTTATATTTCTGATTATATAAAAAATGTGGGATTGTTTATATTGCTGTTCTAAGCTTTTCTCTTAAACAATTGTATACAGAGGTTATGAAAAAGTGTTTTGAGAAACAACCCTTTGTGATTTTTTTTCAAACAGAAATCAAGAACATATACAGAAACTTTTATTAGATACTAGAATTCCTCACAAAATGTGGGATATAATTAGATTAGGGGTTCATGGTACAATTAAAACAATGGAGTAATCATTAGCACAAAGTATTGGCAGAGTAATACTTTCTGAGACAGACCTGTGTGGCTCAGATCAAAACTATGGCTCATCACCAATTAACATGTCCTTTTACTTTAGGTTGAAAGAAAAGTGGAAACAGTCACCTTTTAGAACTTTAAACTCAGCACAACTATATTATGGGATTTACCCACAGTCTTGGCAGAAATACAATGTCAGCACTCTGTGCCATGTTTTTAAATTACTATTTATCTCCTTGCTGTGGGCTTCATGGGGCTATGATCCCACCCCCCAGAGGGGGTACATCCTCTGGCTCGACCCCCAGCTCATCTGCTCCCCCCAGGGTTCCCCCATGGATTCCCCCTCCATGGCTGGGCCAGGTGAGGGGGTGCAAGCAGTCCCCCACCACCTGGCATGTCATATCTGATAGCGGGGGGCAGACTTGCCAGAGTGGTCGACCATTATGGGTAAATGGAACCCCAGCCATTTTTCCATTTTCTCCCTTCCCTGCCTTCCCCTCTAATGTAAGTATATCAGCTTCTGAGCCTCCAGGCCCATACTGCCTTCCAGCCACTGCTAGAGGGCAGTCATTGGGCAGGATGACTATTCCCCTTCCCCATAGAGAGGAGAGCAGTCCTCTGGATGCTCAATCCTCTCTCCCCCCTGCCAATCTCCAGTGGTCCAGGCTTGTTCCCAAACTCAGGTCACAGGCATGGTGCCAGGTGTGGTGCCGAGTACCTCAATCCTTAGTGCCACCAGGCCAGCTTACTCTATGCCATTTTATGGCATTATTTCTTTATTAGATTTAGCAGTCTATTACTGCTTTACATGCTAACATACTAATTGCCAGCAGATTAGGCCTTACGGTGTATCAAGACTGCTCGAACTTCAGATCCCTAGTTGGGTACCAAGAGCCCCCCTTGTGTTCCAGAAACCCCTTTCATACATCCCCACCCCACTGGGACAGGCCTTCATCTGATACATCCACTTTCTGCATCTGTCCCACCCTTTCTTGAAGCCCTCCACTGTGGATAACTGAACCAGCTTGCCAGGCAATGCGTTCCAAAGATCCACCACCCTCTCAGTGAAAACCTCCTCCTCTTCCCCCCTTATCTTTCCACCTTCCTACTTCAAACCATGCCCTTTGGTGATACCTCCTTGCTTTAGTCTAAAGATCCCCTCCATGCTTACCCTATTTATTCCCTTGAGGTACTTGAAGACCTCAATCATGTCCCCCCGTCTCTCCTTTCCTCCAATAAAAACAGGCCGAGCTCCTCAAGTCTGTCCTCATATGCCAAATCCCCTAGTCCTTGTATCATCTTAGTAATCCTCCTCTGTACCCTCTGCAGGAGCTGTTTGTCCCTCTTCAAGTGTGGTCTCCAGTACTGTACACATTACTCAAGGTGTGGTCTAACCAGTCCATTGTACAGCAGCAGAATCACTTCCCTGCTCCTAGAGGTGATCCCCCTTACAATGCATCCCAACATCCTGTGTGCTTTGCTAGCCACACACCTGCACTGCTCAGAGTTATTCATACATGCATCCACCATGACCCCTAGGTCTTTTTCCCCTGTTGAGGCCTCCAGCACCTCCACTCCCAGGGTGTACCTGTGTTTAGGGTTTCCCCGCCCAAGATGTAACACCTTGCACTTGGTGGTATTGAAATTTAATTTCCAAGTGTGAGCCTACCTTGCAGGGTCAACCTTCCCTCTTCCCCCTCAATTACTTCTCCCATCTTGGAGTTGTCAGTGAAGAGACTCATTTCACACCCTATACCTTCCCTGATGTCAGATATGTATGCATTAAACAGGATCGGACCCAGGACCAAGCCTTGCAGTACCCCACTACTGACCTCTCTAGGGATTGAGAGCTCCCCACCGACCACTATTCTCTGAGTGCATCCAGCTAGCCAGTTTCCTATCCATCTAACCATCAAAGTACCCGCTTCCAACCCCGTCAGTTTCTCCACCAGACCATTGTGGGGGACAGAGTCAAACGCCTTGCTGAAGTCCAAGAATAGTACATCCACAGGCTTTCCCCTGTCCAGTTCCAATGTTACCCATTCGTAGAACTCCAGAAAGTTGGTGTGACATGATCTATCTGGTACAAACCCATGTTGCTGACTATCCAGACCTTCCACTTCCTCCAAGTACACCCCCAATCATTCCTTTAGAATACTCTCCATTAATTTTCCCACCACTAAGGTCAAACCGATGGTTCTATAGTTACCTGGTAGTTCCCTCGCCCCCCCTTCATGGATTGGCACCACATGTGCCTCTCGCCAATCCCTAGGTACCCTCCCAGTCTCAAGAGACCTGTTGAAGAGCTCTGCCAGGGGTGCAGCCAGTACGTCCTCGAATTCCCATAGTACTCTTGGATGAATGCCATCCAGTCTAGGAGATTTATCTTTCTTTAGGGCCTTAAGGGCTTGCTACACCTGTTTGGTGGGGGTAGCATCATCCGCCCTCCCACCTTGCTGGCCTTTTCACCCTTATCCTGATGCGACACCCCAGGAGTACCTCTCCCTCCCTCATGCTCCATTTCTCTTGCTCCCCAGATCCCACACACTACCGCTTCTATACCCATCATGCCTTGCTTTGTAAGTATCCCATCCCTCTCCCTAGTGAACACAGAGGTGAAGTACTCATTTAATACCTCCACCTGGTCCCTCGCCTCTTCCACCCACCCACCTTCTGATCTCAATCTGCTGAGCTGGTCCTTATTTTTTCTCTGCTCTCCAATGTACCGAAAGAACCCCTTTTCCCCTTCCCGTATCCCCTGTGCCAGCCATTGCTCTTTACGGGACTTCCCCCCCACCACCATCTGGGTGACTTTTCTAGATGCAAGATGGTACATTTCCTTTTCCCTATCCCCTCTCATTGTTTTGTATTTTTTGTAGGCAGACTTCTTTTCTTTGACTACTACCTGAACCTCAGTGGACCACCAGCACAGTTTATGTGACCTTGCCCCCTTACGCACCACCTTAGCACAGGTTCTGACTGCCTCATGAAGTCCCCGTTTTATGATCTCCCATCTCTTTTCCACATCTGTCATTGTTGTAATCCCCTTCAAGTGATCCTTGAGAATATTTACCATGCCCACAAAGACTTTCCCCCGAAGTCAACAGCCAGTGTCCTAGATCTCCCCCCCCCCCATGCTTATTTGAAACCAGACAGTATCATGGTCACTCCCAGTCAGGGAATCCTCTACAACCAGGTCCCTTACCAGATCCCCATCTGCCAGAACCACATCCAGGATATGCCCCTCCCTTGCAGGCTTCATCACGTGCTGTGTTAAGAACACATTCTGGAAGCCATCCAGCAGCCTCTGCTCCTTGGCCACCTTAGAGAACATGGTTCCCCAGTCTGTATGTACCTTGTATATTAAGGTCCCTCATCAACACCACTCCCTCTCATTTTGGTCCATTCTGGGCAATAATGTTGTCCAGAAAACCATCTTCCAAAACATCAGCCATCCCGGGGGGCCTATATACAACACCCAGCTTGACCTTACCTCCTGCTGGGGTTTGTAAGGTGACTCATACGGCCTCCACACTTACCTCTGCCTCTTATACCTTCGCAATTTCTATGTTATCTCTAATGAACATAGCCTCTCCACCCCCTCTGCCCTCCTTTCTATCCTTCCTAAGCATAGTGTACCCCCTCACGTTTAGGTCTCAGTCATGGTTTTTGTTGGCCCTCATTTCCGTGACCACTGCCACATTCACCCCCCTCAAACATCATGGTGTGAAACTCTGGCAACTTGTTTCCCAAGCTCCTGGCATTTACTAACACCACCCCCCACCCCTTATCCCTGATCCTCTTTGTCAAACCCCATTTCATGTTACTTATATTTCCATCCTCCCTCTGCTCCTCCTAAAACCTTCTTCCCCAGTCAGTTTCCCCCTTCCCCCCCTTGAGTTTGAAGGCTACTCCCCTCATCTAGAGGAGACAGCTTCTGGTCAACCCCTACTTATCCCTTCCCCCTTACAGGCTTAAACCCCACCTTTCTTAAATGTAGTCTTCACCCAGTTTAAGGACTTCCTTCTCTAATGGGGTAAGATGAAGCCAGTTCTTGGCATACAGTCCTTTATCTTCCCAAACTCATTCCTTGTTCCCTAACACCCCCAACCCACTTTCTGCATACTACTTCCTGAGCTAGTCATTAACCTCTGTGATCTTCATTTAGTTCCCCACTGAGGCCTTTGGTACTGGCAATATTTCTGTAAAAGAAATGCTGCATCCATTATCCTGAAAAACTCTAGCAAGTTCTCGGAACCTTGCTTGGATTTCCAAAACGCTATTTCCCTCTATATTGTTAGTCCCCAAATGCACCAGGAAATCTGATTACCTTCCACAATCCTTAACCAGCTCGTACATCATGAACTTTTCTCTGTGCACCATTAGCCAAGAGGTACTCACTACCTTCACCTGGCTATGGCATCCCCCCATCCCTCCCAATGGATACCCCAAATCATTGAGTCTGCCAATAACAGAACCTTAACATCGCCATCATCATTATGGTTACCTCCACTATGCGCTCTCAACCCCCCCTTTCCCTTTATCAGTGATCTCAATTCCCAGGGAGTCATCCTGCCTTATTATGATAGACCCCCTTGTCACCCTCCCCTTTCTGTCTCCCTTATTATTTTGCCCACTTACCTCAGACACCCCTGAATAGGTGTTCTCTTTAACCCTCTCTTATCTGAGCCATTTATCCTGGCCCTGATCATTTCCCCTTCCCCCACACCACCATCCTCCCCCTTGTAAATAGTACCCCTACCTCCAGAGGCCCTCTGTGGGTCCCTTTTACCTTAGGCCCCTTCCCTGGTACAGAGCCTCCCTCCTGAAGGGGGCCCCCACCTCCTTGTCTTCCAGATTCTCTCCAGTCATGCTCTCCTCCCTTGTGTATGCAATATGTTGCATCTCACCCATCTGCTTAACATTTAAGTTTCCCCTTCTTCCTCTGGGACTATTTCTATCCTTTCCACTGCTGGCCTGTGATGCCATATGGGTATCTGACTCCCTCCTCCTGGCCTCTGTATCAGTTTCCTCATTTCCACTAAACCCTTCCTCCCCCTAGGTTGCTTAGTAGCTCAAATTTATTAGAGCTGTATTTTATTAATGCAAAGGAAATACATACTATTCGATTTAATGAGCATGATATTTTAAATAATTTAAAATGGGACACTCACTGGAAATATTTTTATTGGCTTTAAATATAGGACAAGGTTCTATGAGGGGGTAACATTTCCTTCTCAGAAGTGTGGGGAGGAGATGTTCATACTATTTCTTTGATTTATTGTATCAATGTTATTTTCTTTAGGGTTTTTTTTATTTCATATGGATTACCATGTTTCAGCTCTTTTTTGCCCTTCCTTCCCCAATATTTTCCATTTGTTCTTATTATGATTTGTATGTTTGTTTTGACATGAATTTAATATGTTTGCATATTTGATTTTTGAAGATAAATTAAAAAATTACCCTACTCTTTTCAAGACCTGCCATGAGATCTGTAATGTCCACCTGGACAACCACAAGAACAACTGCCTCCAGAACACAGTACTCCAGGTAGGGACTCACCAGTGACGCATACATTGGCAACACCCCCTCCCTTCTTCTGTTGGTTATACCCCTCCCTATGCACCCTAGAATCCACAACACTGAACATTCACATGTTTTTGCTTTCTGATGCACACTCTACAGAGACCATGACCAAACAGATTTATGGAAGTTGCAGATGGACTTACTAATAGGCCCTTTACCCAGGGCAACCACTTTTCGATGCTTCTTGATGATACGTCCTCTTGTTAGAACCTGGAAAAAACAAAGTTAACATAATGTTAAGACTGAGACAGACTTGAATAGTATCATATGGGCATTAGGTTTTAGAAGTGAATGACTATTGGCCCACCAATTTCCTTCCCCAATGAGCTCAATGGAAATCCTCTTTCTTCAAAGTACCCCACAGCCAATGCCGCTTGCTCCAGATGAAAATCTAAAAAATCTACTCTTCCTTCCTTTAAGAAGTTCTTCCAGAAAATTACCCTTGAATTGTTCTCCTTTCAGTGATGGTGTTCATGTTTTCTCATCCATTGACATTCTAAAGGTCGGTAATTGATCCAAATGTATTGAAGCCACAGTGCAACAAAAACATTTTTGCAAAAAAGCTAGTTTCGGCTACAGTTAATAACAATATTTGCATAATAATATAAAATCTACTTTTCTAGGTACCTCCTATGATGCACTCCATTACTTTTTTTTATGATCTCGATCCTAACCCTTGCCACAGGCATTTTTAAGCAAATTGTGGTGACCATCTGATTTTCTTGAGATAAAGTGAATTGAAACATTGATAAAATTAAGGGTGGGTAAATATGTGATTTGACATCATGAACCAATCAGTATATTAAGCTGATAGCCATGATCCAATCTGCTTGGATTTACTGTTTGGGAATGGGTCAGTTTGCTGCAGAAGCCGTGCTAGTGAAGGCGACAACGAGTTTCAAATGTTAACCACATGAGTGGGCTTCCAGTTTGTTTAAGAAATGGGAGAACATCCTTCTATTACAATAAAGTTCTGTGCTGAAATTATTAGAGACTTACAGTTGTAAATACAATGGCAACTAAACGTCTAGTTGGAAAATACTTCACAGTAGGGACTGATAGTGATTCAAAGACAAAGTGTAATCCGTGTCCTACTCCTACATCCATTAGCAGAGGCTCATCTATAAAAACCTATGATATACCTAGTCTTTTAAACCACTTAAAAAAATTAGAAACAAACATAAATCAGATTATGCCTTGCTGCAAACTCTAAATTCACAAATTAAGAGGGCTAGATGAGAAGTATCAGCATTTGGCAGCCACCATACTGAATGCTCAGTATAAACTACATTTCTTCAGGACCAACAGTGGCAGAGCCTTTGTCAGAGCTATTGCTGAACAAGTGGTAGAAGAGGTAGCCAACATCAAGCCAGTCACACAACATACGAAGGGTACCCAGGATACCACAGCAATTGATCCTGAGTGTGAAAATGACAATCCATGGGAGCTGGTCACACAGAACAATTCAGTGCCTCACTGCAAGTAAAATCCCCCCCCCGATCCAAAGCTACTCCACTGGAGTGGTTGCCTTTAATAGGACGTAGTTCATGGTGTAGTATTTTTTGGTGCTTTTTTGGTGCTTTGCCAGTTTATATAAACCCCCCAAGCTGCTCAACTGCTTCAGTCACCTTTTGTTAATTGTTGAAGGATATATCATGCTTTCATAACAAAGAATTCACACACACACACACCATGCTGCTTAACAACTTCAGTCACTTTTTAATAAGTGGTGAAGGATATAGCATGCTTGATAAGAAATTTCAGCCACCACCCATGCCCAATCTTTGATGATAGCACTACATTTCAGATTTAGCTTTTCTGCTTCTAATGTCTTTTTCCTTGTAGTATCTTCATTTGAGGATAACCAGAACAGAAATAATGATACATATTTAGTGGAGCATACTGTGCCAAAAAGACAACACCAGATTTGCTCCTGTATTGGAAAACTAATAAAGTCTGCTTTCCATCTTTGTCTAAAATCACTTAATGATTTTTAGCAGTAACACCGACAAGCATCCCCAGCAAAAGGGTGTTTAGTGTTGCTAGAGACATCATCAGAGATCTATGATCATGACTGTCAACAGAAAATGCAAGCATGCTGCTTTTTCTCAAGCAAAACTTGTACAGATGTTAAAACTAAGGCTGATTGAATAAGTAAAGGTAACCTTTAGTACTGCTGCCCAATTAATAAAGTGTTATTGATGTTCTAAAATGCTTTTTTTCCCAGTTGCATCCTATACATGATACAGTACCTTTCTTATTCGCTGGCCAGCACATGATACATTACTTGGAAGTTACTTTATCAAGAGGATTGCATAGCATCATGGACTTCACTGCTCATCAGACTGAGTAAAATGGACATTAGTTGAGTAGTTTTTTTTATACAGAACTTGATTGTTTTTTATGAATGCTATATTTAATTCAAAGTATTTTTTATGAACCTGTGTTTGTATCCATACTGTGCTTGGCAACACTGTGAACCACAGCAAGGTTTATCATAGCTTGTAATGGAAGTTATTCCATGCAATAAATAATCTGACCTGATAGGATAGTATGCACAGCATATCCAGATCTGATATCTGGTGTTTATTTGATATCCTCCCACCCCTCTATAAAATATTTAATTTTTGGTGGAGCTAGAGCCTTTTACCACCAACAGTGGAAGATTCCTGGAATTTCTTATAGTTAAGAAAAAAACAGGGTCACTTTTTCCCAGTTTCATTGCACTGTTGCTTTAAATTCAGATGACCTTATCTTTCTTGGGTATTTCAATGCTGGGATCATGTTGACCACTTTTTCAATGGAAAGAGCTCCATGTCTGCCTACCAATTCTCATAGCTCATGTTCTTTTAAGCCCTCAACCACATTGGCCACATTGCTTTGGACTTTTTCAATCATATCAATATCAGATTGCAATTGATAATACTTACATGCCCTCACACCATCTGAAAGTTTCAGAGAGATTGTAAATCACATTTGAATCTGATACATGTACAGTTATATACTCTCTCCACTCCTGATGGTTCTGTACATCTAATCCTAAATAAAATATATTCAATTATTTAAAGTACTTATTTTATTGATTTGCATCCCTATTCAACTGTTAGTTTATTATGTGGTGGCCAGTTGTGTGTTTGTACAACATTTCCTTGATGAGTTACTTTGGCTTGACTCTTTCCCTTGGATTTTCACTAGGCAGAGGTGCCAGAAGAAGTTTCTTAAGTCAAAATAAATGATTAGCTAAAAGAGCCACACCAGAGTGAAAGCACCGGGGAAGCAGGTGGAGTGGCACATGGTCATAAAAATTACTAGGCAAAGGAGATGTGTGAGCGAGTGGCTTATGTAGGGCAGTAAGGTAAAGCCTGGCAGGCACCCATCACAGGTGAAACCTTTCAATTATTATGTTCTGTCACAACCTGTTCATGCTCAGGATGCAGTCTGCAACAGTTTGGCAAGTTTCTAAACCTTCAATACCTGTAAGGATCCCTCAGTACTTGTCACTACTCAGAAGTGATTCTCATACCTGGGAACTTTCATGGGCAAGTCCCATTTGAGCCACTGCTCACACAGTACAATTCTCCTTTTGTTAAGGGCACATGACCTTCCCCTATCAGTCAATCCAGAGACAACACTTCACTTTTTAGAATTTGGTAACTATAGCCATCTGCTCCCCCCCAGACAGATTGTGTATTTGTCAATACCAACAGTTAACTATTCCCCAGAAAGATTCAGTGATGTAATATGAATTAAAAAGAAATCATCCACACAGAGCAGAAACAACAAATCAAAGAACTTCCTATTGTTTTAACTTTTAGCAAAGTAGAAATAGCATACAATGCATGATACCTTCATGAATTAGGGAAGACTCAAAGCTTAGATGGTAAGTGCTCTTAGTTCCAATCTAACTGAGCTGCTAGAGTCTGGCAAGTCCTCAGAAATCTTCAGCTGCCAGTTCCCCATGCCATATCATCAAATATGGCACTCTGACATAATGGATTCGACAAGTTTTTTGTTGGTCACTAGTCTCACCTTTCTGGAGAGCTGGCCTAAACCAGAATTCTGGATTTTTGTGGAGTCAGAAACCCTCTTATTATTCTGACTCCTGTCTGTCACAGCAGGGGTGGCTGCATCACTAAGACATGAAAGCCCTTGACCTCTTTGAAGCTTCCTCATTAACTGACTAAGGAGACTCATTGTTACAAGACAAAGGGATTATAATTACTTCTCAGAGGTAGCTGCTTTTGCCTCTGGCAAAAGTTTCAATGTCATGTCCCTATTCCACTGCTGTTCCCACAGTAGACAGAGGTAATTAAAAAGAACATAAAAACACAGAAAAAAAACATTGCAGAATTATTGTCCCCCCACCAAAAAAAAAAAACTTACATTTCCTTAGCACTCCTAACAGATGCTTGCTTTTTTCAAGTGAGCCAGCTGGCATCACTTGCTATGCTTTCAGTTTACTCTCAGTGCAAACACCACACTACTTCCTCACAACATCTCTCCCACTTTTTTCCAATGTTCTAGTTATTGTCTAGCAACTCATCGTGTTTTTGTGTTACAAATCACTGTGGTGTCTATTGTTCAAATTATAGGGCTGTAGTGTTAAGCTTCACCTCAGCAAAATGGGGGTTTGTATCTGCTGGTGTTATACAGCTGAATGAGATGGTTGTGACCAGAGAATGGAATGAAATCCCACCAATACAGATAATGTTTCAGCTTCTGCAAAGCTCACATGATACCTAGACAATCTTTTTTGATTGTGTGGTAGGCCTCCTCTCTGAGCATCAGCTCCTGCTCAGGTACACAACTGGGCATGCCTCTCCCAACTGCATAACCTGATTCAGAACTGTACCTTGCCAATGATCAGATGCATCTATGTGCACAATCAACCTAAGAGAATAGCTGGGGCTGGTGAGCATAGGTGCCCAACACAATGCCTCCTTCACTTGACAGAACACAGTATTGCAGGTTTCTGTCCATGGAACCATGTACGACATTTTATTACTAGAGAGATTGGATAGGGGTTTGGCTAGGCTGGTGAGCTGCTGAAAATTGACACAGTCTTATGGTAGTAACCTGCTGTTCATTGGGAGGCCTTATTCTTTCTCTTAGTCATGGGTGCGTCCCATCCCTGGATGGCCTCAATTTTCAGTGGCTCAGTTAATTTCAATTCAATTCAAGAATGTATTAGTCAGCATAAGCCATTTCAGGACAATACAGGCATACAGTGATTCAAACAATTATATAACATCCAATATACAAATAAAAATGTCACTTATAAAATCAGTGTAGCGGGGAACTAAGTTTAAAAAGATGGTTACATAGGAATGATACAGTGGTTCTGGTATCCAACTGGATTACATAAAGTTAACATTACTGAACATTCTAGTATTTTTTATAAATACATAAAAGAGTGACACAACCTTAGTCATGAATACCCCTCAATCATTTATGCATAACCCAGGATATAATGAAATCAGATATTTTAGAAATGCTGCAACATTTTTATTCTTTTCTGCTGGATCATACTTGTTTCTGTTAGGTATGTTGCTAGATCTGTGAGAACAACTTCATTTTTGGCATTGAAGAGTAAGGTCAGCATGCATCTTGCAGGTATACTACAGGATCCCAGACACTTCCCCAAGTATTTTTCTCTCTGTTTATTGTACAAGGGGCATCTTATTATCACGTGTTTAAGATCTTCTGTCTCTTGTAGGTTACAGAAAGACATCTTTGATGCATTTTGAGTTTTGTTAAATCTGACCTCTAAAACCTTACTTGGGAAAGTTTCAAATTACTATCTAGTTAAATTAATATTGTTCTATGTTTAGTAGTCTTTATTCTATTTAAATATGATTTTAAATTATGTTCATTGGGGTAAGCCACTAACCAAGTTAATATTTGTATTTGTTTTTGTCTAAAATGTATTTCTGTATAGAGTTGCTGTATATATGTGTTATTATATAATCAGTAAAAGTTTTTTTTACATAGATATTTTGTTTTGGCCTTTTTCTGAGATATGTCCGACCATTCTTTTCCATTAGCAATCCTACTTTTTTCAAACAATCTGAGGGATTTTGTAATCTAATAGTTTTTCTTTCTTAGTCATACGTAACTTTATTAAGTAATCTGAATTAAATAAAAATGCCTTAATTCAGAAGTTGACTATTCTTGCCTTCACCATAAAGGAAAAGCTTGTTGACCTAATCATAGTATATGGTGTACCTGTTGAAAATCTAAGTGATTTCTTATAGGTTCCATTAAGGGCTGAGTTTAGTTTTTTCATATTGCCTACACCTCAAATGTCTACTGAATATAAGGCTTGTCTAACTGTTTTGGCATTTATAGTTCTTAATAATGGAACCACAGTTTGTCCACTGTATAAGTAATTAAATCTAGTTAGTACTTTTAGGGTGTTTTGTATCTTTTTGGTTGTATTATTGATATGTTTATTCCAGCTAAGATTACTGGAAAACCATACCCCTAAATATTGATATTATTTTGCAAAACCCAGTTTTTTACTTGCTAAAACTGACTTCCTGTATTTCATTTGACTCCCAAAAACTATAACTTGGGTTTTTAGAGTATTGGGTTTAAGATTGTGTTTAACACATAATATATTCATAAAGTGAAGAGCTTTTTGGAGACCTGCTTTGCTAATTGAAATGATAGCATTAATATTGCCAATTCTAGGTGAATTATGTTCTTTATTGCCCATTGTAGTTATTATAAATATTAAATAGTGTTGAAGCCAAGATGCATCCTTGGCGAACAACTAGATTTGTCTTGATCTTGTCTGTTCAATGTGCAGTTTTTTGTATATTTTATTTTAATTCAAGTGTTGTACATTCTTTTGATCAACTTTAATACATTTTGATTAATTCCAGCATGTGCGTTTTCTCCTCAAGTAGAGATCTCAATAAGGATTCGAATGTAGAAAAAAATCTACAAAAGCAAAGAAAGTGGTTGTTTTCTGATTTTACAATATTTTTCTATTCAATTCAATTCAACTTTATTTTTATAACGCCTTTCAAAACCAAGGCACTTAACATAAAAGCAGGCAATCAATATAAATAACATTAAAAAATTACATTATAAATCACTAGGGAAAGCCAGGTCAAGTAAATAAGCTTTAAGCTCAGTTTTAAATCTACTGACGGTTGGGCATTCTCTCAACTGACGAGGTAGAGAATTCCACAGGGTCAACACTGAAAAAGAAAAAGCATTAGAACCAGACATCTTTAATCATAATCTCTAGCAATCCCTCGTCAGTGGAATGGAGAGGGCAGAGGGGACTGTAAGATACCATGAGATCTTTAAGGTAGCTGGGTCCCTGATCATGAAGGGCTTTAATGGTTAGCAAGCCAACTTTAAAGGTGATCCACCACTGAATGGGCAGACAGTGCAGCCCACGGAGGACAGGTTTAATATGACTGGATCTAGATGTCCCAGTCAAGAGCCTGGCTGCCGCATTCTGCACCAGCTGCAAGTGGCGGATGATTCTAGCAAATGATTTAACAGAAATATTGGGGTAACTGCACCTTTATTTTTAGAAAAGCCAGGTTGAAAATTTGCATTTATTTGGTTTTGTTCTAGCCATATAATTAGTCTATTGAGTAACACTTTGGTAAATATCTTAGATAGGCTGTCAATTAAGCTTATTGGTCTGTAATTACTAGGGTCCAAATTTTAACCCTTTTTATTTATAGGAAGAAGAATATAGCTGCCAGATGAAGTGGGTGGAAAACAAGCATGCATTATGAATTTATTAAATAGTTCCATGAGTACAGTGGACCACCAATCCATATTTAGTTTACAAATGTCTATAGAAAACATATCTGGCTCAGGTGACTTATTCTTCTTAAAGCTATTTATAGCTGTTCTTAGTTCATTCACAGTGAGCCATTTCAAATCTTTGTTTATTTCTAAGTTATCTGTGTTATTTTGAATTGTCTCCTTAAAAAGGATGTTTTTGAAAAAGTAAAGTAGTCCGTCCATTTGTTTGGGGTCATATATACATCAAACCTAGACTTATAAATATTAGTGCCTCTAGCTACCAGACACCTGCATTTTTTATCATCTCTCTCTCTCTCTCTTTCTTTAATTTCATTATATATGGTTTCCCAAATTCATTTTGGTGTTCCTTCTTTTTCTCATGAAAGTACACTCTATAGTCTTTTCTATCCTGATTTAATACTGTTATATTTTTTCTTGTAGTTCTTTCTTAGTCCTTCTTACTTGTTGTGCCAGTTTCCTCTTTTCTTGCCTACAGTGTTTGTAGAACCAATTTGGATACTTATGTTTTGTAACTGTTGTACTAGATTTTTTTTGTTTATTGTATCCATACATTTATGATATAATTGCATGATTGTATTCTATATTATCTCTGGTTCAAAATCTATTTTTCAAAATTCATACATCTCTATTATAAATTGGTTGTACATTTTATCTGCTGTCTCCTCAGAAATCTTGTCTCATTTTATGCTATCATTTCTTATTTCTATTCTTTCTTCCTCTTTACATCTTACTGGATTTATGATTTATAAACCTAAAAACATTGATTTTGATGGCAGATAAGGACTGCTTGACCCACTTATTCTACCCATTTCCCTACCTACTGGATAAGCTGTAGATCCTAGTTAACCAACAGCCTACTTCTTTCTAGCCCCCCACCAGAATTGCCTTATGTCTGTTCAATGCATTCTTGTTTTCCACCATCATTTTTGACCCAATGCACTCCTCAGGAAGGCTGTTCCATGCACCCTCCACCCTCTCTGTGAAACAAATATTTCCTCACATCACCCCTGAGCTAACTTTCGTATTGGTCGGCTATACAGCAGCGGAGTTATTAGCAACAACTGAAAGCGCAATTAAGTTTTTTTTGCAAATTCTTTGCTCTCACCTACAGGTCACATGGTTTGTGTGACTGGTCCACAAACTTCAGAGAATGTGCGGCTGGAGTCTCCGATGTGACTTTTGAAGATTTTTTGAAAAAATATTGAACGGTTCAAAAGTTATTCAAACAACAAGTTCCCATTTTGAGTCAATGGGAAAAGTTAAAACATTCAAAAGTGTTTCAAATGCACTTTTTAGTGTCACAAATGACCCTAGTAGTGTCACAAATCCTCCATTTTGTTTTCAGTTGGTGATCAGAAAAATGCTTGGCATGTAAAATTGGGACTCTCTAGGGACACAATTATGTCTGTGTTCACCTAGTTGGACCCTGAGGATGCTAGTCATGTCTTTATTTTGGGATTAAACACCCCAGAAATATGTTTTTCAAATTTCTGGAAACAGTAGTGTCACAAAGTAGTGTTGCACTTGCAACACTTTCATAAATTTTTGTGAAAGGTATCACAAATTGCGAAAGTACTTTTCCTGACTATGGTCAAAGTGACAGGAATTATTTGCCACCCTGCTGCAAAAGAATGGTTCGGTCTTTTAGGATAAAATTTGGAGGGAAAGCAGCCAACATCTCACAGATGTGCCTTTTCATGGATTGGTGAAAAAATATTGCATGGATGCTAAGTTACAGTATTCCAAAGTTGACTTTTTTCCCCCATAGACTAACATGGTGGCGTCTGCCATACCTTTTGGGGCTCGTATCTCGAGAACGGTGCAAGATTCAGAATTTTCATTATGACAGTGCATAGCCTGGCAAAAACCTAGCCCAGAAAATTATGAATCATCTGTATTTTTTTCCTACATCGTACGGTTACTGAGATATAAACAATTTAGTATTCCAATACCTCATTTTTGGCTCTGAGGCCCATTATTATGCATACATTCTTTGAACACACTATGTTTCTCTAAGCAGGTGTTGGGGAAAAACAGGGCATGCATTTCTGTTAATGTTACAGTTACTGTTTGCACTTGCGTTTACATACGCATTTGCATTACGTTCCTATGTATGCATACTGTGTTGTTTACCCTTGTGTTCTCGTTTGCATGATTTTGCATTACTGTTACCATTTATTTCCACTACTGTTTGTGTTTTGGTTTGCATCACCATGTGCATTGCCATTTGCATTTACAGCAGCCCTTTTGTTTGTGTTTGTCTTTTGTTTTGCATCTTCATTGCTGTTACTGTTATCATTTGCATTTCCTATTGCGTTACTGTGCCCGTGCACATTACGATTTGCATTTCCATTTCCTTTTGCATTTCTGTTTTCTTTAGCATTATTGTTGCTGTTACCATTACCATTTGTGTTTACAATTGCAGTAACGTGACTGTGCACATTACAGTTTGCATTTACTCACACGTTTGCATTCGTGTTTACATTTCTGTTTCCTTTGGCATTATTGTTCATGTTAACTTTACCATTTGTGTTAACAATTGTGGTACTGTGCCCATGCACATTACGGTTCTTGTTTATGTGCGCTCTTCCATTCACGTTTTTGTTTCTGTTCCTTTTGGCATTCTTGTTGCTGGAACACTTAACATTTACAATACCAGTGCTGTCACTGTGCACATTACTAGCTGCTTTCTCGTATGCACTTGCATGTCCATTTACATCACTGTTCACTTCGACATCACTTTATACTTCCATTTCTATTAACGTTTGCTTTGCCATTTATGTTTGCTTTACCATATGTGTAACCATTGCCACTTGCATTTGCATTGCAGTTCCTCTTACTATGTAACAAGACATCACGTGGTGGAGAGTGCCATGCTCCTGCCATCTTATTCCATTCACTACTTATCAGCCTCATTCTCAAAAAGAAGGGAAATTAGAGGCAAAAACTCTGTGCATCAGTTAAGGTTGTTCCACAGTGACTAAAGTCAGGAAATTTTGTGTTAGGGTCGAAAGCCCCCGGCCCCTCTAACCTACCCCAACTGGCTTCAGGGTGCACATTGGGGTCATCGGTCCTGACTCATCACCCCATTCTCCTATACCTCTGCTTCTTTACACATGTGATGGGTGAGACTTAGGGTCAATGACCCCAATGCGCACCCTGAAGCCAGTTGTGGGTGGGCTGGGGGGCAATATATATATATTATGATAGCACAGTAGTGCTACCATAGTTAGGGTTAAGTAGCCCTTTTGAGGTTAAATGGTGAAACTTTGCACCTTAATAACTTTGCCACTGTTCAACAGATCTGCCTGAAATTTGGCAGGTGTGGGACATTATCATAGATCTTGGGATCTGCCAACTTTAATACCACTCAGATATACAGCTGTGGAGTTATTAAGTGACATTCATGTGCAGGAGTCTGTTTTTTTGCACATTCTTTGCTTGCTCCTACAGGTCGCATGGTTTGTGTGACCAGTCCAAAAACTTAAGGGACTATGTGACCAGGGTCTCCGATGTGCCTTTTGAAAATTTTGTGAAAAAAATATTCATCAGTTCAACAATTATTCAAAAAACAAGTTTCCATTATAAGTCAATGGGAAAAGTTAACAAAAAGTTTGACACTTTCGTAAATGCACTGTTTAGTGTCACAAATGCCCCTAGTAGTGTTGCAAACCCACCATTTTATTCAGCTACTGACCAGAAGAATGCTTGGCATTTAAAACTGGAACCCTCTAGGAACACATTTTTTTTTTGTGTTCGCTTAGTCAGACCCTCAGGATGCTAGCCATGTCTTTATTTTGGGGTTAAACACCCCAGAAATATGTTTTTTTTAATTTTTGGAAAAAGTAGTGTTGCAAAGTAATGTCACACTTGCGACACTTTCACAAATATTTGTGAAAGCTTTCACAAATCACGACACTACTTTTCTAAACTATGGCCAAAATTACCCTAATTTTTTGTTACCCTGCTGCAAAAGAACGGTTTGGTCTTTAAGGCTGAAATTTGGAGGGACTGCAGCCAACATCTCACAGATGTGCCTTTTGGTGACAAAATATTGCATGGATGCAAACTTACAGTTCTCCGAAGTTGACATTTTTTCCCATAGACTAACATGGTGGTGTCCGCTTCATCTTTTGGGGCTCGTATCTCTAAAATGATGTGAGATACAGAATTTTCATTGATGACATTTAGCAGAAACATAGATAAGAAGGCATGAATCATCAGAAATTTAAGTTTTTTCTCTATGTCATTTGGTTCCTGAGATATAAGCAATTTAGCATTTCTGTACCCATTTGTGCTAGTGTTCCCATCTATGCCACCATGTGTGTTACCCTTTGCATTTTTATTTGCGTTTGTGTTAGTGTTACCATTTGCATCTCCACTACTGTTTGTGTTTGCGTTTCACTTTGTGTTACAGAGTGCATTGCCATTTGCGTTTCCAGCAGACCTTTCATTTGCGTTTTCATTTGTGTTTCTCTTTTGTTTTGCATCTTCGTTTCTGTTACAGTTATCATTTGCATGTTTGATTGAGTTACTGTGCCTGTGTACATTACAGTTTGCATTTCCATATGCGCTTGTGATAGCATTTGTGTTTCTCTTTACTTTGGTGTTACTGTTGCTTTTACCATTTGCATTTACAATTGCATTACCATCAGCATGTGTGTTACAGTTTGCATTTCCATATTCGCTTGCGTTCACATTTCTGTTTCTGTTACCTTTGGCATTATTGTTGTTCTTACCATTACCATTTGTGTTTACAATTGTGGTACTATGACCATGCATGTTACAGTTTTCTTTTCCATATGTGCTTGTGGTCACATTTCCATTTCTGTTTCCTTTGGCATTATTTCTGTTGTTATCATCACCATTTGCATTTCCGATTGCGGTACCGTGCCCATGTGCGTTACGATTTGAGTTTCCATACGCACTTGCGTTCTCATTTCCATTTCTGCTTTTTTCAGCATTACTGTTGCTGTTACTGTTAGCATTTGGATTTACAATTGTGGTACCATCAGCGTCCACCTTACGGTTTGCGTTTCCATATGCGCTTGCATTCGCTTTTCCGTTTCTGTTTCCTTTGGAGTTATTTTTGCTGTTACCATCACTACCCATTTGCATTATTGTTCCAGTGTGCCCTGCCATGTGCATCACCATTCACATTTCCATTTGCACTTGTGTTTGCATTAATCACATTACATTCACTATTTATAGTCCTCATTCTCAAGAAGAAGGGAAATTAGAGGCAAAAAACTCTGTTTGATTTAGGATTGTTCCACAGCGACAAAAGTGAGGAAATTTGGTGTTAGGGTTGAAAACCCCTCTTGCACCCCCTCAGCCCATTCCCCCCAACCAGCATGGGGGTGTGCATTGGAGTCATCAGTCCTAACTCTCACCTCATTCTTCTATGCCTCAGCTTGTTCACACATGTGATGGGGTGAGAGTTAGAGTGATGACCCCAACACACATCCTGATGCTGGTTGGGGTTGGGCTGAGGGTGCAAGAGGGTTTTCAACCTAACATCAAACAGAGTTGTTTTGCCTCTAATAAATAAATAAATAATATATATATATATATATATATATATATATATATATATATATTTATATATATATATATAGTCTATACAAAAAACTTCATTAATGCATCAGTTAGGTTTATTCTACAGTGAAAAAAGTGGGGAAATTTGACTAGGGTTCCACCCTAGCCCACTCCCACCCTGGCCACCAACAGGCATCAGGGGTGTGCATTGGGGTCATCGGTTATAACTCTCACCCCATCCCATATGTAAACAAGCTGATGTGGTGCAGTATGAGGAGAATGGGGTGAGAGTAAGGGCTGATGACTCCAACGCACAGCCTGATACCTGTTGGTGAGGCCAGGGTGAGGGTGGGGTGCAAGGGGTGGGAACCCTAATGTAGAATTTCCTCACTCACTTTTTTCACTGTAGAATAACCCTAACTGATGCAATAATGAAGTGTTTTACATAGAGTTTCCTTACATTTTAAGAACAAATAGAAAGGTAGAAAGTTGTGCAAGTTGTTGGGAGCGTGAGGCCCTTTGGACCCTGCTATTCCACCAACTTGTAAGTGTCAGGCCACATTGCACATGTAATGACTAAAAAGTACATTGACAACCGTACAATCAGCCACTAAATAAATGTTAAAGTAGTAGAACAATAGAAAACGCTGTCTGCAAAACATTAACTGTGCCACGCAATCTCTCTGCAAAAAATAAATTGTCTGACATCTAAACACTGCAGTTCACATCCACAGTACATACTATCAACACTTTCCAAATTTCAAGTGAAAATACCAAACTGTGTCCGAGATATAACATGTCACAGTTTGAAATTTTCATTCATCAGACTGGCACAGTTCCACACCTGTTGACATTTAACACAAACAACAACTAAAAACTACATCCATGACACTAAGGCTAGGTATCCTATCAATTTCAAGGCACCATCACAAGCAAAACGCTGTCCACAGAATGTAAACTGCCCCACACCATATGTATGGCAGAAATGGTTTTTATGACATGTAAACACTGTAATTTACATCCACAGGATATGCTGTAAACACCCTTCAAATTTCAGGTAAAAAAAAAAACTGTTTCTGAGATATTCAATGTTAAAGATTGGTAAAATGTCCCTATATATTCCATTATAAAAAATCTGGCCATCTTGTCCTGCCCTCATGATCAGAGATGGCAATCAAAGAATTTAAGGATCAAAGAATTTGCAGGCTCGTGATCAAAGAATTTTCAGGCTCATGAACGAAGAATAAAAAATGCTATAAATCAAAAAAATTAAGGAATCCTGGTAAACCACCACCATGGTTTGACAGAACAAAGGCCACTGAGCAAACCCCACCCTCATTTGACTTCCTAGGGCACCTCTGGGCTGAAAACATTGATTTTTTAATCCGACCATCTCATCCTACCCTCACAATGCACCATCACGATCAAAGAATCTCATGATCAAAGAATTTGCAGGCTCATGAACAAAGAATAAAAAATGCTATAAATCAAAAGATTGAAGGAATTCTGGTAAACCACTACTATAGTTCATTAGCACAAAGCCCCCTGAGCAAAAGCTACCCTCATTTGTCTTCCTAGGACACCCCTGGGCTGAGAAATAACCATTTTTAATTCGGCCATCTCGTCCTTCCCTCACGATGCACGATCGCGATCAAAGATTTTGCAGGCTCGCGATCAAAGAAATTGCAAACTCATGACCAAAGAATAAAAAATGGTGAAACACAATTTTTTGACCAGTTTGATCCAAACCAACATCATGCCTCAATAGAACAAACCCCCTGATCAAAACCTACCCTCATTTGTGTCCCTAGCTCACACCTGAGCTGAGATATTTGTGTATTTAGGTTGTGATGCAAGATCACGATCAAAGAAACTCGCAGGTTCGAGATCAAAGATCATTAGCAAGCCACGAACAATGATTTTAAAAGCTTATAACTCTATTTTTTGATGGATTTGGATGAAATCAAAGGCATGGCTCAAAAGAGCGGAAGCCTCCTGAGTAAAACCCATCCAAGTTTTATTTCAGAAGTGACCCCTGAGCTGAGATATTTGTGTTTTTCCAATCGGAGAACTAAAAACAAGATGGTGGACCTTGTGATCAAAGAATTTTGAAAATTCTCAGTGACAAAGATTCTTGAACTACAAGGCTGCAAAACCTTTGATCGCCAGGTGGGACCAGATGGCCAGAACCTCATTCTTTCTTCACAAAACATGCATAGAAATGTTCCCATTAACTTTTAATGGGAACTTAAAAGTGGCATAACTTTTGAATGCCTTAATATTTTTTCACCAAATGAAAAACGGCATGTTCAGTCACCAAATCTCTTTCAAACAAGCTGTCTCACAGAGCTTCATGCCACACAGCAGCTGTACAGGGCCACATCCAAAATACCAAATGCTGCCTCTAAAAACAGATCATTTTGCATTTTTCAGCATTTTTGTATGCAAAGACTAGAAGTCTGACTGAAACACAATTTGGAAACTCAAGAGACCTACCTTTCCCCACCGTGCATACCAACTTTCAGGCAAATCTGTTGAATAAGTCCAAAGTTATTAATGCCCAAACTTTTGACTTTAGTATGTAAGTGACCATGGAACCCTAATATATATTACCAATTAGAAGTAATTCAGCCAAGATTTTAAGTAGAATAAGTTGGTAGTTTTGTTTAGTGCTAGTATTCATTATTTTTATATAACCCACTATTCTAATATATATTATCAACCCGTCCATAAATCATCCAATGTTTTAATTGTTTGCCCCAGGCTTAGAAAGGAGTATAATTCCTGGTTTGTACATGTGACATTATTTTTATCAGTATCTTCAATATTCACAGAGAGTCAATCACTCTGTTCAGAAAGAATTTTAAATCTGTTAGCTACCTCCACATTATATACCATATTACATTCCTCAATTGTTCCCCGTTCACTAGGTAACTGAGCTACATATTGCTAGGTATTTCTAATGTCAGAATGCACTTTGGTAAATTGGCCATAAGCCATTCCCTCCCTTCACTCTGGAACGCATTGCAGAAAACTCTAAAAATTGTCATCCTGCCCAAATTGTCCACCTTCAATACCTTGTTCAAGCAATCAATTTCTCAAACTTGTAACTGCAGATCTTAAGAGCCTATAGTACTATTTCACAGTTTTGACATCTGTCCCTTCCCTTCTTACTCCTATTCATTTTTTCCCCACCCATCCCGACCTCTTTCTGCATTTATCATCATCCCTTAATTTGAAAATGATCATATGTATTCAATGTTAACCTGTTGCCTCCAATTGTGCTATTGTCTACATGTTTAAATGACAATTGTATTTTTGTATTATTTTATCCTATGTTTATTACTGTATTAATTGCAATGTGTCCAGGTCCATCTAGGAAATGAGTTCTTCTCAATGATATCTTCGTCAGGTAAAATAAAGATTGATTGATTGATTGCTTGAACTGCATTCAAATCACCTATGTAAATACCTAATTTATCTAACTTATCACTAGCATGTAGTATATTGTCCACTAAAATTATATTGTTTAATGTTAAATCAGTCTGGCTTCCATCTTCTCAATTCTTATAGATTTTTCTCAGTTGTACTAGGTCATCTTCATAGAATTCAACTCTTAGGAAATTAACCATCATCTGTGTAATGATCGACTTTAACTTTGAATAAGATTCATAGCCCACAAAATTGATCCCAAAAATGGATAATGTTATGTCTGGCGAAATTAAAATTTTATTTTTAAACATTAATAGGTCTTGTAAAGAATAACGTTTAGCTATTATTTCTATCAGGTCCAATTCAGTCTATACCCTATTATGTATCAGTTTAGATGTCAAAACTGGACAATCCAAACTCAAATTAACAGTATGTAAGTAGTTTGAATTTTACCATACATTATTGGCCATTCTATCATGTTTAAAAAACAAACTTAATCACTTCATTTCCATGACAGTCATATGCTCATAGTGCCTTCACAAGGTCATCAGAATCAATATCACGTATGTAAGTAGTTTACATTTTACCATACATAATTGGCCACTCTATCATGTTTAAAAAACAAACTTAGTCACTTCACTTCCAAGACAGTCATATGCTCGTAGTGCCTTCACAAGATTATCGGGATCAATATCAAGTTGAAATCATTCAATGCAAATCAACAGTCTCAGTAGGAATAATACTTGATCATTTTCAGTATTCTTCTTATTAACACTTCTAATCAACATCACTGTTTACTCTTCTTCAAGATCACTTATGTCCAGCAAAGAGGAATTACTATATTCCTGGGTTACTACTTTACTAACTACTATCTCCTTTGTTGTGTCTTTTTTTTTTGTTTGTTTACTTGTTGCTTTAGCTGCTTGCTTTTTACTATCTTTGGAACTCTTTTGACCAGGGCCATCAACATTTTTTGTAATTTCTTTTTTATTTTTCTCCTTTTCGCTAGTCAACAGGGTATATTTCTTGTTAATAATTATATCATATTCTTTCTTCTGTTTTGTTTTACTTTTGGGCATTATTGAGTTAGTCTGGCAGTTCTCATTTATGTTTTTTTTTTTATTTTTCCTCTTACCAACTTTTGTGTCCTTGACAACAATCTCTGTATTTTGTGAAATATCATGGGTCTCCCTCAAAGCATTATTGCTATATGTGGAAAATTCATTTGCAGCATGTTTAGTTTGCTTCTTTTGAGTTTCTAGAATTTATTTCATTCTTGCTTCATAATAATCTCTTTCACCCCTCATTTGTAGTATCTCATTCTTCATCATTGTGCTTGGTTCCATAATGGGAATATGTGCTATATATATAGATCTTTTAAAACTTCTATCAGATCAAGTTCCAAAAAAGGACAGTAGGAATGTTGTTTGGGACATTACAAAAATTGTTTCTTGTCAATATTGTGTTCTGTTTCAAGTTTAAATCATGCTCTTTATTAATAGTCTCCTTCACACCAATTATGTTCTCCTGTTTTTCCTGTCTAATTTCAAGGATCTCTTGTTCTCCATTAATATTGTCATTTATCACTAGAATAGAAGGATTTTCCCTTAATGAACCTGATACAAGGCGTGGTTTGGGTAGTTTTTGACAACTATCATTCTGATTTAAGTACTGTGCTTCTACTTAAGGGGAAACAGGATTGGCTTCAATCTGACCAGTATTTTTATTTATTTTTTATTTATTTATTTCAATCTAGGATTACAATGCCTTTGAGCTGAGGCTCTTTTACAAAGGTTCCACGTCAGTGTGTGTAACAGTCATCATTTTTACTTGCAAGCATAAAGTCACACACTTACAGACATGTAATGACCAGTACAAAGACTTGAGCTATAAGCAAGACAAGGGGAGGAGGGGGGTTCAATGGGGAGAAGTGAGGTAAGAGATCAAGGGGGAGGAGGTACAGGGGTAAGGAGGAGTACAGGAGGTGAGTGGGGGCAGGGCAGGAGTGAGATATGGGGGGTGGGCGAGGTGGGAGACAGTGCATCCAGGGGCCTTGTCAAGAGAATATGCCAGGTAAGGTGTTAGGGGTGCAAAGACTGATTGTAAGTGCTGGGTGCTGGGACATGTGCAGGTGGAATGGTGGAAATGCTAAGATGGGCAATCGCAGGACACAAGCAGTGAGAGGGGCAGCTTGGACTTTAAAAGGCTGAGTGTTGGAGCGGTCACTATGTCACTGCCAAGAGAGCTGAGCCAGTTGGATGCCCGATAGGCAAATGATCTTTGTCCTTGGGTCGTGTGACATCATGGGCTATGTAGTAGATGGGAATTGGATCTCCTTGTAATGACATTCCTATGTCTAGGCTTAAGGAGGGCACAGACACCAGGTGGGGCAAGTCTCGTTAGGATTTTCTTGGCCATGATGCAGGTTTGGTATTTTATGCGTTTGTCCAGTTGAAGCCATCCAGATTGGGAATAAAGGTCACAAGTGTGGGTATGGCGATGTGAGCCATGATGACATGACAAGCCTTATTCATGGAGGTCACAATACATTTGAGAGCAGTGGTAGTTGCAGACCCATATATGATAAGACCATAGTCTATGATGCTGACAATGGAGCTCAGGGTGGCCACTGACAGTGCTTCTGGGGTTAGGTGTTTCCTGTGCTGGAATAATATGCCTAACCTTGCATTGGCAAACTTTGCAATATTGCTAATATGGACAGCATATGAGAGGTGGGGATCAAGGGTAATGCCAAGGTACTTGAACGATTGTGTTTGCTCTAGGATGGCTCCTTGTTCAGTTGCAATGGAGAGGTGGAGTTGTTAGTTTTTGTTGTGGGGGCTGCAAAAGACCATAGACTTGTTTTTTTTTCTGATTGAGAATCAGTTTATGATTTAGGAACCAGGATTTGATGGAGGAGAAGGCCCACTGAAGTTTATTTTGTAATTGTTTTGGATCAGGGTCTGAGGTGAGGATCACAGCATCGTCGGCGTAGAGAATTATTTGTTCTGGGCAGCTATCAGGTAATGAGTTTAAGAATAGGCTGAAGAGGAAGGGTCCAAGAATGGAGCCCTGGGGGACTCCCGAGCGGACCGATCTAGGGTCCGAGAGTGTATCAGTGATTCTTACTGTTTGGGACCATTCTTCAAGGTAGCTCTGAAACCAGCCAATGGTGTCAGTTGACAGCCCAGTGTTCTGAAGCTGGACAAGTAGGAGGAGGTGATTGATGGTGTGGAAGGCTTTAGTTAAGTCAATGTAGACTGAGCCTAGTAGTTCACCAGAATCAAGTGCATTGTGGATTGTGCCGGTGAATTCAAGTAGCGCTGTAGAGGTGCTGTGACCTTTGTGGAACCCATGTTGTTGCTTGCACAGGATGTTGTATGCATCCAGGTATTCTGTGAGCTGGTCCAAGACAATGCATTCTAGTGCCTTGGAGAGTGGGGGTAGTAGGGAGATAGGTCTGTAGTTATCATGGGCAGTTTTGTCACCACTTTTATGCACTGGGGTGACAGTGGCAGATTTCCCTCTGTCCAGGAACTGGCTAAGGCTGAGGGAGAGGTTGAAAATTCTAGTCAGAGGTCTAAGCACTTCATCAAGTGTGAGAGACAGAATTTTGAGATTGAGGGAGTCATTACTGAATCTTGATTTACCGAGGGCTATGGTAACGTATTTGCATACTTTGTGAGCCTTGATTGCTTTTAAGTAGAAGTGGGGGGAGCTGGTGGGAGTAGTATTCATTCCAGACAGGGGAGCTACATCATCTTTGAAGTAGTCCTGAGGTAGGACAGCGCTGAGGTCAGTAAAGGATTTGTTAAAGGTATCCACAATGGTTTTTGGGTTGAGGGTTGTGGTTCAGTTGATGTTGAGAATTGATGGGAGGGTTTTGGGTGGATTCCCAGTGAGTTCCTTTATGTTCTTCCAGAATTCCTGACCATTGCACCAGGAGTTTGTGAGGGCAAGCTTATAGTAGGTGGATTTCATTTGCCAGATGGTTTTAGTGCAGTCATTGTGGGAACGTTTGTAGTTTTGGATGTCATTTTGCTTTCCAGAGTTTCTGGCCAGCTCCCATAGGTGGTCTCTTGTTTTTAGCAGCATCATGAGGAGGTCACCTGTGAGCCAAGGGTTACTCAGTGATTTGACTTTGCGTTTCTTAATAGGAGCATATGTGTCACAGGCCACGTGAAGATGTTTATGAAGTGGTCAAGGGCAGTGTTTACGTTGATTGCATTGAAGATAGTGGACCAGTCTTGGTGGAGGAGGTGGGATTTGAGTTGAGGAAGGTCACCACTGGGCAGAACCCTGCTGGTGATTGTTTTTGGTGGTTGTTTGATGAATTTATTTGACCAGGTGCAGCTAAAAGGGGAGTGATCACTGAAAGAGTCAGGGAGGACATTCGTGTTAGATATCCGCAATGGGTGACTGGTAAGGATCCAGTCCAAGAGTGTGATGGTGCCAGTCCTGTAATTTTTCCTGGTTGGTGAGTCAACCATTTCTGTGATGTTCACCGCAGCAACGTTATCCCTGTGTGTACCAGCATCAGCCGCAGGCCAGTTGATGTTGAAGTCGCCTAGGAGGATGGATTCGGTGTCTGGTGGGAGTGACTTTACAAAGTCAAGCACAGCTGTTAGAACAGTTCCCTGTTCTTTGGGAGGGATGTAGATGGTGGCAACAGTGAAGGTTTTGTTTTGGGCACCGAGGAGGATTCTCACTGGCAGTATCTGAGCAGTGATGATATTTAATACCATAGGTTCATTTAAATCATTTTTACTATTTATATCATAACATTTTTGGTTATGACTTAACAGAGACTTCTTACTGTACTCACTGCTAGATTAAGTAGAATCAAATGTTAGATTAGGAGATCTTTCTATAGAATGTTCATTCTTTTTGTTTAAATCCCTGGGATTATATGTGCTGTCAATAGTATCATGTATTACTATTGGGGCAGACATATCCCTCTGTTTATGCTGTCTTATTGCTTTTTTAATGTTTTGTGATCAGAGTGAGCCCTGTTTCTTAATTACCTTTTTATTTCCCTCTTATTTTCCTATTGTTCTTCCCATGTGCTGTTTTTCTATCATGTTAGAATCTATTCATAATCTTACCCTTTAGTTTGCTACCAGTCTTACATTTACCCCTACCATTTTGTCTCATTGTTTCCACCAAGTCCCCTAATTCTGTCAATTGACTATCATGTATTTTCATTTCTAATTGTTTTCTATTTCTGGTTCTCATTTTAAATAAAGACGTTGTTGAGTAGATATAACCGGTATCACCAGTTCAGTTAAGGGCAAGCCAATCAACAATGGTAGCAATGGTAAGAATATTTAACTGCTATACAGCACAATGTAATTACAGTTCTCTACAGTTAAACTAAATTTAATAGACCGTACATCAATTGACTAGTTGCAACTCTATCTCATTAAAATTTAAATACCATACTTATAATCCAATTATAAAATGGCTAAATTCATTGTTCAAGCACAAACGTATAATAACACCACAGGATCATTAGAACTCTTTATAAATATTGGGAATTATAAGAAACATCAATATAGGAAACAGCTCCATCAATATTTAGTCTCTATAGACCCTACAAATGGAACAACAAAAAGAAAATGGAATAAGATGATATCAGATGGAGAAAAAGTTCCTTGGCAGCACCTCAAATCTTTCCTCTATTTAAAGCAGGCAACCATCCACTTGTTGGCTATGCAGAGTTCAAGCTTGATGTATACTGCAAACTATACAAATATTGTAGAAAATGCAGAAAGTGTTAACGTGTTAATTCAAGTTAGTTCCAGCCTTAAAAATATAAAAATAAAGATAAAAATTAGTCTAAAAAAATGATTTAAATATTATTGTTTACCAGCAGATAGATCATGCAATTGTAAATAATGTTAGTTGTTGCTAGAAAGCTAATCACTACAAAATAACACTCAAAATTCTAGATAATATAATCCAGAGTTTTGTGTAATTAAATATTTATTGTATTATAAACCATGTGCAAGCATATAGAACAATGTGTTGTCTTGCAGCTTTCAAAATGGGGGTACTGTAGGTAAAACACACTTAGCAAAATTAGCACTACATGTCTCTGTAAAATAAGGCACTAAATTTTATAGTTGAGCCATACTGATCCACTGGTTACCCTAACAATCAACAAAAAACATGCAAATATTTCCTGAAACGTTAGAGTTGCTCAAATATTACTTAGAACTGGAAAAAGGCAAAGAGTTGCGGTGTTGTCAGCATTCTCTGTTCAGAGAAGATGGCTCATCTGAACTCAGAATGCCAATGCATGCACTTAAAAGTGTTGGTCAGATGATCAAAGCAAGCAAAGTTTTTAGTTCTAAGATATTTGTTAAAAAAATGTTAAAGATATATAAACAAAAACTTAAAACCTAAAGCACCATAGTGTGTAGTATTGATCTAAATATATAAAAAGGAAAAACCAAGTCACTTAATTTACCCAAATATTGTCTCATCATTCGATATCACTGAGTTGAAAAGAAGGTCTAAGAGCACTAAAACACTTAACTAAATGGGCCAAACAAAACACATAAGAACTGACAAAGGCAAAAGCAAGCCAAGACTACTACTCTTTGAGAGTGAGGAGGTGATTAGATTTGACCCAATGTAGTAATGTTGGCCAGTTATGTAGCTACTAGTGATGCAGCAAATTATAAATCTGCCAATGAAGTGGACTCAAAGTGTCCACTTCACGTCCGTGGAGCACAATGTGAAGTGGACCCTGTAAAGTGCTCACTTCGTGTTATTTTAATACTTTGCATTCTAATTATGCTTTAACATGAAGTAAGGAGAAGTGGGAAGAAAAGAGGCACATCACATAACCTGCAGTACTGTAAGTCACCTGATTTAGCCAGGCAGGAAGGAAGTGAGTCAGAGAAGCAGTTTCACTTTCTCCTTTGCAATTGTACAGGGAGAAAGCAAAATTGTGAGAGGAGAGGAGTTTGCTTGGCTCTCAGAGTAATTTCTTGTTAATGCCATAACAATCAAACAGCTTTTTATAAACTGTTTTATTTAGTGTTTGTATTGCCTTAGTGTTTTTTTGGTTAGTGAATTTTGTTGTATAAGTTTTGTTTTTGCTTCATGTGTGTGACTGACTGAGTGTGTGTGTGTGTGTGTGGTCCCATGGACCCAGGAGGATGGAGGGTCACATTGGAGTCAGAGAAGGTGAGTCGCTGGCATGTGGGAGCGTTAGGAGGGGAGGAGTGCAAACCCTTGGGGGGGCAGGGTGGTCGAGTTATGTTAGACCTTCCAGACTCCTGGCCAGTGTTGCTTCCCCATGGAAGCAACAGGACCAGCAGCAGCACCAATGCTACCAGTGGCTGTTGCTCATTCACCTTCTCCACCACCACCACTAGCAGAAGTTGTTGGGGCTCCAGCAGCACCTCCTCCACCACCTCCACAGCCACACGACGTGGCCCCGGCAATTGTGGGAGGTGGTGGGACTTGTGCTCAACAAGTGTATACTGTGTCTGATCCTCCCTACAGTTCCCCAGTGTGGGAGTTTTTTAATTGTGTGGGGGGGAGACAGCACAGTGGTGCAGTGCCGTGTGGGTGTGCTGGTGCACCTTGGACCCTGTGGGACACATTTGGGGACCGGTGGCCAGTGCACCCATACGATGAATCACCACAGGCAGAGTGGCAGGCTGCCATGGAAGGGGCCAGGTGTCCACCTGCTGGCCCTTCTGTGGCAGTGGCCGAGGGTGCTGCTGGGGTGGGAGATGTGCCTCTTAGCAGCCACTGCTGCAGCAGGAGGAGGAGGGGGGGGCTACATCAGGTGCTCCACCACCACTGCCACCACAGCCACCAACACCAACCTGTCCACCACCAGCCCCACTACCTGGATTACCCACTGCACTGAACCCTGGCACAGTTCCTGTTAGCCAGTATGACCTCTTCCTGGTGTGGGCAGCACTGGAGGAAAACAACAAGCATTTCAGTGCTTTGGAGAAGCAGGTTACCAGAGTGGAAGCACAGCAGCAGCAAATACCTTCAGTGCTGCACCTGCTGCTGCTGGACCACCATGGCATTCCATGGCCATAGTAATTCAGGTTATTGTTTTCTGCACCCCCCTCACCCCCCTGTCCCCACCCCACTACTGTGTTGTACTTTTGTTGTGTGTTTTTTGTTTGTTATTATTAAATCATAAACATTTTCCATTCCAGGTGAATCTGTCTTGCACCACATAGTGCAATAATTTTTTTTGAAAACCAGGGGTAAATGCATTACAGTGAGTCATGTGACAGAGGCATTCCCATTTTGAAAATCTGCCCACATTCTGTCTCCTTTCTCAGCAACATTAGGACATGATGGCAGGGAGAGCACATGTGCGTGCTCCTTGCAGTGAATATCTGACTGTGCACATTTGCGAATGTTTCTTTATGTTAATGCTCAGTTTGTTGTGAAATGTGTGGCCACATCTCCAGTAAGAAGATCCTTGTTAGTGGAAACATCCCACATTTCACAACAAAGTGAACCTTATAACATTAGGAAACATTACTTGGGATAGCTGCTGGACATTCAGTATAGTGGAGCATGCACCTGCGCTCCCTCTGCCATCACGTCCTAACGTTGCTGAGGAAGTGTGGCACATATGTGGGTTGCTTTTCAGATTAATTCCTCCGTCATGTGACTCACTGTAATGAAATTATGGGTGGTTTTCACAGACATATATTGCACTCTGTGGAGCAAGAAATATTTCAGTGGTAGTAATGCCAAAACATATTAGTTTATGTGCATCACCATAACTATGTAATGTGGTGACTCTCTGAAAAGCAGCAGAGCAACAATCTGTTGATAACCCTGACCTATATTTTTTAATGCTATGTTACAACTTCCTTTACTTACATCCTGACTGATTGGAATGATACAATAATTTGCAATAGTTGAGTGTGCTGTACTACCTGTTTTCATGTGTGAAATAATGAAAGGAGCATTCCTTTTTAATTGGTGTTGCTGACAGTGAGTGTGACCAGGACTTTGTCATTGTTTTCCTCTGCTTTTCTCCATCACATCAAGTAGATGTCATATATCACTTCTGCTGTTAACTAACAGTTATGCATCAGTCAGTGTTTTATATAACACTACAGAACAATAGTTATTGAAAAGCAGCTCCAAATAAATGCAAAGCTGGTTGGAACAATATTGGAAGACGTGCTCATTTTGTTTTCATACATAAAAAAAAGTAGGAGTAAGAGAAGCAGACATAAATTGTGAGAAGAATCATATCATTCAAGTCACTGACAACTCAGACGTAAATAGTGGTTGCTATGGCAATTTAAAGTAGCATAAAAAAGTACAGTTCAGAACTGTGAGGACATTCTGGCAATGCTGCTTTAACTGTAAAAAATGTCACTATGACATCATGACTATGATCTCACAGCAACAATCACAGAACACACAAAAGTGGCACAGAGTCCTCATATTTTTTCTGCAGGCCCACAATACATCCTCCTTGTGTGCACAACATTGAAAAGTGGTAACGAAGTGAAATCAGACTGTTTCAGCACATACAAAGTCCCCCAGAATTAATGGCATCCTCAGCCATGCACGCAGTGGTGGCAGAGTCCCCAGATTTTTTCTGCAGGCCCACAATGTGTCCTCTTTGGGTGCAGAAAATTGACAAGTGGTAGCTAAGTTCTATTGCAGAACATACCCCAGTATAAAATGATGACTGTGAGGTTTGTGTTGCTGGTCCAATGTGTTGTGCGAGGCGATTCCACCAAATGAAATGTGACCATCTCGACTGGATTGAAAGGAGCCCTTTGGATGTACGCTAATAGTAGCCTTGGTGAGTAGATATATACAGTATATATATATAAGAAGAAGAAGAAGAATCATCATTTATATAGCACTTTTCATGCACAGTCTCCCAAAGCGCTTTACAAGCAATGCTAGACTGGTAGTGAAGTGACCGAATGTGCGGTGGTGGCCATATCGCACATCATCACCCACACACAGCCTGGTTAATTGCATGACCTGGTTTTATGGGAAGGGGAATGTTGGCCAGGACACCGGGAATGTTCCCTGCTCTTTATGAAGAGTACCCTGGGTTCTTTTACTTCCACCTGGACACCCAGCAGGACAACACCAGGGTGGGCAGAAGGGACCTCAGTTTAACGTCTTATCTGAAGGACGGCACACCCCAGCAGTACCACACCCCAATACTGCACTGAGATGCCAGCCATTTTTAGGTGCAAGTCCATCCCAGTGTGGGACGAGAACCCACAACCTTCTGGTCCAGAGGTAGATGTACTACCAACTGAGCCATGCTGACACCTGATATAGATATAGAGATATATGGTTTGGTATTTTGTAGGTGATGATGAGGGGGGTTGAATTTGACATGGACATGTACTCATGCTATTGTCCTCCATCACACAGGTGACTCATAAACTGTTGGTGTGCACATTCCAGTGCTCAATGAGAATTTTTGCACTTAAATGGAAATGGATAACTCTCAGGCACATGAAGGTAAGTATTTAAGTATTTCCTTTTTTTGGGGGGTGGGGGGAATCATATTTTCAGTTTTGTCTGTAATGGTTTCTTATGTTTTTACTTCTTCACAGATTTCATCAGCATCCTTCTGGAGTCCGGTTGTTAATGATGATCATGGTCATTGAAGGAAATGACTTCTGTGTGTTGCATGTGTGCCAAGCTCGGAGGAGGGGTGTGCTTGATGTTGAAGAACTTTTTTTGGATAAGGCCACTTTGACAGAACAAGAAAGCAGCTCGAAGTTTCCTAAAAAAAAGAAATGAATGACTTCTTAAAAGTTACAAATTCATTGTTATGTGTCCCTCCCTGGTTCTCAAATCTCAATCCCTATTGTCAAGTTACATTTCAGAGACACATCTTGTCAACTACTAAGACAACCTGTTGTGTGCAATATTTGCAGCAGTCTTTACAAAGCAATGAAATGGATGAAACAAAATCTTCATACTTACCAGAATGGATTTCACGTGGACATTGCATCGGTTCCTCTCTGTACGGTACAGCTACAGCATCGTTCCCAATGAGTAATAGCGATGGAGCCTGTTTCTGTTCTCCTGTAAAAGAAACAAAAGAAGTGTACTGTGTGTGTTTTGCCACTGCAGCTCTGAAAAGATACAGAAAACAAAACAGACAACTTAAGGAAGTGAGGTAGCATAACAAACATGAGTGCACATACTCACTTTATGGTTCAAATATTAAGAAGCTGGTGGTAGTGGTGCACTGGTGGATTGGTGGTCCATGGGGGGCAGATAGACTTATGGTGGAAGACTTGCATAACATTAGTGCCGGTGGTGGTGGTGGTGGACCGTGGGGGGCAGACAGACTCATGGTGGTGGCAGACTTGCATAACATCAGTCCCAGTGGTGGTGGTGGTCCGTGGGGGGCAGACAGACTCATGGTGGCAGACTTGCATAACATCAGTCCTGGTAGTGGTGGTGGTGGTCCGTGGGGGGCAGACAGACTCTTGGTGGTGACAGGCTTGCATAACATCAGTCGCAGTGGTGGTGATGGTGGTCTGTGGGGGGCAGACAGACTCATGGTGGTGACAGACTTGCATAACATCAGTCCTGGTGGTGGTAGTCCATGGGGGGCAGATAGAGTCATGGTGGAAGACTTGCATAACATCAGTCCCGGTGGTGGTGGTCTGGGGTGGGGGGAGCACACCGCTTTCAAATACTGCAGTTAAAACCTGACAACATTAACCACATCATCATCCTCATAAAGAAAACTGCCCTCACAGTCATCAATGTCTGAAGTCTGACCACTGGGAAATTCTTTCTCCATTGTGTCATCATCTACGTGAGTGGTGGACCGTTTCAGGCAGCCACTGCCAGTGCCACCAGGATGCTCCATTTCCACATCAGCAAGACCACCATGACTAGGCTGGGGTACGAATACCGAGGTTGCAGTCTGTGCTGGTATGTGCCTCTCATTCATTTTAATGAATGTTAGCAAACTAACATTTGCAGGAGACAGGTTTGTCTGATGATCCCTGACTATTGCACCTGCTGAGCTGAATACCCTCTCAACACTTACACTGGAGGGTGGGCTTGTGAGGTACTTCATTGCCACTGCAATCAGCTCTGGCCATTCACTGACCTTTCTGATCCAGTACAAAAAGAGGATCCTCACTTATTGTCAGATGCCTGTTTTCAGACAATTATAACTCAACCAATCTCTGTGCTGCACTGAGTCCAATTGTTGATGCATCAGCCTGTTCTCCGGAGTCATTTATTTCACAAAATACCCACTTGGGACAAAGCCTCCCAGAGCAGGCTTATGCCCCTCACTTTGGATGACAGACCACCAGGAACTACAGTCTCCTTACCCTTGCATGATATGCTTGCTGGTCCTCCAGCTACACCTTCAGCTGGATTATGCTGCTGAGATTTGCAAACCTTGGCATGTGACTTCTGTGTTCCATGAACCAAGTGAACCAGTTGACCACTGATATTTTTCACCTGCTCAGGCCCCTCCCTCCAGTACTGATGCAATTCCATATTTGTATTGTGGATCCAGCATTGTTGTCACTACACTGAATGCTCACAATGTGACAATTCTGGTAGAGTACTGTCAGCATGTGTTGCGGCAACATACTGCTACCACTGTCTCCGGCAACACCAAGACTTTGCTATACATTCAGCAATGTCTGCCTCAGCACCTGCAGCAGTGGAATTGATTGGCTAATGGAGGAAGACTCACCACTCACTGCCTGCGTGGCATGTTCAAAAGGCTGCAAAATTGTTATTACAGAGTCCATGAGGTGCCACTCTTCAGTCGTCATAGACATGGAGGCCCCAGAACTGTCACGGCTAGTGTGCATAACAAGATATTCTGAGATGGCTTTGTAATGTTTGTACAACCTCTCTGCCATGTATAATGTGGAGTTCCATCTGGTGACTACTTCCAGCTTTAAGCAGTGCTGAGGCAGGTTGTTTTGTATCTACAACTGCTGCAGTTGGTCATGGGCCTTTCCAGATCTTGAAAAGTGAGAGCAGATACGTCGTGCAATGGTCAGCATTTCCTTTATGTAATGGTGATGCAGAAACTCCTAAACCACAAGATTTAAACAGTGGGCCATGCATGGAACATGGAAAAAAAACACCATTCATGATTCATTTCACCACATTTGAGCCATTGTTACTTACTATGAACCTCGCTCTCAGGGACAGAGGGTTTAGCCATCTGTCAGTTTCAGTCAGTACCATGTCATAGCAATTGTTGCATGCTGGTGAATTCCAGGAAGATTGCTACAGTGACAATCCACCTTACTGCACTGATTATTCACACTACCAACATCACAAACAACCCCCAGCACCTGTGTCCAGTGTGCAGTTATACACAAATAAGAACTCCCCACTGTTTTGCCACTTGTCCACATATCCATACTTAAATGGATGAACGGAGAGGAGGAATGTTGAAGGAGATGTCTTACTGAGTCTGAGACAGTTTGGAACAACTCGGGAACAGCACGGGTAGAAAAGTATGTCCTGGATGGGACTTTCCATTTTGGACAGGCATGGGTAGCAAACTGCTGGAACCCAGAATTTTCCACAAAGGAGAAAGGCAAAAGATCAATTGCCAGCGTTTTTGCTACAGCAGCATTAAGTTCACGTGACGCCGTATGATTGTGGGGGTGCTTCAGCTTATGTGCAAAAACAATCTGTAAAGTGGGATGACTTAAACATTTTACATGGGGTGTGTTGTTGGTCACAAATGGTTGTGCTCTGTGATGAATAGTATTGGCAGGGGGTGGAGTGTGGACATTTGATGAAGACAGTTGCACAGGTGATGATGACAAACCCAGAAATTATGTTATTTTTCCAGATTTACCAACCGGGGGTTGATGTACCACTTGCACTAGACATACTGCATTCACCACCACCACAAAAACTGCTACTCTCACCAGCACTGGACAACATTTCAAAGTCATTATGGTCCTCCACCTCATCATGACTGTAGTAATCCTTTGCTCTTATTACCGCACTACTGCACGTTTAATTTCCTACTGGGTTTAACAGTCATGGAAGCGGATAACATGCTGGTTATGGTTGCCAGTGATATGGATGAATGCCCCAGTCTGGTATTAGCTGCCAGCTTGTGCTGGGTCCACAGAGCCAAGTGCCTATTCTTAAGATGTGTATGCTGTCCTCCTGTCCCAAGATGGCTCCCCTTTTTACCTCAACTCACACGCACATGGCAAACCTGGCAGATTACAACTGAATCATTTGCATCTTGAAAAAAAAAATCCCAAACAAGGGATTGTGATGCTCTGCTTTTAACATGTCAATGATGATGTGGCTTATTTAAGTCCATTATTTTAAGCACTGACGTGGGGGGGGGGCACATGATGTTTCTGGCAATGCACACCTGGACTGCAACTGACCACCATGACTACCTATCATATTGAGTATTGGGTTGTCGTCATCATCATCATCATCATCATCATCCACTAAACCTGGTAAATCACAAGTTTTTATGAGGGGGGGATTCCTGCAAACAGATTCAGACACAGCCACTTTTAATTTATTTTTCTCTGGTTCCCAACTGGAGTCAATTACATCATCATCATATTCATCAACATCACTGTCACACACATCCACATCTTCTGCTTGGATGCTAACATGTGGACTGCATGTTTCAACAACAGCAACATCATCAACATCAGCATCATCACATTCATCATCAGCATCTACACCACCATCACCTGATATTTTTTCACCACACTGTGAATCACTGCATGGAAAATGAATGACGTTAAGTGCCACGGTGGATGGAATATCACATTGTACGCTATCGTTGACATGATCATCAGACTCAGGTTCAGTTAATGGGATGTTACTGGGAAATATGACATCATCTACGCTGTCATTCACTTACACTGCTTCACACTCAATATGTTTGGATACGGTACACTGGTTGGAATTAGAACTTGACGCAACAACGCTAATACTACCTCCACCACCACTAACACTGGTAACACTAACACCACCAGCTAGGAAAACATCATCTCCTCCAAGTATGAGTGAAGCTACTGATTGGGCAGTAAAAACATTGCAGGAGAAATACCTTTCCTCACATGAGCAATGCACTTTTCCATCCACCATACTACTACCATGCCCACAGACCCTCTTACTACCAACATTGCCATGGCCAGAAACAGCTTTACTTGCATGTCTCTTTGCAGGCATTTTGGGGATCAACCACAAATATTATTACCAAATTCAGATTTTGATACTTTCACTTTCTGACTGGAGGAACACTGGCTGGATGGGAAGCAAAATAAACAACTGTGGCTTCAGCAACAGATAACAGACTACTGTGATGCAACACTGTCACAGAATTAAAACAACTTCAGTAACCAGTGGTGCTGAAGGGGTCACAGAAACAATCCAGTCTGGCAAAAAATACCTTTTCAACGTGGGGGTGGGGGTGCACTGAATACAGACAGTGTTGATTTTTATGGCACTACAAGCAGCAAAACTAAGAGCAGAGAACACAATCGCAGTACAAAATCAAGCAGCTGCAGTGGATAGCAGGTTCACACTGCTGCACTTTGTTGCACTTACACTATTCTGTGTCACAAATTTTAAAAGGCGTATTATATTTGATGCATGCAACACTGCACACACAACACAGAACAGTTTCTGTACAATACTGAATGAGGAATGTGATGCATACGCAAAAGTTCAGTGTACTGCCACGTAATGTAAATTTGTAATTTAAACAACCTCACCTTATGAAATGCTGCACCACATTCACACAACAAACAGCAAGAAAATTTGTACTATTACTGACAATTTTACTATGTGTACAGTAACACAGTCAGTTATATAACAAAAATATAACCAAAACACAAAGAAATCACTCGTTCTCCAACTTAAATCTACCTATGCACAGATATCCCCTCCCCCACACAGCACACTTCACTGTCTTTCACCACACACACTCAATGTTGTAAATTAACATTCAAAATCTACGTACAAAAACACTCAATGATGTGAGCACAGGAGGGTTTCCTACAATCGATAAACTATAGTTGGATCCCCCCAAAAAAGAAAACATGCTTTTTGAACAGCTTTTAAAAGATTCCTATAGACAGCCATCAGAGCAAACTGTCTCCTACTCCTTTCTACTCATATTACCCCGAACTGAGGCTGTGCAGATCAATACAAAGCCCACATGACTTGAACTCCCATGAAGCACTGCAAAATCCACTTTTGGAGCTCAAAAACAAGGAGAAGTGAGGCGAAGTGAACTGCCATCAATGGACTTTGCCTTAAGAATTGAAAGAGTAGTGACCAGTTGAAGCGGAGTAACGCGAAGTAGCTGTTTCTAATGCACTTCGCATTCCTCTTTATTACCTGCTTCACATTGTGGAGCACTCCGTGAATCTGCCTGTGTTCCACGAAACACTTCGCCGAGCGGATTGAGCCCACTTCGCCCACCACTAATAGCTACTATGAAGTTACTATATAGTCGCTACTAATGTAAGAGTTATTCCAGTCGTAGAAGTTCTAGGTCTCACTCAGGGGTAACAAGAGTGTTTCAGATATATATCTGGCAAACTGGCTATGACTCACCCACATCTGGGTCTCACATTAATCTTAAGATTCACTTCTTCCACTGCAGTTCAGTTAAAACTTTTCAAGGCTGCTTGATCTTCACCATTTGCCAGAGTTCATCACTAGCAGCTTGCTGTACTTCTCTTTTCTCCCTTTTCCTGCAGTGGCCTACTCCAGTCATTCCAACTGTTCCATCCATTTCAGAGTCATTCCCTCACTACACGTAGTTCCTTTCCTTTCACTCTACACCTGCTGCTCCTCACACCTTGTTCTTCACCTTGTTTTTCTCCTTTTCTACAGATGCTGCTATTTTTTTAGTAACTGCTCCTAAAGTAAAAAAAAAATTCAAAGACCACTGACCTACCAGAACTCACATATCATTTTAACTGTAGACTTCTAAATAATGAGGCAATGGTATCATACCTGTTAAAACATAGAAAAGCCTTTAAAAGCTTTGCTTCATCTGCTTCTCTGAGGTCCTCTTCAGCAATGAAAATGAGTGCACGCAGCTCTCTGGCACTATCTCATTGCTCAGTCTAGATGAATACACTCCCCACCCTGTGCCCTTGGTATGACACCTGTACCATTACTATATGGTACTTCTATGCTGTGACTGTCAATCCAGTGGCCTGCAGTTGGTGGAAAACCTCAGTCACCTGCTTGACATGATGCTCCCAGGTCTGGCTATAGATGGCAATGTCATTCATGTATACTAGCACAAAAGCTCCTGCCCCACTCAGAATGAGGTCTACAAGCTGTTGAAAGGTGGCTAGTATGTTTTTATCCAAAAGGACTTTACTCTGAACTTGAATAATCCAAACAAGGTAAGAAATGCTGACATCCCTCTGGATTCCACCCTTGGAAGAGGTGCCAGGAGAAGTTTCTTGAGAATAAAGGAAAATAGTAGCTAAAAGAGCCACACCAGAGTCAGAGCACTGGAGAAGGAAAAGGGGTGGGAGGTAGTCATGAAAAACACTAGGCAAGGGATTTGTGTGAGTGTGTGGGTATTGCAGGTAAGGGAGTGCAGTCTGGCAGCCACCCATCACAGGGTGAAACCTCCATTGAGCTTCCAGTAGTTGATACTGATTCTCGTGGTCCCATCCTTTTTGGGGATCAATACCGTGGGAAGGCCAAGGGACTACTGGACTCTTGCATCACACAGAGAACCAGCACTTCCTTGTTCTCCCTCTATATGGCATATTTCACACCCTCAGGGACTTGAAAGAGTGACTGCCATAGGGAGGCCTGGGATCCTGTGTCCACATAGTGCTCTGCCAGTGTTTAAGTTCAAGTTCAAGTTTATTTCACCAGGAAGACTTCATTGAGCAAGCTCATTTACAAGGAGGTCCCATGAGGACAGAATACATTCAAATACAGTACAGTGACATTATATAATAACAACAGAAAAATACAAAACTTATGGAGCCAAGTGCAAATAGTTTTAAGGAAGTACAAAAACTGATAGAAACACAAAATATGAGGATAACACAACACAGAGTAACTCATAGTGATACAAAATACAATAATAATACAAATATACATAATATAAATCAGGCATTATCAAAAACATAGAAGCACCAAGAGGCAAGAGGGCAAACAACAGAAGGGGGGAGCCTATGTACAGAGAGATTTAAGGGATTGGATGAGACAATGAGGATTGTAGTGCAGAGGCAGGGCATACATCTGCAACATTGATAACCTGGGTTCAGAAATGACTTGGGACATCAGAGAGCAGGCTGGGGAAAGAAGGATTGAACATCCTGGAGACTGCTCTCCTTCTCCAGGGGAAGGGGGGGGTAGAGTGTCTGGCACACCATGGACCAATGGCAGAGGCTGAAGGGGGCCATTTGTGCCAGCTCCATCACATAAGGGGGGTAGTGTGGATGTGGGATGTTATTACACATCCCTGCCTGCAGGTACTGTTGCTGCACTCGCAAACATTCCACCCCCCCAGCATGTTGTCCTGTTCCGCAGCTACCCACAGTGCCAAAAGCATGAATCAGGGTGCCCACCCCTATGGTCCCCATCCTTCTAGAAAGCCAGGGCACTCTTTGATGGATCATGGGGAAGGGTGCCCACCCAGTGGCTGTACCCAAGGGGCAAGCCAGGGCATGTGGAGGTGGCACCCAGGTAGGGCAAAGCTCCCTTTGGGGAGTGATAAAATGAAAATAATAAAAAAAAGAGACAATGAGGAGGGGATACAGGACAGGAGCAGTAGAAGTATTGGGGGAAAGCAAAGATAGGTGGTCTAAGCTGAGTAGCAGTGGCAAGTCTCATAGAACAATTTTGTGATAAGGCTTTTAAAAACATTTAAGGGGACTATGGTGGTTAGTTTAAGGAATGATTGCAGTTTATTTCAAGCAAGGGGGATAGCATCGGTAATGGCAGCCATACCGTACTTGGTTTGGAATTTGGGGACTTAGAGCGTTATGTGTAAATTTGTTTGTAGAACATAGGAACATGCGAGGTGGTGAAACAGACTTGAATTATAAGGTGGTAGCTTACAGAACAAGGCTTTGTAAGTCTAGGTGTAGGTATTTAGTAATCTTTTGGTGGCAAGAGAGGTCCATCCTATTTCAGCATAGAAAATGCAGTGATGCATCCTGGCTCGTGCATTTGTGATAAAACGTATGGCTCAATGGTAGAGGACATCCAATTTATGAAGACTAGCTGTTGAGCAGTGGCTGTATAAGAGATCAGCATAGTTAACAGAGGAAGGTAAGAGGATTGGACCAGCTTCATCTTAGATTCTTTGGCGAATAAGGCATTATGTCTATAAAGAAAACCAAGCCTCTGCCTTAGCTTCTTTGCAAGAGCTTCAATGTGGGAGGAGAATGAGAGATTATCGTCCAGAAGGAAGCCAAAGTATTAAAACTTATCCACCCTTTCCAGGGTGTCACCTAACAGGGTTACAATTGGCAATGGTGGAGTGGAATTCTTAGACAAAGTGGAGTAATTATTGGTTGAAAGAACATTAATTTTTTGTTTGCATTTAATACTAATTTAGAGCAAGAAATGTTTTGCTACAATAGATCAAATTCAGATTGAGGCTCAAGGCAAGCATCTGTATTAGAAGGTTTAGAGGTGTAGAAAACCATATCATCAGCAACAAAATGGAGCTTGGCATTTGATATATGACTACTTAGGGAATTTATGTAAATCGTAAATAAGAGTGGACCAAGGATAAAACCTTACAGTACCCCTCTAAAAAGCAGAAGGGGTAGTGAGAAGGCCCTATCTACCTTGATCTGCTGAAGATGGCTGAACAAATAGCTGGAGAACCAGTTTTGAGTAGGTCCATCCATGCCATGCTCCTTCAGTTTGTCTAACAGACTCTTACAATCTACTCTACTGTATCAAAAGCTTTGCTCAGGTCAAGGAATACTGCACCAGTCCTATGTTTGTGATCTAGAGCAGGAAGCCAGTCATCCAACACTTTTACAATGGCAGGGGTGGTGCTGTGAAGAGGCCAGATGCCAGATTGTAGTGGATTAATTAGGTTAGATTTATCTAGGTAGTCTCTAATCAGATTGTCAATTAATTTCTTCAACAGTTTAGATAATATGTAGGGAAGGGATGTAGGCCTGTAAGTTTTGAAGTCTCCAAGGTCCCGAGATTTAAAAGTGGTCATATATGGGCTGTTTTCCATACACCAGGGACCGTGCTAATTGTGATGGACAAATTAAATAAAAGCAGTATTGGTGCTGTTAAACATTGAATGCCTACTTTTAAGGATAAAGGGTCCAGGACATCTGCTCCTGCATTATTTTTTATATCAAGATGTGAAAACAGGTCTTCGACTTGTTTAATGGTAGGAGAGGAGAAGCAGAAGGAGTCCTGAGATTGAAGCTTAATGTTTTGGTCTATTGGATTTAGTGCAGGCCGCATACTGGCAGCTGGAGAGGAGTCAAAGGCAAGGCCTACTATGGAAAAATGGGTATTCAATTTCTTTCATATTGTATGTTTATCAGTAAAAGTTATTTACTTTTAGATCATTTTTGGGGGAATGGATGGAGAAGATCTTCATCCCTCAAATGATTTAATGATGCAGCAGAATTTTGCAGGATTTCCTTTGGCATTCTCAACAGCACTAAGATAGCAATCTGCTTTTATTTTTCTGATCAGTTTCAAGTAGGTGTTTCAATTGGCTCTGAAGGCCATCCAGTCAGCAGGGTCTTTGATATGCCTGGCTGTAGCCCACAGATCGTCCATCAATGCTTGAGCTCATTTTATTTGTCCTGTAAACAAGGGTCACAATGCTTTTTTTGTCCTGCATTTAATTGATGGTGCTTGTTTATTGATAGCCACTGCTTCATTATTATTAGTGGCAAGATAGAATTTGATGCATATGGTGTGTCAGTCAGATAGGAAGTTAGCTACTTTAAAATTCTTAATGTTCCTTTTCAAAATTAATTTACAGGGAGAATTGGATCTTTCCAGGCCCCTGACACAGATCACGATGTTGTGATCACTTATATCATTGTGAAATACTACTGCTTGTGAAATTTTATTGGTAAGGATCAGGTCGAGAAGGTAGCTGTTGTTAGGATTTTTTGGTTTGGTCTAGTAGGTTCTAAGACTGGCTTAGGCCGAGCTCATCATATGTCTTTTAGGAGGTGTGATTTGTTGCTGAGTCAGTCAGGATTAAAATCATCAAGGATTATTGATTCATTGTGACTGGAATCTAGAAAGCTGCACAGGTATGATACTATGTCTAAGCCCCCTGATGGTGGACTATAAATGCCAATTATATTGAGGGCTTCTCTAGAAGGAAGTTGGCTTTTTAGTGCCAGACATTCAAATTCCCTGGGTTTAGTGCTGACAAAGAGAATGTCAGTGGAGAATTTAGCGTTTACATAAATGACCAATCCCCCTCCCCCCCAAAAAAAAATGTTGGTCTGTCAACACGAAAGGTGTAGTTTTGGAAGAGTTAATTCTTGTTCTTGAATTGTTTTCTTTAGCCAAATTTAGGATAGCACAATGACATCAGGATTGGTATCAGAGATCCAAGGTTGCATGGTGTTCAATTTCTTGGTAAGACTACACACATCAACTTGAATAAATGTCATAGCTTTTGCTGATGCAAGTTCTGTTGGGGATTTAAGTGGGGAAGGAGGGCCTGGATTTAGTTCAATATTTCCAGAACAAAGAACTCTGAGATCAGGATAAGTTGTTTAGCCAGTAGTGTGGGGGTATATATTTTAATTTGTTAGGACAATTTAAAGGTCAATTTTTTTAGTGTAAGAAAAACAAAGGAATGTTGCAAAGTGCAATAAGATGGCATGCAGCAAGACAGTTGGAGGTGTGACAATGATGGTAGCCAACAGGGTTGTGGGTAAGTCCCATAGTAAAGGAGAAATGGCCATGGCAGGGTAGTAAGGAATACAGATGGAAGTGTTCCCTAGAAAGCAGTGTAACTGAGCAGGTGAGTGGCAAGGATTTCTCAGCAGGCAGTGAGCAGAAATTGGAAATTAATATAAAAAGGGGGAGTGGGGATATTGTAAAGGTATAACGAGAAATATGCTTTTAAACAGTGCTTGAGATCTGGTAATGGCTAAAGGAGGTTGACACAATGGTCTCTATGCACCAATTGATGGGTAATATGTACCAGAGGTGCATTACTCATCTGCAGCACTCCACATCTGTGGACAGGTGAACACAGGTGGCATTCACCACTGCCGTTCACCTGTCCATTTCCCCACCACCCTACCCCCACTGACGTGCAGGTCTGTAAAAAGGGCTGGCATGGAAGAGTCACAGACCCAGCTGGGCATCCAATTGGATGCCCGGCATGGGTCCGACAGTGGCTCCCTTACATGACAGGGCTCACATTGGCAGTGCACTCTGCAGATGCCCTGGGCCAGGAGCTGCAGCTGATGGAAGGAGGGCAATGCTGCCAGCCCTCCAATGGCACTGAAGCATTGCAGAGGTATGGGAGAATGTCGGGTGGTGGAGGAGACAGTAACACCAGTAGTGGGTGGGTGGATGGGTGGTGTCATTGGTGGGGGAAGCATTCCTATACCAGTGCTCCTGTGAGGGGTTTGGGTTTGTGGGGGGTACTGCACACAATGCTATGTTCTGGTGTGAGTGTGTGGCACCAGGTGGCAATTTTCTGTAGCCCTAGAGGGTCAGTGGGCTGTTCTTCCTGTCCTGCAGCATGTCCCAGGGTGTGGGTGGGGCACGTAAGGATTTACGGCATGGCTCTCCCTGGAATACCTTGCACACCCCCATGCACCCCCATGGCCAGCACTTTGTGCCATAGTGCATGAAGCATAGTGTTGGCCCACCACTCACCCGGCCCTGGCACATGCGCTTCACATGGCCTAGGGATCAGGCACATATGTGCAATGCACCCCCAAGTGGTGCATCCCATGTAAGAGGTGCAATGGCTGTGGGGTGGCTACAAGCCTGAGTTACACGGCATGTAGTCACTTTACCCACTAGTGCATAGGGGCCAGGATTTGTGGAATGGGAGAGGGGACAGATGGACTATATGTGATAGCTAGGGGGAGGAGACAGCTGTCACTTAAAGTAGGATATTGGGTAAGGCAGGAGGAGATGCATGTATGTGCAGAGCAATTTGGGTAGCAGGAAGGGGAGATTGTTTTTAGCCCATCTTACCATTTGACCTCTGACCATATGAGGCTATATATTCAGAGAAAATCATGGGATGGAGTGTGGGGGGGGGCAGGACAACACACATGCTGGAGTAGCTGCTCTGTGAAATGTGTAACTTGAGGGTAAGTGTCCTTAGGAAGTCTGCTGGCTGAATTTTCTTTGGACGGCAAGGAAAAAGCACACAATGAAGTATAAATAAGAGTGGGGGGTTTAATGGGGACAAGGGGTTACAGGCAAGGCAGGGAAAAGAGAGAGAATATGGGGAGGGTGAGCAGATTAAACAAGTGCAGATGTAAAATGCAAAGAAAAAAAGGCAGTTTTTAAAAGTGTCTGGTGCTGAACTTGCACTATAATAGACACATTAAATTAAGCAGACAGCCTAAACTGTAATAAATTACTCTGGGAACACCTAATACATTGCCAAAGTACAAATCACAGGAAAATAACCTAATACAATACACTACAGGTAAGATGCTAAGTAACACCAAGTGAAAACAGCAGAATGGGATTTGAAAATGGTGCCCAACACACATGCTGGAGTAGCTGCTCTGTGAGATCTGTAGCTTGAGGGAGAGTGTCCTCAGGGGTCTGTCAGCTGACTTTGGTGTGGGCTTGAGGGTGATTGTCAATGGGGCTCTGTGAGTGTCTTCAGGTGTGGTATACACTGGCTTCCCCATGAACATCCCCTTGAACGTTAATAGCACCCTCCACATTTTGGTATCTTGGGCCGGTATCTGCTTCTCTGAAATGATGATGGCATCCACTGAGGATTCTCCATTAACATCTCCCAGAAGATCCACCAGCAGATCTGCCTCTGCCTCCTCTGGATAGCTGCACACAGCCAGGACCATTTTGTCTCTGTCATGGTAGGTAATATGTTAACATGGCAACTCACCACATAGTTAACATTGTTCACCCTCCTGACCACTGAGTACAGGCTATCCCAAGTTGTCTGCAATCTGTTCTGCCAGAAAGGGATGAGCACCATCACGGTTGCCTGATTCATACTCCCTGGCTCTGGCCATATGATTGTGCTATGTCTTCTGTCTCCATTGCACAGAGGCTAGTTTTTTCTTGGTGAACTCCATGAGCTTCTTGAGCCTAGTCATGAAATTCAGGACATACTCCACAACACATTTCCCTTGCGGAGAAAGCTCACTCTCCCATTCATCCCTTACTAACTCATGGGCAATCTCACTCCATAGTCAAATAGGAGTTCAAAGGTGAGAACCTGTGGACTTCTGGGAGAATTCCCTGTATGTAAAAAAAGACATACAGTAAGCACTTGTACGACTCTCTTCCATGCTAGTCAGCAAATGTTCTCCACCTGCTCTTAAGAGCAGCATTTTTAGACCACAGAGACCCTGAGCTGTATCACTCCAAACTTCCCCCAAAGGCTAGTCATCAATTCAGTTGTGAAATTGGTGCCCTGGTGCAACAGAATCTCCTGGGGAAACCCACCTAGTTAAATAACCCCAGCAGTTCATCAGCAACTTATCTGTCTTGATGGAGAACAAGGGCACTACAGTACTTTTGAGTACCTGGTGGCTTAATCTTCAACCACCCAGATGTACCACTTGCCGGTGTGATTTGGGGTGTTAAGTAGTCCAATAATATCCATGGCAACTCAACTAAACTGCTCTTCTATAATAGGAAGTGGAATCAAAGTTGCTTTAGTCTTGTCCCCAGCCTTTCCCACTCTTTGCCAGTGATGACAAGTTTTGCAGTAGTTTGACATGTTTAGAAAATTACTGGGCCAGTAAAATTATTAGTAAGCCACCTTTTGTGTTTGGCTGACTTCTAAGTGTCCAGCAAAGTGTATGTGATGGCTAAAGAAAGATGCTGTTTCCTATATTAACTAGGAACCACTGTCTGACAAGAGTACCCCTTCCTCCCATCCTCTCTTAGGAAAATTCTCACAGTACAGGGGGTCATTCTCCCAGTACATCTCCCTTTACCTAAACTCAGTGAGTCACCTTCTACAGTGGTGGTTACCTTCTTTAATCTCTGGTGGGATGGATCCACTTGCTTAGCTGTCCCCAGCTCTGCATGCTTAACATTCTCCAAATCGCACTCTCCTGTGGGACAGCTGCTCACAGCTGGATTCTCCTCTGTCTGCAGCTGTACTTCAGAACTGCTACTTGCAGCACATCCTTCAGTTGCAACGTCCCTGGCTACTGAGGTAGGGGTGGCTTCCTCTTGTACTGCCACCTCTACATCCTCATGAACCTGTTCCCTTGCAGTGCTGCAGGTAGTAACACACACAGTACTGGCCCTGCTATCAAAGTCATTCCCCATGAATACATCCATGGACAGATCTGGCACAACACCAACCTCCTGTATGCTCTGACCACCTTCCCAGCTTAGGAAGATCTGGTCAATTAACACTAAGATCACTGGACCTGCTAACACTCTAATCTGAGAAAACTGGCTAGACAGGATCTGTTCCTCATGAATCAAATCTTGCTTCACCATAAAAATGGAGTCCCCAGTGTCCCTCAGTACTTGAGTTACCAATCAGTTCACTACCAGTAACTGCATATATGCAGGAGAGTTACAGGACCCTGCACTCTGAGTACAGGCTACTATCTGCTCTAAGCTCCCTGAGCTACCCCTTCCTGCTACATTAGCTCCTTTTGTTACATTTTTGGGAAGCACCACTGTTAGTCAACAGCAAATCTGCCGACATCCCGTACATCACTGTCATAATGCCCATGTGTGGTATTGTGCCATCAAGATACAAAGCATTTATATATTACCATCTCCAGGTCAGAGGTGTTACAGTGAGGGGGCACAACACAAGGAGAAGCCATGTCAGTGAACCACAGACCATTACAGTGACTTTCTCTGTAATTTTTTTTTTTGGCATTCATTGGTGTGGTGTCACTGTACAGGGGGCCACCACATTTTTTGGGACAATCATATGATAAATGCCCCAGTTTCTGACAGATGTGACACTTGCGTCCCCCTGAGTCTTTATCTCTGAAATCACTCGTCTTTCATTATGGATTAGGTACAGCCTGGCATCCTTTAGATTACTCCCCTGGGGTTCCCTTAAAACTGCCTGATGTCTCTACCTAGTACCTTTGTACTGAGAAGATAATCAGATGGATATAAACTGGTCAATCCTCTCAGCTGCCTTCCTTGAAGAGCTCGGAGTTCTATCCAATGACCATATTCTCAGTTCCTCAGCTACAGTTTTTAGGAACCGTTCAAGAAAAAATAAAACTTTATTTCCTCTACAGAGCAAGCTTTTGCACCCTCTGTCCAGTGTCCTAACAAATTACTTAGCTGTGCACACATTTCACTATAGCTGTCTCTCGGTGCCTTTCTTGACCTTCTAAATGTTTGCCTTTAGGTCCAAGTCAAAATGCTTTAGCAAGGTATTTTTCACTTTATCGATGTCTACGTAATCATCATTGCCATGGAATTCGTTACCTTAAATCTTTCAGACTGAGGCTAAATAAATTTAAATCAGTGGAATAAAGAATTGGCTTGTAAATGAAGCTAGAGTTAGAACCGTACTAGAATTTCAGTGATTATATTAATTGTTTTTTTTTTCCGTGTTATTTGGCATTCCTGCTGATACATTTATTCTTAATTATTAGTATGATGTATGTTATGTCATGTCTTGGTGTTGTATTGTAATATTCTGTAGTATTTGTTTGTTTTTTTCTATTTTTTTTTTTATTTTATTTAAACAGCAGTTTGGAAAACCTTTGAGCCATAGGCTCATTTACAAAGGTACTTTGTCACAGTTCTATGTAACTTATTGTAAATTCTGCACAAAGTACCTCATTGGAAATGAGCTTGCCCCAGTCTGAACTATCTTATTCAATCTTTTGAATAAAAAGTTAAAATAAAAAAAAAAAAAGAAAAATTCAGGGAAAAGCTTCTAATACCTTGCCTGTTAGCAGTGTTAATAGAAGAGTTGCCTAAGAAGCCCTGCCCAATTAAAATTGCCCACATATACTCGTGATCATCCCTCTCCTAATATCATGGAACAATTTAGAATTAATTTTGTCTTTCTGAGTCGAACTCCTCGTGCCATTACTCACAGTTTGTTGTGTTGTCCTCTGGCTCAGAATCCACATCTCTCTTGCATGATCACCTGTTTTCATCAGGATCATGTGCTAATACGCTTTCTTTCTCTCTGTCCTCTCTGCTTCCAGATGTATCCACTGCAGCTCTTCCTCAATCGTCTGCTTCTCTATATCATCCTTTTGCTTCTCTTCCTTTCCTCACTCTTCTCTCTCTCTTTTTCTCATTCCTCTGCCTTTCACTTCTCTGTTGTCTCCCACTCCTCTGCTTTCAGTTTCATTTTTTTGCAGCTCTGTCTCAGACGTTGTCTGAGCCAAGGTAAACTCCAGCTTCAACCTCTCTACTTGCAAAGCTGCCTAAGTTCCAGACTCTGGCTCACTTTGATGCTTCCCAGCCTCGGCCTCATGACTGCAGTTAGCAGTGAGCACTTTTACAGTGCATCCCTGGTCACTTTTCTTGAGGATTTTTATGAGTTCTGCCCTTGATTGGCTTTCTTCACAACCCACCCCTCTCCCTATGCACAACTCTTATAAGTTTAGCAAAGTGCACTTTTCATATGGTCCCGACAAAGTGTCTTGTCACTCTAACTACTTTTGCAAAAAACAAAAATAACAGTAGTAGTGCATATTGTGTTCCCTTAAGTAATATTCTGTTCTGTGACTGGATAGTTAACTAGGTTATTGAAAATTATTTTCACATCCATTCTGCTGGCCCCAATTTGTCACAACCTATCCACACTCAGGATGCAGATTGCAATTGAATGGCAAGTTTGTAAACCCTCAACACTTGTAAGGGTCCTTCTGTAGCTACCACAACTCGGAAGCAATTCTCTTACCTGGGGACTTTCTCAGTATTAGTCCCAACAGTGTCACTTGCCACACAGTACAATACTCCTTTTGTTATGGGCACGTGGCCTTCCCCTGTTACTCACTCCTGAGACAATACTTTACTTGTTACAACTGTGGTAACTGTAGGCATCTGCTCCCCCTTCAGAGACAGAGCATGACTTTATCAATACCAACAGTTAACTATTCCTCCAAAAGATTCAGGATCCAGGATCCTAGACGAAAGGTTTAAATGCTTCATTTGCAAGCATTCAGAGAAGTCAATAGGGAGAAGGGCAGGGGCATATGGAGAAAAAGGCAAAGGCAGTAAGGACAAGGATAGGGCAGAAAGGAGTAAGGCCATCAAAAAAGTGGAGGATAATGAGTGCCAATGCCCATAGTCTAGGTAACAAGCTCTCTGAACTGGTGACCTTGATGGAAGAGGGGCACATGGATATCATGGCAGTCACAGAAACATGGAACACAGAGAACTATCACTGAGGAGTCAACATACCAGGGTACACAATCTGCAGGAGGGACAGGGAGGGTAGAAGAGGAGGAGAAGTAGTGCTCTACATGAGGGAAGGGATCAAAGCAATAGAACTAAAAGATAATCAGGGAGGAGAGGAGGCATTGTGGGTCACCCTGCAGACCTTGAAATGGAACCACAATCCACATGGGGCTTGTATATAAACCCCATCTCAGGGTGAGGAAATGGACAAGGAAATGATAGAAGGCATCCTTAGGATGGCAGAAAAAAGGGAGCTATTGTTGATGGGGGACCTGACTATGCCAGATGTTAACTGGAGTACCTTTGCTGTAGCCACATCCAAGAGCAGGGTAATTCTCTATGCCCTAAAGGGGCATGCCTCAGAAAGCTAGTGTTGGAACCCACGCAGGAGGGAGCAGTCTTAGACCTAGTACTCTTAAATGGGGATGGAAAGAGGATATCAGATCTAGAAGTGGGTATCCATCTGGGAACAAGTGACCACCAATCAGTGTGGTTCATGATAAACTCAGCTGCAGAGTCAAGCCATATAAAAGTGAGGGTGTTGGATTTCAGGAGGGCTGACTTTGTCAAAATGGGAGAGTGCCTCAGAAAAGCACTGACAAATAAGCAAGAGGAGGAGGAGAGGTGGAGGAACAATGGGGAAACATCAAAACTGCCATCACAGACATAAAAAGTCTTTGCATGAAGCAAATAAATCAAAACAAAAGAAAAAAACACTATGGTTCTTAAAAGAGGTGGTGGGCAAGGCTAGGGAGAAAGAGATAGCATTCAGGAAGAATAAGGAGACAGAGAAGGAGCAGTGCAGAGAACTGTACCAGTTAAAGCAGAAGGAAGCAGGGAAGACTGTCAGAATAGCAATTGCCAAAACCGAGGAAAAGATAGCCAACTTGGTTAAGGAGGGGGCTAAAACCTTTTATAGGTACATTAAGGAGCTGAAGAAAAACCAAGGGAGGGATAGAGACTTAATGAAGGGAGGGAGGGTGGTGGGCAGAGAAGGACAGTGAAAAAAGCAGGAATACTGAATTAATACTTCTGCTCAGTATTCACAAAAGAAGGAGAGGAGGTACCTAATGAAATCAGTAGAAGCACTCTGGATAGTGGGTTGATACCAGTCCTTTCATAGAAGAAAGGGTTCTGAAACAACTCCTAAAACTGAAGGTGGACAAAGCAATGGGCCTGACAGAATTCACCCCAGAATTCTAAAAGAACTAAGGGGAGAACAAGTTACACATCTGATTACACTTTTTAACAAATCATGGGAGGATGGTGTGGTACATAAGGACTGGAGGAAGGCGGATGTGAGTCCCCTTCACAAAAGTGGGAGCAAAGCAGAGGCAGGAAACTATAGACCTATTAGCTTGACTTCAGTGGTAGGGAAAATGATGGAATCACTTATATCTGAAAGAAAGAATTGTTGAGTACCTAGTGGTCAGTTGGGCACAGGACCCAAGGCAGCATGGATTTACAGTGGGAAGGTCATGTCAGACAAATCTAGTAGATTTCTTTGACTGGGTGACTAAAGTAGTAGACCAAGGAGGGACTGTGAACACAACCTACTTAGACTTCAGCAAGGCATTTGACACAGTCCCACACAAAAGATTAATAAACATATTAGCCAGCCTGGGAGTGTGTCCCAGGGTGGTAGCATAAGTAAAGAAATTGGCTGGACAACAGGACACAGAGGGTAATAATAAATGGAGTCCACTCTGAAGAAACAGAGGTTACTATCAGGGTACTGCAAGGTTCAGTCCTTTTTAATGTCTTTATAAATTACGTTGTAGAAGGACTGGAAGGAAAAGTATACCTCTTTGCAGACAAAGATCTGCAACAGGGTTGATACACAAGGGGGGATGGAAAGGATGAGAAGGGACTTGGCAAGGCTGGATGAAAGTCCAAAGTATGACATCTTTGATTCAATGCAAAGAAGTGCAAAGTAATGCACCTGTGAAACAAAAACCCAGGGGAAGAGTACACCATGGGGGGAGATATTACATAGACTTTGACAGCAGATAAGGACCGCTTGGCCCATCTAGTCTGCCCATTTCCCTACCTACAGGATAGGCTGCAGATCCTAGTTAACCAACAGCCTATTTCTTCCTACCCCCCACAAGAATTGCCTTATGTCTGTCCCATGCATTCTTGAATTCTCCCACAGTTTTAGACCCCACAACCTCCTCAGGAAGGCTGTTCCATGCATCCACTACCCTCTCTGTGAAATAATACTTCCTCACATTGCCCCTGAACCATCCCCTTCTATCTTTAAATTGTGTCCCCTTGTTCTTGCACGTTTCTTTTTCTGAAAGATGCTACCCTCTTGGACTTTGTTGATTTCACTGAGGTACTTAAAAGTTTCTATCATTTCCGCCTCTCCCTTCTTTCCTCAAGGGTATACATATTAAGCTCCTTTAGTCTCTCCTCATACAGCTTCTCTTGCAGACCCTGCACTATTTTAGTTGCCCTCCTCTGGACTGCCTCTATCCTGTCTATGTCCTTGTGGAGATGGGGTCTCCAGAACTGGATGCAGTACTCCAGATGGGGTCTCACCGACACTGTCTGTACAAAGGTATAACAACTTTGTTTTCTGCTGCTGATGCCCTCCCTGTACATCCCAGTATACCCCAGCCCTCCCTACTGCCTTCTCACATTGCTTACAACCCTAAGGTCATCTGATATGATTACCCCAGGTCCCTTTCCTTTTTGTTGTTGTTGTTACTACCTCCCCACCCATTGTGTATTCTTCCCCTGGGTTTTTGTTTCCCAGGTGCATTATTTTGCACTTCTTTGCATTGAATCCTAGCTGTCATACTTCTGACCATTCCTCCAACCTTGCCAAGTTCCCTTTCATCCTTTCCACACCTCCTTGTGTATCATCCCTGTTGCAGATCTTTGTGTCATCTGCAAAAAGGCATACTTTTCCTTCCAGTCCCTCTGCAATGCCACTGATTAAGACATTAAAAAGGACTGGACCCAATACTGAACCCTGTGGTACCCCACTAGTAACCCCTTTTTCTTCAGAGTGGATTCCATTTACAATTACTTTCTGTGTCCTGTTGTCCAGCCAATGTTTTACCCAGTCTACCATCCTGGGACCCACTCCCAGGCTGGTTAATTTGACTATTAATCTTTTGTGTGGGACTGTGTCAAATGCCTTGCTAAGGTCTAGGTAGGCTATGTCCACAGCCCTTTCCTGGTCTACTACTTTGGTCACCCAGTCAAAGAAATCTATTAGATTCATTTGACATGACCTTCACACTGTGAACCCATGCTGTCTTGAGTCCTGTGCCCCACTGGCCTCTAGGTACTCAACTATTCTTTCCTTCAGAAGTGACTCCATCACTTTACCTACCACAGAGGTCAGACTGACAGGTCTATAGTTTCCTGCCTCTGTCTTGGTCCCACTTTTGTGAAGGGGAATCACATCTGCCTTCCTCCAGTCCTCGGGTATTACACCATCCTCCCATGATTTATTAAAAAGAGTAGCCAGTGGTTTCACTAGTTACTCCTTTAATTCTTTTAGAATTCTGGGGTGAATTTCTTCAAGACCCATTACTTTGTCCACCTTCAGTTTTAGGAGTTCTTGCAGAACTCTTTCTTCTGTGAAAGGACTGGGATCGACCCCACTATCAAGAGGGCTTCTGTTAATTAGATTAGGTACTTCCCCCTCCTCTTTTGTGAATACTGAGCAGAAATATTCATTCAGTATCCCTTGTTTCTCACTGTCCCCCTCTGCCCACCCACCGTTCATTCTATTCAGCCTCACTATCCCTCCCTTTGTCTTTCTACTCTCACTGATGTACCTATAAAAGGTTTTATCCCCCTTCTTAAGTGAGTTGGCTATCTTTTCCTAAGTGTGGGCTTTTGCTATTCTGACTTCCCTCCCTGCTTCCTTTTGCCTTAACTGGTACAGCTCTCTGTCCTGCTCCTTTTGTGTTTCCTTATACTTTCAGAATGCTATCTTTTTCTTCCTGACTCTCACAGCCACCTCTTTTGAGAATCATAGTGGCTTTTTCTTTCATTTTGATTTATTTATTTGCATCACACAAAGGCTTGTTGCCTCTGTGATGGCAGTTTTGATGATTCCTCATTGTTACTCCACACCTCCTTCTAACCTGTTTGCTAGTGCTTTTCTGAGGCACTCTTCCATCTTGCCAAAGTCAGCTCTCCTAAAGTCCAGTACCCTCACTTTTGTATGGCTTGACTCTGTAGCTGAGTTTAATGTGAACCACACTGTTTGATGGTCACTTGTCCCCAGATGGCAACCCACTTCTAGATCTGAGATCCTCTCACTGCCCCCATTTGACAGTATGAGGTCTATGGTTGCTCCCTCATGAGTGGGTTCCAAAACTAGCTGTCTGAGGCCTGCCACCTGTAGGGCATCAAGAGTGGCCCTGCTCTTGGATGTGGCTGCAGCAAATGTGCTCTAGTTAACATCTGGCATATTCAGGTCTCCCATCAACAGTATCTTTCCTTTCTCTGCCATTCTAAGAATGCCTTATATCATATCCTTGTCCATTCCCTCCCCCTGACATGGGGTCTGTATACAATCCCTGTGCGGATTGTGGTGCCCTTTCCAGTCTCCAAGGTGATCCACAGTGCCTCCTCTCCTCCCTGTTTACTCTTTTGTTCAGTTGCTTTTATCCCTTCCTTTACATAGAGAGCTACTCCTCCCCCTCTTTTCCCCTGTCTGTCTCTCCTGTAGGTTATGTACCCCAGTATGTTAACATCCCAGTCATGGTTCTCTGTGTACCATGTTTCTGTGACTGCTACGATATCCAGGCATCCCTCTTCCATCAAGGCCACCAGCTCAGGGAGCTTGTTGCCCAGACTACAGGCATTGGTACTCATCACCCTCCATTTCCTGATGGCCTTACTCCCTTTTGCCCCATCCCTGTCCTTCTTGCCTTTATCACTTTCTCCATTTACCTCTGCCTTTCTCCCTATCGACACCTCTATCTTGGTGTTTGCTGCACTTACTACCATGATTTTTTTTGGAGGGGGCTAGGATTTCCCTGCTCCTTTCCAGTGCCTCTCCCTTGGCTAGTTTAAATGCTTGCCAATGAAGTATTTAAACCTATTACCTAGGATCCTGGTTCCCCTCCCAGACAGATGCAGCCCATCATGCCAATATAGCTTGCATCACTCCTGGTGGACCTCCGTTCCCCAATTAATCAAAATCCCTGAGCTCCACACCAGTTTTTCAATCACTGATTGAATCCCATGGTGTGTGACACCCTAGCCTCTCCTATGCCATAGATGGGCAGCACCCCCGAGAAGGTTACCGTGCATGGTACTTGACTAAGGCCCCTCCATAATTCCACAAACTCTTCCTGCACTTCTCTAATCCCTTTCTTAGCCAGGTCATTTGTCCCTAGGTGGGTAATGACATCCAGCTCCCTCCCCTGTGCAGCTGCTCCAGCAATCCTGATGATTCACTCCCTGTCCCTCCAAGCCATGGCGCCAGGCAGGCACCTTACCTCCCTCTCCCCTTCTACCCCCAGTTCTACCTTCCTAACAATGGAGTCCCCCACCAGGAGTTGTTTCCTTCCCCTGCAGGGTCCCCAATCATCCTCCTGTGTTAACAATTACAACAATGGAAAGGGACCTGGGAGTAGTCATATCAGATGACCTAAAGGTAAGCAAGCAATGTGAGAAGGCAGTAAGGATGGCTGAGGGGATACTGGGATGAATAGGGAGAGGCACCACCAGTAGAAAACAGAAAGTTGTTATCCTTCTATACATACAGTTAGTGAGACCTCATCTGGAGTACTACATGCAGTTCTGGAGACCTCATCTCCGCAAGGACATAGACAGGGTGGAGGGAGTCCAGACAGAAGCCGTATGAAGAGGGGCTAAAGGAGTTTAATATGTATACAATTGATGAAAGGAGGGAGAGGGGGTACATGATAGAAACTTTTAAGTACCTCAAGGGAATCAACAAAGTCCAGAAGGGTAGCTTCTTTCAGAAAAAGATGTGCAAGAACAAGGGGACACAATTTGAAGATAGAAGGGGAATGGCTCAGGGGCAAGGTGGGAAGTATTTTTCACAGAGAGGGTGGTGGGCACATGGAACTGCCTTCCTGAGGAGGCTGTGGGGTTAAAAAAGTGAAGGAATTCAAGACTGCATGGGACAGACAAAAGACAATTCTTGTGGGGGTAGAAAGAAGTAGGCTGTCGGTAAACTAGGATCTGCAGATTATACAATAGGTAGGGAAATGGGCAGACTAGGTGGGCCAAGTGGTTCTTATCTGCTGTCAAAGTCTATGTTTCTAGTCACAGAGGCATGAAATGTATTAAAATAGCATTTACTACTTCACAATATTTACACAATCTTCAGGATATCAATATAGAAAGACAATGGGAATTTCAGGGTTACTACACCAATAAAAATGAAAGGTTTTCGCACAGCAGAAGCAACAAATAGATAAAACTCCCTACAACTTCTTAATTTTTATCAAAGTAGAAAGAGCTTACCACACAGGATACCTTAATGAATCAGGACAGACTTGAACCTTACAAGGTAACTGCTCAGAGTCCCAACCTAATTGAGTTGCTAGGATCTGGCAAGTCTTCAGAATCCTACAGCTGCCAGATCCCCGTGCCATATCATCAGATATGTCACTCTTTTATCATGGATTTGACAAGTTCTTGTCTCCTGATGGTCCCGCCTCTCTGGGGAGCTGGTCTAAATCAGAATCTTGGATTTTTCTGCACTCAGAAACCCTTTCATCACTCCAAGCAGTGTTTGCACCAGCAAGGGTGGCTGCATGGCAAGGGCATGAAGCCCTTGACCTATTTGAAGCTCCCTCTGTAACTGACTAGAGGGTCTCATCATTATAAGACAAAAGGATTATACGTAGGGATGCTAACATTCCTTAGATCTCATTCCAATTATATCCATTGGAATTTTGGAAATTCTGACTCTGATTCTGTTCTTCTGGGTGAAATCAGAGTTGGACTTGGAAATTTTCAAAATTCTGCAACTAAAACTAACTGGCATTCACACCCACCTCCACTCCAACCCACAGTAAAAAAAAACAGACGAGTATCCTGTGTACCCCACCCCATACATCTTCCCAGTATAGCCTACAATATTGATTGCCATGTGCTATGGTTAGGTAGGTTAGTGCTGGTCTCCACTCTTGTCCACTTCAGTTCAGAGTCTTCCTCAATAACATCCAGAATAGGAGTCTTTATTCTCCTACTCAGTGCCCAGCTACCACTGGTGCTATCCTGAAGCCACACGCAAGCACCCGCACCACCAACAAACTCAAGCTGTGTCATGTCCCTCCCCGGTAACAAATATGAAATTCCCTGAAGCAAGAAAGAATACATGGGTCACATCACAATGAATCACAACTCCTCACCCCATCCCATAATCCCTTAAACTTTCTTCTTCCATACTACCTGTGTTATTGGCTTAGCAACACAAAACCCTGAGGAAATTAACTAGAACCAACTCTTGCTGTGAGAAGAGTAAGGGACAGTTTCCCAGAGTTTTGTCTTGGTTGAACAGGCCACTCAGAGGGTTATGGGTAAAGTCCCTCAGTTCATACTCAAGCCAGAGAGGTGGCAGATGACAGCTTTTTAGGCTACCAGGGGCTTGAGGGTTTAATGGGGTAGATAAAGGTGGCAGAGAGCTGGTGGATCAAATCACTGGTCTTGTGGCAATGGCGGTGTTGGCTACCCAGAAAAGTAGCCCTGGCAGCAAGGAGGGGAGTGACATGATGTCTAAACACCACAGAGAATTTACCTTCTATACTACCTCAGGTTCCCAACAGTAGTTATGAGTGGTTAGCACAGTGAGTGGACCTCCAGGGATTGTCCATCAGACAGCCAACTAAGATATGATGGTGGGAGTGAGCTATGGGGGAAGGGGAAGGTCAATGTGCTATGAACTAATGCACGGTTGGGTGGGGGGAGCTTTACATATTAATGAAATCAGATGATTTCAAGAGTTGTTTGGAATTTGGTTTTTTTTTGGCCATGAATACCAAAAAAAAAAAAAAAAATGAAATCTTAAACATGGATCAGATTCCGATGATTCTGAATTTGCTATCCAAAATTTGAGTGCTTCAATTCATATTTATTTCTCAGGGGCTGCTTCTTCTCTGCCTGGAAACAGGTTAAATTGCATGTCTCCCATCCATCTCTGTCTCCATGGCAGACAGAGTTAATTAACAAGAACAAAAACAACACAGAAAAAACATTATGGTTTTATTGTTACAAATTCCCATCTCTGTTTTCCTCTTCCTGTTCCAGGTTACATCCGTAAACAAGGTTACATAGAAACACTGAAACTGTCAATAGATGAGGACTATATGGCCCATCCAGTATGTCCATTTCTCTACCCACTGCTGCAGTCCCAGATCCTATTTGATCTGCGGCTCTCCTACTCTGCACATATTCAGGGTACCCTTATGTCTATCCCATGAACTCTTGAACCCATGTATTGTTTTCGCACCAATCACTTCTGCTAGGTGTCTGTTCCATGGCTCCACTACCCTTTCAGTGAAAAAGTACTTTCTAACATTACCCATGAGCCTTCCACCCTTCAGCCTCATATCATGCCCCCTTGTGAAATCTTTCAACTTCCAGGGCAGGTATGTGCAACATTACCAAATTAAGTTAAAGGAGAAGAAGAACCAATTTGAGTAATAAAAAAAAGTATGCATATCCAGAAAATCAGATTTGGAGGGTTTTCTAGTTCTCTCATTGCAAACCTGCTGAAAACCAGAAAATAATTTTCTTAAAGAACCAAACCAAAGCATCTCAAGAATCATTTCAGAGCTGCAAATGCTGAGCAGTGATGGGTAGTAGACCCCATTTCCCCATATGGGAGCAGAGGAGTTTATATCCACAGTGATCTTGCCACCCGCCCACCCCAGCCACAGTGTGGAATTGTGAGCTTGTGCTCTTTAATTCTTAGAGAAAATCAATCCTGCTGTGGCCTCTTACCAGGTAGAAGATATCGATGGTTTCGGCACCTTTCAGCTCCTTCCGGAAGACGACATAATTCACCCGGACTTTTATTTTCATCCCACACTTCCATTCTTTATTCCGGTGGAGGACAAGCAGATAGCTCTTTGTAGAAGAATAGAATTCCAGGATGTAAAGGTAAGCATTGCCATACTGAGGTGAAAGCCTGTCGTTGTAGTATATGTTATTCCAGGGCAATGAGCTCGCCTGAAAAACAGAACCAAGACCATCTGTACCCTTCTACATTAATAAGTAATCAAAAATACATCCCAATCCAAAACATGTGCAGCTCTAATGTCTTGAGACACACCTGCCCAAAAAGGAGTTGAATCTCCATATGCAAATGATAGAATATGCATACAAATTTACAAGTTAATGATATGCAATGTGCCAGTTACATACTTTTTCATGTTTTAGTTGTCCTTCAGTTTCTCTCTGCTGGACCCCTTCTGGCAGTGACTCCCATTCCCTTCATCCTCTTATGTGGAACATAACTCGTTCCGTTTGTACTGCCTTGGTTGGCAGTGCAGAGCCACTTGTGTCACTGCTGCCATCCCAAGACTGGGTGAGTTTTGCCATGACTTCTCCCCACCTTTACTGGTATGCAAGCCACAGCACTCACCTACTGCATGAAGACACAGTTTGCCCTAGTGCCTGCACCAGCCAACCAGGTGGACAACTGACACCATGCCCCCTATCCACCACTAGGTGGCAGCCAGGCAGCAGTATGAACTGTCCCCTCCCCCCACACAGGAGAAGATCCATAAATGGATGCTCAGTCCTCCCTCCCTCCCTGGCCGGCCCATGATGACCCTGTTCCAGTTCCGAACCCTGGCTGCCAGTATGGCAGGTAGTGAGGCAACCCCTGCCTCAGCCCACTGTGACACTGGACCAACCCCAATTATGTATCCCTAAAGGACATTGAATGAAACCATTCTTACCATTTAATGCTTCTTTACCATGCAAACATTGCCAACAAGATCATCATAACAGAAATAAGGGGAGTCAGCAGTAGCCCCCACTATCACCCGACTCATTTAAATTCATATCCAGCTGCAGCATTTTGTCAAAGATGCCTCAATGGGGTAATTAGTCCTTCGTACTGTGAGAATGTAAATACCAAATGAGAAATTTGATATCTGTGTCAGTGGCTAATTAGGTAGCATGCTTCCCTCTGGGACCAGGAGATCCGATGGTCATGGGTTCTAGTCCCACACCAGGCACTTGGGGTAATACCTATAACTGTCATTGTATAGGAGAGTATGAGGAGAGTGTTGCACTGTGGAGGTGCCATCCTTTGGATTAAATCTTTAACCAAGGTCCCTTCTACCCCTCTCTGTTCACTATCCAGGTGGAATGTAAAGACCCTGTGGAACTTTCTGAAGTAGAGTAGGGGCATTCTCCCAGACACACAGGCCAGCATTCCCCCATCAGTAACAAGCATTTGTCAATGCCAAATGTTTGCATGTGTGGCAGGCATGCATACTGAGCTGAGTAAATTGCAGTGGATTCTAACCTCCTGCTAACTGTAGGTCTCTGCATGCACTGTAATTTAAAATGGTCAGACTAACCTACTTGCCCAGATGCAGTTCATAGACCCATGAGGCCTTGGCACACACATTAACACCTTGTGAGGGGTGGCTCCCTGGCACACTACAAGATGTTATGCATGTGCCAGAATACTGATCTGTCATTCCCCCCACCCAGGCTGGTACCAGTGCCTCACACTGCAGCACTATTTCCCCAGTCTTGGCCTGTTCAACTTGTTACCTGAGCTCTCACCTGAATTCAGGCCACTGGCACATGAAGGTAAATAACAATTACATACTCACCATAATTCTTTATCTTTTAGGAATATTTTCACCATTGAGTCATATTAATGGGTCTTAGCCAGGGGAGCTAGGACCCTGCAGGAGACAGCAGTTTTCTGGAGGACTGGCAGCAAGGCAAGCTGCATGCATGCACGTCACCATGAGAGTGGCTTACAGCACCAGGCTTACCTCAGTACCAGCACTCAACTGCTTCAGTAGCTTTTTTATTGAGGAGGTACAGCATAACCTAACTGGTTCTAATGCACTAAAGCTAAGGACATAAGACAGCCTTGCAGCCTGATGTAAGAAGGTTAAAAAAAGCAGTAACTCAGTGTCTTTGCAGTCCAAGTCAAGAACAAGGGGGTGAAGACCAATATACAGACTGGAGTGAGCCTGGGAGATAATGGGTTAGCATTTGAATCAATGGTGAATATATTACAAGAAAATAAAGAATTACAGTGAGAACATAATTTTCATATCTTCCAGGAATCAGTCTGTAACCCCCCTATAGATAGCAGTTCCTATAATGTCTTCCTGGGTTGGCCTAATATCCATTGTCAGGATGATGTTCTGTGTCCAGCCATTTAAAATTGTCTGCATGAGAGCACTACAGTGAGCCTCCATGCCTGTCTCTTAAAGAGAACCATTATGCTGTGCTCAAAATGAGTCTGGGCTGGGTCCAAGTTATCTATGGCTCCTGAACAGCCAGACAAGCAGTATTTCTGATCCATTCTGCAGCTGCTATTAGCACAGAGGGAGCTCTGTTAGGAAAAGTAATTATTTACTGTTTATCTGTTATAATAGTAAAGCTGTAGAAGTTTGTCTAACCTGCTTCCATTTGCAGCACAAACGTTTGATTTAGAGCCACCATCTTGGTTCTAGACTGCCAGTGTGGGACAATCAAAACCTCAGGGGACCTAAAATGGAGACTATCCCCAGAGGCCTTGTAGGAGAGAAATTATGTATGAATCGTAGTTTTTAAGGTTTGGCACCTAAATGGACCTGGAGGGGGAGCCCTTTCTGTGACAGACAGTTCCCTCACCCAACTGAACCTTTTGGATCACTGGAAAAGCCCAGAGCTGCCTGCAGTAGTTGTCAGTTGTGAGTTGGAGTTTGGAGAGTGAAAAGCTTGAGTCATTGAGTAGCTGCTGCCTGCTACCTTTTCCTGTGTGAAGAACTGCAGTGAGTGTGAAATTTGGACTTTATCCAATCCACTGATCGATACCTGAAACCTGAAGAGAAATGTGTATTATTGCTACCTGCAAGTGGATAGAAGACTTGCTCCTGAAGTGATTGGCCTACTATGCACTGAAGTGGGCCCCAGACTGAGAGATTTATACAGAAACACTGCAATTTGCAAACAGACTGTGGCAAGTACTTTACAGTGTTACAGATGTGCTGAACGTGTCATGTGGGTCGCGATTTGGTTCCCCACACCCAGTTCTGCTACGCCAGCTGGAGGCTGTTCCAGCACTTTTCACAGACCGCATTCAAATTTCTTGTTCTGCCTAGGCCCTGCCACCTCAGCCAAGGTTGCCACTCCTGAATCAGAGACACTTCTGTCAAAAAACCCACTCAGGGATTCAGCCCCCCCCTCAACATCGCTGAACAGGAAGCCTCCACCTCGGTGAGGTGTGTTGGCCCTGCTTTCACTGGCAATCCATTAAAACATCCAGAGGTCTTAATTTTGTCAGTCCTACATCCCAGTTTGGGTAGCGTATGTACAAAACAGGGTAGCTCCCTGTAACAAAGCTTCAGTCACCCTCATGTCCATCTGATTCTCTTGTTCTGGGTTTATTTGCAACAGACTGAGCCATCCATCTCCGGATTACAAATGTTTGGGTTGAGTGCATGTTAACTGTGTTTTTTCCTTCCTAAGGGCCCCAACAATAGCTGCAACACCAGCCTACCTCAACAATACTTCAGACTAGCTCGTTCTCCAAATGGTACCCAGGGTTGCAGGACTTGAGCTGGACTTGTGCATGTTTTACCAACCTGAATATAATCAGATTTGTCAATCACTGCTAGATTTATGCCCCACCTTTCTTCACATCCCGCCGAATAAATCAGATTGTGGTTTTTCACATTTACCCTGGCTATTGTGTACCTTCTTGGTGGGGATATTGTACTGCCTTTGAATTGTTACATCACTTGTCTTGTTTTCCAGGGGGTGTCCAAGCTATTGCAGCAGATCCAGCCCTGGTAGTAAGTGCAAGGAGTGTAAGCATATTATTACTGTCATATGGTATATGTGACTTCTGTACTGCTGAACTGTTTAGGCCACTAGAAGGGTTGGTGGGTGGTTATAGCATCCCGGAGGGCTATATCCATAGCAGTTACACTACCCAAATTCATTACTCTGGGTGGAGGCATCCGTTCACAGATCTCTGGCCTATTAACCTGTGCATAGTCACACAGGCAGGGGTGTTAGCCCATAGGATAGTGCTACCTATGGGTTACTTCTTGGAGGCACTGCTGGGATTTTCACCCTCTTGTGGTCAGAAGTGGGAAATGGAGGCACTGAAACTGAAATGGAGAAGCTTACCCCACCCAAGTGGAAAATTGCTCCCCACAAGCTGGTCATGCACTGTATGATGGGGTATATCTGACTTGCCACATTGCTACTTGACATATTGTTAGGTACCACTAATGAGACAAATGCTGAAACTGTGGGGAAAAGTAAGTGTTTGGGGAAGACTGAAGTGCAGGGCGGGACTCGGATCTGTTTGATCAAACCCTGGTGGCCCTCCTCTCATGTAGCCTCCGCATAGACCCTGAAAAGATACCCCCTGTTTCCATGTCTGAAGGTTCCCAGAAGGGGTGGAGAATTATCCATGTGCATAGTGACCAGTCTTCCCCTAGGGGTCCCTGTAGGTAGAAGATTTCAATGCAAACCGTTAAGACTGTTGGCTACTGAAGGCTAGACAGCCAAGGAGTTTCTGAAAATGTTGGATATTTCAGAGGAGACCACTCCTTTACAGTATCCCCTGGTTTCCATGTCTACTCCCAGAGCATCCCCTGTTGTGATTTCCCCCATAGTGATAATGTCTGACACCTGGATTCTTATCACAGGCTCAGACTGTTCTCTGATGCAGTACCAGTGCAAGTGGGAGGATGACTTGGAGACATGGATGGACTATGCTACTTTACTGGTTCAAGAGTGGCAATGTTCGGAAGGAGAGAAGAGAAAGAAGCTTATGGAAAGCTTAAGGGGCCCTACACTGAAAGCAATCCAATGTCTCTGATCCACTAACCCAGAAGCCATTGCAACTGAGTACCTCTCTGACTTAGAGGGGGTGTTTGGCAGCACTGAATCTGGGGAAGACTTAATGTGGAAATTCAATTCTGCTAAGCAACAGAAAAATAAGAAATTGTCTGCCTTTGTTATCCAAATTGAACAGGCCTTGCAGAGGGCCCATGACTTCAGTTAACTCCATTTTAGGAGTATTTGACTCCCAAAAATAAGAGAAACACTTCCAAAATAAAGGGTAAGGAAGTCACTGACTTCCAAATGTAAAACATTAAAGCGGATGACTTCCACAACTGAAGGCACAGAAGTTAAGAAAGGATGGCATTTTCTAAAATAAACTATTTTACCACTAATATTTGTATTAACATCCATAAACTGATCATTCCTAGAATACTGACTTTCAGATTGTGGGATCTGGGAAGTATCCTGACTTCCAAAATATTGGAATTACTTCCAAATTTTGACTCATGGAAGTATTTGACTTCCACTAAAAATAAATTACTGAATCCCTGAGAGGGCCCACAGAAAACAAGGATTGAACAGCCAAAAAGCAGTGGCTAAAGGGATTCCACACCAGGAGCATACACGTACAAAAATGTAAAACGAAAGAAGTGGCTAACTGGCAACTAGTGTGTGAAATTAAGGCAAGACAAGATGAAATTTCAGTCTCAAAAAGTTAACCAGCTCTTGTTAAGTAAAATGCTCACACCACTCACCTCACCAGCATCAGCAAATGATCATTTCACCTACATGACTATGGGCTTTCTCAAGGCAAAAAGAACGAGTGCCTGTTAGTGAACAAAACTGAGTCAGGTGGGAGCATATCTTCAAATCTGTTCAATATTCCAGTGTACTCATGTGGAAATTGAAATTCCAGGACAGTAAAGCTAACCCTCCTGCATATTGCTGGCTCATGAAAGAGATTCATGAGGCAGAGAACGATAAGGAGTGATAGGAGCCCTATGTTGGGGTTGCCCATACCAGCCATGTTTCAGACTGGCCTGAAGAGTGGGACAAACCTACTGAAATCCAACAAGTTAGAGCTACCACCATTACCTCATAGGCTGCAAAGAAAGCACAACAGTTGGACCACAGTGGGCTCAGGGAGGGTAAGGATGGTGGAACAGAGGCACACCCAGTCAGTTGTTCCACTCCACAGTCCATACACCATTCTGGGGGAGCAAAGCTCCCCTATGGATGTACCCACAGAGGAAACTAAGGAGGCTGAGGACAACAGTCACAAGGGAGGCCCACAGGAAGGAGGCAGAGGACACTACATGGAAAGGAAGCAGCTCCTGGTGGGGGACTCAATTATTAGGGGGATAGAACTGGGGGGGCAGGGAAAACTGAAGTAATGTGCCTGCCTGGTGCCATGGCTTGGAGGAACAGGAAGCGCATCCTCAGGATCACGAGAACAGCTGCACGGGAGTCTAAGCTGGACATCATTGTCCACCTAGGGACAAATGACTTGGCTCATCATGAGATTAGAGCAGTGCAGGAGGACTTTGTAGAGTTGGGAAGGGGCCTAAGACAAGTAGCACACACAGTATCCTTCTCAGAGGTGCTGCCTGTCAATGGCATGGGTGAGGCGAGGGTACTTTGCACCATGCAGTTTAATGAATGGTTGAAAAAATGGTGTGGAGCACTGGGGTTTGGCTTCATTCAGGACTGCGGTTCCACCTGGAGGGACACCAGCTTATACTGGCAGGATGGTCTGCATCTGTCCAGGAAGGGAACAAGTCTTTTGAGCAATCGGTATAAATGCTTCATTGTCATGCTTTTAAACTAGTCAAGGGGGGAAGCACTGATAAGCAGCCGGAAAATCCCAGCCTCTCCCTACAAAACAGGGTACTAAATGAGAAAAAGACAGAGGTAGAAAGGTCAGTGGAGGATGCTGCAACAGAAGGTAACGCCATCAGAAAATGGAGAGCAATGAGTGCCAATGCCCATAGTCTGGGTAACAAGTTTCCTGAAGTAGTGGCCTTGATGGAGGAGGAACATCTGGATATTGTGGCAGTCACAGAAACATGGTACACACAAAACCATGACTGGGACGTAAACATACCAGGATACACTATCTACAGGAGGGGCAGGGAGGGTAAAAGAAAAGGAGGAGTAGCTCTTCAAATAAGGGAAGAAATCAAAGCAACAGAACAAAAGGGTAAACAGGGAGGAGAAGAAGCACTGTGGGTAAATTTGGAGACAGGCAATGGCACCACAATCCGCACAGGGGTTGAATACAAACCCCCTTCTCAGGGGGAGAAAATGGACAGGGAAATGATAGAAAGTATATTTAGAATGGCAGAAAAAGGGGAGATATTGCTGATGGGTGATCTAAATATGCTGATGTTAACTGGAGTGTGCTGTAGCTGCCACTTCAAAGAGTGGGGTTATTCCTAGATGCCCTACAGAGGGCATGCCTTAGACAACTAGTATTGGAGTTCACCTGAGAGGAGCAATCTTAGACCTGGTTTTCAAATGGAGATGGAGAGAGATCACAGATGTAGAAGTGGGTAGCCATCTGGGAACTAGCGACCATCGAACAGTATGGTTCACAATAAACATAGCAATAGAGTCAAGCACACAAAGGCAAAAGTACCGTACTTTAGGAGGGCTGACTTTGTCAAAATTGGTGAGTGCCTCAGGAATGCACTAGCAAATGGGCAGGAAGGAGGGGTCAAAGAACAATGAGGAATAATAAAAACTGCCATCACAGAGGTAACAAGTCTTTGTGTGAAGCAAATAAACAACACAAAATGATGTAAAAAAACCACTATGGTTCTCAAAGGAAGTGGCAGTGAAGGTTCAAGAGAAAAAGAAAGCATTCAGGAAGTACAAGGAGTCACAGAAGAAGCAGGACAGAGAACTGTATCAGTTAAAGCAAAAGGAAGCTGGGAAGGCAGTCAGAATAGCAAAGGCCCAAACCGAGGAAAAGATAGCCAACTCAGTTATGAAGGGGGATAAAACCTTTTATGGTACAACAGGGAGCAAAAGGAGGACCAAGGAGGGATAGTGAGGCTTAATAAAAAGGGTGGAGGGTGGGCAGAGAGTGACTGTGAAAAGGCAGAGATACTAAACAAAGATTTTGCTCAGTATTTACAAATGAAGGGGACCCTAAAACAAACAGTAGAAACACTCCCGATACAGAAGTTGATACCAGCCCATTTACAGAAGAATGGCTTCTGAAAGAACTCTTAAAACTGAAGGTGGGAAAAGCAATGGAGCCTGATGGGATTCATCCCTGAATTCTAAAAGAACTAAGGGTAGAACTAGTGACACCACTGACTACCATCTTTAAAAAATCATGAGAGGATGGGGTGGTACCTGAGAACTGGAGGAGGGCAGATGTGATTCCCCTTCACAAAAATGGGAGCAAGGCAGAAGCAGAAAACTACAGATCTGTTAGTTTAACCTCAGTGATAGGGAAAATGATGGAATCACTTCTGAAGGAAAGAATTGTTGAGTATCTAGAGGCCAGAGGGGCACAGGACCCAAGGCAGCATGGATTCACAGCGGAAGGTCATGCCAGACGAATCTGATAGATTTCTTTGATTGGGTGCCCAAAGTAGTAGATCAAGGAGGGGCTGTGGACATGGCCTACCTAGACTTTAGCAAGGTGTTTGAGACAGTCCCACACAAAAGATTAATACACAAGTTAGCCAGCCTGGGAGTGGGTCCCAAGATGACAGCCTGGGTAAAGAATTGGCTAGAGAATAGGACACAGACAATAATAGTAAATGGAGTCCACACTGAAGAAAGAGGGGTTACTAGTGGGGTACCGCAGGGTTCAGTATTAGGACCAATCCTCTTCAATGTCTATATAAGCAACATTGCAGCGGGACTGGAACAAAAAGTATGCCTCTTTGCACATGACACAAAGATCTGCAACAGAGTTGATGCACAAGGTTGGGTGGAAAGGATGAGAAGGGACTTGGCAAGGTTAGAGGAATGGTCAAATGTGTGGCAGCTTAGATTCAATGCTAAGAAGTGCAAGGTAATGCACCTGGGAAACAAAAACCCAGAGGAAGAGCACACAATAGGGGGGTGAGATACTAACAACAACAAATAGAAAGGGACCTGAGGGTAGTCATATCAGATGACCTAAAGGTGGGCAAGCAATGTGAGAGGGCAGCAAGAAGGGCTGGGGGATACTGGGATGCATAGGGAGAGGCATCACCAGTAGAAAACAGGAAGTTATTATCCCTCTGTACAAACAGCTGGTCAGACCCCATCTGGAGTACTGTGTGCAGTTCTGGAGACCCAATCTCCCCAAAGACATAGACAGGATGGAAGTTGTCCAGAGGAGGGCAACTAAAATGGTATAGGGTCTGCACCAGAAGACATATAAAGAGAGACTTAAGGAGCTTAATATGTATAGCCTCGAGGAAAGGAGGGAGAGGGAGGGACATGATAGAAACTTTCAAGTACCTCAAGGGAATCAATAAAATCCAGAGGATAGCATCTTTCAAAAAGAGAGGTGTGCAAGAACAAGGGGCACAATTTGAAGATAAGGGGCGGTTCAGAGTATAAGGAAGTATTTTTCACAGACAGGTTGGGATGACTGGAACGCCTTCCCGGAGGAGGTTGTGGAGTCAAAAACAGTGGTGGAATTCAGGCATGCATGGGACAGTCATAAGGCAATTGTAGGTGGTGGAGGTGGGAAGAAGTAGGCTGCTGGTTAACTAGGATCTGCAGCTTATCCATTAGGTAGGGAAATGGGCAGACTGGGTGTGCCAAGCAGTCCTTATCTGCCATCAAATTGTTTCTATGTTTTTCTATGTAACTTCTTAAAGAGGTAAAGGAGATGCAAGCCAGTCAACAAGCTGTGGCTGAAGGGGGCAGAAGCTCCCACCCATGCCCTCTGCTAATTGAGACTAGAAATGAGGATTTTGCCAGAGGCGTGGGGGTCCATGTTATTGCTTCCAAACCCCAGGGTGAGTCCAAGCTACTAGAAGAGATGAGAGAGCTAAGACCCCTAGTGGGAGACCTTATACATTCCACCCATACAGCTGCCCACTGAAGATGTAGCAAGAATAGAGAGCCTGAGTCAAAGCCAAAGGAAAACCATGGAACTCCTTCAAATCTTCCCAAAGTTTGAGAAGAACATGACCACTCCAGTGACCCTAAGGAACAGGTGTTCTGCTACCGATATGGAGAAGATGAACACACCTACCAGGGCTGCACCTTTCTGGAGAACCTGTAAGGGGTTATTACCAGACTGCTAAACATGGTTCATTGAAGCAATATAAGGCCACTGCCAGGCCCATTAAAGAAGTCCTATTCCTCAAAAACTGCTGTAGGACTGTCTGTCAAGCCAATCTCCCTGGACTGGTCCAAGGTGGTGGGCCCCTCCATGGAGACTACAATGACTGTCAATGGCATTTCCATTCGAGGTGTGCTAAACAGTGGCTATTGTGTTTCAAGAATGGTATGATCAGCACCTATCTGACCTTCCACTTCAACCCCTCAAAGGACTACATGTGTGGGGGTTAATAAAAATTATACAATGGCAAGGAAATTTCCTGAACTCTGATTGGTCAAACTGGTACTGGAGCCGGGATGTTATCCCAGCATAACATCCCGACTGTAGTCCCAGTACAAATGGGACCGCATAAATAATTTAAAAAGAAACGCTCCGCAACCTTGTCTACGAGCAGCTTCAGCAACCAGGTGTGCTGCTCGAAATCGGCTGTCCCGCCCAGCTCACCAGTGACACACAAATCAATACTCTGGGCAAAACAAGTATAAATAGCGCACCCCACCACACACAAACAAAATATTCCTTAAAAAAATGATAACATAACGACAACAGTGCAGCGAAGTGAACAAGTCTAACCCTATTCAAAGTCCCACCATGCTGCTCTCGCCACACGCTCGCGCCATAAACGAATTACCTGAAAATATTTTATTTCAAATAAAATCTGCTCCCTACCAACGACGCTCATTTCACTCACCACATCCTCCTGGCACCAGTCGGACAGCGGAAACAGCGCAAACCGGAAGCAATATGAAAAAAATGACAAACGAGGACGTCACTGTGGGCAAAAAATAACAAACCAGGACGTTACTGTGGAGAAGTACAAAACCAGCAGCTTAGTCTGAATGAAAGACATTAACAGCAGCTCCACCCACTGGTCACAACAGTAAAACAGCACCTCCACCCACTGATCACAACAGTAAAACAGCACTATTTTTTTAATAAGTACACCTACACATGAAATAAACAGCAAAAATCCACTTTTAAAATATATTTTTTATCTTTTCATTTTTTACAGTAGCGAGCCATTGTATAATAGGAATAATGCCCTCCAGGGTGTGTTATGCTGGATAACATCCGCCTTGGTGTTGGATGCCCTCGCCGCTGGCCTTGGGCCCAACCACCCAAGGTGGGATGTTATCCCAGCATAACACCCACCCTGTCGGGCATTATTCCTTTAATCCTGTTGCTATCTAGGATATGTTTGACTCTGGTTGTCTTTCTCTATGGCTGTAGCTGGTGTGGATGAGCAAGTGGAGACCCTATACTTGGTGTGCCCACCCACAGGATGGTATGATGGTGTCACTCTACTGATCGGTACAAACGCCCTTATGTTCAGATGATTAGCTCAACTTTGTCATGAAAAGCAAGCCAAGTGAACCGGATTGGCCCTGCACATCCCGGCTTTTGTGCTGCAAGCCTACGACTTACAAGTGCAAAACCGAAAGATGGAGAAGGATAAACCTGTGGGGGTGGTCTGGAGGAAAGAATCTGACTCACTGGTCTACCACTCAATGCTCAGTGCACCATCCATGGTGAAGTGTGCCTCAAGATGGATGTTAAAAATAAGATCCTTATACAGGATGCCCCAGAACAGGGGAAACTGCCTGAGGGACTATTGGCCAAGCCTAGTATTCTATCTGCCCTGGCCCTTGCCTACACTCAGCAGGTAGTGGTGCAGGTGCAGAATATGTCTGATCGAGAAGTCCGGCTGAATTGAGGGTGTACCCTAGCCACTGTGTATTGTGCCGACATTGCTTTCTGGCCAACAAGACTGTCTGTTCAGGAGTGATGGGGTGACTCCCTACCTATTGCACTTCATGGAGTCCACCCTTCCTGCAGATTGGAAAGCCAAGATTAGTCAGAAGTTGTCCCAGAGGAGTCAAGTATGTTTTTTGAAGGAATGGGATGTAGATTGTGTCACCAGGGCTAAACATTACATCTGACTCCATGATGAGAGGCCATTCTGAGAGAGATCCCGTCACCTTGCCACAGCAGACATGGATGATGTACCAAGGCACATTCAAGAAATGTTGGCCACAGGAATTATTCAGGAGTCTCAAAGCCCTTATGCTTCCCAGATTGTGGTAGTCCTAAAAAAGAATGTATTGGTGAGGATGTGTGTGGACTACCGGCTATTAAATCGGAGAACAGTCCCAGACCAGTACACCATGCCCTGCATCCAGGATGCCATTGACTGCCTCAGCGGAAGCCAGCAGTTCTCAGTACTCAACCTCTGGAGCAGGTACTATCAAATTCTAATGGCCCAGGAGGACTGTGAGAAAACAGCCTTCCTCTGCCCCCTTGGCTTCTATGAGTTCCTACGAATGCCTCAAGGTATTTTGGGTCCTTCTACCACTTTCCGACTGCTGATGGAATGAGCAGTGGGAAACATGAACTTGTTAGAGTACCTTGTGTATCTTGATGATGTCATTGTGTTTGGCTGAACTTTGAAAGAACATGATGCTCATTTGTTCAAGGTCCTTGACCAATAAGAATATTACAGACTAAAGCTATCCATAGACAAGTGCCATTTTGTTCAAACATCTGTTAAATATGTTGGGCACATAGTGACAGCTAATGGGATTCAGACAGACCTGAGCAAAGTGGAATCCTTGACTACCTGGCCTCAGCCTATTAACTTAAAAGAGTTACAAAGATTCTGTGGTTACTACTGTTGGTTCATAAAAGACTATTCCAAAGTCATTCACCCTTTGCTCAATTTAACTCAGGGCTATCCTCCTACAAACAAAAAGTATAAGAAAAGCAGTTAAGAAGGAAGCAAGTTTTTTGTTTGGACCCATGAACCGTTTGAAGCTAGGTGGACTTCTGAGTGTGAAGTTGCTTTCTATGAAATCTTTCACCAACTCACCCATGCCCCTGTGCTAACCTATGCTGACCCTACCAGACCCTATGTGTTGCACACTGATGCCAGCTTGAAGGGACTTGGAGCCATTCTGTATCAAGAGCATGAGGAAGGTCTATGCCCAGTGACATTTGCCAGTCAGAGCCTAACCCCCCTCTGAATGGAATTATGCAGTACACAAACTTGAATTTCTTGCACTAAAATGGGCTGTGGTGGACCAATTTCATGAGTATCTCTGTGGTGACCAGATTCTGGTTAAGACTGACAATAATCTCACGTGTGTCCAGACCTCAGGTAAACTGGATGCGACAGGGCATTGCAGGTTGTCTGCCCTTTCTACTTACAACTATGCAGTGGAATATCGACCAGGCCTGAACCACATTGATGCACATGCCCTGTTCAGATGACCAGATCCTAATAAGAATTGGGTGAAAATGTCTCAACAGTCAGTCAAAGCTCACACTGCCTGAAATTCAACAAAGATAAGCATCCCTCTTCTGAAACAGTTGATTGCCTAGTAGACTGTTTGGGTCATCCTGACACTTACGTTTCCATGGCCTATTGCCACGGTGCAACTTTGGATCTTAGTGCCCTGCCACAACTCAACCCTGAGAACATATAGTGGGTGCAAACCCAAGGCCCAATGATTAAGCATGTGCTTGTTGCTTTGCATGCTGGTAAGGATGTGTCTAAACTCTGCTCTTCAGACCCTCAGACTGCTTTGCTGTTTAAGGAGGATCCCAGATTGAAGCTGTGCAATCAGCTACTTTATCAAGAAATTGTAAACCAACAAGGTCAACCTAACAAACAGCAACTGGTATTACCGACAGCTTTTAAACATTTGGTTCTATGGGCCCTTCAAAATCAAATGGGACATGCAGGGTGTGACAGAACCACAGACTTAGCCCGTGCCCGGCTCTACTGTCCAAAAATGGGAGCCAACATTGAGGTCCATATATGGACTGGCAGCCTTTATCTTCAGTGAAAAGCTCCACCTCAGAGGGCTGCACCCTTTGTTAACATCATGACTAGCACACCCATAGAGCTGGTGTGTATTGATTTCTTGTGTCTTGACCCCAACCACAAAAACATTGGGAATGTGCTTGTTGGAACTGACCATTTCACACGTTATGCCCATGTGTTCCCAACTAAGGACCACAAAGCATCTACAGTGGTCAGAGTTTTAGTTGAAAACTTCTTTGTCCATTATGGCGCACCTCAGAGAATTCACTCTGATCAGGGGAGAGACGTTGAAAGACACCTGATCAAGGAAATTCTCTTGCTCTGGGGAGTGCAAAAGTCCAGAACTACCACCTATCACCCAAGGGGAATCCACAGCCTGAACGGTTTAACAGAACCCTACTTGACATGCTAAGCGCCCTTCATCCTAAGGACAAGTCAATGTGGAGCCAACAGATCGGCACCCGAGTGCACACCAATAATTGTACGAAGAGTGATGTCACTGGGTTTTCCCCCTACCACCTAATGTTTGTCTGGGAAGATCGGTTGCCTGTAGACATTTGCTTGGGGTGTCCCCAGATGGAGTCAAAGCTGAGAACTGTCTACAGTATGTTCAAAAGCCCCAGCTGAACCATGCCCACCAACTGGCACGAACCATGGCTGCAAAGAGAAACTTGGCTAATAAAGAAAGGCATGACCAGTGTGTCAGAACTCAGGAACTGCTACCTGGAGATTGGGTTTTGTTGCAAAACTTGGGACTGCATGGGAAGCACAGAACTGCTGATAGATGGTACCACCATCCTTCTGTTTTGTCAGTAAATTAGAAGATCTGCCAGTCTATAAAGTGCATCCTGAAAATAATCCACTAGCCGGAAAGGGAAGGCACCGGAAAAATTTGCTGCCCACTGGACAAGTAATTATAGACTCTGTACCACAAGACACTGCCCTCCTGGGCCTGTAACTACAGCAGCAGTCAAAAAGAGGCAGACAACCTTTATTCCAGTTGTCAAAGACTTGAGGCCTCCCTCTAGACAGGCCCACAATTACAGTGATACCCCATCTGAGTATGAGGACAGTGAGTGTGAAGCATCCTATTACTCATCTTATGAACTGAGTCAGTTGTTTCAGGGTAATCCCATGTGCAATTTCAGAGATGAAGCTGAACCTTCAGGACTGCCTAACCCTCCAGCTTTCTCCACAGACCCTGTGGCCCCTGAAAGTGAACTACAAAGTGTGACTTCTGAAGCAGCTGACTGTTTGTTTGTGGATGAACTGTTTGAATTGCCAGAAAGAGAGCCTGCAACAGAAAGCATCCATGATGACATACCAGAAACTACAGAAATGTGCAAAAGCAATGATCTCAATCCTGCTATGACACATGGCCATGATGAGATAAATGCTATTGAAAGCATTAATCAAGTGTTGCAAGATCTAAGTTCTATAGAATTCTCCCTGGATGATGAATCAAGGCCTTCTTCAGAACCAACCAATATAAACAATGTTGCTGAGCCAGAGTTAACAGAACAAGGATCAGAAAGTGCTTCCAATGTGGAACCTACAACCAGTGCAGAGATACTTTCCCTATAGGAGCAGAATCCAATGTAAATGTTGAAAATCCTGAACTAGTGCATTTTCCCCTCAAAAGTCTAGAAGAGCCATGAAACCAGTGATACGTCTGTTACTACTCCCCCAGGAGGCCTGAGAACCTTCCTTTACATGTTGTCCATAAGGAAGTCTACATTTCTGAAAGCTCACTTCCCAAACTGAGCTTCTCTTCCACTTCTAAGTTGATTGTCAAGCCCTCAAACGTTGGTGCCCTGCCCCATGGAGCCCCAAAATAGCTGAAAGAGGGATAGGCATCCAACCATGTTGTTTCAAGTACAGGAAATAGTACAGACCCAAATGGTCAGAGTGAAGTGGTTTGTTTACCTCTTTGAAATGCTGTTATGTGTATGACAAGTGTATGAAAACTGTTATCATTACAGAAAGTTATTGCTATCATGAAGAAGTATAGTAATGCTTAATGTTAATTTTTTTCCTGATGCATCAATCTTTTCTTGTTGGTATACCAAATGAAACATGCATGTATCTAGTCTTATAATGTTTTCTTTGGAATGTTGTAATAAGTATAGACTTGATAGACACCAGGTTTTTCCAGGCAAGGAAGAGTGCAATTCCCCTACAATTAGGGGTTCCTATAATGTCTTCCTGGACTTGCATAATGCCCATTGTCAGAATGGTGTTCGGTGTCCAGCTGTTTAAAACTGCCTGCATAAGAGTGCTATAGTGAGCCTCCATGTCTGTCTCTTTAAGAGAACCATTATGCTGTTCTAGAAATTAGTCTGGGCTGGGTCCGAGTGATCTAAGGCTCACGAATAGCCAGATAATTGCTATTCCTGCTCCATTCTGCAGTCGCTATTAGCGCAGAGGGAGCTCTGTTAGGAAAAGTAATTTACTGTTTATCTGTTACAATAGTAAAGCTGTAGGAGTTTGTCTAACCTGCTTCCATTTGTAGCACAAACTTTTGAATTTGAGCCACCATCTTGGTTCTGGACTGCCAGTGTTGGACCAATCAGAACCTCAAGGGACCTAAAATGGAGACTATCCCCAGAGGCCTTGTGGGAGTGAAATTCTACAGGAACTGTAGTGTTTAAGGTTTGGCACCTAAATGGACATGGAGGGGGGGCTCTTTCTGTGACAGACAGTTCCCTAGACAAACTGAAGCTTTTGGATTACTGGAAAAGCCCAGAACTGCTTGTAGCAGTTGTCAGTTGGGAGCTGGAGTTTGGAGAGAAGACAGCTTGAGTCATCGAGCAGCTGTTCCTGCGTAAGAACACAGGGGAAATGGCGGGAAGGTCCTGCTGGCCTGCCTGCCACCTCTTCCATTGTGAAGAACTGCTGTGAGTGTGAAAGTCAGGCATTTTCTGATTCACTGATTGAGATCTGAAACCTGAAGAGAAAAGTGTGTTATTGCTGCCTGCAAGTGGATCGAGACTTGCTTCTGAAGCAATCGACCTACTAGGCACTAAAGTGAGTCCCAGATTGAGAGGTTTGTGCAGAAACACTGTGATTTGCAAACAGACTCTATCCGACTGTGGCAAGTACTTTACAGTGATATAGATGTGCTGAATGTGCCAAGTGGGTCATGATTTGGTTCCCCACACCCAGTTCTGCTAAGCCAGCTGGAGACTGTTTCAGCACTTTTCACATACTACATCCAAACTACTTGCTCTGCCTAGGCCCTGCGACCTCAACCTAGGTTGCCGCTTCTGAATCACAGACATTTCCAGTGAAAGACCCACTCAGGAATTTGGTCCCTGCTCAACACAACCAAACAGGTAGCATCCACCATGGTGAGGTGTGTCGACCCTGCTTCTCTTGGCAATCCAGTACAACATCCAGTGGTCTTAATTTCATCAGTCCTGCATCCTGGTTTGGGTAGTGTGAGTACAAAAGAGGGTAGCTCCCTGCAACAAAGCTACAATCATCTGTGTGTCCATCCGATTCTCTTGTTCTGGGTTTATTTGCAACAGACTGAGCCATCCATCTCCGGGTTACAAATGTTTGAGTTGAGTGCATGTTAACTGTGATATTTCCTTCCTAAGGGCCCAAACAACAGCTGCAATGCCGGCCTGCCCCAGGCAAAACTTCTGGCTAGCCTGTTCTCCAACTGGGTGCCCAAGGTTGAAAGACTTATAGTGCATACTTTACCAACCTGAATATAATCAGATTTGTCAATCACTGCTAGATTTATGCCCCACCCTTGTTCATATCCCCTGAATAAATCAGATTGTGTTTTTTCAAGTTTACCCTGACTAGTGTGTACCTTCTTGGTGGGGACATTGTATTGCCTTTGAATTGTTACATCACTGGTCTTGTTTTCCAGAGGGTGTCCAGGGCAATTGCCTGGTGGTAAGTGTAAGGAGTGAGAGCATATTATTACTTTCATATTGTATATGTGATTGCTGTACTGCTTAAGTGTCTAGGCCACTAGAAGGGCTGGTGGGAGGTTATAGTATCCCAGAGCAGTTAAGCTACCCAAAACCATTCCTCCCTCCCGGTGAAGGCACTGATTCACCAAGCTCAGGCCCCTCAACCTGCACATATTCACAGAGGCAAGGGTAGAAGCAAATAGAATAGCACCTCCTAGGGGTAACAAGTCTTCACTATTGATCTGCACAAAATGGGTAAGAGTACTAGACTCAGACAAAAAAACACTGGAATAGGGTGGTAAAAGACAAGGGCTCACCCAAGGTAGATGATCATTCAAAATAGTCCTGCCAAGGGTGGCATATTGCCTGGAATGGACATCCAGGACACATTGCTTAACAAAGTGTTCACTGTGCTCCAAGTTGTAGCTCTGCAATTTATCACAGATAGGCAGAGAGAAGAATCTCTGCAAAGGATGTGACAACTGCCCTAGTGGAGTGGGAATGTACCTGACCTCCCACCTTGAGCTACGCCATGACATAGTAGTGGCACAGACAGCTTACAAGCCAGGAAGAAATGCACTTGATTGTAACAGGCTGTCCTCTCTGACTGGGACTAAAGGAGACAACTGTTTGGATTGCCTGAAGTCCTTAGATCTCTCCAGGTAAAATATAAGGACTCTTTGAACATCCTGAGAAAGAAGACTGCATGTTCCTTCATTTTGAAAGTTGGCAAATTAGGTAGGCAGCACAAGTGGCTGATTCAAATGGAAATCTGACACCACTTTAAGAAGAACTTAGGATGTTTGTGGAGAACTATGCTGTCCTTGTGGAAAACAGTATAAGGGGAATCTGTGACCAAAGCATGGATGTCAGACACTCTATGAGAAGAAGAGAAGGCCACTAGTAAAGCTGTTTCCAAGTTAAAAACTTCAGCTTAGATGTCACAAGGGGCTGAAAAGGTTTGCCAGTGAACATATCACTAAAAATATCACCAACAGCTTAATCTGGTTCAAGGTGAGTTGCCATTCATCTGTATCCCCCTCCCCCCCGGGTCGTGCCTGAAAATAGGCAGGATTTGTCTAGTGCACTTACCCGGTCAACAAAAGCTAAATAAATAAATAAATATCCAACACAAGGTTGATATCCCAGGCAGCCACTGGCTCCCCGATGGGAGGTCTTGTGTGTAAGATTCCATTAAGGAATCTCTTGAAAGGTCAGAGAAAGAGGTCATTGTTTATCCAGGAAAGGCACACTAAGCTGAAGCTGGTTTCCAGGTGCAACCTGGGAGCAGAAGGAAGTTAAGGGACTTGTTCAAGGTCACCTAGTAAGTGGGGGCTCTGGGATTCAAACCAAGGTCTCCAGGTTTGTAACTCAGTGTCCTTAACTCCTATGCTACACTGCCTCCTTAAACAGTGACAGCTATGCCAAGAGTAGGGTACAGATGGGCTCACAGTATGCAGAAACAGCACACAAGTTGACTTTAACTGTGGAATACTGCAGGCCAGCATCAGAAAGATTTGGTAAGTACTCCAGAGGCTAATCAACTGGGCACACAAAGACGTCCATGCAGGTTTTGGAGCATCAGATGGAAAACTTTACAATTTGGCTATGTGCTTATTCCTAGTGGAAGGTTTATGGCCAGCCAAAAGTATTTCAGAGATCCTCCGAAATACCTTGTACCTGTTCGCATCTATCTCTTTAGTAACCAGGCTTGAAAGTGAAGGAAGCAGAGGTTGAGATGGAACATGTGATTATGAGTCAGTAAGTTCATCCTGAGTGCAAGGATTCTCAGTTGCTTACTGATAATGTATTCACCAGAGGAAACCATATCTGTCAAGGTCAACAGGGGGCAATCAGAATCATCTTGCACCATGTGCCTCCAGTTAGAGCAGTACCCCCTGCATTAAGGGGATTACAGGGAATGTATACAGGAAAAGATTGTGCCTTTGCAGTTTGAAAGCATCCTGACAGAAAAAGCTAAGTCCTGGATTTCTGGAGCAGAATCGACGCAGTTTGGCATTTGCTGGGGATGCAAAAAGGTCCACATCTGAGGTGTCCCACTCATCAAGCAACAATCCTATGATGTCTGTGGGTAGTGACCACTCAGGATTGGTCTCTGTTTGGCTGAGCTTGTCTGCCAGAGTGTTCTGGACTACTGGCATATAAATGACTCGGAGTAGGATCCCCTGTTCTAGCCACCATTCCCACACTCACAACACTTCCCTGGAGAAAGGGTAAGCATGTGGTCCTCCTCCTTGTTTTTGATCTAATACACCACATAATTGTCTGTCTGGAGAAGGACTGTTTTGTAACTGATGAGATCCAGTGAAGCTCACACGCCATACAAAAATAGCTCCATCTCCAACACACTGATGTGGAGATGAGTCTCTGATGGGTCCCAAACACCTTGTGTTTGGATGCCCTGACAGTGGGTTTCCCACCCCAACAGGGAGGCATCTATGGTGACAGTCATCTAAGTCTCTGGTAGGGAGAAGGGAAAGCCCCAAAGGAGACTGTCTTCCAGTGACCACCATTTGAATGACTGAACCAGGGGCTTGGTCACCTGAATGGAGCAGGTTTTGAGGATGTGATGCTTATGACTGCTGTGTACTGAGCATCCTTTGAATCATTCTCATGTGTTACTCTGCCATACACACTGTGAACACCGAGGAGGCTATCAGATGCAACATGAATTGCATGGAGTGGGCTTCAACAGATTTACTTTCCATAATGTAGCATGATATCTGCAGGATCATTCACATTCAGCTATCTGTAAGGAATGATCGGGCCTTGGTCATATCCAGAAGAGTTCTTATGGACAGTATCCACTGTGAGAGTTGGAGCTGAGACTTCTAGATTCAGCAGAACTCCCACAGAGATAAAGAACTGAGAGGCTGTGGCCATTATTTGTTCCATTTCATGCCTGGGTAGACTGGCTATCAGCCATTCATTCAGGTAAAGGAACCCCTGGAGTCCTAATTTTCTCAGGTGTGCTACGAGTACGGCAAAGCACTTTGCAAAGATTTGAGGTGCTGACAAGCCCAATGGGCAGAACTTGCAACTGGTAAGCTACCCCAGCACAAAGAAACAGAGGTATCTGAGACAGCTGAGGTGTACCAAAATCTGCGGGTATGCATCCTGCATATCCAGGGAGCTAACCAATCCAGGAAGAAGAACTTAATTTCTCAATTCAAGAAACTGAGATTTTGGAGGCTGAGGAAGATGGGATTACACCCTGTGAACAAGGCAGTAGTCCGATCCAGAGATACCTTCTGATACCGACAGAGGCCTAGAGGGAAACAGAAGCAAAGGCATCTAAGCAGCTTACAGCTGATGATTGTTGGACTAAATTCCACATATGAAAGTCAGCAGAATCCTCTTTTAGTCTGCTAGCTTCAAAGGGGATAGTCATAAAAGGAGAAAACGACATTGGAACAAGCAATCCACATGCCTAGGGTAGTTGCTGTACAGACCCATTTTCCTATAGTATCAAACTGGGATGATCCTCATAAGAGGGTGCATAGCGACCTCCTAGGAGAGAACAGCCATGTCATTCTCAGGGAGAAGAGCAAAGGCATCAGCTAAGGCTGAGAAACATACAATGTACCATCTAGGGGCAGTGTTTTTTTTCTTAACTATCTTCTTGCAGACAGCTGAAATTGGAGCAGGCCTATCGCAGATCACATCAGACAGAATTTGAAATCTGAGCAGAACAGGAGAAACTAAATTGACCTACATGGTAGAAACATTTAACCACTGCAGATGGAGACATTTACCTTAATCAATGGCTGTAGGCTCAGAATCTAGTGGGGAAGCATGTTTCTTAGCAAAGCCTTGAAAGTTAGATCCTTCTGCTGTACAGCAGTAGGACCTGAGTCTTAAGAATCCAGGTTTAAAAAATCATTGTCACCGCCCTCAAAGAAGATAAATTTGGGGTCAGACTAGTCCACTTCCACATGCTCTCAGAAGGGAAATACATAGAGATGCTGCACCACAGGCCCTCTAACTCAGAAATGTAGCCCAGGCATCACCAATGACACTGTCTCCAAGGATGAAGGGCTGGTGCCAGAGGTGGCAGCAGAACCAGAACTGAATCTTGTTTCAGGAAATCCATGATGTGGAGTATGGTGTAGGAAACTCCCAGCACAGAGGGTGACACAAGGAATGTCACTGGAGCTGGTGCTGACTTGGAACTGGGACTGGCACTGAAATTGTCCCTAGGCCAAGCCCTGAAGGCTCAACTCAGTGCCTGGCACTGAAACCAGACCTAGTGTTAATTACACAGCTGGCACAGAGGTGACTGGCAATGGCACCTGGATATTCCCAGCATGTGACACAAAGTGAGGATGCAACCAGTGGGACAGGTTTCAGCTGTGCAATCACCGGCAAGGACTGAAGGCTATTGCTGGAGCCAAACACTCTACGCAGCTTGAGGGTCCTGCCTGCGGCTCAGGTGCCACTAACCTAGAAGTGCCTGGAACTGGGTCCACTGACAGAGATGCATGAATCTAATGCTGCACCTATTTCTCCAAAGAACTGCCCAATGTTGGAACTGCCTCCTGGCATCCCCACTTATTGATAGGGGTTCTGGGGCTGAGACCTTGATGTCCTAGCACCATAGACCTCCAGTGATACCGATGATGCTGGCAAGGGCCTCCAGCTTCATGAGATTGAGAGTCTTGTGGCAGACCTCCCAGAGGGTAACCTTGAGAGATACCATTCGTTCCCCTTCTGAAGAGAAGAGGAAGAACTCGAGTAGAGCCGAGAACCTGACCAGAGTTGAGAATTGACCTGTTCATGTGTGCTTCAGTAGAGCTGTGTCTCCTCCTGAGCACAGGACCACAGATGGTCAGAACCCATCCCCGACAGAGAAAGTGGACCTTACATGGTCCTGATGCAAGAGCAGCCTGCCTGAAAGGCTCCTTATAGTCATCCTCCATGGCCATCAGCCATAGATTTGGTAGGGCTGTGAGAAAAACTGACAGAAATATTTTTGTAAAATCACTAAAATGACACAAAAACAACAAACTTTAGCTTTAAACACTAAACCTGAGAAGAACTGTATGCTGTTGTCATACAGATCTGACATTCTGACTCCCAGTCGGTAAGCAACATTGTCACAGATACACTCTGAACAGTGGGGAAAAAAGGAACTGAGGCAGTTGAGGGCTGGTACTGAAGTATGCCTGGTGCCACAAGCCACTCTCATGGTGTCATGCATACATGCAGCCTATCTCGGTGCCAGCACTCCTGAAATGTTTTGGATCCTGAAATGTCCCAGCACCTCTGGCTAAGACCCATTAGTGTGAACCAATGGTGAAGACTGATTACTAGAAGATCATTCTCCCCACTGGGCCAGTGACCCTCTCTGCAAACAATGTTACTCTATAATTCCTTTTGTGACACTTCTGACCCCAAAATGTCAACATAGTCTTTTTATGAATCCCCTTCTGAAAGGGAGTAGTGTCATTTATAAAATACCGGATGAAATGTCTTTTCACGTCATAACTACAAAGTCACATTTTGGCCTGGATTTTAAAAATGTGGCTCTTGAAGTGGTGTAAAAAATGGCTATGCTGAAAATCTGGGGTCATAATATTGAAAATTTCCAAAGTTATTAGTGAGAGTTAAAAATTTTCAGCATACTGTACATTCATAACTTTGTTTTTTTTTAATATTTTTACACCAAATTGTCAAGATAGCCTTCTTATGACTCCATGTCATGAACCCAGTAGGTGAAAATGTTCAAATCCTGCCTGAAAGGTGATTTCTTGGAGCAAGTGCAAAATCATCTTTCGGGCCAGAGTTGCATAATTTCACTTACCTTGTTCATGAGGCCATGTTGAAAATTTGGGGAGGAAATATTAAAAAATGGCCAAGTTACGAGTACATGTTCAAAACGTATTGGAATACATTGACCACACACCTGATTTCCTCAATTTTTGGTCCAACATTGAAGAGTGAAGACATTTCTCCCATTCAAAGATGATTACAGCCCTGGACCCCTGGTAGGAAAGTAAAGGTTTGGGGCTTGTGTAGTGGTGGGTGCTGAGTGTGGGAGTCAGGTAGGGGGAGGTAACAGCGGCAGAGGAGCAATGGTGGCATCAGACATGGACCACTAACAGTCAGTTGATGCACCGGATTAATCAACAGTTTTCTACAGGTATTAACAAAAGAAAGACTACAAGGGATGGTTTTCTTTATTTCTGGTACCGACACTGGGAATATTGGGTACCTCAGTGCCGATGACATGTTTGGCAGCACCAGGGGTGGGCACCCCATTTTTATAGAGAGGAATTGAGCAGGAAGAGTGGGTACTACCCAGCAGGATAGACTGGGCAACCCATTGTTGGAAAACTTAGAAAAGAAGCAAGGGAAGCATAGGGAGGTGGGAGGGATACTTGGCAGTGGGAGGGAGTTCATTTCATTGACTTGGCATCATAGATGCTGCATCTTCAAAGAACTTAGATATCTGGAAAATGTAAAATGTCTTACTTTCAGTGGGAAGGCAAGCAGAAAATAACATTACTCGGTCACAATGCAGTCGGTTAACTTTCATTCAACAGCTCATGGTGTACTAAGACAGCATGAGACAGTTGGCTTAGCAGTTGCAGTCAGCTGGCAAACTGCATGTGGTGACATATAGTGCAGTGTATAATATCAATGCTGCTCAGCTGCTTTGCTTTTTGGATTCATGCTGGCAGTTCACAGATGGAGGTGGTCAGGCATGCCATCTCAGACACTACACAGAGTCTGTGTGTCTGCCTGTCATATTAGTGGTACATGGCAAACATTACTAGTGTTGTGGTTTGGGGAGCAGTCAGTGCTGTTAGCTTCATGGGTGAGCTGGGTGACTGGGCTAGGGGCTATACTTGGCACTGTAGCAAGGAAATCAGGTGGGACAAATAATCACTGGGGCACAGCATTTTTTTACTTGGGCTCAGTCCCAGTGTAACACCAACACTAAATTTGCACACATCCTGTTATCTGGGGAGGAGGGCTTATGGAATCATCCCAATGTTGTTGTTTTTTTGCAGGCTAATCAAGACACTGCTACACTGCTTGCTGACAGAGTGATGTAGATGAAAGGATCGAGCCATATCCATGATAGGAGCAAGTTGCTCCTTTCAGCCAGGAGGAATTTCTACCCAGCAAGCAGCGAAAAGTGTCATGATCAGCCTGACTGGTTGTTGGACTGTCACTGTTGCATCCACTGCAGCCTGAGCTGCACTGGATCCAATTACACATATCTGTGTATGCATGTTCTCACAAACATAAAAAACAGTTCCATGCCAGTTCCATGCCTGCAGCACCCTCCCCCCAGAACAAACTGTCACAGGTTAGTGTGCCTTTCCTGGTCAAAAACTATAAATAAAGAAATACATACAAACATGAATACATGCATACATGAAGGTACACAATCACTTTTAATCTCTCCCCAAAGATAATAGACCTCTACCATACTAAAATGCTGTTCAGTCACAGAGAAAACAATGAATGGAATGCTGTACTGACCATATGTGCAGAACAGCACTCCATTCATTTCACTTTTCTGGTGCATTCCTTGATGTGCATCTGCTGTTCTCCTGGTCTCCACCAGGGGTCACCAGGGGCCACCAGAGTGTAACATCAACCGACTACCCACCTTTGGATGCTTGATTCTTTCCTCCCCCTACCAGCTCCTGGCATCCTGAGTCCATTCCCAAACCCAGGTCACTGGCGTGGCTCAAGGTAAGGCACCAGCACCTCAGCCCTCTACACCACCAGGCCGGCAGACAACTAATTCTAATATGAAAAAAAGATATTTAGATGGCATTAAATATTATTAAATTGATTAGAGGGGCACCAAACACTACATAAAATACAAGATGGGCAACCACAAGCAAAACCTGTGTGTTCTGCCACCTTGGGGCATGAGTCCCAAGGACCCCTCAAGCTTCACTCACAAGGTCACAGGGAAGCATATCCCTCTGAGGCAGAACACATTGGTTCTGCATGGGTGCCCATCCAGTATTCTCTATTTATAAAATACTACTCTGTAAATAGAATAGCTGTGTTCATTTTTAAGGCAATGTCTATTCTATTTGTGATGGTCATCTATTGTACCTCTGATAAACCATGACTGTATTGTATACCACTCATTATGTTTTCTTTAAAAAAATGAATAACATTTGTTTAAAAAATAAGGCACTCCTGATACAAAGGGAGCCCATTTAGCCTTAGCCATGCAGAGTACATATAAATCTTTAGCTCGATTCTATACCACTGGAGTAAGCAAGCGGAATGCAGGTTAATTTATTTCCACATATCTTTTTACAAAAACCAGATTCACCCAAAATTACTACTGAGGCTGATAAAGTATAGCCTGGCAGTCAGTTTGGAAAATAATAATCAAAGAAATGGAGATAGCTCCAGCTTCTTATTTATGTTGGGTTCTTCCATTACTCCCATTTGTAAGCAAGAGGTCATAAAGTCTGACCTCTTCTCCAGCACCTCCTGCCTCTCCCTGCCATCCCAGATGGCTGCTGTCAGTGGCCCTGTCTGAACCCTGTGTGGGCTTCCCTAGGCAACCTCCAGCTGTTTCGCTGCCTCACAGCCAACAGTAATCAGTCAGGTGCAGCATTATAGCAGTACAGGAGTGGCTTCTCACTGCGAGCAGAAACCAGTCAGGTCTAGCATTATAGCAGTATGGGAGTGGCTTCTCACAGTGAGCAGGAATCAATCAGGCCGGGACATTATAGCAGTATGGGAGTGACTTGTCACAGCGAGCAGGAATCAATCAGTTCCAGCATTATAGCAGGAAGGGAGAGACTTCTCACAGCCAGCCTGGATCAACGAGGTCCAGCAATAGAGCAGTATGGGAGTGACTTCTCACAGCCAGCAGGAATCAATCAGATCCAGCATTATATCAGTATGGGAGTGACTTCTCACACTGAGCAGGAATCAATCAGTTCCAGCATTATAGCAGGAAGGGAGTGTCTTCTCACAGCCAGCCAGAATCAACCAGGTCCAGCATTAGAGCAGTATGGGAGTGACACCTCACAGTCAGCAGGAATCAACCAGTTCCAGCACTATAGCAGGATGGGAGTGACTTCTCACAGCAGGAATCAATCAGGTCCAACATTATAGCAGTGTGGGAGTGGCTTCTCACAGCCAGCAGGAATCAATCAGGTCCAGCATTATAGCAGTATGGGAGTGACTTCTCACAACCAGCAGGAATCAATCAGGTCCAGCATTATAGCAGTATGGGAGTGACTTTTCACAGCCAGCAGGAATCAATCAGGTCCAACATTATAGCAGTATGGGAGTGGCTTCTCACAGCCAACAGGAATCAACCAGGTCCAGCATTATAGCAGTATGAGAGTGGCTGCTCGCAGCCAACAGGAATCAATCAGGTCCAGCATTATAGCAGTACGGGAGTGACTTCTCACAGCCAGCAGGAATCAACCAGCTCCAGCATTTTAGCAGTACAGGAGTGACTCCTCACAGCCAGCAGGAATCAACCAGGTCCAGCATTATAGCAGTATGGGAGTGACTTCTCACAGTCAGCAGGAATCAAACAGGTCCTGAATTATAGCAGGATGGAAGTGGCTTCTCATAGCCAGCAGTAATCAATCAGATCCAGCATTATAGCAGTATAGGAGTGTCTTCTCACAACCAGCAGGAATCAACCAGGTCTAGCATGATAGCAGTATGAGAGTGACTTCTCACAGCCAGCAGGAATCAACCAGGTGCTGCATTATAACAGGATGGGAGTGACTTCTCACAGCCAGCAGGAATCAAACAGGTCCCGCATTATAGCAATATGGGAGTCACTTCTCACATCCAGCAGAAATCATTCAGGTCCAGCATTATAGCAGTATGAGAGTGGCTTCTCACAGCCAGCAGGAATCAACCAGGTCCAGCATTATTGCAGTATGGGGGAAACTTCTCGCAGCTAGCAGGAATCAATCAGGTCCCGCATTATAGGAGTATGAGAGTGGCTTCTCAGAGCCAGCAGGAATCAACCAGGTCCAGCACTGTAGCCAGGGCCCTGAGTTTTCAGCAGTTCCACGGCTGCAGCAAACTGCGGAAATATCCATGGAATTTGCCATCACCAGCAAAATTCGAGGCTGCCCATGGAACAAACGTCCTTTGCCATCAGGGGTGCCCAATCCCACATCGGCTTCACTGCCCCCTCTCGGATATGTGTATGCCACGCTGGGTGCCCACCCCAGCATGGCAAAAGCTTCCTTTGCCAACGGGGGTGCCCAATCCCCCGTCGGCTTCACTGTCCCTCCCCAAGCTTCCTGGTGCCATGCTGGCAGCCCACCCCAGTGTGGCAAAAGCTTAATTTTCCAATGGGGTGACCAATCCTCTGTCAGCTTCACTGTACCCCCAAATGTTTGTATGCCATGCTGGAAGCCTACCCCAATGTGGCAAAACTTCCTTTGCTGACGGAGAGCCCAATCCCCATCTGCTTCACTGCCCCAGCTGCCCTGTTTGCCACACTGGGGCCCACCCAGTGTGGCAAAAGCTAATTGCTGACAGGTGCCCAATCCCCAGTTGGCTTCACCTGCCTCAATTGCCAGCTCTTTGTGCCATGCTGGGAGCCCACCCCAGCATGGCAAAAGTCCCTCCTTATGTGTGAAAAAAACCTGCAACAAAAAAAACCTTTCATCATTGATTCTTTTGCCCCCTTCCCAACCTGCACCCACCCTCTGCATAACCCCCTCCCAAACCCGCAACTTACCCCCACCTCAACCCATACTTTCCTCCGGAGCTCAGCACGATGATCTTCGGTGGACCGGGAGCACGTCTGCACTCTTCAAAGCCGACCGAAAACTGAAGAAATGCCAGTAAGCTGTATAATGGCATAAATGAATTTTTTTCAACTTTAGTGCATATCTCAGCCATTTCTGGGAATATTTTCACCAAATTTTCAACATGGGGTTTTTGGGGCCCAACCTCATGAACTGTTGCACTGTTATTTCAATAATCGGTCCTGAAAGGTGGTTCCACAGTCACTTCACAAAACCACCTTTCCAGAATGATTAACACAATGCCAGTGTCACAGTTCATGAGGTAGGCTCCTAAAAAACCCTAAGTTGAAAATTTGGTGAAAATATTCTCTAAAACAACTGTTTTATGAGTGTGCGTTGTGCAGTTCTTATGCACGCTCGTAACTTTGAGGAGTTTTAACATTTTTTCTCCAGATTTTCAGTATTGCCATTTTACCACACTTCCTTATGAACAGCACAACTGTCATTTTTCACATCTCACCTGAAATGTGTTTTCGTACATGTAGCGCACAATGGCACGGTCGGTGTGTGAAATCAATGTTCTGGACAGATTAATAAAATCACAGTGATACTGTTCATGAGCAGAGATCTTGAACTGGCTATGTTGAAAATTTGGTGACAAACGCACAAAAAAGACTGTGTTACGAGCGTGCATTGCACAGTTCCTACGCACGCTCGTAACTTCGGGTATTTTTAATATTTTCACTCCAGATTTTCAGTATTGTCATTTTGCCCACACCTCCTTATGAACAGTACAACTGTCATTTTTCACATCTCACCCAAAATGAGTTTTCGCGCATGTACCACACAATGCGTGGTCTGTGTGCGAAATCAATGTTCTGGACAGATTAATAAAATCACAGTGATACTGCTCATGAGCAGAGGCTCTAAACATGCTATGTTTAAAATTTGGTGACAAATGCCAATAAAATGACTGTGTTTTGAGCATGCATTGTGTCAGATATGGCAAAAAAAAAATTAACTGTAACAATGTGCCGCAGAATTGCCGCAGAAATTAGAGTTGAGTGCCACAGAAGTTCTGTGGCAAATGAGAATCCTGCCACAGAACTTTGCTCTGATGTGCCGCAGAAAAAGCGAGGCCCTGATTATAGCAGTATGAGAGTGGCTTCTCATAGCTAGCAGGAATCAACCAGGTCCAGCATTATAGCAGTATGGGAGTGACTTCTTAAAGCCAGCAGGAACTAACCAGGTCCAGCATTATAGCAGTATGGGAGTGGCTTCTCACATCCAGAAGGAGTCAAACAGGTCCAGCATTATAGCAGTATGAGAGTGGCTTCTCACAGCCAGAAGGAATCAAACAGGTCCAGCATTATAGCAGCATGAGAGTGGCTTCTCACAGCCAGCATGAATCAATCAGGTACAGCATTATAGCAATACAGGAGTGGCTTCTCACAGTCTGCAGAATCAGTCAGGTACAGCATTATAGCAGTACAGGAGTGGCTTCTCAAAGCCAACAGGAATCAGGCAGGTCCAGCATTACAGCAGTATGGGAGTGGCTTCTCACGGCCAGCAGGAATCAGACAGGTCCAACATGATAGCAGTACGGGAATGACTTCTCGTAGCCAGCAGGAATCAACCAGGTCCAGCATTATAGCAGTATGGCAGTGGCTTCTCAAAACCAACAGGAATCAATCAGGTCCAGCATTATAGCAGTATGAGAGTGGCTTCTCACAGCCAGAAGGAATCAAACAGTTCCAGCATTATAGCAGCATGAGAGTGGCTTCTCACAGCCAGCATGAATCAATCAGGTCCAGCATTATAGCAATACAGGAGTGGCTTCTCACAGTCTGCAGAATCAGTCAGGTCCAGCATTATAGCAGTACAGGAGTGGCTTCTCACAGCCAGCAGGAATCAGACAGCTCCAACATGATAGCAATACGGGAATGACTTCTTGTAGCCAGCAGGAATCAACCAGGTCCAGCATTATAGCAGTATGGGAGTGGCTTCTCAAAACCAACAGGAATCAATCAGGTCCAGCATTATCGCAGTATGGGAATGAATTCTCACAGCGAGCAGGAATCAACCAACTCCAGCATTATGGCAGTATTGGAGTGGCTTTTCACAGTCTGTAGAAACTAATCAGGTCCAGCATTATAGCAGTAATGGAGTGGCTTCTCAAAGCCAACAGGAATCAACCAGGTCCAGCATTATAGCAGAATGGAAGTGACTTCTCATAGCTGGCAGGAATCAACCAGGTTCTGCATTACAGTAGTATGGGAATGACTTCTCAAAGCCAAGAGAAATCAACCAGGTCCAGCATTATAGCAGTATGGGAGTGGCTTCTCAAAGCCAACAGGAATCAACCAGGTCCCGTATTATAATAATACGGAAGTGGATTCACACAGCCAACAAGAATCAACCGGAAACAGCAATATAGCAGTACAGGAGTGACTTCTCAGTCAGCAGGAATCAACCAGGTCCCGCATTATAGCAGGAAGGGAGTGACTCCTCTCAGCCAGCAGGAATCAACCAGGTCCAGCATCATAGAAGTACGGGAGTGACTTCTCACAACCAGCAGAAAATCATCAGGTCCAGCATTATAGCATTATGGGAGTGGCTTCTTACAGTCAGCAGGCATCAATCGGGTCCAGCATTATAGCAGTAAGGCAGTTGCTTCTCACAGCCAGCAGGAATCAATCAGGTCCTGCATTATAGCAGTATGGGAGTGGCTTCTCGCAGCCAGCAGGAATGAGCCAGTTCCAGCATTATAGCAGTATGGGAATGACTTCTTCAGGCCAACAGTAATCAACCAGGTCCAGCATTATAACAATAAGGGAGTGGCTTCTCAAAGCCAACAGGAATCAACCGGATCCAGCAATATAGCAGTACAGGAGTGTCTTCTCAGTCAGGAGGAATCAACCAGGTCCCGCATTATAGCAGGAAGGGAGTGACTTCTCACAGCCATCAGGAATCAATCAGGTCCAGCATCATAGCAGTACGGTAGTGACTTCTCAAAACCAGCAGAAATTCATCAGGTCCAGCATCATAGTATTATGGCAGTGGCTTCTTACAGTCTGCAGGCGTCAATCAGGTCCAGCATTATAGCAGTAAAGGAGTGGCTTCTCACAGCCAGCAGGAATCAATCAGGTCCAGCATTATAGCATAATGGATGTGACTTCTCACAGCAGGCAGGAATCAACCAGGTCCAGCAGCCTAGCAGTGTGTGTGAGTGGCTTCTCACAGCCAGGAGGAATCAATCAGGTCCAGCATTATAGCTGTATTGGAGTGGCTTCTCTCAGCTAGCTGGAATCAACCAAGTCCAGCATTATAGCAGTATGAGAGTGGCTTCTCAAAGCCAGCAGGAATCAATCCAGTCCAGTATTACAGCAGTACGGGAGTGGCTTCACACAGCCAACAAGAATCAACCAGGTTCGGTATTATAACAGTAAGGAAATGACTTCAAACAGCCAGCAGGAATCAACCAGGTCCAGCACTATAGCCGTATGAGAGTGGCTTCTCAAAGCCAGTAGGAATCAATCAGGTCCAGTATTACAGCAGTACGGGAGTGGCTTAACACAGCCAAAAGGAATCAACCAGGTCCAGCATTATGGCAGTAAGGGAGTGGCTTCTCAAAACCAAAAGGAATCAATCAGGTCCAGCATTATCTCAGAAAGGATGTGACTTCTCACAGCTGGAGGAATCAATCAGGTCCAGCACTATAGCTGTATGGGAATGGCTTCTCACAGCCAGCAGGAATCAGCCAGGTCCAGCATTATAGCAGAAGGAGAGTGGCTTCTTCAAGCCAGCAGGAATCAATCAGGTCCAGCATTATAGCAGTATAGGAGTGGCTTCTCAAAGAAAACAGGAATCAACCAAGGACCGTATTATAGCAATACGGGAGTGTGTTATCATCAGCAAGAGTCAACCAGGTCCAGCATTATAGCAGTACGGGAATGACTTCACACAGCCAGCAGAAATCAACCAGGTCCAGCTTCATAGCAGTATGGGAGTGACTTCTCACAACCAGAAGAAATTAATCAGGTCCAGCATTGTAGCATTATGGGAGTGGCTTCTTACAGTCTGCAGGAATCAATCAGGTCCAGCATTACAGCAGTATGGGAGTGGGTTCTCAAAGCGCAATGGAATCAACCAGGTCCAGCATTATTGCAGTAAGGGAGTGGTTTCTCAAAACTAACAGGAATCAATTAGGTCCAGCATTATTGCAGAATGGAAGTCACTTCTCGTAGCGGGCAGGAATCAACCAGGTCAAGCATTATAGCAGAATGGGAGTGGCTTCTCTTAGCCAGTAGCAATCAATCAGGTCCAGTATTAGAGCAGTATGGGAGTTGCTTCTCAAAGCCAGCAGAAATCAGACATGTCAAGCATTATAGCAGTATTGGAATGACTTCTCACAGCCAGCTGAAATCATCTAGGTCCAGCATTATAGCAGTAGTGGAGCGGCTTCTCACAGTCTGCCGGAATCAATCAGGTCCAGCATTATAGCAGTAGTGGAGTGGCTTCTCACAGTCTGCTAGAATCAATCAGGTCCAGCATTATAGCAGTAATGGAGTGGCTTTCCAACACCAACAGGAAACAATCAGGTCCATCATTATAGCAGAATGGAAGTGATTTCTCATAGCTGGCAGGAATCAACCAGGTCCAGTATTACAGCAGTATGGGAGTGGCTTCTCACAGGCAGTAGGAATCAATCAGGTCCAGCAATATAGCAGTACGGGAGTGGCTTATCGCAGCCAGCAGGAATCAGCCAGTTCCAGAATTATAGCAGTATGGGAATGACTTCTTCAAGCCAACAGTAATCAACCAGGTCCAGCATTATAGCAGTATGGGAGTGACTTCTCAAAGCCAACATGAATCAGCCAGGTCCAGCATTATAGCAATACGGGAATGACTTCTTACAGTCAGCAAGAATCAACCAGGTCCAGCATTATAGCAGTGTGGAAATGACTTTTCAAAGCAAATAGAAATCAATCAGGTCCTGCATTATAGCTGCATGGGAGTGGCTTCTCAAAGTCAACAGGAATCAACCATGTCCCACATTATAGCTGTACGGGAGTGGCTTCTCAGTCAGCAGGAATCAACCAGGTCCAGCAATATAGCAGAAAGGGAGTGACTTCTCGCAGCCAACAGGAATCAACCAGATCCAGCATTATAGCAGTATGGGAGTGACTTCTCACATTCAGCAGGAATAAATCAGGTACAGCATTATAGCAGTAAGGGAGTGACTTCTCACAATGATAAGAAATTAATGAGGTCCAGCATTATAGCAGTACAGGAGTGGCTTCTCACAGCCAAAAGGAATCAACCTGGTCATACATTTTAGCAGTACAGGAGTGACTTCTCAGAGCCAGCAGGAATCAACCAGGTCTAGCATTATAGCAGTCCAGGAGTGACTTCTCACAGCCAGCAGGAATCAACCAGGTCCAGCATTATAGCAGTACGGGAGTGACTTCTCACAGCAGGAATCAATCAGGTCCAGCATTATAGCAGTATGAGAGTGACTTCTCACAGTCAGCAGGAATCAACCAGGTCCAGCATTATAGCAGTACAGGAGTGACTTCTCACAGCGATCAGTAATCAATCAGGCCCAGCATTATACCAGGATGGAAGTGACTTCTCGCTGCCAGAAGGAATCAACCAGGTCCAGCATTACGGCAGTATGGGAGTGACTTCTACAGCAGGAATAAATCAGGCACAGCAATATAGCAGTATGGGAGAGGTTTCTCACTGTCAGCAGGAATCAACTAGGTCCAGCATTATAGCAGTACGGGAGTGACTTCTCACATTCAGCAAGAATAAATCAGGTCCAGCATTATAGCATTAAGTGAGTGGCTTCTCAAAGCCAGCAGGAATCAATCAGGTCCAGCACTATAGCAGTATAGGAGTGGCTTCTCAAAGAAAACAGGAATCAACCAGGGCCCGCATTATAGCAGTATGGGAGTGAGTTCTCATCAGCAAGAGTCAACTAGGTCCAGCATTATAGCAGGATGGGAATGACTTCTCACAGCCAGCAGGAATCAAACAGGTCCCGCATTATAGCAATATGGAAGTCACTTCTCACATCCAGCAGAAATCATACAGGTCCAACATTATAGCAGTAAGGGAGTGACTTCTCACAACCAGCAGAAATCAACCAGGTCCTGCATCATAGCACTTCGGCAGTGACTTCTCACAGCCAGCAGGAATCAATCAGGTCCAGTATTACAGCAGTATAGGAGTGGCTTCTCAAAGAAAATAGGAATCAACCAGGTCCCGCATTATAGCAGTACAGGAGTGAGTTCTCATCAGTTAGAGTCAACCAGGTTCAGCATTATAGCAGGATGGGAATGACTTCTCACAGCCAGCAGGAATCAAGCAGATTCAGCATTATAGCAGTACGGGAGTGACTTCTCACAGCTAGCAGGAATCAATCAGGTCCAGCATTATAGCATTATGGGAGTGGCTTCTTACAGTCTGCAGGAATCAGTCAGGTCCAGCATTACAGCAGGATGGGAGTGGGTTCTCACAGCGTTCAGGAATCAACCAGGTCAGGGCCGGTTTTAGAATTTGGGGGGCTCCCAGCAAACTTAATACAAACTGGGGCCCCCCAAACTGATTATCTTTACACATTGCCCCTATTTTACGACATTAAAATACTAATTAGTACTTAGTTGCTAATCACATGTGGAATCCTAGAAACAAGCCCTTCACATGTACTACTAGTCTAGAAATACATTTATAATAAATAATATATAACTGCAAAAAATGATCCTCCAGCTCTAACAGTTACTAATTTTTCTAGCTCTGCTGCTCTATGCAGTCTGATCTTCTCTTGACTTCCAACAGTATGCTATATGTACTATATGTAACCGTCCATAATTTGGACTGAAATAAATGTTTGTTTAGAATAGCCTCTGAGATATACATATCAACAGATATACATAATGACACAGTCAGTTACTGACTGTGTTATCATGGGTATGTTGTCAGAGGCAGGCTACTCTAAATGAACATTTAAGTCCAAATTATGGTCCAGACAATCTACTGATCTCATCTTCCAGACTTTGTTATTCATTACCTACCTAAAAGAAGTGAAGGCAGGCAAGGCACTGGTCTCTAAGTGGGTGTAATCCTCCTTCTCTGTCTCTCTCCTCCACTCTGTGCACTGCTGAATTTGTAGCTGCTGACTGCTGAGCTCTTTTTTAATAAAATGAATTAGTTCTCAGCAAGCTGCACTAGCAGGATCAGCAGCAGGTAGGGAAGATGAAAATAAAATAAACAACTGTCCTACGCTCAGTCCATGGTGGTTCGCTTGCAAAATTAGCAGCCAGCCAAAATAAAGAACAAGTCAAATTTTGCCGGTAGGGACGGTCTGGCTGGCTGCTGGCTGCAGCGGGTGGTGGTTCTCTCTCCTCACACTGGCTGGCTGGATAGCGGCTGCAATAGCAAATTTCTTTCCTACATTCTGGAACTGGTCCTCAGCTGAATAGTTCCAAGAGTGCCAGGGGGAACATTTTTATGCTGCAGCTGAGTTTGTGGACCTGAGGGAGGACAGAAATGTTCAGGTCCGTGTTGTAGGAGGTGCGATAGCAGGAACAGACCAAGTGGAGCCCTGTGATTGGTTCCAACACAGCACCTCCCGACGTCAGCATGTATTTTACTGTGTACCACAATTGGGGGACATGGGATAACAAAGAAACATGTTGTAGGGGGTGGCATGGTCCCTTGTCCTGGACCGCGTGGTTCAGTGTCCACCATTCGGGGAAATGGGGCAGTCAGTAGCAAGTTTGCGCTTTTTGCAACAACACAGCAAAGAAACAGTTTTTTTGCAAACCAACCACTTTGGGAGGGGGACAACCACAGAAAGAGTCCGCGTGGGCCCAGACATTACACGGTGGCGAGACAGAATATTTGGGGAGCCGGGAGGACAAGGAGGATTAATTAAAGCAAAGGTATGTTGCTTGCTTGCTCAGCTGTGTTGATCAGGGCAGAGAAAAATGAATTAACTATGCTGCTAATGCTGACTGTGGTGGGGTCATCTGGTGTGGAGTGAGACTGAAGCAAGGTGGTACGCTGTGTGCTAGGGCCCACCACTAGACTCGCTAAATTTTGGGGGCCTCCCATGGCCGCGGGGTTGGCGGGTACCTAACGCCGGCCCTGAACCAGGTCCAGCATTATAGCAGTAAGGGAGTGGCTTCTCAAAACTAACAGGAATCAATTAGGTCTAGCATTATCGTAGAATAGAGGTCACTTCTCGCAGCTGAAAGGAATCAACCAGGTCCACCATTATAGCAGAATGGGAGTGGCTTCTCACAGCCAGTAGGAATCAATCAGGTCCAGCATTAGAGCAATATGTGAGTTGCTTCTCTCAGCCAACAGGAATCAGCCAGGGCAAGCATTATAGCAATATGGGAATGACTTCTCACAGCCAGCCGGAATCAACCAGGTCCAGCATTACAGCAGAATGAGAGTGTCTTCTCAAAGCCAGCAGGAGTCAATCAGGTCCAGCATTATAGCGGTGCGGGAGTGACTTCTGTCAGCCAACAGGAATCAACCTGGTCCTGCATTATAGCAGAATAGGAGTGGCTTCTCACAGTCAACAGGAATCAACCAGGTCCAACATTATAGCAGTATGGGAGTGACTTCTCACAGCCAGCAGGAATCAACCAGGTCCAGCATTATAGCAGTCAGGGAGTGACTTCTCACAGCCAGCAGGAATCAACCAGGTCCAGCATTACAGCAGGATGGGAGTGACTTCTCACAGCAGGAATCAATCAGGTCCAGCATTATAGCAGGATGGAAGTGATTGCACCCAACCAGCATGAATCAGTCAGGTCCAGCATTATATCAGTACTGGAGTGACTTCTCACAGCGAGCAGGAATCAATCAGGCACAGCAATATAGCAGTATGGGAGTGGTTTCTCACTGTCAGCAGAAATCAACCAGGTCCAGCATTATTTCAGTATGGGAGTGACTTCTCACATTCAGCAAGAAAAAATCAGGTACAGCATTGTAACAGTAGAGGAGTGACTTCTCACAATGATCAGAAATTAATCAGGTCCAGCACTATAGCAGTAGGGGAGTGACTTCTCACAATGATCAGAAATTAATCTGGTCCAGCATTATAGCATTATTGGAGTGGCCTCTTACAGTCTGCATGAATCAATCAGGTCCAGCATTATAGCAGTACGGGGGTGGCTTCTCACAGCCAACAGGAATCAACCTGGTCCTACATTATAGCACTACAGGAGTGACTTCTCACAGCCACCAGGAATCAACCAGTTCCAGCATTACAGCAGTATGGGAGTGACTTCTCACAGCAGGAATCAATCAGGCACAGCAATATAACAGTATGGGAGTGGTTTCTCGCTGCCAGCAGGAATCATCAAGGTTGAGCATTATAGCAGTATGGGAGTGGCTTCACACAGCCAGCAGGAATCGACCATGTCCAGCATTATAGCAGTATGAGAGTGACTTTTCAGAGCTGACAGGAATCAACCAGGCCCGACAGTATAGCAGTACAGGAGTGACTTCTCACAACCAGCAGGAATCGGTCAGGTCAAGCATTATAGCAGTATGGGAGTGGCTTCTCACAGGCAGCAGGAATCTACCAGGTCCAGCATTATAGTAGTATGAGAGTGACTTCTCACAGCAGGAATCAATCAGGTCCAGCATTATAGCAGTACGGGAGTGATGTCTACCAGCCAGCAGGAATCAATCAGGTCCAGAATACTAGCAGTATGGGAGTGACTTCTCACAGCCAGCAGGATTAAATCAGGTACAGCATTATAGCATTATGGGAGTGGCTTCTTAAAGTCTGCAGGAATTAATCAGGTCCAGCATTATAGCAGTACCGAAGTGGCTTCCCGTAGTCTTCAGGAATCAATCAGGGCCAGCATTATAGCAGTACAGGAGTGACTACTCACAGCCAGCAGGAATAAATCAGGTACAGCATTATAGCACTATGGGAGTGGCTTCTTAGAGTCTGCAGGAATTAATCAGGTCCAGCATTTGAGCAGTACGGAAGCGACTTCTGTTAGCCAACAGGAATCAACCTGATCCTGCATTATAGCAGAATGGGAGTGGCTTCTCATAGTCAACAGGAATCAACCAAGTCCAGCATTATAGCAGTATGGGAGCGACTTCTCACAGCCAGCAGGAATCAATCAGCTCCAGTATTATAGCAGTACGAGAGTGACTTCTCACAGCCAGCAGGAATCAACCATTTCCAGCATTTTAGTAGTACGGGAGTGACTTCTCACAGCCAGCAGGAATCAATCAGCTCCAGCATTATAGCAGGATGGGAGTGACTTCTCACAGTAGGAATCAATCAGGTCCAGCATTATAGCAGGATGGGAGTGATTTCTTGCAACCAGCATGAATCAGTCAGGTCCAGGATTATATCAGTATGGGAGTGACTTCTCACTGGCAGAAAGAATCTACCAGGTCCAACATTATAGCTGTATGAGAGTGATTTCTCACAACCAGCAGGAATCAGTCAGGTCCAGCATTATAGCAGTATAGGAGAGACTTCTCACAGTCAGCAGCAATCAATCAGGTCCAGCATTATAGCAGGATGGGAGTGACTTCTCACAGCAGGAATCAATCAGGCCTGGCAATATAGCCATATGAGAATGGCTTCTCACAGTCAGAGGGAATCAACCAGGTGCAACATTATAGCAGTTTGGGAGTGACTTCTCACAACCAGCAGGAATCAACCAGGTCCAACATTATAGGAGTACAGGAGTGACTTCTCACAACCAGAAGGAATCAATCAGGTCCAGCAGGATGGGAGTGACTTCTCACAGCAGGAATCAATCAGGTCCAGCATTATAGCAGTATGGCAGTGGCTTCACACATTTAGCAGGAATCAACCAGATCCAGCATTATAGCAGTATGGGAGTGACTTCTCACAGCTAGCAGGAATCAATCAGGTCCAGCATTATAGCAGTACGGGAGTGACTTCTCACAGCTAGCAGGAATCAATCAGGTCCAGCATTATAGCAGGATGGGAGTGATTTCTCACAACCTGCAGGAAACAACCAGGTCCAACATTATAGGAGTTTTGGAGTGACTCCTCACAACCAGAAGGAATCAATCAGGTCCAGCAGGATGGGAGTGACTTCTCACAGCAGGAATCAATCAGGTCCAGCATTATAGCTGTATGGGAGTGACTTCCCACAGCCAGCAGGAATTAACCAGGTTCAGCATTATAGCAGTGTGGGAGTGACTTCTCACAGCAGGAATCAATCAAGTCCAGCATTATAGCAGGATGGGAGCAACTTCTCGCAGCCAGCAGGATTGTACCAGGTTCAGCATTATAGCAGTGTGGGAGTGACTTCTCATAGCAGGAATCAATCAGGCCCGGCAATATATCAGTTTGGGACTGGCTTCTCGCAGCCAGCAGGAATCAACCAGGTCCTGCATTAAAGCAGTATGGGAGTGGCTTCACACAACCAGCAGGAATCAACCAGGTCCAGCATTTTAGCAGTATGGGAATGACTTCTCTCAGCCAGCTGGAATCAACCAGGTCCAGCATTATAGCAGTACGGGAGTGACTTCTCACAGCCAGCAGGAATCAACCTGGTCCAACATTATAGCAGTACGGGAGTGACTTCCTGCAGCCAGCATTAATCAAACAGGTCTAACATTATAGCAGTATGGGAGTGACTTCTCACAGCCAGCTTGAATCAACTAGATCCAGCATTATAGCAGTACGGGAGTGACTTCTTGCCGCCAGCAGGAATCAATTAAGTCCAGCATTATAGCATTATGGGAGCGGCTTTAGAAATGCACTCCCACCCTCACTTGAGGTCTGTTGGTTTTCACGTTGTACCAGATCTCATACTGGGATGATGTCAAGTCAGCCTGCAGCTCCCCTTTGAAACACTGTGAGCCATGGAAGTATAGCACTTGCACTGCTAATAGCTGATCAACAAAAAATACCTTTTTCTTTTTTATGTACAATTGCAAGCACAAGTTTCCTGTAAAATGTCGTATGACACTTCTTCTATATGGCATTTTTCAGTGCTGACACATCGGAATTATGGCACTGCACATGCACTGTGCTGTGACCACAACACAGGACCTCCGTATAAGTAATGCACATATATTGCACTTGCTGATCTCAAACAAGATTTAGCAAGAGCCAATATGGATACAAAATAATAGTATTGTTGCCAGTGATAAATGCCTAAACTAGTAATTTTTGCACTAACATCTGAGCATCCTAACTGCACTTTCTGATTGTTGTGATTCACACACACACACACACACACACACACACACTAACTAATTAATATACACATATATGCATATATGTTCCAGTGTAACATAGCAGTGCACTCTCTACACACATTTTTACTGGTAAAGAAAGACATTGAGGTACTGTTTTCTTCTTTAAGAGCTCTGAGAAACATCGGAGGGTGGGGGTTTGCCACTAGACACCTCATTTAAATTAGCAGTGACATGCAAAGGGCTGAAACTGATCTAGATAGTGGGAAAATGTAAACTAGCAAATTTTTCACTAGCCACTGAGCCACTTAACTGCACTTTCTAATTGTTGTGACACACACACACACACAAACACACACACACTAATACCTATACACATATGTGCATATATATTTCAGTTTAACATAGCAATGCACTGTCTATACACATTTTGATAGATTAAAAAAAAATACGGAGTGACCATTTTCTTCTTTTCAGGCTCCGGGGACATTGGAGGGTGGGAGTTTGCCACTAGACACCTCATTTAAATCTTCAATGACAAGCATAAGGCAGAAACTGATCTAGATAGTGAGGGAATGTAGACTAGCATTTTTGCACTAACCACTGAGCCACCTAACTGTTCTTTATAATTGCTGTGATATACGTACACTGTCTAATACATATACACATATCTGCATATATATCCCAGTATAACATAGCAGAGCACTGTCTACACACACAGAACATTGCCACACACATACTAACATACATTCACTGCCTTACATGGCATTCATTTACTTATACATCTAACACTAACTTTTACTGTATTTAGAATAAGCACTGTGTTTTATACTAACTCATTGTACTAATCTATGGCAAGACTGGATAACTAAGGTAGTGGAGCAGGGAGGTGCGGAGGATGTGGCCTAGCTGGACTACAGAAAGGTCTTTGACACTGTCCCTCATAGAAGTCTGATTAACAGCCTGCTCAGTGATACAGAGGGCTGAGACACTGGATTACTTTCCTCACATTATGCTGGTGACCTGGGTTAAGGAATGGACTTAGGTCACTCAGGTGATGGCCAGAGCGATGAAGGATCGAGCGTCCACTGACAGCTCTCCCTCCATGGGGATGGGGGGACTCAGTGCTGCACTGTAGACTGACACCAAGCAGAGGCTGGTTGTCATCACAGGTGCTGATGCTAGAATGGGATGGACCCACACACAGGGTGTAAGACTGCCTCTGCTGAGGTGAAGACAGTCACTGCACTCATTGCATGTGTGTGGGTCCATGGGAGAAAATGGAAAAAGGATCTGAGCTGGCAGACTCTGTGATGGCAAGCTGTTCCCATGCCCCCCCCAGTGATCTAGATGTTGGCTTCCAGGGATGGGAGAGGCTGGCCCACCTTGCCACTGGCCCTGTCATGGTTGTGGTAACCCAGAGGTATAGGAGGATGGGGATGGAAGGGGACAGGGAGGAATATGCAAGATGACCCTGGGAGATGACCAGAAAAATAAGAGAAGCCAAGGCCCAGAAGGAGCTGAGATTAGTGTAGGCTATTAAGGGGAGGACTTTCTCAGATTCATCAGGGAGAAAAGGAAGTGCAAGTAGACAAAAGTTAAGATAAGAAAGGGTGGGGAGTGGATGCAAAATGGGAAGAAACAGGCAGAAGTGCTGAATGAATACTTTTGCTCATAATTCACTGAAGAAAAGAGGAGGTCACTACCACCATGGGCTGGAAGGGTGAGGATGAGGGGAGAGGAGGCGACAGATGGAAATATTGAGGGAGGTAGAGTCATAGAGGGACTGAGGGCACTGAGGATAGACAAGGCACCAGGGCCAGATGGTATCCACCTCAGGGTGCTGAGGCAGATGGCAGAGGTGTTGGCAGAGCCACTGACAGATCTGTACAGCACCTCACTGGACTAGGGATGTGTGCCATTGGACTGGAGGATGGCACATGTAGTGCTGTTACACAAGAGCAGATCAAGGGATGAACTGGATAATTATTGTCCAGTAAGTCTCATCTTCATAGTGTGCTAACTCATGGAAATGATACTAAAGGAAAGGCTGGTTCTGCACCTGGAGGGCAGTGGTCTCCAGGATGTGAGGCAGCATGGGTTCATTTTGGGGAAGTCCCGCTAAACCAACCTGATACAATATTATTACTGGGTGACAGGTGAGTGGGATAAGGGTCATGCACTGGATGTTCTTTACTTGGACTTCAGCAAGGCCTTCAATTCAGTGCCTCGTGAGTGGCTTATGGTGAAGTTAACTGGTGTACGGGTTGGGGCAAACATAATGAAATGGATTACAAGCTGACTGAGTGGGATGCTGCAGTGGTGTGCTGGGACCAGTATTGTTTGGGCTCTTCATATCAGACATTGTGCACAGGGTGGTGAGCAAGGTAAGTCCGTTTGCAGACGACATTAAAATGGAAGCAGTGGTGGATGGAGAGAGAGAGAGACAGAAGCAGCTGCAGGGAAACCTAAGCAAGCTAGAGGAGTGGTCAGAGAGGTGGCAGCTGGGATTCAATGCAAAGCAGTGAAAGGTTATGCACCTTGGGGTGAAGAACCCAAGGAATAAAATAATGGCTGGGGGGTTAAGCTGGGGATCACTGAGGAGGAGAAAGACCTAGGGGTAATGGTAACATGAACCATGAACAATACTGCCCAGTGCATGAAAGTGGCTGTAAAAGTGAACAAAATGCTGGGGTGCACAGTGAGGGGGTTTTCATCACAGTGAAGAGAGGTGATCTTGCCCTTCCACGGGTCGCTGGTAAGGCTGCACTTGGAGTACTGTGTGCAGTTTTGGAGGCCATATCTGAGGCGTACTATCAGGCTACTGGAGGGGTGCAGAGGAGGGCAACAAAGATAATATGTGGACTGGAGGGGAGAGACTATGAGAGCGGTTTGTGAGACCCGAATATGTACACCCTGGAGGATAGAAAGGACGGGGGACATGATAGAAATATTCAAGTATCTGAGGGAAATCGATAAGGATGGGGCAGATAGGATCTTTAAATGAAGGTGGGGGGGACACCGGGGGGCATGGGCTAAGACTAGAGGGGGGAAGATTTAGGAGGAAAATAAGGAGATACTATTTCATGGAGAAGGTGGTTGCAAAACAGAATGCACTATCAGAATGGGTGGTATTATATAAATGTCAGAGCAGCTTTAAAAGGGCATGGGACAGGGAGCAGGGAGAAAAAGGTGGGGGAGGTGGGGGCAACAGTGGGTGACAAAGAGGAGGAGGTGTAGGGCAACTGCAAACTAGGGGTGCTAGCTGCACACTTGAGCAGACATAAATAAACTGGATGGTCTGTTTCTGCTGGCACATTCATTTGTGGATATGTTTGTAACCAGTGGGGGATAGCCGGTTTGGGTGGGTGTGGGGAAAGCCCACCAGAGAGACAGGTCCCATCTGAGGGAGAGACCAGAGCCACCTACAGCTACAAGAAGTAGTAGAAAATGTATATGGAAAAAAAGAAGTCTGATTAACAAACTGTGCAGCCTAAGGGTGGATCCTAAAATAGTTTTGAGGGTGGAGAACTGGCTGAATAGCAGGGGTCAGAGGGTTGTATTAAACAGGGAGTACTCGCGGGGGAGAGGTGATGAGCAGGGTGCCACAGGGTTGGTGTTGGGGCAGGTCCTATTCCACGTCTTTATTGGGGACATTGCAGAGAGACTGTAGGGAAATGTTTGCATCTTCACAGATGACACAAAAGTATGCAATAGGGTGGACACACCAGAGAGTGTTGAAAGAATGAGGGAAGACCTTAAAAACCTGGAGAAATGGTCTGAAGAATGGCATCTGGAATTCAGTGCAAAGAAGTTTAGGATCACTCATATAGGGCAGAAGAACCCTGGAGTAAAGTATGAACTAGGTGAGGGGGTACTGACAATTACAAAGCAGGAAAGGGACCTGGGAGTCATCATAGTGGAGGGCCTAAGAGAAAATTGGCAGTGTGATAAGGTTGCTGGAAGGGCTAGCCAGATGTTTGGATGCATAGGGGTATCATGAATAGAAAGAGGGAGGTCATCTCCTCTGCATAAGACACTTGCGACACCACACCTGGAATACTGCATCCAGTTCTGGAGGCCCCATCTGAGAAAGAATATAGACACAGCAGAGGCAGTACAGTGGAGGGCAAATCAAATGGTGCATGGCCTATGGAATTAGACCTGTGAGAAAAGACTAAAGGAGTTAAATACGTATTCCCTGGAGGAAAGGGGGGGGTCATGAGTGAAACATACAAATACATCACTGGTATAAACAGTGTACAGGAAAGAAGCATCTTCCAAAGCACTAAGTTAGAGAGAGGAAGGTTCAGGGGAAACAGTGAGGCAACATTTTTTCATGGAGATGGGGTAGAAACCTGGAAAAGCCTACCAGACTGGATGGTAGGGGTTAAAATGGTCAGAGAATCTAAGATGGCATAGGATAGACTCAGAGGTATCCTGTAGGCAAGGGAGAGAGCTCTGGAGTTCAGTTTTGTTTGGGGCCTCATACACGATAGGGATTAATAGGGCAGACTGGGTGGTGATGTGACTCCCACCCCCCCCAGCCCAACCTCCCACTGAGCAACCATCACCCTGCACCCACGGGTTTCCCTGCATACACCCTCATTCACCTGAACAGGTACACGTGTAGTATCTACTATCCCATCAAAGACACATTTTGCTGCTGGAACTGGTGACTACTGTATGAGAAATAAGGCAAGTGCAGTTCAAGGTACTTCAATGGGTTTTCAACTGCACTTGCCTTATTTCTTATATAGCAGTCACCGGTTTCGGCAGCAAGACGTGTCTTCCAAGGGACATATCTTGGTCATTTTTTTGAATTTTTGCACCAAATTTTCAACATGGGGTTCTTGGGACCCCATTTCATAAATTCAGTCACTGTCATCTGGTTATTTGGTACCAAAAGGCGATTTAGCGGTCACTGCGTAGAATCACCTTTCGGGACTGATTAACAAATTGACAGCATCACTGGTCATGAGGTGGGCTCTCAAAAAGTGTATGTTGCAAATCTGATGAAAAAATTCTCAAAAATGACTGTGTTATAAGCATGTGTTGCGCAGTTTCCATGCAGACTCAAAAGTTTTGTGTATTTCTGCAGGAGCAACTGTCTTTATACTAAGTAGCCTTGTAGGGTCCTTAAGCGTGCTGATAAGGTGTGTGTTAGTGTTGTCTTGATCTGGTTGTGTGTTCATAGGTGGTTGTTGGGCAGTGGCACACAGTTGCCCCTGTGGTTCCTTGCATGTTGCTGCCCACTCCCTCATTAACTAGTTTAAATAAGAAATGAAAACATCAGATTTCTGGGCTAGTTCAAGCTCAAGTTTATTGCAGGAGAAACTCCATTGAGCCAGCTCATTCACAAGGAGGTCCTGGTTTACATAATCAGTTAAAGACAAATATAACTTATGTAGACAGGAATTACAATGAAGTAATGCCCCAGTAAGGTAAATACATTCAGATATTTGCAGGCTATACAAAAATATTGTAATTAGGAGCATACAGTGGTAAAAGACAACAGTTCAAGACATAGATAGGATGTAACTGTGAGACACATATGGGTTATGCAAGTGGATAAAGGTGCCAGAAGTAAGGAAACAGAACCCATAAAATGTGCAGGATAAGTAGGTGTGAGGGGGTAGAGGGGAAAAGAAGGGGAATAGAAGGGAGAGAGAGATGTGAGAGAGGGAAGGAAGATGGTACAGGGTGTCTGGGATGCTAAATGCTCTAGGCTAGATGGTTAAACTGGCTGTTGGAGTTGGTGGGGTGGGCACACAGTGGCTGGAAGCAGGGAGCCGGGTAAGTTTTGTAGAGAGAAGTTGAGCTCTTGAGGCAGTGGCAAGCTATGTTAAAAGCATTTCTGGCCAGATTCTTAAAGGAGTTGAAAGGAACAAGCCTGGTGAGTCAAAGTTTAACTTGCTTTTTTATTCCAGACTGAGGGAATAACAAAGCTAATGGCACCTCTGCTGTGATTTGTGTGCACTCTGGGTACGTCCAAGAGAATAAGTTCCAAATTCCACAGTGAGTATTTGCTATGTGCCTTGTGCATGAGTGAACCCATGTATTGTGGCCATTTGTTCTAGAGTATTTTCATTGTTCGGAAGCCAATGTGAAGCATCCGTTTTATGGCTAAGAATGTCCACCAACTGTTCGATAGAGGATGCAGTGGTGCGTCCTAGGTGGTGCATTTGTTATAAAGCATAAGGCCTGCTGATAAAATGGTATGCTGTGATAATAGCGAGTAAAGAATCATGAACAAATGATACAGCTTTGAAAAAGCATAAAAACACAGTGCTATTAATTGTAGTACATTCTGCTCACAGCAGTCTTGTGCTCATTAAAATTGTTGCTGGTAGTAATAACAGAGGCTGTGAAGGAGAAAGAAAAAAAAAGACAAATTCTGTAAAACCCAGCTTTTGTTTTTAACTTTAGCATAAAAAAACACAATCTCTGAAAAGCAGTCACAAGCCACTGAGAGTGTTTGACTTTCAGAGTGGTCATTCGCAAGTCCGCGCTAATGTTAGGCAAAGGTGTCCCTTTGTTTAGCTGGTCTGCAGTTAGCGTAGTGTACCACACTGTAAAAAAGAGCCTTAAGTCCATCTTGGTAGATTTTAATTGTCACATTAAGAGTCTGTAACTGATCAGTGCATGATGTTGGAGTGAATTTGGGCATAATGTTACAATGATCTAGTTTCTAGAGAACAGGTTTAGTGGTGTGTACTCTATATATCCAGAGAATATTTATTTATTTAGTTAAACATCAGTTTAGAAACCTTTGAGCCAGGGGCTCATTTACAAAGGTACCTCGTCACAAAGAGGACATCAGAACAGTAGTACAAGGGACACAGTACTTACAAACAAAAAAGTTACAGTTCAATTACAATTTTGTTACAATAGAATACAATCTCCAACGAAGCAAAAGATAACAAAAGGTGCAAAACTTATGGTCGGGGGAGAGCTGGTGGGAGTAGAAGGGAGGGAGATAGGGGAGGAGGAATTAGTAGGGAAAGGAAGGGGGAGCCGCTCAGTGAGCATTGTCAAACAGAGTATATATATATATATATATATATATATATATATATATATTTTTTTTTTACACTAGGCTAGCGGCAGTTGCATTTGCGAGAGCTAAGCAGGAAGTTTCTGAGCCTGGGCTTAAAGCAAGCTAAGGTTAGTGAGTTTGAGACACTGGCAGGGAGGGAGTTATACCAGTGGGGCGCACGGTAGGGGAATGCCCTCTGACCTTGAGAGGTCCTGGCTCTTGGAATAACTAGGGTAGCTCTTGACGAGCTGTGCGTGATCAGGGTCAGTGCAATATGGCGAATACACCAGCAGAACACAGTTCGCTATAATTGCTCTAGAGGTATTTTTACATTCGCTATACTTTCAGTCACTGTATTGAGTTTCGCTATTGTGCACTCGCTATTTTTGAAATTGCAATTTTGTTTTTCATGATTTTGACAAAGAACCGATAAAATAGAGAATCGTGGATGGGTAAGTGGTTATAATGAGGATTGTACACCCCCCCCGGAGGGCTGGGATGCCACATAAACCCAGAGAGTGAAACTCGAAGGGTTTATTAGGGGATCCCACCCCGATGGTGTGTGTAAAGTCCAAGTTTTACCCACCTACCCGTACTTTATTTTGTATAATTGCTGGGGACTGATTTTTCACCACAGCAATTATACAAAATAAATGCGTATCTTTATGGAGCCTGACCTAAACTACTGTTTATTTCTGACCAAAAAAACGAAAGCATTTTATGTGCCCAGTCATATATTTGTTTTAAAAAAGAACTTACCACTGACTCCTGTTATTAGCAAACTGCAGAGAGGAGAGGAGCGGGATGACAGAGGATGTGCAAAGCTAAGGAAGATCACATGCACCGAGATAGGGAAACTGGGCAAATATTTCTTGTTATAACCTGCTGGTTAAATTACAACCCAGGTTTCCTATAGGGAAAAAACAAGAACCGGTTATTATGAGTGTCTAGTTTGCAGGTGTGAGTCACGAAACTACAATTATATATGATATAAGGGCACTTGGGCCTAACGCCCGAGTGTCCTCCTTGCTGAGGCGCAGGCCATCGTATCAAAAGAACTGCCTTTCCCAGAATGTATTCCAGGGTCCTATGCATTTGTAGCCCCTCTCTCTGCACACCAGTCTCTGAGCCAGTTGTTGAGCTCAGAGATGTCTATGTAACCCCCCTGCAAATGGGGGTTCCCAAAAGACTTCCAGGAGCTTGCTTGAATGCTCCAAGCCTGAATGGTGTTTGGCATTTAAGCCATTTATCAGTGAGTGTTTTTAGAACCTCTGGTACTGTCTCTTTAAGAGCTGTCTGCTTGCAGACATAATTAGTTTGTATGGGGGACTGTGTGTTTCTTTGATTGAGTACCACTCAAGCTGCTGCCAATTCACTTCATTTTGCAGTCACTAGGAGTGCAAAGGGAACCTATCTGAAAGATGTAACTGTTTGCCAGAAATTATTTAGAGTAATAATGAAATTACAGTTTGTCTAACCTGCTTTCTTTGCAGTCAGAACTGTAGTCTGCTAGTTCCCCATTCTAGTTTTGAACTGCTGAACTGGACCAATCAGTGTGGGGTAAGCTAGCTCTAAAATGGTGCCTTGGACGAATCAGAACTTGGACTCATAATCTGAGCCAGCCACAAGAGATTGTATGGGCAGTGACTCTGGGAGATGTAGTTTAGACTTCAGTGCCTTTTGGACCAACAGCAGCAGTCTATTGTGAGTGACAGCCAATCCAGTCAAGAACTGGGAGGAACTCAAAGGAAGTGCCGGTTTTGTCGGTTGGAGTTTCAGTTGAGCTTTGGCAGTGAAGAAGGAAGGGGCCTGTGCTTTTCAGTGTGCAGTTTTAGTCAAAAAACGTGTGTAAGGCCCAGAGTTCCGGTCTGCAGCTTGTGTAACAGCTTGTTAGGACTGAATCCGTCCTGTGAAAAGAATCAAAGGATCTCTGAAGAGTAGAAACCAGGCTCACCCTGTAGAAGACTGGAGGAATTGCTGAAAATTGCACTCGGTCTGTCAGGAACTGAATCTGCTGTGTGTTCTCCCGGGTATTGTGCAGTAATTGCGATCGGGATACAGATGCAGCCTGCCTGGTATAGTGCTTTCTTTTATATGGATGTGTGAAGAGGTTTGTGTACCTCAAGTGAGCCCTCTGACATTGAAGGACCCTATCTTATTTGGAGGTCGTGAGTACTAATTCAGGGTCGCTCCTGTTGAATTGCCCATTAAATCCAAATGGAATTACTGTACTGCTGACTGTTTAATTCTCCTTTTCTCTGTGTGAAAGGGGCCTACCAGCTGCCACGTTTGGACTAGCCACTAGGGCTTGGGTACCCAGGGACAGCAGTAACTGATAGGATAGCCTTGCACAGAGCCATAGGTAGATTATTAGAGTGATAAGCTAATTAACCTGATTTCCCCTGTCCTTGTTATGCTCCCCTAAATAAATCAGAGCTGCTTGTTTCAGCAAAGTTATGCTGCCTGAGGTATTTGTCTATGTTAAAGTACTGTACTGTGATTGTTACTGTATCTCATTTCACAGGAGGTCCCAGTGCTGGAACCAGACCTGGGGGTAAGTGTATACTGTGAAGGTAATTCTGATATATTGTGTGGGCCACTAGTGGGAAGAAAGGGGGGTTGCAGTGTCCCAGAGGGCTGTGACCAAGTTAGTTTAACTATTGCAAACCCTGACCTCTGGGTGGAGGCACCCGCCATTGGATCTAGGCCCCTCAACCTGTTAGTGGCAAATCAGGCAGGGGTAGTAGCCCCTGGGATAGCGCCATCTAGGGGTTACATCTATATCTCTGATCTTCTTCTTGCTAGCTCCTTTTTTCCATACTGGAAGGATCTCAGTGAATGAGTCAGTGGACTAAATAGGAGAAAGTTTGTCACCAAGAGAGATCAAATGCCTCTTGGTCTCCTCTACTGAACAATTGGCCAGGTCATGGGTGCCTAGGTGGACTAAGATGTGTGGTTTTATCCCTGTGTTCTGTACTATTTTCTCAATGCGGTTAGTGTTTCTGAGCGCTGATGATCCTGAAAAGCACCTGACAGCAACTTTTGCATTTTTGCTCTGTTGTAGGTGAGACTATTCCGTGAATCATAGAGTCCCCTATGATGAGTATGTGATTTGCAGTTATCTCCTGTGTCTTCCTGTAGCTTGTTTTTTTGCTCACATGAGCCCTGTGGTACATTTGGGCTCCCTGTGACCTCTGCTTTGACAAATGGCATGGGTGACAATGGTTCATATCTGTTTGACATTTTTATCGGATCATTTTTCTCATGGTATGATCGTGCAGCTTGATGGTTTTTGACTGTCTGCCAGCCCCCAGGTTTAGTTGCCCTCTGTGTTAAAGGTACCCATGGCTGTGGTGTGTGCTTAGGGGCAAGTGGAGTATAGTGCTGTGTGGTCTCCCGTGGCAGCTCTACACCAGGGCCTGCCAGGGCACGTGCCCTGGTAAAAAAATGCTGTGCATCAGTTGTGCCCTGGTAACCATTTGTGGCTAGAGCCGCTACTGGTGGTCTCCTGAATCTTTACTCTCAGAAAGGCAATTTTAGATCATGGGGCACTGAGCTGGTTTCTTAGATGTCTCCGAGCATAACATGTGGGGCAGTGTCCTATATTATGGGCAATTGTTCAGTTGAACAGAGTCCCACTATACCTGCAGTGGACATAGTCCATTATGAGTTTGTTGAGAAGTGGATGAAAGATGAGATAATGGTCACTACTTGTGAAAGAGTAGCAGACAAAAGAAGAGTTGCACGTTTTTTTATTTAGGAGGGAGGATGGATGGCAGAGGACGAAAGAAAGTGAGGGTTAGAGAGAGGAGGCTGAATTTTATTTTTTTATTATCTTTTTTTGTTTTGTTTTTGCCCATGATGGGCAGACTAGGTGGGCCATAGGACCTTATCTTCCGACACTGTCTATGTATCTATGTGCCAATGTGTGGGTAGGAAGTATGGGGTTGCGGATAAACTATGCAGGAAAGTCTTAGGTAGTGGAGATATAAAAGTACATGTGAGGCTTAGGACAAAATTCAAATACCAGGATATTACATTACAGTTTATTTACTCACGATAGTCCAGCTGAGAGGCACCATCATGTTTCTGGTAGGGACATGTATTACAATTTATTTACCCAGGATAGCCCAGCTGAGATACAGCATATTTTTTCTGATGGAGTCCTGTATAAGAGTTTATTTACACAGGGTAGCCCAGCTGAGATGAAGCATCTTGTTTCTTGTGTGGTTCTGCATTACAGTTTATTTACTAGTAGGTCCTGCATTAAAGTCTATTAACCCAAGGTACCCAGCTGAAATGCAGCATCTTGTTTCCAGTGGGGTCCTGAATTACAGTTTATTTACACAGGACAGCTCAGATCAGATGCAACATCTTGTTTCCAGTGGGATCCTTTCTTAGAGGAGTAGTGAAGCCGCTAAGAGATTCCCCCCATGCTTATGCTGAGGCAGTTTAACAGTCATTTTCTGGGCAAGCATTTCAAAATAAAATAGGGAGAAGGCAAGAGGGGGAGAGGTATTGAAGGAGGGGGTTTGTCATATCGATCTCCATTATGGGTAACTGGTTATGGCTCGGGCACTCCCAGTCAATGTTTCCCTCCCCTTGCATGTCCTGGAGCATCATATTTTGGCTGAGCCTACTTTGTTCCTGGGCAGCTGTCATCACCCTCAACTGTGGTGCTAGGCAGTGGCTTAGCTGTTGCCCGGAGGTTGCACCAAAGCTCTAAAGGGATATGTAATACCCAGTTTCTACTCCTAGTTCTCTTAGGTAACTCCTGACATAGTTCACAAACCTTGTGCTACATGTCTTGGTGTATCAGTGGGATGGTAAGAGGAGATGGTACCTTTAACTGCAATGACCTGTCACTTCAGTAGGTTGGCTATATGCTCAAAACTTAGAGTGTGAGCCGTTTTTATAAGCTGACCTGTTGAGGAGAGGAAAAACATTGTGATATACAAACCTACATTTTCTTCCCCTCTCTAACAGTTCCATGTGGCAGTACCGATCAGCATGCTATAACTTTTAACAACATATGAAATGTTAACTTGTACTCTGCGGGCACTGTCCATACTCCTGGCTGTCACCTGCCAGTACCTTGGAGCAGCCACTTCCTGGGCAGTCAGTCTGAGGTTAAAACTGGAGTCATTGCCACCTTAGAACTTGAGTATTTGGGCTACAGATTCTGCCCTCTATTCGGGGATAACTCAATAATATGGCATTGTTGACAAGAAAAAAACACATGGGCCATGGCTACACACTGCAAGCTTCCTCCCAGTCCCACTGCAATCAAATTAAACATGTGATTGTGTCAGCGCCACAAGGCATTGCAACAGTCTAGGTTAGCAGCCCTTGCACATTAAGTTTAGACAGACCAGACCCTTTTTGGATGCATACATTTACACATGAGTCTCAGGTAAGACAAGTAACCTCTGTAGTTTGTAATTTTTAATACCTTAACCCTATCCTGGGATAGTCTCAGGAGTACCTTCCTGGTCAGTCAGTGACTCAGCCCTGTGCTCCATGCCCATGCAGTCTGCTGAAGCCTGGCAGATTGGAGCCCAGTCTTCTCCGGGGGTGATGCTCAAGCAAGCAGGTGAGAGAGCTTACTTCTCTGCCCTGGCCATGTCCAAAACCATGGGTGTAAGCTCCTGCACAGGAATATATCAGTTGGACACCTTAACTGGAGTGTCCAATGGAGATGCACTACTAGTACTGGGTAAATGGTGGTGACTTTGTCGACTTATGAAATGCTCTCTATGCACATTGCCCTTCTGGTTTGAGGGATCTTTCTCTCTTTTCTTCTGGAGACCCCTCTGGACCTGCTGCCATTTCTCTGCTAAAGATAGTTCAGTTGTTTGGTGCATAGAAGTAGACTGGGTTTCCACTAGTATTGTTGCCAAGACCTGCCATGCTGCTCCACATGGTGGGAGTTGGAGTTGGGGTCTCTCCTGGTGGATTTCAGCCAGAAATCACTCCACCTGAGCTGGGTTGTCAAAAGTCAGGAATTATTCTGGAAATTGGATCATGAGTATGAATGGATAGCTGAGGAAGGCAGGGATGCCCAGTTGGTACAATTCTTGTTTAATCCCTGAGTACCCTCAGCACTTTTGTGAAACATCTTGGGAGTAGTCCTGAAATAGTTGAATTCAGTGTACTTCCCAAACCAAGGTACCCTTCTCCCTGGCAGTGCTGAGGTACAAGTCCTTTACAGGGTACTTAAGAAAGTGGCACAGTATCAGGCGAGGTCTGTCTCCCTCTTGGGGCTTTGGAGTTATAGACCTGTGAGCTCTTTCTAACTTGGGCTGAGGCATATTGTTTAATTTTTAACAGGTCAGGAAGAAGGATTTGAGAAAAAGCAGCATGTCTTTACCTTCTGCCCCTCAGGGGCTCCAATGATTCATAAGTCATTGCGTCTGGCCCTGTTCTCCATGTTGTCCACTTCATGCAGTAAATATTTTGTTTTCTTTGTCCAGACTCATTGCGCTTACTTTTCAAGGCCCCAGGGTGCTGTTGGCAGTTGGAGCTGCTGCTGGGAGGAAGAAAATCAAGACTCATGGATGACGACCCTGCAGCAGTAAACAGACCTCAAGGTAGGTGCCAAGAAAGATTCCCTCTGTGTTATTCCCATTAGATCTCTGCTCTGTTGTCCATATAGGTATCAAATGAAGGTGCAGGGTGTGCTGATTTCAGAGTTACACTTCTTATCTGTCTAAGTCATCATTAGGTCCAAGCAGCAGATGTTGGATCCTGAGGTTTCTGTATTGTAATTATGCTGCCACCATTTTGCTCGGCAAGCTCCACCCCTGCAGTGTCTCATTTTCAACGGGGTTCTGCATGACAATTTATTTATCCAGGATAGCCCAGCTGAGATGCAGCACCATGTTTCTGGTGCAGTCCTGCATTACAATTCATTTTTCCAGGATACCCACCTGAGATGCAACATCTCATTTCCAGTGGGGTCCTGCATTAAAATTTATTTACCAGTAGGGTCCTGAATTGCAGTTTATTAACTCAGGGTACCCAGCTGAGATGCAGCATCTCATTTCCTGTGGGGTCCAGTATTACAATTTATTTGTCCAGGATAGCCCAGTTAAGATTCATCATCTCATTTCCAGTGGGGACCTGCATTACAATTTATTTACCAGTGAGTCCTGCATTGCAGTTTATTAACCCAAGGTACCCAACTGAGATGCAGCATATCATTTCCAGTGGGGTCCTATATTATAATTTATTTACCCAGGATAGCCTAGCAGAGATGCAGCATCTCATTTCCAGTGGGCCCATGTATTACAATTTATTTACACAAGACAGCACAGCTGAGATGCAGCATCTCATTTCCAGTGTGGTCCTGCATAACAATTTATGTATACAGGATAGCCCAACTGAAATGCAGCATCTTGTTTCCAGTGGGGTCTTGCATTACAATTTATTTATCCTGGATAGTCCAGTTGAGATGCAGCATCTTGTTTCCAGTTTGGTCCTGCATTATAGTTTATTATTTTTTTTATTTTTATTTATTTGCTTTTGGTAATTGGATAAGCACACAAGACAAAACTGCCTATTTTCAGGCACAACCCAGGAGAATACAAGTGAAAGCAAGGTACAAGGCAGAATACAGGGAATAATAAATACATTGTGATGTATAGAGAGTTACAACAGCTTTAAATAGGTGCAAAGTTACATAGAGCTTAAGAGGATGGTGTATATCACATAATATAAGAAGTAACAAAAACAAGGCAAGATTGAAAGAGTAAGGGATAAAAAATGCAAACACGAAGGTGCATTAAGCTAAGTCTAGCTAGGAGGCAGTTACATGGACAGAAACAGAGAAACCTAATTGCATATCAGTAGCACAGAAAGACTGGAGAAGGGTCAGAGTAGGCATGGAGATATAAATGTAAGGTAGGGTTGATTATCACGAATCACGAAGCTAAGGACATTTACACATGTCAAGGGAGGCAAGGTAATTGGAAAGGGTTTTCTTAAAGGCAGGGTGGGATTTGGAACATCTGAGGACACATTCACCCATTCTTGTGGAGCATTTGGGGACTGGGTCTTGGCAAAATTTAGCACCAGGCAGTGGGATATGAGCCAAGTTTGGATTGGATGCAGATCAGAGGAGAGATGAGAGTTAATTTCATTGATACAGCTGGAGGAGACATAGAGAACCAAATCATCAGCATAGAGTAATGTGTGACAGTGTTTGGGTGGGCCGAGTGGGTAGGTTATTCATTAACATAGAAAAAAGCAGGGACTCAAGTATGGAACCTTGCAGAACTCCAGACTGTAGCAGGGCTGGGGCAGAGAGAACTTTATGATAGGAACCAGACTAGGAGTCGTTAAGCAGATAGAGGGAGAACCAGCCAATGGTGGTTTGGGAGGCACCAAGTGAGCCTAGTCGATGCAAGAACAGGGGATGGCTGACCAAGTCAAATGCCTTTGACATGTCAATAAAAATGGCCCCAGTAAGCTGGCTTTGGTCCATGTTGGTTTTGATGTCTCTAGTGAATTGCACTAGGGCTATCATGGTGCTGTGGACTGTTCTAATGCCATGCTGAGCAGGGCATTTCAGGTTAACATTGGCTATGAAGTTGGACACCTGCTGATGGATAAGCTTCTTCTGAAGTTTACTGAGGGTCAGCAGGAGAGCAATAGGGTGGTATTTCATTGGATTTTTTAGGGTCACCCTTTTTGAAGACAGGGACAACCCTGGCATTTTCCATGAGAGAGGCACAGTACCTGAGCTGTAATGGAGAAGTTGAACAACTATGTAATAGAGGTAGCAAGAAGGGAAGTGCTTAACTTGAGAATTCTGGCTTCCAGCCCACTGGGTCCTGCAATACTATGGAGAGACATCGTGTTGAGGACATATAGCACATCCGATCTGGTAACCGGGCTGAGAACCAGGGGATGATGGGCTGGGTGGAAGTCGGAGGGGGGAGGTACGGCATGGGGTGGGTGCATCAGAGGCAGAGCTAAGGAGGGTGGAAAAGAGTGAGTTGAAAGTGTTAGCAATAGCATTATGGTTGTTATAGGAGATGTTATCAACTAGTATGTCTTGGGAGGTTTTGGTATAGCGATGGGCAAAGTGGCCCCAATTTGCACTGCAAGGTGATTCACGGACTGAAGGGGAATTCGCAGAGTGCTCCGCAATGCAAAATAGAGTACTTCACATTATAATGGGTAATGCAAAGTCCATAGAAAACAATGACTTTGCGTGACTCCACCTTCCCAAACCACTACTCCACCAATTTTTAAGGTGAAGTACATTGAACACAATGTACTTTGCCTTGTTTTTAAGCTCCAAAAGAGAACTTTGCAGTGATTCATGGGATTTCAGGTCACATGGGCTCTAGATTGTTCTGCACAGCCTCAGTTTGGGGTAGTGTGTATAGGAAGCTTTAGGAGACAATCTGCTCTGAGAGCTCTCTGAGATTCAAACCTTCTAAAAGCTGTTAAAAAAGCATTTTTGAGTCATTTTTATGTTTGCTTGCATGCATGTGCAAAAAATATAGTGCCATAATCCGAGTTTTCGGAGGTGTGGCACCCTGTCTTCCAATTCAGTCAGTGTGTTTGCAGGCACAGCCATAGTTCACCAATGAATGCAGCAACAGCTGTCTATGACAGCAGTTGAAAATGCAGTGCCTTACAGCTTAAAGGGAGAGCTACACTTCAGTGAGCAGCAATAAGATATCGCCTGCTCATGTGCTCCTCTGACACACACTCACAGAGACGCACACTTATTGTGTGCTCATGCTCCCCCCCCACACACACACACTGTTTAGCTGATGGGGGGTGCCCAATCCCCCATCAGCTGTGCTGCGCTCCCCCACCAACAGAGTTCCAGGTGCCATGCTGGGAGCCCAACCCAGTGTGACAGCAGTCTATATGGTTGATGGGGGTGTCCAATCCCTCGTCGGCTCTACTGTCCCCTCAAAAGTATACGGGTGCCGCTGGGAGCCCACCCAGTGTGGCAGCAGTCTGTATAGCCAACAGGGGTGCTCAATCCTCCGTCAGCTCCACGGCCCCCCCAAACAGCCTTCCAGCTGCACGCTGGGAGTCCACCCCAGCGTGGCACAAGTCCCACATTGTCTAAGTAAAAAGAAAAACGGAAAGAAAAAAACCTTCCCTCACTGACTGTCCTGACCCCCTTCCCCCCACCCACTTCCACCTTCTGTACATCCACCTCCCCACCTCACCCTATACTTACCTCCAGAGTCTGGCGCGATGATCTTTGGTGGACTGGGAACACGTCTGCATTCTTTAAAGCCGACCATGAACTGAGGAAGTGCCGGTAAGCTGTATAATGGAATAAAGAGGGTTTTTTCAACTTTAGTGCATATCTCGGGCATTTTGGGGAATTGTTTTACCAAATTTTCAACATGGAGTTTTTGGGACCCCATCTTGTGAATTCTGTCACTGTCATGGCATTAATCGGCAAAAAAAAAAGGTGATTTAGTGGTCACTGCGTGGAACCACCTTTCGGGACTGATTTACAAAACAACAGTGTCACAGTTCATGAGGTAGGCCCCTAAAAATCTTATGTTGCAAATCTGGTAAAAAAATTCCAAAAAATGACTGTTTTACAAGCATGCATTGTGCTGTTCCTATGCACGCACGTAAGTTAGCAAATTTTCAATATGTTCACTCCAGATTTTCAACATTGCCATTTTACCACACCTCCTTATGAGCAGTACAGCTGTCATTTCTCACATCTCACCCAAAATGTGTTTCCATGCATGTAGTGCACAATGGTGCAGTCGATTATGCGAAATCAGTGTTAGGACAGATTAGGAAAATCACAGTGACACTGTTCGCGAGCAGAGGTGTTTAAATGACTATGTTAAAAATCTGGTGAAAAAACTCCATAAAATGACTGTGTTACGAGTCACCATTGTGCAGTTTCCAAACACTCTGGTAACTTCATGGATTTCTAATATTTTCAGTCCAGATTTTCACAACTGGCATTTTTCCACACTTCCTTATGAACATTACAGCTGTCATTTTTCACACCATGGCCAAAATGTGTTTTTGCACTTCCAGCGCAGAAATGTATGGTCGCTGTTAGAAATCACTGTTCGGAACAGATTATTTTATTTTTCATTTATTTCGTTTTTGTTGACCGGGTAAGTGCACTAGACAAATCCTGCCTATTTTCAGGCACAACCCAAGGGAGGGGGGATACAGATGAATGCCAACTGACCTTGAACCAGATTAAGCTGTTTTGGGTTTTTTTAGTGAATGAGGGAAATTTGGCCAGGACACCAGGGGAAATTCCCCTACTCTTTTCGATAAGTGCCATGGAATCTTTAACATCCACATGAACTACCACCTATCCAGGCAGAAAGATGGCACCTCAGAAGTGCAGCACCCCTTTCATGCTGCACTACAGTGTCAGTACTCAGATATTAACCCAAGTGCCAGATGTGGGAACTGAACCCACAACCCTCTGATCTCCCAGCCTCAGAGGTGAGTGTGCTACATACTGAGCCACTGACACTGCTAATTGCTAACAATTAAGAAAATCACAGTGACACTGTTCATGAGCGGAGGTTCCAAAATCCCTGTTTTGACAATCTGCTGTAAAAATTCCCCAAACTAATTACATTATGTCTGTGCATTGCGCATTTTCTACACACACTCATGACTTCACCAGTTTTTTAAATGTTTTCACTGCAGAATTTCAACATTGCCATTTTTTGCACCTCCCCATGAACAGTACAGCTGTCATTTTTCACATCCTGTTCGAAATGTGTTTTCGCACCTGTGGTGCCAAATGGCGCAGTCGCTGTGCAAAATCAGCTTTCGGCTAACAAACTGATATTGCCACTGTTCATAAGGTGGAGGTCACAAAAAACCCATGATGAAAATTTGGAGTGAAAATGCCAATGGACGCCTGAGGCATTAGGGTTTCCAACCATTTTCAATAAATAGTGTATGGTGGAATGTTGATGTCACCCAAAATCCAGCATTATGAAAATGCTGTTCATCCACGCACTCTTAAATGAATGGAATGTTGTTCTGAACATACGTGCAGAACAGCATTCCATTTATTTAGAATTGATAGCTTGAGCCAGGGTTTAAAAGCGACAACATCACTTATGGATAAACGTTCATTGCAGCAGCAGTTTTCTGAAAGGGGAACAGATCATTTGCTATTACGCAAACTGGAGGATCAACCAGATATGAAACGTTAACTTAGGTTTTTGCCACAGTATCTGTTTCTGTTCTTGTTTAGTGAGAGGTTCCGCCGCCATTTTTTTTTTTCGTAAATTCTGCCTACAGCAGAGTGCCAAATAATGGGCGTATGTGCTACAACGTTAGGAAGCCCAGTCTATATGCACCAACTCTGTCTCCTAGCAAGGGAGACAACAATCTCTTTATCCATAATGTAAATACACATTGGAAGCCTAAAAATGTTTTAAAAATAATTTGTGGGGCACCATACACTATAAAAAATACAGGATGGTTAACCCAATGCAGAACCATGTGTTCTGCCACCTCAGGGTCTGATTCCCAAGGACCTCTTGAGCTTTGCTTTCGAAGCCACAAGGAATCATATCCTTCTGTGGCAGAACACTCTGGTTCTACATGGTTACCCATCCTGTATTCTCTATTTCTTGCCATTTTTTTGCTGATTGTTGTGGTGCAGCATTGCATAATTTTAGTTTGTTTAAAATATGTGGTTATATTACTGAAGTTTTCAATTTGCTACGCATTACTTAGTGTGTGAGTATGTGTGTGATGCATGTCATCAAATCGGACACCTTTTATTGTGCCACATAATTTCAGCAATGTGAACCTGCTATCCAATGCAGCTGTGTGATTTTTGTACTTCGTTATGGTATCTTTACTGGTACTAGTACTAGTGACTGTTACTGCAGCAGTGCAGTACACTGCTCCACCACCAGAGCCCACCCCAATCAGCAAAGGTATTCTTTTCCAGATTTGAATTTCTGATGGTGAGCACTGGTTAGGTGTTGTGCCTTTGTGTCTGCATCTCTTCAGTGCACAGTGCAATCGTAATCTGTCTGTGCATTTGCATCTCTTTAGGGCCCAGTCTCCATCTGTAACTAAAGTCACAGTCATTTCTTTGGCTTCCCTTCAGATTACTGGACAGGTGTGGTGCATAATTTTGCAAGAACATTGTGCTCATTAGTATGAGCTTTTAAGTCAGGACCATCAACACGAGTCACTGGTGATACAAATCACCTTCCTCATCATCATGGTCACAAATGCAGTCACAAATCACGATTCACGATCATGTCACGAATCACAACATTAATGTTTCTACTAGTTACTTGGATGTATTGTAGGCATGTTTTGTAGTATTTCTCCAGGCTTCATCACTTCACCATTGTACTCATTAATGAGCATTTTGAAATCAGGGAGTTTGTGCTACAGCTCATCGGGGAAGTACAGCCGTAGGCATTTGTGTTCCCAATATAGTTCCGTATCAGTTATCTCACACAGTTGACAACGAATCATGTTCTTCATCATCATGGTCACAAATGAAGTCACAAATCATGATTCACGATCACGTCATGAATCACAACATTCATTTTTTTACTAGTTACTTGGATATAATGTAAGCATGTTTTGTAGTATCTCTCCAAGCTTTACCACTCCACCATTGTACTCATTAATATGCGATTTAAGTCGGGGGGGGGTTTGTGCTACAGCTTATCGAGGAAGTACAGCCATAGGCATTCACGTTCCTTCCCATACAGCATGTGAGTTACAGTACTATAAGTAGTGTTGGGCAAAGTGGTCCCAATTTGCTCCGTGAAATGATTCACTGAGTAACACAGAATCCGCAAAGAACTCCACAATGTGAAGCGAAGTACTTCGCTTCATAATGAGGAATGTAAAGTCCATTGCGTTATTCCGCCTTCCCCAAACCACTTCTCTCCCAATTTTAAGGTGAAGTACATTGAAATCAATGTAATTCATCTCACTTCACCCAGTAACTGAGCTCTAAATGAAATTCTGCAGTTATTCATGGGATTGCAGGTCACATAGGCTCTAGATTGTTCGGTATAACCTCAGTTCTGGCCTGGGTAGTGTGTATGCAGTGGTAGCTGGAGACAGTTTGCTCTCAGAGCTCTGCGATTCAAAACTTCTAAAAGCTGTTTAAAATGCCTTTTTGATAATATGTTTTGCTCAAAATTTAGTACATTGATTGTAGGAAACCCTTCTGTGCTCATATCATTGAGTGTTTATTGTTGTGTGTGTATTTTGAATGTTAATTTAGAACAGTCAGTCAGTGTACTGTGAAGTGTGCTTTGGGGGCAAGGCATATTTGTGGTGTAGGTAGATTAACTGGGAGAAAAATGCAGTCTTTCTGTTTTGGTTATATTTTTCTTATATAACTGTGTTAATGTACACACAATAATATTTTCAGTAATTCTTGAAATTTTTTTGCCGATTGTTGTGGTGCAGCAGTTTACAATTGTCTGTTTAAAACATTTAGTTATATTACTAAAGGTTTTCCATTTGCTATGCATTACTTGAGTGTGTGTTTGTGTATGTGTGTGTGTGTGTGTGTGTGCAATGTGTGCCATTAAATCAGATATATTTTATTGTGTTACAGAGTAATTGCATCAGTGTGAACCTGCTATCCACTGCACCTGCACGCAATTTTTATACTGCTTTGTGGTATCTTTACCGGTAGTGCATTGTTACTGCCATGCACTAATCCCCCAAATGGCAAAACGTATTCCTTTCCAGTTTGGATTTGTGATTTGTGAGCACTGGTTAGGTGTTGTTGTGCCTTTTTGTATGCATTCTTTGAGTTTGCAGCACAATCTTAATCTGTCTGTGCGTTACAGGCAAAGGGTCACTAATGGAGTCTGGTAGCATGGTAACAGAGGAGATTCTGTCCAGTCTGTTGGTGAGGATCTGGTTGAGGAGGGTGTGGTGGTGACCATTGATAGGATGCCTCAAAGGATCAGTGGCAAGCTGAGTTAAATTGGCCTTGCTAATCTTAGAGTCTAGGATAGGGGAGTTTGCACTGAACCAATCCTGGATGAAGTCACCTAAGCAAATCATTGTTGTTTTTGGTGGCCTGGGGTAGAAATTCTAGGAATTCCTCAAGACCATGTTTACAGGATACAGGGGGCATGTAGGTGCAAACAATGTGTAGTTTCTTAGAATCATCCAACAGAAGGAGTGTATGAAGAACATCACAGAAAGCAAATGAGGGGCAAGGTAGTAAAATTAGGTTTAGGTGAGACTTAGAGAACAGAGCCAGGCCATCACCCCTTTTAGATGAGGACTGATCAACTTGGATCAAGTTGTGGCCGGGGAGAGCACACCTAGAGTCTGGGTGAGAAGTCTTAATCCAGGAATCAGTTATTCCTAAGAGATCAGGCCCATGGGTGGCAGACCAGGCTACTAGTTCAGCATGCTTTGCCACCAGGCTTCTTATATTTAGGTTGCCAATCTTTAGTCCTCTAAAATGGGGCCTTACTGAAGAACCAACCTGATTTCTGGGAAGCCTCATTGCCGAGGGGCCAGGGTTGGTCTCCACATCTCCTGTCAGGGATAAGGATAGGACCATAATCTAGGTAGCAGCAATCAAGAAGGTGAAGGTGGTCATAGCTTGAGAGAAGCGTTTACATTGATGAGTTACCTAATAAGGTGGAAAGCCAGTTTTGGGTTAAGATACTCTACAGGGCCAGTGAGTCATCGGGGAAGAAGTAAATTGGAGAAAGTAACTTCCCTCAGGTTGACATTGGTGCCAGGGGGAGCAGCAGTGGGAGTGGTGAAGTATTCCAGGGTGATAATGTAGTAGACTGGAGTTAGTAGGACTAGTAAATAAAAGGGAGGCCGCATGGTGATGTGAGAGATATAGGTTTCAAAAGGGGAATGAAAGTGGCAGCAAACACAGCAGACAGCAGGATCATCAGTTGCACAGTGAAGTATCCCACTCCTTTAATTCCAAAGGCCAGTTAGTGAGAGCTATGAGTAGAGTAAAGGTGTATTTAATAAATTGAGGAGGTGGGGGCAGGTTGATGGGAGAAAATTCAAGCCCCAGGGAAGGAGCAAGGAAGGAGCGCTGCTCTCAAAAGTTAGAGTTCTTAATTAAGCAGTACAAATTAGACTACAGTGCCACAAAAGGCACCAAGTTTAAATCTATCTGTGATCTCAATGGCTGAGCTGCTTCACTGTGTCTGTATCTGCAGGGGTTGGGGTGTAAAGACATCAGCAGAAAAGGACAGATAAAGTACACAATAACAGCATTAAAACAAACAATTAATTAGCAGCATTAAATTAAATTTAAGCCACGAAAATTAAAATTCAAGCCCCAGCAAAAAGCAAGGAAGGAGCGCTGCTCTCACATGTTAGAGTCTTTAACTAAGCAGTATGAATTTGGCTACTGCACCACAAAAGACACCAAGTTTAAATGTCTCTGTGCTCTCAATGGTTGAGTGGCTTCCTGTGTCCATACCTGCCATGGCCGGAGTTACCTTTACACAAATTACGGCATGGCGTAGGACTCCGTGGTTCAGGAGGGCCCCCACAACACTGTATTTTTAGTATTTACTTCCCTACCAGCCAACCATGCCATGGCATGAATTGGAAATTGCCAAAATAAAATGCACCCCTCTGGCCCGTGGCCTCTCAGTTTCTTCGGGTGGCTCCGGCTCTGTCTCTCATCCACCCTGCCTGATGACATGACCCCACCACAACCAATTATGTCTCATCAGTGGATCTTCGGAGCTGTGACAGCTGGGGAGTAGTGGCAATCTGATCTGTGCATGTGTGTGGTATCAGGGCATGTTGTTGACTGGACAGCAGTGAGAGTTGAGGAGGAGGAAGAGTGGACGATGGTCAGTCAGTGAGGTTGCAGTGGAGGGATTGCATCGATCGATCAAAGAGAAGACACTGAGAGCACAGAGTAAACTAGAGCTTGCCGGGGGTTCATCTGGACAGTCGTAGACTCACCATCACCATACAGCCAGGCTTCTTAATCTTTTTTTTATCATCGGAGTAAGGGATGTCGTCATGTCTTGGTGCAGGCCCCATTGCAGTGTTGTGTGCTGCTGCTGTGTAGTCAGAGTCAGAATGCTGCTGGTGGGGTGCCCGGGCAGCGGGCCTCTCTGCCCTCTCTTGACCGACCAGTCCATGCCTGTGAGGAAGAGTTGAGTCCCACAGACATCAGTCAGTCAGGCAGGCTGACCAAGAAGAAGGCCAGCAGCCACCACATCAGTCACCAGGAGGAACCAGTAACAGTTATGTGTTGTAAAATAAAATCTGATGCTTTCTGTTGCACTTGCACCAGTTAGAGAAGGTTGGAGATCTTTAGGGCTGGGGGGGGGAGGAAGAGACTGAACCTGAAAACAGACCAACTGTTCCTGTCCTGACCTCACTCACACGCAGTGGGAAGTTTTTGGTGGGAGGCTGCTCAAGTAATATCCATGACTGCTTTAATACTATCCATAACTAATCTACCCTTAATGGACCCTGTTTGTTGGGTGGTAACCAGGTGTGGGAATGGGATCACGGTCTCCAACCTGCAAGCCAGTATCTTAGCTAAGATCTTGACATGCACTTTGAACAGTGAGATAGGGTGTGGCTTGGGAAGGAGAGTGATCGATGTCTATGTCATAGAAAGTGGCAATGCCTGCCTTGTTAGAATAGGCTTCAGAGAGTGTATCTAACAACTGAGGACCAAGATTTGGAAGAAATGTCAGGTACAAGTCTGCTGAGAATCCATCAAATCAGAGTTTTGCCCCTTAGGAAGTGCCATTACTGTGGCATGGAGCTCAAGAATGCTTATGAGGGGATTCCAGGATTTCTAACTAAGACTGGGGGACTTTTTGGATAGTATTGGTTACAAGAAACTTCTGTAAATGGGAGGGTGGCACTGTGGAACAGTGGGATGTTGGCATGTAGGGGACCCCCGGGTGACAAAATATGACTTGGAGTAGGGCCCCCACATCCATTAATCTGGGCCTGGTACCTGTGGGGTAGTTTTAACAGTGACTGTCCATGGTGGGGCTGGGAGGGTTAAAGAAAACAAGCCTTCAAACCCTGTGGGGCAGTTGCAGTGGTCACTGTCTATGGTGGGGCTGGGGATGGCTAAGGAAAATCAAGCCCTCAAACCCCGCAGAGTAGTTTTGGTGGTGACTGTCTATGGTGGGGCTTGGATGGGCTTAAGAAAAGCATGTCCTCAAACTCTGAAATGGGTTACCCAGGATAGCCCAGCTGAGAAGCAGCATCTCATTTCCAGTGAGGTCCTGCATTACAATTTATTTACCCAGGATAGCTTAGCTGAGATGCATCATCTTGTTTCCAGTGGTGTCCTGCTAAGACCACTTGCTACAGCTGGGTACCCTGCAGCAAAGAGAATTTAAGTGACTTGGTCACATAGTAAATGTTCGGCTCTAGCGAGGCTCAAACCTGCAGTCTTTCAGTTCCTAAACTAGTGCTTTAACCACTAATATTCTACACTGCCTCTGTTACAATCAGTAGGTGTAGAGGCCTTGCTTTTGGCCTATGGTTTTGGCCTATAATAGGGCCATTTCCACAGCCCTGGACCTGATTGCTCCTGTCTATGTTCATCTTCTCCCCTTCAACCTTGGGCTCTCTGATTTGATGGGTCCTTGAGGGAGTTGTGGTGGATTAGTAGAGCATTATCAAGCCTACTAATCAACAATCTCCCCTAAGAAGGCAGAATTCCTGTCCGGGGAGATGGCTGCCACTCAGAACTGACCAGCTCAGTTCTTCTAAACTGTGGACAGATTGTGCAAGCCAACCTGTTTGCAGATCTGAAAACATTTTTCACAAGTGGAGTGTGATGAGCTTGCTCAATTCTTTGAGAATAAGGTGGCCGACATCAGGTCAGAGATCCTCTTGACTTGCTGTGTCAGATATGCAGCTGATCGGTTCCTGGTCACTTCACCTCATGCTTTCTGGAGTTCCTTTGACCTGCCAGAGTTCACAGATGTCATGCAGATTGTCCCAGGTATGCACCCTATGTGCTGTAGTTTGGATCCGGGTCCAACCTCCCTGATTATGGGATGTTGTGATATTATCGGCTCGGTCCAGAATCAGATAGTCCGAAGCTCCCTTGACTTGGGTGAGTTCCCAAGCTCCCTGTAGGAGGCGGTGGTAACACCTCTCCTGAAGAAAGCTTCTTTGGAAACTGACTCTCTGGCCAACTACAGACCAATCTTTAACCTCCGCTTTATAGGGAAGGTTATTAAGAAAGTAGTGACGGTACAACTGGAGAATTACCAGACCATCCATAACATCTACGAACCTCTCCAGTCCAGTTTTCGAAAGAGACATTGTAGCGAGACTGTGCTGGTTCAGGTGCTCAATGATCTCCTGATGGTAAGAGATCAGAAAAGCCGCACCATCTTCGTGCTTCTTGATCTGTCTTCAGCTTTTGACACTGTAGACATAGGGTACTGCTTGGGTGCCTGAGATACATCTGTGGTCTGACATGTACAGTCCTCAAGTAGTTCACAACTTTCCTCACTGGCAGAACTCAGAGAGTGGTGTCTGGGATTTTTTCCTTGGACCCATTGTCTCTGTTATGTGGGGTACCTCAGGGCTCAGTGCTGTCCCCATGTTGTTTGGAGTGTATATGCTGCTCCTTGGAGACATTGTAAGACAGTATGGGTTGAGGTTTCATTGCTATGCTGATGATACCCAGTTCTACCTGTCTTTTGCATCTGACCAGGATAGTTCTCTCTCGGTATTTAACAACTGCCTTGTTGAAATCTAGGATTGGATGAATTTGAGCTGGCTAAAGTTGAATGCAGGAAATATTGGGGTGATGGTTGTGGAGCTGGGCCACTGGATAGAGGGGCTGAGGACTGGTCAGCCCTCTGGAATTTGTCTAGGGGGCACCCAGATCCTTACCTGTGAATGGGAATGGGACCTGGGGGTGGTGCTTGACGATGGGCTGACCTTATGATCTCAAGTGTCAGTGGTCATCAAGTCTTCTTTTTACCACCTTAGGAACATTGCCACGATCAAGCACCTTGTTCTGTCCAGGGATCTTTCCACACTAGTCCACATCTTCGTGATCTCGCACCTTGATTACTGTGAATCCCTGTACTTAGAGCTTCCTGAGGTTGATATCCGATGCTTGCAGCTAGTGCAGAATGCTGCAGCATGACTGTTGATGGGGACTTCCTGAACATCTCACACCACCCCTGTGCTGCACAATCTGCACTGGCTGCCGATTCAGTGGCGGATCACCTTTAAAGTTGGTTTACTAACTTACAAAGCTCTACATGGACTTGGCATTGACTACTTGAAAAAGCTTCTTGTTCTCTATTGCCTGAGCAACAACTCCATTCAGCCAGTGAGGGATTTCTGGATAGCCTGAGGGTGTCTTTGAAATCTTCGGGGACCGTGCATTCATGTAAATGGCCCCTACCTTCTGGAATGCTCTACCCCGTCAGCTGCAGGAGTGTACGACTGTGGGAGAATTTAAACAGGTGCTAAAATCTTTTCTATGGAGCAAGGCCTTTAACGGTACTGAATGAATGAACCCAGTCAGATTATTATTACTGTTTTATACTGTATTTATCAATTTTATCATTCCTATTTTAATCTTTTGTAAAGCGCCTTGATATTTTGAAAGGTGCTTGTGTGAAATGAAGTTTATTATTATTAGTAGTAGTATAGTAGGATTTGATCTCATGTTATGGGTTTTCTGCTTCACTTTGAAGGATTCTGAGTGAATAAAATCACAACACTAGCAACTAGTACTGAAAATGACAAATATTCGGTATTCGCTAACAAATGCTCGTTTCTAATTACTGATCCATTCTGCAACACAATAACATCATCTGAGTGCCAGTTTTGTGCTGTGTCTCCACTCAGCTCAAGCTCATGCCTTCAAATCAAGACCAGTGTAACCTCTTCCCCCCACTGATCCCTTGTTCAACTAGCAGGGCTACTCCTCTCACCACATGGTGCCAACGAGAGGGATAGAGGTTGTCACTACAAACAGTTCTGTGTTCCAATACTTCTACTTCATAGCCTGCCATCCTCAGACAGGCAAACCAGGTGTGCCAACTACCTGGTTCACACCTGCTGGGGACCATTTAGTATGGCCATCAACCTGGGTCCCTGGGAGAAAATGTTTGCACAGAATTATGCTAGCTTTGTACTTCTGGTCAGGGGCACCCAAGTAAATCCAGACACAGTGGAAGCAATAACAGTATTGTCTAAACCAGATTTGGATTCTAGAGTATAGCTTTTATTCACATACACAGAGAACAATACAAAGTAAAGATGGACTCCCCACAGGGCTACTCCAAATGGTAATCTCTGGTTCTGAATGGAATGGCACACATGGCCAGAACTGGTACACTTCCCATGACTTTGCACCCTCGACCAGTACTAGGAGACTTTCCCATATTGCATGAGGAATTACTGGTGGCTCCCTCAACCACCAAAAGGTACACTCAGGCTCACTGGAAATCCAGACTCCCAAGTCTGGGTATTTTCTTCAGGCACTGGCCAAGTGCACTGAGAGAAAACAAAGGTGCCCAAACTGAACCTGGATAGGTAAACATGGCTACTCCAGATGGGGGGTCTCCCACCTTTTGTTTCCCAAATTTATACTCAGCCATTCATCTCATTAATAACACCTTTCTCAGAAAACTCTTTTAGATGTTATTTTGAAATGTCTTTCATATTTAAATTCTACTTTCTCACACCTCTGAGGTGTCCTGATGTTTAATATTTTGTAATTGGCAATGTCATTACACTAGACCTCCACTTTAGCAGATGCTTTTAAATCAGAATGAACTAAAAAGTTCTGTACTTGTCAAGTCTCCATCTGGACCCCATAGCTGGCAGACACTTTTACACAGAAACAGTCTTAAAAGTTTTGTACTTGGCCAGTCTCCCTCCGGACCCCATAGTAGGCAGACACTTTTAATAGAAACACAGTCTTGGTGATAGAGTCCCTTTGTTAGAGAAAAACTCACACAGGAATGCAGGTGTCCCAGGGCTTTTTCCACAAAAAGTCTCTGGTACTCACAGAACAGGTGAATCTAGGCAGCTTCAACACAGTCCAGGCTGGACCAGGGGTTGCCCCTGAATCCTGGAATTCCACCCCATCTCTTTGGGGATGGGGCACTGGAAAACCCTCTAGGAATGATCTCTACCACTTCACTCTGTTGGTCTTTATGTTTTTCTTCTAGGGTGAGAACAAACTACCCAATTCACCAAGGTAGCTCTGTGTCAGAGCTAACACAGAGGAGTTGCCTACTGCAGCACTCCTCACTCTACAGACTCTCTCTTCAGATGGGTAGCCCCCTTTGCCTGACACCCCGATGGCGATGTCCTACCCCCTCCCCAGACCAACTCCGACCTGGAGTTGAGAATCCTAAAGTCTGAGGGGTGCGGGGGTGCAGCCCCCCACAGAAAACACTGGGGTCTTGGGAGGCACAATACCTGCAGCTGTATTGTGACATTGCTGTACGGGTGGTCGACAGATTTACTGTCAACCAAACTTGATGCTTCCTTTCAGACTACTCACTCTAACTCAACATTCCACCCACCTCCCTGCAGCTATCATTTCATTGTGGCTTATGCTGCTGTGACAAATCTATGATTACATTATCCTCCAGCTCAGTTGACAGTGTGAAATCCATTTTATTGGCATCCCACAAGCTGCCTCTCCCTGCCTACCACTGATTCGAAGTGGGATTCTAGTAGCCCCTGGGAACAAAAGGGTTACACCAGCTTTAGACATTACAGTGCCACAAGCAGTAACACTTTTGGTTCCTGCTTCATTACAGCACCCACCTCCACCCCTTTCAATTCTTCTGCCCCACACCACATCCAAATGTTCTAAACATAAGGGTGACAACAACAATTTTGTTTTTTATATTAACTGTTTTGTGTGTCTCTGATCTCTGTTTGTACTATCCACTTTAGCCCCCCCCCATGCTGGCACTCCAAGCTTGTACTAAGCATCACCTCTGCTTTGGTTTCTGGATTATATCAGCAATATGAAAATTAATATTCGGGGGGAGGGGGCTGGGATAAGGTCAACATCAATAAGTGAACCTAAAAAATGTATAAAATGAAGATCCCCATGAGAATGAGATGTAGCAACCACCTGTGCTATCCAGGATATAAAATATAGGATAGGAAATATTTAAAAGAAATCTATAATTCTTTCTATACTGTCAGTATGTAAATCACGCAGTTGAGACTTGGTGAAAGTGGGCTAAGTTGATTAATATGTTATTTTAATCATTAAACAACTGAATGTAAATATGTAATAATTACATTTACCATTATAGCAACTTCCACATTGTAAACTGAACTTCACTATGTTCCATATTACCAAGACTGATATAAACAAACAGTTTCTGTAGTTCTTATTGTTTTATAACACATTTAGCTGCAGGTATTTATTTTGAATGTTGTGGCAATAAGGATGGTGTGCATGAGGGTGTTTGAGTGAAAGGGGTTAAAGAAACAGCTGTCTTCGGATATAATAAACTATGCTGGACATAGTGCTGGAGGCTATAATACTTACTTAGAATTTAACCAAAAGGTTACTATTTAGAGGGCTAAAAGTTACAGAATGTGTTTACCAGTCTTACTGTAGCTCAATATAAATATGTTTTCCTGAAAAGCATAGTAAATGGAGTAACAAAAGATACCATTCTTTACATGTCTTGGGCTATCTTCTGCTATAGTAAAATGCACTCTAGATACTGCTAGAGACAAAGACAAGTTTAAAATATTTGGTTGTGCTATGCACTTAGATTTGAAACCAGAAAAGGTAGCTGTTTTCAGGGCTAAACATTTCTTAATGTGTTTGCCAACTATAGCACAATATAGATATATTTTGTCCAAAGGTATAGTAAAAGTGGTAACAAAAGATAACAGTTCTTTAAATGTCTTACAGGTTAAAGAAACAGATGTCTTCTGCTATAGTAAACCATGTCTGAGAGTACTAATCAGATAGTGTCTAAAGAGGATTAAAAAACTGTGTAAATTATTTTAGGATATTTGTTGCTGGAAAGGGTGACATAGCTGATATATGTATGAACTATAAATCTATCTTGAAAGAGAATTCATTCCCACATTTAACTAAATAGTACTTTCAAGACTTTTCAGCTTAAATTAGCAAAGCAGTCTATTAGCTTCAATTAATAGAATGATTCTACAAAACCTTTAATTTTATCTAGTCCTTTTGGTTCAGTATCTGGGGAGCTTCCTCTCTCTACTGTCATAGAAAGATGCAACAAGATGTCTGCAGTGCTCCGCCCACTGCAGTCATAAAAAGAAAAAAAAACACTTTCCTTTGAAAATACAGCTACTAGAAAAATTTCCCTGTACACATTTTTTCCCCCAAAACAGTTTTTATTGAATGTTTCAGTTAATACATTATAAACATTTCATTTAAGGAAATGTATTTATTTAGGGATTGAAATGTTTTACCAGAAAGGCACACTGAGTGACAAGTCACTCATCTCCTGGTGCAACATGGGGGGAAGGGGTACAAAAGGAATGATGTATTAAACATTCAAGTTACAAGATCAACATTTACATGAAGTTGTAAGGCAGGTGTTACAAACAGTGTTACAACAGTGTTGCCCATAATAGGTAGAAAGAGTGGACAACAATGAGTACCAGGTTAATAAGTAAACAAGTGCTTATGTGAAAGAAAATGGGGGGAAGGAGATGGAGGAGTGAGGTGGGGGAGGGGGATGAGTTGTGTCCCTGGAGACCATTTCAGGATGTAAGGAACTCTGCAAGGGGACTTGGGAGACCAGAGAGAAGGGGGTATGGCAGCATCCTGGATAGACCCCTTCAGGATGTGGGGAATCCTTCAAGAGGGCTGTGGGGCTGGCTAGAAAGGGGGATAAGGCTATAAGAATTTAAAGAGGGTGAAGAGAGAAGGAGAAAGGGTGACTTAAATGCTAGGAGGGGGAATAGGACTTTGCCAAAGAGAGGACCCTTCAGGATGTGGGGTACCCTGCAAGGGGGGTTGAGGCAGGCCAGTAGATAGGGATTAAGAGAGCCATACAAGAGGGAATGAGTGAGAATTGAACCCTTGAAGGGAAGAGAATTTGCACCTTTGGAGGGGATGGGGCCTAATCAATAGTCCATCTGGACGCATTGGGCCCTGCTAGTAGTCATGGAATGCCAAGATAGTGGCTAGATAGAATAGGAAATATATGCTTAGGCTCAGTTGGACCTCTTCAGGATGCTGAGAACCCTGCAGGTGGACTGCGATGGCCAGGGAGAAAAGTAGATGGGGAGAAGAATGAGAGGAAATAAGACTAGGCACAGTAGGACCCCCTCAGGATGCTGATAACCCTGCAAGGGGGGCTCTGAAGACTAGGGAGAAAGGTAGATAGGGAGGGAAAGTAGAGGAGACAAGCCTAGGCCCAGTAGGACCCATTCAAGATGCTGAGAACCCTGCAAGAGGACTGCAAAGGCTAGGGAGAAAAGATAGAATGGGGGAGGGGAAGAAGAGGAGACATGCCTAGGCACAATAGGGTCCCTTCAGGATGATGAAAACCCTGTAAGGGGACTGCAAAAGCTAGAGGGACAAGTAGATGGGGATGGGAAAAGGAGAGGAGACAATCCTAGATACAGTAGAACCCCTTCTGGATGCTAAGAACCTTACAAGGGGACTACAAGTCTAGGTAGATAGGAGGGATGGTGGGGGAAGGGAGTAGATGAGAGATACAGGCCCCCTGGGGGGTAGGAGAGGGACCCATGCAGAGCATTAGGGTTCCCTTACATTCTGTGAGAGATCAAGGAAGGCCAGTAAGGTGGAGCAATTTGAGGGAAGTGGAGGAAATGGAGGAAGCAAGAAATGTGGGGAGTTAGGGTGCACAGGGTGAAATGAAGGTGCCTGTAGAGAGGTAGGGTTTGTCCAGGGCTTAGAGGAGGGAATTAGGGAGGGACATAGCAAGAGTAGCTAGGTGCAAGGTAATTATTGAGAGAAGAGCTGGTGAATCAGGTAGAAGATGAGTGCTCGATTTGAGGGGGGAGGGAATTCCACATTTTTGGAAGGCCATGAGAGTAACCAGATTGGCCAATTTGGGTGGGTCTGCTGGGGACTACCAGGGTGCAAGAGTCGGTTGATCTAAGGGAATAGGAAGATGGGGGGAGAGTTATAAAGGTGGAGGTGAGTGTAGAAAGGGAGCTCACCCAGCTAGTGCATGGAGGTGAATTTAGCACAGTGGACAAACCGCCTCTTTGTAAGAGAGGGGAAGGATAGGACACAATAAAGATTGCAGTGGCGGGTGTGACGGGGGGCATCCAGTGCAAAATGGCAGAAGGAATTCAAGAAGGTTGTTGTTTTAGGGCCCGGTTGGCCCGAAAGATATATTACTGTTATAGTGTTAATGTTAGTTATTCAACTTGTTTCTGGGATGTGTTCCGATTTCAGAGGGGGGGTTGGCTCTCCTAGGAGAGAGTTTGAGAAGGGAAAGATTCGAGGAGGAGTCCACGGGTGTCCTGAGCATAAAAGTCTGAATTTAGACCATTCAGATGGTGAGTAAGGGTATGATTGTTTGCTCCTACAACGTCAATGGGCTCACAAACCCAGTTAAAAGAACTAAGATTTTGAGTCAGGTGAGAAAAGCCTTGGCAGACTTTCTATTTCTCCAAGAGACCCACTTGTCGATGCCGAAGCATAATAAACTATTAAAATTGGGTTTCAGAGAGATGGCGGCGTCTTCCTATAAAAATGGTAGATGTAGGGACACGGCGGTGCTGGTGCTGGTCAACTCACCATTCGAAAAAATGGAGGCAAGGACAGATAGGGAAGGACATTTTGCAATGTTGAAAGGTAAATTTAGAGGTAATATGGTAACCCTGGCATCGGTGTACTTTCCCCCGGGCTCAGCGTTATCTGAGTACCGTTCATTCCTGACTACTCTCTTAGAGGGGGGAGAGGGAGTTCTGATTTGTAGGGGGGACAAGAACCTACCCTTGAACCCGGAAATGGACTCCTCCTCTAACGTACATGGGAAATCGCATATATTGGCTAGAAAGGTCCAGAAACTGATAGGGGAATTTGGATTATTAGATACATGGAGATACCAACACAGCCATCAGAGAGACTATACTTTCTTCTCAGCGGCTCATAACATATATGCGAGACTAGACTATATTCTGGTCATGAAGTTTATACAACTGGCCTCCCCAAAAAAGAGAGAACAAGAAGTTAGAAAGATTGCCTTAACTGAGTTAATTGAAGATTTAGAGGGACAGCAAAAACAAAAATATGATAAAGGACGTAAGAGACAATTGCTGGGGTATAAAAGGGAGCTGATGGGTGTTCTAGACTATCAAGTGGAGCAGAGGTTGCTCTTTCTAAGACAGCAATACTACGAGGGGGGACCCTGCTCGATGTGTTTCCTAGCAAGTAGATTAAGGGCAAGATGGGCTAAAGCAACAATAACAAAGGTGTGGCACCCTGGGATGGGCAAAGTGGTGCAGGGGGTCCAAGAAATAGCGGATGCTTTTAAAACATATTATACAAAATTATATACAGATGACACAAAAGCAGGGGAAGATAACATAAAGGTATTTCTGGAGGCACTCAAATTGTCAGGCTTAACTAAAGAACAGGGAGAGCGATTGGTGAGCCCAGTGGAGTTGGAGGAAATAAAGAAGGAAATAAAGCCGCTTAAGGTTGGCAAATGCCCAGGCTCTGATGGGCTCCCTTCGGAGTTCTACAAATGTTTTGGAGACCAAGTACAACCTCTGTCGGCACAGGTCTATGAGGAGGTTCTGAGAAGAGAGGCCACACCCCCTCCTTCATGGGCCCAGGCAGTGATTTCAGTGATACCCAAGCCGGGAAAGGACCCTACTAAATGTCCCTCTTATCATCCGATTTCACTATTGAACACAGACTATAAAATAATGACCTCTATTATAGCGAGACATATTCAGGAATACCTTCCCTCCCTAATAGATACAGACCAATCCGGTTTCATACCGGGCAGGTAGACACAAGACAACTTGTGTAGGACAACCCATATAATTGACCAGATCAATTTGATAAAATTACCGTCCCTGAAAAGGAGTCTAGACACTGAAAAGGCATTTCGATAAAGTATCTTGGCCTTTCCTGAGAGAGGTTCTTTCCCGGTTTGAAACATAGAAACATAGAAACATAGAAGTCGACGGCAGATAAGGACCGCAAGGCCCATCCAGTCTGCCCATTTCTTTTTCTATCTTATAAATGTGCCATTGGCCTTTGCTCTGTCAGTGGCCTATCTATTCATACTCATTTGTATTGCTCCCTTATGCCTATCCCATGCCTGTTTGAAGCCCTGCACTGTATTCAGAGCCACCACTTTTTGTGGTAAGCCATTCCATGCATCCACCACCCTTTCTGTGAAAATAATTTTCTCAGATTCCCTTAATCGGCCCCCCCAATCTCATGCTGTGTCCTCTTGTCCTGCTATTTTTTTATATTTAAACATGTTAGACTCTTTCACCTTGTTAATGCACTTAAGGTGTTTGAATGCCTCAATCATATCCACCTCTCTCCTCCTTTGCTCAAGGGTATACATATTGAGCTTTGTTAATCTGTCCTCATACGTCTTCTGATGCAGTCCTTGCACCATTTTGGTTGCCCTTCTCTGGACTGCCTCAATTTGGTTAATGTCTTTGTGAAGGTGTGGTCTCCAGTACTGCATGCAGTACTCCAGATGGGGCCTAACCAGTGTCTTATAAAGAGGGATTATTACCTCCCTCTTACGACTTGTGATACTCCTACTAATACACCCTCACACCCCCCTAGCCTTACCTACTGCTTTAGAGGTCTGCTTGATGATTTCAGGTCATCAGTGATGATGATGCCCAAGTCTCTTTCTTCCTTTGTGACTGCTAGCAACTCCCTTCCCAGCCTATAGGTGGCTTCAGGAGTTTCTCTTCCCAATGGCATGATTTTGCACTTCTTTGCATTAAATCCAGTTGCCACTCTTCCGACCATTTTGCTAGTTTATCAGATCTCTTCTCATTCTGCCCACCCCATCTGGATCATCTACTCTGTTGCAGATCTTGGTGTCATCTGCAAACAGACAAACCTTACCCTCTAGTCCATCTGCAAGGTCACTAATGAAGATGTTGAGGAGGACTGGCCCTAGAACTGATCCCTGAGGTACCCACTTGTGACTTGCATCTCTTCTGACTGTATACCATTTACCACCACTCTCTGTTTTCTGCCCGCCAACCAGTTTGCCACCCAGTTGACCAACTTCTGACTCACCCCGAGCCTACCCAGCTTACTTATCAATCTTCTATGTGGAACAGTGTCAAAAGCTTTGCTGAAGTCAAGGTAGACAACATCAATTGCTCCCCCTTGGTCCACCACTCTGCTTACCCAGTCAAAGAAATCTATGGAATTAGTTTGACAGGACCTTCCTTTTGTAAACTCATGCTGTCTTGGATCCTGTGCTCCTATGGATTCCAGGTGTTGCACTATCCTTTCCTTAAGAATTGCCTCCATAATTTTGCCCACTACTGAGGTAAGACTGACTGGTCTGTAGTTCCCCACCTCCTCCCTGCTACCACTCTTGTGGGCGGGATCACATGAAGCCTTCTCCAGTCTTCTGGGACCTCTCCTATGATCAGAGACTCACTAAACAGTTCTGCTAATGGCTCTGCTAGTTCCACCTTTAGCTCCTTAAGTACCCTGGGATGTATGCCATCAGGTCCCATTGCCTTATCCACCCTGAGCTTAGCAACCTCTTGTAGGACCCTTTATTTTATGAAGGGAGTAGTGCTCACTTCCCTCCCCCCTGTGTCCATGATGCTGAGCTGTGGGCCCTTCCCCACCTTCTCTTCAGTAAATACTGAGCAAAAGTATCTATTTAGGATAGATGTCTTTACAGGGTCCTCCTCCTCACATGCTCCCTTTTCTCCATTAAGCTTAGCAATACTCCCTCTGGACTTTCTCCTTTCACTAATGTATTTGGGTTCCCGAAGCAATTAATAGTGGCCATATTTAAGCTTTACAAGTCCCCATGTGCACAGATCCATGCAAATGGCCATATATCTGGGGCCTTTGCTTTGGGAAGGGGCACACAACATGGGTGCCCTCTTTCCCTATTACTGTTCGCTCTCTTCATTGAACCCCTTGCCCAGAGCATTTGTCAAAACTTGGAGATAAAGGGAGTCAGTATGGGGAGACAGACTCACAAGTTGGCCTTATATGCTGACGACATCCTTTTATATCTGACGGATCCAGACAGGTCACTGCCCATTATACTTTGTCAGCTAGATGATTTTTCTAAGTTATCCGGATATAAGTTAAATAATAGTAAAACGGAAATACTGAGCTTCTACTATTCCCCAACCAATGAAATTAAAATAAAACACCCTATTTTATGGGATCAGACAGAGATAAAATGCCTAGGAGTGAAGTTAGGGAAGAACAATGAGCAGTTAAAGGAACTAAATTACCCACCGATAATAACACAACTTAAAAGTGACTTACAGAGATGGTCATTATTGCCTATCTCCTTTTGTGCTAGAGCACAAGCCCTTAAAATGAACGGATTGCCACACCTTCTTTACCTTTTCCAATGTGTTCCTTGTCGGTTAACCCCAGTGGACTTAAAAGCTTGGCAAAGTGTGTTCTTTTCCTATTTATGGAAAGGTAAAAAACCCAGATTAAGGAAATCACTTCTATATCTCCCAAAACAGAGGGGGGGGGCATTGCATTCCCATGCTTACAGAGATACTGGGCAGTAGCTCAGATGTGGGTTGCACTACTCTGGGGTAACCCAGAATATGATACCCACTGGAAGAGAATAAATCTTTGGAAACAGAGTAGTCCCCCACTATAGGTGGCATTATTTAGGCCCCTGGACCTAGATGAAATAGAGAGATTCTCAGGTACAAAGGCTGTTGTAGAAGGATGGAGGGGGGGAATAAGCCCAGGCACTACATACAGACACCTCTGGCGGTATAGATGGTGGGCTTATGACCGCCAATTTGTATCTGCAACAGTGGATGGATGGTATCAAAAGCAGGCCAAAAAAGGGCTATATGCGCCTTATCAAATAATGACAGGTAACACACTTTTTTCTTTTGAAGCACTGCAAGAAAAATATGGTTTGCAGCAGATGGACAGGATCAGGTACTATCGAATAAGAGTATAGCTGAATAAACAGATTAACAAATCAATGTTGGGGGAACCTGCATTGGAGGATAGTAGGCTGTTTTTGCAGATATGGAGTCCACAGGGAACAGAACATGCCATTTCACTGCTATATAACAGATACGTGGCAGACATGGTGCAATCATCCCAGTAGATAAAATGTAGATGGGAACAAGATCTAAGGATCCCCATCATGGATAAACAATGGTCCCTGATATGGAGGTACGTGGTCTATGTCGGGTTCCTTGATATGGAGAGACTTGTGCTGGAAGTTGAGTACCAAATACTTCCTGGTTCCGACACAAGTGGCACATTTCAAGGGAGAGGCCACAGCAAAATGTTGGAGAACTTGTGGGGCACAAAAGGGCTCACAAGCACATATTTTTTGGTTTTGCCCAACCATTGCCACATATTGGAAAGCGGTGACTCACCACCTATAGCACATATTCCTACTCCAGGCACAGTTAGGGCCTGAACACTTAATATTGGAACTAATGCTGAAGGAATCAAATGATAAAAATGCCAGGTATTTGTGGGCTATTTTGGTGACAGCAGCGTTAAAAGTTATTATAAGAAACTGGCTACAGCTGAATCCCCCGGAGATAATGGAATGGAGGGAGCTGGTTGAATCTATGCATATGATCGAAAGGTTAACAATTAACCTCAATCAACAGCCACAATTATATCAATAAAGATGGACCAAGTGGATACTTTATGATATTGGATAGGAAGTTAAAGTTTAAACATGTATAGAGAGAATGCTGATCTCCCTCTCCCTGTGGAGTAGGACTCCTCCCTTTGGCATTAAGTACAGGACAAGTTGAAAATAAAATCTAGATCTTAGACAAGGTTATGAAGGAACACATCCCAGATAGTTTTAGTTATAGTTACTGTTATAGTTATAGTTGAAGACTCAGTATGCTAAAGAACAAAAGTAATTTAACACTTGTGTTTGGGATCTTCTCTTCATAAGAAGGAAAAAAATGGAAAAAAGCTGTAATTTACATGTATGTTTGAAAGGCTTGAACCCCATAATGTGTCTACTGTAAGAATGAGTCAATTCTGGTAAATGTACTCTGAATCATGACAATAAACTAAGTATAAAAAAAAGAAGAAGGTTGTCCAGTCTGGCCATGGACGACTTAGAGGCAGCACCATAGACTACATCATCGAAGTTGAAAATGGGCAGTACCATCTTCTGAACAATTTCACGCCTATCCATAGGAGGAATACAACTATGAATCCTGAACAGGGCACCATGTTTGGAGCACAGTTTTTTCTGGATGGCATTGAGATATCCAGAGAAGTTTAGGAGTTGGTGCAACTGAACACCTAAGTACCTGAAGGAGTTTGTGTCCTCAAGTAAAGTCCCATCAAGGGTGTGGAATGTGAGTAGGGAAGGAAGCCTATAAAGTCTCTGCGTTGTGCCAAAGATCATGGAGACAGTCTTCTTGATGTTGAGGAAATGTTGATGGTTAGCAAACCAGAGTTGAATCTTGTTGAAGTCTTGTTATAAGCTGGTTGTAACCTCAGCAGGACAGGAGCCAAATGCACACAGGACTGTATACTATCTGGACATCAGCAAGGCCTTTGACACTGTGCCACATAGAAGACTATTGCACAAACTGGGGAATATGGGAGTGGGCAGGACAGTAGTGTGTTGGGTAGGTAACTGGCTGAGTGGCAGGACACAGAGGGTGGTGGTAAATGGATGTCACTCCACAGAGGGAAGAGTGACCAGTGGAGTACCACAGGGATCAGTGCTGGGACCGGTCCTATTCAATATCTTCATCAGTAACATTGCGCAGGATCTAGAAGGCAGAATTTCACTGTTCACTGATGACATAAATGTATAAATATACACCTATTATAAATATACCAGCGTCAAAGGTGAAATTATGTTGTAGGACTTGCTGACATGTTTTCCAAATAATAACTCAGGCAGGCCTTAATGGTGGACAATTCTACATTATTGAAGAAAATTAGCTTCTGTGGCACCACACCTCTATCACTTGCTATCTACAGAGAGCTCTGTAACAGAGTAGACACACCAGAGGGTGTAGACAGAATGAGACGGGACCTGCAGAAACTTGAAGCATGGTCAGAGGTTTAGCAGTTGAAATTCAATGCAAGGAAGTGCAAGATAATGCATATGGGGCACAAAAACCCTGGCACAATATATCAGTTGGGGGGTGAGGATATAGCATGTACCAAGCAGGAAAGGGATCTTGGGGTTATCATGTCTGATGACCTCAAGGCAGGGAAACAGTGTGACAAGGCAACAGATAAATGAAATAGGATGCTGGGATGCATAGGCAGGGGCATCACCAGCAGGAAAAGGGAGGTCATAATTCAACAATACAAGACACTAGTGAGGCCCCACCTTGAGTACACTGTACAATTCTGGAGACCTTACCTACGTAAGGACATAGACAGGATAGAGAAGGTTCAGAAGAGGGCAACAAAGATGGTGCATGGATTGCATCACAAGTCCTATGAGGACAGGTTGAAGGAACTGAACATGTACTCCCTGGAGGAAAGGAGGGAGAGAGGGGATATGATAGAGACATACAAGTATCTTACAAGGAGGAACAGGGTGCAGGAGTACACTATTTTTAAGTGAAAAAGATGTTCCAGGACTACAGGGCATGGAATGAAGTTGGAGGGAGGACGATTCAGAGGAAACGTGAGGAAGAATTTCTTCACAGAATGGGTGGTGGACAAGTGGAACACCCTGCCAGAGGAAGTGGTGGGGACTGAAACAATCACGTGATTTAAGAATGCATGGGATAGACATAAAGGAATTCTGGAGGTCAGGGGTAAGGGGCAACAGACTTCTTGGAAAACATAAACAGAACTTACAAGCTCAAATGGGCAGACTGGGTGGGCCATAGGCCTTTATCTGCCGACACTGTCTATGTGTCTATATACGTATGTATCATTGGCATACATATGTATAGCGAGGGACAGGGAGCAAACAGAAGGAAGGCCACTTAAGAAGATGGAGAATAGGAGGGTCCCTAACACAGAACCCTGGGGGACACCAGTGCTAATCAGGAGGGGAGAGAATGTGGTGTCCAAGATTTTAACTGATTGGATTCTGATAATAAGGTAGGCCTTGAACCAGTTTGTGGAGGAAGGAAGTAGGCCAGCTGCTGGGAGTGAGTCCAGGAGAAGGGAATCAGAGACAGTGTTGAAGGCCTTGGCCAGGTCAACAAAAATGGCAGAGGTAATTTGGCCATTGTCCATCCCAGTTAGGATGGAGTCTGTGAGCTGAAGGAGAGAGGTAGTGATTGAATGTTTTTTCCTGAAACCAGACTGGAAAGGGGTGAAAAATGAGGTGTCAGATAGAAAAGAGGTGAATTGGGAGAGGATAATGTGTTCTTGAAGCTTGGCAAGGGTAGGGAGGAGAGAAATGGGGTGATGGTTGCCAGGGGATGAGGGGTCACCCCTTTGGGTAGAGGGAGGACCACTGCATGTTTCAATGAAGAGAGGACCAAGGCAGTAGAGAATGAGAGATTTAGAATTATTGAGAGGGGGTAGGCAATGGTCAAAGCAGAGAGGGAGAGGAGTTTTGGGTCATGGCTGTCAGGGGAAGCACTTTTAGAGGAGTTGATGGTGAGGAGAGCACTTCGGGCATAGTTTGGGGTTATGGTAGTAAAAGAGAAGGATAGGTGGTAAGGTTGTGGAGGGGGTACACTGGTGGAGGGTGAGGAGGGGGAGGGGAGGGATTTCAATAGGTCAGTGGTGCAGAAGGTATAGTAGAAGTTAAATTCTGCAGCTACAGCTGTTGGGTAAGACACTAGTAAGCTATTTACTTAAAGTACCCGGGGGGGGGTGAGATGAGGGGGTAAATAGGAAGTGGACCATCTTCCAGAACTTTGAAGGGGAATTTATGTTGGTAATGAAAGAAGGTTTGAAATATTTGGACCTAGCTAACCTTGTAACTCTGGTGCAAGCGTTTAGGAGCATGCGGTAGTTTGTGAGGTTACAAGGATGCTGGGTAGCTTTATGATACTTCTAGGCTCAATCTTTAGCCCTGAGACAGGCCAGAAGATCAGGAGTTATCCAAAGTAAGTGGTTACCTTGGACTCTGGTTTGTTTGATAGGGATGAAGGCATTCCAGTTTACAAGAAAGATTTCTTTGAAGTAGGCAAGGGCCTTATCAACTGGGGGGGTTGGGGAACCAGTTAGAAGTGGCAAGGTTACTCAGGAAAGATTCATGGTCAAGAGACTTGGAAGAGCAAAGTTGTGTGGTTTTGTGAGGTGATATAGTTCTGTGGACTTTCCCATTTATGAATATTTGGTTATGGGCACTGAGAGCATTGGAGAGGATGCCAGAGGTGATGACGTGGTGGGGGGTGGGAGGTAAGGGCCCAGTCAAGTAGGGAGTGATGTTGTGTCTTGTGATTTGGGCAGGTGGGTTTGGAGATCAGTTGGGAGAGGTTTAGGGCTCCAATTTCATTCTTAATTTTGGTAGTTTTAGGTGACAACCAATTTATAGGATGAATAATTTCCCAGAGCAAGCATGAGAAGAGATGGAGGTTAGGAGGTCAATTGCAACCAAGGATGGACATTTGGGAGGCAGTATATGCTGGCTACGAAAATAGGAAGAGTGAAGGGGAGGGTCACAAGGATAGCTAGGGCATCATGGGTCTCAGGATCGGAAGATGAGTAGATAATGGAATAACAGATGGAGACTAGTACATAAATGACCACACTACCACACTTGCCAGCACAGTCTTGCCTTAACAGTGAGTATTCAGAAATGGAGACCAATTGGTCAGGGATAGTGTTTTCTAGCCAAGTTTTGGAGAAGATTAAAATGTCTGGTTTTAGAGTGCGCACCATGGTCTGAATCTGGTCTATTCTTTGCAACAAGCTGCGGGTGTTTAGATGTAGGATCTTTAAGCCCTTTGGGAGGGTAGAGAAAATAGTGCAGGGGGTATTAGAGGAGGAAGCACCAGAGGAGCTAGGGGCAGTAGGGCCTGGGTTGGGGTGGCTAGCCCCAGGGGAGAGCAAGAGGAGAGCAAGGATGAGAAATTGGAGCTTAGAGGATTTTGAAAGGGTTGGCTAGGAGGTTGGGAGTTTTGAGGAGAAGGGAGTGGATGAGTGAGGAAGATGAAGGTGGAGAACCACAGTAAAAAGTGGACACTGTTATCAAAGCTGCCTGAGGAATAGTGGTAGAGTGAGATCATATTTCAAATGGGTGAAGTAGTGATAGCATAGATGTGGGTAGGGGATTGGAGATAACTGATGGAGGTGGGAGAGTTATTAGGAATAGATGAGTAGTGAGCAAGTGGAGGTGTTAAAGAGAGGAACATTAGCAGAACAAAGGAGAAAGAGAACAGTATGGGGATGCATTGTTCATTAAGGCAGAGAAATTAGTGAACAATTAATTATGAAACAGGAAGAATTTGTAAGCAAGGAGCATAGAGGAGGACCGGTCAGATGGAGGGGGGTAGCTGTAGTTTGCGAAGGAACAGTAGGCAAGGATCACTTTAGATCAATTTTGTGTCCCTCTATAGTCTGTAAACATGCAGATCTCTATAAGGATGTTAAGCAGTACAGGGTAGGCTGGTTAGCCAGCTAAATGCCTAACAAGGTACAGACTGAAAATAACAAAAGCCAGTCAGTGAAGAGCCAAGGTGCTTGCAAGTCCAGTGTCCAAATGTCCCACTTGTAGAAGACATGCTAACCAATGGAAGTCCAGTGGTTTCCAGAGGAAAGTAGCCAGTGGAAAACAAGGGTTTGGATCTGAGTAGGCAAGAAGAGCAACAGTGGGTGTATTTGACTTTCTCTGCAGTGGGAGGCTGAGGATGGCCAGTGGCTCCAAGGAGCAAGCTGCGGCCAAGGTCTAGAGGAGGAGCCAGTTCGCGGGCAAGTTTCTGATTTTCTCTGAGGCAAGAGGCTGAGTATGGCCGGTGGCTCCAAGGAGTGAGCCATGGCCACAGGTCTGGAGGAGGGAGCCCAGTCAAGGGTAAGTTTCTGATTTTCACTGCTGTGGGAGGCCAAATATGGCTGGTGATGCCAAGAAGTGAGCCACAGCTGGAGGTCTGAAGGAGGGAGCCTGGTCAAGGGGAAGTTTCTGATTTTCTCTGTGGCGGGAGGCAGAATATGGCTGGTGGCTCCTTGGAGTGAACCATGGCTGCAGGTCTGGAGGAGGGAGTCCAGTCAAGGGCAACTTTCTGTAGAGGAAATAAAATGAACAAGTGTGTACAGCAACAATAGGGTTAAAATACATAAATGTGGTGCCTTCTTTTTTACTTTATAGGTAACAATTAATTATCTTACGCTGGACCTATATAATATTAATTTGAGAATCTATGTAGTGATCAGCAATTTTACCATTATGTTTCTGTGGAAGATTTAATCAGGAGAATAACGAGGTCCACATTGCATTATATTTATGTCCAGTTCTAGCATTTCAGTGGCTGATATATTCTTTAACAGCTACTTTGGGGAGATCACTGATCTATTCACCGAACATAGGTGTGTGGTTGTCTTTCCAGTGGCTAAGGATTAAGCATTTACAACATAAAGAGGCTATTGCAAGCCATTTCTTTTCAGCTGGGGACATAGTAAAAATAAAGTTATATACACCTATTATAAATATACCAGCGTCAAAGGTGAAATTATGTTGTACGACTTGCTGACATGTTTTCCAAATAATAACCCAGGTAGGCCTTAATGGTGGACAATTCTACATTACTGAAGAAAATTAGCTTCTGTGGCACCACACCTCCATCACTTACTATCTACAGAGAGACCTAGCTTATGCATTTTTCTGGAGTATAGTATCATTTGTGAAGCAGTTTAAATTGAGTAAGCCTTTCCTGCAAATCCATGCTAGATTTATAAGCATTGTGCCAAACTGATTCCTATGTCTGGGCAAGGATAGGCTAGCCCAAGTTCTTTTGCCATATACTTTTGGATGCCACAGTGAGGTCCAGCCCTATTCTGTTTGAGAGCTTATAATGCTTACCAGCCCCTCCTTTACTTATAGCCACTGCTAGCAGACCTTTTTAGATTACAGGAATGGCCAAGTTTTTTTCTAGAATGTCTCCGATTGCATCTTGTATTGGTAGGTAGAAGTGAAACTGTATATGTAATAATCATACATCTCTTTTAACTCAGTGAAGGACCTGAGGATGCCCATACGAGGGGCTGTTATATCTTGTAGTACCAAAATGCCTTTTCTTTTTCAGGTAGTATCAATTAATACTTTATTTTTGCATCTAAAGTTTGGATTTCTCCACAGTGGAGTGTATTTCAACGTATCTCATGGGGTTCAAAGTAGGTTAGTATAAAAACGTGTGGGAGTTAAGAGAACTTGGGCAGATGTCCATGACTATGTGATAAAGTGAATAGGGATAGACACAGAATTGTTCATATTGGACCCATCTAGGACAGCTGTCAGTCAGCTTAAACAAATGGAATGCCTTCCTAAATAAAAAGGCTTGCTGGTATTGCTTAAAATCTGGTATCCCCATGGCCCCTTGTTGTCACTGTTTCTATAATTTTGGCAAACTGATCCTAACCTTTTCACCTTCCCAAAGAAAAGATTAAATAAGGGAGTCAATGTTTTAAAACCAAAAGGGCAGATACATATTGGCGTCACATTAAATAAGTATAGGATCTTTGGCGCCAGCATCATTTTAAGAGCTATAACTTTGCCCCACAGTGACAAATTTAGTTTGGCCCACTTCTCTAAGTGTTAATTTTATACCATTTAACATGGGTTTCATATTACTCTGAACCAGCATATCTAGTCTATTACGAACGTTGATTCCTAAATAAGTAATATACTTTTCCTGCCACTTTCATGTATTTCCTGTGCATATTTTTTAAGTTTTTTGTTACCCTTTAATGGGAGTATTTCAGAGTTTAACCAATTAATTGAGAGGCCAGAAAGTAGTCTGAATTCCTCCAGGAGTCCCATCATAGGTGTAAGAGATATAGTCAGACTGGATAGCAATACTAACATGGCATCAGCGTATGCAACAACCTTATGTTCTATCTTGCCTATTTTGATCCCAGAAATTATCTAATTTTTTTCAATTCATGTATAATAAGGGTTCTAAAGCAAGAATAAAAAGTAGGGGGGAAGGGGGCAATCTTGTCTAGTTCCTCTTTCTAAAGTAAATCTCTCTGATAGCAACCTATTGGTACAGATTCTTGCAGTGAGGGATCAATATACTATGACTACCTTATCTATGAATTTGTCTTCCAGCCCGAAGGCCCTTAAGACCCTGTAAAGGTACAATGGTGTCCCCCAGGATGAATCTAATTCTGGATCATTTTGCAGCACTCTGCAGAATGCTGCAGCAGATCTACTGAATAAAGCAATGTAATTTAAAAGGCAATTAGTCCCATTTGTCATTCAGGAAAATGTGACATGGACAGGATGAAGTGAATGTCACAGTTTTCTGCATGACAGAAGGGACTAATTGCCATTGAAATTACATTGTTTTAAGTGCTTTAAAAGTGGAGTTCATCCTGGGGGACGCCACTATAGCTCCACTCTATGGAGTCAACTGCTTTGTGAGCATCTAGTGACAGCAAAACAGACTCTTCTTGAGCCTAGGGGCTATCCATATAATTAAAAGGATTCTTCTAACAGTCTCGAAACCCACGCTTCCTTTAATAGAATCAACCTGATCTTCATGAATGCATGTATTGATAATGTTCTGCAATCCATTCACCATAATTATAGCCCAAATCTTATAACCAATATTTAACAGGGAAATGCAGTAATAATTGGCTGGGTCTATCGGATCTTTTCTTTTCTTCAGGAAAACATTAATAATTGCTTCTGACATCGTTGGTGACAAGGAGTTAATTTCCTCTACCTTCGTGACTACTTTATACAGCATTGAGCTAACTGTACATTCAGAAGCACATAAAATTCATCTGACAAACCATCTGACTTTGGGCTTTAGAATTCAGCATATCTAAAATGGTTCCTTTAATCTCATCAACTGAAATCATTTTATCGAGGCTCTGTTGAGCCAGTTGAGAAACTGTGGGTAGTTTGGCTTTAGACTGAAATTGGCCGGTTAGGTCCAAATTATTTAAGTCTTTACTTTTGTATAAGTTTTTATAGAATTTTTGAAAGACATGGTTAATGTCATTGTTTTTAGTAAAAATATTGTTAGACTCATCCATTATGCTGTTCTTGTTTTGGATCTGTTTGAGCCTGTAGGCCAATAGTCTGCCAGTTTTCCCCCTCCAATTCCAAGTAATTTTGAGGTGTCCTAAACAATTTGGCCAGCAAATTGCTGAATAATAGGATCATGTCAAGTCTATTGTAAGTTCTATGTCAATTTGGAAAAAAAGAATAATCTCTACTCTCTTGGTGCATCATTCTCCATGCATCAGATAGGCCTAAGTCCTTCATCCTATCCTTTATAATTTTCCTAGTCCTTGAGTTGGTTACATTACTGGGTAGATTACTTCTGTCCTATATGTGATCAAGGGTAGTATTCAAGTCCCCACCTACCAGAATATTCCTGCATGTTATCTTACTAACTTCTTTGAAATAGTCCCCCCAAAAAACACTAGACTCACCATTAGGTGCATAAACATTGCATATAACTATGTCAATACCATCCATGGAACCTTCCAATATTTGCCATCTGCCATTAGGATCCATTCGATGGGATGTGGCAGCAAAATGAACTATTTTCTTCGTAAGGATAGCTAATCCCTTCTATTATTTACTAACTGAAATACGGAAAACTTCCCCCACCCAAGATCTTCTAAGCTTTTCAGCTGCATCGGTTATTTATTTATTTATTTACAAGTTTAACCAGGAAAGCATACTGAGCAGTGTTGCTCAATTCCAGATGCGACCTGGGGGTCAAGACCCAAGACAATAACAAAAATCACAAGGTACAGAGTTAAACAACACAATGAACGGCCATCCGACATACAGACAATCAGCAAGATACAGGAACATTTTAGAGAGCCACATCTGAGTGCACAAATACAATTACAATTACATAATTTGGCACTAGCTATAGCAAGAGCAGCTGGAGGAGAAGTGGGTGCTGACTAGGCGATTGCAGTGGCTGGGTTTGGGTGAGTGTCTTATATCAGCTGGCAGGATGTTCCATAACTGGGGGATACAGAATTTGAAAGCAGTCTGTCCTTTGGTTGTGCACATAAAGGGGACGTGAAGGAGCCTGGGGTCAGTGCTTCTGAGTGAGTAAGCAGGGGGAGGTTGTTGGGAGAAGGTAGAGACCAGGCGGGGGGAAGGGAATGGGGCCAAAATTTGGCTGCGGACCTAGCACAGTGGTTTAATCTGCAGTCTTGGAGGGATGGCAGGGCTAGGGAGCCATATATGGTGCAGTGGTGGGTTGTTTGTGGACAGTCGAGGATAAACCGGCCAAAAGAGTGGAAAAGGGTGTCAAGGCTGGCCAAGGTGGAGGAGGCAGTGATAATATAGACTATACCACCTTAGTCAAGTACTGGGAGGATCATCTTTTTGACAATAGCATTCCTAGCAGCAGAGGGGAGGCAGCTTTTGTTCCTGTATAGGGTGCCGAGTTTAGAGAGTAGTTTCTTGTGTATGGAGTCAATATGAATGGCGAAATTGAGATGCAGATTGAGCCAGACACCTAGGTATCTGAAGATGGTGCATTGTTCCAGTTGGGACCCATCCAGGGTTTTGAAAGGGGGGCAGGGGGCTTGGCGGAAGAGTCTTTGCTATGAGCTGAAGGTTAGTGATATAGTTTTCTTAGGGTTTATGAATAGTTGGTTTGACTGGAACCATTCCTGGATGGCATTGAAACCCTGCAGTAGTAGATTTGCCACTACGCTTGTGGTGGGGCCTGTGGCATACAGTACTGTGTTATCCACATACATTTGTATGGATGAGTAGTGACAGGCTGACGGGCGGTCATTTAGGAATATGGAGAAGAGCAGTGGGCCCAAGACTGATCCTTGGGGGATGCTGGCAGTAACTGGAAGAGGGTTAGAGATGTGCAAGGTGACTTTTACAGCCTGGTGTCTGCCCACCAGGTAGTCATGGAACCATGTGGTGGCTGGTTTCGAGATCCCGGCTTCATTTAGTTTAGAAAGGAGCAGAGTATGGGAGATGGTGTCGAAAGCCTTGGCTAAGTCTATAAAGATGACAGAGGTAATGTGGCTTATGTCCATGCTGGTGAGTATGTCATCAGTGACTCATAACAGGGAGGTGATAGTTGAGTGTAATTTGCAAAAAACAGATTGGAATGGAGTGAAGAAGGAGGAGGTGTCCAGACGGGGAGAGAGAGTTGGGTGAGGACAAGACATTCCTGTAGTTTTGCCAGAATTGGGAGTAGGGAGATGGGGCGATAGTTACCTGGGGAGGAGGGGTCGCCCCCTTTAGGTAGGGGTATGATGGTGGCCCGTTTCCATTCCATAAGCAATTTGGCCAGCGTAAAGGAGAGGTTGAATAGCGTGGCTAGAGAGGCGGCTATGGCTGGAGCAGACAAGTACAACATCTTGGCATCCAGGGATGTAGGGCATTTACCTTTGTTGGGGTTCAGGGATTGTAGGGATTTGAATACTTCAGCCTGGGATACAGGGCAGAAGGAGAACTATAAGGCTGGTGGGAGCGCTCTTGGTGGGGGAGCCCAGGGTGGGTGGACACTGGAGGGTTAGTACAGCTGGAAAAGTAGGTATTGAAAGCAGCAGCTACCTCACAAGGATAGGTGATGTAGGTGCCCTGAACTGATAGTGTCGGAGGTGGAGGTCAGGTGGGTGGGAGAAAAAGAATTTGAACGATTTCCAGAACTTTGTCGGGTGGTTTAGGTTTGTGCTGAAAGCCAATAGAAATTTGTTATTTTTTCCTGGCAAATGAGGTTAGTGCTGGAGTTGGGAGGGCTCTGTAGGTTTGAAAGGATGCCTGGGTGCCCAGTTTCTTGTGAGCTTTCTATGTGTGGTCCTTGGGGTGGCATTTGCTGAAGATATCAGCTGTGATCCAGGGAACGTGGGCACCCCTGACTCTTTTTGTGCACAGGGGGGCATGTTTGTCCCAGACTTTAAGGAATTTGGCCTTGAACATTTTGAGTGTGACATCAGTAGATGAGTTAGTAAATGAGTCTCTTGCAATAGTGCTATGTCCAGTCTTAATTTATAAAAATAAGAAAATATTTTCTTCCTTTTAATGGGAGATCCTAACCCCTTTACATTCCAAGAGACACTTTTAATATTCACCCTGTTATCCCCTATTTTCAGTAGCTGACCAGATTATAATGAACAATGCATTGTAGTTAACAAGGCAATGAAAAATCTGAAATTCTCCATATATTATCTATATATATATATATATATATATATATATAGATAGATAATATATTATATATTATCTATCTATATCTTTGTTTAATCCTTACAGTCATTTTAAGTTCTGAGTTGATATTAGAAGTGAATTTAGAGCTTTCCATTAGCAGATTATATCCTCTCACCACTAGAGGACTATATCTCTGTCTCTTAATCTAGTATGTTAGCTATGTGGGCTCTCTCTGCCTTTCTCTCACCTCCTCCTTCTCCTTGCCCTGGCCCCTCTCTTCTCTCTCCCTGGTCCTAGCCACCCACCCCATCCCACCCCCACCACCCTCTACTCCTGGTTTCCACTGCTACTCCAAGGGAACTCTCCACTTCCACTTGAGACTTGTGCTTGCCGCACCGTTTGAATATTCCTGGTTACTTAACCTGACAACTACTCTCAACAAGTGTGGCCACCTCTCTACACTGTACTACCTTGCAGTCCATATGGGACACCACCAGGAACCTTGCAACTTCTACTCCAGGAAGCAACAATCAAAACTATCTCTCAAAGAACTGTGATTCTGCTCCTTAAAACTCCTACTCCTCCTCCTTCTCATCTCAGGCAGCGTCCATCTCAATCCTGGCCCTAGAAGCTCAAGCCACACACAAACTCCAGGTGCCCTTATCCTTGCAACCATTAATATCTGCAGCCTACTGTCAAAGCTGGATGCACTCCAAGCCTTCATATGCCAAAACAACCCTGACATCCTTGCAGTGGTGGAAACTTAGCTGACACCTAAAGTTCCTGACTCAGCAATAATAATAGGCAAGGCAAGGCAAAATTTATTTAAAAGACGCCCAATCCCGGAGGCTCTGGGCGCCGTACAAGGCATTTAAACAAACATATTTAACATAATAAATATATAAATTTACATATAAATACAGATCATTACAAAAACTAAAACCTAACAATAAATCCATATCTAAGCATTAAATGCCTTAGAAAAGAAAAAAGCCTTTAACTGGGCCTTAAAAACATCCACCGATGAAGCCTCTCTGACCATAGTTGGTAAGGAATTCCACAGAATGGGAGCTGTGGCACTGAATGCTCTATCACCGGCTGTTTTCAGCCTAGTTCTGGGAATGGTCAGGAGGCATTCACTGGAGGAACGAAGAGGGCGTGAGGAGAGGGCAGGTGACAGAAGGTCTAACAGGTAGCCAGGGCCCTGTCCGTGTAGGGCGTTATAGGTGAGAAGACCCACCTTAAAGAGGACTCTCCACCTGACTGGCAGCCAGTGCAATTCACGCAAAACTGGTGTGATGTGACAGAACTTTGCTGCCCGTCAACGATCGGGCAGCTGCGCTTTGCACCAGCTGCAATCTACGTAGAGATCCTCCCATGACCCCGAGATAGAGAGCATTACAGTAATCAAGCCTAGATGTGACTAAGGCATGTATCAAAGTAGGGAGGTCCAGAGACGGAACAAGGGGTTTAATTCTGGCAATGTTTCTGAGATGGTAAATACAGGTACGAACCACAGAGGATATTTGAGCCTCCATGGTTAAATCTCTGTCCAGAATCACGCCGAGATTATGCACCCAAGAGGAGGCTTTCAATGGCACAGACCCTAGGACAAGCCCGTTTCTGTGTCAGAGGCCATCCATCACTTAACTCTGTTCTACTCCAATTACTAATACCTCCATCTTATCGGGTTCAGCCACAACCAGCTGGAGGCCATCCAGTCGTTAATCTCGGCCAGACAGATATTAAGCACGTCCACTGCATTGGATGTTCCTGGGGCAAAGGAGAAATATAGCTGAGTATCATCCTCATAGCAATGAAAGCTCAAGCCATACTTCCTAATGATCCCACCCAGAGGCAGCATATACACTGCGAACAACATTGGAGCCAATACTGATCCCTGAGGAACTCCACAGAGAAGCAGACTAGGTGTAGATGAGAAGTTTCCCATCATAACCCGCTGCCTCCTGTTAGTTAGAAAGGACTCAAACCATTTGATGACATTGCCGGTGAGTCCACATAGATCCCCAAGGTGAGCAAGCAGCACACAATGGTCCACAGTGTCAAAGCTGATGAGATCGAGGAGAACAAGAATTGTCTTGTCTCCTCGATCTCTATCCCTATGGGTCATTCTGCACCGAACAAATGCAGTTTCAGTGCGGCAGGCACGAAAAACGCCGACTGGAAAAGGTTCATACAACTCGTGGGAAATGAGGTGCTCTTCCAATTGAAGCGCTACCACTTTCCTCAATAACCTTTCTAAAAATGGAAGGTTAGAGATTGGACGGTAATTGCCCGATCTCTGGGTCCAAAGATAGCTTCTTCCCAAGAGGTCTTACTAGAGCCTCCCTTCAAGATGCATCGGAAAGACACCCCTCAGACAGGGAGCACCTTCGCATAATCATGGTAAAACATCAAGAACAGAGCCAACGCGATCTCATTAAGAAACGCTGGCACCGTGGGTCCAGTTCACAAAGGTGTGCCTCACATTGGTTGCCACCTCAATAACCTCACTATCCTCCACTGGTCTAAACTGTCCCCAACCAGACGGAGTGCACTCAGAACACATCAGACGATCACTGCCAGCTGTAACATTACTGGCTGAAGGAGCCACCCGCCGGATTGCAGACACCCTCTCCGAAAAGAACCGAGCGAAATCCTCACAATCCATGTTAGAAAAAACCCTCCCGAGCCGTAGACAGACAGGATGTAATAGTCTACCAATGGTCCGGAAGAGTGAGGCCGGTTGGTTCCTTCCGGCAGCAATCTCCCCAGACAAAAACACTGTCTTCACGGTTGATTTGCCTCCTGGTAGCCAACATAATGGGCACAGGCCAGTTTTGTCCACATCCAGACGGATCTCCTCCAGCAGCGCCCAATCTCCAACCCAGTTTTTCATCTCCTGAGCTCACCATCAAACCCATGGTGACTCAGGTAGAGAATCCCTGGGTCGTGCCACCGGACAGGTGCGAGGGAGTTTATGGTGTCGGATAACACCACAGGCGCCAACTCTGACCACAACACCTCCCTATTATGCATCACCCACTCTAGACAAATTTGCTGCCGCCAGGAAACCCTCAGGGGTCAAACCCCATAAAGGGCGCATACAGCAGATCATCTCAGCAGGGAAGGGCTTAGGGCGGGAGCCCCAAGCATGAACTGGACCGTGCAATGATCAGACCAGAGAACTGGATTGATCTTAAGATCACTAATATCAAGTCCCAGTGAGAACAGCAGGTCCAACATGTAGCCATCCCGATGAGTCGGTAGAGTGACTGCCTGCGTCAGACCAAGGGAGGACATGATCTGGGAAAGTTCATAACCATATCCATGATTCACATCGTCGAACCAAACATTGAAATCCCCCAGAAAAACACATCTGGGGGATTCCAATGATGCGACGGCAACAAAATCTGCGACCTCCTGCAGGAACTCTCCCATCGACCCAGGAGGGCGATAAATAAGAAAGATCCTGCAGTCCGCATCAGGTCCTCCCCGGATGGCCACACATTCAAAAGAACCTGGAGCTCTCACTGGGTGCATGGTGAAGGTCAGGCTGGATCTAAAACAGATGGCTACACCGCCACCCCTGTGCTCCACTCTGGGGCAGTGCACCACGGTATACCCAGGGGGACAGCAGCCTCAAAAATTGGGCCCGCATCGTCTCCCACCCATGTTTCCGTGATAAACGCCAGATCGACCGAAGAAATCAAGGCAGCAATATCGATCTGGCATTACAAAGCACTGCACTTCAGGGGATTTGGGGGTGATGCAGCCCCACAGGTTACCTGGCCATTTGATCTAATAGGTTCTTTGGGATGGACACCAAACACGACCGGCCTCTCCCATGTGCCCATCGCAACCCAGGGCGCCTCCTGGACCTGACAACTTCAATCCTCCCATAACCAAAACTGGGATTTACGATACAGGGTTACAATGTCCACAGGCTGGACTGGATATCCTAAAAAGGCAGTGGTTGTGCAATCTATATCAAAGACTCCTTGTCTTGGCACCCTGTAGCAACTCCATCACTTTCTGCCTCAGCCCAGATTCTGCCAATAAAAATCTTCCTAGGTCCCAACCATAAAGCCCTGACTATTGTCTCTGTATACATCCCACCCAGGGACCCTAAACATGGATTCAATGATGTCCTAAACTTCATCAACTCTCATCCTCCCGAAGCTGAACTTATTCTACTACGGGATTTCAACATAAACTGGCTAGCATCTCGTGCCAGTACCTATAAAGACTCCATCTCAGCTGCTAACCTCATGCAAATGGTAAAGTCCCCTACTAGGATTAACTACAAGACTGGCACCAGTACCCTCTTGGATTGGATCCTCACCACTCACCCTCACAAGAATTTCTCACGACCATCTCTCACTAGACTCACTCAGTGACCACTCCCAGTCATGTGTGTGCATGGTCTAACAAATTCCTTAAGCCACCTCCCAAAATTATTGCTAGCAGAGTCCTTCCTCATGGAAAACTTTCACATCTCAAACAACACCCGCTTCTACAAGACGGCTACCTACCATGAAGCAAACAGATGTTAACTTGGCTCTTGATCACTTCATCTCAATTTTCAACAAAGCCTGCAACCTCTTTGCCCCTCCTAAAGGCATAAAACAAAATCTTTCTCTATCCACGGGTCACCATGGTTCTTCTCACAGCTGAAACTAAGAGATCACCTTCTGGGCAGTTGCCAGGGCCACTGTAACAACTGGACATCAAAATTGCAAACAAGCACAAAATGCTTGCACAAAGCCATACAGCTAATGAAATCCACCTATTACAAAGGCGCTCCTCACCCAATACATGGGAAATGATTAGTTGCTTTCTGGGACAATATCAGGATGTCACAGGAAGCAATAAAACCTCTCAGCCATGTTAATGGTTGATGGATCCTCAACCCCTTGACCCCAAGGTGATCTCAAACATCTTTAACACCAGCTTTTCAGCCCTTAGTGCTTTGTTCTACCCCATTACTTTTTAGAAAACAAGGCCTACTCCCCAAATACCTCAGCCCCTCAGTCTAACCATGCCCTCTTCTACTTCAGGAAGGTAAGGCTGAATGAAGCTAGCCACTATATTACTGCAGCTTTCTATAAATCTAGATCTAGTAGCGACACCCTGGACCTTAAGCTTCTGTTGCTCACCCTCAATGAGGTAACTCATCCATTAACAAAAATACTAAACCTCTCTCTCAGCTGTGGAAAATTCCCAGACCTATGCAAAACAGCCACCGTGACACCCATCCATAAAAGTGGAGACAAGACGATTCACTCAAATTATCACCCTATCTCCATATTGCCCCAACTCTCTAAGGCACTTGAGCGCATCGTGGCTGATCAACTTAGTGACCACTTGGATAAATACAATATGCCTTGTCCACAACAACACGGCTTCCAGAAAGGTCACAGCATCACCATAGCCCTTACTGAGTTCACTGGACTTTGCACATCCCTTGACAGCGGCCTTCTCTGGGGCGTTTTGACTTCCTCTCAACGCCTTTTGATACAGTACACCATGGACTACTAAAAGACCAACTACTGAATACCAGGCTATCACCTGACTCTTCTCTCTGTATTAAAAGCTACTTAGAAAACCGGTCACAGAGAGTAAAAATTGCAGACGCTCTTTCTAACACCCTGCCTGTTCACTCGGGTGTCCCATAGGGATCCATACTGGGACCCCTCCTTTTTAGCCTTTTCTTAAACTCCTCCTTACCACTGCTCTTGAGCAGATCATACTATATGCTGATGATGCTGTTGTATTCTCTACTCACAAAGATCCTGCAACTCTTCAACACAACCTTCAACTTGGTTTCAGTTCTGTAGAGACATGGTTTCTTTATCATAAACTGTCCTCAATGACAAGAAAGCCAAATCTATGCTGTTCTGCAGCTCTCATAACCCACACAAGCTACACCTACTGGAGCTATCTCCACCACCCAGGGGAACACTGTAGATCATGTGGTGTCCTTCAAATACTTAGGGATACAGCTTGACCCTAATCTCTCCCATGGACTTCATGTAGATAATGTAGCTAGAGCTGCTAATACACGGCTTTGTCTCCTCTACAAACACAGACCATACCTCACGCTAGAAGCTTTGAAGGTTGCAGTCCTGAGCTCTGTGATCTCTGTAATAGACTATGGTCTCATCACTTATGGCTCAGTCACAACCACAACCCTTAGATGCCTCTCAACTGCCTTAAATAAAGCATGTCGACTCATCACTGGTGCTCACTGTCTCACCCACACATGTGACCTGTACACTCAGATCGGCTGGCTCCAACTATCAAACTGCATGAAGTTTCTCACCTGTCATGGTCAAAAAAATCTACCTTGTTGCCTTACCTTCTGGGGTCTCAACTCTGTTTACAACACCCGAATTAACAAATGGTGCCTTAGGAGATCCACGCTACAGCTACTGAAAGTCCCCCACTGTCACACTTCACAGGGACAATGCTCTTTTGCTTATTGAGCACCACTCTGGTTCAATGGCCTCAGCCCAACCATCTCCTCTGCCCCAACTATTGGTATGTTTAAAACTGGGACTATCTCACTACCAACAGCTCCTGTGACTGTCCAACTTAACCTTGTTTTTCCACTTCCTTTTCTGCTGTAGTTGCCCCCCCATCCCCTCCTCAGCGGATTCTACCCTCACATCTTGGTATACCCAGTGCTGCACTTTTCACCCTCTCACCACCCTTCCTACCTTCCTTCTCCCCCCCTTACCCTCTTCCTTCTCCCTATGACTCTGGCACTTCTTATCTGTTGTCCATTTTCTCTGACAAATGCCGCTGGCTGCCTTGTTACAATGCTACCCTTGAACTGTATTAATCTGTACTCTGTTTGCAATGTCCACATTGTTGTAATGCCTGTCTTGATGTTCCCCATAATTTATATTTCTCTGATGTGGAACCTATGTAAAAGAGCCATGGCTCAAAGGTATTTGTAATCCTAGACTTGATAAATAAATAAATAAATAAATAAATAAATAAATATACCAAAAAAGAACTAAATATGAACCACCCACAGGCCCACTCATTTGAGAAACAGGTACCTTTCCTGTAGCTATAGAAACATAGAAACATAGAATTTGACAGCAGATAAGGACTGCTTGGCCCACCCAGTCTGCCCATTTCCCTGCCTACTGAATAAGCTGCAGATCCTAGTTAACCAGCAGCCTACTTCTTCCTACCCCCAACCCCTAGAATTGCCTTATGACTGTCCCATGCAAGCTTGAATTCCACCACTGTTTTTGACTCCACAACCACCTCCGGAAGGCCATTCCATGCATCCACAACCCTCTCTGTGAAAAAATACTTTGTAAATTATTCTGAGCATAGCCTCTATCTTCAAATTGTGCTACCTGTTCTTGCACCTCTTTTTTTGAAAGATGCTACCCTCTTGGACTTTGTTGATTCCTTGAGGTAGCTTGAAGTTTCTGTCATGTCACCTCTCCCTCCTTTCCTCGAGCTATACATATTAAGCTCCTTAAGTCTCTTCTTGCCATATTTCCGGTGCAGGCCCTGCACAATTTTAGTTGCCCACCCTGACAGCTTCCATCCTGTCTATGTCTTTGCGAAGACTAGGTCTCCAGAACTGCATGCAGTACTCAGATGGGTCTGACCAGCTGTCTGTACAGAGGGATATAAACTTCCTGTTTTCTACTGGTGATGCCACTCCCTATGCATTCCAGTATCCCCCCAGCCCTCCTTGTTGCCTCTCACATTGCTTACCCACCTTAGGTCATCTGATATGACTACCCCAGGTCCTTTCTATTTTTGTTGTTGTTAGTATCTCACCCCCATTGTGTACTCTTCCCCTGGTTTTTGTTTCCCAGGTGCATTACTTGCACTTCTTAGCATTGAATCTAAGCTGCCATACATTTGACCATTCCTCTAACTTGCAAGTCCCTTCTCATCCTTTCCACCCCACCTTGTGCATCAACTCTGTTGCAGATCTTTGTGTCATCAGCAAAGAGACCTACTTTTCCTTCCAGTCCCGCTGCAATGTCACTTATAAAGACATTGAAGAGGACCGGTCCTAATACTGAACCCTGCGGTACCCCACTAGTAACTCCCCTTTCTTCAGAGTAGACTCCATTTACTATTACTCTCTGTGTCCTATTCTCCAGCCAATTTTTTACCCAGGCTGTCATCTTAGGACCAACTCCCAGGCTAGCTAACTTGTATATTAATCTTTTGTGTGGGACTGTGTCAAATGCCTTGCTACAGTCTAGGTAGAGCCATGTCCACAGCCCTCCCTGATCTACTACTTGGTCACCCAGTCAAAGAAATCTATCAGATTTGTCTGGCTGACCTTCCTGCTGTGAATCCATGCTGCCTTGGGTCCTGTGCCCTCTGGCCTCTAGATACTCGACAATTCTTTCCTTCAAAGTGATTCCATCATTTTCCCTACCACTGAGGTTAAACTAACAGGTCTGTAGTTTCCTGCTTCTGCCTTGCTCCTACTTTTGTGAAGGAATCACATCTGCCCTCGTCCAGTCCTCGGGTACCACCCCATCCTCCTATGATTTGTTAAAGAGGGTAGTCAGTGGTGTCACTAATTCTACCCTTAGTAGTTTTAGAATTCTGGGATGAATCCCATCAGGTCCCATTGTTTTGTCCACCTTCAGTTTTAACAGTTCTTTCAGAACCCTTTCTTCTGTAAATGGGCTGGTATCAACTTCTGTATCCAGAGTGTTTCTACTGTTTGTTTTAGGTACCTCCCCCTCTTCCTTTGTAAATACTGAGCAAAAATATTTGTTTAGTATCTCTGCCTTTTTACAGTCACCATCTGCCTAACCTCCCCCTCCCCCTTTATTAAGCCTCACTATCCCTTCCTTGGACTTCCTTCACTCCCTGATGTACCTATAAAAGGTTTTATCCTTCTTAACTGAGTTGGCTATCTTTTTCTTGGTTTGGGCCTTTGCTGTTCTGACTGCCTTCCCAGCTCCCTTTTGCTTTAACTGATACAGTTCTCTGTCCTGCTCCTTCTGTGATTCCTTCTACTTCCTGAAAGCTTTCTTTTTCTCTTAAACCTTCACTGCCACTTCCTTTGAGAACCATAGTGGTTTCTTACATCATTTAGTTTTGTTTATTTGCTTCACACAGAGGCTTGTTACCTCTATGATGGCAGTTTTTATTATTCCCCATTGTTCTTCCACCCCTCCTTCCTGCACATTTGCTAGTGCATTCCTTAAGCACTCACCCATTTTGTCAAAGTCATCCCTCCTAAAGTCCAGTACCTTTGTCTTTGTATGGCTTGACTCTATTGCTGTGTTTATTGTGAACCATACTGTTCGATGGTCGCTAGTTCCCAGATGGCTACCCACTCCTACATCTGTGATCCTCTCTTCATCTCCATTTGAGAGAACCAGGTCTAGGATTGCTCCTCTCAAGTAGGCTCCAATACTAGTTGTCTAGGCATGCCCCTGTAGGGCATCTAGAATAACCCACTCTCCGAAGTGGCTGCTGCAACTGCACTCCAGTTAACATCTGGCATATTCAGATCGCCCATCAGCAATATCTCCCCTTTTTCTGCCATACTAAGTATACTTTCTATCATTTCCTTGCCCATTTCCTCCCCCTGAGAAGGGGGTCTGTATGCAACCCCTGTGCAGATTGTGGTGCCATTGCCTATCTTCAAATTTACCCACAGTGCTTCTTCTCCTCTCTGTTTTCCCTTTTGTTCTGTTGCTTTGATTCCTTCCCTTATGTAAAGAGCTACACCTCCTCATCTTTTACCCTCTCTGTCCCTCCTGTAGATAGTGCATCCTGGTATGTTTACATCCCAGTCATGCTTTTGTGTGAACCATGTTTCTGTGACTGCCACGATATCCAGATGTTCCTCCTCCATCAAGGCCACTAATTCAGGAAGCTTGTTACTCAGACTACGGGCATTGGTACTCATTGCTTTCCATTTCTTGATGGCTTTACCTTCTGTTGCAGCATGCCCCACTGACCTTTCTACCTCAGTCTTTTTCTCATTTAATACCCTGTTTTGTAGGGAGAGGCTGGGATTTTCCTACTGCTAATCAGTGCCTCCCCCTTTGACTAGTTTAAAAGCTTGCCAATGAAGCATTTAAACCGATTGCTCAAAAGTCTTGTTCCCTTCCTGGACAGATGCAGACCATCCTGCCAGTATAGGTTGGTGTCCCTCCATGTGGAACCCCAGTCCCCAATGAAGCCAAACCCCTGTGCACCACACCATTTTTTCAACCATTCATTAAACTGCATGGTGCTAATTACCCTCGCCTCCCCCATGCCATTAACAGGCAGCACCTCTGAGAAGGATACAGTGTGCGCTACTTGTTTTAGGCCCCTCCCCAACGCTACAATGTCCTCCTGCATGCTCTAATCTCATGATGAGCAAAGTCATTTGTCCCTAGGTGGACAATGATGTCCAGCTCAGACTCCTTTGCAGCTGTTCTCATGATCCTGAGGATGCGCTTCCAGTCCCTCCAAGCCATGTCACCAGGCAGGCACCTTACTTCAGTTTTCCCTGCTCCACCCAGTTCTATCCCCCACACTGAGTCCCCACCAGGAGCTGCTTCCTTTCCTGTGGTGTCCCCACTCCATTCTGTGGGCCTCCTTGTGACAGTTGTCATCAGTCTTTTCTGCGGGTGTATCCATAGAGGAGCTATGCTCCCCCAGAATGGTGTGTGGATTGTGGAGTGGAACAACTGACTGGGCGTGCCTCTGTTCCACCATCCTCACCCTCCCTGAGTCCACTGTGGTCCAACTGCTGTGCATTCTTCACAACCTCTGAGGTAGTGGTGGTGGCTCTGGTGCTCCATGGATGGGGGAGGTTCCCTTCCTACTGTCCAGCATGGCCTGAGGAAGGTTCCCTTACTACTGTCTAGTGCAGCCTGAAGATGGGCAACTTCCTCCCTCAGGGCAGAGAGTTGTCTGCAAATAGGGCTGCATCTCAGCCTCCAGAAAGACTCCTGGAAGACTGCTGCCCCACAGCCATTACATTGCACTACTCCCCACATGTTTATCTACTTGTTTTTGTTTGTTTGTTTGTTTTGTGTGCGTGTGAGATTGATTTGTTATATAGAAATATATATATTATACAATATGTATGCTTATATTGTCAGTGCTGTGTGCTAGAGAGGAAATGACAGTGATATGCACCTTGCACTCTTGAGAAACGATGTCAGAACCTCAGGTATAAAGGAACTATTTCAAGGGTGGGTGGGGTGAGGGGTGGGAAGGGGTTGGGCCTAAACTGTGCACTCACAAAACAATCAGTTAAAAGCTCTCACCCACTGCTGCGATGAGTGCCTTCCTGTCAGCAAGCTGCCCTACACAACAATTTGACAGAGAAAATACCCTGCTAATCAAACAGAGAAAAATCCAGACATCCAAGTCAGACACACGTAAACCTCCTCAGCCCCAAAACAGCCTGGTTGTTTGTTAGCCACAAAGGAAAATCAAATATGCAGTCATTTCAGCCCTTCTGAAGATGCTGACAAGATAAGCAGTTTTGAAAACCCCCTTCCTGAATTAAAAACTAAAATAATTAAACACAAAGCAATACCAATGTAAAAGTAAGGAAAACTTCCCTCAAATGTAAGCAAGAGATCGATTCGTTGCAGATATCTAGTCCAATATAATATATCCCATGCAGCTTCTTATTTGTTTCAAAGCACACCCAGTTACACAACTTGAAAGAAGATGGACTTCTGTCTGAAACAGGATCACACCAGTAGTTTATATTAATTGATCAATGCTGAAATGTTCAAGCTAGAACAATTGGCTGTGATGCAGGTCTCCCTGACTTGTGAAGACAACTTCCCCCACCTCAGGCTATGTCTGGCATCCAATTACAAACTGCAGCCCTTGCTACTTTAAAGCACACAGCCACCACCAGCAAATATTGCAAAATATATTGATGCAGATTGTCACAGAATTCTAGTAATCAGTCCAGTTAGCCACAAAGGAAAATCAAATATGCAGTTATTTCAGCCCTTCTGAGGATACTGACAAGATAAACAGTTTCAAAAACCACCTTCCTGAATTAAAAACTGAAATAATTAAACACAAAGCAATACCAATGTAAAAGTAAGGAAAACTTCCCTCAAATGTAAGCAAGAGATAGATTTGTTTCAGATATCTAGTCCAATATAATATATCCCATGCAGCTTCTCAGTTGTTTCAAAGCATACCCAGTCACACCCACAATTCTGATATTATTCCTCTGACTTCTATTTTCGAGGTGGAATGAGTCTCAATCACTCCGAAACTGAAATACGGAGTCTTTTACTGCAGCTACCTTTTCTGAGCCTCAACTAGTGTCTCATTGAACTTATCGGAATTTGACTTAATGATGTCCACCGCTACTTTAAGCCCAGAGATGTCTTGTTTTAATTCTTTCTGACAATGTTAATTTACTCAAATCATCATTTCTGCCCTCCTTAGTAGCAATTAACCCACTTTCTTAGTAGGTCCCAGATGGCTTGCTCAGATTTACAGTTGAACATTGCAGTGCCAACTTTCATGATTTTGTGGTGCTGGCTGAAAAACTCACTGTGAGAAAATCTCTTTTTGTAAGCAAGGGAGCTGTCTGAAACTTCACTGGGATGTTCCTCCAACCTTCTGATAACTACTCTGCTGTTTGTTGATTGTTGTCAGTCAGGCTATTTGACAAATTGAGGATTTAATGCCACGATTCACTCTTCACATAAATTAGGCAGCCATTTTAACTGGTGGTTAGCATGTGACCCCCCCCATACAATTTCTGATGGCACTACTGCTATTACGAATTACAGTGATAATGCAGATGAATTACAACACTATTTATGCAATGCACTGGACTCTCTCTAGCAGTGTGATGTCTTTATTTAGACAGGGACACCAGAACTGCACACAGTATTCCAAGTCTGGCCTCACCAGTGAGTTGCACAGGGGAAGTATAACTTCTCTCCTCTTAGATGTTATCCCCCTAGCTATACATCCAAACATTTTATTTGCTTAAGCAGCTGCTCTTCTGCACTGCCCCAAGTTGTTCAATTTGGTGTCAGCCATCACCCCCAGATGTTTTTCCATCATGAAGACAGCCAGCCATACTATCCCTAAATGATAGTTATACTCAGGGTTCCTAACACCCAAATGCAGAACACTACACTTACGTATGTTAAACTCTAATTGCCACACATGTGCCTAGCTTTCCAGCCTAACTAAGTCTTTCTGGAGTGCCCTCCTCGCTGTCCACCTCAGCCCCCAGTTTGGAATTATTAGTGAACAGGTTAATTTTACTAACTCCCTCCCTAATGTCCACAATGAACACATTGAAAAGGATGGGATCCTACACTGAACATTGTATGACCCCACTGATAACCCTTCTAAGAGTCGAGGTTTCACCGACTACCACCACACCTTGCTGTCTCTTTTTATATCAGCTTGCCACTCACTCCACCAATTTTTCTCCCACTCCTAGGTTCCAAAATTTCCAAAATCAGTCTTCCATGTGGGACCAAATAGAAAGCCTTGCTGAAGTACAGTTACAGAACATAAGCAAGCTTTCCCTCATCCAGGGGTCTTGTCACCCAGTCAAAGAATTCAACTAGGTTGGTTGGATATGATCTCCCCAAGACAAACCCATTTTTGGTTTTCATCTTGAAAACCATTTGCCTCCAGGAACTTCACCATCCATTCTTTTAAGGTGGCCACCACCATTTTCCCCACTATGAATGTGAGGCTGACTGAGCTGTAGTTCCCTGGTTCATCCTGTGTTTACTGTTTAGGGCTATGTGCAATATTCAGCTGAAGGATGAGATGGGTTTTATATTTAGAATTAACAGGGATGGCAGCAGAAGGTGTAATAAACAGTTGCATGTATCTAGATGGAACCAAAACCTACAAAAATATTGGTTTAGTCAGAGGGTACTAGCAGAATGGAATAAACTCCCACAGACATTAGTTGACAGCCCAAACATGAATGCTTCCAAAACAGGGTTGGATGAACTTTATAAGGATAGAAATACAAATTTTAAAATAAGGAATTGCAAACTATATGGACAAGTTGTCTTAAAGTTTGAAACTTCCTATGAATCCTGAGGTCCGCTCTTGTGGAGAGGCATGATGAGTGAGCTGAAATAATTATTTAGCACTTCAGCCTGCTCTACTACCCCTTCTACCTACCCTCCTCCTTCCTCAGCTTACTCATCTGTCCCCATCCTTCCTCCACTCCCTAACATATCTATAGAATTCCTTTTCCCCCTTCCTGATTCCACTCCTTCCCCAGGTCTAAGATAAAATATACTGTGGAGTGGTCTCTTCCAGCAAAAGGGTTGTCCACCACCAGGGTCTTATCCTGGTCTCTATCTACTAGACCAAGTGCAGGATGGTTCCCTGTCTAGTCAGTTCCCCTTCCAGCTGAGTCAGAAATTCATCCTGGAGGGCATTGAGTACCTTTTGCTCCCTAACAGATGCCGTGGTTTTTCAGTCTGCTCCTGGCATGTTAAAATTACCAAATATCACATTCCCTCCCCAACCCCTACTACAATGCTTTCTCAAGTTGTCAATCAGTTCACTTTTGATGTGCTCTGATTGTATGGGGGGGCCTATAGACCATCCCTAGATTGATCCTCCTCCCCTTGATATCCTGTAATGCAACCCAAATCACCTCCATGTTTCCTTCTCCTTCCTCCCTGCTACACACTATCCATCCTGTAATGAGCAATGCCACCTCAACTCTTTCCTGCTGTCCTATCCCTCCTAATTGTGGAGTACCCTGATAACTTCATGTCCCAGTCATGGTATTGGGTTGCCCCAACCTCTGTGACTGCTACCACATCCATGCTCCCTGCCACCAACAGTGCCTGCAACTTCAGCATTTTTTTCCCCATATTCCATGGATTAATCAGAACTACTTTCCAACCCTTCCCACAATTCTCCCCTATCCTCCCACCCTCTCTCCCCGGCCCATTTTGAGTCAAACTTCACTTTACCTATGCCTCCAGATTGGGGAAGAGCCTTAGCCCTCCTATGCTATGCAATAGCCTGTTACTATCAAGCCCTTCCCCCTCATCTAGTTTAAATCCCACCAAGCACTTACACAATCCCCTAGCTTGTTCTTAAGGACTGCCTTCTCCTCCTTGCTGAAATGCAATCTATCCCTAGCAAATAGACCTTTATTATCATATGTACATCCTCAGTCCCTCACCAGTTCATACCCCATAGCTGGACACCATTCACACAACCAATTGTTGAATTCACAATTATTTTGCTTTCTTTCCAACCTGCCCTTCAGTACGGGCAGAATTTCCAAAAACAAGACAGTGCACCCTTCTGCTACACATAGTCTTGCCAATTCACTGTACCTGACTTGCATGTCCTTCACACTATTCTCCACCAAATCATTAGTGCCAATGTGTACCACAGTGTGGGGCACTCCCCATTCTCCCTTACTAAAGAATGCAATAGGTGCCCTACCCTGTATACAGTCATTCCCAGCATACATTCCACCCTAGTAGTGCTCCCTTTGCCCTCATTAGTTCCCCCTCCATTTGATTCCCCTAACTATAGAGTCCCCCAATACCAGGAGTGGGACACTTCTTCCCCCTGTTCCACTGCCTTGTTTACTTTTACTCACTCCTGCCTCTCTGCATGACAACTTTTGCCTCTCTCCACCCAAGTGCCCCTTCCTTCTCCTACCAGTTTCAATTTCAATTTCTCCTTCTCCCTTCTTTTTTATCCTACTCCCCTTGACTGTCCCCCTCCTCCCTCTTCTTATCCCCCTCCTACCACTGTACTGTCCTATCCATCTTTCTGTCTTCTGAGTACCACTGTACAGTCCTATTATCAACTTTAAATCCACCTCCTCTTATATTGATCTGTGCTAAAATATTAAGAACATAAATACAGGTATAATGGAATTCAAGCTGTCCTTTTCTATACATACTTCTCACCTTTCTTATTGGATAATGCAATAACATAGCTTCCTATACCATTGATGAAAAAATTCAGGTAACAATCCCCCAACATTTCACTGAAAAATTCAGGTAAGAGTCCTCCAATGTTTAACACAATGCAGCTCTGAGGTTAAGCCTAATATTCATACCTACACCAAAGGCATGTCGATTGCTTATGTGATACCCCACCTCCCCACCTGGATTACCCAATCCTAGAAGTCCCCTAGTGCATTAAAAAAGTCATGGGGTGGGAGCATGGGGTGGGGGTGGCAAGATGGGAAATTATTCCATTCTGGAGAGGATCTTCATTGGGCTTCTGGGTGCTTCTGAACTTCAGGGGTAGATGGGGTCACAGCAGGGATGAAGCCAACCTCTCACCCCCCAATGCTCACCTCCACTGAGCTCAGAGAGCTCCTGGTGAACTTCTTAAGCTGATTTCAGCTTTGTTAATCTTTCAGCACCAGTGAACCCGTTGGCCCTGATTGGCCGATGCAGCACACAGCTTCTTGGGTCCCTGGCTTTCAAAAATTTGGCTCTGGCCATTTGCAGCTTTTTTCAAAAATTATTTCCTTTCTGGAGCTGTTATCTGTCAGGCTTCTGGGTGTTTCTGCACTTCAGGGGTTGAGGGGATCCCAGCAGTAATGAAGATAACCTCTAATCCCCTTATACTGACCTTCACTGAGCTCAGACAGCTGCCAGTGCACTTCTTAAGCCAACTGTGGCTTAGTTCAAATTTTGGTGCCAGCAGAGCCCATTGCCCTGATTGTTTGATGTAGCAGACAGCTTTCTGGGTCCCTGGCTTCCAAAAATATGGCTCTGGTTATTTGCGGCTATTCTCAAAAATTAATTCCATTTTGGAAAGGGTCTCTGTCTGGCTTCTGGGTGCTTCTGGTGTACTTCTTGAGCTGACTGAGGATTAGTTCAAATGTTGGTGCCAGCAGACCCCTCAGACCTGATTGGTTGACGCAGCATACAGTTTCCTGGGTCCCTGGCTTCTGAAAATACAGCTCCATCCATTTGCATTTTTTTCCAAAATTAATTCCATTCTGGAGCATGTCTCTGTCTGGCTTCTGGGTGCTTCTGCACTTCAGTAACATGGGAGGTCCCAGCAGAGATGAAGCCTATCTCTAAGCTTATCTCTAAACCCCCAATGCTGACCTCTACTGAGTTCAAAGAGGTCCCACTGCACCTCTTAAGCCAATTGCAGCTTAGTTAAAATTTCAGCACCAGCAGACCCCTCATCCCTGATTGGCCAATGCAGCATACAGTTTCCTGGGTTCCTGGCTTCCAAAAACAGATCAGGCCACTTCTGGATTTTTTTCAAAAATAAGTTCTATTCTGGAGCTGGCCTCCATCAGGCTTCTGGGCACTTCTGCACTACTGGGGTACAAAAGGTCCCAGCTGAGATGAAGCCAACCACTCACCCCCCTGATGTTGACCTCCACCAAGCTCAGAGAGCTCCCAGTGCACTTCTTAATCTGATTGTTGCTTAGTTCAAATTTTGGTGCCAGCAGACCCCTCAGCCCTGATTGGCTGGTGCAGCTTGCAGTTTCCTGGGTCCCAGGCTTCTAAAAATAGAGTTCTGGCAATTTGCAGCTTTTTTCAAAACTTTATACCATTCTGGAGCATATCTCCATTGGGCTTCTTGGTGCTTCTGCACTTCAAGGGTAGAGAGGGTCCCAGTAGAGTTGAAGCCAACCTCTCATCTCCCACCCCAATGCTGACCATTTAGGCCTATATTCTTGCAAAATTTGGTAAGAAGTGAATGAGTTCTTTCAAAATTAGATTACTGAATATTTAAAATTTGGCAGAATTTCATAGAATTTGCATGAAATGTAGTGGAATTGGAATGATACTTCCACCAAAATTTTCAATGGCTGAATTTTACATTCCACACTACTGTGCCTGATAGTCAATAGGGGCAGCTCACATTTCTGCATTTCCTGGTTCCCCACGATAAAACAATCCCTCACTTTTACCATTATGACTTCCTAGTAATTGAATATGCACACAGGGAGCCAGTGCTTTGCAGCATGTGGGCTGAAAACAAAACAAACCAGTAAGACTAATGGAACTTAGTCATCCCCCTCCCATAGGCTTCAAACTGTCTGTAGTTTAAAAACAGATTTTATGATCACTCACCTTCTGTAAAGACTGCTGATATAGCTGGTAGTGTGATTTAGGCTGACATTGGGCTTGCATAGAGTTCGTTGTCAAACCCTTGCATTGCTGCAGCTGCATCACAGCTCAGTGCATCATCTGTACTAGATGTTTAATCTTGGGTGCAGTTGCAACAGTGAACCTGCTGTATGGAGGCTTGTAGCTACACTTGGCCACAAGTTGCATGTTAGGGGGCCCCAGAAATGATGCATGTCAGACCAAAGAAGGTTGGTTTAGCAAGCATCGATTTGACACCAGGAACTGAAAATCCCATTGAATCAATGCAAGTCTGGTACACCATTTATTTGATGCTCCCGGGGCTTGTAGCTATTCTGCTGCTTTGAAAACCCAAGTCATGGATGGCCTGGTGGTGCTGAGGGTTGAGGTGCTGGATGCCATACCTCACACCACGCTGATGACCCAGGTTCAGGAACGAGCCTGTGCCATCTGATGTCAGCAGGGATGGGGAAGGATTGAGCATCCCACGGACTGCTCTCCTTCCCCATAGAGGGGGGTTATCAACAAGCTAGTGCACTGAGGACCTCTATTGGTAGCTGGAGACACCACAGTGCATGGCTGCAGAATGCAGGGGATTGAAGCTGTGGCAGATGTCTTTCTGGTGTGCATGAGAGCATACACATGCCAAGAGGGACGACATTGCACATCCAAGCTTTGGGGAGAAAACCAAGAAAATCCCCCTATCGGCGAGTGAGGTGAAGGCAACCATCAGTAGCCCAAGGCCAGACATACAATGTCAGTCATTCCTCGGTACCTCCCCCTGAGGTTTCTGGGGGCCTCTTCAAGGGGTCAGGGAGAAACCAGGAGTTCTGAAACCAATGTATCTTGCGGAGGACTGTTCAGGTGGGCAGTGGAGCTGTGGAGCTGATCATGGGACCCTGATAGATGCCCTGAAAGTAGGGTGCAAAAATAGAGTTAAAAAAAAGGAAAGAAAATGCAAGTCACTGTCTGCTCTTATACTTACTAAGCATAACAGCTCCACTACTAAAACTTCTTAGCAAACAATTGGCTAATAATTTTTTTTTTTTTTGGTAACCAGATAAGTGCCTATTTTCAGGGGCAACCCAGGAGCACAAGGGCAGTTTAGTGACTTGCTTAGAGTCACACACAGTATGCAGGTGTAGACTTTGAGAGTCAAATCCAGGTCTGCTGGATATACCAATCAGATATATCAGTCTCATTCACAGATCGTTACTCTAACCTCCAGGCTATACTGCCAGCTTGTTTTATTGGTGCTAACTTGACGAAAAACATTGCTTTTATGCTCTGTTCCAAATCTGAATGGAGCTCTTCTTGTTCTGCATCCATGCACCAGCTCAGACATCTGTGTATACTTTTACTACACCCTGTCTGATGCATAGAATTTGGACCCCCATAAATCAGGTCCCTGCTTATTTCTTTCTTCTTTCTGATATACCTCCATTCTCAGTGCCTCCTGATTAAACCAGCATGGGTGATTTTAGAAATGAACCTTCCCACCCCTCTTCTTCAAGTCCACCACATGATTCCACTCACCCTCAGATAAAGATTTCCAGTCCAGTGGCTGGTGTCCAGGGAGAAGAAAACCTTGCCATTGGCATTTGTGATGTAACTGTAGTTGAATTCCACATTCGAATATTGAGATAAGAGGTAAACATGATGGTGCGGGAACGGGCTGCCATCTGCTTTCCGCACTATGATCTACAAAAAAAAATAAGGCCTATGAATAAAAAGCACAGACTAAGCTGGCATTAGGACCATTGGAGTAATAAATTTTAATCCCAGGAATAAAGGGCAGTTTCTACCTCAGGACTAAATAGGGAATTGTGTGCACCATTAGTAGTATTCATATGCAGGAAAAAAGAAAAATTGAAACAGCATTATAAACCACTATTATGATTTTAGCCAATCAGCATGCAGAGCCACTGTACATCTTATTCTGTGTACAGTGTGTCCTCATGCAGGAACGTTAGGTTAGGGCTCACCACATCAGCTTCAAAGGGAAGGACAGGCATACAGTAAGTATATTTAAAAAAAAAATCTCAAAATCTATTGTAAATCACTTGCGCTAAATGCAGGTATTTTATAATGAAAAAGGGCTCTGCCCATTAAGGTTTCCCAGTATAATAAAAATGAAAACATAAACAATAAGTTAATAGGGCATCTGAGAGGTGTATCTTATGTATAAGAGACACCTCTCATTAGGTTTGAGCAGACACTCAACTTTGTTTTACGGTTCTCCCACCCAATCCTCTCCCACCCAATCCTCACTCTTTGTGTCTTTTATACCATTAGAGAGGCCATAATGAATTTTAAAAATGCCTTCCCAGGCTAATAGCAATGGATATAACCATGGCTATCCTCAAACCCTTGCTGCAGACCCACTTCACTGGACACATGGGCAAAACAAAACTAGTGTACCATCCTTCCTGCTCTTCACTATGCTAGACAGGTTTTACAAACTTGTCATCCTCTCAAGATGAATGTTCCTGATTATCTGTAGGCAGAAATAATGCCCTACCAACTCCAAATCCATGCACAGGGGGCAAAACAGGTATGTTCCATACTGTCTGTCATGTGCTTCAATACTCGCCTCAAAGCTAAATCAGTCCATACCAAAAACAGTTTTGCCCTGCAATGCCCCCTCCCTCAATCTATGATAGTGGTGGGGGCACATTAGATAACAATCCCTACCCCAACTATTCAATCAGATAGCCCTCTTGCCCAACTAACTAATCACCTAATCAACTTCCCTCATTAGGAGAGGGTGTGGTCTGCCTAACATCCATCACAAGGTCCCCAAAAGAACTTATCAATGCATTACAAAAGATTTCTGTCTCTCTCAAACTCTTCCCATCCCTCCCGGTCTCATCTATCCTCCCAGTAACTGTCTCATAATGCACATGTTCCTGTGGAGGTGGAATAAGCAGGAAATACTTGGATAGACTGGGTGAGACAAGCAATTCTTTTCTGCCAACAAATTCTATGTTTCTATGTTACTGTAGCTACCTCCCCTTTGTAGGAGATCCCAGCACGGTAGTGATCTTCAGTGTTTTGGAATTCCATCATCAAGATCTCTTGTGAAATCGGAACAGTTCTAGAGCCATTCAGCTTCACACCTAATGGAAAATAAATGCAAATAACAAACACGCAGGTCAGTCTGTGGGCATTTGTAGTTTACTGCAACTTTGACACAGGAGAGTGGCACTCCAGAACAATTGAAATATCCAACTGGAACACTGAGAGTGAGCATACCAGAGGAAGAGTCAGTATCTCACTGTGCATATCCTATCCCCCACTACCACCCCCAAGTTCTCCTACAGGCCCTACCCTTTGACTTCTATTACACTGAAAAAGTCATTCTTAGCCAATCGGAATGCAGAGTTTCTGTCTGGTTATTCTGTGATAACCAGACAGTAGGCTGCATAATGAGACAGTGGCTCTGCATTCTGACTGGCTGCTGCGTGTATACACAGCCAATCAGAGAGCCAGCACAGTTTGCTCTTCCACTTCACCATGCAACAGCCAATCAGAGAAGTCTAGCAATGCTGCTGCTATCTGTGAGAAACAGTTCCAACTTTCTCACAGACACACTGTAGCACGACAAACAGATTTCATCAGCTTTTATTTATTTATTTTTTTAGTATAATAGCAATAATACTTATAGTGGCCTAGGTTTCCTCTGTAATAACTGGAGCAGGAGGGTTCGTATACACCTCAATCTTCAGCCTCAGTGTTTATTAACCCTAGTCAGATTACCATCTTGCAAACCCAAATCACTATGCTGCTATCACAATATTGTGTTATACAAATGTACATGATTTCTTGGCTACAGCAAGTGTGTATACTTGAAAAAGTTATTATATATATATATATATATTTATGTATGTGTATATATATATTTATACAATATGTGTTTTGGGATAAATGAGTGTATAAAAAGTAATATCTCTCCTCCCCCTGTGAAGATAACATTGTTATCTCAATGTTACTATACATCATACATTTAACTTCACACTCCTATACGTCATCCCTAAGACAATCAGTATGGCAACAGCACCTTGCTCCTCGCTTGAACACGTTACTTCATCAGTTTCACTTTTATATCTCGCCTCATGCTCTAGCAACACTTGAACCCCCATACATCTTTTTCACACTAAATTAAAGACTCCATCAGCAAACACACATTTGCACAGTCCAAAACTTAAAAGCAATTACCATCTCATGTAGTAGCTCCATAGTTTGTCTGAACACATTCCAATCCATTTTGAATGAAAATGTGAACACCAAACGGCACGAAAAAAAAAACGATCACTTAAATCACAGCAAAATCAGTTCCTGTGACATCTGACTACATTCTTTAAAAAGTGTACCCTACTGATTTTTCTGTCATGCTTTCTGATAAAGATCTACACACAAATTTTGTATTGCACTGGTGCACCCAAATCCTTCCTTATACTCGTAATCACCTTCCCCCCTCATTAAAGAACCGTCTTCATTCTTCAAGTTATCCCTCCTAGAGTTAGTCCACAAAAACTTCAGCATAACACTACTTCTTCCACAACTTAAAAAACAAATCCAGCAGTAGAAAAACATGTACTGAGGCTCGATTATCTGCAATCCTTTCACTGCACGGTTACTGGCAAATCCCGACGCAGAAACAGTTGCTAAGGCAACAAGCACAATTTCCAGTACTCAAGCAATGATTCTCACTTCCTCAAACAGCAAATAAACAAACCAAAATACTTTCTCCACAACACACAACTTTCTCCCTACTCCTAAAATACTACTGTTATGCAAAATAAAAACACTCGTCCTCACATTCACGACCGCAACACCGCTCCCTACTATAAACAGCTTCTCTGCAATAAATCTAACAATTACTACTGAAATACAAAATAAATATAAAATTATGTTGTTGCTCTCTATTGTAAGACAGTTAACACATCTCAGATACTTTTATGTCTATCAACGTTCTAAAGTAAAAAAACTCTGTCACAAACCAAAACCATTCTACTTTTCTTTACATTATACACACAACTATAATTATAATGCTTATCTTTGTAAACTACAAATTATCCCAAAACACACATAGTATAAACAGAACATGACATGGTCTGACTGAAAATATCATATTTATCTTCACTCGAGGCCAATGAAATCATGATATGTCACTCATGACTTCGCCACTCGTGAGATATCATGATATCATTGGCCTCTCGTGAAGATAAATATGATATCTTCAGTCAGGCCATTCATATCCCCTATATATATATATATATATATATATATATATAGATAGATATATACACACACACACACACACGTGCAGTATTTTTAAGAAAGTATTTTACTTCTGGCATAGCTGAAAATTGGCATGGCCCAGTACATTAACTTGATAACAAAATGTGAATCCTTATTGTAATTTCAGCCAATCAGCATGCAGAGTCACTGTGCCTCTTTTCCTGGTACACTGTGCTCTCCTGTAGGAGCATTAGGAGGGAGGACTCCACTTCAGGGTCAAGGGGGAGAATGGCAAACTAAAATTTAAAAAATCTAAAAAAAGGAAAAACTCGAATGATTTATAATTAGATCAAAGAGTCTCCAAGGGATGTCTCCTATAGTATGAGAGGCTGTTTTTGTGAGGTTTACACAGACAGAACTGCATAGCTTCACTTCAAAGTCCTGTCACCCAAACCTCATACTTCGAGTTTCTTATACCATAAGAAACATCCCTTGGAGGCCCTACTTACCTATATTATATGACAGGTATCAATTGTAAGCCAGTCAAAACAGAGGGTGACTGCCATTTGATACTCCACAAAGTACTACAACCACATTTTAGACATGCCCACAGTAGGTTATTCACATTTTAGACATGTCCACAGTATGTTATGTATAATACCACCACAGAGGCCACTCTTACAGTTATAAGAGCAGTCTCACACACATTCTTAGGGTATGAGATCCACGGACCATAGATGAGCAGTTCTGAAAACCTAAGAATGTAAGTGAGATCAGCAAGAGTGGTCTCGGTGGTGGTATTAATATATTATTGATCAAACTCAATCAATAATATAACAATTATTTTTTAAAGCCTTACCTCAATGTGCCCATTTCCAGGGCAACTACATGTGAGACACTCTTCAAATAATAAAAGCATCTCATGAGCAGAGGAAACACACACTCTGATTGGTCAGGAGTGCTCCCTCGATCTATAATCCACCTTTCTGACACACCCACAGTGGGTTATCCATTTAGTCAATAAGAAAAAGTTGAAAAAAAGGCAGGCTTCATTTTAACTGCCACATAACTTTCAAAATCATAGGGTCTGATTCCAAGATGCGTTATGCATGGTGCAAGGCAATTTATGCCAAATTCCATGGCACAAATCACACCTTGCACCATGCATTACACAAGTCGGGATTCCAAGTCATGTCTTACACCATGTCACATGTGGGTTGTGCCAAAGGTGGGCTACACCACCCATTATACCATCAACCCACTGCAGCATGACGCAAGGGTGGGTTATGGCAGCAACTGCACCCTATTCCAAAAGGGCTGCTGCCATAACCCACTTATGTGATTCTAAGAGCTGTTATGGCACAGCTGAGTTAGACCAGTAGAGAGATGGTCTAAGGGGCATCCGTCCATGCTAATTAACAGATACCCACTCCCTAGCACCCTGGAATGCACATAGCCTATCTTCCTGTACCCCCCAGCACAGACATGCCCCCCAACCCCGAATGTTGTGGACCCCTGGGTCTGTTTCTCACAGTGCCCCTCCAAACACTAGTGCTACCTGGCCAGCCCCCTCAAAAGCCCCCAGGTGCTTGTGATGGTGTTCTGGGGGTGAGGGGCTTCTTGGGGCCAGTTATCTGTGGGCTGAGACTTTCAGCACCCATGTTCATTATGCCATTCCTATGGCGCTAGCCTGTGGCTGCTTGAAGTCACAGAATGTAGATGCCAGGGACCCTGCCTATCTTGGAATATAGCGCAGGGTCCCTGGCATAGCGCTGCATGGCGCAACTTGCATATGCCCGTGAGTTGATCCATGCATCTTGGAATCGGGCCCATGGGTTCAAGATTCCTAGTTATATGTTTATGTTTATGTTTATTGGAGATTTGGAAATACCTTTGAGTCAGAGAATCTTTATAAAGGTTCCACGTTACAAATATTACAAACAGAGGACAGGTTACATATTAGTACAGCAGTACATAGTCAGGTAGTTACAGTAGCATTTGTGAGGCTAGCAGAGAAAAACTAGGGCAAGTTAGTGCAAACATACAAAAACAAATAGCATATATGTGCAGAGCTAGACTAGTGGGACACAGATTGTGGCAGGGATTTGAGGGTGAATCTGGCCATGGTCTATGCCGGTCGGTATAGTGTAAGATAATTCAGAGGCAATCACAGTGATTTGAGGACTGTAGGAGGTCTCCAAGGGTGGTTTTGTATGGTCCAAGTCTGTTCTCTTTTGCAAGTGGAGTGGGCAGACTGTTCTTCTAGGACAGGGCTCTGTAGCTGAATAAGTAATATAATAGTAATAGTCAGTTTGCCAGCATATACTCAGAATTACTGACCTATTTGGTTAATTTAACACCTCAGCCTTTGGCCTTGGCATTTAATTTATTTTATTTATTTAAAATGTTTGTAACCAGGAAAGGCATACTGAGCCAAGGCTTGATTTCAGGTGCAGGGGGAAAGGGGAGTGGGATTCAGAAAGAGTACAAAATATAGTAATAACATTGCAAAAGAATCAATATAAAACTGATTACAAACACAAGTGGACCCAGAACAGAGTACGGGGGAGGAGAGAGTGGCTGGGGCTACTTGAATCCCCCCCACACCAACAGAGAAACAAGCTTCCAGCTCCCCTGACTTATCAAAGGACTTTCCTCGGGGTCGAGGCATTGGCTAGCACACTGTGAACCAGTGGACCTCCCCCGAAGTGCAGGACTCCCCTGGCGGCTTCTTGCTCCACAGGGATCGATTCCCGGACACTGCCATTTGCCGCAGACACAAGACATCACCTTTTTCATTGCTCGTAGTATCTACAAATAGCCACCAACCCACGCTTTTGTTCCCAGAACTCAGAAGTGGTGCACAGACCTTTTAAAAATCAGTAACTCGCTGATAGGTTCCTGAGCCAGTGACAATGCTCTTCCAGCCTGGTCTTAAGACTGAAAGTGCTGCCACCAGCTACAAGAGTTTTCGACAACACCAGGAGGAGGAGAGAGTGGCTGGGGCTACTTGACTCCCCCGGCCCCCACATCAACATAGAAACAATCTTCCAGCTCCCTGGACTTAGCAAAGGACTTTCCTCAGGGTCGAGGCACCGGCTAGCGCACTGCGAACCGGTGGACCTCACCCGAAGTGCAGGACTCCTCTGGCAGCTTCTCACTCCACAGGGATTGATTTTCAGCCCTGCCACCCACTCCATTCCCTCCTCCCATTAAATACTCAGTTGCCCCGCCCACTGCTGGACCAGACAATCACTGGGTGGTGACTGGTATACCCACGGGAATGCCTACCATTCACCCACTAGGTGGGGATAAGCTACTGAAGTGTATTAATATAACAGTCCTCTGACCACATTAGCTTATCTTTTGAATCTCTAATTTGCCCAACTAATCCACCTGTTCACAATAACTCCATATTGAAGTAGTACTAGTTTTCCTATGACCCAGAAACTAAGTACCCCTGTGCTAACTAACATTTCTATAGTATAATCTCTATACCAAATGGCATAAATGTGGATTAAGGGCATTGAATGAAGCACCAGTAACTGATACATATACTGCATATTAGAACTGTCTTCTAGACTTGCCTGGATGAATGTGCCTAAGTAGCCTTGATAGTATCCTTTGTACCTGCTAGATATATTGCTAATTAGACTGTTTTATTGACTCTCCTCCCGTCCATCAGACAGCCCCTATAGAAACATAGATTTTGACGGCAGATAAGGACCACTTGGCCCACCCAGTCTGCCCATTTCCCTGCCTAATGGATAAGCTGCAGATCCAAGTTAACCAGCAGCCTACTTCTTCCAACCCCCAACCCCCAGAATTGCCTTATGACTGTCCCATGCATGCTTGAATTCCACCACTGTTTTTGACTCCACAACCTCCTCCTGAAGGCCGTTCCATGCCTCCACAACCCTCTCTGTGAAAAAATACTTCCTTAAATTACTTCTGAGCCACCCCCCTTCTATCTTCCAATTGTGCCCCTTTGTTCTTGCACACCTCTTTTTTTGAAAGATGATACCCTCTTGGACTTTGTTGATTCCCTTGAGGTACTTAAAAGTTTCTATCATATCCCCCCCCCCTCCTTTCCACACGGCTATACATATTAAGCTCCTTAAGTCTCTCTTCATATGTCTTCCGGTGCAGACCCTGCACCATTTTAGTTGCCCTCCTCTGGACAGCCTCCATCCTGTCTATGTCTTTGCGGAGATTGGGTCTCCAGAACTGCATGCAGTACTCCAGATGGGGTTTCACCAACTGTCTGTACAGAGGGTTAATAACTTCCTGTTTTCTACTTGTGATGCCTCTCCCTATGCATCCCAGTATCCCCCCAGCCCTCCTTGCTGCCCTCTCACATTGCTTGCCCACCTTTAGATCTTCTGATATGACTACCCCCAGGTCCCTTTCCATTTTTGTTGTTGTTAGTATTTCACCTCCCATTGTGTACTCTTCCCCTGGGTTTTTGTTTCCCAGGTGCATTAACTTGCACTTCTTAGCATTGAATCTAAGCTGCCATACATTTGACCATTCCTCTAACCTTGCCAAGTCCCTTATCATCCTTTCCACCCTACCTTGTGCATCAACTCTGTTGCAGATGTTTGTGTCATCTGCAAAGAACCTTTTCCTTCCGTCCTCTGCAATGTCGCTATAAAGACATTGAAGAGGACCGGTCCTAATACTGAACCCTGTGGTACCCCAGTAGTAACCCCCTTTTCTTCAGAGTGGACTCTATTTACTATTACTCTCTGTGTCCTATTCTCAAGCCAATTCTTTACCCAGAATGTCATCTTGGGACCCACTCCCAGGCTGGATAACTTGTATATTAATCTTTTGTGTGGGACTGTGTCAAAAGCCTTGCTAAAGTCCAGGTAGGCCATGTCCACAGCCCCTCCCTGATCTACTACTTTGGTCACCCAGTCAAAGAAATCTATCAGATTTGTCTGGCATGACCTTCCTGCTGTGAATCCATGCTGCCTTGGGTCCTGTGCCCCTCTGGCCTCTAGATACTCAACACTTCTTTCCTTCAGAAGTGATTCCATCATTTTCCCTACCACTGAGGTTAAACTAACAGGTCTGTAGTTTTCTGCTTCTGCCTTGCTCCCACTTTTGTGAAGGGGAATCACATCTGCCCTTCTCCGGTCCTCAGGTACCACCCCATCTTCCCATAATTTTTTAAAGATGGTAGTCAGAGGTGTCACTAGTTCTACCCTTAGTTCTTTTAGAATTCTGTGATGAATCCCATCAGGCCCCATTGCTTTGTCCACCTTCAGTTTTAAGAGTTCTTTCAGAACCCTTTCTTCTGTAAATGAGCTGGTATCAACTTCTGTATCCAGAGTGTTTCTACTGTTTGTTTTAGATACTTCCCCCACTTCCTTTGTAAATACTGAGCAAAAATATTTGTTTAGTATCTCTGCCTTTTCACAGTCACTCTCTGCCCACCCTCCCTCCTCTTTATTAAGCCTCACTAACCCTCCCTTGGTCTTCCTTCGCCCCTGATGTACCTATAAAAGGTTTTATCCCCCTTCTTAACTGAGTTGGCTATCTTTTCCTCGGTTTGAGCCTTTGCTGTTCTGACTGCCTTCCCAGCTTCCTTTTGCATTAACTGATGCAGTTCTCTGTCCTGCTCCTTCTGTGATTCCTTGTACTTCCTGGATGCTTTCTTTTTCTCTTGAACCTTCACTGCCACTTCCTTTGAGAACCACAGTGGTTTCTTACATCATTTCGTTTTATTTGCTTCACACAAAGGCTTGTTACCTCTGTGATGGCAGTTTTTATTATTCCCCATTGTTCTTCCACCCCTCCTTCCTGCCCATTTGCTAGTGCATTCCTTATGCACTCACCCATTTTGGCAAAGTCAGCCCTCCTAAAGTCCAGTACTTTTGCCTATGTATGGCTTGATTCTATTGCTGTGTTTATTGTGAACCATACTGTTCGATGGTCGCTAGTTCCAAGATGGCTACCCACTTCTACATCTGTGATCCTCTCTTCATCTCCATTTGAGAGAACCAGGTCTAAGATTGCTCCCTCTCGAGTGGGCTCCAATACTAGTTGTCTAAGGCATGCCCCGGTAGGGCATCTAGAATAACCCCACTCTTTGAAGTGGCTGCTGCAACTGCACTCCAGTTAACATCTGGCATATTCAGATCACCCATCAGCAATATCTCCCCTTTTTCTGCCATTCTAAGTATTCTTTCTATCATTTCCTTGTTCATTTCCTCCTCCTGAGAAGGGGGTCTGTATACAACCCCTGTGCGGATTGTGGTGCCATTGCCGGTCTCCAAATTTACAGACAGTGCTTCTTCTCCTCCCTGTTTTCCCTTTCGTTCTGTTGCTTTGATTCCTTCCCTTATGTAAAGAGCTACTTCTCCTCTTCTTTTACCCTCCCTGTCCCTCCTGTAGATAGTGTATCCTGGTATAGTATGTTTATGTCCCAGTCATGGTTTTGTGTGTACCATGTTTCTGTGACTGCCACGATATCCAGATGTTCCTCCTCCATCAAGGCTACTAATTCAGGAAACTTGTTACTCAGACTACGAGCATTGATACTCATTGCTCTCTATTTTTTGATGGCTTTACCTTCTTTTGCAGCATCCCCCACTGACCTGTCTACCTCAGTCTTTTTCTCATTTAGTACCCTGTTTTGTAGGGAGAGGTTGGGATTTTCCTGCTGCTTATCAGTGCCTCCCCCCTTGACTAGTTTAAAAGCTTACCAATGAAGCATTTAAATCAATTACTCAAAAGACTTGTTCCCTTCCTGGACAGATGCAGACCATACTGCCAGTATAGACTGGTGTCCCTCCAGGTGGAATCCCAGTCCCCAATGAAGCCAAACCCCTGTGCTCCACACCATTTTTTCAACCATTCATTAAACTGCATGGTGCAAAGTACCCTCTCCTCACTCATGCCATTGACAGGCAGCACCTCAGAGAAGGATATTGTGTGTGCTACTTGTCTTAGGCCCCTCCCCAAATTTACAAAGTGCTTCTGCACTGCTCTAATCTCATGATTAGTCAAGTCATTTGTCCCTAGGTGGACAATGACGTCCAGCTCAGACTCCTGTGCAGCTGTTCTCATGATCCTGAGAATGCGCTTTCTCTCTCCAAGCATTGGCACCAGGCAGGCACCTTACTTCAGTTTTCCCTGCTCCCCCCAGTTCTATCCCCCTAATAATTGAGTCCCCCACCAGGAGCTGCTTCCTTCCCTTGTGGTGTCCTCTGCCTCCTTCCTGTGGGCCTCCCTTGTGACAGTTGTCCTCAGCCTCCTTAGACTACTCTGTGGGTGCATCCATAGGGGAGCTATGCTCCCCCAGAATGGTGTATGGATTGTGGTGTGGAACAGCTGACTGGGTATGCCTCTGTTCCAACATCCTCACCCTCCCTGAGCCCACTGTGGTCCAACTGCTGTGCTTTCTTTGCAACCTCTGAGATAGTGGTGGTGGCTCTGGTGCTCCCTGGATGGGGGAGGTTTCCTTCCTACAGTCCAGTGTGGCCTGGGGGAAGGTTCCCTTACTACTGTCCAGTGTGGCCTGAAGGCAGGCATCTTCCTCCCTCAGGGCAGAGAGTTGTCTGCAAATAGGGCAGCATATCAGCCTCCAGAAAGACTCCCAGAAGACTGCTGCCCCACAGCCATTACATTGCACTACTCCCCACATTTTTTTGGTGTGTGTGTGTGAGATTGGTTAGTAATATAGAAATATATATATATATATATATATATATATATATATATATATATATATATATATATATATATATATATATATATATATATATATATATATATATATATCATATATATATATATATATATATATATTATACAATGTGTATGCTTATATTGTCAGTACAGTGTGCTAGAGAGGATATGACAGTGATATGCACCTTGTACTCTTCAGGAAATGATGTCAGAACCCCAGGTATAAAGGAACGATTTCCAGGGGTGAGTGGGGTGAGAGGTGGGAAGGAGTTGGGCCTAAACTGTGCCCTCACAAAACAATCAGCTAAAAGCTCTGACCCACCACTGCAATGAGTTCCTTCCTGTCAGCAAGCTGCCCTACACAACAGTTTGACAGAGAAAATACCCTGCTAATCAAACAGAGGAAAATCCACACATCCAAGTCAGACACAGGTAAACTTCCCCATCCCCAAAACAGGCCTGGTGGTTTGTGCTCTGAAAGCTGTCAGCCCCAAAATAAGTCAGCTGTGCTTTAAACTCTTCCTGCACTGAAAATGTTAAGAATTGTAACAAACAAACATAAACCTAGATCCACCTCCCTCTGTTGCTTGAAAGACTGTCTTTTCCTGTTTCACACTGCAGGTTTTTCTATGACAACTCCTTAACCACAGTAACTTATTTAAAAATAGTTTAACTATCACAAACTCCTACGCACCAGTAAATTATTTAAAAATAGTTTCTATCCCAAAATCCTAGTAGTCAATCCAGCTACCCCCAAGGGACAACCAAAATGCAGTATTCAAACACTTGTGAAGTTACTTCCAAGATAAGCAGAGTTTGCAAGCTCCTTTTTCAACTCCTCTGCCACCTGTAATTTATTTAAAAATAGTTTAACTGTCAGAAAATCCTAGTAGACAATCTAGCTACCTCCAAGGATCTACCCAAATACAGTATTTAAATCCTTCTGAAGTTACTAACAAGATAAATAGAGTCTGCAAGCCCCTTCTTGGTTAAACACTAAGGGCCGGATATTCAAACTGTGCTATTTTGTGGCGCAAGCCCTTGCACTGCACGAATTAGTTGCACTGGGGTGTGTCCAGAGCGATATTCAAAGGAGTTGTGCCCTTGAGCAACTCCTTTGAATATCACCCACTGGCCACAAAGACAGATGGCGCAGTGGAACTTGCGCCACCACAAGTTGTCAGAGTGGAGTATTCAACTTGTGGTGGCACAAGTACCATTGCGCCATGTGCAAAATCCCCATATTCAAAAGGTGACATGCAAATGGGGCCATAATTCATGCAAGGCACAGGGGGGCCATTTTCATCTGATTATGGACCCATTTGCATGCCATTAGCATGCAGGTGCGCCGATCCACAAGAAATTGCGCCTGGCACCCTGCCAGGCAGCAGCCATCGGAACCGATGCCCCCTGCAGCCCAATCGCAGGCAAAACAGTGTAGAATCCCCCACCACCCCCCACTAGCCTGATCACAGGCATAGTTTAACCCTCCCACCAGCCCGATCATGGGCAGCAATGTGGCTCCCCTCCAGTGTATCCCTGGTGGTCCAGTGGACCAAAAAGCCCGATCGCCGGCAGTAGTTGTTTAATAAACCCCCCTCCTCCCGAATTCATCCCTAGTGGTCCAGTGGACTGAAAAGCCTGATCACGGGCAACAGTTGTTTAATAACCCCCCCTCCCAAATTCATTCATGGTGATCCAGTGGACCGAAAAGCCCGATCGCGGGCAGTAGTTGTTTAATAAACCCCCCTCCTCCCAAATGCATCCCTGGTGGTCCAGTGGCACATCCTGATCATGGGATGTAAAAGTTGAACAAATCCCCCCAAACATAGCCCTGGTGGCTAGTGTCCCCACCCCACCTACCCATGAAGCCCCCCCATCCTCCCCACAGCTGGTGGGCGGCAGCATCCCTGCCTGCCACCCGCCTCCTGCCGACTGACTGCCGGTGAGGCTGCATGCCCATTGGTGCAGGCAAGAGCCAATGGGCATGCAGCCCGATCGAGCATCAGTCGGTGAGCAATTGGCAGGCGAAAGTGGGATCTGCCACCACCAACTGTGGGCTGAAGGGTGGGGTGAAGACACTAGCCACCGAACCTGTTCAGCCGGGTATTGTTCAACACTTACATCCCATGATCGAGATGCCACTGGACCAGCGAGGGATGCGATTCAGAAGGAGGGAGGGTTTATTAAACAACTATTGACTGCGATCGGGCTTTTTCGTCCACTGGACCACCAAGGATGAATTCGGGAGGAGGAGGGGTTTATTAAACAACTACTTCCCACGATCGGGCTTTTCGGTCCACTGGACCACCAGGGATGAATTTGGGAGGGGGGGTTATTAAACAACTACTGTCCGTGATCGGGCTTTTCCGTCCACTGGACCACCAGGGATAAGTTTGGGGTGAGCCACATTGCTGCCCGCGATCAGGCTGGTGGGGGGGATTAAACTATGCCCACGATCGGGCCAGTGGGGGGTGGTGGTGGGGATTTACAGTCATCTGCCCATGATCGGGCTGCAGGGGGGGCACAGGGACTGGGTTGGGGGACAGCCACAGGTGGCAGCTGCTGTGTTGTGCCCTGCAATGCAGCAACTCACCTGTGGGTGGCCCTTGACTTAAGCCTTTTTTTCTTGGCTCAAAGTTGTGCAAGCGCAGGTTGGGGGTTGCGCCTGCACAACTCTGCACAGCCCAGCTGAATATCGGGCTGTGCAGTTTATGCATGGTTCCTCCCCTCCAGTTCAGCATGCATTCATTTGCATTGCGCAGTTACTCAGCATGTTTTCTGTGGTACAACTGCCTCCTGCTGAATATCGCAGAATGGAGCAAGTTCGGACTTACGCAGGTGCAACCCTATTGCGCATGGCGCAACCCTTTTGAATATTTGGGCCTAAATAAATATGTGAATAAAAAGCAATTACCAAGGGCAGTTAGTTTTATCTCCCACAGAATTAAGCAAAAGTGCACATTTGTTGCAGATATCAAGTGCAATATAGAATTTCTTGCACAGCTCACAGCTGAATAAAGAAGTAGTGTCCTTCCAGATCAAGCAAATGTGCTTCGTGTCTCTAAAAATTGCAGCCTCCAGTAATTTATAGTAATCTGATCTAGTCTGGATATCTCCACCCAGGGCAATTTGTTGTCAATGGTTATGATGCAGCCCTTCCTGTTCCAATACAACAGTTTTTGGTCTGAAAACAATGTCCTGCCTAAGGCTGTCTGTGTTTCAATTCACACTGCAGGTTTTGCTATGACAACTCCTTAACCACAGTAACTTATTTAAAAATGGTTTAACTATCACAAACTCCTACGCACCAGTAAATTATTTAACAATAGTTTCTGTCCCAAAATCCTAGTAGTCAATCCAGCTACCCCCAAAGGACAACCAAAATGCAGTATTCAAACACTTGTGAAGTTACTTCCAAGATAAGCAGAGTTTGCAAGCTCCTTTTTCAACTCCTTAGCCACCTGTAATTTATTTAAAAATAGTTTAACTGTCATAAAATCCTAGTAGACAATCTAGCTACCTCCAAAGATCTACCCAAATGCAGTATTTAAATCCTTCTGAAGTTACTAACAAGATAAACAGAGTTTGCAAGCCCCTTCTTGGTTAAACACTAAATAAATATGTGAATAAAAAGCAATTACCAAGGGTAGTTAGTTTCACCTCCCACAGAATTAAGCAAAAGTGCACGTTTGTTGCAGATGTCAAGTGCAATATAGAATTTCTCACACAGTTCACAGCTGAATAAAGAAGTAGTGTCCTTCCAGGTCAAGCAAATGTGCTTTGCCCCTCCTTACTGGTACTTGTCCAAAATTATCATTTTAGACTGCTTTCTAGAATAGGCTGTGTAAATGTGCTTAGGGGTGGTAAGTTAACCTTGAACTGCCAGATATACTGCCAATTTGACTATTTTTTTTATAATTCAAATTTCATTAAAGTTTCCATTACAGAGAATGAATCATGGTGGAGTACATCATGAACCCCAAAGAGCAGACACAAAATACAAGATGATTCGCTCTCCCCCACCCTCCTACCCATCCAACCCAACTCCCACCTTGAACAACCCAGCGCATCGGTACTCCCTTAGCACAACACCATAGAATATAACCTGGTAGTACTTAGGCCTGTAGTGCACAAAGAGTCTGCATTGGGCCCCAGATCTTGTCAAACTTTTCCAGTTTGTTGTATAAACTGGCAATAGTCCTCTCTGTTCTGAGGTTTGCTAACAATTCCTGAAGCCATTTAACATAAGATAGTACCTCCGTGTCCTTCCAGTGCCTCAACACCACTTTTTTAACAGACATTGACATCAATGCTGTGTGGTACCTCCTGTTCACCACTGAAATGGAGGAGAAATCCCAGAGAAGACATATTTTGGGGGTGAACAATTCTGAGAGCCCTAAAAGAAGATCAGCACGCTGATTAATCATGGTATAAAGTGGGGCAATTTTCAAACAGTTCCAGAAAATATGAAGGAGGTCACCTTCTTGAGACTGGCATCTTGTGCAAAGGGGGAAGACATCAGACCCAGTCTGGCAAGCCTCTGTTGAGAATAATAAATGTTATGCAAAATTTTGAATTGCATTAACCTAAATCTGTCCTGCTTACTTATGGCAACTTTGCCACAGGAGAGACCAATCCATATCTCTGCCCTGAAAGAGAGAGGCCCAAAAGGAGATGGGAACGTAATTATCAGGGTAAGCCCAGATGAACAGAGCAGTATATATTTTAGATACAGCATGAGGCGAACCCGCCAAATCCGTAAGGGTATCCTGAAAACTGATTTTGGGAGCTGGAGGGGGGACCGGACCCATTACCTGAACCAGTAGGTGGTGAAATTGAAAAATCTTAAAAATTTCTGTGTGAGGTAACATAAACTTGTGCATAATGCCAGCAGAAGAGCACCATTGACTATTGGATAACATAAAGTCCTCTAAATGGCAGTTTCTTATCTAAGGGATCCAACTAGGTGAGAGAAGCTTGCCGCCCAGCAAAAAATTAGGGTTGCCTATAAAAGGTTGAGATAAATCCTTGAGATTTTTATACCTCAGAAAAGCACACAATTGAGTATGAACCATGAATGAAATGGCTATAGGGGAGCTACGTAGAGATTCTGGTAAGGAACTGGCCTTGGTGTATAGCAATGCAGCTGGAGAGAGGCCATGTTTTCTAATTGTAGCAGACTCAATGGCTACCCAAGTCGGGATATAAGTGACAGCCATGGATTGTTGATCCACGGTCAGCCATCTGAGGTACTTATTGGCCTGACTGGCCCAGTAATAAAGCCCAATATGGAGGAGTCTTAATCCTCCTTTAGTCTTCGGAGCTGCTAACTTATGAAAAGCCATCCTAGCCTTCTTGTCGCCTACCAATTTGACTATTTTATAGTCTAGCCCCCCCTCCACTAGATAGCCCCTCCCAGAAGCAAATACCCCCCCCAAAAAAAATCCTACGGGGTCAATAAACAATAGTAGTACCAGATAAAAGTACTTTCTCCCGAGGGTATAGCAGTCTAACAACCCCCCCTATACAAAGCACCAAATCAGCAGGGAAACTTGACCAAGGCTTGGGACCTTGCCTCATTAAGCTTTAGTCTGTATCTGCGAGGGGTAGGTAGCATGAGTCCTCCTAAGCCCGGCCCCCCTGCTCCAAATGGACCTAACAGAGGGCTCCTCCTGGCTGTTCTATACATACTTTCTCTCCTATGGACTGACTTGATCATTACTATAGGTGAACAGGACCCCAGATGTCACCCTCCCTCTGTACCTACCCCTGTCACTCCTGGGGAACAATCTCCCCCCACCCCCAGAAATTTGGCAGGACTCCTGATTGGACACAAACTCTGTAAAAAAGGTGTCCTATATTCCACTCTACTCACTGCCAGGTGAAAGATTAGAGCTATGACCCTACCCCTGGGTAGGATCTCCACCGTCTGCCTTCTTGCCACCCTCCTACTCATAGCTGGGGACGTCCAGCCAAATCCTGGACCACCCACACACAACCTCTTGGTCTCCTCCCTGCTGGACCCCCATTGGACGTTCACCAAGGGATTATGTATTGCACACATGAATATATGTAGCCTGAGGCCAAAGGTTTACGAACTTCAATCTTGGCTGGACAGATACAACCCAGATATCCTGGCAGTATCTGAAACCTGGCTCAAACCTCACAATCTACCTCATGAGGTAGCAGTCTCAGGATATACCTCCCACAGAAGGGACAGACAGGGCAAAAGGGGGGAAGGGTGTTAATCCACATGAAAGACACCCTGAACGCAGTACAGTTATCCCTGAAACTATCCACCTGTACGGAAGGCGAAGCAACCTTCATGAGGATCACTCTTGGACCCTGTAAACACCTCAATATAGGATGTGTTTACAATCTCCCAATGAACGTGAGGATTTCCCTCAAAGCGCTCTTAAAGGACATAGATGAGGAGTTATCCACCAAGCTAATCCTACTGGGGGACTTCAGTCTAAATTGGGTCCCTCAAGGCAGCCATTCCTTAATAGGACTGGTCCAGGATGCTAACCTTGAACAGATCATCACTGGGCCCACCCACATGAATTATAAAAGGGGTAACCACACCACCCTTGACTGGATACTGATGAGCAAACCCTCCAATGTTCAGGAGGGAGGCATACTAGCTGATGTACTGAGCGACCACTCCCCTATTTTCTGTATTTGGAAAAACAGGCCCTACAGAGCCCGTTCACAAATCCTGGTGGCATGTTACTTCTCTCACATATGGACAGAGCACCTGTTAGGATGTCTTAACAGTATAGACTGGAGTCCCATCAAACTCCTTCTGACACTGGATGAAGCCATTGCCTTCTTCCAGGGAGCACTCACCATGGTGGCTGCCCGTCTGCCACCAATGAAGAAAATTCTGGACCAAGGGGACCTGCTATAAGTGGATCACCCCAAATGTGAAAACCCTTGTGAAACACAGGGATTCAGCCTGGAAGAAATACAAACTGTCCTCACTACCAGCTGATCTCACAACTGATAAGGCCCATCGGAATAGGTGTAAGTTTCCCATAAAAGTGGCAAAACGAGAGTATGTCACTGATCTACAGAAAAAGAATCTAGGTAACCCTAGACTCTTCTGGGCCCACATAAATGGGCTACTAAAGGGCACTGGCAAGGCTGAACATGGCCCATGGAGGTAAATGGCCAGCTAAACAGCGATGCTACCATCATTGCTATGGCACTCAACCGTCAGTTCACCAACCTAGATCTGAACAAAGCTGGTCTGCCCTCCCACCCCAGCCCTTTTGACCCCCATCTCACATGACCATCCCTCCATCTACCTTAGACTAGTTAGACCTAATGAAGTCCTCCCTCTACTAAAAGCCCTTTAAGCAATGGGACCTGTGGGACCTGATGGTATTCCCTCCCAAATTCGCAAGGAAGGGGCCTCAGTACTCGCTAGGCCCCTAACCTGGCTCCTCAACCATTCCATTGTGGAAGGGGCCATCCCCAATACTTGGAAAATGGCTCACATAGTCCCTGTCCATAAGGGAGGTACAAGGGAATCTACCAACAACTACAGACCAATCTCCCTACTCTGTAGCCTTCGTGAGATACAAGAGAGATTGATTTATGGTCAACTCTGGGACTACCTAGAAACCCACCAACTTCCAGCCCTCTCACAGCATGGCTTCAGAACCAGTCACGGGACTGACACTGCTTTCATCAGGTTCTCTACAGATGTACTAAGAGAGCTTGACAAGGGGACTCCCACAGAGGCAGTCTTCATTGACTTATCCAAAGCATTTGACCTCGTTAACCACAACCTACTGCTCTCCAAACTGAGGCAGGTTGGACTAGAGAGTCACTCCCTACTGTGGTTTTCCAGCTACCTGTCTGGCAGGTCACAGACGGTACAATGGAAAGATTCCCTGTCTGAGCCCCTTCCCCTAACTGAAGGGGTCCCCCAAGGGTCAATACTCGGTCCATTTCACTTCTCGCTATTTACCAATGACCTCAGCAACCACTGGGAGGGGAGTTCAGTGGTACAATATGCTGACAACGCTGTCCTCTATCGGCCCTCTTCCAACATGGGAGAACTCTGCTCTGGACTCCAAGATGACTTGGTGTCCCTAGAGGAATGGCTGGTCACGGATAGGATGGTAATCAATCTGAACAAGACCAAGGCCATGCTGTTTGGCCCCAGATCTGGCTATCGGGACAGAAGTCAACTCCTCAAACTGATGACCATCTCAGGTAAGTAGATCGAGGTGGTCCCCTCCATAAAATACCTGGGATTCACCCTGGATCAGGGCTTCACCCTCAAAGGGCACGTTGAAAAGGTAACCAAAAACATCCACTCTAAACTTGGGATCCTGTACAGGCTGAAAGACCAGTTGATACCAGCTTGCCCAAGTCTCCATTGCTACGAGTGTTCTGCTCCCCACCCTCACCTGTGCAGCTCCTGTTATCCAGGGAGCAGCTAGACAAGAGCTAAATAAATTACAGGTTCTCTACCACAAAGTGGCCCATTTTGCCTCTTTTGCAGACCCAAGGACCCACCACTGCGACACACTGTCCCACCTTAATTGGCCCCCCTGGGAGGACAGGCTTCAGTACCCCTCGCTCTGCCTTACCTACAAACTTCTCAACTCCTCACCCCCTCCCAGCCTCGCTGGGCTCATCTCCTGTAAGAGGAACCCTAGGCAACTCCGCACAACCGACAGTACTCTCCTCTTAGTCCCTAGGGTCAGAACAAAGATGGGGGGGAAGTCATTTGCCTTTACTGCCCCTACTTTATGGAACTCCCTGCCCCAGGGCATTCAGGAAACTACCTCCGTCTACACCTTCCACACCAGGCTTAAGGCACACCTGGCTACCTCCACAAATTGTAATTGTTAGGATAAAGTATTCCAAAGTGTTTTTGCTCCTTTATTTACTCGCACTTGTTATACTACCACTATGTATCTATGTGATGCAAGTTACGTACCTTGTTGTATACTAACCCATGTAATAACGTATGACACTTGTTATGTATCTTGTTGAACCAATCACATGTCATGATGAATTTAACCTTTGGGTCGCCCCTGAAAAAGGGACCTTCGGGGCCCAGCGGGCTCACGCGATTATTTATTTATTTATTTAAACAGCAGTTTGGAAAACCTTTGAGCCATAGGCTCATTTACAAAGGTACCTTGTCACAGTAAGACAAACGAAAATACACAGTATAACAGTACAACACAGTATAACAGTAACTTAAGACATAGATACAATCAAGCTGGTACAGGTAGGATTGATGCAAACAATATCAGAGTTATGTTGTCCTTAGCAGCTTAGTAGTAAGCTTTGTCATAAGTATTGAGTAAGGCTTTGACTAGTGACAATTACAGCATTGGGTGTTAATAAGGTGGTTACGTAAGGAAGTTTTGAAGCACGATATAGTTGGAGCTTCAGAGATGGAGGGGGGCAGTGTGTTGAACTAGGAGGGGGCCCTAAAGCTGAAGGATCTTTGGCCATGAGAAGTCCTAGCTCTAGGAATAACAAGAGAAGTTTTCCCAGAGGTCCGAGTATGAATTAGTGGGACAGAGCGGCGTATGGTGGTGGTCAATCCTGGCGGGGATAGCCCAAGGAGTGTCTTTTTTGTAAGGGTACAGGTCAGATATTTGAGGCGCTCGTCAAGATCAAGTATCAGCACTTTAGCATACAGTAGATAGGTGTGTGTTAGCCTAGGTGCCCCAGTAATTAACCTGCAGGCCTTATTCAGAGTAGTGCTAATTTTATGGAGTGCGGTCTGATCAGCAGCACCATACACTGGCAGTCCATAGTCCACTAGGGACAGGATAGAGGAGGTGACTGCGAGTCGAAGAGCCTCTGGGGGGAGGCAGTGTTTATACCGATGTAAGATGCCCAATCAGATATTAGTGGCAGTGGCTAGGGCAGCGATGTGTCCATGGAAGGAGAGGGAAGGGTCAGAATGGATACCTAGGTATTTATAGGAGCAAACTTGTTCAAGTGGGAAAAAGGACCCAGAGTGAATGAGGAGTTTGAAGTTGCAGGACTTGCTTTGAAGATGAGTGAAGAACATGGTTTTTATTTTTTTAAGATTTTTCACCAATCTATGTTCCTTGAACCAGCCCTTGGCTTCGGCGAAGGACTTTTGCAGCGAGTCCTGGAGGGCAATAGGGTTACGACTTGAGGCAAAGATGACTGCATCATCAGCGTATAATAGAATGTTCCCTGAGCAAGAGCATGGAAGGGTGTTAAGGTAAAGGGAGAATAGTAAGGGGCCCAGAATGGAGACCTGGGGAAACCCCGGAAAAGATGGGACAGATGTCTGAGTAGGTCCCATTAATTTTACACGCTGTGAGCGGTCAGACAGATAACTGGTGCACCAGGAGATAGGCCCAGCAGCAAAACCAGAGAGACTAAGGGCATCAAGAAGGAGGGGGTAGGAGACAGTGTTGAAAGCTTTAGAGAGGTCAGTGAAGACTGCACCAGCCAGAGAACCAGTGTCTAAGGAGGAGTGGAGAAAGTTGGAGAACTCTAGGAGGGCTGTGTTGGTACTGTGGCCCGCTCAGAAGCCATGCTGCTCAGGACATAGGACATTGTAGGTGGAGAGGTAGTCAGAGATTTGAGAGGCCACCACTTTTTCCAAGGCCTTGGAGAGAGGAGAGAGAATGGAGATTGGTCGATAGTTTCCAGCCACAGTCCTATCACCACCTTTAAAGATAGGGGTGACAGTGGCGACTTTCCAGGCAGTCAAATTATCAAAATGTAATAAATAAGTAAAGTTATAAATAAAGCCAGTATAGAATACTAGTTATAAATTGTGTAGTAAGAGTACAGATGTTGGTGCCCATGCCATTTGAAGAGGCCATTTTAATCACCTACATCAGCTGCATACTTCTTCATATATCCCAACTAAACAAATATTATCACTTAAATAATATTAAAGAGATAGTGCACTACCTAAAACTAATATTAGATTTTAAAAACAGTCAACCATAACCTTTTCTATCTGAGATACTTTTTATTTTCCCTTTGTTTAGTTAGGACATTGTTCACCTGATGTTAGTAGGTGTGATCTGTAGAACAGCTCTTAGCCTGGCAGCTGATATATCTTGATCTACTGCCCCACACCACATCATCAGCATTGTGACCTCACTGACTGTGACATCACTGCTACTTTGGAACAGCAAGTGAGTGACTGGCAGGTCACTCACCTGTGCTGTCACTGTCCGTGAGATCATAGTGCTGATGAAGTAGTGTGGGGCAGTTAGATACATCAGCTGCCAGGCTAAAAGCTGTTCCACACATCCAATCAATCACTTGAATCAATCAAAATCTTTATTTATCCAGGCGGGTACCATTGAGCAAGGCTCATTTGCAAGGTGGACCTGGTCATGAATACATCAAAGTACAGTACAGAAGCAGGTATACGAAAAGAAATAATACACAAGGAAGAAAAAGTATATACAGTGTGTACTGTACAAGGTTGAAATTAATAAAAAAAATAAACAGCATTATTTTACAATTGAAGAAGTCAGCAGATGTACAATCAACCGTAGGCATACAGGGGTTAAAAGCAAAGATCATTTGAGTGAGGCAGTCGGCAACTACACATATAGGGGAAAGAGGCCATGTATGGGATAGCAGGTTAGACTGGTAAAGAAGAGGAGGGATATATTACCAATGACTGGGGAAAAATTGAGCTAAAACCACAGAAAGTGACGATGGCTGTCGTGAACTTGTTTATTATGATAATGACGGAGGAGGAGTAGATAATTGGGACACTATTATGGATGCAGTGGAACTGTAGCCAGGCTGGAGTGGACAGGGAAGGGTGGGTGCAACAGGAAGAGTTAATAGGGAAAGAGTGAGGGCCAGGGGTAGAAACATGGTGAGCGTCAGGATGGAAAGGGGGAGTTGTGGAATTAGTGGGCTAGCGGTGAGGAAAACATTTGCAAGGTGCTTTCATGTAGCGGTCATAGAGTGCCTTGAAGATATTCAGGCTAACAAGGCAGCTTAGCTTTAAGTTCCTTTGTAAACTGTTCCACAATGTGGGTAAAGAGAAGCTTAGAGCAGCTTTGCTGAAATGAGTTTTGACCCTTGGAACTCGGAGGGAAATTAAGGAATAGCTCCTTAGAGCGTAGGTGCCTAACACACTCTGGAAAATACAATCTGAGATATATGAGGAGATCTTGTTGGTCACTGCTCTGAAGGCCAATAGGGAAGCATTTCAATTCCTTCTATAGTGAAGGGAAGTCCAGCCTAAAAATGAGTACAGGGAGCAGTGGTGTATGGAAAGTGGAAGGCCAGTAATGAACCTAATAGCTCTGTGGCAGAGGGTGTCCAACTTAGCTAGTGCAGAAGCAGTGCAGTGGTTGTAGGGCAGGTCCACGTAATCTATTAAAGATAGGAAGGTAGCTTGAACCAGTTGAATCTTGGCCTCCTTTGTGAGCAGGTGGTTAATGCTGTAGAATAGTCCTAATCTTTGCCTTAGTTTCTTCTGTAGTTCTTCGAGATGGTTGGCGAAGGAAAGTTTATGATCGAGCCAAACTCCTAGATATTTGAATTTAGCTACATACTCTGGTGTTTCTCCAAGAACAGTGGTAATTTGTGGGATAGCTCCCCCCAAGCGGGAATTGCCGCATGCAAGGAGGGGAGAAGAGTATAGCTTTTGTCTTTTCCGCATTGAGGAAAAGCTTTTTGTTTTTGAACTGGTATTGTAGAAGGTTAAATTCAGCTTGGAGGTCTTCCTAGGCTGCTTTTGACGTGGGATGACTCAAGTACAGTACAGTGTCATCCATGAATAAGTGGATGTTGGCTTTTTTGATGGGGTCATTGATGCTGTTAATGTAGACTACAAAGACGAGGGGACCAAGGATAGATCCCTGGGGCATGCCCCTCAGCTTAGGTTTTAATGGAGTAAGATCATCTTCAGCTTTAACCTGCTGCTTCCATTCTCCGAGGTAGTCTGCAAGCCAGCACATAGATTTATGGTCCAGACCTAAGGTGCTTAGGGAGGAAAGAAGCAGGCTGTGATCGACTGTGTCAAATGCCTTGCCAAGATCCAAGAAAACAGCACAGGCATGCTTCTTCTTGTCAAGGTCTAGGAACTAATCATTGGTCACCTTAGCTAGGGCTGTTATGGTGCTATGCTTTGCTCTGAATCCAGACTGAACTGGTTTTAATAGGCTTCTGGATTCTAAGTATACCTCTAGCTGACCACACACTATTTTTTCTAGTAATTTAGACAGGATGGGGAGGAGGGAAATCTTTCTGTAATTATTTAGTTTGCAGGGGTCACCTGCTTTTAATAGATGGATGACATGGGCTATTTGCCATTGAGAGGGGAGGCTACTCTGGGTGAGTGACATGTTGAATAGAAAATTAGAAACATAGACTTTGATGGCAGATAAGGACCACTAGGCCCATCTAGTCTGCCCATTTCCCTACCTACAGGATAGGCCGCAGATCCTAGTTAACCAACAGCCTATTTCTTCCTACCCCCCACAAGAATTGCCTTATGTCTGTCCAATGCATTCTTGAATTCTCCCACAGTTTTAGACCCCACAACCTCCTCAGGAAGGCTGTTCCATGCATCCACTACCCTCTCTGTGAAATAATACTTCCTCACATTGCCCCTGAACTGCCCTCCTTCTATCTTTAAATTGTGTCCCCTTGTTCTTGCAAGTCTCTTTTTCTGAAAGATGCTACCCTCTTGGACTTTGTTGATTCCACTGAGGTACTTAAAAGTTTCTATCATGTCCCCTCTCTCCCTTCTTTCCTCAAGGGTATACATATTAAGCTCCTTTAGTCTCTCCTCAAACGGCTTCTCTTGCAAACCCTGCACCATTTTAGTTGCCCTCCTCTGGACTGCCTCTATCCTAAGTCCTTGCAGAGATGGGGTCTCCAGAACTGGACACAGTACTCCAGATGGGGTCTCACCAACTGTCTGTACAGAGGGATAACAACTCCCTGTTTTCTGCTAATGATGCCTCTCCCTATACATCCCAGTATACTCCCAGCCCTCCCTACTGCCTTCTCACATTGCTTGCTAACCTTAAGGTCATCTGATATGATTACCCCCAGGTCCCTTTCCTTTTTTGTTGTTGTTACTACTTCCGCACCCATTGTGTATTCTTCCCCTAGGTTCTTGTTTCCCAGGTGCATTATTTTGCACTTCTTTGCATTGAATCCTAGCTGCCATACTTTTGACCATTCCTCCAACCTTGCCAAGTCCTGTTTCATCCTTTCCACGCCTCCTTGTGTATCAACCCTGTTGCAGATCTTTGTGTCATCTGCAAAAAGGCATACTTTTCCTTCCAGTCCCTCTGCAATGTCACTGATGAAGACATTAAAAAGGACTGGACCCAATACTGAACCCTGCTGTACCCCACTAGTAACCCCCCTTTCTTCAGAGTGGACTCCATTTACAATTACCTTCTGTGTCCTGTTGTCCAGCCAATGTTTTACCCAGGCTACCACCCTGGGTCCCATTCCCAGGCTGGTTAATTTGACTATTAATCTTTTGTGTGGGACTGTGTCAAATGCCTTGCTAAAGTCTAGGTAGGCCATGTCCACAGCCCCTCCTGGTCTACTACTTTGTCACCCAGTCAAAGAAATCTATTAGATTGTCTGACATGACCTTCCGCTGTGAACCCATGCTGCCTTGGGTCCTGTGCTCCACTGGCCTCTAGGTACTCAACTATTCTTTCCTTCAGAAGTGACTCCATCACTTTCCCTACCACAGAGGTCAGACTGACAGGTCTGTAGTTTCCTGCCTCTGTCTTGGTCCCACTTTGTGAAGGGAATCACATCCGCCTTCCTCCAGTCCTCAGGTGCCACCCATCCTCCCATGATTTATTAAAAAGAGTAGCCAGTGGTTTCACTAGTTCCTCCTTAATTCTTTTAGAATTCTGGGTGAATTCCATCAGGACCCATTGCTTTGTCCACCTTCAGTTTTAGGAGTTCTTGCAGAACCCTTTCTTTTGTGAAAGGACTGGGATTGACCCCCCTATCAAGAGTGCTTCTGTTAATTGGATTAGGCACTTTCCTCCTTTTTGTGAATACTGAGCAGAAATATTCATTCAGTATTCCTGCTTTTTCACTGTCCCCCTCTGCCCACCCACCGTTCATTCTATTCAGCCTCACTATCCCTCCCTTTGTCTTTCTATGCTCGCTGATGTACTTATAAAAGGTTTTATCCCCCTTCTTGAGTTGGCTATCTTTTCCTCAGTTTGGGCCTTTGCTATTCTGACTTCCCTCTCTGCTTCCGTCTGCCTTAACTGGTACAGCTCTCTGTCCTGCTCCTTCTGTGTTTCCTTATACTTCTGGAATGCTATCTTTTTCTTCCTGACTTTCACAGCCACCTCTTTTGAGAACCATAGTGGCTTTTTCTTTCATTTTGATTTGTTTATTTGCTTCACACAAAGGCTTGTTGCCTCTGTGATGGCAGTTTTGATAATTCCCCATTGTTGCTCCACACCTCCTTCTAGTCTGTTTGCTAGTGCTTTTCTGAGGCACTCTCCCATCTTGCCAAAGTTAGCCCTCCTAAAGTCCAGTACCCTCACTTTTGTATGGCTTGACTGTGTAGCTGAGTTTAACGTGAACCACACTGTTTGATGGTCACTTGTCCCCAGATGGCAACCCACTTCTAGATCTGAGATCCTCTCACTCCCCCGTTTGAGAGTATGAGGTCTAAGATTGCTCCCTCATGAGTGGGTTCTGAAACTAGCTGTCTAATGCCTGCCACCTGTAGGGCATCAAGAATGGCCCTGCTCTTGGATGTGGCTGCAGCAAATGTGCTCCAGTTAACATCTGCATATTCAGGTCTCCATCAACAGTATCTCCCCTTTCTCTGCCATTCTAAGAATGCCTTCTATCATATCCTTGTCCATTTCTTCCCCTGACATGGGGTCTGTACACAACCCTGTGCGGATTGTGGTGCCCTTTCCAGTCTCCAGGTGACCCACAGTGCCTCCTCTCCTCCCTGTTTACTCTTTTGTTCAGTTGCTTTTATCCCTTCCTTTACATAGAGAGCTACTCCTCCCCCTCTTCTTCCCTGCCTGTCTCTCCTGTAGGTTATGTACCCTGGTATTTTAACATCCCAGTCATGGTTCTCTGTGTACCATGTTTCTGTGACTGCTACGATATCCAGGCATCCCTCTTCCATTAAGGCCATCAGCTCAGGGAGCTTGATGCCCAGACTACGGGCATTGGTACTCATTACCCTCCATTTCCTGATGGCCTTACTCCTTTTGCCCCATCCCTGTCCTTCTTGCCTTTGTCACTTTCTCCATTTACCCTGCCCTTCTCCCTATCGACACCTCTATGTTGGTGTTTGCTGCACTTACTACTGTGATTATTTGGGGGGGCTAGGATTTTCCTGCTCCTTTCCAGTGCCTCCCCCCTTGGCTAGTTTAAAAACTTGCCAATGAAGCATTTAAACCTATCCCCTAGGATCCTGGTTCCCCTCCGGACAGATGCAGCCCGTCATGCCAGTATAGGCTTGCATCACTCCAGGTGGACCCACAGTCCCCAATGAAGCCAAATCCCTGAGCTCCACACCAGTTTTTCAACCACTGATTGAATCCCATGGTGCGGAACACTAACCTCTCCTATGCCATAGATGGGTAGCACCTCCGAGAAGGTTACCGTGCGTGCTACTTGACTAAGGCCCTCCCCAGTTCCACAAACTCTTCCTGCACTTCTGTAATCCCTTTCTTAGCCAGGTCATTTGTCCCTAGTTGGACAATGACATCCAGGTCCCTCACCTGTGCAGCTGCTCCGGCAATCCTGAGGATTCGCTCCCTGTCCCTCCAAGCCATGGCACCAGGCAGGCACCTTACCTCCCTCTCCCCTTCCTCCCCCAGTTTTACCTTCCTAACAATGGAGTCCCCCACCAGGAGTTGTTTCTTCCCTGCAGGGTCCCCTGCCACCCTCCTGTGGGTCTCCTTTGTGGAGGTTCCCAGCATCCTCCTTGGTCTCCACTGTGGGTGCCTCCACAAAGGAACCACACTTTGCCAGAATGGCATAGGAATTGTGGAGCAGTACAACTGGAGGGATGCACCTCTGTTCCACCACCCTCACCCTCCCTGAGTCCACTGTGGTCCAACCGCTCCTCTTTCTTGGCAACCTCTGAGGCAACGGCAGTGGCACTGGTGGTCCCTGGATGGAAGAGGAGGTCCTACAAATCCTGGCCAACTCAGCCTGGAGATGAGCAACCTCCTCCCTCAGCCCAGAGAGGTGCCTGCAGATGGGACAACACCGCATCCTCCAGAACATCTCCCGGAAGACTGCTGCTCCACAGCCACTGCACTGCACCACTCCAATCATGTCTTATTTCGGGTCCCTTAACTGTTTGCAATCCTTACTCTTTCCTCTGTTTTTTTTTCCTTTCTCTTCTTACTTTCTGCCTGTGTGCCCTTTAAGATCCTGACTGTCCTGTTCTGAGACAAGAATATCCTATATTTCTCAGTAGACCACTTACTTGCTCAGAGGCAGACCTCCAGCAGCTAGAGGGGGCTGGAGAGCTACTCTTGCCCTTCTAGGATGGTGGGTCCTTGGTGGGTCTGTGATCACTCACTCCCTGCCCCTAAACAGGAAGTTCCTGTTGTCAGTCAAATCCTGTGTCTATAAAAATAGAACTAGCTTTGGGTGGGGAGGTGGAGAGGAGGGAAGAAGGGCAATATAGTCCCAGCAGAGAAGTTCAGTCATACAGCAGTCCTTTCTCCTGGTGCCTTCTGCCAAGCTATTAGCAGAAACTTTCTAAGGCAGTCTTTAAATGTAGCTTCCTTCTAGCTAAGCCACTTCCCCTACTTACCAGATCTTTCTACAAGTAATTTAAACCTCACAGCAGTTAAGTCCTTTCAGTCACCTGAGATTTACACCTAGATAACTCTTCAGATACCCATTCAGTTCAGTTAACCCAAACACACACTTTTTTTTTGTATGTTAGTTTTTTTTACCCTAAATTAAAGGTCCAAGTACAAAAGTTCTTCTACTTTAGTCCCAGCAGAGAAGTTCAGTCTCACAGCAATCCTTTCTCCTGGTGCCTTCTGCCAAGCTATTAGCAGAAACTTTCTAGGTGGATGATTGTCACCACAAACACATGGTAGGCACATTTCAGATAGTACGGCTCTATGAAGTCAGAGCCTGCTCCCTTCCTGGTGTCCAGTTGCAGCAGTAGGTCTTTCACCTCTTTTAGAGAGACAGAGCAGGAGGGAGAAGGCCTCCTCAGAAGAGGAGGACTCATGGGTTGGTGGGCCCTGAGCTGTGCGGAGGTCATTGGCAGAAGAAGTATCAAATGCAAGCCCTGCTGTTGCAAAATGGTTATTGAGGACTTCCAGTATCTCCGATCGGTTAGCGATAACGCTGCCACCGGACTTAATTTTTGCTGGAATGGAATTACCAGGTGTCTGTCCAGACATGTCCTTTAACGTTTTCCAGAGCTTTGAAGGATTTCCTGAGGCAGAAGCTAGCTCTGAACGATAGTAGGCAGCCTTGTCTGCTCTGATCAACTTGGTGCACTTGTTACATGCTCTCTTAAAAAAGACACCAATCCGAGTCATTCTTGGTTCTTCGGGCTTTTTTCCACAAAGTATCCCTCTCTAACAGGGAAGCTTTGAGCTCAGGTGAGAACCAATGGCAGGTGCTGCTCCTGACCTGCACCTTAACCTAGGGTGCATGCTTATTTAAAGCCTCACTTAAAATATCGTAAAAAAATAGTATATGCCCTGTTAACTGTTTTGGCTAGGAAAAATTCCTGCCATCGCGGTGAATGTTTCAAGTCGTGGACGTAAGCAAATAAATCAAAGCTGCGTTTGCACCTCTTGATAGAGAACTTTGCCACAAACTGTGGGTTGTGCATGGATCTAATGGTGGTGATTATACAATGATCACTGATGTCTGAAAAAAAATGTTCCGACATGAGAGAACAGGTGTGGCTTGCTAACCAAAATTACATCGAAGAGGGAGCTGTTGTTAAGGTTCTTCTTTTTATTTGGGTGAGTAGGCTTACCAATGAGTTGCAACAGCCCTAGAGTGTCACAAAAGGATTTCAAGGGAGCTGATGAACTTGATAGCCAATCATAGTTCAGGTCTCCAAGAATAATGGTTTCCAAGGAACTGAGCCCCAGGACGGAACTGAGGTGAGACGAGAGATGAGGCCCAGAAGAAGGGGGTCTGTAGCAGCCTATTACACAGAGTGCACTGGAAGGAGAAAGTTCGATCTTTAGGGCCAAGCACTCAAATTCTTTGGGGGGGAGGATGATGCGTTTATGCATGCAACTGAGTATTTGTCCCTTACATAAATTGCCACCCCACCTCCTTTAGATTGCCTATCCACTCAGAAGATTAAATACTTTGGGATATTGATTTCATTGTCTGGGGTGTCTGGCCTACGCCAGGTCTCAGTAATCACTAGGATGTCAGGTAGGGTGTGGCTCACCCAAGTCTGGATAAGGGTGAACTTTTTCAGCAAACTACAGGCATCATTAAGATGCATAAAAGACATTCCTTTGATACCTGCCAGGTCTGATGGACAAGCAAGGGTGCCTAATGGTCCTGGGTGGAGTTCGACATTGCCTAAGCACAATAGTAAAAGAAGTAGGATTCTTTTTAAGGCAGCAAACTGTAATTTGTAAACACTATTTTTTGGGTGATAGGGGAGGCAGTGTTGATGGGTAGGCCTGTACCCACTCCTGGTGTTATACTAGCCTAGTGTTGCAGCCACTAGTGTCCTGGCAGGAATTTGCCATGAGTAGGAAGTTTGAAATATGGATGGGGGAGTAATCTACAGAGGCAGCTCGGGAGATTTCCCAATCCACGGCAGAGACAGCTGAGAAGCCCAATAATCCAGAACGGCTCCACAAAGGAGCTGTTTGACCCGGGACAGGGAGAAGAACACGGGTCATTCCACTTTAGGGAGGGATGAGGGTTCCAAAGAATTGAGCTGAGCACTAGTAAAGCTAGTGACACACCGAGGAACCAGCTGTAATTTCCCATGCTAGATCTAAATGCCACAACAGCCGGCAGTAAATGCCACTAGAAGCCTAGACCAATCAGTGATCAGGTGTCATAAGTTCAAAATCCTTTAGTTGGCTGAGAGGCGGTTTGGCACTGAATGTACCTGTGAAGCAACTCTTTGCAGCTGAGCCAGCACAATATTACCACATAAAAGACTTTCTGATGAGCAAAAGAAAAAAAAAAATACTACAGAAACAGAAAGTTGCAACTGACCACTACTTAACATTCGTATTATTTTCCTGTCTACCTGTTTTGGCTTCTCTAGCTCTCTAAGAATCCTAAATCTCATGCACCAATTGAGAAGGGCTTTCCTTAAGTTAGTATGCTGTGCAAATGTTACCTTCACTGCTACATTTACATATACCAGAAGAGTTCCAGAGGACTTACATACACCAAGACACCGCCTGGAGAATTGAAGCCTGTTCCCAAATAATGTTGCTTGTAACACCAGGTCAAGATGATTGGAAAGGGAACATTGTTTAACCAGGAAAGGCACATTAAGCTGAAGCTCATTTCCAGGTGTGACCTGGAAGCACAAGGAACTTAACTGACTTGCTCAGGGTCACACAGTATGCAAGTGGGGGCTGTGGGATTCAAACCCAATTTGCCAAGTTTGCAGCTCAGAGCCCTAAACCATTGCGCTATACTGCTTCCTAGCATCAGGCACCAAAGTGGTAAAGAGAATGGCCCTAGATAACAGGACACATCTGCATGCATTCCCTGACCCATGTTTTTTCAACTTGGATGTTGAAAGGCTTTTGATTCAATGAAGGCTATTTAGTGATCTGGGAAGGTAGCTCTCACTCCAACTACCAGCATCCTTTACAAATGCTTTTTCTAAGAACACAGCTCACAGGAAAGTGCTGATTTTGTGAAACACCCACATGCGAATAATTACTATTTGGCTCCTTTATTACATCACTATAGCAGCAAGAACATCAGAAAGCAAGGGATGTGGCACAGGTTGGCAGCAGATTGTAGCTTCATGAGTTGTAAATGGGTAGTCGAAGACCATGAGTGGCAGAGCAGGGAGCCATGAGTACAGTGGAGCATGCCCATTCAGAGTAAGTGAAATTTATCTACATAAAAACCAATGTCTTATTTTATAGTGTGAGTGAGTTTGTCAAGACTTTAGCCATGTTTACACTCCAGAGTGCTCCGCAATTTGCGGGGCTCCACTCCTGCTCCGATGGATGCAGCAGCTCAATTCTGTGCCCACACCGCCACCTGCTCCAGATGTTGTTCCACTCCTCCAGCCAGAGAAGGATAAGCTGGTGATGTGCACGAGGTGCTGAAGCACTAGATCAAGCTTGTTCCCTGCTTCCTGCTTAGCATACTAGAGTTTAACAATCACTATTTTTCAAGGGCAAAAAGAAAGCTGAACTCTGGAAAGTGCATAAAGATGTAAAACTCGGGCTACAACTAGTACAAATTAGTGTCCTAAACTGGGACCACGATACTGGACATGAGTGAATACATACAGTATGGATCTCCCTGGGGAGCGAGAGGATATGCATATGTATTAACGCATGCCCAGTATCACGGTCACAGTTTAGGACCCTAATTTGTATTACTTGCAGCCCTCGTTTTACATTTCTGTGCACTTTCCAGAGTTCAGCTGTCATTTTTTTGGGAAATAAGACAATGATCTCATCAGTTATCATTTGCTAGGTTCTAGTGGTATGCAGACCCAGGGAATAGTGGTGTGTGTGTGGGGGGGGGGCTCAGGTCATTGTTGGAGAGCCCATCACACAGTTCTCTCCATGGTACTAAGTTTCCAATGCTGTTTGGTAGGCCTTTCTCCTTCCCTGCCAGGGGCCTCAGGTTATTGAAATGAATTGCCCCATAGGATAATATCACAATGTTTGATCATTACATGAAGAAATTAAACACTCCATCTGTTCTGTAGTTTTGGGAGTTTTGCAATTGAGCAGTTATCATTTCCATTTTGCATATGTCCCAAACTGTATTCTCCCAACTGATGATGCTCAGGGGTTTGTTTCCCCCATTTCAAACCCCTGCAATCCACCCCACCAGTACAGAATCTGGGAGAATTTTGCTGCCTGGTCTCCACACCTGTTCCTTCCTCTTCAACGCTAGCATCAATCTTGAAATCCATCATGAAATTCCAGTTGTCTATGTTGAAGCCCTCCGTTTGCACCACATCAGAGTAACAGCCACTGCTATCGGTCTGAATTAAAAAAAAAAAAAAAAAAACATAAGGGGAAATTGAAGCAACTTGCTAACTGTGAAAACAGCATAGAATACTAGGCCAATTTTAATAAGCTGCAGTGAGATAGAAACCAGACATGCCCAGACTAGAGTTTAAGGCTTATAAAGTCATCAACAAGTATAAGTCAATCAATTACACCCCCCACCACCAGAAATGTATAATTTTAACCTATTCCATTCTGTATTACTGCAGATACTCCCACACATAAAAATATGTGTGGTACCTTATATTGTACAAATAGTTCAGTTACAGCAGAGGCTTAAAGTGATTTACTTTATTTTTATTTTGCAATTTTTGACCAGGAAAAACATTTCAAGCCAAGGCTTGTTTCCAGGTGTATCCTGGGATGAGAGGGAAGTTAAGTGATTTGCTCATGGTCATACAAGGCTCATTCACACAGCAAGATCTGAGCTGTTGGGAATGGTGCACACTGGCAAGATCGATGCTGCTAACTTCATCTGAATGCCACCGTTTTGCATTTTCCGGTGTCGTTCTGTTGTGAAGGTGATCCCTCTTTCCTTGTGTTTGCATTGTGGTGCCTGAGTTTTGCACTATTGTGCTGGGCTATGTGAATCACTCACAGTGCTCCAACCAATTTTAGGCTGAATGATCGAGCATGGATCATCGGACCCGAGTTCAGCTGAAGGCTCCTTTTTGTAATCTGAACATAGCTGAACTTGGAAAAGTAACTCTTTTAGTAAACTGAGGGCTGAAAAGAGGAAATATGGTCTCTAAGTCCAGCCCTACACAGGGCATGCATGTATGTATATGCATACATTCATGCCCAGTGTCAGAGCTGGACTAAGAGACCATGTTTTCTCTAAGTTTCGGCCCTCGGTTTACTAAAAGAGTTACTTTTCAGAGTTCAGCTGTGTTAAAAGTACAAAAAGGAGCCTTCAGCTAATCTAGGGTCTAATGATCCATCCTCAATACTTCTGGTGCTACAGTGCCATTTCTGTTCATGTCATTCTCCCTGCAGTGCCATTTCTGTTCACATCACCCTTCCCAACCCCAGCGCACTCCCCCGCCCACCTTCTGGAGCCCTCACTGACAGCAGAAACAGCTGCTTAACGGCTAGCACATCTGAACACTGCTCCACAGCATTACAGAACAGACTGGCAGCAACGATCTACATGGCAGCATTTTTTTCCCACTGTGTGAACAAGCCTACAGTATGCAAATGTTGGCTATGGGATTCAAACCCAGTTTTGCAGGTACACAGCTCTGTGATTTTAGCTACTACACTGTACTGCCTCCCTAAACTATGTTGCCTTGTCAAGTTTCCTATGGAAGGAAGCCAAGATAAATAAGTATACTTTATCACTTGCCTTATGTACAGTAGGTGTCTCTGCAAAATGTGTTTTTTTTTGTCTGTTTCTACCCAAGTCCGGATGCATGCCTTTGAAACTGCACTCCAACACACCATCCACAGTGCCAAGCTAGAGAGATGGGGTGGAGCAGAGCATGCACTGCGGTTGTCTGACAGTTGCTTATCACTCCCTGGATCACTATCCCACCATCATTACACATGCATAGTCATAATTTGTGGCAGTATTGGGAGTTGAGGTTAGAATACCTCATCCGACACAAGGAGTACTGCAAGCAGTAACAGGATCCCACCTCACCCCACATAATATCCCCAAGAGGACATGAGGGGTCACTCAGGAAGGCCGAGCCATGCCAGTTACTTACAATTAAATGTTAAGCCTGCAAAACAAATTCCATGATTATTAGATTACCTAAATTTCTCTCTAAGGGACCTCTGTGTCTGTCAGGGAGTGAAACATCTTAAGTCACTTTAACTGAAGAGAAGCTGATGTCATTCATCCCCATGTGTGACAATACAACCTGTTAATGTGAAAATGGAAATCCTGAGGTCACAAGGAGGGCATTAAGACTTCAATCCCAGAAGATGTTTCAGTGGCTGAAACTTCTCACTGTATAGGAATGCCATGCCATCTGTTTTGTTTTCTAGTCAGGGGGCTATCAGAATTGTCCCTGCTGCCTCCTGAATGATCTCCATCTCCCCCTGCCCTACCTGACACTAATCCCCCATTGATTAACCCCCCCATGATGGAGCCAACACAGGGAGGACAATCCTCCCACCACAAGTCCACAAATCTAGATAGGTGGGTTCCAGATGATGATGAGGGTTGTAGCGAGCAGGTAAAACTTCACAAATCCTGCACACCTTTTTTCCATTTTCTCCTTGCCCACTTCCGCTGACATTGGACATAACCCTTGCTTGCCATGACATGTCATTGGCATATCCTGCAATGGAACAAGATAAATGGCCCACTACAGGGATTGCCAGTGTGGCAGAATGACCACTGCCAAGCAGCAGTGCCTCCATAGTCCCCAGTCCACCCAGCCAGCTCCCTGAGCTCATTTCCAAACTTGGGTCCCCAGCGTGAGAGAGCAACACACTGCCTATTGGGGCACTGGGTGGATTCGCCATCTGTACTTTTTCTTTTGTCAGTTCTTACCAATATAGACCAAAAAGGCTAACATAACCACAAGGGGCCACTAATGTGTTGGGTGAGATTGCCTTGTGGTGGCACAGATTATGGCAACCTTTCCTCTACAAAAACATGGAAGGAGACAGTAACACATTAGCAGCTACCAGTATTTTTTGTTCTAATGGGCAGTGGAGGCCCCACATGACTGTCAATTTTTCTGGGGACAAATGCAATTTTTTTTTCCTCCTTCATCCTCCTACCCCTTCACCATGACTGGCGATTGGTGTACCTGAACCCCTTGTCCACTCGGGAAGCTGGGTGAGCTCCTGCCTGAGGCCCATGCTGCACCTTGACTGGCCAGTGGGGGGCACTTGAATGGCAGGAGACACATGCCCTCTCTCTGCAGGGAGAAGTGTGGCTCGTCCCCATGATGATTTGCACCTAGCCAATCCCTGATTCTCCCATCCCCCATCCAAGAGTACATACAGTACATCATCATGCTGACCCAACTTCCAAAGACCCTCGATAAATTATGTTTGTGATTTCGGGAGGGGAAATGTAGAGAGGCTACATCAAAAGATTCAACATGCTAGAACCAATACCAGGACCAAACTGACCACATCAGTAGGTGGGCATGGAGGAGCATGTCAGAACAATAGCCTGCCCCATGGGAAGCAGCATGCCAGGCTGAACGCCTGGGTTCACAGTGATCCAGCAGAAGGGTCCAGTAGTGTTGCCAAAGAGAGAAGGGTCAGCCTGGTGATCCAGAATTCAGGGAAGCCTTGGTGGGTGAGAACATCTGCTGGCACCGCAGAGTCACACCATTAGAAGCATAGTTTCTACCCTCAGTTGTGTAGGGTAGTACTTGGCAAAAATGCCAGACTCTAGAAAGAGGGTGAAGAACTCCTTCAGCCACCCCACTCCCATCATACCAGATCTTACTTTAAAGAGGAACATAGGTGTGTAGGGTCTCCTTAATTCTTAAAGCCCATGAAAAGATCTTTCAGACAAGGCACTGGGTGAACCAATAGGTGTCAGCAGCCTAGAGACCTCCATGTCCGAAACATTCCTATATTAAAACAAGGGAGCTGCCATGTTATGGAATCAGGGGGCCACCTGATATCCTGGGGTAGTGCATTGCACTCCCATGGTGGCAAGCCAAATTTGGGAGTGGACTCTAGTGCTAGTCGGGGGGTGTGAGTAGCTGAGGAGGTGCTGCCACATAGCTATGCTCCTATGCCTGAGTTCCATAGTGGGACTTGGGGCCAGCCAAGTAGTCCAGGGAGCTCTGGAGGTGGTTCTGCCTGACAATGCTCCCATGCTGGTGACCCGAGGTCAGGAGTGGATTCTGGTACCAGGCTAGAGATCCAGATGTACTGGGAGGGCGCTGCTGCATGACAACACTTCCAGCCAGGATGGAGTGGTGCCAGGTATTACAGCTATAACAACCCCCATGGTGGGCCAGGAAGCTTGTCTCCTCTACCTCAGGGGCATGCTATGTGTTTGTGTGGCTTGTTGGGGCTCTTCCTGGGACCATGAAGGTGGTGGGTAGAGTTAAGGGAGAAATGTGAGAAAAACTCACGTTTATCAACTGTCATTTGTGATGGCACTGGTACTCTCAGGTCCCCCCTCCCATTTGGATTCCCTCTGGCATGATAGATCAAGGAGGAGGAGGAGGACATTGGGCTGAGGGCCAGGGAATGCCTTTTTCAGGAATAAGGCAGCAGCCAGGGAAAGGAAGGAAGGAAGGAAGGAAGGAAGGAAGGAAGGAAGGAAGGAAGGAAGGATGGATGGATGGATGGATGGAAGGAAGGAAGACAAAACAAAAAGTGATGTCACAGTTGGGGAAACTGTGGTTAACATGCTGCTTTCCTAGCTTAGACTGTCTTTTCTATCTCAAGGTTAGATAAAATCAACCCAGCACAAAAGAGGTGTACTTTTGATTAGTCCAAGTGCTCCAAAAGCAGCCAAACCTTGAAATGAAGCATGCCCACAGGCTTCCAAAGCAGTCAATGTTATTTAGCACTAGAACTGTGTGGAATGTTCAAATTTTGCTTTTGCCAGACTTCTGTGAATTTTTTGAGATTCTACCTAATTTTGCAAAAGTTTGCCAAAAGCTGAATTCCAAAATTCCCAAAGTAGAATTAGTTTTTGATCTACAGAGCTTTTTTCCTCTGTGGCAGAAGGGCAGGCTCTCAATCCTGTCCCCACCCCACAACCAACTCTAGGCATTCCCGACTTCACTGGGGGCCAAGCCCCCACCTAGATTTCCCCCCATGATGGGGCCAGGAGGGGAAGGGTCGTCCTCTCCCAGGTCAGATTTTTCCCTGGCAGTCAAGCAACTGCGTGTGCTATAGGGGAGTGGGTAGGGCTTCATGAAGGCCACCTTCTCTACTTTTCCATTTTTCTCTCACTTACCCACTTCAGTACTTGCACATGGAAACTTGCACATCCTACAGAGTCATGACCCTGACCTTCAAGCTGCTTGCTGACCTGGTCTATCAACAGGCCTCCATCCAGTAGCAGTCAGAGGCCAAGAATGCTGACTACCCTTCCAGGGAGAGTAGAGAAGTCTCTGGGATGCTTCATCCTTTCACACCCCACCAATCACCAGCAACCCATGTAGCATGGCAGGAGGTAAATCATTTAATGCCTCATCCCTCCATGCCACTGGGCTGGCCGATGCTTTTTTAAAATACAGATTAGTAATCTGTGAGCTGGCCCGCCAGTGTGGCAGTAGCACTACCACTTGCAATGCTTAGGCCATCCAGGGGGAGGAATGAATGAGCATCTGAGGAATGCTCACCATTTCTGGGGAGGAAGGGTGGAAGGCCTCCTGTGTAGCATCGCCACCTGGGTGACAACAGGTGAAGGTACAATCCAGAAATACAGATCTGGGGAGGGGGCATGGATGATCATTTGGCATCAGCAAAGTCTCCAATGTCGGGGGGGCGGATAGAACACTGGAAAAAACATCCAAGGCACATGATGCCATCCTGCCCATCATTACAGGCTCTGCACCACCAATTGGGATCTCTGCCTCACTGACCAAATCTGATACTCTGCTGGGGGTTTATGAAGTCAGATTTCAGGTGGGCCTTCCCATGGGGGGGTCATCTGTGGCAGAACACGCGTGGTATAGGTAAGTCCTGGGGTGGTGAGTAACGGGGCTGGGTGGGTGGCCTGACCGATGGAGACCAGTGGAGATGCTGGGGAGAAAAGCAAAAAAAATAAAAAACAGATTCGCAATCTGTGATTACATGAACAGCAAAATAGTGTTTAGTAGTTTATGAAATCCATGGATTCATTTTCCACAAACCTCAAAATAATATTCTATAGATGACATAATTTGCAGATTATTCCAGTTTTTATAGAAATACTTTTTGTGGAATTAAAAAAAGAAATTCTGTAAAGCATTTTGGGCATGAAATTGCGAATTGATCTGAATTCCACCTGTGGTATTCTACATTTCGCAATCCACACAGCTCTCTGTAGCACAGCCAATCAAGCATTTAGAAAATGGTTAGCTATCCCAATGCTGCAAGTGTTTTATTCATTGTCCCAGTGCTTTGAGGTCTTCACTTCTTTTTAAGTGGCCTAGTCATTATAGGACTGGCTGAGACATAGAATTATGAACTGCAGTCATGCTATAGTGTAGCCTAATATATAGGATAGTGTATGGGAGCCCATACACCACAACGATATTCTTTTACTGAGTGGTTTCCATGATGACAAGGACCTCAAGATTGAAGCTTAAGAGGTTCCTATGTCACCAATGGAGGTGCGCAAAGTCTGTGAAATTCACTCTGTAAGTTTGCACATTTTGCAGAAGTCACAGAGCAATTTCATGAAATTCCTGGCCATGAATGTCACAAATTTTGCCATGGAGTGCAAAATTCTGCCTGTGAACTTTGCACTTCACCCATGAAATTTGCACTCTGCATTAGAAAAGGGCTTATTTCATAGACATTTATGAGCAAATTGTGCGAATCAAAGTTTCGAAGTGTTCCTAAACTCCGCGAATTCCACAAAATGCAAATTTTTTGCAATTCACCTGAACTTCACTGGCAAAGTTTAACTTCACAACACCTCAAGTCGCCATGGAAACCACAAGGTATAAGAATAGCGATTTTTGTATTTGGGCTCACATACATTGTTCTATAATATGTATGGCCAAAAAATGACAAAAATTGCTTACTTTTAAATATTAAAATAGTCAGTGTCTGACATCCTCCACACACAGTTCCCAACTATCTGCCCTCCCCAGCCACCTCATGTGCATGATGCTTCAACAGCCAACTGTCCAATGAATGGTGCTGCTAGAGACACTTGCATTGTGATGTACTGTAGCTACTAAAGCAAAATGAAAAGTCATTTGGTTTTAGTAGCTATGTCACTACTGCAGCAAAATGATTTTTTAAAAGAGTATGAATCTCCATACACAACAACGTTTGACCATCCACTATAACTCATTTCAAATATATTTTCCAGCCTGAGCCTGTACACAGGCAGTACCCTTTAAGATTCCAGGAGGGTTTCCGTCAACTCTGAAGTAGCTGTCATATGTGGTGGGAGAGTTGCAAATGGCAGAGCATAGAATGAGAAGACAGATAAAGAGGTCTGGGTGAGGAGAAAAAGAAAAGACAAGGCCCTTACCTGTCTAGAAAATTCCTTACAAATACTGTCTGATCCATCCATCAGTAACCGGCTCCAAAACAAGTATCTATATTGGCATACGATGACCTGCACAGTGCCCTTGACAGGTTTTCCATAAGTATACCTAATCCAAAACAAAGCAAAAATGTAATTAACTGAAAGAATTTAATTTGAGACAAGGGCAACTCTTTAAAACACTTTTTTGAGCCTTCAATGAGGTAAATCGGGATTGCTTGCACCGAACCCCATCCATCTGGTTCCTTTTTTCTCCATTTCTCCTGTTGCGGTCATTTACAGCTTTAAACATGTTTTTCTGGTTGTGAAAAAAGATAGAATTTAAAATTCCACTGACTTTGCATCCAATGAAGTTATGTCAAATATAGCTAGTATAATTTCTGCAGATTTCAGCCAGAGGGACTTTTTCGGGCTGCTTCTGCAGAATTTCAGAGATCAATTGAGGAGGAAAATGCTCTACAGTGAACTCTGTGCCAAGCAAATGTGAACAATTGCAAGGCAAAAAAGCTAGGCACCAGAGATCACACATTTTCTAAGGAAACTTAAGGGTGAAACCAGTCAGAGGTGCATTTTCTCCTCTTCTGCTACTGTGTTGCTGCTGCTGTACTATGGTTTGGTGAGCACTTCTCTGAATTAAAAATGTTTATACAAATGATTTCTGGTGCCCAGCTTTTTTTGCCTTGCAAGAATTTTAGAGATACCTTTTGTTCTACCTCTAAGTTCTGCCCCATCTTCCAGCCAGCTCATAGCAGATGCCTCCATACCTGGCACACACAGAGAACTTGAAGTCTTCATCCAAAATGGTGACCACCTTGGGAGTGATGACATCAACTTCAAATTTCGGTAGCACTAGAAAAAAAATGTAATATAAAGTAAAGCACTTTTGGATGGTGTGCACGAAAGGCACTATATAAATTCTATTTACGGTCACTGCACTACCAGTATCAAGCTTATTCTTTTCTAACATATTCTTTACTCTGGTGTAACTGAAAAGTGGAACACTGACACTCAAAATGTGGGAAAATGTGGGACCCTGTTCCTCAGAATTGAGGACACATCATTAAACATGAAGACTGGAGCTCTGAACACTCAACAATTTAACCCATACTCTTTAACCCTAATTTAGATTGCCCCTCATCTCCTGACTTTTATTTATTTATTTAATTTTGTTCACATGATAGGCTCACTGAGACTAGAAGTTCCTTTTTCAGGGGCAACCGGGGGGGGGGGGTCAGATAGAAACATAGAAACATAGAATTTGACGGCAGATAAGGACCGCTTGGCCCACCCAGTCTGCCCATTTCCCTACCTACTGGATAAGCTGCAGATCCTAGTTAACCAGAAGCCTACTTCTTCTTACCCCCACCCCCCAGAATTGCCTTATGACTGTCCCATGCATGCTTGAATTCCACCACTGATTTTGACTCCACAACCTCCTCCGGAAGGCCGTTCCATGCATCCACAACCCTCTCTGTGTAACAATACTTCCTTAAATTACCTCTGAGCTGCCCCCCATCTTCAAATTGTGCCCTCTTGTTCTTGCACACCTCTTTTGAAAGATGCTACCTCTTGGACTTTGTTGATTCCCTTGAGGTACTTGAAAGTTTCTATCATGTCCCCCTCCTCCTTCCTCGGAGCTATACATATTAAGCTCCTTAAGTCTCTCTTCATATGTCTTCCGGTGCAGACCCTGCACCATTTTAGTTGCCCTCCTCTGGACAGCTTCCATCCTGTCTATGTCCTTGCGGAGATTGGGTCTCCAGAACTGCACACAGTACTCCAGATGGGGTCTCACCAGCTGTCTGTACAGAGGATAATAACTTCCTGTTTTCTACTGGTGATGCCACTCCCTATGCATCCCAGTATCCCCCCAGCCCTCCTTGCTGCCCTCTCACATTGCTTGCCCACCTTTAGGTCATCTGATATGACTACCCCCAGGTCCCTTTCCATTTTTGTTGTTGTTAGTATCTCACCCCCCATTGTGTGCTCTTCTATTAGGTTTTTGTTTCCCAGGTGCATTACCTTGCACTTCTTAGCATTGAATCTAAGCTGCCATACATTTGACCATTCCTCTAACCTTGCCAAGTCCCTTCTCATCCTTTCTACCCCACCCTGTGCATCAACTCTGTTGCCGAGCTTAGTGTCATCTGCAAAGAGACATACTTTTCCTTCCAGTCCTTCCGCAATGTCACTTATAAAGACATTGAAGAAGACCAGTCCTAATACTGAACCCTGCGGTACCCCACTAGTAACCCTCCTTTCTTCTGAGTGGACTCCATTTACTATTACTCTCTGTGTCCTATTCTCTAGCCAATTCTTTACCCAGGCTGTCATCTTGGGACCCACTCCCAGGCTGGCTAAATTGTATATTAATCTTTTGTGTGGGACTGTGTCAAATGCCTTGCTAAAGTCTAGGTAGGCCATGTCCACAGCCCCTCCCTGATCTACTACTTTGGTCACCCAGTCAAAGAAATCTATCATATTTGTCTGGCATGACCTTCCCTCTATGAATCCATGCTGCCTAGGGTCCTGTGCCCCTCTGGCCTCTACATACAAACAATTCTTTCCTTCAAGTGATTCCATCATTTCCCTATCACTGAGGTTAAACTAACAGGTCTGTAGTTTCCTGCTTCGGCCTTGCTCCCACTTTTGTGAAGGGAATCACATCTGCCCTCCTCCAGTCCTCGGGTACCACCCCATCCTCCCATGATTTGTTAAAAAGGGTAGTCAGTGGTGTCACTAGTTCTACCCTTAGCTCTTTTAGAATTCTGGGATGAATCCCATCAGGCCCCATTGCTTTGTCCACCTTCAGTTTTAAGAGTTCTTTCAGAACCCTTTCTTCTGTAAATGGGCTGGTATCAACTTCTGTATCCAGAGTGTTTCTACTGTTTGTTTTATGTACCTCCCCCTCTTCATTTGTAAATACTGAGCAAAAATATTTGTTTAGTATCTCTGCCTTTTCACAGTCTCCCTCTGCCCACCCTCTTCTCCTTTATTAAGCCTCACTATCCCTCCCTTGGTCTTCCTTTGCTCCCTGATGTACCTATAAAAGGTTTTATCCCCCTTCTTAACTGAGTTGGCTATCTTTTCCTCGGTTTGGGCCTTTGCTGTTCTGACTGCCTTCTCAGCCTCCTTTTGGTAACCAACTGAAATTGAACCAGATTATGCTGTTGGTGATATTTTTAGTGAGTGGGGGAAATTTGGCCAGGACATCAGGGAAATCCCCTTACTCTTGAGTAGGGGGCAACGGGGTCTTCCATTTGGCTGAGCTGTGTGAGGATGGTGTCCCAGGTGGAGAAGTCTGCTTCCTTCCCCACCTGGCTTGTTGAGGAAGCCCAAACCATGAGTTTCAAACCTGTTGTGGAGAGAACAGAAAGTGCTGCTGTTGCTGCAAGCAATTCAGCCTTATCTACCGCAATTTCCACCTGTAGCTGCTACAAGTTTACCAAGCGGAGACTACAATGAGAGGAGGACCTACCTGCTAGCTCTCCTAGAAGCAGAAGAATGCTGATATCAGGGGATGGAGGTGGCTGGACATGTATTGAATGGTGCAATGGATGCTACGTAGTTATCCCAGGTTATGATGAACGTTGAACGTAATGTGAAAACTGTCTCATCTACTAATGGCAAATGATGTGTTGAATATGAGGAATGGATGGCACTGGAGGGGCATGAGAAAATAAGGTGGAGGGGGCAGGAATGAAAACAGGGGACAATACCAGCAATGCTAATCCTGCAAATTCTTTACTCGTATTGCAGCAGCAAGAAATTAATCCCACTGTAACTGAGACTCATGTATACACACACCCACCCACTGCCACATAATTTACTAGATTATGATGACAGTGTATCTGTTATGGGACTAATGGTGGGGGATGCCCTTAAATAGGCTGGATAGATGAGACTGTCAAAAGACCAGTCTTTGGTTTCCCCTAAATAGCAAAAGTTTACCCAACAAGATTCTTTAGACATTTCTTCATCCCTTGAATTTAAGGATTCACCACAGTTATGTTTACCAGCCACCAGTGTCCTGGAAGGAAGTACTATTACTAATAGAAATCAAAGGGCTGCAGATCCTATTAGGGAGGATTCTAGTCTCAATGAGCCGCTTATTAACATGATTTCTCTTCACCCTGGCCTTCCCAGGTTTTCTCCTCAGAATGGAGCCAAACACCAGGCCAGAGAGGAACACCCTTGGTAGCCAAAGTCCCATACCTCAGCCAATAAGGCCATACCAAAGGACTTGACTAGTTTATTTCACACCCTGCCAGCAAAAAGGCAGAATACCATCTGAATGAAGTACAGGGGAGGCCAGGAGGCTTACCCTGATAGAATATATGTTGGTAAAAACTTACTGAACAAAAGTATGGATTTTTCAGCACATGGAAATATATGCATTGATGTACATGTCTGGTGACCCGAATTTTGATACTAGCTTCAAAACAGCTGCTGGTCTAGAGATTTTTTTGGTAAAGGTACCAAGGGGTTCGACAAACACCAGAATGGGCCCCTTTTATTGCTATCTCGCTGTTAAAACTAACATATAGAATCATAACAGTGCTTTTTAGAAATGAGGGAATGGCAATAGCGGACATATTATACTGGTTAAAAACAAAATGCACTGTTTTGGGGTTACCAGACACCATCATGGATTCAAAGGATATCTGGACCTGAAGTTGGTATATAAGAGTTTGTCTGCCACAAACAAATGCCAGTATCAATCATCTCCCTAGTTGCTTCTACCTCAGAAGAGACCAAGGGTTCATTTTGTTATGCAGGACAGTCTAAATCATGTTTTAGGTGTGGAGCATATAATCATCTTAGTAATGCGTGTGACCAGCTTAAATGCTCCCCCTGTGGTGGCATAGAATATTCATCAATAAGTTGCCCCATGTCCATTTGCTGCATCTTATGTGGAATGACATCTCACTCATTTAAACACTGCCCATGGTACTCACAAAACAACCTGGATAACCATGAGGAGGAAGAGCAAGGGGATCCTCATTTCAAACACAGACAACCTCCAGATATGCATGACAGTGGCCCCAGGCAAGAAAGGGCACATGGATGGGTACCCAACTAGCCTGGGAGCTGGGTAGAAGACAACGGAACAGTATCAGAAGGGGACTCCCTAATGGAAGGTGGGGACACTGGCTGTAATGTACATCCCCAGAGGGAGGAGAATGAAGATGCCAAGAAACCCTCTGTAACACCCTCTACTTCCACTAAAGCATTAAATATGCCACCTCTTCTCACAGAACAATGGAAAGGTCAAAAACCCAGGAGGATCACGTGTAGCCATGCCCAGAAGGAGGGCATGATGCCTATGTCCCCCAGAGAATTCACTGCCCCAACCAGAAATAGATTTGTTACATTACTGAAATGTAAACAATAGACTGAAGATGATGAAGACTCAGATGCATCTTCCATGGCTTCCTCACAGCCTGACCATGCTGCAGATACAAAAATCACATCTGGGGACTCCAGGACCTCCAAAAAGAAAAAGAAATAAACACAAATAACAAATAATTAATCTAGCATGGATGAAATTATGAAGGGGTCTGAGCCTAACACTACCTAAGGAAATTGGATTTGGCTCACTCCATGTGAACAGTATAAAAAACATAAAACAAAGATGCAATACATTTGGCATGTAAAAAGATCATAAAGTGGACGTACACTTTCTGCTGGATATCAGACTGCATACCCCGAGGGAACAAATTACAGTGGCAAAATAATGGTTTACTGGCCCATCCTTTGGTTTCTGGGTGAAGAACCATGCACAGGACTTGCTATTTTATTTAATAAATCTGGATTTTCTGTGTCTCATTTGATAGATTTATTACCGAGGGGAGTCTTGATATTAGATGTTAGGTATGCAGATCAAGCTTTTAGACTTATAAATATGTACAGCCCTCAAACTAAGTATAAAATAATAGAGATTTTGAAAGCGGTCCAACCATTCTTAAACACTACAAAAACTATAGTGTTTGGAGGAGACTTCAACTGTATATTGACAGTAAGTGATAACACAGGCCTTAAGCAGAAACTGTATAGTGACACAGATTTTGAAATGGCATGTACAAAACAGCAAGACTAAAAGACTGTGCCATGGAAAGAAGTCTCATCACTGAGCACACATTTTTTAAGTGGAGGCTATCCACCCAGATAGATTTATTTTTTGTATCCCAGTGGCTGCCCGTTAATTGTTTTAAAACAGACCCAGTGGAAACTTTTGACCACAAAATGATTATAATAGGTCTTGGGGAGCCACCTAATAAACCACAGTCCAATCTGATTTGGAGACTAAGGGCCAGATATTCAAAACTTTGCCCCGGGGCTAAATTAGCACTGCCCAGCGGGCAAACTTAGCCCGGAGCACAAAGCAAGCTATATTCGAAAGGAAATAGCCCAGTGCTAATCCTGCTGAATATAGCAGTCTAAGGAAGCCGGGCAAACTGGTCTGGGAGTGCAGGGCAAAAATAGCCCGGAAATAAGACAGCACTGAATTTAGCAACAGGGAAGTGCAACTGCAACTGCAGCTCATTAGACTCTGTAGCAAGCCAGTGTTGCAGGTGGAGAACATTGTGTGTGATTGCACAGAGACATTTCACAGCTGCTGCTAATACCTCTCAACCCCTGCCTCATCAATCAGGGACAAGGCTTAAAAACATCAGGGACAAAGGTTTAAAATCAGGGACACATCCTAAATATTGGTGATATGCACTCAGGAAGCTGGTAGGATAAGTGGTGTAGTGTAGAATGCATTTACTAAGGAAGAACACGTCAGTAACATTAATGTGTGACAGTATTTTATGCTTACAACCCCCACTCATACCTCTCAACCTTTTGTCACTAAAATGAGGGACATGGACATTTTTGGACACTCAAATGAGGGACAATGAGAGACACAGACACTCAGAATGAGGGACACATCCTCAAACATGGAGATACAAGTTCAGAACACTATGAAAACCATAGTGTTTACTTGTACAAGGTTTATTTTGGATTTAGTATTTCAGGATATTTAGAGTTTCTGCTTTAAAATCTGAATATACAGCACATTCTCTCTGTGGGCAGCACCTTTTCCATGAGGGACGGATGAGGGACAGATCAATTTTAAGGGGCGTAATGAGGGACACTTGAGAGGTATGCCCCCACTGTTTGGCCACAGAAACACAATGTTTAGTAGGGACAGAGTAAGATTTTGAGGTAAAATCAGGGACGTTCCTGAAAATCAGGGACAGTTGAGAGGTATGACTGCAAACAATAATATAAGCCACACACTGCAAAACTGTGCTATGCTGAAGTGAGACTTGCCTGGGGCTAACCTGATTGCACAGTGCTAACACATTAGCCTGGTGCAAACTGGTTAGCCCGGGGCACAAGGTAGCTATATTCAAAGCTCCCATGCAAATGAGCCTACTTAGGTAATCCATGGGCAAACAGGCACATTTGCATCTCATTATATGCTGCTTAGCATACATTACCATGCAGTTTGCCTGGTGCTGCTGCATGGAGCACACAGCTCCACCTGTTGGTCGGCATGGCAGTACAAGCTGGACGCTGCAGGCCAAGGCATGCCCACAGTGTCCCCTGTTGGTCAGAATGGAATCCCAAGCATTAAGCAGCAGGAACTGTTTGCTGGCAGGTACTAGCGGTGCATACAACATACCTATGCAGCACTGCAAGCAGTACTTAAAGATATATATATATATATATGTATATATATATATATATATATATATATATATATATATATGTGTGTGTGTGTGTGTGTGTGTGTGTAGATCTGCAACGATCTATAAATATAGATAGATACAGAGACACATGCATATATATATATATATAGATATATATATACACATACATATATATATATATATATATATATATATATATATAGATAGATAGCTGTATACACATACACACACTACCTGTGGCAACACATGCTCTGGATGATGCCCCCACCCCACACCAACAGAGCCGGCCCACAGCAGGTGTGGGTGGAACACACTGGGGGGACACAAGTATGCATGGGGCAGGCATAAGACAAACCTGCTGAAGGTGGGGAGATGTCAGCTATAGGGTCACTGGGCTGTGCAGCACAGCCATCCAATATATAGGGACCTGGGCAGACAGGCTGGGCCAGGCAGCCCATCTCAGCCGTCATGGTCCCTGTTCCCTGTGTTGGCTCCACTCCTGGTAGTCCAGTGGTCCCCCACCCCCAAACATGAATCCGGCCCCAGTCCATATAAAACACCTATTTGTCCCTGGTGTTCTAATGCTCCCCACCCCCAAGCACAATTCCGGACCCAGTAGCAGCGGTATTTAGTCAATTTCCCGGTGTTCTAGTAGCCCCCCCTCCCCCAGACGCAGATCCCGACCCAGTAGCAGCGTATTTAGTCAATTTCCCTGGTGTTCTAGTGGCCCCTCCACCCCAAGCACGGTCCCGATGCCAGGTAGTCCCAAAGAGCAATACCTGGTGGTCTGGTGGTCCCCCTGCCCCCGCCCCCAGAAGTGCACGCTCGTCCTCCCATACTCCAGTCTAGATACGGCGCGACGAGCTGGCTCAGCCCTCACTCGCCACCACAGTCAGCCGCCGACTGTGGCATGCATGGTGGCTACAAGCACTGGCTACTAGCACTACTGGCCTCATGCATGCGCGCAGTCAGCGGCGTGGTGATGGAAGAAGAGGCTGAGCGACCGCCCGGCTGCCGTGTCTGAACTGAAGTCGGGCGGTGATGCCTGAGGCGATGAGAGACCACTGGAACCACCAGGTGACTGCTCTTTGGGACTTCCTGGCATAGAGATCGTGCTTGAGAGTGGCTCACTAGAACACCAGGGATGTTTAGATACAGCGTCTACCTGAGTTGAGAGACTCTGAGGGTGGAAAACCACTAACACCAGAGGATATTGACTGAATACTGTGGCTACTAGGTCAGAGATCATGTTTGGGGGTGGGGAATCACTAGAACACCGGGAATATCTATAGATACTGCGGCTACTGGGCTGGGGATTGTGCTTGGGGGGTGGTGGGGCCACTATAACACCAGGGAATTTCACTACATGCCCTGGCTGTGGGGCTTGGGGATCATGCTGGGGGGCACTGCTACATTACCGCCAGCTTTTTGTCGGCGGTATTAAGTGCTGCGCTACAGGTCGCGCTAATGCCTGTAGCGCTGAGCTATACATTTGAATATGCCATGCAGCTGGCATTCATGGCCGCTCCCCTCACTCCCGCCCCAGCATACATTTACTTTTAGCGTTGGCACTATCACACAGTGCCGGCGCTATTAGGGCTTCTGAATATTGCAGCCTCGCGCTATTCTAGCGCTATTCCAGCGCTATGGTTTTGCGCTGGGTGCAATTGTTTGAATATCTGGCCCTAAACATCTTCACTCTCGAACAGCCTGAATTTTTCCAGGGTTTACAGGAAGAACTAGAGGCAAAAATCTCAGTTTTTGAATTATATGAAAATGCACTGTTGTGGTGGCAAGACACAAAGGAAGATGTCTGCTATTATTGTAGCTGAACTGCAAAACAAACTTCTGCTATGAAATACCTGAATTATTTAAAACTTCATGAAAAACTACAGATCTTAATCTCCCAGACAATTGAGATGGGGAGGATTTTTCAGAGCAGTATTCAGGCAATTAAAATAGAGATGTACAGTTTAAAATATGACAGGGCTCAGGCATGGTTCTTAGAACAAAAATTCGGGACCCAAGGAAAGGCCCAGCAGGTTAACCGCTATGATAGTTACAGTCAGAGGGTAGAATCCAAATATATGGCAGAGCTCCAGATGGCACTCAGGGTTACCACAAAACATGGCCATGATATTGCACAAATAGTGCATGGGTATGTGCAGGATATGTTTGGAACATCAGCACCCCCAGTAGCATCTTTGGAAGAATTTTTGACTTCCAAGTTCCCAGTATACCGAGACAGGAAAGAAAAGCTTTAATTTCACCAATTACAAAGGTGGAATTATAGTCCACTATCTCTAAGGTAAAAACCGGCATAGCCCCAGGCCCTGGTAGGCTACCAGGGGAATTTTATAAAAAAACAACTGACTTAATTATAGATTGCTTGCTGATTGTTTTTAACATAATTTTCACAGGGGAAGTTCCTATGAGAGCCTCTCTCTCAGATATTTTTTGTTATTTCTGCATGAGAAAGAGGATACAGCTATACTCCACAATTGGAGGTCCATAAGTCTACTAAATGTAGACTGGAAGAGCTATGCTATGCAAAATTCTATGTTTAAGATTAGGAAAGGTAGCACAGCAGGTGATCTCAGCAGAGCAGGCATGCGCTATCCCAGAGCGCACCATGCTGAATAATTTTAAAGTTATTAGAGAGGTATTTGACCAACATAATTCTTCAGGAATACTGCTTACAATTGATCAGGTGAAAGCTTTTGATGCAGTACCCCCATGATTATCTAATTCAGGTACTTCAACGCTATGGAATCAGAGAGGTTTTCATAGCTTGGGTGCAAATTCTTTACTGTGATGCCTCCACTAGCCCAGTGATAAATGGCAGACCTGGAAGTCATATTAGAATTTTATGGGTAGGGTTTCGCAGGACAGTCCTGATTTGGGCAGCTGTGTCCTGCAAAGAAACATGAAAAATACTAAATGTCCTGATTTTTTAGTAGAAAAAATATTTTCTAACTTTCCTCTAAATCTTGTAGAAAACTATAGTACCTTAACTAAAATACATTAAAATGATATGAACCCATAGAAGCAACCAGGAAACTACAATACTTAACCTTAATTCTGATGATATAAAGAAAACAAGTCTATTACACTAGTCCAGGTTACATACTGTCCTGCGAAAAATCATATTTTAGTAAGAAATGTCCCACTTTGGGCTTCTTAAAAGGTGGTAACCCTATTTATGGGGCATAAGGCAGGGGTGCACTTTGAGCCCCCTGCTCTCCATCTCTGCAATTGATCCATTGTTAAAAAAACTGAACACACAGAGGGAGGGATAGAATGAATTACAGGGCCAGGAGAACTTGAAATTCCAGTGGCTATGGCATATGCAGATGATGTAAACAATATGGTGGCAAATAAAGACTTGAGGGGAGCCTTGGAGGTAGTGTCATATTTTTCTGAACTCTCTGGGTCAAGAATTAATTTACAAAAAAGCTAGGAATAGATATACATGATACATAGACAGGTATGAATGATTCTGTAAAGAAAAAATATAGGAAATGTTGGGGGGCCCTTTGAAATAAACACTCTTCGCTCAAGTTATTGTTCTTCAATCTTTCTTTTTATTTCTCTTCTCCCTATGTTTCGCTCAAATTGGAGCTTGTTCACAGGGTTTATTCTTTGTTACACATCTGTAAATACATTTATTTGATGTAATTGATCAGCATTATTTTAATATGATATTGCTAAATTTTTAATTCTTTGTTGTATACACATACCATTCAATACAGATTATTGCTTGGGCACCCTTGTATATATTCTTAATTTTTCACAGGGTTAATTTATTTGTACTTGTTTACATCTTAAGTTGCATCCTAAAAGGACATACAAAGTATGTTAGTGAACACAGCGCTGCTAACAACTTGGAACAAGGTTTGACTACTGCCTGTAAGGCTGGTTCTCCATATTTCTTGGTTAGCAGCATATCTTATACTGTATATTACTTAAAATTTCTTGTCTTTCTTCTAAAGAATAATTTTGGGTCTGTAATAACAGAAACATAGGGCCAGATATTTAAAACTTTGCCCCGGGGCAAAATTAGCACTGCCCAGCGGGCAAACTTAGCCCGGAGCACAGAGCACGTTATATTCAAAAGGAATAGCCCAGGGCAAACAGCTTCCTAATATGGCATGGTAATGAGGCCATGCAACTGCTGGGAGTGGAGGGCAAAATAGCCCTGGAATAAGACAGCACTGAATAAAGCAACCAGGAAGTGCAACCCACAACAACAACACAGTACACAGCAACATGAGGGCAGGTACAGGCGAACTACATGGCCAATGTGTGTGCCAGCAAATGCATGGACTCAGTACAGCTGCAGGAAGCAGCAGATGTGAAAGAACAGTGATCAAAACTGTATAATATTCCCGGTACCCGTTAGCGGCATGTACATTAGCCTTTGACATTAGCAGGGCTATGGCAGATTAGCCCGGAACAAACCACGTTTGCCGGGGCTAAAATATTGCCATATTCAAAGTGCCATGCAAATGAGCCTACTTACGTAGTCTCTGGGCAAACAACCAGATTAGTATCTCATTATACCCTGATTTGATGCAGTTTGCCCAGCGTTACTGCAGAGTCCCACAGAGCCACCTGTAGGTCAGTCTGGAAGTACGGGGCTGACCAGGTCCAACCGCAGCTCCACCTGTAGGTCAGTCTGGCAGTGCATGATGATAGCTGCAGGCTACATGTAAACAGTACAGCATAGCATAGCATATTATATCCCAGGGGACAGGACACCATAGGCACAGGTGGTGGTGGTTCTGCATGCAACTGTCACATTGTAGGGCATGCTACAGTGCACAGCAGAAACTACAGTAGCAAGGGGGCCAGTAGTGCGTGGACACAGCAATGCCTATGGTGTGTAGGGCAGTGATGATGACTGCACTATACACAGTGAGCGGCCCAACCTGCGGATGTTTTCTGACAGTGGACATTACTGTTACGCTGTTGTGTGACCCACAGATGCTGCACCTGTGGCATGGATGCTCACAGTGACATGTACATTTCTGGCTTTGTGTGCTATGGCAGTTGTACAGCTGTGAGGTATGTGGCGGGGGCATATATTATCCGAAAGGCACACTGGTGTTGGGGTATTCCCAATACTGACCCATGTACACTGCATGATGTGTCCCAGCCTTGTGGCCACACCTGATCTGTAGCACAGCCTCGCCACCCATATATGCTCCCCTCAACATCCTCCATGCCCACAGTGCTGCATGTGTGTGCTGGCATCTGTTGGTGTCCACGGAAGTGTGGTCCACAGGTGTGTGCTGTATGGCCACACTGCCGTGCTGTCCACTGGTGGCAGGGTCACCACTTACTGCCTGGCATGGCTGGGACTGGTGACAGATGATGGCATCATTGTGATGCCATCAGTTAGCAGCATGCTTCTTCTATGTTTGGCTTTATCTATGTGTCATATTTATTTGTTAGGGTCGCGCAAAACCCGCGCAAACGCCGCGCAAAGCCATAATGTCGCGCAAAGCTGATTGCCCAGGATTAAGAACAGCTTTTCCTGGGCGGTAATGTGCACCGCGCTAAGTGTCGCGCTAAGTCATGCAAAACCACTTAGCGCGGCGCTAGTCGCTGAATATAGCATTGCGCCTGTATTCATGTCAGTTTGCCCCTTGCATACATTATAATTTTGCCCAGCGCTAATGCAGTTTGCCCGCGCTATTTGGCCTTTTGAATATGGCAGACCCGCGCTAATCCCGCGCTAAACCTGCGCAAATGGTTTTTGCCCAGCACAAAGTTTTGAATATCTGGCCCATAATTTTTTGTAAAGCTTTGCTGTTATTATGTTGTTTAATATTACAATGTGGCCACATTGTGGCTTCTATGTACGTATTTTGTTAACAGCATACCTTAAAGGAGGCTGTGAGCTTCTTAGAGTGGAATTAGTGTTCTTTGTAGTTTGTGAAAACATAATCATATTATTCCCCTGTTGATCTCATAGCCAACATTTTACTTTCATAATTAAAGGTTAAAATACCAACTTGTAAATATTCTTTAATATTTTAACTGCTTGCCCTCACTCCTTCTGGCTCAAGTTTCTAATTTTTGGTTGTTTTTTTTTTTTATTTAGTTAATTAACCAGGTATAGCACACTAAGCTAAAAGCTTTTTTACAGGAGCACAAAGAGGTTAAGTGATTTGCTCAAGGTCACACAATATGCAAGTGGAAGCTGTGGGATTCAAACCCAGGTCTAGTCTGCTGGATATCACTGAATTTGTAGCTCTGAGCCTTAGACCACTGCACTATACTGCCTCCAAAATTCCTCTGCATGCAAGCACTGAAGCCCTCCAAATGTTAATGGTAGCTACTTCCTGATAGCCTCTCACCCGTTTTTGTGAGATCCCATGGTGTGACTAACCATGTCATCACACCCAGTTGATTGCACCTGTGCGATCTCAGTTGCTAAGCAACCAAACACTACTGCACTGATCAGTGCAGTTCAGTGCTCACAAAAATGGGCTATTTGTTTCTAGTTGCTGCAGTTCTGTGCTAGTTTACTTTTTTATTTATTTTTAACTTTCTTATGAGGTTATTACAATAAAAATACATTGTTCTCATACCACGTTTTCTTTTCACAGGGTGACATGAGAGTAAAGAGGATTTTTTGCTAATATCAACAGTTCTCTTGCCTTGATTATAAATGCTGCAAATAATTTCCAGGTTTCTCAGAAGTATTATTTGTTATGATATCACCTTACATTACTGCTTTCTTCAACCCAAACTATGAAATTCATAATGTAATACAAACAGTCATTATTGTTTACTTGCTGAGGGGTCAATTGCAATTTGACCTTCCTATTCATTAAATACTTATCAATCACTCAGTGGCTTAATTATCTTCTCAGATCAGTTCTCTAGCTCACATTATACCAAGCTTGTTAAACACCATAATATTGTTTAAACAATCATTATTCAAATAGCACTGGGGTCAAATGCAACTTGGACTCCGTCATAAATGTTGAAAGTTGCTCTGGAGGTAAAACATCATCTTTACTGTTTTAGATAGTGATTGTACTGTGCTAGTTATAATATCCCTATATTTAACTTATCTTAGTACATTTGCTATAACAGCATTATTTGTTATCTCTCTGAGATCGATCACTGCTTGTTTATTTTGCTGAGGGGCCAGTTACTATTTGGCCTCCTCCTTCATTAAATATTTGGCATTCACTCCATGGTTTAAGATTTTCTTCACAGATCATATCTCTAGCTTATAAAAAAATACAAACATTTATTATTTTCTGAGGGGTCAGTTGCAATTTGACCTTTCCCTTCCTTAGGTATTTGTCAATCACTCCATGACTTAAAATTATCTTCACAGATCAATTCTCTAGCTCACATTCTACCAAACTTGTAAATACCATAGTACTGTTTAAACAATAAGTATTTAGATACCACTGGGGTCAAATGCAAATTGACCTCCCTGTTAAAATTATCAAACTTGCTGCTACGACCCAAAACAAAGCCACAAGGAATTATATTTGCCACTAAATACAATCATAAGTTAAAAGAAATTATGAAGCCATGCAATGGACAGAACCATGGAAAGCCGAATTAGTATTCAAAGATTTCCAGAGAATACCAACTTTTTATTCTATACCTAAAATTCACAAACATGCAACTAATCCACCTGGCTAACCAATAGTCTCAGGCATTGAATCTATATTTTGAACCAATTTCAAAATATATAAACTTTCACCTACAACTATTGATAGAAAAAACAAAATCTTATGTTAAGGATACTACAGACATGATCTTGAAATTACAAAAAATCACATAAGATTTACATAGATCCATAAATACATAGACAGTGTCAGCAGATAAGGGCCTATGGCCCACCCAGTCTGCCCATTTGAGCTTGCAAGTTCAGTTTATGTTTTCCTTGAAGTTTGTTGCCCCCTTACCCCTGACCTCCAGAATTCCTTTATGTCTATCCCATGCATTCTTAAATCCCGTGACTGTTTCAGCCCCCACCACTTCCTCTGGCAGGGTGTTCCACTTGTCTACCACCCGTTCTGTGAAGAAATTCTTCCTCATGTTTCCTCTGAATCATCCTCCCTCCAACTTCATCCCATGCCCTCTAGTCCTGGAACATCTTTTTCAGTTAAAAATAGTGTATTCCTGCACCCTGTTCCTCCCTGTGAGATACTTGTATGTCTCTATCATATCCCCTCTCTCCCTCCTCTCCTCCAGGCAGTACATGTTCAGTTCCTTCAACCTGTCTTCATAGAACTTGTGATGCAATCCATGCACCATCTTTGTTGCCCTCTTCTGAACCTTCTCTACCATGTCTATTTTCTTACGTAGGTGTGGTCTCCAGAACTGTACACTGTACTCCAGGTGGGGCCTCATTAGTGTCTTGTATAGCGGAATTATGACCTCCCTTTTCCTGCTGGTGATGCCCCTGCCTATACATCCCAGCATCCTATTTGCTTTACCTGCTGCCTTGTAACACTGTTTCCCTACCTTGAGGTCATCAGAGATGATAACCCCAAGATCCCTTTCCTGCCCATGGCGCTATATCCTCACCCCAACTGATATATTGTGCCAGGGTTTTGTGCCCCATATGCATTATCTTGCACTTCTTTGCATTGAATTTCAACTGCCAAACCCCTGACCATTCTTTAAGTTTCTGCAGGTCCCTTCTCATTCTGTCTACACCTTCTGGTGTGTCTACTGTGTTACAGAGCTTTGTGTCATCAGCGAACAGTGAAATTCTGCCTTTTAGGTCCTGTGCAATGTCACTGATGAAGATGTTGAATAGGACCGGTCCCAGCACTGATCCCTGTGATACCCCACTGGTCACTCTTCCCTTTGTGGAGTGACAGCCATTTACCACCACCCTCTGTGTCCTGACACCCAGCCAGTTACCTACCCACCACACTGCTGTCCTGCCCACACCCATATTCCCCAGTTTGTGTAATAGTCTTCTATGTGGCACAGTGTCAAAGGCCTTGCTTGAGGTCCAGATAGGCCATGTCCACTGCCCTCCCCTGATCCACCTCCCTAGTCAACCAGTCAAAAATTCAACAAGGTTGGTCTGACATGACCTCCCCCTGGTGAAACCATGCTGCCTTGGGTCCTGTAGTCCATTGACAACCAGATGTTCCACCAATCTCTCCTTCAGTAGTGCTTCCATGATCTTCCCCACTACTGAGGTGAGGCTGACTGGTCTGTAGTTGCCTGTTTCCTCATTGTTCCCGCTTTTGTATAAGGGGAGTACATCTGCTGTCCTCCAGTCTTTGGGTACCTCCCCTGTTTCCAGTGATCGGCTAAACAGGATAGCCAGAGGTTCAGCCACCACCTCTCTTAGTTCTTTAAGGACCCTGGGGTGCACCCCATCTGGCTCCATTGCTTTATCAACTCTTATTACTTTGAGTTCCTTCAGGACCCTTTCTCGTGTAAAGGGACTTGTGTCCATTTCTGCACCATTCTCACCCCTTGTACTCCCTTCATACCCATTACCCTCCTCTTCCTCAGTAATGACTGAGCAGAAATACCTGTTCAATATGTCAGCTTTACTGCTGTCATCCTCCACGTGGCCCCCATCCTCCCCCTTCAGTTTCTCTATCCCTCCCTTTGTCTATCTTTTTTCACTTATGTACCTGTAAAAGGTTTTGTCCCCTGTACCCACTGATTTTGCAATGTGTTCTTCTGTCTGAGCTTTGGCTTTCCTTATTGACCTCCCTGCCTCCCTTTGCTTCTCCTGGTACGTCTCCCTATCCCTTTCTGCCTGTGTCCTTTTTTATTGCCTGAATGCAATCTTGTTGGCTTTCACTTTCTTTGCTACCTCTTTGGAAAACCATAATGGTCTCCTCTTCCTTTTCCTTTTGATAACCTGTTTAATGCATAATTCTGTTGTTCTTGTAATTCCAATTTTAAATACTGCTCACTTTTCCTCAACCCCTGATTCCTGTCCCATTCCCCTTAATGCCTCTTTCAAGTATCTCCCCATTTTTCCAAAGTCTGCCCCCTAAAATCCAGGATATGTGTTTTTGTGTGGTTTGGTTCTGCTCTTTCTGTGATTTCAAACCACAATGACTGGTGGTCACTCTTCCCTAAGTGCTCCCCCACTGTTACCCCCATCACACTGTCCCTGTTTGTGAGCACAAGGTCCAGTATTGCCTTCTGCCGAGTTGGTTCCATGACCAGTTGCTTGAGGATGGCACCCTGAAGGGAGTCCAGGATAAATCTGCTTCTAGTTGATGCTGCTGCTGAGATGCTCCAGTTCACATCTGGAATATTGAGGTCTCCAACCAGTACTACCTCACTCTTGTTGGCCATCTTTGGATGGCTAGCATCAGCTCCCTATCTGTTACTTCCTCCTGGGCTGGTGGTCTATAGACCACACCTGTGCGGATGGCTGTTCCCATTTTCCTTTCCAGCTTAACCCACAGTATCTCTCCCCCATTTTGTTCCTCCTGGATCTCTGTGGCCCTTATGTCATTTTTCAAATACAGTGCCACTCCTCCTCCCTTCCTGCCTGGTCTGTCTCTTCTGAATATTTTGTAGCCAGGTATGGCCATCTCCCAGTCATGGTTATCATTACACCAGGTTTCAGTGATGGCCACAATGTCCAGTTCTGACTGCACCATGACAGCCTCCAGATCTTCCATCTTGTTGCTAAGGCTCCTGGCATTTGCACACATGGCTTTCCATGATTTGACCTCCCTAGACTGTTTCACTGTTCTACTCCAGCCCCTTCCTTGGTTGTCCTTTATCCCTGGTTCTCCTTGCTGTCTGCCCTTCTGCTGAATTTTGCCCTTTTTCTGATTATCCACCTCTTGGGCACAATTTCCATCTTTTGCACACTGCTCTGCAGAGATAGTCACTCCTATGGTTCACTGGTTCCACTGCTAGCTGTGGGGGCTGAGCAAGTAGGTACCTCCTTGCTGGCCTGCCATCCCCCTTTGCTAGTTTAAATGCTTGCCAATGTAGTATTTAAACTTATCATTGAGTGCTTGGATTCCCTTCAGGATGGATGAAGGCCGTCAGGCTTGAACAAACCTACATCCCTCCAGGTGGATCCCCAGTCACCAATGAATCCAAACCCTTCCTCACAGCACCAGTTCTTCAACCATGAGTTAAGGTTCATGCACTCCTATGCTCTCCCTTGCCTCTCACAGTTAGTACTTCTGAGAAATTGACAGAAGTAGCTACTTGCTTGAGACCCCTCCTCAATTTCCTAAACTCTTCCTGAACTTCCTTTGGATCCCCATTTGCCAGGTCACTAGTGCCTAGGTGGATAATGACATCCAGTTCACCCTCCCATCTTGCCTTCCCAGTGATCCCCAGGATACTCCTTCCATCCCTCCATGCCGTGGCACCTGGTAGGCACCTCACCTCTCTGTCCTCCCCCTCCTGTGTTCCTAGCTGTATCCCTCTTATGATGGAGTCCCCCACCAGGATTTGCTTCCTCCTCCTCTGGGGTCCACTGCTTTCCCGGCTGAGGTCACCTCCTTGGCTAACCTCCACATCCTTTCCTTCCACTTCTCTGGGTACCCCTATTTGGTTTTCCTCATTTGCCAGTGTGGCATATGAGTTCTTGATTGGAATAGGATCTGGGATGTGCCTCTGCCTGACTACTCTAACCCCCCCTGAGCCCACTGTCATCCAAGTGCTCCTCGTTCTTGGCATCCTTTGAGGCAGTTGCATTGGACTGGGTGGTATCTGGATAGGGGTGATGGTACTCCTGACCCAGTTTACTTCCGCTCTGAGTCTGGCTACCTCATGCCACAGTCCAGAGAGATGCATGCAGATAGGGCAGCACCTCAGTGTCCAGAAGGTCTGCCTGAATATGGCTGCCCCACACCCACTGCATTGCACCACTCCCCACATTATACTGCAATTCCACTACTTGTCTGCTACTGAAGCTCTCCTAGTTCCCTTTTTATTAATTTACTGTCCTAATAATCCTGCCACTGATCCTCAGATAATTTTCTTAAAAAAAAAAGAAACCAATAAATAAATAAATGAGTCAAAACACTTGTCGTGCTGAGGGTGGGATTCTTCCCCCTTATGCCCCTCCTACTTCACACCCCTTACTATACCCTGTGTTTAGCTCCTGTCAATCAGATTTAACAGGGCACATAATTAAGAGTTGGGGGAAGGGGACGGAGAGGGGCACCACCACTATGTTTTAAATTTTCAACAGCCCAAAAACAATTATAGTTAAAGACAAAAAAGAAAGTACAGTGCCACTAAAAGCCCACAATCTAAGTTTAAATGAAAAATAGCTATTACCAGTTACTCTAAAGCACTGAATTGAATATGTTTCCTTCCTTCCCCTTCTGGCTTCTTCTGAGAAAATAAAACTCTACTTGCTACCTCAACTATGACTAAGCCCCACCTCCAGTTATCATGTAGCTGAGGTCAGGGGCCAGACAATTAACACCCTTCACCCAACTTAGGGCAGTCAGACAAGCCAAGATAAAATTTGCAGCAATTAAAGACAGCACACAATTACACCACCACTATGTTTTAATTTTTCAACAGCCCAAAAACAATTATAAGCAAAGACAACAAAGAAAGTACAGTGTCACTAAAAGCCCACAATCTAAGTTTAAAAGAAAAATAGCAATTACCAGTTACTCTAAAGCACTGAATTGAATATGTTTCCTTCCTTCTCCTTCTGGCTTCTTCTGAGAAAATAAAACTCTACTTGCTACCTCAACTCTGACTAAGCCCCACCTCCAGTTATCATGTAGCTGAGGTCAGAGGCCAGACAATTAACACCCTTCACCCAACTTCAGGGCAGTCAGACAAGCCAAGATAAAATTTGCAGCAATTAAAGACAGCACAAAATTACACCACCACTATGTTTTAATTTTTCAACAGCCCAAAAACAATTATAAGCAAAGACAACAAAGAAAGTACAGTGTCACTAAAAGCCCACAATCTAAGTTTAAAAGAAAAATAGCAATTACCAGTTACTCTAAAGCACTGAATTGAATATGTTTCCTTCCTTCTCCTTCTGGCTTCTTCTGAGAAAATAAAACTCTACTTGCTACCTCAACTCTGACTAAGCCCAACCTCCAGTTATCACGTAGCTGAGGTCAGAGGCCAGACAATTAACACCCTTCACCCAACTACAGGGCAGTCAGACAAGTCAAGATAAAATTTGCAGCAATTAAAAACAGCACAGAATTACACCACCATTGTTTTAAGTTTTCAACAGCCCAAAAACAATTATAAGTAAAGACAACAAAGAAAGTACAGTGTCACTAAAAGGCCATAATCTAAGTTTAAAAGAAAAATAGCAATTACCAGTTACTCTAAAGCACTGAATTGAATATGTTTCCTTCCTTACCCTTCTGGCTTAAGTGAAGAAACCATCTTAGTGACATTTGATGTAGCAGATTTATACACTTCTATCCCACATCAGGAAGGGATTCAATGACTGGGGTACATACTAGATACTAGGGGCAGGAACAGCTCACCTAAAACCAGAATACTGCAAGAAATGGCAGATACAATAGTAAAAAGGAATGATTTTGAGTTTGATGGGACATTCTATCAACAGAATAAGGGGACAGCAAAGGGTCCCACAATGGCAACAGCATATGCCAATGCATATATGGACAATTTTGAAAAAACACACATTTTTTAGAAAGTAACTGCAAAATACACACTTGGCTTTGTTTTATTGATGATATTTTTATGTTATGTAAAGGAACACAGGAAGAACTTATCACATTCCACGAGGGACTGAATAACAAAGGCAAAAATCTTAAGTTTGTGATGAATTTTGATAAAAAAGAAGTACCATATCTAGACCTCAAGATAAAAAAGGTAAACAACAAGATATAAACAGCACTTTATAGAAAGAAAACAGATAGAAACACCATATCACATGGTAATAGTTTCCATGAAACCAATCTTAAACAGAGTATTCCATACTCTCAGTTAACTCAAGTGAAACAAAACTGTACAGCAATACAAGAAGCAAAGAATGAATAAAAAATCATGTAAAATAGGTTCATAGACAGAGGATATAAGCCTAAGACATTGAAACAAGCAGAAGAAAAAATTAAAAATAAGACACAAGAGGACCCATTAAAAAGTAAAGGACCCAAAACAAAGCCACAAAAAATTGTAATTGCTACTAAATACAATCATAAGTTAAAAGAAATTAGACAAATAATTAACAAACATTGGCCATTAGTTGGAATGGAGAGTGAACAAATACCAGAACATTTAAATAAGCCCATAGTAGCTGCAAAAAGAGTACAGAATCATAAGGATCAATTAGTAAAATCTCAATTTAAATTATCAGAAAACAAGGAAGCACAACCACTATTAGGACCATTAGCACCAGGCATGGTCCCTTATGGCAAGTGCTCAGTATGTAGTCATACATCAAAAAAACCAACATTCATACATTCACATACAGGGCATGGTCATCCAATTAGACAGCATATTAACTGCATGACAGAAGAGATAATATATGTAATACAATGCCTTGTGATAAGCTGTATATTGGACATACTAGCAGGATGCTCAAGACCCACTTTATTGGTGAGATTGAAATTGGGTTCATAAATAACTGCAGTCAGTATAGAGAGAGACTGTATTCTAGGGGGAAGGAACTGAGAAAAGGGGCATGTGCCATCATGAACAGAAAGGGACAAACAGGGTGGCCACATTCCACCATGGCAGGCATCCTCGGAAGGGTTATAGGCTGCATAGGCTGTGGGATGGAAATAATTCTCAATTGGGCCTGGAGTGAGGGAGGCTGCTCACTCTGTAGATAGCTATCTTGTATCAGTAGTGAAGTATATTGGTTAAGGAGTAAGCTGGGGGAGTTGTGGGGGTGTCCAAGGATAAGTGGTGTGGATATGGGTGGCAGAAGGGTGGGGCTGAGGGGAGGCTGGGGCAAGGCTCAGAAATTACAGGACATTTTGCTAGAGCAAGCAGGAGGGGGATATTAGGGACAGAGGGCCCTTAGATAGGGATGTTGACACTAAGGGGAAAATGTATGGGTAAACATTCCGAATATAAAAAGAGTGGAGGGGGAAGAGTCAGAAGGGGCTGTTGTGGGGAAGCCTAGAAGAGCAGACAGTGAGAAGAGAGGGGCTGTTGTGGGGAAGCTAAAAAGAGCAGACTGTGGGAAGGGAGCTGCTAAGGAAAACAGGGTAAGATGGGAGGAAGAGGGGCAGTTTAGAGGGGCAGTTAGGGGAAACTCAGGTTACTTGATGGAGGCAGCATAGAGTGTTACAATAAATTTGAGCTACTAAGCAACCTAGAAGGGGAGGAAGGGGTTGGCGCAAATGAGGAAACTGATACAGAGGCTGTGGGGAGGGAGTCAAAAACCCATAGGGCATTACAGACTGGCAATGGAAAGGATAGAAATAGTCCCAGAGGGAGAAGGGGAAACATAAATGTTAAGCAGACATGGGAGATGCAAAATACTGCAGACATGAGGGAGGAGAGCATGACTGGAGAGAAACTGGGAGACAAAGAGGTGGGGAAGGGCCCACTTCAGCTGAGAGGTATGTACCAAGGAAGGCGCCCTAGGTAAAGGGGACCCACAGAGGGCATCTGGAGGTAGGGGTACTATTACAAGGGGTGAGGAAGGTGGTGTGGAGGAAGGGGAAACCATTAGGGCCTGGATAAATGGTTCAGATAAGAGAGGGTTAAAGGGGACACCTATTTGGAGGGGTCTGAGTTAAGTGGGCAAAATAACAAGGGAGGCAGAAAGGGGGGTGACAAGGGGTCTCTAATAAGGCAGGAAGACTCCCATGGAATTGAGATCATGAATAAAGGGGGGGATGGGGGTTGAGAGCACATAGTGGAGGTAACCATAAGGATGATGGTGGTGTTAAGGTTCTGTTATTGGGAGACTCAATGATTAGGGGTATCCAGTGGGAGGGACAGGGGGTGGATGCCATAGCCAGGTGAAGGTAGTGAGTATCTCTGGGCTAACAGTGCACAGAGCAAAGTTCATGGCGTACAACCTGGTTAGGGATTGTTGAGGGAAACCGGATTTCCTGGTGCATTTGGAGACTAACGATCTAGAGGGAAATAGCGTTTTGGAAATTCAAGCAAGGTTCCAAGAACTTGCCAGAGTCTGTCGGGATAATAGAAGCAACATTTCCTTTTCGGAAATATTGCCAGTACCAAAGGTCTCAGTGGAGAAAAAAATGAAGATCACAGAGGCTAATGACTGGCTCAGAAAGTGGGGTGAAGAGAGTGGGTTGGGGGTGTCATGGAACTAGAAAGGAGTTTGGGAGGATAAGGGACTGTATGCCAAGGACAGGCTTCATCTTGCCCCATTAGGGAAGGAAGTCCTTAAACAGGGGGGTGGCTGACTACATTCAAGAAAGGTGGGGTTTAAACTTGTGAGGGAGGGATAAGGGAGGAGCTGACCAGAAGCCCTCTCCTCCAGGTGAGGGGAGTAGCCTTCAAACCCAAGGGGAGGAGGGAACAGACTTGGGGAGGAGCTTCAGGAGGAGCAGAGTGAGAATGGAAGAAAAGGAACCTGGGTGGGTTTGACAAAGGGATCAGGATAAGGGGTGAGAGGTGATGTAGTAAATGCCAGGAGCTTGGGAAACAAGTTGTCAGAGTTCCAGGCCATGCTGTTCGGGGGGGGGGGGTGGATGTGGCGGTGGTCATGGAAACATAGGCCAACAAAAACCATGACAGGGACCTAAACATGCGGGGGTACACTATGCTTAGGAAGGATAGAAAGGAGGGCAGAGGGAGTGGAGTGGCAATGTTCATTAGAGATGACATAGAAATTGCTAGGGTAGAAGAGGCAGAGGGAAACGCGGAGGCCTTATGGGTCACCTTATGGATCCCAGCAGGAGGTAAGGTCAAGCTTGGTGTAGTATATATGCATCCCAGCATGGGTGATGTTCTGGAGGATGGTTTGCTGGACATCATTGCCCAGTGTGGACCAAAAGTGGAAGGAATGGTGTTGATGGGGGACCTTAATATGCCAGGTACAAACTGGGGAACCATGTCCTCTAAGGTGGCCAAGGAGCAGAGGCTGCTGGATGGCTTCCAGGATGTGTTCTTAACACAGCATGTGATGGAGCTCACAAGGGAGGGCCATGACCTGGATGTGGTTCTGGCAGATGGGGATCTGGTAAGGGACCTGGTTGTAGAGAATCCCCTGACTGGGAGCGACCACAATACTGTCTGGTTTCAAATAAGCATGGGGAAAGGGGAGATATCTAGGACACAGGCAGTGGACTTCAGGGGGGCAGACTCTGTGGGCATGGTAAATATTCTCAAGGATCACTTGAAGGGGATTACATTAATGATGAATGTGGAAAAGAGATGGGAGGTCATAAAATGGGGACTTTATGAGGCAGTCAGGACCTGCGCTAAGGTGAAACATAAGGGAGCAAGGTCACATAAACCATGCTGGTGGTCCAGTGAGGTTCAGGTAGCGGTCAGAGAAAAGAAGGCAGCCTACAAAATAATATAAAACAACAAGAAGGAATAGGGAAAGGGAAATGTACCATCTTACATCTAGAAAAGTCACCCGGATGGTGAGGGGGCAAAGTCCAGTAAAGAGCAACGGTTGGCACAGCAGATACATGGAGGGGAAAAGGGGTTAATTCTGGTACATTGGGAAGTGGAGAAAAACTAAGGGTCATCTCGGCAGATTGAGATCAGAAGGAGAGTGGGGTGAAGAGGTGAGGGACCAGGCAGAGGTATTAAATGAGTACTTCACCTCTGTGTTCACTAGCGCGGGGGATGGGATATCTACAAAGTAAGGTCTGATAGGGATAGAAGCATTAGTGAGTGGGATCAGGGGAGCAACAGAAATGGTGCAAGAGGGAAGGAGGGAGAGGTACCCCAGTGGTGTCACATCAGGATAAGGATAAAAAGGCCAGTAAGGTGGAAGGGATGGATGATGCTATCTCCACCGAAGGTTGTGGTTAGTCCTCAAGGCCCTAAAGAAAGATAAATCTTCTGAACTGGATGGCATTCATCCTAGAGTACTATGGGAATTGGCAGACATATTGGCTGAACCCCTGGTGGAGCTCTTCAACAGGTTGCTTGAGACTGGGAGGGTACCTGGGGATTAGCAAAAGACACATGTGGTACCAATCCATAAAGGAAGGTCAAGGGAAGTACTAGGTAACTATAGACCCATCTGTTTGACCTCGGTGGTAGGAAAATTAATGGAGAGTATACTAAAGGAATGATTGGGGGTGTACTTGGAGGAGGTGGGAGGTATGGATAGTTAGCAAAATGGGTTTGTGCCAGGTAGATCATGTCAAACCAATCTTGTGGAGTTCTACAAATGGGTAACATCAGAACTGGACAGGGGAAAGCCTGTGGATGTATTATTCTTGGACTTCAGCGAGGCATTTGACTCTGTCTCCCACAATGGTCTGGTGGAGAAACTGATGGAGTTGGGAGTAGGCCTTTTGATGGTCAGATGGATTGAAAACTGGCTAGCTGGATGCATCCAGAGTGTAGTGGTCAGTGGGGAGCTCTCAAACCCTAGAGCGGTCAGCAGTGGGGTACAGCGGGCTCGGTCCTGGGTCTGATCCTGTTTAATGCATACATATTGGACATCAGGGAGGCTATAGGGTGTGAAATGAGTCTCTTCTCTCTTTGCTGATGACTCCAAGATGGGAGCAGTAGTTGAGGGGGAAGAGGGGAGGCTGGCCCTTCAAGGGGACCTGGACACCTTGGAAAGCTGGGCTCACACATGGAAATTAAATTTCAATATCACCAAGTGCAAGGTGTTACATCTTTGGTCTGGAAACCCTAAACACAGGTACACCCTGGGAGGGGAGGTGCTGGAGGCCTCAACAGGTTAAAAAGACCTAGGGGTCATGGTGGATGCATGTATGAATAACTCTGAGCAGTGCAGGTGTGTGGCTAAAAAGGCAAACAGGATGTTGGGATGCATCGTAGGGGGGATCACCTCTAGGAGCAGGGAAGTGATTCTGCAGCTGTACAATGGACTGGTTAGACCACACCTTGAGTATTGTGTACAGTACTGGAGACCACACTTGAAGAGGGACATACAGCTCCTGGAGAGGGTACAGAGGAGGGCAACTAGGATGATATGAGCACTAAGGGATTTGATGTATGAGGACAGACTTGAGGAGCTCTGCCTGTTTTCAATGGAGGAAAGGAGAGATGGGGAGACATGATTGAGGTCTTCAAGTACCTCAAGAGAATAAATAGGGTAAACATGGAGGGGATCTTAAGACTAAAGCAGAGAGGTATCACCAGAGGGCATGGTTTGAAGTTGGAAGGTGGAAGGGTGCGGGGGAAAAGAGGAGGAGATTTTTCTCTGAGAGGGTGGTGGGCCCTTGGAATGTACTGCCTGGCGGGCTGGTTCAGAGTTCCACAGTGGAGGGCTTCAAAAGAGGGTGAGACAGACACAGAAAGCGGATGTATCAGAGGATGGCCTGGCTCAGGGGGGTGGGGATGGATGATAGGGGTTTCTGGAACACAAGAGAGGGGAGGGCCTCAGCACCCAACTAGGGATCTGAGGTTGGAGCAGATTCTATAGGCCTTAAGGCCTAATCTGCTGGTAATTAGTATGTTAGTATGAAAGGTCAAGTAGCAATTGACCCAAAAGTGATAAAAATAACGTTGTAGCAAGTGAACTATGAGAATTCAAAACAATTGGATATTCTACATAAGAGTACAATCACTATTTAAAAAGGTAAACATAATGCTTTACCTCTAAGACAACTTACATTATTGACAACAGAGAGGTCAAGCTGTACTTAACCCCTGTGCTATTTAATTGTTTTAAACAGTATTATGGTGTTTAAATGTTTGGTTTGATGTAAGCTAGAGAATCAATCTATGAAGATAATTTTAAACCATGGAATGACTGTGAAAAAGAAAGTCAAATAGCAACTGACCCCTCGGTGTAATAGATAAGCAGGAAGTTCATTATTTTTAACAGGGAGGTCAAGTTGCATTTGACCCCAGTGGTATCTAAATACTTATTGTTTAAACAGTACTATGTTGTTTACAAGTTTGGTAGAATGTGAGCTAGAGAATTGATCTGTGAAGATAATTTTAAGTCATGGAGTGACTGACAAGTACCTAAGGAAGGAGAAGATCAAATTGCAACTGACCCCTCAGAAAATAATAAATGTTTGTATTTTATTATAAGCTAGAGAAATGATCTGTGAAGAAAATCTTAAACCAAGGAGTGAGTGGCAAGTATTTAATGAAGGGGGAGGCCAAATAGCAACTGGCCGCTCAGCAAAATAAATATGCAGTGATTGATCCCGGAGAGATAACAAATAATGCTGTTATAGCAAATGTATTGAGAAGTTAAAATATAGGGATATTATAACTAACACAGTACAATCACTATTGAAACAGTAAAGATGATGTTTTACCTCCTGAGCAACTTTCAGTATTTATGACAGCGAGGTCAAGTTGCATTTGACCCCAGTGTTATTTGAATAATGATTGTTTAAACAATATTATGGTGTTTAACAAGCTTGGGCCCAGATATTCAAAAGGATTGCGCCATGCGCAACAGGGTTCTTAGCGCAACTCAAAATCGCCATTCTGCGATATTGAGAAGAGGCCAGTTCGCCACCGAAACACGCTGAGCCACAGCGCCGGAAATGAAGGCATGTGCAAACCGGCGGGGCGGGTCCATGCATTAAAGTGCGCACGCGATATTTGAACACTTCTGCGCAATGCGCAAGAGTGGCTCAGCCGAGGATGCGCTGCACGGATGTGAGCCAAAATAAAAGGCTCAAGGAGCAGCGCAAGAACTCTAGCAGGCCGCAAACCGGGGGAGAGAGACAGAGAGACAGAGAGAGAGAGAGACAGAGAGACAGAGACAGGAGCAGGAAGGGCAGAGAGGGACAGTGGGTCCTGGAGGACAGAGGCCAGTGGGGGTGCCGGTGCAGTGGAAGCAGCAGTGGGGGCAGTGGGGGTAACACAGGAACAGCAGCTGGGGGCAGGAGCCAGGAGATGGACAGTGTCAGCTTCCACATGGAAGCTGTAATGAGGGTGAGACAGCATGCTGCAGGGGGCGTGGCCGTGGAGGGCCCGTCGGTAATCTGACCCGACAGGCAGTATCGGGCCCGCATCAGCTACGAGCTGTACAGCGATTCGAGATTGTGGCCCGCACCGCCTGAACAGGGCATACTGAGACAGCTCAGTGAGCTGTGCAGTGATGTGATGCAGGCACCTCACGACGGAGTCATGCTCTGTCCGTGGGAGACCAAGGTGACAGCCTGCATGTGCCTGCCTGCCACGGGCACCTTCCAGAGGCCGACAGGGGACACCACAGGCATTTCAGAGTCGGCCACGCCACGGTATCCTCACCCACCTCAGCAAGACTGCTGCCTCATGCCGCGGAGTACATCCATTTCCCCAGCACCGCGGCAGAGCGTACAGCAAACATGCAGGAGTTCCACAGGGTAGCACAAATTCCTGGCATGCTAGGTGCCATAGACTGCACCCATGTGGCCATTCGCATGCCACCTGGCCCCAACGGGCAAGCATATCGGAACCGAAAGGGCTTCTCGAGTGTCAACTGCCAGGTGGTGTGTGATGCCACTGGGCGCATCATCAATGTCTGTACCACACACCCTGGTGGAGCACATGATGCCTTCATATGGCACCAATCTGCACTGTGCCATTGATTCGAGAGTGGGAACATCCCCACGGGTCATCTAGTGGGTGAGTACACATGTATGGAATGCAAACTCTGTGGAAGGGTGGGAATGACATAGGTGCCATGGTAGTGGCATACAAGGATATGGGCAATATGGACCTGACCTAACACTGATCTCCACTATCTCCACACAGGTGACTGTGGATACCCACTCCGTCCCTGGCTGCTCACACCATACCGGCGCCCCACGACCCCAGCGCAGCACGGTTTCAATGAGGCACATGCCGCAACACGGAACATCATAGAACGGGTGTTCGGGATACTCAAGGCACGCTTCGTATGCCTGGACACCTCCGGTGAGCCCTCACAGTACAGCCCCAAAGGCCTGTGGGATATTCCTGGCCTGTTGCATCCTGCACAACATGGCCAACGACCATGGGATAGCAGTACAGGTCCAAGAGGGGGACAGCGATGGGGACGCCAGTGGCGCCGGTGATATGGGTGATGAGCCGCCCCCCCTAGGACGGAGGGACCCCCGACTGACACGGCAGGCCCAGCTGCACCGGGACACCATTGCAGAAGAGCACTCACGCCCAACACAGGTAAGTCAAGGGGACATGTGCAGGCAACACTGCTGTCATAAACCACAGGCACACAGGGGAACACACCGTGCATGAAGGTCAGGGGAGTTGAAGGGTCTAGGCATACCAACACATCATCAGAGAGGGGTGAGCACTCAAATGAACACACACACACACACACCAGGCAGCATACAGGAGCAGCAGCACAGCACTGCAGAAATTACACGCTATCACACAGCACCACCAACCACCCTCACCACCTGGACTGTCCACGTACGTGTGTCAGGACCTGGGCAACCTTGCACCTTGGTGTACAGTGCAATGCAGGCATCATCATCCACATGCACCTGTGGACAGCAGTTGGGAGAGTGTGCAGGTGGTCTGTGTGTCAGTTTGGTGAGCAGAGCACCCAGCAGTGCACTGCCCACCATGACACACATTGCACACAGGGCAGCACCAGACAGGGCCTGCATTGGGAGACAGCTCAGTCAGAGAGCACTGTCCCACGGCCACCACGGATGCATGGGCGGCCCCGCCGTGGCCTAGCAGCACTGGCAGGCTGTGCAGGGGCCACATCGGGTGGCACTACTGCACCACCAGGGGTCCCAGTGCGTGACCGCGACCTTGCCTGCACAGGGGTCTGCATCCCGCTAAAGAAACTTGCACCAGGGGTGCTCGGGATGCCCACAGCAGAACCCGGTGTCGACAGGCCTGGTGTTGCACGATGCTGGGAATGGGGAGTGGAGTGCGCACTGTGTGGGGTGTGTGGTACAGGGTCACCAGACAGTGTGGTCAATGCGGTCACCACAGAGACCACTGCCTGGGTCAGCCTGTCGATGGCAGCTGTCACATCCGTCCGCATATGGACCATCTCGGCCCAGTCCCGAGCACACTCCCTGCTATGCCGCTCCACGGACACAGTCAGTGCCTCCACAGACCTTGCAACCCGCCCCTGCAGCTGTACACGACTCCTGCAGCAGGCGGTGTCTTGGCGTCAAAGGGTACTGTGCCCCAATGGCATCGTGACCCCCAGGGTGTGGATGGTCCTGGTGCACAGCACCCCTGAGGTGGCGCTGTTCACCAGGACCAGGTATGGGCTGATCTAAGGCGGTGGACAAGTGCCACTACCTGACGCTGTCCCCAGGCCTGGTGTGCAACTGCTGCTACCGGCCTCCAACTGGTGAGCCCCAGGTCCACCTGTTCCACCCCTGTGCTGTCAACAGTGCCAGACACCTGCTCAGCCACCGATGCTGCCCCACCGGTGCTGACAGGCCCAGCCTGTGACTGTGCCAGCATGCTGGTACACAGGTGTGGAGCTGGAAGGCCCAGGGGCACGTGCTGGCCTGCCATGTGTCCCTCGTGGGACACACACCTCTCACTGGCCATTGCAGGCCTGCATCATCAATAGTGCCGGTGCGTGCCACTGCCATAGGCACAGCATGCTGGCACACCTGCATGCCAAACTGCTGTGACACAGGCTGTGCACCCCTGCACCCGTATCACTGCCAGCGGAGTTGTCGGCCCAGCCGGCCTGCTGCTGCAGTGCGTGGGCTGCTGGCGGTGGAAGGTCCCTCCTCCTGGTCCAGCAGGTCTGCCTCACTGTCAGCACCCACCACCACCATCTCCTGCAGACGAACAGGATCTGAAACAGAAAGAGAGTACATGTGAGTGCATGTGAACAACAGCCCCCACCCACAACATCACCATGACATACCGTGCAGTGATAGGCTTCCACCTGTCTGGAATCCTCCGCCAGGAACACCCGCAATGACACTCGGCTGCATGGCCGCAACCAGTGTCTCCTCGGTCGGGTCAGCTGCAACACCACTGGTGGTCCCCACCAGTGGCAGCGCTGCCCCTGAAGGCTGCCACCTTCTCCTTCAGCCTCCTGCGGTCAGTCCCCATCTTCTAGTGGCATTCCTGCACGGAGCTGGTGGCTTCCGTGCAGGTTGGCGGCCAGAGCTACCCTCCCATGCAGCTGCACGTGCTGAGGGTGCCCTCCGCCCACTCAAAGCGGCTCATCCTCCAGGTAGGCCTGGAAGAGGCCTCGGTCTCTGCTGTGGTGAAGTTCGGCCTCCTCCTACGCCGCCGTCCGCAGCCTCGGCCTGGTTCTAGTCACTCATGCTGATCTGTATGGGTGGAAGTGGACACCTGTCACTGTGCAGTCCACAGCATTTCCCCTGAGCGTAGCTGCAGGCGGGGCGAAGCCCCCTTTCCTCGCCGCATGGCAGATACTGATGGAAAGGTGCCCTCTGCCCCTTTCAAGTGCTCTCATCATGCTCAGCCCCTCAACCTGTGACATCCTCAGCACCCCTGCCCATGAGCATTGTCCTGAGCATCACACAGCATGTAACTCACCTCTCAGCTGCAACAACCAAATCTGTCCGCCACAACCCAGTGTCGCACTTTTTATAGTGCAACACATGCAAATGAGGTGTGGCGCAGCACTAATGACATGTTTCAGCCACTCGCAACACATAGCTGGTCGACTGATTGCATGTCGGCTGAATATAGCGTATTTAAGCAGCGCAATAAGGAAAAGTCGGCTGAGCCAATGGCGCATGTTTCTGGCTGTGTGCTACACTGCATTACGCATGCCCAGACAGGTTACGCATGCGTCGCGCTGCAGACCTGCTGAGCGTGATAAGCGATTCTGGCCATAGCCACCATTGTGCCAGTGGCGCTACAGCACTGGGCACTATATGGGCGCTGTGGCACTTCTGCGATAGTCCACTGTGGCACTGGTGCTCTGCTTAGCAGTCGTGCAGGATGCCTATACATCCTATGGTGCTGTGCGTAGCCTTGCGTCATTGCCGTGACCTTGTGTATGCCCTCTGACCCCTGGCGCTGTGGGCATGCCATGTGTACGTCCCTATTGCACTGTCTGGTTACAGCACCATGTAAAGTGACGGCGCTGTGCAAACAGCTCGATTGGAGCCTGTGCTGGTCTATTGCGCAACAACTCCGCGTGGGGTCACAGCGCAGCGGGGCGCCATATTGCCTGCTGTAAAGTTGGGGCCATGGCGCTCGGAGGACGGTGTCCTGGAGCCCAGTTGAAGTGGCCAACCTGGTGGCCCTAGTGGAACCCACTGAGGACTATATGGTGAGCCCCCCTCACTGGACCTAGGACCCATGTGTGGCAGCAAGTGGCCACTGACCTGGTGGGGTCACTGGCGGGGCGGTCTGCGGGCAGTGCGGCACTGGTACAATGATCTCCGCCGGAGGACGGAGACAATAGCGCGGCTGCGTTCCCATTGCCAGGAGGCCTGGTGCCCACAAACCCGTAGTGTACCATCTATTCACCTATATTCTCTGTAGGGGTGTGTGTGTGCCTGGGTGGCTGTGCATTGGTGTGTCAGTGTGTGCAGCTGTGCGATGGATGGTTATGGCTGTGTGGGCAGGCAGTCTTACTGGGGCAGGGGCACTCTGCTTTTGAGTCCACTGATGTTTGTCTCACCATATGTCTCCCACAGGCGGATGGTGAGGCGCGGACGAGGCTGATGTGGGCCATGCCAGGGCCCCAGTGCCACAGGCCATCGGGCAACAGCAGCAGCAGCATCAGCAGCAGCAACAGCAGCAGCAGCGGCAGACCGAGCTGCTGGAGGAGTGTGAGTATCATTACGTCATGGATGCTATTGCATGCTGGGGGGGCAGGACCACCAACCATGATGGACACAACCAAATGGGAGGTCGTAGTTCCACTAGACAAAACACTAGTGAGTCCCCACACTGGAGTACAGTGTACAGTTCTGGAAAACATACCTGCGTATGGACAGGGACTGGGTGGAGAGCGTTCACAGGAGGGCGACATGGATGGTGCATGTATTGCATCACAAGTCCTATGCAGACCGATTGACGGAACTGAACATGTACTCCCTGGAGGGGAGGAGGGTGTGGGGATATGATGGGGACATACAAGTATTGTACGGGGGGAACAGAGTGCAGGAAACAATATTTGTCAGTGTAAAGGATGTTCCAGGACTAGAGGGCATGGGATGCAGTTGGAGGGGCTCGTTTAAGAGGAACATGCGAAGTGTTTCTTCAAATAATGGGTGGTGGGCAGGTGGAACACCCTGCAAGAAGGATAATTGAGGGGGCTGACTTGGTCACTGGATATCTGTATGTGTGGGTTCGCCATGAGGGACTTCGGAGGTCAGGGGTGAGGGAAGCGGACTTATAGGACAAGAGAGTGATCGTACAAGGCCAAATAGCCAGACTGGGTGTCCCATAGGCCCTTATCTGCCGACACTGTCTATGTATCTATGTATGTCGGCGTGACACAGGTGACCTGCATCACAGTGCAGCATCATGACACGTCTGTGTATGCATCACAGGTGGTCCAGGCATGCACTGGGCACATAGCTGTGTAACTGGCATCGCACCACGTTGCAACATCACATGACAGCCTAGTTTGTACTGTGATTGACATGGGCAGTGTGTGTGGGCGGTGGTGTGCATGGCTGGTGCCGCCTGTTTGTGATGGCCATGTGCATGTTCACTGTGGGTGGGTGCATGCCATCACATGTGCAGCACATTGGGTTAGATGGGTTGCAGGTTGGGTGGTGTTCAGGGTTGTGGTCAGTCTCAGCCATTGACTGTGTTCCATTTTCCTAGGCCTCGGTGTGCTTCAGGCGCATGGCGCATGATGTGCTGCGCCTGACCCAGGTTGTGGTCGAAACCGGAGCTCCTGCAAGCCCCACAGTGCCAGGGGAATGGCGGGCGCAGACATAGGAGGAGACGGCAGCGGGGAGGAGCAGGAGCCTGCTGGGCGTTGCCCACCTTCATTTGACCTTCACCCATCCCTTTCACCCTGCCTTCCCTCTCCAAGTTTTTTCCTCCTTGAACACCCCTGCCTTTACCCGTCCCCCAACTTGCACATAGTTATAACTTTATTGTTCACTGTTTTTATTTCAATATACATTTCTATTTTGGTACAACTGCTGTGTTGGTGTCTGCTTTGCAACTGGCTCTGGGTGCTCCGTTGCAGGGGTGTACATGCCATCTGGGCTACTATGGTCCTGGGTATATGTGTGTGTGTGTGTGTGTGTGTGTCCATGGGAGGTATCACCAGCATAGCATTGCCTTTCTGTTGCTCTTGCCATCTGCTGCCACCACTGCTGGGTGCACAGAGGTGGAGTCTGGCTGGTCTGCTTCTCTGCAGCATGGGGTTGCCGTGTGGCAGGGGGGAGCATGGTGTTTCCTGCAGTGCCTGTCACTGCACATGAGCAGTGTCTTGGGGCACAGTGCACGCTGTGCTGTGCGCATGGGGACTGATGTGCACTGGTGGTTGTCAACCCCGGGGTGTGGCACTCTCTGCCTGCCAGTGGTTGTGCTGGGGTGTCATGGCTCTGCTATGCTTTAGTTGGCTTGTCCCCATGGGCACGTGGATCATCCGTCCCACCCCAGTGATGCTGTGCTTGGGGTGTGCCAGTGTGGTGTGGGTTCTGCAGTGAGTTCCTGTGCCCATGTGTGGCATGGCTGGCGGTGGCCCCAGCCTGCCTCCTGGATGTGCAGTTCCATTGCTCTGGGGGCTGTGCTTGCGCTGGCAGCTCTGCACTGCTCAGCTGAGCTTCCATGGTTGCGCCATAGCGCCTAGCATTTTAGCTCAGCCTCTCCTACCTGGTTGCGCCATGGCGCAGTATGTGCGATATTGAGACGTTGGTTGCTTGCGCAATTTGCTCTGCTCCATGTTTGAATATCGCACCTGTTGCGCATTTGCGCAACTGGTTTGTGCTTGCTCCTGCTGTTGCGCTACTTTTGAGTGCAGTTTGAATATCTGGGCCTTGGTGTAATGTGAGCTAGAGAATTGATCTGAGAAGACAATTTTAAGCCACTGAGTGATTGATAAGTATTTAATGAATAGGAAGGTCAAATTGCAAGTGACCCCTCAGCAAGTAAACAATCATGACTTTATGTCTTACGTTATGGATTTCACAGTTTGGGTTTCAGAAAGCAGTAATGTAAGGTGATATCATAACAAATAATACTTCTGAGAAACCTGGAATTTATTTGCAGCATTTTTAATCAAGGCAAGAGAACTGCTGATATTAGCAAAAAGTCCTCCTTACTCTCATGTCACCCTGTGAAAAGAAAACATGGTATGAGAACAATGTATTTTCAGTTTAATAACCTCACAAGAAAGTTAAAAAATAAATCAATAAAGTAAACTAGCACAGAGCTGCAGCAACTAGGAACAAATAGCCCATTTTTGTTAGTACCCAACTGCACTGATCGGTTCAGCAGTATTTGGTTGCTTAGCAACCGAGTTTGCACAGGTGTGCTCAACTGGGTGTGATGACATGGTTAGTCACACCATGGGATCTCACAAAAATGGGTGACAGGTTATCAGGAAGTAGCTACCAATAAAATGTGGTGGGCTTCAGTGCTTACATGCAGAGGAACTTAACCAACAAGCATTTGTCAATGCCAAATGTTTGCTTGCTGGCATTGGCATTGGTAGTGCAGAAGTTACAGAGCTGCATAATAGGAATGGCAGTGAAGTATTGAACTGAAGCCAACCCCACCACCACCCTGCAGTGAGTGACAGGTATTGGGGTGAGTCTTTGGGTCGTCAGGCATAACGACCATGCCATTTCACCACACCCTACCCTGCAGACACTGACAAGTGTCACAGTGTGCCTTGGGGTCTTTGGCCCTAATGCGCACCCCTTTCCATCAGGAAATAAGGTGATATGGGTGTGGTATAGGAGAATGGGGTAACGTTTGGGCCTGAAGAGTCTGAGGCACACCTTGATGCCTCTCACTGGCAGCAGGGTGTGGGTGGTGGTGGAATGGTATGACCATTACAGGCAAGAATCCCAAGTCACACCCCTGATGCCTGTCATTCTCTATGGGGGGTGGGGGCATTATGGTTGGAAACCCTAACGTCTTAGGCATTTGTTGGTATTTTCACTCCAAATTTTCAACATGGTTTTTTGTGACCCCCACCTCATGAACAGTGGCAATATCAGTTTGTTGGCTGAAAACTGCTTTTACACAGTGACTACGGCATTTGGCACCATAGGTGCAAAAACACATTCCAAACAGGATATGAAAAATGACAGCGGTACTGTTCATGGGGAGGTGTAAAAAAATGGCAATGTTGAAAATCTGGTGTGAAAATCTTAAAAAAACTGGTGAAGTCACGAGCGTGCATAGAAACTGCAACACACACCTATAATGTAACTAGTTTGGGGATTTTTTTTACAGCAGATTGTTAACACAGGCATTTTGGGACCTCCAATCATGAACAGTGTCAGTGTGATTTTCTTTATCTGTCCCGAACAAGATTTCCCACAGCAACCACTCATTTCTGCACTGAAAGTGTGAAAACACATTTCGGCCATGTTGTGGAAAATGACAGCCATACTGTTCATAAGGAGGTGTGGATAAATGCCATTGGTGAAAATTGGGACTGAAAATTTTACAAATTCATGAACTTACCAGGGTGGGTGGAAACTGCATAATACTCACTCGAAACACAATCATTTCATGGAGTTTTGTCACTAAATCTTCAACATAGCCATTTTAAGACCTCTGCTTATGACCAGTGTCACTGTGATTTTCTTAATCTGTCCCAAACATTGTTTTCGCACACTGACTGTACCATTGTGCACTACATGTGCGGAAACAAATTTTGGGCAAGATGTGAAAAATAGTAGCTGTACTGCTCATAAGGAAGTGCGGTAAAATGGCACTGTTAAATCTGGTGTGCAAATATTACAAATTCGCAAACTTGCCAGCGTGCATAGGAACTGCGCAACGTGCACTCCTAAAACAGTCATTTTGGGGAATTTTTTTCACCAAATTTTCAACATCTTAACACCTCTGCTCATGACCAGTGTCACTGTGATTTTCTTAATGTGTCCCATACATTGTTTTTCACACCGACTGTGCCACTGTGCGCTACATGGGCAGAAATACGTGGGTGAGATGTGAAAAATGACAGCTGTACTGCTCATTAGGAGGTGTGGTAAAATGACAATGTTGAAAATCTGGAGTGAAAAAATTGAAAATTTGCTAACTTACGAGCGTGCATAGGAACTGCACAATGTTCACTCCTAAAACAGTCATTCTTAGGAATTTTTTCACCAAATTTTCAACATAGCCATTTTAAGACCTCTGCTCATAAACAGTGTCACTGTGATTTTCTTAATGTGTCCCATACATTAATTTTGCACACCGACTGTGCCATAGTGCGCTACGTGGGTGGAAACACATTTTGGGTGAGATGCAAAAAATGACAGCTGTACTACTCATAAGAAGGTGTGATAAAATGGCAATGTTGAAAATCTGGAGTGAAAATATTAATAATTCATGAACTTACTAGCGTGCATAGGAACTGCGCAATCCACATTCGTAAAACAGTCATTTTTTTTAATTTTTCCACCAAATTTTCAAAGTAGGCTTCTTGAGAGCCCACTTTATGAACCCTGGCAGTGTCATTTTGTTAATCGGTCCTGAAAGGTGATTTTGCGCAATGACTGCTAAATCACCGTTCGGGTTTGAATAACACCATGACAGTGACATGATTCATGAGAAGGGGTCCCAAAAACCCCATGTTGAAAATTTGGTGCATAAATTCCAAAAACTGCCAGAGATATGCAGTAGTAAAGTTGAAAAAACCCTATTACATTATACAGCTTACCGGCATTTCCTCAGTTCGTGGTCAGCTTTGAAGAGTGCAGACGTGTTCCCAGTCCACCGAAGATCATCGTGCCAGACTCCAGAGGTAAGTATGGGGTGTGAGTGTGTGTGGGAGGCAGGGTGCACAGTGGGTGGAGTGTGGGTGGGGTAGGGAGGCTGTGAGGACCATTTTTATTTACCTTTTTTTTTAATTGTGAAGGCGGCGCGGGATGTTTGCCATGCTGATGTGGGCTCCCAGCATAGCAGCTGGAAAGGATTTTTGGGGGCTGGAGCAGACGGGGGATTTGGCACCCCCATCGGCCATACCGACATGCGCCATGCTGGGGTAGGCTCCCAGCGTGGCAGCTGTAACACTGTTTGGGGGGGCTGGAGCTGACAGGGGATTGGGCACCCCATCGGCTATTCTGTATGTGCATGAGAGGGGAACGTGTCAGCACACAATATGCATGCGTGCGTGTTGAGGGGGGAACTCTGCTCACTGAAGCGGAGCTCTCCCTTTCAACTATATGCCACTGCATTTTCAGCTGTCATAGACAACTGGAGCAGTGATTGGCAAACTGCGACCATGCCTGCAAACTCACTGACTGAATTGGAAAAGGCTGACACACCTCTGTAAAACTCGAATGATGGCACTATGTTTCTTGCACATGCGTGCAAGCAAACATAAAAAAGAGAAACTTGAGCCAGAAGGAGTGAGGGTAAGCAGTTAAAATATGAAAGAATATTTAGAAGTTGGTATTTGAACCTTTAATTATAAAAGTAAAATGATGGCTATGAGACCAACAGGGGAATACTATGATTATGTTTTCACAGACTTCAAAGAATGCTAATTCCACTCTAAGAAGAGCGCAGCCTCCTTTAAGGTATGCTGTTCACAAAATAAGTAAATAGAAGCCCACATTGTAATATTAAACAACATAATAACAGCAAAGCTTTACAAAAAATGATGTTTATGTCTTTACAGGCCCCAAATGATTCTTTACAAGAAAGACAAGAAGTTTTAAGTAATATATAAGGTATGCTGCAAACTGAGAAACGTGAGGAACAAGCCTTATAGGCAGCAGTTAAATCTTGTTCCAAGTTGTTAGCAGTGCTGCGTTCACTAGCATACTGTGTATGTCTTTTTAGGATGCAACTTAGAATCTAAACAAGTACAAATACATTAACCCTGTGAAAAATTAAGAATATATACAAGGGTACACAAGCAATGATCTGTATTGAATGGTATGTGCATACACCAAAGAATTTAAAAATGTAACAATATCATATTTATAAAATGTTGATCAGTGACATAAAATAAATGTATTTACAGATGTGTAGCAATGAATAAACCCCTTGGGCAAACTCCAAGTTGAGCGAAATGTAGAGGGAAAAGAAATAAAATGAAAGATGGAAGAACAGTATCTTGAGTGAAGAGTGTTTACTTCAAAGGCCCTCCCCCAAGATTTCCTATATTTTTTCTTGAATTTGAAAGCCTAGACTGGGGGCCGAAGAACCTAGAAGAGAACCATTACCCACTAAACAATATTTATAATGAATGATTCCATATCAGGTATACAAATATCTACTTTCCCTGTAAAACTATTAGGAATAATTTGCGTTGCTGCCCTATTTGCAGGCAACTGTCAGCTCTGAGGGAGGAGGTTGCCCACCTCCAGGCTTAACTGGCAAGGACAAAAGAGGACTCCCCCACCCAAAGAGCACCAGTTCCACAACCACTGCCTCAAAGGTTGCCATGTGTGAAGAGCAGATGGACCACAGTAGGTTCTGGGAGGGTGAGGGTAGTGGAATAGAGGCATAGCCCCTGAGTTGCACCTCTACACAAATCATATGTCGGTCTGGCAAATCAAGGTTCCTCTATGATGACACCCTCATTGGAGAGCAAGAGAAAGGCTGAGGACATCCACAAGCGAGACCCACAAAAGAGTGGCAAAGGACAACACAAGGAAAAGAAACAGCTTCTGATAGGGGACTCAACTGTTAGGGGTGTAGACCTGGGGAAGGGAGAGGAGAGGGAAGTTAGGTGCCTGCCTGGTGCCATGGCTTGAAGGGACAGGAAGAGAATCCTCAGGATTGCAGAAGCAGCATCACAGGAGAGGAAACTAGATATCATTGTCCACCTCAGGACAAATGACCTAGCTAGGCATGAGATCAGTGTAGTGCAGGATGAATTTATGGAGTTGGGGAGGGGTCTCAGACAGGTAGCAAGCACGGTAACCTTCTCAGAGGTGCTGCCAGTCTATGGCAGGGGTGAGGCTAGGGTACTGCACACCATGCGGTTTAATGAATGGTTGCAAAACTGGTGCAGAGCACAGGGCTTTGGCTTGATTGGGGACTGGGGGTCCACCTGGAAAGATGAAGGTCTATACTGGCATGATGGTCTGCATCTGTCCAGGAAGGGAAACACGCTCCTAGCTGACAGGTTTAAAAGGCTTCCTTGGCAAACTTTTAAACTAGCCAAGGGGGGAGGTGCTGATAGGAAACAGGAAAGTTCAAGCCTGCCCCCGAAAAGCATGGCAGGTAGTAGGGTAAACACTGAGGTACAGAGCCTGACAGAGGGCAGGACAGGGGTAAATGGAAAAATGGACAAGGGCAATAAGAGCAGGAATGGGGTAAAAAAGGATAAAGCCAACATTAAATGGAGGGCAATGACTACCAATGCCCATAGTCTTGGAAACAAGCTTCCAGAGCTAGTAGACCTGATGGAAGTGGAAGACTTAGATATTGTGGCAGTCACAGAAACATGGTACATGGAGAACCATGACTGGGATGTTAACATACCAGGGTACACAATCTACAGAAGGGACAGGGAGGGTAAAAGAGGAGGTGGAGTAGCTCTCTACATAAGGGAAGTGATCAAAGTAACACAACTAAAAAGTAAAGGGGGAGGACAAAAGGAACTCTGGGTCACATTGGAGACAGGGAATGGCATCACAATCCACACAGGGGTTGTATACAGACCCCCATCTCAAGGGGAGGAAATGGACAAGAAAATGATAGAAGGCATTCTCAAAATGGCTGAAATAGGGGAGATACTGTTAATGGGGGACCTGAATAAGCCAGATGTTAACTGGACAAAATGGGTGGCAGCCACATCCAAGAGCAGGGTCATTCTCGATGCCCTACAGGGAGCATGCCTTAGACAGCTAGTGGTGGAACCCACTTGGGAGGGAGCAATATTAGACCTGGTACTCTCAAATGGAGAGAGGATCACAAACTTAGAAGTCAGTAGACACCTGGGAACAAGTGACCACTGCACAGTGTGCTTCACAATAAACACAACCATGGAGACAAGCCATACAAATACAAGGATATTGGACTTTAGAAGGGCTGACTTTGGCATAATGGGTGAATACCTGAGAAATGCATTAGCAAATGGCCAGAAAGAAGGGGTGGAAGAACAATGGAGAAAAATCAAAACTGCCATCATGGAGGCAACAAGCCTTTGTGTGAAACAAATAAAGAAAATAAAGCGGAATAAAAAACCACTATGGCTCTCAAAAGAAGTGTCAGAGAAGGTTAAGGAGAAAAAGGCTGCATTGAAAAAGTATAAGGAATCACAGACGGAACACGACAGGGAACTGTATCAATTAAAGCAGAAAGAAGTGGGGAAGGCAGTCAGAAAAGCAAAGGCCCAAACCAAGGAAAGGATAGCCAACTCAGTTAAGAAGGGGGATAAAACCTTTTATAGGTACATTAGGGAACATAGAAAGGTTAAGGGAGGGATAGGGAAGATTAATAAAGGAGAGGGAGGTGGGCAGGGGAGACAGTGAAAGGCAGAGATAATGAATGAATACTTTTGCTCAGTATTCACAAAAGAAGAAGAGGAGGAGTTACCTAAACCAAACAGTAGAAGCACTCTAGATAGTGGGGTTGATACCAGTCCATTTAAAGAAGAAAGAGTACTGAAAGAACTTCTAAAACTCAAGGTGGACAAAGCAATGAGGCCTGACAGGATTCACCTCTAGAATCCTAAAAGAGCTAAGGGAGGACCTAGTGACACCACTTAACACACTTTTAACAAATCTTGGGAAGATGGGGTGGTACCTGAGGACTGGAGGAGGGCAGATGTGATTCCCTTCACAAAGTGGAGCAAAGGCAAAGCAGGAAACTACAGACCTGTTAGTTTGACCTCAGTGGTGAGGAAAATGATGGAATCACTTCTGAAAGAAAGAATTGTCAGTACCTAGAGGCCAGTGGGGCACTGGACCCAAAGCAGCATGGATTCACAGCAGGAAGGTCATGTCAGACAAATCTAATCGATTTCTTTGACTGGGTGACCAAAGTAAAAAGATCAGGGAGGGCTGTGGATATGGCCTACCTAGACTTTAGTAAGGCATTTGACACAGTCTCACACAAAGATTAATAATCAAGTTAGCCAGCCTGGGAGTGGGTCCCAGGGTGGTAGCCTGAGTAGAAAACTGGCTGGACAACAGGACACAGAAGGTAATAGTGAATGGAACACATTCTGAAGAAGGGGTTACTAGTAGAGTACCTCAGGGCTCAGTACTGGGTCTAGTCCTCTTTAACGTCTTTATAGGTGACATTGCAGAAGGTCTGGAAGGAAAGGTATGCCTCTTTGCAGATAACACAAAGATCTGTAACAGAGTTGATACAGAAGGGGGGGTAGAAAGGATGAGAAGAGACTTGGCAAGGTTGGAGGCATGGTCAGACATATGGCAACTTAGATTCAATGCAAAGAAGTGCAAAGTAATGCACCTGGGAAATAAAAATCCAGGAGAAGCGTACACAATAGCAGGAGAGGTACTAACAACAACAATAATGGAAAGGGATCTGGGTGTAGTCACATCAGATGACCTAAAGGTGAGTATGCAATGTGAGAAGTCAGTAGGGAAAGCCAGGGAGATACTGGGATGCATAGGGAGGGGCATCACAAGTAGAAAAAGGGAAGTAGTTATCCCTCTATACAGACAGCTGGTGAAACCCCATCTGGAGTACTGCATGCAGTTTTGGAGACATCATCTACGCAAGGACATAGACAGGATGGAAGCAGTCCAGAGGAGGACAACTAAAATGATGTAGGGTCTACATCAGAAACCATATGAAAAGAGACTGAGAGAGCTTAATATGTATACCCTTGATGAAAGGAGGGATGGGGTACATGATAGAAACTTTCAGGTACCTCAAGGGAATCAACAAAGTCCAGGAGGGTAGCATCTTTCAGAAAAAGAGATGTGTAAGGACAAGGGGGCACAACTAAAAGTTAGAGGGGGAACGGCTCAGGGATAATGTGAGGAAATTCTTTTTCATGGAGAGAGTGGTGGACGCATAGAACCGCCTTCCTGGAGAGGTTGTGGAGTCTAAAACAGTGGAGGAATTCAAGCATGCATGGGACAGACATAAGGCAATTATAGTGGGGGGTTGCAGGAAATAGGCTGTTGGTTAACTAGAATCTGCAGCTTATCCAGTAGGTAGGGAAATGGGCAGACTGGGTGGGCCAAGTGGTCCTTATCTGCCGTCAAAGTCTATGTTTCTATGTAAAACAGCTAATTAAATATTGACCACTCAGGGAGGGTGGGTTAGCTAAGTTATACCCAGTGGCATTCTTCTTTTCTATTTACATATATTCTCACTTACAACCCATACTTCTGAGTAAGCAATTGGTGTGGGTACTGTTTTTTAGGGTGAGAAGTAGCGTACTATTTCAACAATGGGAAACACAGAGCTGGAGTTCCCATAGAACTCCCACCTCTGGGTCTCCAATTTATGTAAAAGAGTATTTAAAAAAATTGAAAGCATGGAAAATTACCCCACAAGACATGAGGTACTCAACTCAGAAAGAGATGTACAGAACCATCCTTTCGGTGAAAGCAGCATGCACTCAGTGTTTCACTCTTCTAGGCAACAGTAGGGTAACCAATGTTACAGCCCAACTGATAGAAACCAAGGTTCCCTCTAAAGTTTGGGATACCATGTGGCTATACTGCCATAATTGCCTCAGTGTGAGAGACAACCACTACCACAAGGAGCAGTCAAAAAGACATTGTTTAAAAATAGGTTGCTTAGATAAAACTGAGACAATGGCTCATCTTTTTTAGAATGCACACATATGCGGAACTTTTTGGGGACATTTTAGCAAGAGAGTGGGGGATGGTACAGTTTAAAGCAATGGGTTATGACACATTAGTGTACATCCAGTTTGACAGAAAGTGATATAAGTTTTATAAAGGGACCCTTAGGGTGGTGATGGCCATAATTAAGGGGATAATTTGGCAAGTCCGATGCCAGTATGTATTACAATAGAAAGATATGAATGTGAGGGATCTCATCACTAAAATGACTATGGAGATTCAGGGAATTTATACAAAAGGAAAAAATGCAGTTCCACAACCAGCACACGCCAACTGGTGGAAACATTGGCCTGTGGCAATTGCAGGGTAGTTGTAAGAATGTCTGCTGCTAAGTACTGCTGTATCACCAGAAGTAACATGTGCAATGCTGAAAGTGATAGTAGAAGGGAAAAGGGAAGTGTAACGCTCTTTTAGATTCAGGGTGGTGATATGGGGGGGAAGGTAACATAGTAAATAAATGGATACAGGAAGTAATGGGGAAGCATATGTGGGTTGTGAGGGTAAGGTTTCCCCAGGTAGTTAAGTATGTTCCCTTGGAGATGCATTTTTTCAATATGCACTATGGAGGGTAACTTCATAGGAATCTTCTGCACTTAAAAAAAAAACATACAAAGGTCTTCTTCTAGAAACAAAGGGGGGGGGGGGATGTGGAACTCCCATTTTGGGATTTCTGCCTGGTGGATAGAGCTTGGGAAAGTCTGTTTCATAACAATGTGCTTTAACCTGAATTATTTGAATTTATGATGTCATGTCATGTGTATTGTAACTGAGACATTAACACATTTGAATGCCTTATGTCGACCATTTAATTCAAAACTACATATATGGATAGAAGTACTTTAAAGAACTGTAGACCAAATGGTATTGCAGGTACTTGTGGGGAAGGAGGCTTCTGGGCAAGGATCAATTATTGGAGAGATGGTTTTATGGAATTGTACATGGGCTGGTAAATCTGTTTTTTGTTTTAGTCTAAATGATAAGGAAGTGTTTTACGTACTTATGGACAAAGTGAAGAGATTTGATGATGGGATGGAACTGATACATTACTCTTACAGTGCTTCCAGGAATGAGTGCATCGATTCACATTATGAAGGGGGATGATTTCGCACTTATATCTCCAAGCTGTCTCTATGCTTCTTTATTTAAGTTATATTTTTTTTATCTCTGAGGTTAGTACATCTAATAATTCCCATTCCAGTAGGAGTAAAAGAACGGAGAGGGATTGTACCTGTAAGAATTTATTTTATTTTTGAGAATAAGTTAGGAAATATAAATACTGGATTGCATGACTGTAAGTATATTATATTACAGTTTTGCTTATTGGATGTTTTGTAATGTATTATGATTTTCTCAGGAGCATGCAAATAAAAAAATCCACTACTCTGTTGGTAGGGAGAGCTTGCAGTCCCTATGACTGACGGAACAGACTTTGGCCAGTTTGCTGGTGTACCTGCAGTAGATTCTGAGCTGGATATGCAAGAGGTGTTAATGGAGGAAGATCTGGTACAGAGGCTTACACAGGAATACAGACAACATTTGTTGCACCTGTTGCAGGCTATAGAAACAGAAAAGCAAAGCGCAGAGCAAAATATGGAGAAAACAGAGATGGAAAAGGCAGCGTCAGAATGGAATGAACAAGGTAATTCCTGCAGCATTGCTCAGCCAAAGGATGATGCAGCTTCATTAAAAGAACCACTAGACAAGCAGCCAGCACCCTTTGACAGCATTCTGGAGTGCCAAACTTCGGCAGTGGAGACAGAGAAATGAGCAGAAAAAATTACAAAGCAACAATATGGCCCCAGTGCATCAGACCATGTAAGTGACTCTATTCCTGACTTATCAGGGTTAGAAAACCTGACTAAAAAAAAACAAAAAAAAAAACCAAGTGAAATTAGCAAACAAATAGATCAAATAGATGCCGCAGACAAAAGTGAGCATCTGGGTACCTATCAAGCTGGTTTAAATAAGGAAGCAGGCCTTAGAAAAGGCAGACAAACTGAAACTGTGCCTGAAAAAGGTTATATGGGTAGAACTCCCTGGACAGTTAAGAAAGGTCTTTTTTAGGTGCAGGCTGGAAAATAACAGAAGCAGAGGAGTGGTTGCCTGACCCTGCCTATTAGGCAGTGCTTGTATTTGTGGGAAAAGGGGACATTAGAAGCTCAATTATGAAAGGGAAACAATAGGCAACTAAAAACAGTATTCTTTTCTCAAAGGCAGTTGATCCAGATTCAGATGATTTTACAGTACAAAGTGTTGAAAATTCAACCACAGCCCCCCCCCCCCCGATGATACTGATTCTATGGCCCTTGAAAATAATACTGTAGCTCTAAATCCTACTTGGGGAGATAAAACAGATGCAGAAAATCCATGAGTAGGACAAGCAGTAGCAGCTCAAGCCCCACAATTATTGTCCTCAATTTAGTTAAAAGAAACAAATAGTTCAGCATGCAGCCCCTGAACAGAGGAAAACTGCTGATCATTTACAATACCTAGGGGGGACTCCCCTACCTCCCTGATAGAATTTATGTTGTAAAGACACTTATTACAGAATCCATGCATTTCTTTTCAAACTAGATGTATGTCTTACGTGTGGTTCATGGCTCAGTGCTTGTGCTACACACTGTAGCTGAATGATGTAAATTGTGCTTGGATACAGAGGCCAGACTGGTAAGTAGGACAATGCATACAAGGCATCAGTCATATGAAATGATCAGCGCTTAGATACTTTGGCATAGACATGTGCAAGTCAGTAATTATGGTACATATGAACTGGATAGTATATACAAGGTGCCTAGATGCTTTGACTGATGAGTAACTTGCTATGACTTAATGGTTTGGCCTTTCTCTATATCCCACCATAGGAAGGATGCTTAGTCAAGTTGGATGAGACCCTCCGTTGGGAGTAAGAGTCCCAGAGAAGGAGGAGATGTCAGGGGAGGATGGAGGGTGAGTGCAACTCACTCTAAACAGAGTGGTGGTTGCCTACTTAACTTAAGTAGGATGTGGGTGAGGAGCTCTTCCTCCACATAACCACAGGCATGTGCCTTTCAATTTTGTGTTGTTCATAGTTTAGTGCTTGTGCTACGTACTGTAGCTGAGTGATGTAGGTTGTGCTTGGAATCAGATGCCAGACCAGTAAGTAGGGCAATGCTTGCAAGGCATTAGTTGTATGGAATGATTAGTGTTTAGATACTTTGGCATAGACATGAGGAAGTCAGTGATTATGGTGCATGTAAACTGGATAGTATATACAAGGTGCTTAGATGCTTGGACTGATGAGTAACTTGTTATGACTTGATGTTTTGGCCTTTCTCTGTATCTCACTGTAAGAAGGATGCTTAGTCGAGTAGGATGAGACTCCCCCCAAAAGAAATAATGATATCACATGATTATCTCCTCCAACTCCGAAGAGTGTGGCCCATTGCACGAAAAGAGGAAAACTCTCCTTGGGTGGAAATGTCTGAGGACCCATGGCTATTGACCTACCTGTCCTTCTAGATATATGAAAGGAGAGTAATCTAAATTAAGCATATTAGGTTGTTGGCTAATTCGAAGTCCAATTTGTAAATCCTGAATCCAATACAAACAGGAAGTTGGAATCAGAGTCCTGAAGATGAAAGTCCGTCAAGATAGCAGCACATCCTTCTAATGAATTCTGAGTCCTATAGATCTACGTCAGGGGAAGAATCTGCTATGAGTAAGTTCAGTCCACAGATGGGCATAAACAAACTGAAAGGGTCGAATTATACTGGTCAAAGCAATCCAGCAGGTGAGGAGTTGTTTCCAAGGAGGACTTGAGCTTGAACAAATGACTCTATGATCCAGAATAGGAGGATCTGTGGTCCTGGATTCAATGGCAAGCTATCAAAGATAACGCCCTTGGTGAAGTACGGAAGCTGGATGCAGGCTATGAGGCTTGGGGCAGAGTGGTTGGAACCTCTGTTCCTGAGCGCGGTAAGCAGATAAGAGTAGATGTGCAATAGAACTTGAAATATGAGTGGATGTAGAAGTAAAGGACCTACCAACCCAGACAGGCAAAGCAGGTCTTGTGAGCAGGCGTGATACTCTCATTGAACCTCCAGGCCTTGAAGGCGAAGCAGGTGCATGTTAGTAATAGAAGTTTGAAAGAACTCCGACCCTGTAGGGGTGCAGGTGATTCAAAAGACAGTGTGGTGACACCTCCAGCTCCACGGGGCAAGGCAGGTCATTGAGCAGTGGTAGAGAATGCAGTAACCATCCCAGGTTAAAGCAAAAGATGGTGGTAGGTATGAGTAATTATTGCATAAGCAAGAGTAGAACTCAAAAGAATTCAGCACTACCCACCACTAAAAAGGCAATAACACAAAATAAATGTCTTAATTATTTCAGTTTAATAATACAGCTCTAAACACAGAAGGGTGCAAAATACACAAACCTCATACATGCTGTTAACACAGGCTGGGAAAGCAAGGCAGGGCCCAACTAACTTCTACCAGTTTCACAGTAGCCTCTTCAGGAAGTGTCCCAAGGTGCTCATAATGATCAGTTTATAACAGTATCTTAAAGGGGCCTCACTCATTTTCATTAATGCAACGTGGCCTCAGTATACTACTACATTATACTGAAAAGTTATTGAGTAATTATTATATACTTATAGATAGATATATTTTTCTGTATTGTATATTTTAGTGTAATGTGGTACTATACTGTGGGTGTATTTTGCACCCTTCTGTGTTTAGAGCAGTATTAGAGCTGTATTATTAAACTGCAAAATTAAGACATTTATTTGTATTATTGCCTTTTAAGAGGTGGGAAGTGCTGGATTGTTTTGAGTTCTGAATGTTATATTAATTGATAGCACACCCTGTTGTGGGGCGGCTGGTTATAGAGTACAGGCTTGATAAGCAAGAGTAGACCTACACGTAGGTCAGTAGTAGTAGTAGTAGTAACTGATGGACCTGCATGCAATGCAGAATTAGTAGTGAAGAAGTAAATAATAGATTGTATATGGTGCTGTTAGATGGTAGCATATCCTGAGCAAATTCTCAGTCTGAGCTATCAATGTCCAGGGCAAACTATCGATAGAAGGTCATTAAAATCCTGGTGAATGCAAGGTATAATGCTGGGTGGGGCAGATGTTAAGTAATCAAACTTCCAGACCCCGATGCTGGGTGAGGCAGGTATAGAGTAGAAGTAGTCGAACCTCCAGGCCCTGATATTAGGCCAGCCAGGTGTGGAGTAGTAATAACGTAACCTCCAGGCCCCCATGCGGAGGCGAAGCAGGTGTAAGTAAGAACAAATGCAGGTGAGCAGCCAAATGAGCACTGATATGTTGAGACTGGAATAGGTGGTGAGAGCCAAACTTGCAAGGTTGAATGCAGTCCAGAGTTAGAGAATTCCTGAGATCGAAGCCCGAAGCAGTAGGCATGAAGTGATGAATTACGGAAACAAGGAACAATGAGTTCATAGGTAAGCCTGAACCTGCACGTAGATCACAAAATGTAAGTAAGGGGACCAGCACAGAGAAACGAGGAACAAGGCAACAACAATAGCCAAACCTTGGCTCTGAATTTAAGGGCAGTGATGGATCTGCAAGAGCAAAGTCCTGATAATCATGAATAGCAATGCAGAGAAAGATGAAGCGGATAAGCTGGCAACATGAACCATGGTTAATAGCCGTATGGCACTGCAATAGGTTAGGTTTGAGGCTTAAGTCATGCTAAGGAAGACACAATGGCATAGAACTCAGCTGAGAATCCTGGCTGGAATTGGGAGAGGTAATAAATTCAAACAATTGAAGTAACATGGCAAGACATCCAAGGAAATTGATTGTAATCATCATGCGATGTAGTTAGATGTAAGTCCACTGTGGAGTGCAGAAGGATCCTGATGAGTGTAGAAGGAGCAAGCAGGCGAAGGTAAGATGCACAGTCCAGAACTTGAGTAGTACGGATGAATGTGAGATATCCTGGAGATGAGTAATTGGCATGGAATGAAGGCTTCCAGCAGATGGAGATCTGATGAATTGCCCAAAATGAGGAAAACAATCTGAAGAGGCAGGCAAGGAGCAGCAGAAGCAGACCGGTTCCAGTTCATGGAGAAGGAGACACAGCAGAGGCAGCGGGGTAGGCAGATGAAGGAATGTCCAGGAACAGTCCAAATCCAGCTGGGGAACAGCAGAAGACATGACAGAAGCAAAGGTCCATAGAAGGTGATCCAAGCTGCTGCACAGAGCTGAGATTCAGCGCTCAAGAGAGCAGAAATTAGGAAAATGAGCAGCCAGAGCCAAGGCTCATACATGGGATCAGATGAGTGGCTGGACCACATGTAGGTCAGCTGAAGGAGGGAGAAGAGCAGCAGCTAGTCCCCTTGAAGGCTAATGAACCACAACCCATGTGTAGGGTGTCAAAGGAGCAGGGGAAGCGGCCTGGGCAAAGTTGTCACGGACTGCATAGGCCAAGCAGAAAGACAGAGAGCGAGTCATGTTAGACTCGCACATGGAAGACAATATAAGTTTGATAGACCTCTAGGCCCTGAAGAGGTGAAGCAGGTAAGTGTAAGTAGGCAGTAGAAGCCCTAGGAGGGTGAAGTAGGTGAGCTGGGCTATGAGAGGATGCGGATAGATGCTACCATGCCCCCAGGTGCGGGGTAAGTAGAGGATCCGAGAGGAAGCTTCAAAAAGTCATGTAAAGTGGAAGAATCTGGCAAATGCGCTGCTAAGTAATGTCACTCATCAAACAGCGTGCAAGCAGGGGTTAAGGTCTTGTACAAGGTATTGCAATGTGAAGCTTGTAACTGAATCCCCTGGAATACTGTATGTAAGACAGAAGCAGTCCTCCATATGGCAAAGAACTGTGCTGGCATTCTCACCAAACTCTTGAGCATAAAAGGGGAGGAAACCCCTGTGAGTCAAGTGACTGGCTTTCCCATATGAGGCAGGACCAGAGTTTTAATGTATTTTTATGAAGCAGTGCACTAGTGCAAAACCATGCTGCTTTCTGATATAGGTCAGATGCCAGCAAACATATGGTGAGAAAGAAAACACTCTGTCCATGTAAACTGGAGACTTTAAGCAAAGGACTACAAATTAGTAGATTTAGACCATGTACTGTGAAGAAATGGGAAATCTGTAAAGTGGTGAAGGCTCCATTTAGAAGAGTTCATAACTGTATAGTATGGGGCCAGCCTGATGCTCTTTTTAAAGCAATACTGTTTTCAGTAGCCATTTTGTAAGGAGTTATGTATCCCAGTTAGAGAGGGAAGTATAGCTGACAATGTCCCAAAACATAGGCAAGAAGAATGTCCCTCAGAGGCCCCCTTCAGATGAACCTGAATGTAGACTGAAGCTACTGTAAGAGGCTGATTAAATGCTTTTACAACGCCTTTACATGGTCTGTTAATTATGTAAACCGGAATACTGTCTTGTAGAAAATCATGTACTGAAATAAAAGATGGAACAAACTGACTGATTAAGGAAGTCAGTTTCAAGTCTACGTTAATATCCATGTCATTGTTTCAGTAGTTATGAGTAAGGGAAGCCTGAGGTGCATGCAACAGCAGATGCTAGAGGTCCAAATGCAGAGCAACAAGGCAGCAGAAGCCATGAGCCAAATGAAGGAGTCCAGGAAAGGTAAAACTAGAAGCCGGTGAAGCACAGGCATGGGCAGTAGAGATAAGGCAAAGGCAAAATGAAGCCAGTATGGCACATAGCTGAAGAGGAAGCCATCGTCCAGTAGCAGCTGTAGGCAGGTAACGCCAACACAACCAGCGAGGCACAGAGGTAGAGGCAGACAAACTGAGGTTTGGCTGGTGGAACCTCCCCCCAAAAAAGAAAAAGAAAACACAAAGGGACAGGAGTGGAGAAAACACAAGTAAGAAGGGAAGCAGGGTAGCAAGGCAAAGGCCATGCAGGGCAGAACAAGGATGCAGGGGAGGGGGGCCAGCTGCACCACTGAAGTGAGTGCAACTCACTCTAAACAGAACGGCGGTTGCCTGCTTAGATTAAGTAGGATGTGGGGGGGGGTTCTTCCCCCACATAATCACAGGTATGTGTCTTTCAATTCATCCATGCATCTGGAGATACAAAATGTGATACTAGTTTTAAAACGCCTCTGGGCCTGGATAAGTTTTGGGTGACATATGAGGAAATGAGGTACTCAGCCCTCAGGAACTCTGTCCATGCTATTCCCCTCACAAAACCAGCAATAAAACAAGCCATTATTCTTTTCAGAAATGAGAGAATTAATGTACATGGTATAAAACACTGATTACAACAAAGGTGTGATCTTTGTGCTAACCATTCCATATTTTGGATGATGAACACATCTGGATGGGGGATGGAAGTTTAACGTGAAGCTGAGAATGGGAAAACAGGGCCCAGACATCTTCCAAGCTCCTTATTCTTAAGTAGGGACAGATACCACCGCTTTTATTCGGGGCAACCCATGACTTGCTGTAAGTGTGGGGCATTTTTTCATCTCAGTCATGCATGTGATCGTTTAAAGTGTAATTTGTGTTTAGAATATAGTCGTAATAGTGTACAATACACTAATGAATCACACGTAACTTGTACGAAGAAACTGGTCATGTGGACAGGACGTGAGAATGGGCAACATATAATAAAAATGTTGCCCAGACCAAGATGTAATACTTAATAATGCGCAAAAGTAAAGTATAGAAAAGCATTATAAACTTCAGGAAAAATAGACACAATCTGAACAAAGTACATTAACAGCAGACCAGGCTACTACAACAACAGGTAGACTGCAGCAAAACCCCTCCCATGTGTTACCAATGGAGGACGTGGGGAGCAGGGAGAACTATAGTAGAAAGTCTACTGAGGTGGGGTCCGTCAAACCAGGAATCTCAGGAAACAGCAGAAACAATTTCAACAAAAAGAACTGACCCAGATGTGATAATAATTCCTCCTTCAGAGATAGTGACTGTAGTTTCCAAAACTATAGGACTGAGAAGAATTAATCCAAAAGCTAGGCTTCCTAAAATGTCTACCTCTCCACAGGCTATTGTACTGATGAATAAATATGAAATTTTGCATTTGCAGGACTCTGGAGGAGAGTGAGAAATGTCTTCTACTCTTTCCTCAAAGCCGAGGGCAACATTGGACTCAGAAGATGAACAGCTAGCAGAAAAAGTACAAGTTGCTAGAGTTAAGCAAAAACATTTGGGCACTAGCCCAAGAATGAGTGGAAGACTGGTTAATTTAGCTGTATGCACAATAATTCTTTAACACTATTACACATGTCCTCCTCTTTCAGATATACAATAGCTACTTTGAATGTGAATAGTATAAAGAATCCAAGGAGGAGGAGAGTGGTAATCTTTTCAATATTAAAGGATCTAAGTTTAGATATGTCTTTTCTACAGGAAACTAGGTTAAATACTAATAGTGACATTTCTGCTGCAAGTAAGCTCTGGTGTTGTGGATCCTTCATTCTATTGTATGGGCCTAGAAAGATGTTGGGGTGTGGGCATCCTCTTTGAAGAGCATGACTATAAAATTAATAAAGGAGTAGATATTTACCCAGGAAGAGCCTTATTGCTTGATATTCAGCATAACAATGAAGTATGAAGAGTCATTATATACATATATATATATATATATGTATGTGTGTATGTATGTATGTGTGTGTATATACGTGTGTGTGTGTGTGTGTATATATATATATATATATATATATATATATATAAGTGTGTGTGTGAGTATATATGTGTATATATATATATACACTCATCAAGCAAAAAAGAAAGAATTGATTTATTGACTTTAGTTAAACCCTATTTATTTACAAATAAACTAGTTATATGGGCAGGTGATTTTAATTGTGTGCAAGACATAAAGGATAGAGGGGCTAAAACTAGTAAACAATTTTGCGACACTGATACATTGAATACAATTATAACTCAAATAGGATTAAACAAAACATATAGGACAATACATCCAACAGGGGATATGCTTTTTATAAAAGCACATTAGCCACAAGAATTGACTTTATCTTTTCAGCAGCAGTTATAAAAAATGTTAAGAACCCATGCAATCCTTGTAGAAAATTCTGATAATTTATTAGTCTTACTGCACATTTCTTCTTCAGATGCAACAGCAAGAGGGAAAGGATATTTGGAAGCTGAATGCTACATTAATTAAAAAAAAAACAAGAAATTCAAGAACAAATTAAATATCTTTTGAATGCCAGAAAATCAATTGCCTGTCTTGAAGACAATTTAAGTAGATGGTGGATTACAACTAAGATTGAAATGAAAAAGCTGTTACAAAAACTGGCTTGGGAAAAAGCACACAAAACAATATAATCAATATTTGACCCTTAGAGCACAGTTTTTTGAAATCCTTTCATTAGTAAATGAAGGCTATGTTGACTTTACAGTACAAGTAAAAATACTAAAAGCAGACATGGAGAGCTTACAATACTCAAGAGCCTCATCTTTATTATATGATCATAGAATAACCACACCAGGTAAGACAGCTTCAGAGATGTACAATACTTGAAAGCTGTAAAAAAAAGAGTTCATCGAAAAAACATGGACAGATTAATAAACCAAGAAGGGATAGATGTAGACACACAAGAGAATATACAGACAGTAGTTGAACAACATATGAGAACCCCTCTGTTCAGACCCAGAGATTACAGAGGAACAGATTTTGAAATTTGTTCAAACAATAGAAGTACTTGAGACACCTGATGGCATTTTACAAAACCTAATATTACCAGTATCTTTGGTGGAAGTGGAAAAATCCATCACAATATTAAACAATAACTGTACCCCATGGCTTGACAGGTTAATGTCAGAATTTTATAAAGCTTTTAAACAGGAAATTGCAGAAGTTTTAGTGGTAGTTTTTAACACCATACTAGATACTGAGAACTTAGCACCCCATTTAGGTCTGTCTGAGCAACTTTTTCTGGATAAAAAAAATGAAGTAGAATTACTGAAAATTTGAAGGCCTTTACATGTCATAAATACAGATTTAAAAATGTTAATGAATATTTTAACAATGGACTAATCACAACTGCTCCTTATGTGATAGAAAAAAATCAGACATGCTCGGTCCAGGGGAGAAATATACAAGATACTCTCCTCTTAATAGGAGAGGTGGTGGAAGTAGGACAAAATAATGATATAGATGGTTATATAATAAGCCTGGATCAGGAGCAAGCTTTTGATAAGTTTTCTCATAAATATTTGGAAGTGGCGTTAAAAATATATGGAATTTCATCAAAATTTGTACAATGAGTCAGATGTATTTATAGGGTAGCAGCTACAATCCCAACAGTAAATGGACACTTGGGGTCCATGATTAAAGTAGATTGAGGTATAAAATGAGGGTGCCCTATGAGCCCCTTATTGTATGTTTACTGTATAGATCCTTTATTAAAGTTATTGGAACAAAATATGGAAATTAGAGAAATGCAAATACCAAGTGTGACAAATCAACAGCATATGCTGATGATTTGCATTTTGTCTTACCAGATACGAACATACGAAATTTGCCAGCAGATAAAGGCCTAGAGGTCTATCAAGTCTGCTCGAATGTGCAGCTAGCACCCCTTATTCTGCAGCTGCCCCTCCCTTCCACCCTTCCCCTTCATTAACCCCCCCTTCTTGTCCTGTCCCATCCTCGTTTGAAGCAGTCCACTGTTCTACAACATACCACTTCAGCAGGTAACTCATTCCACCCAGCCACCATCCTCTCTGTAAAAAAGTGTCTCCTCATCTCCCTGCTGAACCTTCCTCGTTCCAGTCTCATATCATGGCCCCTGGTGTCCCTCTCCTCCCTTACTTTGAACAGCCCCTCTGTACCTGTCTTGTTTATTCCTTTCATGTATTTAAAGGTTTCAATCATGTCACCCCTGTCTCTCCTCTCCTCCAGTGAGTACATGTTCAACTCCTTCAACCTCCTCTCATATGATAAGTCCCTGAGCCCCTTGATCATCTTTGTCGCTCTGTGCTGCACCCCCTCCAGTAACTTAATGTCCCTCTTCAGATACAGACGCCAGTACTGCACACAGTACTCCAGGTGTGGTCTAACTAATGACCTATACAGTGGCAGAATCACCTCCTCCATCCTCGAGGATATACCCTTGCAATACAACCCAGCATTTTGTTGGCCTTTGCTGCTGCCTTCCTACATTGTGCAGAGTTGTTCATTGACCCTGTAATGAGCACACCCAGATCCTTCTCCTCCTCTGTCTGGGCTAGCTGCACTCCCCCTAGCTGGTAACTCCTCCTTGGGTTCTTCATCCCAAAATGCAGCACCTTGCCTTTTGGCATTAAAGCCCAGTTGCCAGGTGTCTGACCAGGTTTCAAGCTTTGCCAGATCATCCTGCAACCCCTGCCATCCCCTAGGTCATCCACCGCGCCTACCTTGGCATCATCAGCAAATAGACTGATCTTGCTCTTGATGTCCCATGATATGTCTGCAATGAATATCCCAAACAACACTGGTCCCAACACCGAGCCCTGTGGAACACTGCTCGTCACTGCCCTTGGGTGTGAGGCTCCCACCCACCACCACCCCTCTGTTGCCTTCCCTGCAGCCAGTTTCCTACCCATCTCACCAGCTTTGCACCCACCCCTGTGCCTACTAACTCCTTCCCAGCCCTCCATGTGGCACTGAGTCGAATGCCTTACAGAAGTCCAGATATGGGACATCCACTGCATGGCCCCTGTCCAGTTGCCTAGTTACCCAGTCATAGAACTCGACCAGGTTGGTTTGGCAGGATCTGCCATGTGTGAAGCCATGCTGTCTGCTGTCCTGTAGTCCTTTGGCCTCTAGGAGGGCCACCAGCCTCTCCTTCAGGATAGTCTCCATTAGCTTACCCACTATGGATGTGAGGCTCACTGGTCTGTAGTTTCCTGGTTCATCCTTGGGGCCACTCTTATAGAGGGCACCACATGAGCCATCCTCCAGCCCTGAGGTACACACCCCGAATGTAGTGAGGCATTAAATAGGTCTGACAAAGGTCCTGCAAGGACCTCTGCCAGCTCTTTCAGTACCCTGGGGTGGATGCCATCTGGGCCTGGCGCCTTGTCCACCCTCAGTGCCTTCAAACCCTCTCAAACTCTGCTCTCCATGATTTCCCCATCTGCCACCACTTCACCCCCTGCTTCAGCCATTTCTCCCACCTTGGGTGTCACCCCCCTATTCTCTTTAGTAAATACTGAGCAGAAGTACTCATTTAGTGCTTCCGCCTTATCGCACCCTGCTTCCACCCAATCTCCCTCCTTCCTAATCCTTACTATGTGGTCCTTACAGCTCCTTTTCTCCCTGATGTACTTAAAGAAGTCCTTCTCCCCATTCTTAATGCCTTGTGCCAGCCTGAGTTCCGTAGATGCTTTGGCTCCCCTTACTGCCCTTGTCACCTCCTTCGATTCTGTCAAGTACTCCTCCCTGTCCTCCCCCCTCCCTGTTTTCTTGTACTTCCTAAAGGCAGCTCTTTCCTCCTTACCTTTTTCATGACCTCCTTGCTCAACCAGATCGGTTTTAGCCCTAGCCTTCTTGCTCTGGGCTTTGCAGCAGGTTTTGGTTGCCTCCACTATCCCCAGCTTTATGAGCTCCCACCTCTGGTTAGTGTCCATACTGGGTTGAATTCTGGCAAGGTACCCTTTTACCACTTCCCCCATCCTCCCAAAGTCAGCCCTCCTGAAGTCCAGCACTATTGTGCCAGATTCCACTCCTTCCTTGCCCATATCCAATGTTAGCCATACTGAGTGGTGGTCACTCCCTGACAGCGGTTCCTCCACTGTAAGTTCTCTCACAAAGTCCCCATTTGCCAGCACAAGGTCAAGGGTATTCCCTAACCTGGTTGGTTCACTGACCATTTGCAGCAAAGCTGTCCTGGAAGGCATCCAGCAGTACCTGCTCCCTTCTGTTCCTGGTTGTTGGGGTGCTCCAGTCCACTCCTGGCATGTTGAAGTCCCCCACAATCACCACACTACCCTTCTCACAGGTCCTCCTGATCTGTCTCGCTAGTTCCTGTCTAACTCCTCCGTCTGAGATGGTGGCCTGTACACCACTCCCATTCTAAGAATCCTATTCTTGGAATCCTGGATTTGCATCCAAAGTGACTCCTTACTACCCTCCTCCCCTTCCTCCCTTACACACTTCAGTCCTTCCTTCACATATAGTGCCACCCCCCTCTTTTCCAAATCACCCTGTTCCTACAAAATAACCTGTACCCTGGTACAGACAGATTCCAGTCATTGTATTGGGTGGCCCATGTTTCCGTGATGGGTGCAATGTCCACCTCTCCCTCTGCCATGAGAACCTGTAACTCTGCAGTTTTCCTCCCAAGGCTCCTAGCATTAAGGATAACCATCTTCCACCCTTTTCTCCCCCTCCCATCCTGTCCTCCTTTCCTAGCATCACCAACAGTACTTGCCATTTGTCCTTTGTCACTGTTATGGGGGGTAAGCTCATATGGTTTCCCAACCTGTGGTCTCTGCATATCTCTTCCCCAACTGCCACCCCCCACTCCTAGTTTAAATTCCCAACTTCCTCTATGTACTGCTCCATCCTCTGTTTCAACACTTTCTTTCCTTCCTCACTCAAGTGTAGTCTGTCCTTGGCATAGAGACTACTGTCCTCCCAGGTCCCTCCCACCCCCAACAGCCCATATCCTTTAGCACAACACCAGGTTCTTAGCCATTCATTAAATTCCTCTATTCTCAGCTTTTTTGTTGTGCTTGCCTTTGGCACCAGAAGTATCTCTAAAAAAGTTACTGATCTTCCCGCCCCTTCACATAATTGTGCTAGTTCCTCAAACCTCCTCTGGACTGTATCTACTGTCTTGTCAGCCAGGTCGTTTGTCCCAAGATGTATAATTAAATGAGGCTTGTCCCTACCCTTCTAGCATATTTCAGAACAGACTGTCCCACCCTTTCCGCTGTCATTCCTGGCATGGCCTTCACCCAAATGCGACTATGCCTCTCCCCCTTGCTATCCCACCTAACTCCTCTTAGTATTGAGTCACCCAACACTAAGATTCCACCCCTCTTACTCCCTGCTTGCTTCCACTCATCTCCCTCTCTCATTTCCAGCTCCTCTTCTTCCTCCTGCACATTATTTCCCCCTTTCACCCCTGTTGCAATTCTCCCAGCAGAACTTCCCCCTGCTCCAGTTTGGTCCAGGCATTTATCAATTACTCCTCTAATTTCATCATTTCCCTCCTCCACTTTCTTCCTCTCTAGCAGAGCACAACTATTTTCTGAAGTCCCTTCACAAATGCAAGCTCTCTCTCTCTTCATAGTAACCTGTTCTCTCCTTTCCACTCCATGACTTTTGCCACTTCTTCGCCTCCCCTCACAAGTCCCTATCTCCTCCTTCCATTTGTCTTTTGTCTCCTGACCTGGTTTCCCTGGCAATTGTTCTTCCTGGCCTGGGTCCCTTCATCTCTGCTTCCCTTCTTCTGACCCTCTCCTCATCACTGTTGGCTTAAATTGCCCTCCCTCATCTCCCCTTCTTCCTCCCTCCAGTATTGGGCTAAACCCAACCCCAATCTGCCTTGCCTGTCTTAGTTCCTTCTGCAGACCCTCAATCTCCTTTCTAAGTTTTTCTATGTGGTTGCACACTAAACATCCTCCCACACTCCAGGCAATTTTTAGAAAGATTGGTGCACCGCAGTTGTTGCAGCCTACCACCCTACCCATTGCTGACATTGCCCACCAGCGACCCCACAACCTTCCAGATGCAGGATACCAAACACTCTCCCCCAAGTCTCCCCTCTCCCTCCTCTATCAGTGCAAAACATTTTCTTTATTTCCCTTACCTCCTTTGTTGCACACATTTAGATATATTGAACAACTGCTATTTATATTCCTATCCACACTCAAAAACAGACTTTAAGTAGCCATTGCACAATCTTCTTCAAACTCCTACTCCTCCTTTCCCCGATGCAATAACAATGTGAAGAAGTAATAATGAAAGCTCCTAGATTTGCATTTACTTCCCTTCCACTGACAGAGCAGTCACCTCTTCGCTTGCTGCTGTTCCTTTCCTGGTATGCCCCTCCTACTCCACACCCCCCTGCTATACCAAGTGTTTAGCTCCTGTCAATCAGATTTAACAGGGTATATAATCAAGAGTTGGGGGGGGCCAAAATTTGCAGCAACCAAAGACAGTAAAGAATACACCACCACTACGTTTTAAATCCTCAATAGCCCAAAAACAATTCTAAGTAAAGACAACAAAGAAAGTACAGTGTCACCAAAGCCCACAATCCAAGTCTAAAAGAAAAACAGCAATTACCAGTTACTGTAAAGCATTGAATTGAATATGCTTCCTTCCCCTTCTGGCTTCTATAACATTCAAAAATACATACATTTCTATCTCATCTCTTTACCAGTACCATCAAAAGGTAACTACAATCACAATATTCTACATTCTACTAATACAGATTCTATCACAGAACCATAGCACAATGCAAAAACGTCTGCTGCTAAGCAACAACAAACAGGTGACAACATACCAAGTTGATGTAGCTTTTTTTTTAAAATAGAGAAAAAAAATGTAATCTTTTAAACCATTAGAAATCAGCAGTCCCAAAAGCACCTTGAACCACAAGAAAGAACACAGTACCACACCTCTGCCACAATAACCAAACAGTTCTAAAACATTGGAGAAAGAGAAAAAAATCAGAGACTACACAAAAAGATACAATGTACTATAAAGTATTAGGCAATAGTATATTGTACTCAGTTGTCCAACAGAGAAAACAAAGTACCCACCAAAACAGACAGAATACCCACAAATGACACTTAGGTTCTCAATATCAGACACCACCAAAGGCACGCACAGAAAGGGTTTAAACTATAGTGTTAAAATTAACCACATCAGAGTAGAACGATCACACTAAATAAATGTGTTTATCCTTCTGACTTCCAACGAATATCTACCACACAAATGTTATATCTTCCTGGAGCCTACAGGGTTGTCTTTCACAATCACCTAAATTTACATAAAACAAAACAATTTTTAAACTGAAAATTATAGCAAAAAGCACTTAGCTTTGGGAGCTCTTTTCAAACACAGCCACTCAGCTCAGAGTTCTAGAATCAGAATATAACATCTATTATTGAAAAAAGCTCTTAAAATGGTGGATCAGTTCTCATTACTAACAGGAGCTGGTATAAACCGTGCTAAAAGTGCTGGTTACAGAATAAGTAATGTTACAATAGGGAATCTGGAAATACAGGGAATAAAATCTCTGATTCTTCAAATAACATTTTAGGGATAGCCTTTAATAAAGGACATATGCCCTGGGTGAACTGGAAGGAGAAACTAGATGCAGTAATGCACAAGGTACAGATTTGGAAAACATGGCAGCAGACTAAAAAGAAAAACATTTCAATAGTGAAAACTTTTTTGCTTCCTATATTTACTTATTTATGTGCTGTATTTTCACCTCCAGCTAACCTAGAAACAACAATATTGAGTCTGGTATTTCAAATAATTTGGGGAAGCAGATTAAACCCTATTAAGAGAAAAATGCTGTACAACTCTTACAAAGAAGAAGGGATAAATCTGCTAAATCCTGTTAGTTTCTTCTTTAGTATATTCCTCCATTTAAATATCATGAGATTTCTTTCACCCTCTAATGCAGTATGGAAAAAAGTAGCAGCCAGGTGAATATTACCAGTCATAAAAATTTGGACACAATCACCGCTGATAGTTAAGAAAAACAGCCATATTCCAGTATACTTTCAATCTGTTATGGAAAAATTACAGAAATGGAAATTGATAGTAACACAGACATCTTATCCAGATTGAAAGAAAATATATGTAGTATTCAAGAACACTGGTATACGACACAAACAGAGTATAAATGTATTATGCCACAAATTATTTTAGAATAAAATTATTTTATTCTAAAATTATTTTAGAATAATTTTATTTTTAAAATTTGTTTTAGAATAAAAAGATATCCTTAGGTTGCTGCCAACAGGATATCTTTTCCTAAAACCCTATACATTCTAAGTCTCCCGGTAGCCTATGGGTAAGTGATAAAAGACACCTCCCTGAATGTGGAATACTGTCTGGTTGTGCAGTTATGGAAGGGTAGGGTTAAAGGGAAATGCAAAATACAAAAGGGTGGAGGAAAGAATGTGTCCTAGAACAACTTGCCCTCAGTTAGAAGAAATGTTAGAAAATGTTCTTGTGCAATGTCCTTATGCAAAGAAAATATGGCATCTCCTCAGTATTAGGTGGAATAAAACATTTTGGAATCTAATGAAATATGAAAACATAATTATAAGTTATTCTAGAGACTTGGGGCCCAGTTCCAGAAAGGGTTACTCATGTCGCAATGTGACCTGCGCCAAACCCAATGGAGCAAGTAGCACCTTGTGCCATGTGTTATGCCAATTTATATTCCAGAAGGCAGCCTGTGACATGGTGCAGGCTGCCTGCACCAAGTGTGGGCTATGCCACCAGCTACACCAGAAACCCCCTGTGACATGGCACAAGGTGGTTTATGGCAGCAGTTATGCCCGTTCCAGGACGGTGACCGATGGAATAGCAGATGTGCTATTCCAAGTCGGCCCCAGAAGACTGTGATCTAAGTACAGTTAAACCAGCTATTAGCTGGTCTAAGCATACTCTATGTCCATGGTGGGTGCACCTCAGTGCTTGGTGGCCCAACAGCCATTCCGCCATGGTACCATGGGAGCCCCCACCCATCCCCTACTGCAAGGATTGACCTCAGTGGGCTGCTGTCACCCACAGGCATCACAGGGAACTGCATGCCCAGCCCCAAGTCCTGCTCCTGATTCCTGACACCATGCCAATGCCCTGCAGGTCTCATCAAGCACCCATCTCCCTGGCTCGATGGTAGCTGCCAGTATTCCCAACAGTACTCCAAATCCCTAGTAGGCAATAGTCTCCCCTCTCCAAGCCCTAACCCCCGTTGGCCTGTTCACCATTAATCCAATGCCAGCAGGTCCCAGAAGTCGCACAGGATGTACTAGTAGACAAGAAAGTGACACCCATGGTGTACGCAATTCCTGGTGGTCTAGTGTCTTCTCCCCTGCAGTGCCAGTCTCACCCCACCCCTACCACATCCGTGCCCTGTTGTGACTAGCACAGCCACCACATATCTTCCACGTTAGTCGCTGACTGGTGCTTCCTGAGCATGAACATCAGGTACAGTATGCACTCAATGAATGAGCTATCATTCATTGACCGCATACTGTATACAGTAATACATGCTCAGGGAAGCCCAGTCAGTGACTGGCTGTGGAGGTGTGAGGTGGGTTGTGTCAGTCCCAACAGGGCACTTGTGTGTGTGGGGGAAGTGGAGTGGAAACTGCATTGTGGGGAGACACTAGACCACCAGGGATTGCTGACACTGCTGGTGTCATTTTCTTGTCTATTAGTGCATTTCTATGTGACTTGAAGGACCTGCTGGCAACAGATTAACAGTGGCCAGGCCAGCAGGGGTTGGGGTTTGGGAATGGGGGGCTTGCACCATGTTGGCGGGCATTCCCTGTGGCTTGCGGCACCCTGTACAGATGCAACCTCACTTTGCTGCAATGCTGGAGGTGTCACAAGTCACAGGACATAGTTGCTGGGGACCTTGCCTTTTCTGGAATCTGGAGCAGGGTCCCGGGCATAGCGGCATATGTCACAACTCACAAGCGCTGGCAAGTTACAACATATGTCTTAGAATTGGGCCCTTGGATTCCATAGAAGACAGGATTAAGATTAATTTTTACCTGTATCAAATTTATTATGTGGCAAGTAAGATGTAAATTTATTATTCAACAGTTAAATATTGCTTCAGAGGCAGTAGTGCAGTTAATAGAAAAATAATGTGCACCATCAAAAAATGACATGAATTTTTTATGAATGGAAATGGTTAAAAAATGGTGGATGGGAGTGACAAACTGTATAGTAACTCTGTAAGCCAGAACAGAGAGAAATATTTATAGGGGAGTAAGGTTTTTCTGTTTATAATTCTGAGATTTCTCTCTTTGTTATTTTCATTATGAGAAACTGCTTGTGTATCCTGAAATAATATTGTTAACAGATGTAATTTACAGTTTGTGCCATGGGATCTTTAATGTCCACCTGAACAACCACCAAAGCAGGCAGACAGGACCTTGGTTTTAATGTCTCATCTGAAAGACAGCACCTCAGGAGTCCAGCATTCCCTTCATGATGCACTACAGTGTCAGTATTGGATTTTTACCCCAAGTGACTAGTGTGGGGATAGAACCCACAACCTTTCAATCTTCCAGCCGCAGAGGCAAGTGTGCAACCTGCTGAGCCACTGACACTGCTATGATACCTTCTTTCCCCTTTATGAGTCCAATTTAGCATTTTTTTTCTTATTTGAAATAATAAAATGTGAGCTCCATTATTATTATTTGGATCAGGTTTTCATCACAATTCTCTGCTGTTTTTGTCCCATAAAGTCAGGAGTAGAGTATGCTACATGCTAGTTCACAAAAGTCAATGGAAAAGTGATTTTTTTAGTGTTATTTTATGCACCCTGTGGCCTGGGCATCCTTCTGAGGTACTCTCACAGCAGAGGCCTCTACTCTCAGGTGATCAGTCCCCATGTCGGCATTCATGTGGTACACTGGGAGCCCACCCCAGTTTGCCTAACTGTTTCGCTGTAAATGAGAAAATGGTCCCTCATTGTCAGTTTGTTTTCCCTGCAAAACTGAAAATGGATCCTCGTTATCGCTGCAATCACCCGGCCCCTTCCACCCTTCCACTGAGCACCCACCTCCCCACACCGTTCCCTTACCCCATACTTACTTCTATAGGTTGGCACTGTCGTCTTCTCTGGACCAGGACATGTCTGCACTCTTCAAAGCTCAACTGCGAACTGAAGAATTAAAGATAAGTGTGCTATACAACCATTCAATTGGATTTTCAACTTATGCTCATATTTCAGCAATTGTTTGCAATTTTTGGCCCAAATTTTCAACATGGGGTTCTTGGGACTGCACCTCATGAAAGCTGTCACTGTCATTTTATTACTCTGTCCCAAAAGGTGATTTAGCGGTCACTGCATGGAATCACCTTTGGGACTAATTCATGAAATGACAGGGTCACTGTTCATGACGTGGGGTCCCAAAATGCCTATGTTGCAAATTTGATGAAAAAGTTCCAAAAAATGACTGTGTTACGCAGTTTCTACACATGCTCCTAATGTCACTAATTTTTAATATTTTCACTCCACATATTTAACATCACCAGTTTTGTACACTTCCTTCACAACAGTACAGCTGTCATTTTCCACAACCTGCCTGAAATGAGTTTTCACACCTGTGGCACAGAATAGCGCATTTGCTCTGTGCAATCACCTTTTGGGACAACTAAACAAAATTACACTGGTTCTGTTTATGAGGAGGGGTCCAAAAAAGGCCATGTTGAAAATTTAGTGCAACACCTACATAGATACATAGATACATAGACAGTGTCGGCAGATAAGGGCCTGTGGCCCACCCAGTCTGCCCATTTGAACTTGTAAGTTCAGTTTATGTTTTCCTAGAAGTCTGTTGCCCCTTACCCCTGGCCTCCAGAATTCCTTTATGTCTATCCCATACATTCATAAATCCCGTGATTGTTTCAGCCCCCACCACTTCATCTGGAATGGTGTTCCACTTGTCCACCACCCGTTCTGTGAAGAAATTCTTCCTTATGTTTCCTCTGAATTGTCCTCCCTCCAGCTTCGTCCCATGCCCTCTAGTCCTGGAACATCTTTTTCACTTAAAAATAGTGTAATCCTGCACCCTGTTCCTCCCTGTAAGATACTTGTATGTCTCTATCATATCCCCTCTCTCCCTCCTCTCCTCCAGTGAGTACACGTTCAGTTCCTTCAGCCTGTCTTCATAGGACTTGTGATGCAATCCATGCACCATCTTTGTTACCCTTCTCTGAACCTTCTCTACCCTGTCTATGTCCTTACATAGGTATGATCTCCAGAACTGTACACTGTACACCAGGTGGGGCCTCACTAGTGTCTTGTATAGTGGAATTATGACCTCCCTTTTCCTGCTGGTGATGCCCCTGCCTATACATCTAAGTATCCTATTTGCTTTACCTGCTGCCTTGTCTAACTGTTTCCCTACCTTGAGGTCATCAGAGATGATAACCCCAAGATCTCTTTCCTGCTTGGTGCATGCTATATCCTCACCCCCCAACTGATATATTGTGCTAGGTTTTTGTGCCCCATATGCATTATCTTGCACTTCTTTGCACTGAATTTCAACTGCCAAACCCCTGACCATTCTTCAAGTTTTTGCAGGTCCCTTCTCATTCTGTCTACACCCTCTGGTGTGTCTACTCTGTTACAGAGCTTTGTGTCATCAACGGACAGTGAAATTCTGCCTTCTAGTTCCTGCAAAATGTCACTGATGAAGATGTTGAATAGGACCAGTCCCAGCACTGATCCCTGTGGTACCCTACTGGTCACTTTTCCCTCTGTGGAGTGACAGCCATTTACCACCACCCTCTGTGTCCTGCCACCCGGCCAGTTACCTACCCACCACACTACTGTCCTGCCCACACCCATATTTCCCAGCTTGTGTAATAGCCTTCTATGTGGCACAGTGTCAAAGGCCTTGCTGAAGTCCAGATAGGCCAATTCCACTGCCCTCCCCTGCTCCACCTCCCTAGTCACCCAGTCAAAAAATTCAATGAGGTTGGTCTGACATGACCTCCCCCAGGTGAAACCATGCTGCCTTGGGTCCTGTAGTCCATTGACAACCAGATGTTCCACCAATCTCTCCTTCAGTAGTGCTTCCATGATATTCCCCACTACCAAGGTGAGGCTGACTGGTCTGTAGTTCCCTGCTTCCTATTTGTTCCCACTTTTGTATAAGGGGACTACATCTGCTGTCCTCCAGTCTTTGGGTACCTCCTGTTTCCAGTGATCAGCAAACAGGATAGCCAGAGGTTCAGCCACCACCTCTCTTAGTTCTTAAGGACCCTGGGTGCACCCCATCTGGCCCCATCGCTTATCAACTCTTATTACTTCGAGTTCCTTCAGGACCTTTCTCGTGTAAAGGGACTTGTGTCCATTTCTGAACCATTCTCACCCCTTTTACTCCCTTCAGACCCATTACCCTCCTCTTCCTCAGTAAAGACTGAGCAGAAATACCTGTTCAATATGTCAGCTTTACTGTTGTCATCCTCCATGCGTCCCCCATCCTCTCCCTTCGGTCCCACTATCCCTCCTTTTGCCTTTCTTTTTTCACTTATGTACCTGTGAAAGGTTTTGTCCCCTGTACCCACTGATTTTGCAATGTGTTCTTCTGTCTGAGCTTTGGCTTCCCTTATTGACCCCTCTGCCTCCCTTTGCTTCTCCTGGTACTTCTCCCTATCCCCGTCTGCCTGTGTCTTTTTGTATTGCCTGAATGCAATCTTGTTGGCTTTCACTTTTTTTTGCTACCTCTTTGGAAAACCATAATGGTCTCCCCTTCCTTTTCTTCTTGCTAACCTGCTTAATGCATAATTCTGTTGTTCTTGTAATCCCCATTTTAAATACTGCCCACTGTTCCTCAACCCCTGATTCCTGTCATATTCCCCGTAATGCCTCTTTCAAGTATCTCCCCATTTTCCCAAAGTCTGCGCCCCTAAAATCCAGGATACGTGTTTTTGTGTCATTTGGGTTTGCTCTTTCTGTGATTTCAAACCACAATGACTGGTGGTCACTGTTCCCCAGGTGCTCACCCACTGTTACCCCTATCACACTGTCCCTGTTTGTGAGCACAAGGTCCAGTATTGCCTTCTGTTGAGTTGGTTCCATGACCGCTTGAGGAAGGCACCCTGAAGGGAGTCCAGGATAAACCTGCTCCTAGTTGATGCTGCTGCTGGGATGCTCCAGTCCACATCTGGAATATTGAAGCCTCCAACCAGTACTACCTCACCCTTGTCTGCCATCTTTGGATGGCTAGCATCAGCTCCCTATCTGTTACTTCCTCCTGGGTTGGTGGTCTATAGACCACACCTGTGCGGATGGCTTTCCCCATTTTCCTTTCCAACTTAACCCACAGTATCTCTCCCCCTTTTTATTCCTCCTGGATCTCTGTTGCCCTTATGTCATTTTTCACATACAGTGCCACTCCTCCTCCCTTTCTGCCTGCTCTGTCTCTTCTGAATATGTTGTAGCCAGGTATGGCCATCTCCTAGTCATGGTTGTTATTACACCAGGTTTCAGTGATGGCCACAATGTCCAGGTCTGACTGCACTATGACAGCCTCCAGATCTTCCATCTTGTTGCTAAGTCTCCTGGCATTTGCACACATGGCTTTCCATGATTTGACCTCCCTTGACTGTTTTGCTTTTCTACTCCAGCCCTTTCCATGGCTGTCCTGTGTCCCTGGTTCTCCCTGCTGTCTGCCCTTCTGCTGAATTTTGTCCCTTTTCTGCCTATTCACCTCTTGGGCACTAATCTCTATCTTTTGCACACTGCTTTGCAGAGATAGCCACTCCTCTGGTTCACTAGTTCCACTGCTAGCTGTGGGGGGTGAGCAAGTAGGTACCCTCCTTGCTGGCCTGCCACCCCCTCTTGCTAGTTTAAATGCTTGTCAATGTAGCATTTAAACTTATCATTGAGTGCTTGGATTCCCCTCCAGGGTGGATGCAGGCTGTCAGGCTTGAACAAACCTCCATCCCTCCAGGTAGGTCCCCAGTCACCAATGAATCCAAACCCTTCCTCACAGCACCAGTTCTTCAACCATGAGTTAAAGTTCCTGGTGCATGCACTCCTATGCTCTCCCTTGCCTCTTGCAGGTAGTACTTCTGAAAAAGTGACAGAAGTAGCTACTTGCTTGAGACCCCTCCCCAATTTCCTAAATTCTTCCTGAACTTTCTTTGGCTCCCCATTTGCCAGGTCATTAGTACCTCCAACATATGGCCAAGTTACTCCAGGGCATTGAATAATTTCTAAGCACATGTGTAACTTTCATCACTTGGTAGCATTTCACAGCCCTGTCAGCTCTGTCCAGAGTTTGTTATTTCAGCTGTAAAAAGAAAAAAAGTGGTAAAGCAGACCCAAAATGTGGCAAAGCTGTATCATACAAGTCAGGAGACAGGTGGCAATCTTAAATAAAACAAGCAATTTTCAATGCCGAATGTTCGCTACTGGTATTGTTGTTGTTCCAGGTCTTGCTTATATGCATTTTTACTCTATATTGAGCAGATAAGATGCAATGTCTTATTTTCAGTGGTGTCCTGGTTTAACACATTGTTAGGTTGTGATTACGCAGGATAGGGCAGCTGAGAGGCAATAGCTACTTTTAAGTAGGCTCCCATATTTTGACCCCAAATGTCCAGTAGTCTTTTTATGACCTGACATTATAGCAGTGTCAATTGCTCAGTAGGTAGCACACTCACCTCTGAGGCCAGGAGATCAGAGGGCTGTGGGTTCAGTTCCCACATCTGGCACTTGGGTTAACATCCCAGTACTGGTACTGTAGTGTAGTGTAGTGTAGTGTAGCATGAGAGGGGTGCTGCACTTCTGAGGTGCTGTCTTTCAGATGAGACATTAAACCGAGGTCCCATCTGCCTGGATTGTTGGTTGTTCAGGTGGATGTTAAAGATCCCATGGCACTTATTGAAAAGATTAGGGGAATTTCCCCAGTGTACTGGCCAAATTTCCTTCATTCAGTAAACATATCACCAACAGCTTAATCTGGTTCAAGGTCAGTTAGCATTCATCTGTATCTCCCTCCCCCTGATCATGCCTGAAAATAGGTAGAATTTGTCTAGTGCACTTACCCGGTCAACAAAAAATAAATAAAAATATTCAAGAGAGGTGAAATTTTTAAAACCCCATCTGAAAGCTAATTTTGCTGTGCAACTGTGGAAACAAGTTTTAGAGGGGATTTGAAAAATGACACCTGCCATGTTCAGGAGGTGGGGTAACAAAAGGGATATGATGAATATTGGGGCCAAAATCTGCAAAATATATAGTTATGATTAAATGTTGGAACTATTTGTTTCCTCATAATTTAGTTTTTTTTTTTTGCATTTGTATCCTAGGGGTGTGCAAATAAAAAATTCCGCAAGCGGAATTTTGGTGAAAGTGTGAATTTTGCTTCAGCAAAAGTTCAGAAATCATTTTTGGAACTTTCGTGGAAATTCTCTCTTTTTTTTTTTTTCTTATTTTCTTTATCGCCCCAGGACCACCAGTCTGTCCTACCTTATCACGTCTTGGCATCTCCCCCAGGTACTCGGGCCGCTATCTCCTCAGACTGCCTCCAACATCCACATTTGGGCCTCACAGCTACCCCTGCTGCTTGCCCCCTGCGGTGGGGTGGTGGGGAGCACTCCCTCCGGAGCTCAATCCACCAGGTCCGGATCCGGTACCGCCATGCACCCTCAGCGCTGAGAGAGTCTGCTTTGGAGAAGGCCATCATGCCGCCCAGACAGGTCCCCCATTTTTCCACTTTTCCTCCTGTACGGCTTCGGGGCGTGCAATGACGCCAATGTCCTGGGCGCGCGCATGTCTGCACACACTCAGAGCCAGGTGTCTGCCCCAGCACATCCCTTCATGCCTGCCAGTGCTCTGAAGCCACCCCCAGCCATCGCCAGGGGCCGCCAGAGCACCGATGGCCATTTTCCCCCTCCCTGGAGAAGGAGAGCAGTCCTATGGATGCTCGATCCTCCTCCTCCCCTGCCAACCCCCGATGATCCAGGCTCGTTCCCGAACCCGGGTCGCAGGCATGGCGCGAGGTGTGGCGTCCAGCGCCTCAACCCTCAGAGCCACTGGGCAGGGCATTTCGTGGAAATTCTGCCTTAAAACTCCAGAATAAATATACAAACTGCGGGTTCATTTATTAAACTGTGGGAAAAAAATCTGTAGAAACGATCACTGCTAGTGGTCAATTCTGAGGCTTTTTTAAATGCAATTTAACTCATTAATCCACCCCCACTGATCAGGGGTCCCACTAAATAAATACCTCCAATCCCTTCCTTGGACACTCCTGGTTTCTAGTTGCCCCCCACCCACCAATCATGGCTCCCCAAACATTTTATTTCCCTGATGTCTAGCAAACACCCCTTCCTTTCCTGGATTCTTTAATTCATAAAAAAACAGCCATCAGTCCACTGATTTATCCCCCTCTATTTCCAGTATTCCTTAGTGTCTAGGAGACTTCCCCATTCCCAATCCCTTATAAAAAAATAATCCCAATTCCCTGGTGTCTAGTGGACCTCCTACCCTGACAGTACATCTGCCACCCCCCACCCCCACCCTGCCTCTGAGGACCACCAGTGCAGCCTTCTTCTCACCTCCATTGCCAGTGGCCCACTGAATTGTCAGTGCATGACCGCATGGTTGTAAAAGCAGGCTCTCATTCACCGATAGTTCGGTAAACTGTGGATAGAATAAATTCCACAGTTTGTATGCATTTTTCCTCAGTTTACAAACAAAGTCCATGGAACTTGGTGAAAATCTGCAGAAAAGCCCAGTTTTGCCAATGGCAAAAGTTCTAAAATTTCCACAAAATTTCCAAAATTTCGCAAAAGTTTAGCTAAAGTGGAAAGCGCAACCTTCACCCACCGCTATTGTACTCCAAATTTTCAACATAATCTTTTTTTTTTTTTACCACTTCTTCTGAGCATGACAGATGTTATTTATAAAACAAGTCATTTTGTGCCACAACTGTTAAAAAAACATTTTGGATAGAGTTTCAGAAATGACAGCCGTCACATTCATGGGGTGCTGTGAAAAAATGGCTATGTTGAAAAGTCGGGGTCAAATTTCTGATAATTACCAAAAATTATGACTCTTGTTTTCTTGTATTTATACCCCAAATTTTCAACATAGCCTCCTTTTGACCCCACATAGCCTTCTTATGTACCCACCTCATGAGCAAGGGTGGGGAAAATGTTCAAATCCTGCCCAAAAGGTGATTTCATGCCACAAGTGCAAAGACATATTTTGGACAGGATTTGAAAAATGACAGCTGTCACATTCATGAGGTGCTGTGAAGAAAAAGCTATATTGAAAATTTTGGGTCGGAATATTGAAAATGACCACAGTTATGAGCCAGTGTTTGTAAATTTCAACATAGGTTCATAACTTTGTTGTTTTTTAATATTTTTACCCCAGATTTTCAATATAGCCTTTTTATGAGCTCACCTCATAAACAAGAGCAGAGGACATTTTCATTTCTATGTGATAATGGTGAAAGCCTAAAGGCCATTGCCATTATCGTGAAGTCACAATGCAAAAACTTTTTTTCATCACTGTGACACCCCGGTGCAGAGAAAAATGGCACTGGGGACTTACTTTTAATGTTTTCTGTTGGGGGGGCTGTGCCCCCACACATCCCCAGGTAGGGGGGCTTCACTCTCCACACCCCCAACTAATGGATTCTCAGCTCCAGGGGGGTGCATGTTGGGGGGATGAAAACATTAAAAAAAAACAAGGTTTGGGCCGGGCTCAACAAAAACACACCAGTGCCCAGACCCAAAACCCATACCCTGCCTACCAGCACCAGCAACCCACCTACCTCACCACGGGGTCAGCTCAGCAACCACTGTGGCACAACCCCTCATGTCCCCTCTCGTGTACGCTCACGCTTCCCCCCGGGCAGGTACACATAGCATCGGGATATCACTATATTCGCCCACTCCCTATCTGGCCACCCTAACCTACCTAGCCATCCCTGAAATGCATTGGGGAAGGGGTTGCCATTTTTGTAGGTGCCCTTTTCCCAGAACCTACATTTCGGGCTACCAAATTTTCAATTCCTGCCCAAAAGGTGATTTGGGGCAGCGACTGCAAAATCACCTTTTGGGACATATTTTGCCTAATTTTACTGTCTAATTTTACTACCATTGTTCATGAGGTAGGGCTCCAAAAAAGGCAAGTTGAAAATTTTGGCAGTAATATTCAAAAATGACCAAGTTATGCAAGTACGTTGAAAACCCCATTGTAATACACTGAACGGTGTACCTGATTTCCTCAGTTCGTGGTCCAGCATTGATGAGTGAAGACATGTCTGCAGTCTAGAGAGGATTTTGGTGTTGGACCCCTGGTAGATAAATAAGGGCTTGGGGGGCTGTTGGGTGGTGAGTGCTGAGTGGGAGGGTCAGATGGGGGTATCCAGCAGCAACAGACTTTGATGGATGGTTTTCTTTATTTTAGATATGGACACTGGGTGATTGCCCCCTCCCCCCAGTGTTGGTGTTATAGTTGGCAGCAACAAGGGTGGGCTTTCCTATGTTGCAGAACCAAAATGGGCAGGGTGGTTGTAGTTGGCACAGGGGATTGGGCACCCCCATGCTGGAATATTAATATGCGTGGGATGGACTCAGGGGGGACAGTTATGCTATGGAAACAACAGACACTGATGAACGGTTTTCTTTTTTACAGGATGTATTTAACCAAGCAATAATATCCAAGAGGGTAGGAAGTATTGGGCAAGACTGGACTGTCCAGGACATAATGAGGCCCATCACTGCATGTGAAGGGCCTTATAGCCCCTGGGAGGCCCAGTATTGCCCTTATCTCCCACCCTGGAGGATATTATTGCACTTAGAAAATTGGCTGCTTGTAATGGGGTTTTTTGTAATATTTAAGAATGAAAAAAAAAAACAGTAAAAAAAGACTAAAAATGAACTTACACTTGCATGGGTAGTAAAACAGTCCTTCTACTGTCATTCTTGAGAATACTTGCCAGTAGAGGGCAGCACAGCATTTCACTGTTTTTTACTGCTTGGTATACTGTACTTCCCATCCTTGTGACCTTCCCACCAACTCACTTGCATTCTGTTTTTCTTAATTTTTTTTCATTTCTTACTAGTTATGATGACTCACCTCCTTTCTTGCTTGGTGATAAATGAAAAGAGGTTTGAGAGGGGTTGAGATGTCGCAGGAGATGATAGCTGTGTCCCCTGGGGCTAAAAGAGTGTCAGGTGGCCCAACCGAGCACCAGAAGTGAATCTGGGTTTCCTGGGTGAAATGGGGACAAAGACTGTACTGGTCCCCAATCCTCCGATACAGATTTGTGATCAACATGTCTTCTTGGGGAACTAGCCAATACAGCTGCTTCACCAAACTCCCCATGTTTTTAAATAAAGAGCATCGGCAAAGTCATTGTGCGTTGTTTCAATTGGCTCACCGGGTCACAGCATGTCAGGAAATACAATGTGGGTGAAAGTCATAGGAAGGAAAACCGACTGTCAAGACAACAATAGCAGGAGCGAGCAGATGGTTACTGGGGAACAGATGTTCACAGTTTGTAAGTTAATATCACCTGTAGTTGTGTAGCTTGATGAACGGGTGGGTGCCAAGGTTGATTTAAAGCAGGAATAGCACTATCAGGAATATCCTTTCATATGCTGCCAGAGTAGCACAGAAACAAACCGCTGTGTGTACTCAGGCTTGGTGGGTCCATTTAAAATAAAAATAAAATGTGTTTTGCGTCTTTTGTGTTGGTACAAGTGCTGTAGTGTTTATGCCCCGAGACTTGTGAGTCCTGTGCCTGAGAGTTGATAGCGAGTGGGGGTGATGGCAGCAGGAGTTGGATAGAAATGCCCCTTCCAAAAAAAACACAGAGAAAAAAGAAACAAAGACTGCTTCATAATAATGAAAACAGGTACACAGGTTTCTTTCGTAGTGTCTGATCTAAGCAGCAAGTGTGTACGTGGTGTGAGGGGGGCTCACTCGCTCTCTCTCTCTAAGTGGTTAAAAAAATGGCAGCAGTTTTAAAATGTGTGCTAATTGCTTCAGCCAATAACAAAGCAGGCTGGGCACAAGGATACCTGGCTGGGTTTGAGTCAGGTTTGGGCTGGGACTTTTATTTGGTGGGCATCTATTGCATGTTAATGTATCTCTGTGGAATACGGAGCAGCCAATAAGCCGCCTCCAAATAAAAAGCCCAATTTCTAAAAATAAATAAATAAATAAATAAATAAACCACAAGGGACGGTTTTCTTTATTCCAGGTGGTGGCACTGGGGAATTGGACACCCCCAGTGTCAAAGATATGTTTGGCAGCACCTGGGGTGGGCTCCCCAGTGTTACAGAAGTAAAACAGTCTGGGTGGGGGGGATAGCAGCTGGCATGGGTGATTGGGCACCCCATGCCAGAATATTAACATTGGTTGTGCTTAGTGTGGGGGACAGTTGCAGCAGTAACATACATTGAAGGATGGTTTTCTCTTTTACAGGGTATGTATGTATATTCATCTATCTATCTATCTATCTATCTATATATATATATATATATATATATATATATATATATATATATATCATAGTGGTACAGCAGTGCCACTACAGTTAGAGTTGCCAGGCCACTTCTATATTAAACCCAAAAGTTTGTACTTCAATAACTTTGCAACCTTTCTTGATTTGCCTGAAATTTTACATGCACTGTGTCCAGTCATAGATATCTGGATCTGGAAAGCTTTGTTCCATTCGGATGTATGGTTGCTGAGCTGTGGAGTGCCAAAAAATGTGAAAAATCCTCAACTTTTATGCAATGCTTTGTCAAGCAAGCAAGCAAGATTTATTTATATAAAGCGCTCTTCCAAAGCTCAGGGCTTTTTTACGCTTATAACATTAAAAACTTAACACATGATAAAACATATATACAACACATTAAAAGACATCCATGTAAGTTCAAACTCAATATTTTCCTGAGAAGGCCTGGTTAAACTGATATGTCTTTAGACAATTTTTAAAACCTTCTATGGTCTGGCTATCTCATATCTGGCATGGCAGAGAATTCCACAAGGTAGGAGCTACAAAGGCAAAAGATCTTGCTCCTGATGTTTTAAGGGATACCCTGGGAGTCTCTAGCAATCCCTCACCAGAGGAATGGAGTGAGCAGAAGGGAGAATAATGGTGCAGGAGCTCTTTCAGGTAGTGGGGACTCTGCTAGTGTAGGGCCTTATAGGTCAGCAACATGACCTTGAAGGTAATCTGCCACTGTATTGGCAACCAGTGCAAATCACACAGCACAGGTGTAATATGGCTAGACCTAGAAGCTCCAGTCAGAAACCTGGCCATCACGTTCTGCACTAGTTGCAAGTGGCAGATATCGATCCCCAGAAGCCATTGGTAGAGGGCATTGCAATAATCAAGACGACTGGTGAAAAAGGCATGCACCAAGGTCAGAAGATCTTCGGGCGGGACCAGGTGTTTCACCCGGGCTATGTTCCTAAGGTGGTAATAGGAAGATTTGACTACAGCTGAAATCTGCACCCCCAGGGTCAGGCCTTCATCAAAAACAATGCCCAGGTTCCGTGCCTGGCCGAAAGCAATAAGCGGGATCCCACCAAGACTTAATCCTGATGGTTTTCCTGCCCATGTCCCTATCATCCTATAACCAGGGTCCACAACCAATACATCAGTTTTTTCCAACTTCAACCAATGCCAACTGGCACTCATCCAGCTTTGGATCTCCAGTAGGCAGTTGTTAAATACCACAATGGAATCTAGTTCCTGATCGAGTACAAAGGACATGTACAGTTGAGAATCATCAGCATAGCAATGAAAATTCAATCTGTATCACCTTATAATGTACCCTAATGGAAGCAAATACACTGCGAATAACATGGGGACAGCACCCAGCCCTGTGGAACCCCACAGGGTAGTCCATGAGGGGATAGCAGCTGAGGAATAAATTCCCGGCACCAATCTCTGAGATCTACTCTTGAGGAAGGACTTAAACCAGTTGTGGACTGCCCCCATCAGTCCACAGAAAAGACACAGGTGCTTGAGCAGCACCCCATGATCCACAGTGTCAAATGCTGCTGAGAGATCAAGGAGAACCAAGATAGAAGAGGCTCTTTGATCTCTCGCCATCAAAAAGTCATTAAGTACCCTCCCCAGTGCCATTTCAGTCCTATGCCTTTTTCTGAAGCCAGACTGGAAAAAGTCGCAGATATTGTGGTTGGTCAAATGATCCTCCAGCTGCAGTGCAACTACCTTCTCAATAACTTTCTCAATGAAGGGTAAGTTTGAGATTGGTCTGTAGTTAGTTGGGCAGTCGGGGTCAAGGGAGTTTTTTTTTAAAAGGGGGCAAACTACTGCCTCCTTAACAGGATCTGGAAAGATCCCTCTCTCCAATGAAACTCCCACTATCCCAGCAAGGACCAGGCTAATGACTTCTACTCACCCCACGAGTAGGATTGTAGGGCCCAGGTCCAAACTGCAGTAAGTTGGCTGCAGAGTCTGAATGATCCTCACTACATCCATGGCTACTGGTTGGCTAAAGGTGGACCAGGTCAACTGGGTATTGGTACCAACTGCTTGACTAATACAAGGAGCAATGGGAAGGCATTGGCTGATCTAATTTCTGATGGAGGACACCTTATCAGAAAAGAACTGTGCAAACTCTTCACACTGTTTTTGAGACAATGCTCAACCAGAGTGAAGACAGGCTGGATTGCACAGTCTGGAAGAGCTGAATTGGCCTGTTCTTTGCTGTAGCTATTTCCCTGGACAGGAATTCTGCCTTATTACAGGAAATGGCTGATTGATAAACATTATAATGGTCCATCGATCTAAGTCTGTCCACCTCCAGGTGAGTTTTCAGCCAGTGTTTTTCCAACCTTCACCCCTGCCTCTTTAATTCACAGATCTCCCCATTAAACCATGGGGCACCCGGATGAGAGGTAAGAGGGCGAACACAAGAAGAAGCAATGATACCCAGTGCCTCAGTAACAGCCTTATTATAGGCTGACACAAGAGGCCCTGGGTCAGTGTTATCCCCTAGAATTCCTGAGAAGTCCAGCACTGCCATTAGGCCTTCTGAGGTAACATCTCTTAAGGGGTGGAACTGTACTAACTCCCTTGGGGCAGGCCTATTTTGGGGGGCTGCGAAACTGAATCTCAGGAAGTGATGGTCAGACCATCCGACATGCTCCACCTCCTCATCGGAGGTCTCCATCCCCAGGTGAAGTACCAAGTCCAATGAGTGTCCTTTCTTATGGGCTGCAGTGGCAATAACCCATGTTAAGCCCAATGAATCCATCACTTGTCAGGTTATAGAGTCTGAACGGTGTGTCTGTCTGGCTTCAAATGTGCATTTGTATGTGTGGCCTGGGTGAAGGTCATGCCTTTTGAAGATTTGGTAAAAAAATATTAATCGGTTCAAAAATTATGCATGTTTTTCATGTCCCATTTTAATCTATGGCAAAATTAATATGGGCAACACGAAAATATTTGTGAATTTTTTTTTTCATGCTCTGCATTTTCTTTTCATGCTGCCATTATCTTGTTTTCAGTTAGCGAGAGAGAAACAATTAATTTGCTCAGAAAATACTGCTCCTTGTTAATCAAAAACACTTGTATTTGCCTAATCAGGGCATGAGGAACTCATCCATTACATCAGTTATTGTGCAGGTTGACTGGAAATATGTGTTTAAAAATGTTTCCACCATGTTGGCAATTTGTTTTCGAGTAAACATTTTTTGTCTGTGCAGTAATGACCGTGGACAAAAAAAAATAGACATGAAAAAATATTTTCTTTGCACAGAAAGATTTAATTATAAGGTATGGGGTGCTGTGAAAATTTTATGTTTTTGCAAAAACAATGCTCGAAACATTGTCCCATGTGTTATTTTCTTTGTCACTTCATTGTGCCAACGTGGACTGTGCTTTTTGCCTCAAATTTACAGGGTAACAAATGCTTGAGAAACTGGTCTGCCTTGTGCTTGTTTGGCAAAAAAAAATATTGATTAGTTACATAGTTATAGGGTTTAGAAATTTTGGAAATTTCCCATAGACTAACATTGTGGCGCCCATGACGACTCTCAGAAACAGTTCGAGATATGGATTTTTTGCTGCCTACAGCATAGTCCACTTTTAAGTAGACTAAGCCTGCGCAGAGGTTTCAAAGTCATGATTACAACTGTAGTGGAATTTGTTTCTTAGTTGTTACAGTTACTGAGATATTGACAAATAAGTGTTACAAGGGTTCCCTTTCTGTAGTATGGGGCTGCTGTGTGGCTCTGTACTTATATGTAAGATGAAGCACAGGGCCCAGAGGGCCCATGCTCCCACATATGCATGCCTTTACACAGAAACTTGGCAACATAAAGGAAGCACAGGGGCCGGAGGGCCTGCACTCCCACAAACACACACCAGTTACATTACACTTTCTCAAAAAGAATGGAAATTCATTGCACAAAGCTTCATTAATGCATCAGTTAGGGTTGATTGCACAGTGACAAAAGTATGGAAATGTGGTGTTAGGATTATCCCCTAACCCACAACCCTCCACACACCAACAGACATCAGGGTGTGCCATGGGGTAATCAGACCTAACCCTCACCCCATTCTCCTATACTGTAGCATGTCAGCTTGCTTACACGTTGAATGGGGTGACAGTTGGGCCTGACAACCCTATGGCACACCCTTGCTTGCTTTGGGTGAGGACATTGTTGTATGCCCTTGTTTGTTGGTTTGGCAGTTTTGCCTATTTTGTGCGCCCCATGCTGGGATGATATTTTGGTATATCCTTACTTCTGACCCTGTCTGCCTAACACTTGCCTGATAATTCTAAACACAAACTGTTCTCTCCCATGTTTCTGTAGGCTGGTTTATGATCTCAGTCTGATACCAGCGCCTTCCACCATGCCATGTACTGTGCTTGTGTCACCTGGTTACTGCTTTCTGCTGTGCCCGTACACCTTCCAGTTATCAAATTTGCTCCCACTGATTCCTTACCTCTGCCCTACACAATTGCCTTTACCTCAGCTGTTCCTGTTTTAACCCACCTTAATACTTATCCCCAGTTTCTGCCTTCTTACCATGACCTCCCTAGCAGTGTTCTCAACATCCTGAAGGGGGAAATCAGGAAATGGCTACCCCTTCTCCTCATATTCAGTTCTTGCCTCTCTCCCTCTCTACTCCACCTGCCCTTCTGGGTCTCCAGTGTGCACAACCTAACCCCATCCTTTTTACTCAAACAGCACTTGTGTACTACCTCGAGCCTGCTTTTGGTACACTCATGCACTATAAATGGTTCTATTACATTATTACTGTTTTGTACTTTTATATGTTCTGTTGTATGTTTTTGGACATGTATGGTAATTTACATAATGCTCCACTACTGTTTATTGTACAATACCTTGTGTTCCAGCTGTTGCACAATCTTACAATGTTGTATTGTTTGTACTACTCACACACTATTGTAACTGATCATCCTTCACAACCCTATGTAACCCCCCCCCCAAGGCTGCACCATTGGGATGAGCAACTTGTTGTTCAGTGTGCCATCTTGGTGACACATTTCAATAAATAAATAAATAAAAGTTGCTTTTGGAATTATTTGTCTCCCAGTGCTGTGGGGAGCCCTGCACCTGCAGTCTGACATGGCTTCTTTATGGATCACTGCTGTCTCCACAGGGTGCCTGTTGTGCTGTTGGTGTGCTCTCTGTTCCGATCCTTGGCATATGGTCCCTGTTATTGTTTCTAGCCTGGATCTTCTGCAGTTACCTTCTCCATGGCACTGTTCCCTTTCTTCACCCCTATCCTCCCACTTCTGGTATTTCCTCCTTGGTCTTTCTGCCCTGGCTTACTCTCAGACCACCAGCACACCCCTCAAACTGAGTAGCTATGACACTACAACCACCTCTCCTCCTGCCCCCCCCCCCACATCCCTAATTCTTGTCCTTGTCCCTTGTTCCCTTGTATTTCCTTTTGGGCTTCTTACTTTTCCCTGCTCCTTCCTATCCCAATAGCCCTCTGTCATGTTCTCTCCTAATCTGGGGCCAGTATTTTCTCAGTCATTACAGCTCTGCAAGTTTGTGACATATCAATCAATCAATCAATCAAAATTTATTTATAAAGCGCTTTTCAATAAATCAAAGCGCAGATACAAAACAAGAAATAAAACATCAGCAATAATAAATAAAAACATAAAACAATGAAATAACCATAAAATAAACTAACCAAATGCCAGTGAAAACAGATGACTTTTCAGGGATCTCTTAAATGATTCCACGGACAGGCACTCTCTAGTCTAACGAGGTAGAGAATTTCACAGGGTCGGGGCCATAAAAGAGGCGCCCTGCCCCAGATGATTTAAGACAAACCCTGGGAATCTCTAGCAACCTCGCCAGAGGAGCGGGAGTGGGCGGAGAGGAAGTAGGGACAAAGGAGATCTTGCAGGTAGCCTGGTCCCTGACCATGTAGGGTCTTATAGGTCAGCAATGCGACCTTGAAGGTGATTCTCCATCGCACTGGCAGCCAGTGCAGTTCGCTCAGCACAGGTGTGACATGACAAGTTCTTGGTAGCCCAGTCAACAACCTAGCTGCCGCGTTCTGCACCAGCTGCAGGCGACGGAGATCTACCCCCGGCAACCCTAGATATAAAGCATTACAGTAATCAAGACGGGAAGAAACAAAAGCGTGGACCAAGACAGGAAGGTCATCATGTGGAACAAGGTGTTTTATCCGGGCAATATTCCTCAGATGGTAAAAGGAAGATTTGACAGTGGCTGACACCTGCATCTTTAATGTCAGCGCACTGTCAAAAATAACGACATACAAGCTTACTTCAGGTGATTCTGTCCTTTCTGTGATTAAATTGATGTGAGCTGGGAGAGTTTGCCTCAGTTTGGGGTGGGGCAGCAGCAAGTTACAGCTCTGGAAGTTTCTTTTTGTTTGTTGCTCTGTTTCTGGAAGGTTCTGGCTGTTTCTAAGTAGGTGGGGCTCTACTTTTAACAGAAGTTGTGCAAGAGGCTGATTGACTCTCACGGGAGCTGCAGTGCACTCAGTATTTTATGCTTCATATAGTGGGTAATGTAGTATATAGGTATTTTTAGTACTGTATTACATTTTATGTAGAACTGTACTTTTTGGTCAGTACTGTGTAGTTATAGTTTTTAATATAACTTATAGGTATTTTTTAGGTATCTTTGGTAAATATTGTCTTGCACCTTGTGCAGGTATAGTTGGTACAGGGCTAGACTGCTATAATTAGTATAGATAATACTGTATTATCTTTTGTTTCATTAATAGGTAGTGCTAGCCATGGGTAGGATTGTGGGATGCAATGGTTGTGGGGCAGTGATATGGATGAACATATTGTGGAGGCTGGAAGGGTGTCCAATTTGCCATAGGCTGAAGAGGCTCGAGGATGAAGTAAGGTTGCTTGGTAGAGAGCTGGAGAGTATGAGGGGAAGGGGGGATTCTAGGACAGGTGGGCCTTCACCAGGGAGTAACATGGAGACACCACATGGAAGGAACAATGAGTTGAAGGAAGGGATGGGGAAGAGGCAGGAGCAAACTGGACAGGAGGCCTAATGATAGAGGGTGGACACGAGTCAGGCCTAGTATCAGAGGAGGCACTCAAGTCAGGAGGGAGGAGCCAATGCATAGCAGAACAAAGAGGGTAGGAAATAGGTTTGCTGTACTGACGACACTGGTGGGGGATGAGGAGAAGGAGGGCAGGCTCCAGGAGGAGGCAAGAAAGGAAACAGGAGGAGACTGCACAAGGGACAGTACTAGGAAAGAGGATGGGTAGAGGGGCATAATGTTGAAGCAGGTGAGAGGGTCACTACAGAGGTGGGGGGGGGAGCCCAGGGCAGATGATGGAGAGGTGGAGGATAGCAACCGAGCAATGAAAGGGGGAGGGATAGATTGGGGTGGGGGGAACCATTGCATGGAATGGTAGCGCTTCTAATATGGGGACTGTAGAAATGGGAACCTGGGTAGAATGGTGGGGACAAGAGCGAGAAATGAAGAAGGGGGTGTATTGATACTGAGACTCCATACTTAGGGGGACCAGATGGAGCAGCAAGAGGGAACGGCATAGTTGCATATGGGTGGAGTCCATATCATGGTTAATGTCAGACAGAGTGGGGCAGTCAATTCTAAAGTGTGCAAGGAGGAGTAGGAGGAAACCACATATATTAGTGCATGTGGGTTGAATGACCTGGTGGGGGAGACAGTAGAGGTAGTGAGGGAGAGGTCTGAGGGTGTATGAAGGCTGTGCAAGGTTTTAGGAGAGTCAGCGGCCGGCTCAGAGGTGCTTCCAGTACCCTGTGCGAGTATGGTAAGGAAAGGGAGGATTGGGGAGTTCAATACATGGTTGGAGGAGTGGTATCAATCTAAGGGGTACGGGGTAATGGGTGGATGGGGTAGGACCTGGGACAGTAATGATCTATATGCAGGGGATAGGCTGCACCTGAGTGGGGAAGGGAAAGAGATATTAATGCAGAAGTTAGAAGGGTATATAGCAACAAAGGTGGATTTAAACTTGGTAGGGGGGTGACAAGTGGGCAGTTGGTTGTCAGGGATCCTGAAGAGAGGAGTCAAACAAGCTTACCCCCCAGGATAGCAGGGAAGGATTCAGGGAAGTTGCACAGGGGGGAATAGGAGGGAGGAGAAGCAAGGAGAGGAAGGGAAGGGGACATGATGGAGGATGGTCTCACTGAATGCGAGAAGCTTAGGTAACAAATCAGCTGAGTTGCAGGTGCTCTTGACAGCGGGGAGGGCAGGGTGGATATTGTGGCCATCACAGAAACATGGGCAATTGAGTACTGGAACTAGGATATGATGATCCCATGGTATAGAATATTCAGGAAAGATAGGGTGAAGGGGAGGGGGGCATGGCAATCTATGTGCAAGAGGGGATAAGGTGCATTAGGGAAAAGAGGGAGGAAGGCAGGACAGAGGCCCTATGGATGCAGTTTCAGAACTCAGGGAAAAGGACACTGAGGATGAGGGTAGTGTACATCCACCAGCACAGGCAGAGGACCTGACTAGAGAGATATCTGATCAGATTAGTAGGGTCTGTAGGAAGGGGAACAGAGTGGTGGTGGGGGACTTAAATCTACCGGCAGTGGATTGGAGCATCCCAACCACTATGATTGCAAGGGAACAAATTGTATTAGATGCAGTTCTGGCCAGCTTCCTGATGCAGTTGGTCCATGAAAAGGCTAGAGAAGGAAGAACTCTGGACCTGGTATTGGGCTGCAAGGGATCTAGAGATGGAGGACTCTATGGCTAGGAGTGACCACCACACAGTGTGGTTCACACTCAATATGGGAAGGTAAAAGGGGGGTACAGGAACCAGGGTGATTGATTTCAAGAAGGTGGAGTTTACAATGATTGGGGAGATTGTGGATGGGAACCTGGCAAGTATTCAGCTTAACATGGATGCTTGTCAAAAGTGGGAGATTATTAAATCAGGGCAGGTGGATGCTATTGGGACATGTGCAAATACATGAGGAAAGAAGGACAGGGCAAAGAAGCACATTTGGTTAACCCAGGAGGTGGTGGAGGGGCTGAGGGCCAAGAGACAAGCAAATCAGAGACTCAAAAAATCAGGAGGGGGAGGAGACAAGGATGAGTTTACAAAGAGGTCCAGGGAGGTAAGCAGGCTGGTCAGAGAGCTGAGGCTGGCACAAGGTATCAAGGATGGTGAAAAGGACTTCTTCAGGTACATTATGGAAAGACAGAAGAATAAGAACCAGATTGTGAGGATTAGGAAGGACAGAGGGTGGGTAGAGAAGGAAGGGGAATAAGGCAGAGGCACTAAATGAGTATTTTCTGTTCTGTGTTCAAGAAGGAGAAAGGGGGGCAGATTTCTCTGGGGAGGAGATGGTTGGGCAAGTGAGGGGAGGGGCTGATTGATACAGGGAAGACAGAGGCCTGGGTTCTGGAGGGGTTAAGGGCACTGATGGTGGATAAGGCACCGGATCCGGATGGCATTCACCATAGGGTGCTAAAAGAACTGGTAGTGATCCTGGTGGGACCACTGGCTGACCTGTTCAGAAACTCCCTGGACACAGGATGTGTACCAGAAGACTGGAGGATGTCCTATGTGGTGCCCATTCACAAAATTGGCCTAGGGATTAGCTGGGGGACTACAGACCAGTGAGCCTCACATTGATTGTGGGAAAGCTCATGGAGACAATCCTGAAGGAGAGGCGGGTGGCATTTTTGGAGGACAATGGACTCCAGGATGTTCAGCAACATGGGTTTGTCTCAGGAAGATCATGCCAGACAATCCTAGTTGAGTACTACTACTGGGTGACCAAGGAACTGGACAAGGGCCATGGGGTGGATGTTCTGTATTTGGATTTCAGCAAGGCCTTTGATTCCCTGCCACATGGGAGGCTGGGGGGGGGGGCTGGAGGATACTGGGGTGGGAACAAAAATGGTCAAATGGACCACCAATTGGCTGAAGGGAAGGCAAGAGGTTGGTAGTTGGGAGAGAGCTCTCAACACCAAGGGATGTGATGAGCAGGGTGCCACAGGGATCGGTACTGGGACTGGTGCTGTTTGGGATATTCATAGCAGATATCTCACACAGAATCTGGAGTAAGATCAGTCTGTTCGTAAACAGTACTAAAATGTGAGCTGTGGTCAATGACGGAGATGGGTGCAAAGGGTTGCAGGATGACCGGACCAAACTACAGGAATGGTAGGAAACATGGCAGCTGGGGTTCAACACCATGAAGTGCAAAGTACTGCACCTTGGAACTAGGAACCAGGGGAGGATCTATTAGCTAGGAGGGGTTCAGTTGGAAAGCACCGGGGAGGAGAAAGATCTTGGGGTTATTATAATGGGGAATATGAACAACTCAGCATAGTGCAGGAAGACGGCAGCAAAAGCCAAGAAGATGCTGGGGTGTATAGCGAGAAGTATCTCTTCCAGGAATAGGGAGGTGATATTACCCTTGTACAGGTCACTGGTCAGACCACACATGGAATACTGTGTGCAGTACTTTCGCCCAGTCCTGAAGAAAAACATCAGATTATTAAAGGGGGTACAGCACAGGTCGACAAAGATGATCCAGGGTCTGGATAGTATGTCCTACAAGGAAAGGCTGTGCGAGCTGTACATGTATTCACTGGATAAGAGAGGAGGAATGGGGGAATATGATTGAAACTTTTAAATACTAAAAGGGGATTAACAAAACTGACACAGAGAGGATCCTCCAGATTAAAAGTGGGAGGGGCACGGGAGGGCATAAATTGAGATTGGTGGAGGAAAGATTCATGAGGGAAATCAGGAGACACTTTTTCACTGAATGGATGGTGGATAAGTGGATTGCCCTGCCTGAGAAGGTGGTAGCCTGTAGTATGGTGGGATTTTTAAGAGGGAGTGGGACAGGCCGGCCCGGTGGTGCTGAGGGTTGAGACACTGGACACAACACCTTGCACCATGCCGGCCACCCAAGTTCAGGAATGTGCTTGGGCCATTGGAGGTCGGCAGGGGAGGAGGGGATTGAGCATCCGGAGGATAGTTCTGCTCTCCTGGGGATGGTGGGTGTATGATTCCCCAGCACAATTGACACCTAGCAAAGGCTGAGAGTACAACAGCCAGGGATCATGCTGACACTGGGTGGGAGCAATGGTGGACATCTGTGGGAGGGGCATGGGAGCCCACTCTGCCCACGCTGGATGTCATTGCACATCTGTACTCCTGGGGGTGGACTCATGAACATGGAAAACACCCATTGGCTGGGAGGAAGACATCATCTGTCCCCATCTCCAACTCTGGACCCTGCCCACTGGATCTCGTCTAGCTCCCCACTGCCCAAGGAGTATCAGAAGAGGTAGCACCAAGGAGCATAGGGTTCCCCTTTCTGGGGGGGGGGCATGGACTGGGGGACTCTCCGGAGGTGTATCGCAGGTGGGTGGGGGAATCAAGAGTACAGCTTGGGAGGGTCTCAGAAGGAGGACATCAGGCAGGACAACTGATGGTGCCTCAGCCAGCAGTGACAGGATGAAAAATAGTTCAAAAAAAGTGGGTGGAATGGAGTGAGGGGTAATTAAGAGGAGTGGGAGCGAGGGTGGGACAGCTGCAAGTTGAGAGGCTAGTTGCACAATTGAGCAGACTCGAAAGACCATTAGGCCTGTTTCTGCTCGGATTTTCATTTGTTCTTATGTTTGTATTACTGTGCTCTGTCATTTATTGCAAGCAACCTTCCCTAGCAGTTTTGTCTGCCAGTGCTAATACCCATGTTTTACCCCTGTTTGCTCTATTATCTTGTCCCAGCATTCATATAACCTGCTAAACTTATTTCTGAATTTACCCCATGGTACTCCTAGTACTTTATGCCTTTCCAGCACTCATAATCCCCTTTGCCTCCTCTACCATACTGATTGTACTCCTGCACATGTCTATCTCCCTTCCAGATCCCAAGTCGTTATTTTGTCTGTCCCTGTCTAATACAGTGCTCCTTCCTATATCTTTCCAGTGTTGCTGTCATTGTCCATTCAATATGCTTCATATGTTTCATATGTTTCCAGTTCCCCAATGTGCTAACCCTTCCCTTGCTCCCTGGCTGCATTCCCTACATAGCCCTCTTTTCTGTTGCTTACTTTAATATTCAACTATTAGCTGTCCTTTCCTTGATCAGCCCACACCAGCAGTTTTCTGGCCTCCAGCCCTAACTCTACCTTTTGAGACATCGAGCGTAGGTAGGCTTGTCCTGTCTGCTGGGGATGGGTGTCGATTTCAATCCATCTACCATCTTACCCTGCTGGCTTCTCTACCAACAACTACCTGTCATGCCAGTTCCCCGACGTCCTCCGTTCCTAACTCTGCCTTCTGCAGTATTGAGTGAAAATGGACTTGACCTGTCTATCGGCGATGGTAGCATGTCTCTTCAACTGCAGTTCCAGCTGATTCTATTCCATACCATCTGCCTGCAAATCTCCATACCTAACGCTGCCTGGTGCAGCATCAAGTGAAGGTTTGCTCACCCCAAATGCCAAGAATGGGAGCCTGCATCTTCCATACCAGATATCTGGTTGCCTCTTCCTTGCAGGACCAGGACTGCCGAACATCTTTTGCCTCCATTCTCTTATCTCACCCAATTGCATCCTATGCCTCTATGGAATCAATGTACTCCCCCCTTGCCTTTGGCTTCCTTGTGTTCTGGATCTAGATCCTGCTAGCTTGTTCAGTTTCATGTCCCTCTGGTCCATCAGACTCCTGAACTTCCCCGTTGCTTGTCTTCCACTTCCTTCTGTATTCCAGTGCATCATCATTGTGGATTGCTGTCTTGCTCAACTACATCCATGTGGCCATCTCCTCTCTCCTCACTGCTCCAGATGATTCTGATTCATACATGCCTTCCTCTTGGATGTGTCTGCCCACATCCATTTTTGCTTCCTGCTGAATATGTGACATTTGCTCATCTTTGAGGACACATGCCTGGCCTTCTACAGTTTTTTGCAGTTCAGTTGCCTTCATCTCCAGCCAGAAGTCTACCATTGGTGATTCAAGGACTTTTTTTTTTCTATTAGCAGTTACAGTTTGCCATCTCTTTCGGAGGTGGGAATCTATTCCTCATCACCACAGCACCTTGTTACCTGCAATTCCAGTCCGCCATCTCCATTGGAGGTGGGGACCATTTCCCATAACTGCTACACTGTTCCTGCCAGCTGTTCCAGTTCATCATCTCATTCAGAGGTGGGAACCCATTGCCCATCACTGCTGCACCATGCTACTGACTGTTCCAGTTCACCACCTTCTTCGGAAGTGGGACCCATGCACCTCGACTTCGCTGCACCTTGTAGCTGGATTCACTTCTTGGTTTGATATGGATCTCCCACTGAGTCCTGATTCCACTTTCTTGCATTTTATTCTGGTATGCTGTGGCACTTGCCCCAATTCCATTCCTTCCCTTCACCTGCTGATGTAATTTCTGCCTAGCCTTTGCTGTCTTCTCAAGCTTCACTCTTTGGTCCATGGTCTTCTGATTGGACTCCTACCTCCATCCTTGGACTGCTATCTCCCTCCTCATCACCCTGGTGGCTCGGGGCTCCTGCACATTCACTGTATCTCTTTTTGGGCCTTCCTACAACTATCAACATCCAGCATCCCTACCAGATCAACTACTTTTACCTGTTCATCTGTATTATACTCCTGCCTTGGCCATTATAACAGATCCCTTCCAATGCTAGACAGAGTACCTGTTCATCTCACTTGAGGAACCTTTCTTATAGAAACATCTCTTGAAAAGCATGCCGTTAGACTTTTACATTACCATAGAATCATCACTAGTTCCCATTACCTCCTTGGGACTCATTTCTGGAATCCCAGTTGACCGGATCATAGAAGATTGTATCCCTTAACCAACTCGGCAGGATGCTTCCTTAGGTATCTTGTTAATTCAAGTAGTATGCACATGCCTACCTCCCATGTCTTCATAGGATCAAGATTTAGTGGATCATCCTTCACTCCTATCATCTTACCTTTCAACGTGTCTCTAATTCCTTCTGAGATGTACCAACTCCTTAGTAACTATCACCATCATCGATAACGGGAATCACAAGACATCTCATAGCAATATTGGCATCATCATTTTCATCTTCTCCTCATAATCTTCTCCTACAAGTGCTGACTCAGTTTAATCTTGATTGCTCAACTTGTATACCCTTAATAGCCATTGAAAGTTCCTAAGGCCTTTTCAGGCTACTATCCCAGAACACACATCGTTGGGTATCTAGTGCCTAGCTGCCTTGCTGAAGTTATTCTCTCCAAGCCACTGTTCCTTGGCCCTTGGATATCACAATAATTCATAATGTTATCTACACCTCTTCACCATGTTTCCCTAAATCATGCCAGCTACCCATCCAGCTGTCCTTCTAACCCATCCACTGGGATTTACCTACCGCACTCCATCCAGTGAATACCAGTACCGAGCACAAGCTTCCAATAATTCCTCATTTGGCACATCCACAACCGACGTGGCTGTCTCAGAATAGCAGTCATGCCCACAGCAGTCCTATATCTGACTAAGCAGGCTATGCACCCATTGCATTCTACTCTGCTCTCAACTTCAATTTTGCCACTTCAGTCCATAGACTTATTCGACGACCAATTTTCAGGCTCTACACAGCATTTGGACATTGGGCACTCCAGCACAGCAAAGCCACCATGGCAACTGAAGCTCCTGCCATGGGCAATGAAGCCACAGTGATAACTACAGTCACCATTTCTCATTAGCAGTCCTTCCTAAATATGAGCCTATACAAATCTCATTATAGCAGCAATAACTCTATTCAACATTCAGACTCATTGTGCTGAAACTCTTCAATTAGTTCCTTCAATATCCAGTTACCATCTCTAAAAAACATATCACCCATCCTTCATTGGTCTACAATCTTCCATGGTAAACCACTCCTACAAGGCACCTAAAGCTTCCTTCCAAATCCTTTATCACTTCCATAGATGTCTACATAGCAACATATTGCACACTGCTAAACTCCAAGCCTTCAGACCCTAAACTGAATATCAGGCCCTCTACAAAGTCTGATAGGTTACTCTATGAATTTCTTAACCCATCATACTTCTTACAGTTCAAAGTCTGGAATCCCATTCCTCAACTTAAGTTCTTCATGCTCACATTGACTCTGTAACCCCATTGAATATCAACCAGTATCACATCGGAATTCTGGACCACATTCACTCCTTTTTAGCAGGACCTAATTCATATTTGGGATCTGGATGCTTCTTCAGAATGGACCTGCCTCTTCAGCCTCAGAGTCGTGCTTCCAGAATGCATCATCCAATAGACTCTCAAGATGTAATGTCATCTCTCCAAGCCATTCATCTTACTCAGAAATTAGAATATGGTTGCTAGAACCTAGGTTCATCTCCTCTTAGTTTGCCTAGAGGAAAAGCAGGTCAGTAGCCGTGGGTCCTCAGAGGTTTCCTCCACCTGAGTTTTTTCCTCTCCTACATGCTAGTGCACATACTCTCCATGAGCTGGAGGAGGTAATCTTTTTGAGCTTTATATTCCCTACTAACTACTCCGCTTACCTACCAAGTGTGGGAATAGAGAAAAGCCAAAAAAGTTAACCAGTTACATAAGCACTATTAATCCCATTGTCTATTCACCAAAACATAGAATGGGAAGGCTAAATCCTGAGGTTCAATGTGGGGGAACAGCTCCTCCCACAACCCCTACAAAGACCAGCCTCCCACGGCAGTTCCCCACTTAGCGCATTGTGAACACCCACCATCCACCCCTGTCTCCTCCTTCTCTGGAACTCTACTCACCCTTGGTGCTGGACTTTCTAGTCCCTACTCACTATCCAGCTTACCTACCAAGGGTGAGAATAGAGAAAAGCCAAAAAGTAAACTACAGTTACATAAGCACTACTAATCCCATACTCTATTCACCAAAACATTGAAGCAGTGGCACTCTATCCCTTTTTCCTGCCTGAGCTACATTCTGACACTCAGCACATGATTTACAATACTCAGCTATGTTTTTGTGGATAGAGGGCCAATAAAACCTGTGTAATATCCTATTCAGGGTACTATCTCTGCCTGCATGGCTTTCAAAAGGGATGTCATGCACCAGATACATAATTTGGGATCAAAATATTTCTGGAAAAATGAGTTATTCTACTACTTCAGTTCTGGAGTTAGTGCATTCTCTGTACAGTTTTCCCTGTTTTACAACAAACTGATTGGCACCTTTTTCCACTCCCTTCCCCACCTGTGAAAAAAAGGGTTAAGTGAAGGTTCTACTTTTTGCTCATGCTGCATATCACATTTAAAAGTGTGTCCCAAGTCTGGCTGTACACCAGTATGAGTATTAATCCAGTTCTTCTTTAGCTTCCTCTTCTCCACCTTAGTTTTACCATCCTTGCCAGGATCCTCAAAAAACATCATCATCAATGGGAACACAGATGATAAATGTTCCTGCTTCACTTGAGCTTTGGTGATTACAGCAACTACAGCAGAGTCCTGAGTGTCATGCCATTGTATAAAAGAATCAAAGTCTGGGTGATCATGCCCGATAACAACTGGCACGGGTAGGTGAGGAACTAACCCCACTTCTATCTCATGTGTCTTTTCTTAAACAGCCATTTGTATGGTGGCTGTAAGGTAGCAGTGGGTATCACTGTACACACGGATGACTGCTTTATCTGGCCCCTTCATTGTTCCCAATCACCAGATCTGCTTGTACAAGAGTCTGGTCACTTCCTGAATCAAACAACCCCATCATCTGCTGTGATCCAGTCTGCACAGTAGCCATAATGTGACCCCAGTTCACTAAGGCTAGGTGAGCTGTCTCTTTCTTTGTATTAGGACAGTTTCTTACATAATATCCTTCTTTTGGCACCCATGACATACAATCTCTACTACAGGAATTCGCCCCCCTCTCTCTGCTCTTCAGTCTTGTTTCACTGGGGCTGGATTTGACAATTAATAAGTTAAAAGGTTCCTTACCGCAATGCTGGTGGTTTCAGCTGCTGATGTCCCTTGGAACCCTCTGGGTCTGGATGGTCTGGCTGCCAGGAAGTCTTCTACCAACATGATGGTTTTATCAACAGAATCAGGCTTATGCTCAAGAACCCAAAGTTTACATCCTGGGGTAAAACTTAAATAAACTGTTCAATAATTACTGCCTCCAGAAGATGGTCCTCTCTCTCTTGTTATCTGGCTGCAACCATTTACAGCAGAGTTCCTTGAGACAGGCATTAGTCTCTCAGGGGGAGGGTATCCAGTAACTGCATTTTAAGAAACTTGAACCTCTGGTGATAGGTTTAAGTGTTTATGTTATAGTGCCCAATGATCTCCTGCTTCACACAGTCATAGTCCTCTGCCTCTTGAGAGTCCATGTGGCTGTAAACCAACTGGGCACTGCCTGTTAGGTGCAGTGCCAGTCAAACAATCCTCTGTTCCTTTGGCTATGCGCATGTTTGAGTAATCCTGTCAAATGTTGTGAGGAACGCTTCAATGTCATCACGCTCCAATAATTTGCACAGTTTAATGTCTTTTGGGTTATTGGTTCTTTCAGTTTGTCCTACATCAATGGCATGCATAGCCCTCATGGTATCTGCCCATTTGGAATCTTGCCTTCTCTGCTTAATGTCTCTATCTCTTTCCATCTGGACCTGTTTTTATGCACAGCAATTTCAACAACTCCCTGTCTTAAGGCAGATCAACTTCAGTAGGAAGAGTTGCTTAAAGTTGAACCAGCATAACATTCTGAGGGTGATTTGCATATGCAGTCCATGATGCTTTGCATAGTGTGGGCATGTGTGATTTTGTATCTTCAGGAGGAGGCAATTCTCTTGATTCTACCTTATCTTCTTTCATCTCTTCATCATTTTCAGACTTGTCCTTCCTCCAAGTGTCCAGGTCCAGTCCAGTCAGTAGCTTCTCTCATAGTCTGTTGGCCATGGTTCTGGTCAAAACCCCATGGCCTTTCTTCTCCAGGTTCTTCTCTGGTGACTCCTGGTGCATTGGTCCACCTGGGATATCAGGACAATATCTGCTGGAAAGCATCCCCCTACCCCAGTCCAGATGTTTCCAGCAAGTTATCCCACTTCTGACACTAAGTCTGTGGTGGGGTTGTGGGATAACAGATGAATCAGACACAGAACTTCAGGTTCAATACTCAGTCTCTTTGTGTTGTTTATTTAAAACACAGAGAATAGCCTTAAGCAATGGCATAGCCCTTCTTCAATGGTTTTATGTGATAACAGCAGTTTAAAAGACTGCTGATCATAAAAGGGACTAAGAGCCCATCATCAAAAGGGTGACTGACATTGCAACAACCATCATAATTAACGATAGTCGCTCTATTCAAACAAAAAAAACCCTGCCAAAATAAGTGTTTTTATGTTGGGAGGCTATGCTCTCCACACTCCCTTAACCCCACACAACCCAAACTTAAAATATTCGACTCCATGGGTGGTGTGGACCCAGAGGAAAGTGATTATTATTAAAAAAAGCAAAAAATTATTTCCTCTGAAACCAGGCCCGAACCTGGGTCTGCTGACATTGCAAGCAGTGGCTTACACCTCTACATTAAATGGCCAGCTCAGCTAGGGTTGACCAAACAACATACTATTTCCTGTAGTAGCAAGTGTAGCTCCCTGCTATACTTGCTCTACATGATATATCAGTGTTTTTCACCAGCCGCTCTCAGTGTGAGCAGTATTATTGAGTCGCTGATATTGACAAGCTCAGTAATACTCACTCATATAACATGATACCTTCTTGAATACATCAGTTCACAGCGACAGACTATGCATGTTCTTCCTCTGCAATTAGCATCTACTGATCTATCTCTTGAGTGGAAATTAATTAATTCCCCATATTGGGCTTGTGTGTTTGGGTGATGGAGAGCTTGAAAAGAAAAAAAAAAAAACAAGCTAAAGACAAAGAAACCTCAGTGCAGAAGCCTAGGAGCAAGGGTTACCCCAAAGGGCATTGGCAATAAAGCCAAAGGTCAAGGAAACACATCACACATACCCCCATCATGCAAAGCATCATGGGATATGTATGTAAATCACCATGACATTTTAGGCTGATTCAGCTTAAAGCAGGAATGCATAGTGTCAAAAGGTCTCTTAAACAATCTGTAATTTACATGCATAAAATAACATAATGGGGGGGGGTTCTGTTATCTCAACTCCGGTAACTTAATTTTTGTAATACAGTCCCCTAGTAACTTTTTACTTTTATCAAAAACAACTAGTGTGTTTTTTTTCAACATTCACAGGTTTCAAACACATAACACATATACATCAAGGTATTTTATGACATAGTACTATTGCATACTAAATTCAACAGCAGAAACACACAGCTTGTTGTTTTACATCAGCCCAGAGGTCACCACAATAACCTCCCTATACGAGGGCCTAAGAGGGAAAAGGAAAATTAAAAAGAACACTATAGCATAGTCAAGAAAGGGGAAGGGATGCCCATAGATGGCCAACCTTATGGACTAGAAATTGTAAAGTATAGATTAGGCTAAGAAATAGAAGAACTGTTGCAACAGATTTAAGAAAAGATCAGTCTTCAAGAGTGGCAGGGTCTCCCTGTTACAGTCATCTTCTGTGCATTGAGACACGTATGACACAACTGTCTTTAATAAACTACAGCTGCGTCATATAGTGCAAGTACTATACAACACAGCTGTCTATAATAAATTACAGCTTTGTCATATAATACTTGCATTGTATGACACAGCTGTCATTTATTAAAGGCAGCTGTGTCGTATAGTGCAAGCTGGGGCTGTTGTGACTTGCAGGTCAGGGACAGAGCTGCTGTCATTGCAGCCCCACTAGCCTGACTGTGCCTTACTGAGACTATCTGCACATCAGGGTCCCCGGTTCCTGGTGGCAGAGTAAGTATTTATTTAAATATTATTTTTTTTTTTTTTTAAATCTTGAATTATTATTATTATCAGACATCTGAATGCCCACCCCCAATGTTGGATGCCCCCCCCATGCAGTCCCGAATTTTATTACCACTGCTGGCATTGGGGGTCCTATTCCCCATGTCAGCATGTACAGCACCCCATCAGTGTGGGACACTGGGCAGCCTACTCCCAGTGTCCTGAACTAGTGTTAATTTGTTTCATATTTCCTTGAAGAAAATAATGACCCACAGCATCTTTTTTGTTTTTTGTTTACCTGAAAAAAGAAAATGGTCCCTCGTTGTCTCCCCATCCCCCTTCCCCAAACTGACCCTTCCACTGAGCACACACCACCCACACCCCCTCTTTCCTTATACTTACCTCCTGAGGTCTTCTGTGAACTATGACACATCTGCACTCTTCAAAGCCAAACCGCAAACTGAGGAATATAGGTAAATACCATATTATGTATTTCAATGGCATTTTGAACTTACATAGAAACATAGAAACATAGACTTTGATGGTAGATAAGGACCACTTGGCCCATTGGCCTGGTCTGCCCATTTCCCTATGTACTGGATAAGTTGCAGATTCTAGTTAACCAACAGCCAATTTCCTGCAACCCCCTACTATAATTGCCTTATGTCTGTCCCATACATGTTTGAATTCCTCCACTGTTTTAGACCCCACAACCTCTCCAGGAAGGTGGTTCCATGTGTCCACCACTCTCTCCGTGAAAAATAATTTCCTCACATTACCCCTGAGCCAGCCCCCCTCTAACTTTAAATTGTGCCCCCTTGTTCTTACACATCTCTTTTTCTGAAAGATGCTACCCTCCTGGACTTTGTTGATTCCCTTGAGGTACTTAAAAGTTTCTATCATGTCCCCCTGTCCCTCCTTTCATCAAGGGTATACATATTAAGCTCTCTCAGTCTCTCTTCATATGGTTTCTGATGTAGATCCTGCACCATTTTAGTTGCCCTCCTCTGGACTGCTTCCATTCTATCTATGTCCTTGTGTAGATGAGGTCTCCAAAACTGCACACAGTACTCCAGGTGGGGTCTCACCAACTGTCTGTATAGAGGGATAAACACTTCCCTTTTTCTACTTGTGATGCCCCCCCATGCATCCCAGTATCCCCCTGGCTTTCCCAACTGACTTCTCACATTGCATACCCACCTTTAGGTCCTCTGATATGACTACACCCAGATCCCTTTCTATTATTGTTGTTGTTAGCACCTCCCCTGCTATTGTGCACTCTTCTCCAGGATTTTTATTTCCCAGGTACATTACTTTGCACTTCTTTGCATTGAACCTAAGTTGCCATATGTCTGACCATTCCTCCAACCTTGCCAAGTCCCTTCTCATCCTTTCTACCCCACTTCTGTATCAACTCTGTTTCAGATCTTTGTGTCATCCGCAAAGAGGCATACCTTTCCTTCCAGACCCTCTGCAATGTCACCTATAAAGACGTTAAAGAGGACTGGACCCAGTACTGAGCCCTGAGGTACTCCACTAGTAACCTTCCTTTCTTCAGAATGTGTTCCATTCACTATTACCTTCTGTGTCCTGTTGTGCAGCCAGTTTTCTACCCAGGCTACCACCCAGGGACCCACTCCCAGGCTGGCTAACTTGATTATTAATCATTTGTGCGAGACTGTGTCAAATGCCTTGCTAAAGTCTAGGTAGGCCATATCCACAGCCCCTCCCTGGTCTATTACTTTGGTCACCCAGTCATAGAAATTGATTAGATTTGTCTGACATGACTTTCCTGCTGTGAATCCATGCTGCTATGGGTCAAATGCCCCGCTGGCCTCTAGGTACTCAACAATTCTTTCTTTCAGAAGTGATTCCATCATTTTCCCCACTATTGAGGTCAAACTAACAGGTCTGTAGTTTCCTGCTTCTGTCTTGCTCCCACTTTTGTGAAGGGAAATCACATCCGCCCTCCTCCAGTCCTCAGGTACACCCCATCTTCCCATGATTTGTTAAAAAGTGTGGTTAGTGGTGTCACTAGGTCCTCCCATTGCTCTTTTAGGATTCTAAGGTGAATCCCGTCAGGCCTCATTGCTTTGCCCACCTTGAGTTTTAGAAGTTCTTTCAGTACTCTTTCTTCTTTAAATGGACTGGTATCAACCCCACTATCCAGAGTGCTTCTACTGTTTGGTTTAGGTAACTCCTCCTCTTCTTCTTTTGTGAATACTGAGCAAAAGTATTCATTCATTATCTCTGCCTTTTCACTGTCTCTCTCTTCCCACCTCCCCTCTCCTTTATTAATCTTCCCTATCCCTCCCTTAACCTTTCTATGTTCCCTAATGTACCTATAAAAAGTTTTATCCCCCTTCTTAACTGAGTTAGCTATCCTTTCCTCAGTTTGGGCCTTTGCTTTTCTGACTGCCTTCCCTACTTCTTTCTGCTTTAATTGATACAGTTCCCTGTCATGCTCCATCTGTGATTCCTTATACTTTTTGAATGCAGCCTTTTTCTCCTTAACCTTCCCTGACACTTCTTTTGAGAGCCATAGTGGTTTTTTATTCCACTTTGTTTTCTTTATTTGTTTCACACAGAGACTTGTTGCCTCCATGATGGCAGTTTTGATTTTTCTCCATTTTTCTTCCACCCCTCCTTTCTGGCCATTTGCTAATGCATTCCTCAGATATTCACCCATTATGCCAAAGTCAGCCCTTCTAATGTCCAGTATCCTTGTATTTGTATGGCTTGTCTCCATGGTTGTGTTTATTGTGAAGCACACTGTGCAGTGGTCACTTGTTCCCAGGTGTCTACTGACTTCTAAGTTTGTGATCCTCTCTCCATTTGAGAGTACCTGGTCTAATATTGCTCCCTCCCGAGTGGGTTCCACCACTAGCTGTCTAAGGTATGCTTCCTGTAGGGCATCGAGAATGACCCTGCTCTTGGATGTGGCTGCAGTCCATGTTGCCCAGTTAACATCTGGCATATTCAGGTCCCCCATCAACAGTATCTCCCCTTTTTCAGCCATTTTGAGAATGCCCTCTATCATTTTCTTGTCCATTTCCTTCCCTTGAGACGGGAGTCTGTATACAACCCCTGTGCAGACTGTGATGCCATTCCCTGTCTCCAATGTGACCCAGAGTTCCTCTTGTCCTCCCCCTTTACTTTTTAGTTCTGTTACTTTGACCCCTTCCCTTATGTAGAGAGCTACTCCACCTCCTCCTTTACCCTCCCTGTCCCTTCTGTAGATTGTGTACCCTGGTATGTTGACATCCCAGTCATGGTTCTCCATGTACCATGTTTCTGTGACTACCACAATATCCAAGTGTTTCACTTCCATCAGGGCTACTAGCTCTGGAAGCTTGTTTCTCAGACTGTGGGTATTGGTACTCATTGCCCTCCATTTAATGTTGGCTTTATCCTTTCTTACCCCATCCCTGCTCTTATTGCCCTTGTCCATTTTTCCATTTACCCCTGTCCTGCCTTCTGTCAAGCTCTGTACCACAGTGTTTACCCTACTACCTGCCATGCTTTGCGGGGGGAGGCTTGAACTTTCCTGTTTCTTATCAGCACCTCCCCCTTTGGCTAGTTTAAAAGCTTGCCAAGGAAGCCTTTAAACCTGTCACCTAGGAGCGTGTTTCCCTTCCTGGACAGATGCAGACCATCATGCCAGTATAGACCTCCATCTCTCCAGGTGGACCCCCAGTCCCCAATGAAGCCAAAGCCCTGTGCTCTGCACCAGTTTTGCAACCATTCATTAAACCGCATGGTGTACAGTACCCTATCCTCACCCCTGCCATAGACTAGCAGCACCTCTGAGAAGGTTACCGTGCTTGCTACCTGTCTAAGGCCCCTCCCCAACTCCACAAATTCATCCTGCACTGCACTGATTTCATGCCTAGCTAGGTCATTTGTCCTGAGGTGGATAATGATATCTAGTTTCCTCTCCCATGATGCTGCTTCTGCAATCCTTAGGATTCGCTTCCTGTCCCTTCAAGCCATGGCACCAGGCAGGCACCTTACTTCCCTCTCCTCTCCCTTCCCCAGGTCTACACCCCTAACAGCTGAGTCCCCTATCAGAAGCTGTTTCTTTCCCTTGTGTTGTCCCTTGCCACAACTTATGGGATATCTTTGCTATTTTTTGGAATTCTTTCCTAAATTTTCAAAATGGCCTTTTTGGTACTCCACCTCATGAACACAGGCACTGTTGTTTCTTTAATCAGCCAGAAAAGGTGATTTTGTGGTTGCTATGTGAAATCACCTTTCAGGATTGATTAATGAAATGACAGTGTTGGTGTTCATGACAGGTGGTCCCAAAAAGTCTGTGTTGAAAATTTGGTGAAACAATCCAAAAAATGGCTGTGTTACAAGTGTGGGTTGCGCAGTTTCTACACAGGCAAATCTTTTTTGTAATTTACAATATTTTGACTCCATACCCATTTTTTCACACCATCTTATGAACAGTATGGCTTCATTTTTCACATGCTGTCCAAAATGTGGTTATGCATCTGTGGCATGGAATGGCATTTCAGTGTGGATTTGAAAATTTTCACCTATTGAGTTTATGAAGTGGGATCATAAGAAGAAAACATGGAAAGTTTAGGGGCAAAATATTAAAAACAAAAAATTTATTAAGTTACATTGATTGCAGGGATGTCAGTTGCACCTCTGTGGAACACGTTGCCTTACCATGCCAGTGAGCCGAGTTCAGGTGTGAATTTAGTGAGCTGGTTTGCTGGGACAAGGCTGATGGGTAAGGTGCTGCAACATGCAGCACCAGTCACAGCCTGGGTAGGGATGAAGAAGTGTTTTGGTGCAGATGCCACACTCTGTGGTGGGTCAGGGAACCTCACCCACAAAGTATTGAGATGTGTGCCAGGGTCCACTAGGCCCATGCACTGTATCATGACTGTCTCCTATATTGCATTTAGCTCATTTTTGTGCAGGTTCCATAAGAACCTGCGCAAATGATGATGCAGTTCAACCATTACAAAAAGAAGGGAACTGGGACATGCGTAAATAAGGATACAGTTCAACTAGCACAAAAAGCAGGGACATTCTTTGCAAAAAATACATTAATGCAGACCATAGGGTTGTAAAAATGCTAAGCATACAAAGATGGGAAATGAAAAAAATTAGGGCTTTGGGTCTCTGGAGTATTGTCAAATCAGTGGTGGGGTCTTACTTGGGGTTGTCAACCCTAATGCCCGCCCCTACCCTAGATCAGATGAGGTCCAATGTGATGACTTCATGAGGAACCCATAGAACCGTGCATGAAGAAGGCTCTGACAGATTATGTTGGCCATACTGTATCACTATGAGGCACTAGGTTAGAGCTGTATCTTGTGCTTTGGACAGGAGGCTATAGACTGAGGGGGTGGGCAATAGGTTTGACAACCCCAAGTAACACCCCTCCACTGATTCGCCAATACCCATAAGACCCAGATCCCTAAATATATATATATATATATATATATATATATATATATATATATATATATATTTATATATATACACTTCTCTATAACAACTACTGTACTGTATGATTGCCACTGTAGTTACTGTATTTATTGTACTTTGCCACTGTACTGCCTTGTCTTTGACTGTTTAAAGTATCCTGTCCCACATCCACCTGTTGTAATTAACCATGTATCATTGAAAGGTGTGATATTTCCCACAATGCTATTTATACTGTGATGTCTGTACACTGTATGCTCTGTATTGTCTTATATGATGTGGAGCCCTTGTAAAGGTGTCTATGACTCAAGGTATTAATTCCGATTGTATTCAATAAATAAATAAATATATATATATATGTTCTTTGCAAAAAAGCTGTGTTAATGCAACAGTTAGGGCTTTTCACAGCGAGGAAATTTGGTGTTAGGGTTTTCAACCCTAACTCTGACTTTTGCCACCCCACTACCACACATACACACACACACATAGAGACACACACACACACACACACACACACACACACAAAACACACAACTTGGGGGGGTGGTACAAGGCAAGACAACCAATCACAGCCACACACCTTAACACAACAGAAGTTACATACAACTTTTAAACATACCACAACAGGCATCCATCATCATGTTACACTAACTGTATCACTTCTGCTACCATCCAAGTCTCTTGGGTGTGTACATCCACATCCTCTACAAGCATGTGAGATGGTGACTGTATGAAATCTGTATATCATTTTGGGCAGTGGCTGACATGGACAGACATGTGCTTTAAAAAAATTAACAACCAAGATGCCTATGTGATTATGACCTAATAACATGAGACAACATTTACTCTGCCCTTTTAGTGTGTGATAATGCATCCTCATGTTCCCCTGATATTGCTAAATGCTTTTTAGTTTACTATTACTAAGAGACATATGTAGTGAAATGGTAAACAGTAGACTACTGCATATGCCTATGGTGTTGTGATGACTGCTAAACATGAAAGCAAAACTGCTTTCTCATATGAAGAAGCTAGATGAGTATGTAGTAAATGGAAGATACCATGACCCAGTATTCACACCAGTCTTCAGTGTGTCTTTATGTGTTCTGATATTACCCAGACATAACAAAAGACTCCTGAATGCCATTATCCCACTCATGTACTTATGAGTAGATAACATCACAAATTTTCAGCACCACTTACTCTCTGTTTAAACCCCCTAGTATTATTGCACTATAAGCAAATATTGTTTAGATTTTATTTCATCAATGAAAGCCTGCAGTGACAACAGAAGAAACTGAGTACCGCATATGTATATGTCTGCTGCACGCAGTGGTAAAATTGACCAGACAAGTCTTTGCACTCATTGGCAAAGAAAATGAGTATGTCGTTATCAACGGAAAACAGGAGACAGCATTTAAACCATTTTTATGTGTGCATGTTAATGGGTGTACACACCTGAGAGACTGGGATGGCAGCAGAAGTGAAATAGTTGGTGAAACATGATGATGAATGCTGGTTGTGGTATGTTTAAGATGTTGTAGGTTATTTCTGTTGCGTTATGGAGTGTGTCTGTGATTGGTTGTCTGCCTTGTTCCACCCCCCTCAGTTGTGTGTTCTGTGTGTGTGTGGGGGGGGGGGGCAGTAGGGGGGCAAAAGGCAGAGTTAGGGTTGAAAACCCTAATGCTGAATTTCCTCACTTTTGTCGCTGTGAAAAATCCTAACTGTTGCATTGACACAGTTTTTGCAAAGAATTTCCTTACTTTTTGAAAAGTATAGTTAAGTACAAAAATGCATGTATTGGTGGGAGCGCAGGTCCCCCACCAACTTCACATTTTTGCATAACATTATAATCAAGGCCCCTAGAATTCTGAAGCTGCAGAATTTTGTGCAGAACTTGCAAACTACAGCAGAACTTCTACAGTGCCACAGAATTCACTGTGCTTAGTGATTCTTCATTAATATTTCCATTTATTCATATAACCTGGTTCTCTTCCCCTTATTTTTTATATCCAAAACCTCTCTATGCACAGCATGTGATGTTATCAGTGCTATCATATAATACATTATTTAATTATTTTATTTATTTAAAATTTGAAGACCTGGAAAGGCACACTGAGCCTTGGCTCATTTCCAGGAGTGACCCGGGTACAGTTTGTACAGGGAGTAACAAAAGAAACAGGAAGTACAGGCAGTTATCGCAATCATTATTAAATAGTACAGTACAATTATAGAAGATGTTACAGAGAGGTAGTACTGCTAATGTTCCCAATGTGCCCTACTAACCTCGATCTAATGCAGTACAGTTAGGCAATATATGTAGTTAGCTATACGTTTGGGTATAAAGCTAAGTTGAAGCAAACAAATTTATCTGGCTACTGGGATTTAGCTAACAGTATGCAAGAACAAGTTTCAGTTTAGGTGCCCTGTTGAAACTGAGGTGTAAAAGCAACACTTGGGTACAGCTGAAGTTAACATTTAGCAGTGCAATCCAAGTAACAAAATTAAAATGATACAAACTGAAAATCTGACCATAGGAAACAATCATTGTAACAGAATTTAGGCGCTCAGCCAGAATGTGCATTTAGCCAGTGCTATAAGCAGAAATTTAGGCAACAAAAAACAATCAGCATTTGTCTGGTGACTGAAAATGAGCTGAGTCTATGAAAATGGCGCTGAAATCTGCACTTGGCTATCTGCATGTAGATAGAGCAAAATGTTGGGCTGCATACCTTAATTTTAAAGTTCGCGCCTTCAGGCTGTGGGGAAGGCTGCTCGGTCACCTGCCCTCATGACCTTGGGGGCTCATGGAGAGCTGGCTGCAGTCTTAATTTTAAAGTTCACACCTTCATTCTGTGGGGAGGGCTGCTTGGTCACCCACCCTCATGACCCTGGGGGCTCACGGAGAGCCAGCTGCAGCTAATGTAATGGCTGCATTCTTCCCCTGAAATCAATAGTCACTAATCTACGACAGCTCCCACTGCCAGAGGTGGTGGCACAGCACATCAGGCATGGTGATATTTGCTCAACCTGCACTCCAGCCTAATACAATTTTCAGTCTTATGTTATTGCAATAGGGTCAACTTAAAAAGAAAAACCTTGATACTAGCATAGACCTGTTAAGTCCATACCTTACTTTGTACAAACTTATTTTTGCCTTTAAGGTATAGAGAAGCCATCTGAAATGAATAACTGGTAAACTAAATTAACCTGTAATTTTTAAGAAAAATAAAGTAATTATGCCCAGAAAAATGGAATATAATAATGTGTAGACCTTCTGAAAGAACAGACCTGTTAAATAAACAATAGCACTGTACACATTTTTGCCAGGGTTATTGATTACATACTGTCATTGGTTGACAGAATCACCTTAAAGTTGTGGAGGAATGTGTGCATGGCCAGCAATTGAGCCAGAGGATAGCATGTTGTGTTCCTGTGCCAACAACTCAAGTGACTGTAATGATGTATGTTAATACTATTGTTTGTTAGATTATAGGGAGTGTTAGGCTTGAGAAGGCCAAGCCACACCCAACACCCGCTCTCCTCCCTGGTTTGGGAGGGTGATGTGTTAAAGGAGTAGTCCACCCAGAATATGCAAAAAACACATGTTATGTAGAGTGTTTTGATATGTATGTTAAATCCTAGTGTGTCCTTCCCTCTGTCTGCTATTTGGAGTTTTTCCTAAATTGCCTGCTAGCTGTATGATAGTTTTACGACCCCTGGGGATCTCCATAACAAATAGTTTTATTGGCTTTCTTTCTCCCAGGATGCCCCCATCTCATCTAACAGTGATGTAGCCATGCCCTTATATTTAGCATGTGTATTGCTTTAAAATTAGTTTAGCAACAGCAGAGCCTTGTAACTTCTTATCCAGGGAGCACAAATGGCAACAGTTAGTTTAGCGGATACATGAGACCTAGCTCACTGGGGTTTCTGTAAGACATCAGCTACTAAATAGCTTTAATTCATTATTTGTGTTTTTGATGTTACAACACTCTTGCTAGCTAGACCTGAAGCACGGAGAAAACAAAAATAGTGAATTAGAGCTACTTAGTAGCTGTTGTCTTACACAAACCCCAGTTAGCTGGCTCTCATGTATCTGCTAAATTAACTGTTGCCATTTGAGCTCCCTGGATAAGAAGTTACAAGGCTCTGCTGTTGCTAAACTAATTTTAAAACAATACACATGCTAAATATAAGGGCATGGCTACATCACTGTCACATGAGACGGGGGCATCCTGGGAGAAAGAAAACCAATAAAACTATTTGTTATGGAGATCCCCAGGGGTCGTAAAACTACTATACAGCTAGCAGGCAATTTAGGAAAAACTTCAAATAGCAGGCAGAGGGAAGGCCACACTAGGATTTAACATACATATCAAAACACTCTACATAACATGTTGTTTTTACATTCTGGGTGGGCTACTCCTTTAAGGAAACCCTAACACCTAATTTCCCAACTTTTGTTTCTTTGACCCTAACAAGAGCATTGACAAAACTTTTTGCAACAGATAATATATATTTTACCAGAAGAAACACACTAAGCTGAAAGCTTGTTTACAATTGTGACCTGGGAGCACAAGGAAGCTAAGTGACTTGCTCAGGGTCACATAGTATGCAAGTGGGGGTTATGGGATTAAACCCAGGTGTTCAGGTTTGTAGCTCAGAGCCTTAAACCACTGTGCTATACTGCCTCAATCCATATATATATATATATATATATATATATATATATATATTATGGTAACGGTAGTACTACATAGCTAAATTGAGAGCCATTTCTATATTAAACTCCAAGCTTTTTTTGTAATAACTTTACAACCGTTTGACGGATTCGGCTGAAATTTGGAATTCTTAATCAAGAACCATTGGCCTTGGGATCTGCCAAGATTTGCACTGGTTGGATATATGGCTGTGGAGTTATTAAGCATGATCTGTGCGCACGTTTACGCTTTTTGTGAAATTCTACGGTCGTGTCTACAGGTCGTACGGTTTGCACGACCGGCCTGAAATCTTCAGGGAACGTGTGGCCAGGGTCCCCAATGTGCCTTTCAAAGATTTGGTGAAAAAATATTAAACGGTTCAAAAGTTATTCAAAAAACAGTTTCCCATTATAAGTCAATGGGAAAAGTTAACAAAAAGTTCGACAGTGTCGCAAATGCAGTTTTACTTTCGCAAATCCGCCATTTTGTTTTCGGTTGGTGATCAGAAAAATAGTTGGCATTTAAATCTGGGACCCTCTAGCAACCTAATTCTTTTTGTATTCACCTAGTCGGGCCCTGAGGATACTTGTCATGTCTTTATTTTGTGGTAAAACACCCCAGAAACATGTTTTTCAAATTTCTGAAAAAAGTACTTTCGCAAATTACTTTCGTGCTCATGAAGGTGTCGAACTTTTTTGTGAAAGCTTTCGCAAATTGCGACAATAATTTTCTAGTCTGTGGGAAAATGACAGCAATTCTTTGGCACTGCACTGCAAAAGAACTGTTGGGAGTTTTGGGCTGAAATTTGGAAGGAACGCAGCCAACATCTCACAGATATGCCTTCCAGTGTTGTATTGAAAAAATATTACATGGCATCAAAGTTATGGCACTCCAAAGTTGACATTTTTCCCATAGGATAACATTACGGGGCCCGAAGCATTACAGGAATCCTTTGGCACCCTGCTGCAAAATAATGATTTGGTCTTTTTTCCTGAAATTTGGAGGGAAGACAGCCAACAGCCCACAGATGTGCCTTTCAGTGGTTTGGTGGAAAAATATTAGTGGGAGGCAAAGTTATGGCACTCTGAACTTCTCTTTTTTCCCCATAGGATAACATTACGGCGTTCCCCGCGCCTTTCAGGGCCCGTATCTCGGAAACAGTGTGAGATACTGACTTTTCATTGGAAAAATGCTTAGCCCGCACAAAATTAGCCAGGACAGTTGTAAATCATACAACTTTTAAATTTTTATTCTACATCATACGGTTCCTGAGATATAACGTATTTAGTATTCCAAGTTCTCATTTTCTGCTCTGATACTCATTATTATGCATACATCATTTGTACTCACTGTCTTTCTCTATGCAGGTTTTGGGGAAAACCAGCCTGTGTGCTTACATTACTGTTACTGTTGCCCTTTCTGCTTGCGGTTCCGTACCCGTTTCACTTACCGTTGACGTCTGCGCCACCATGTGCGTTACCTTTTCTGTTCTCATTCGCCTTTGCGTTACCATGTGCGCCACTGTTATCATTTCTGTTAGTGTTGCTGTTCCTGTTAGTATGTCACAAGACATCATGTGGCGGGAGCGCGGGGCCCTCGTTATCATTCTCAAAAAGAAGGGAAATTAGAGGCAAAAAAATCCGTTTAATGCATTAGTTAGGGTTGTTCCACAGCGACAAAAGTGAGCAAATTCGCTGTTAGGGTTGAAAACCCCTTGGACTCCCCCACCCCCCAACGGCATTGGAGTGCGCATTGGGATCATGGGTCCTAACTCTCACCCCATTCTCCTATACTTCTGCTGCTTTACATGTCATGGGGTGAGAGTTAGGCTGATTTATCCTAATGCACTCCCAATGCCGGTTGGGTGTGGGCGGGGGTCATAAGGGTTTTAACCCAACAGCTAATTTCCTCACTTTTGTCACTGTGGAACAACCCTAACTAATGCATTAAACAGAGTTTTTGCCTAATATATATATATATATATATATATATATATATATATATATATATATTATGGTAGCACAGTAGTGCTACCATAGTTAGGTTGAGAAGCCATTTACATGTTAAACCCAACATTTTGCACCTTAATAACTTTGCAACCTTTTAACAGATTTGGTTGAAATTTGGAATACACGATCAAGAACCATAGGCCTTGGGATCTGCCAAGTTTTGTACCAGTTGGAGACACAGCTGTGGAGTTATTAAGCATGATCTGTGCGTGCATTTACGCTTTTTCTGGAATTCTACAGTCGCACATACAGGTCGCATGGTTTGCGCGACCAGCCCAAAATCTTCAGGGAATGTGCAGCTGTGGCCCCCGATGTGCCTTTTGAATAGTTCATGAAAAAATATTAAACTGTTCAAAAGTTATGGCAGTCCTAACTTCTGTTTTTTTCCCCATAGGATAACATTACAGTGTTCGCCGCGCCTTTGAGGGCCTGTATCTCGAAAACGGTGCGAGATACGGAGTTTTTGTCAAAAAAATGTTAGCCCCCTTATGGGACCTGCGTATATAACTAGCCAGGAAAGTGATAATACATATAACTTTACATTTTTTTTTCTGTGTCGTACGGTTACTGAGATATAAGCAATTTGCTATTACAACTACTGATTTTTGTGTTCCGAGAGTCATTATTTTGCATACATTCTTTCTACTCACTGTCTTTCTCTATACAGCTTTTGGGGAAAACCAGCCTGTGTGCTTACATTACTCTTACCATTACCGTTTCTGTTTGTGGTTCCATACACATTTCACATACCGTTCACGTTTACGCCACCATGTGCGTTACCCTTTGCGTTTTCATTTGCGGTTGTGTTTCCGTTGCTTTTAACATTTCTGTCTACAGTATTGTTCCTCTTTCTGTTTCGCTTTGTGTCATGATGCACATTATGATTTTTGTTTGCGGCCACAATGTTACAATGCGACAAGACATCACCCCTGTGCTCCCGCCACTGCATTACATTCACTATTTCTCATTATCATTCTCAAAAAGAAGACAAATTAGAGGCAAAAAACTCAGTTTAATGCATCAGTTAGGGTTGTTCCACAGCGACAAAAGCGAGGAAATTCGATGTTAGGGTTGAAACCCCCTTTGCACCCCTCCAGCCCACCCCCTAACTGGAATCAGGGTGTGCATTGGGGTCATCGGTCCTAACTGTCACCCCATTCTCCTATTCCTCAGCTTCTTTCCACATGTGATGGGTGACACTCTAGGGGCCGATGACCCCGATGTGTACCCGATTCCAGTTGGGGGTGGGCTGGAGGGGTAAAGGGGTTTCAACCCTAACATGGAATATATATATATATATATATATATATATATATATATATATCTAATGGTAGCACGGCAGTGCTACCATAGTTAGGTTGAGGAGCCATTTTATGTTAAACCCAAAATTTTGTACCTTAATAACTTTGCAACCATTTGACAGATTTGCCTGAAATTTAGAATACCTGACCAAGAACTATAGGCCTTGGGATTTGCCAAGTGTCGTATTGGTTGGATATACGGCTGCAGAGCTATTAACATGATCTCATGCCGCTTACGCTTTTTCTGGAATTCTATGGTCGTGCCTACAGGTCGCACAGTTTACTGAGACTGACCCAAAATCTTCAGAGAATGTGTGGCCAGGGTCCCTGATGTGCCTTTCAAAGATTTGGTGAAAAAATATTAAATGGTTCAAAAGTTATTCAAAAAATAATTTCCCATTATAAGTCAATGGAAAAAGTTAACAACAAGTTCAACACTTTTGCAAATGCATTTTTCTTTCGCAAATGGCCCTGTTACTTTCGCAGATCTGCCATTTTATATTCAGTTAGTGATCAGAAAAATGCTTGGCATTTAAATTTGGGACCCTCTAGCAACCTAATTCATTTTGTATTCACCTAGTCGAACCCTGAGGATGCTAGCCATGTCTTTATTTTGGGGTAAAACACCCCAGAAATATATTTTTTAAATTTCTGGAAAAGGTACTTTCACAAAGTACTTTCGTGCTCATGAAAGTGTCACAAATTTTTGTGAAAGCTTTCACAAATTGCAACAGTAGTTTTCTAGCCTTTGGGAAAATGACTGCAATTCTTTGGCACTGCACTGCAAAAGAATGGTTGGGAGTTTTGGGCTGAAATTTGGAAGTAACGCAGCTGACATCTCACAGATGTGCCTTTCAGTATTGTGTTGAAAAAATATTACATGGCGGCAAAGTTATGGCACTTCAAAGTTGACATTTTTTCCCATAGGATAACATTACAGCACCCGACGCATTACAGAAAACCTTTGGCACCCTGTTGCAAAATAACGGGTTGGTCTTTTTGCCTGAAATTTAGAGGGAAGACAGCCAACAGCCCACACATGTGTCTTTCAGTGGTTTGGTGAACAAATATTACTGGGAGGCAAACCTATGGCACTCGAAACTTCTCTTTTTTTCCTATAGGATAACATTACGGCATTCGCCACGCCTTTCAAGGCCCGTGTCTTGGAAACGGTGCAAGATACGGACTTTTCATCAGAAAACTGCTTAGCCCCCAAATACAAAACTAGCCAGGACAGTCGTAAATCATATGACTTTTAAATTTTTTTTTACGTCATACAGTTCCTGAGATATAACCTACTTAGTATTCCAACTCCTCATTTTCTGCTCTGATACCCATTATTATGATTACATTCTTTGTACTCATTGTCTTTCTCTATGCAGATTTTGGGGAAAACCAGCCTGCGTACTTACATTACTGTTACTGTTACTCTTTCCGCTTGCAGTTCCGTACCCGTTTCACTTACCGTTGACGTCTGCACCACCATGTGTGTTATCCTTTGCGTTTTCATTTGTGCTTGCGTTTCTGTTATTTTTTGCCATTTGTGTCTACAGTACAGCGGGGGGGTTACATAATGTTGATGGGGAGTGGGTTCCCCCATTGGCAACATCACTTGGGCACTGAAGCCAACAGGGTTTTGGGCCCCCGGCAGTAAACAAACACGGTGGGGGGGCACATGGTGCTGAGGGGGATTGGGGTGCTTAATATTGTTTGTAAACATGGCGGCAAGCTGTCACCATGTTCACAAACAATATCACTGTGACAAGGTTCCACCCAGCAATGACAGGTCCCTCCCTCATTGCAGTGAATGGCTTATGCTGCAATGATGAGGCAGCCTCTGATTGCAGTGGCTGAAACCTTACAAAGCCTATTTATTCCATTATACAGCTTACCAGAATTTCCTCAGTTTGCAGTCAGCTTTGAAGAGTGCAGATGTGTTCCTGGTCCATCGAAGATGGTCACGCCAGACTCCAGAGGTAAGTATGGATTGAGGGGGCTGTGGGAAGGCAGGGAGAGCAGTGGGTGAGCGTGGGTTGTGGGAGGGGGCAGGGAGACTGCTGAGGGACCATTTCCTTTTTCCACAGGGGGGAAAAAAAACATTGTGGGACCATTTTTGGTTTTACAGGGGCATGTGGCACACTAGGGTCGGCTTCCAGCATGCCAACAGAGTCTTTTTTTTGTGGGGCAGCTGTAGCCAATGAGGGATTGGGCACGCCCTTTGGCACACAACAAAAGGGGGGGTTACATAATGCTGATGGGGATTGGGCATCCCCGTCAGCACACAGCAAAAGTGGGGGTGGTCACATAATGCCGATGGGGAGTGGGATCCCCCATTGGCTACATCAACCCATCAACCCTGGGGCACTGAAGCCGACAAGGATTGGGGCCCCCATCAGCAAACAAACATGGTGAGGGGCACATGCTGCCAAGGGGGACTGAGAACCCCCTCAGCAGGGCTTAATATTGTTTGTGAACACAGAGGCAAGCCACCACCATGTTCACAAACAATATCACTGTAACAAGATTCTGTCCAGCAATGACGAGTCACTTCCTCATTGTTGCAAATGGCTTACGCTGCAATGATGAGGCTGCCCCTGATTGCAGTAGCTGAAACCTTACAAAGTTGTGGCACACTGGCTGAACTAGTGTCAGCAGCAGCATGCCACGGCATTGGGGAAAGTGGGCAAAGCCTTTAAAGGCTGTGGGGGCCTTGGCCACAACACTTCCGTGCCTCCACAACCTGCTTTGGGCAACTTGCCGAAATATATTTCTTGTGCATGCACACAATCAACATAAAAATCAGCATTAATCAGCAGGGGTCATTAGAATGCAACATTTTCTGAAAAAATAAAGATAGGAATACTTTACTTCTTGCTAGTAGTTGCCACCCACCACATGTGGCACACAACATCCTGTTTAGACAATTTCTAAGAGTGAAAATAAATAGTTCTACTCCACAAGCATTTGAAAAAGAGGCAGAAGCACTGTTTAACAGATTGTTACAGAGAGGCTATAGTGCAGAGAAAGTGGAATTGACATGAGAAAAAGCAAACAGTATAGACAGGCAGGAGCTTCTTGGAACAAAAGAGACTGTAGAATCCTAAATAAAAGAATCAGTTATGTCACTAGTTTCTCTGCCCAATCATGGGAATTGGAGATGTATTTATTATTTATCTTTTGTTAACCAGGTAAGCACGCTAGACAGTCAAGTGCCTATTTTCAGGTGTGACCCAGGAGAATTACAAGGTACAGGCAAAAACAATTTCAAAGACAGACAAGGTACATTAATCAACAAGATACATTCAGATACAGGCAGCAACAAACTACAATGGCAAGTACAGAGTTAAGGCAAGGCAAACATCAGGAGGCAGTTAAGGAAGAAAACATATAACAGCAGGACATATTCAATGTATACTATATACATCCTCAAGAGACACTGGCACATTTTATCAGCAGAACCAGGTTTGAAGCAGATTAGTACAGTACCTATCAGAAGGTGCTATAAGCGGGCACCCCTTCTAAAAGATAAACTAACACATAATCATTCCATAGACAGGAATTCTTGCACTTGGCTGAATCGACCTACAGGTTGTTTCAGGTGTAAAAGATGTAATACTTGTGTACAGGCTACACAAATGAAAATCTTCACAAGCTTCAACACAGAAAAAACTTATAACATCAGACAGTGCATTTCCTATGACTGACACGGAAGGTATAATATATCTAGCTACCTGTTCCTGTCAGGCTTTTTACGTAGGAAAAATGAAGAAGTGTTTTAAGATTAGAGTCAGGGAACATATGAGAGCTATTGAAAAGAAGGACCCTACATATGCTACAGCAGTGCACATTTTGATCGTCACAGAGCCTAATAATCACAAATTCTGTTTTACAGCAATAGGTAGGGTATGCAGAAATCCGAGAGGTGGAGATTTTGAAAATTTGATGTCAGCCAGGGAATACTACTGGATTTTGACATTAGGAGCAACATAGCCACCAGTTCTCAGTTCCCAGTTGGACCTCTGCCCTTTTTTAAAGAAAAGGAAATGATAACGGTTGACTTCCGAAGTATTGTTCTTGGCGACGATTGATGCATTCCGTGTCAGTGGAATCAATTGATTATTGGTCCTGTTCTCCTGTTTTTCCATTATCTGTAACTGCTTTAGAAACTCTAAATAGTTTTAAGTTCCAAAATATGAGAGGATATAATATTTATTAAATGTGATGGATGGTGACGTTTAGCAGTAAGTATATTACGAAATTTAGTAAAATATTTGGTCCAATTAGTTTCTAATTTCCTCCTGTCTCTATAATTAATGCCCCTCCCTAATCCCTCCCCCCAATTTTTTGTTTGTTTATTTGTTTTATAGTACCATATAGGTCACCCTTAGTTCTTGCCTTTCCCTCCCTTCCTTTCCTTCAGTCCCCCCTGTTCTTTCCTTCCTCCTTCACCCCCAGAAGATTCGGTTTCCCTACCTTGGTTCAATTCCATCTTTTCCTTGTGACTCCCCCCTTACCTTTTCTCTCACTAGTGTTCTCTTAACATCACTATGATGATCCTAACATTCATAAAATTGATACTGTGTATTTTGTTTATGCTTTTTAAATCACATTAGTGTTATGATATGATATTACTTGATGATTTACACATGTTTATGGTGTATTAGGGTGCAAAGTTTGCTTCATATATTTTAATATCTATTTATTATGTCTTTTATAAGTTTGATGGATTAAAGATGTAATTATTTTTAAAATGTTTTTCAGCTGGCCCAGTGGTGCTGAGGGTTGAGGTGCTGGACGCCACACCTCGTGCCATGCCAGTGACCCCGGTTCATGAACTAGCCTGGGCAGCCGGGTGTTGGCAGATGAGAGAGAGGATCAAGCATCCAGAGGACTGCTTTCCTCTCTTGGGGGGGATCCAGGCTCATGCCCAGCACCGCAGCAGCCCCCGGCGGCAACCAGAGGCACTGCAATGCATAGGACTTGCTAGAGGAGAGGGGCAGAGTTGCGGAAGGTGTGCCGGGTGCCACTGCATGACCAAGCTCTGATGGAGGGTGATAGAGGGGAGGGAGTAACACAGCCAAGAAAAATCCCCACTCCCAGAGATAGGCGACGGCACTGCCCCCTTACCACACTCCATCGGCCAGGCTCACCTAACTCCTGGGCCAAGCCCAGCCCAGCTTGAATTGCAAGATAGAGTGCCCTGGGTGGATAGGGTGTCCCCACCTCAGGAAGGCTCAGAGCCGAGGGATAGCTGGGATGGTGCCAGGATCTTGTGGGTTTCAGGCTCAGAGGCAGAGCCAAGAGTGTGTAGATGCTCAACAGTGTTCTCTGGGGCCAAGCGGAGCCAGAAAAAGAGTGTAAAAAAAAATGTTTTTCAACCAATCAGTATGATTCATGTTGTGGAAGTTTATTATATCACATGGTGTTGCACACCTATATCAATGTTGATGGTTCATTATTTTCTCAGCCTTTGAAAAAGGATCTAGTGTCCAAAACATGTCAGGCAGGAGACTTTTTTTTTGAGAAATAAAATGTTTTTTATGTGAACATTCACTCTTCAGTGTCCATTTTTATGAGGTATGCATGCGAGAAACTGTCTTGACAGCGATTGTGGTACATTTCTCAGCACCACTTTCCTAGTGCACACTCTGCAGTGATTGAGAGAGTATCCTATCAAGCCCATGTATGTGAGAGAGGGAAACTGAAAGTAGGTGGAAGTAGTGCCAACTGGCCAGTGCTGGGAGGCAGTGTGGTGATGTGAGAATTAGGACCGATCACCCCAATGCACACCCTGTTGCCTGTTGGTGGTAGTGGGGTGGGGGAGGGGTGCAAGGAGTGGCAACCCTAATCTCGAATTTCCTCACTATTGTAGCTGTGGAACAACCCAAACTTATGCATTAAACAGAGCTTTTTGCCATGAATTTCCCCTTCTTTTTGAGAATTAGCACTATAAATTGTGAATGCAATGTGGTGGTTGGAGCACAGTGCCCAAGTAATGTTTTTGTCACATAGAAACGATAACACTAATGCAAGTGCAAATGGTAAGGCACATGGTGACACAAATGTGAATGGTAATGCAAATGTTAAGAGAAAACAAGCACAAAGGGTAACGCGCTCAATGGCATAGAGGGGAACAGTAATGCAAATGGAAATGCAAACACAAGGGCATACTGAAATGCAAATTGTAATGAGCACGGTCACGGGTACCATAATAGGAAATGCAAATGCTATTGGTAACAGGAATGATGACACCAAATGAAACACAAATTCAAATGGATGCATATATGTAAATGCAAATGGCAATGCACACGGTGATGCAAGACAAAAAGCAAACAAAACCAGTAATGGAATCACAAATGTTAACAGTAATGCAAATGAAAATGCAAAGGATAATGTACACGGTGGCGTAGACGGGAACAGTAATGCAACTGGAAATGCAAATGCAAGTGTGTATGGAAATGCAACTGGTAACACACATGGTCACAGTACCACAATAGGAAATGCAAATGCTAATGGTAACAGCAACAATGACACCAAGGGAAACGCAAACACAAATGGAAGCACATACGCAAATGCAAATAGTAATGCACATGGTGATGCAAAACAAAACACAAACAAAAACAGTGATAGAAATGCAAATGTTAACAGTAACACTAATGCAAGCACAAATGAAAATGAAATGGTAATGCACACTGTGGCATACACGGGAACAGTAATGAAAACGGAAATGCAAATGCAAGCATGTATGGAAATGCAAATAGTAATGTGCAATGTCACGGTACTTCAATAGGAAATGCAAATGCTAATGGTAACAGCAATGATGACGCCAAAGGAAACACAAATGGAAGCACATATGCAAATGCAAATGGTAATGCACACAGTGGTGCAAAATGAAACGCAAACAAAAACAGTAATGGAAACGCAAATGTTAACAGTAATGCTAATGTAAAAAGCAAACAAAAACACAAAAGGTAATGCACATGGTGGTGTACACAGGAACATTAACCCAAACAGAAACGCAAATGCAAGCATGTACAGAAACGCAAATGGTAACGCGCATGGTCACAGTACCGCAATAGCAAATGCAAATGCTAACAGTAACAGCAATGATGACGCCAAAGGAAATGCAAATGCAAACAGAAACACATATGCAAATGGTAATGCACACAATGACGCAAAACAAAATACAAACAGAAACAGTAATGGAAATGCAAATGGTAACAGTAGCGCAAACACAAGTGCAAATGAAAATGCAAAGGGTTATGCAGACAGTGGCGTACACAGAATGCTAATGCAAATGGTTACGTAAACACAAGTGAGAATGCTAACTGTGACAGTAACGAAAGTGCACACTCTTTTTTTCACCCACAGCTGCATAGAGAAACACAGTGAGTACAAAGAATGTTTGCATGATAATGGGCCTCAGAGCAGAAAATGAGCACTTGGAATACTTAATTGCTTATATCTGATGAACCGTACAACATAGAAAAAAATTAAAATTTCATATAATTTATGACTTTCCTTGCTAGTTTTGTACTTAGACCCCTATTGGTGGGGCTAAGTATTTTTCCAACGAAAAGTCCATATCTCTAAGCATTTCCGAGATACGGGCCCTGAAAGGTGCAGTAGACACCTTAATGGTAGTCTATGGGAAAAAGCATCAACTTTGGAGTACCATAACTTTGCATCCCTTTAATATTTTGCCACCAAACCATCAAAAGACACATCTGTGGGGTGCTGGCTTTCTTCTCTCCAAATCTCAGCCCAAAAGACCAAACTATTCTTTTGCAGCGGGGTGGCAAAGAATTCATGTTGTTTTGGTCATAGTGTCGCAAAGTAGTGTTGCAAATCACGACACTTTCAGAAAAAAAAATCATGAAAGTGTCACAAGTTTGACACTATTTTGCGAAACTACAGATTACAAAAATTTCAAAAACATATTTCTGGGGTGTTTAACCCTCCAAAAAAGACATGACTACCATCCTCGGGGCGCCACTAGGTGCACACAAAAAGAATTGTGTCCCTAGAGGATCCCAAATTTAAATACCAAGCATTTCTGTGACCATTAACTGAAAAACAAATGGCTGACTCATGACACTACAGGGGTCATTTGCGACACTAAAAACTGCATTTGCGATACTGTCAGACTTTTTGTTAACTTTTTCCATTAACTACAATGGGAAATTTGTTTTTTGAATAACTTTTGAACCTTTTAATATTTTTTCACCTAATCTACAAAAAGCACATCGGGCACCCTGTCTGCAAGTTCTTGAACCGGTCACACAAACCGTGCAACCTGTAGGTGTGAGCAAAGAATGTGAAAAAAAGTGTAAATGCTCTATGGTATGTCACTTTATAACTCTACAACTGTATTTTCGACCATTATGAAACTTGGCAGATCCCAAGATCTATGGTATCACTCTGTGCCTGCCAAATTTATTAAGCTGCAAAATTTCACACATTAACCTTAACTGGGGTACTCAACCCTAACTATAGTGGCACTGCAGTGCCACAATAGTATAGATAGATAGATAGATAGATAGATAGATAGATAGATAGATAGATATGCAATAGGAGTGGGCTAAAAACTCATTGAATAAATACATTTGTTTTCACAGACGTTGAATAAATAAAATTCATCCATATAGTAGCTATATCACAATCACTCTGGAACTCATTTAGAATGTTTGGCCTCAGTAGCAGTACTACCTATATTCAAATGTGAATAACTTTAAATGAAAAAAGATAGCATGGTATTCTGAGCATGAAAGTTATTCAGCACAAAATTATTTACAAAATAAGTCATGTTTCATTTATAGATACCTTATAGATTTTTTTATAATTAGCAAAAAAGAGCAGAAAATGATTTTTTTTTGCTTTTTTGACAAACATTTGCAAAAAAAAGAAAAGATAAACAATCAAAAGCTAATGTCCCTGCACTGACAGAAAGCATTCATGTTGCATAAATGAAATATGCAATAGTGAGCTGTCAGATAAATGATTTATCTACACTTGTGCTGTTTGACCTCGGACACCTCACTTGTGGCTTATGCCACTCATGAGGTTACCCAAGGTCAAACAGCACTTGTGTAGATAAATCATTTATCAGACAGCTCTCCATTGTATATCCCTTATACATAAGGGATAAGCAACCCCCACTGGAAATATTGTCGATATTTCTTGTTCAAGTGCCACTTGACCAGGTAACATCATGAGTAGTGAAGGGACGAGTGGTGTCTTTCGGTTAACTGGCACAAGAACAAAAAATATCAATAATATTTCCAGTAGGGGGTTGCATATTCAATTTATTCCATACCTCCAAAAAATGAAGTAAACATTTAATTTCTTTCCATTTTTTGCCAATTATAAAAAATCTGAAAAATCTACAAATGAAACACCACTTATTTTGTAGGTATTTTTGTCCTCAACAACGTTTGTGCTCAAAGTACCATGCTATGATTTTTTTCATTTTAAAGTTAAATGCCTTTGTTTTGTGCAAACAGTGAAAACAATTGAATTTTCTGCATTTTGTTTGCTAATTATAAAAAAAAATGAAAAGGTACTACTCATTTTGTAGGTATTTTTGTGTTGAACAACTTCGAGCTCCTAGTACCATGCTATCATTTTTCATTTTAAAGTTATTCTAATTAGTATAAAAAGTAAAAAAATTGCTTTTGCTGTTTTTTTTGCTAATTATATAAAAAAATAAAAGTTGGTTATAAATGAAACACCACTCATTTTGTAGATATGTATGTGCTGAATGCTCACAGTACTGAGCAATCATTTTTTGTTTTAAAGTTATTCACATTTTAATACTGTTAGTACTGCTACTGAGGCAGAATATGCAAATGAGTTTCAAATGAGTCCATCTCTACCTACTGTGTGGATAAACTTAGCTACAGTGAGGATAAATGCAATATTCTCACTGTTGGTCTGACCGCCCTGAGAATATTGAGAATATAATAGCCTCTTTTATCATCACAGGTATGGCATAAATATATCTATATATATATAGATATATATATGTATATATATCTATATATATATATATATATATTTTCTTGGAAAAGACTCAGTTTAATGCATCAGTTCAGTGACAAATGTGAGGAAGGACCACATTGACAGCCTTGCACTTACCTTCACCCCGCCCTACTACAGGCATCAGTGTGCTGAAATCATTGGCCCTAACTTCACCTCATCCCATGTGTAAACAAGCTGAGATGGTGCAGTATAGGAGAATGGGGTGAGAGTTAGGACTGATGACTCCAACGCACACCTCCATGTCTGTTGGTGGGGGCGGAGTGTGGGTTGGGTGCAAGGGGGGTGGGAACCCTAACATGGAATTTCCTCACTTTTGTCATTGTGGAACAACCCTAACTGATGCATTAAATTGAGGTTTATGCCATGAATATATATATATATATAAAATAGTGGCATGGTATGCCACAATAGGTAGGGTTGAGTACCCATTTAAGGTTAAGCTCTGAAATTTGGCAGCTTAATAACTTTGCCACTGTATGATGGATTTTCCTGCAAGTTGGCATGCATGGAGCTGTACCATAGATCGCTGGATCTACCAAGTTTCATAATGGTTGAATATACGGTTGAAGAGCTACGTAGCACCAGAGAATGTGGTAATTATGCATTTTAGTGCATTCTTTCCTCATGTCTACAGGTCACATGGTCTAAGCAACCAGTCCAAAACCTTCAGGGAACATGCAGCAGGGGTCCCCGATGTGCCTTTTAAAGATTTTGTGAAAAAATATTAAATGGTTCAAAAGTTATTCAAAAAAAGTTTTCCATTATATTCAATGGAAAAGTTAACAAAAAGTTTGACAGTGTTGCAAATGCAGTTTTTAGTGTCACAAATGACCCCTGTAGTGTCACAAATCCACCATCTTGTTTTCAGTTGGTGGTCACAGAAATGCTTGGCATTTAAATTTGGGACCCTCTAGGGACTCAGTTCTTGATGCACTCACCTAGTTGAGTCCTGAAGACACTATCCATGTCTTTTTTGGGGGTTAAACACGCTAGAAATATGTTTTTTGATTTTTTGTAAACAGTAGTGTCGCAAAGTATTGTCTCACATTCAACACTTTCGTGATTTTTTTTACGAAAGTGATACAAATCATGAGACTACTTTGAGACACTATGCCCAAAAGAATAGGAAATCTGCTGGAGACGGGCGCACCTGAGCTACCCTGACACATGCAGTAGACTCATTCAAAATAAGCTGCTGTACCTCTGGTACAGGACCCCTGATGTACTGTACAAATCTAAACTTCTGGACAACAACTTGTGCTGGAGGTGTCAGGCTCAAGTGGGAGACCTATGTCATATTATCTGGACATGCCCACTGCTAGTCCCTTTCTGGCAGGCAGTTTACCAAATGGCAACCCGGACCCTAAATAAGGTAGTCCAGATGGATCGCTTGTTGTGGATTTGGGGATTACCCCCCAAGATATCGGCCTCAGGACTCTACAAGTCCGCTGGCTAGCTTTGCTCGGTATCTCAGCTAAGCGCCTTATTTTATTTCGGTGGAGGACCACTGATGTCCCCTTCCTTGCCAAACTTTAGCATGCTGTCACAGTTAGCCTCTCTCGATCACATGTCACATGTCAAAACTAATGCAATGGCAGCATATACAGCTTGCTGGGCCTCCTTTCTTGCCTACCTGAAACCCAGAACGGGGATAGGATGAGCATCATGGGTGGTTAGTTTGGTGGACTCACTTCTATGTGCATTCCCGGAGTCAAGCCCCCACTATACATTCAGCTTAACCAACCAAGCAGTATGTATGTAGCCCATGCTTTGTAACTAATCCCTTAATGATTCTGGACTATATCATGTGAACACCCAGTTATACCTTAATTTTTATGTTTCTGTTTGTTACTTGTGCATCGCCATGGCCAGAGAATTTAGGAGACTGCCCCCATTCCTTTATATTGTGTATCAGGATGCCTTGGACATTTCCTGTAATAATCCTTTTATGCCTAGAATGCTGTGTTGTATTTTGTGCTTTGATGTATGCAAGCATAACTAAAGTTTAATAAAAATTATTAACTGAAAAAAAAGAATAGGAAATCTTTGCCACCCTGCTGCAAAAGAATGCTTTGGTCTTTTGGGCTTAAATTTGGAGGGATGAAAGCCAAGATCCCACAGATGTGCCTTTTGGTAGTTTGTCAGCAAAATATTAGAGGGCTGCAAAGTTACAGCACTCCGAAGTTGACAATTGTTCCCATGGGCTAACATTACGGCGTCTGCTGCACCTTTTGTTGCCTGTATCTCAAAAATGCTTTGAGATACAGACTTTTTGATGGAAAAATCCTTAGACCCACACTAGGGGGATAAATACAAATCTAGCCAGGAAAGTAATAAATAATATGAGAATTACATTTTTTTCTATGTCGTATGGTTCCTTAGTATTCCAAGTGTTCATTTTCAGCTCCGTGGCCCATTATCATGCATATATTCTTTGTATTCAGGGTGCTTCTGAATGCAGCTTTTGAGGGAAAAAAGGGTGTGCATTTCTGTTACTGTTACAGTTAGCATTTCCACTTGCATTTCCATAACTGTTTGCGTTACCATTCCCGTTTACATCACCGTGTGTGTTACCCTTCACGTTTGTGTTTGTGCTTGCATTTGCATTACTCTTAATACTTGTGTTTCCATTACTGTTTTTGTTTGTGTTTCCTTTTGCATCACCGTGTGCATTACTATTTGTGAATGCGCTTTGCGTACCCCATTCTCCTATACTGTACCACCTCAGCTTGTTTACACATGGGATGGGGTGAGAGTTAGGACCGATGACCCCAATGTACATACCTGATGCCTGTTGGTGAGGATGGAGGGTGGGGTGCAAGGGGGGAACCCTAACTTCGAATTTCTTTGCTTTTATATATATATATATATATATATATATACACACACACACACACACACACACGTATATACATAAATTACTGAGGATGATTTTCTTTATTTCAGGTGGTGACACTGGGGATTGAGTGCCCCAGTGATGGTGCTATGTCTGTGTGTGAGGGGGTGCCGACTGGGAGGTTGGGTGGGGACAGTAAGGGTGGTGCCAGTAACTGACATTGATAGTTTTCTATTTCTGTGTGTGATTCAGCCTCACAGGCTGATCATGATGATTCTCACCAGCCAGTTGATGAAAAATCGTGAGCTATGTTTTGTTACCTCTGCTTTGAGTTCCTCGGTTTCTGGTGGCAAGCTGAATACTGTCATTATCAGTCTATTGATGATTGGCACGACGATCCCCTTTGCACCACTGTGTCTGGACGACAATGTCTCACCCCTCAAAAGTCACTCTGATAACAAAACCTAAATGTTTGCTGCACTTGCACAGACGGTGAACATAACAAAAACGTGTAGCTCAACATTTTCATCATTATCATGTACCGCTGCTTTAAATTTTACATTGAAATTATGCTTCATAGTTTGAGCTTATAGCATCTTCCCTGTGTGAGCAGCACCTTTTCCATGAGGGACAGAGTAATTCTGATTGATAAAATGAGGGACATCCCTCATAATGAAGGACAGTTGAAAGATATGCTTTGTAAAGCACTTTGGGGTAGCATGAATGAAAAGTATTATACAAATACAAATTCCTTTCCTTATGATAGTGACACTTTGTGGACATCAGCTAAAAAAAATCCTAGGTATGAAGCCATGTTGAGACTTCCTGTGGATTTTACATGCGGCATCTTTTAGTGAAATCCAAACCCCAACATTATCCATACTTGTTCCATGTGTCTTCCACTGACCCCCTTCTGTTGCAGAGATGCCAGCTCCCCCCCAGCATGCATTTGATCCACCATGAACCACATGGGATGTTCTAAGTCAGAGTGTCAGAAGTCCCTTTGACTCCAGTGCCTCCCCTAAAGCACACAAAGCCTGAGGCTTGCCTCACACAGTAGCAAGCTGGCAGTGAAAAGTGCCACCAGTCTACTTTAGGCAGGGATGAACAAGCTCTCTGGCTCACCAATACAGGTCACTGCAACAGTGAAAAATGCCACCAATAACAAGCTCTCTGTCTCACCAGTAGAGGTCACTGCAGCAGTAAAAAGTGCCACAAATCTACTATAGGCAGGGATGAACACGCTCTCTGGCTTACCAGTAGAGGTCATTGCAACAGTGAAAGTGCCACTAATCCACTCTAGGCAGGGATGAACTGCTGTGGACAGCACTCTCCCCAGCAAGCTGCCCAAATGCCAGCAACCTGGGTCAGCTTTCTAACCATGGTCACTGGCAGGTGGTCCAGTACAAGTGTTTTTTTTTTTTTTTAATTGGCCAACTATGACAATCAAGTGGCACATAAGTGCTGAATTTTTTTTTTTTTGCTACAGTTGTACATTGAAGAGGGTTTCCACTGGTCATTTGATTTGGAGTAGAGGTGCAGAATTATTGGGGGTAAGCCTCTCTGCTCCCAGGAAGGGAATGCTGGTGTGGCTTGCCTGTTACTGCTCCCCCACCAACCAATCAGAGCCATATTAGTATCTGTTGAGAAGATGATCACTTGTCCTTCTGTTAGAGGATGGAAGCTGTTTTAAATTTTGGAGGCAGGGGCAGGTGGATAAATGTGAATTTACTTTTTCTCTTCAGTATAGGCTTTTACTCTGCCCACCCCCTTGCTTGCCACCCACTAGACTGCACCTTTCCCTTCCCTGTCACTGACATTGTCAGGGACTTACTGATTATCCTGTACTTACCCAGGACCATGATGTGGTGAGTGACTCTCCCTGTTGGTCATTTGTGGATCTGCAGGGGTGACAGCATTGACTGTGGCAGGCTTCCTCCTTCATTTTCTTCTCACTGATGGTACCAGCATGCAATGTTGCATACACAAGTGTGCCAGCATCAGTCTGCTGCCCCTCTCGCTGTGTCGAGTACCTGCTACTGAGATGTCAACTGGCCTTTACCAGATGATGCTCAATAAGCAGGATGCAAAGTACTCTCTCTCTGATGGAGGAGAGCTGTCCAAGAGATGCTCAATCCACCTTCATCGGGCCACATCCTCAAGTGACCTCAGTCCATTTCTGAACCTGGATCTTTTGTATGGCAAGCACTAGTACTACTGTGACAATCAAGGTGGCCCATGGAAAGCAATTTAAAGAATTATTGTATTTATAGGCATCACAGAATGACAATAGAATAGCACTGCATGAGAACTTATGGCATTTTTTGGGGGGTGAGGAAAAAGAAAGAAGTTGCACCATTACTGAGATGTACTGTATATAAAAGGGGAGTTCTCACCATACTTATCCACAGTAAAGGTTCGGTAAACATCTGCTCCTGTCATCTTCATTACATGGATTGTGTAATCTCCCAGCATTGCTTCAGAGATTAACTGGAAGGAGAGCTCCACGATGCCTTGATTTGTTTTCATGTGCAGCCACTGCCCAATACGGTTTTCTTCGGGGTCCTACGGGAGGGTCATAAGTTCAGAGCACAACATGAACCACAATTGATACTTAATGCAATACACATCCATGAACATGTATAATCTTCAGAAGCAGTTTGTGTTAATTTGATGTTGTACTCGTCTTGAGCGTTCATCTTCCCTAATTCTTTACTATGAAGGACATTTATAGAAACCTTTGTGCTTTTTCTGCCACCGAAGACCCTTTAAACAGTATACATTTTACTGCATGTGGTTAGCACCAGCATGTCAGTTCTACTAATTTCTTACATTTACAAAGTGCAAGAATTATTACCAGTATTATCCTTATAGCCCTCCATATCACTCATGGAGATATTTAAATAACTCCCAAATTGGTTTAATAAAAAACAGGTTAATGGTCTTAATTTATCTGTGTGATTGTTACAATTAGTGAGGCCTCAATTGAGATATGCAGGTTTAAAATATGCCTGTTTTTAGAATAGTTTCTTTTGCTTAAGTTTTTTTATATAATATCTTTATATTTGGATTTTGTTCTTTGCACTTTAGGCTCCACTTGGATCGTTATACAGTGTTATATATGAGGATTTACATTCATGCACTGTGTGGGTGGGAATATCACCATAGTAACACTTCTGAATACTCATTATTTGGGGCCTGGTTAGAATAGCACTAAATGAATAGTGCCAGTCTACAGAGTGCTAGCTAATGCAGTGCTAGCACAGAGAGTGAGTGGGAATATACAATGCTTTCAGAAAGCACTCTCCTGGTCACTGCCTGTGGTGCTGTATACACATAAGGGCACCAGGAGGCAGGCTGAGTTGTTCCCTTGGCATGGAGGGCTGGTGCATAGAGCAGCTTGGCCAGCAGCACTGGAAACCAGGGTTCTAATCCTGGTCTCCAATGTTTTTGTGCACTCAGGACTTAGAATTTTGTATGTGGGGCTGTGGAGACCGTATTCCACTGCCCCACCAATTTTAACTTTCTCCGAGACCCACTGCCTCTGGAGTGAGAATCCATCAGTCCAGGGGGTATGGGGGGGTGGAGTCCCTCCAAAAACCAAAATCACGCTATTTTCCTGCACTGTTCTTGACCACGCTATTTTTGTCAGCATTGTTCTGACCCAGTACCTCATTATTACAGCTAGCATGTTACACATTTATTTATTTATTTAAGCATTTATCCAGGAAAGCATGCTGAGCAGGCTACTGCTCGTTTTCAGATGCGTTCTGCGGGAGGGGGTACAATTACACAATTGAACAGACTATACATAAATGAATACAAAGTATAGAGATAAACAGCAGATACAGGCATAGCATCAATACCTTACCATAAAATATATACAGGAGGAACCTACGGTGTAGTAAATTACAGCTTGGATGCACAGCCCAGCTATACAGTGAACATCAAACTGTCTAGACACATGTGCAGATAGAGGAGAAGTGAGAATGGAGCATAGTGTTTAGAACTGGGGGGGACCCATTGCTAGAACCATGTATTTATTTGAATGTAACTATGGCTATCTTTTGAACATTCATTACTGTAGGCTAAATGTCACACACAGTGTCACATTTTAAGCATGGCTGGATATCCTGAAGCCATGCCCCCTGATGAAGTCTCTGCTTGAGATGAAGCGCCAGGGCAGAAGCAAAGTCTTCTCACTAATGTTCGACACTGAAAGCAGTGTTTCTATCTATGGAACAGGGAATTTGGATTATCTTCACCTCAACTCTCAGCCACTTTGGTTATCGAGACGCTTTTCCTGACCGTGGAAGTCTACTTGTCTTGCTGGGTTTGGGTAAAATGCTGCTACATAATCATGTATAGCACTTGTGAATATCATGATAAAGCTCCTAATAAATGCAAGCACCTTTCTGCAAGTTTCTGTTGCTGAGATTTTGTATCCCTATGTTGCTCTAACTTTTGTTTATATACAGGGGTTAGAAGTTCCAGTTATTAAGCACAATTCTGTTCCACAGTATTGCAGTTGCTACCTATTTGGCCTTGTAAGAAAAAACAAGAGGATGATGCAGCAGTTCATGCCATACCAGCACCCTTGGGAGAAATTCCCAAATGCAGAGGGTGGTTGGCCTGACTTTTTTAGTGCACAAATGCAGTGTTCCATGTTCATGAACATGGTGCCTCCAACTGGGGCAGTCCTTTTTTGCACTGTACTGCTGTCTACCAGGAATGCCTCCTCCCAGAAATGCATCTAAATGGGGATTTAAGGGATGGGATTCTACTACAGGTAGTCCAATCTGTCACCAAACAATTTCTTTAAAGACAGCGGAGATTTACTAAAGGTGCAATCTAGTTTACTATATAACTTCAGGCACAGTTTATTCTCATCTTAAGGGTAACAGATCTGAAATGATCACTGCACACTCAGTTGAAAGGTTTTGAGCAGTCTATTGTTCATACAAAGGTATCTACCTATCCCTGGCAGAGTATCAGTCATTGCAGTGCTCATCATTTTTCCTCCCTGCAACCACCAGGCCCCCATATGAGTCTTGTGGGTGCTATCTTTGAGATAACTGGATTGAGGAATGCTATCCATGAGATCACTAGGTTAAGGAGTGCAACTAATAAGATTGCTGTCTTGAAGAGCACTACCAATGAGATTACTCAATTGAGGAGTGCTACCAATAGGATCACTGGGTTAAGAAGTGCTACCAATAAGATGACTGGGTTAAGGAACACTACCAATTGGATCATTTGATTGAGGAGTGCTACCAGTGAGATCTTTGAGTTAAGGAGCATGACCAATGATATCACTAAGTTAAGGAGCGCAACCAATAAGATCGCTGTCTTGGAGAGCACTACCAATGTGATCACTTGATGAGGAGTGTTATGAATAGGATCACTGGGTTAAGAAGCGCTACCAATGAGATGACTGGGTTAAGGAGCACTACCAATTGGATCACTTGGTTGAGGAGTGCTACCAGTGAGATCATTGGGTTAAGGATCATGACCAATGAGATCACTGGATTAAGGAGTGCCAATGATGTCTGCCAGGAAAAAAAATATCATTAGTTTCAAGCTAACAGTAATTTTTGCACAAAACCTGGAATTTTTGCTGTTTTCTTCTAATTTATTAAATTCTTTTCACCAAACAAAATATTAATTTCACCACGGATGACTACAGCAAGGTTTTACTAAATGACATAAATACTAGTGTTTAGTAAAGATAGGAACAATTTTTTTGCCCTCTAGAAAGATGTTAATTGGGGGGAGGGGTCTTAAAAAGCTTTGAATGGAGGTGTAAATAATACTTAAGGCAGTTGTTGAAGTCACTTCCTGACCAGTGAATTTCTTATAACCTGAGTAATACCTAAGGAGTTTTCTGAAAACCCTCCCAAAATAGGAAAAATATAACAGAACAAATATTAATAATGGCAAATGCAGAGTGAGTAATTGACTAAAATGCTTATTAAATAGATGGTTCAAAACATTAAGCTAATTACCTTATAATATACATTTCTTAAAACCATAATTAACTGCTACATTTACCTCATTGTACAGAATTATACAGGCAGGAAAGGCTTGAGGCATACAGGTATAGCATAGGATAAAATTATACTAACCTGTAACTCAACCAAGGGATACTGAAAGACGGAGACAAAAAATAGGAAAAAATGATTAGACATTTCCTCACATCTACAGAGACCAAAACTAATTTTTTACAGTCTTAGGGAAAGTACATCCTCTTTAGCTAATCACAGGTTGTGACAACTCAGAGAGCTCCATTCTCCTGTGGGTAAGACATTCTATAAAGAGAATCTCATGCACAGGTGACCTGGACATTTTCTTTAATTGATCAATCTTGATCAATCATTTAGTGATGCCACAAGAAGCCATGCTTATGAGTGTAGGAGTGATCCTCATGTTCTTAGGGTAACACAACCATGCCCCTACAGTTCCCAGTTCTCATACTCCAACTATGGGTGTGAGACCATTCTTGCAAGAGTCTCCATGGTTATGCTACCAAACGAGCCAAGGCAAAAGTACAGAAGTACTAGACTTGCGAACATGGAGATCCAGACTTGAACCCCCCACTTAAGTCAGTTTCATCCAGAGCAAGTCCCTTAATGTCCCTAGATTTAATATCTCTTTCCATTTTGGCACCCTTTCAATCTCTTTCAGTTATTATAAAATGTAGTCTACAGTTAAGCACTGTTGTGTATGGATTTGCATGCACTGAAAAACGTTGTAGTGTGTGAGCATATGTTATTGTACACAGTTCATAGGCCACAAAAAGTTAGGCACAGTTCAAAGGTCATAAAAAATTGTTATGTGTGGTTTACTCCCCATGATGGGCATATTATAATTTAACTTTAGTACAGTTACTGATTACAAGTAATAAAAAGTAGTTGAGAGAGGTGTGGGTGGTTCATGCTTATTATATGAAGTGAAACTTTCTGTCCAAAACCACATACTATAAAAAATAAAATATAGTTAGCCATGTCCTAGGTGTGTGTTTCCTTCTTGGGGTTGAACCTCTTTATTTATTTCATTTTTTATTTTAGTTTTTGGTAACTGGGTAAGGCCCACTAGGCACAAGTGCTTGTTTTTATGGGCAGCCTAGGAGCACTGAGCAGTTAAGTGACAAGATCAGAATCACACAGTATGCAAAAGGAGGTTGTGAGAATCAAACCTAGGTCTAGTCTGCTGGATGTACCAAACTCATTGTCAGCTTGATACACTAATCTCTAGGCTATACTACCAGCCCAACTTATACCCTAAACCTAATATTTTGTGTGTCTGTGTCACATGTTTCATTGATGAAAGGTTGGGATGTTTACTTTCACAGACCCACTACTGGCCTGATTCAACTCACCACCCCCCATGCCACCCAATATTATAAAAAAAGACAGTGACTGTCACAGACCTCCTCTTACCTCCTCAACTGGCCTCCATCTGAGTGAATGAAACTGTGGTCAAACAACTGCTCCCACTTTCATTTATTCAGATGACAGCCAGCAGAATACATAAAAGGGCTACGCTGGTTGCTATATTTTTATTAGAGGCAGTATGGGGGTGTAGGGTTGGATTGAGGTGCTAGTTGGATGGGGAGAAACCGGAGATAAGGATACTAGTGGATTCTGCCACTGTATAGGTCATTAGTTAGACCACACCTGGAGTACTGCATGCAATACTGGCGTCCGTATCTGAAGAGGGAGGTTAAGTTACTGGAGGGGTGCAGCACAGAGTGACAAACATGATCTAGGGGCTGGGGGACTTATCATACAACAGGAGGCTGAAGGAGTTGAACATGTACTCACTGGAGGAGAGGAGAGACAGGGGTGACATGATTGAAACCTTTAAATACATGAAAGGAGTAAACATGATGGGTACAGAGGGGCTGTTCAAAGTAAGGGAGGGAAGGGCCACCAGGGGCCCTGATATGTGACTGGCCGAGGAAGGTTCAGAAGGGAGATGAGGAGACACTTTTTTAGAGAGGGTGATGGCTGGGTGGAATGCGTTACCTGCTGAAGTGGTATGCAGTAGAACAGTGGACTGCTTCAAACGAGGATGGGACAGGACAAGGGGGAGGGTTAATGAAGGGGAAGGGTGGAAGGGAAGGGTAGCTGCAGAATAAGGGGTGCTAGCTGCACATTTGAGCAGACTTGATAGACCTCTAGGCCTTTATCTGCTGGCAAATGTTGTATGTTTGTACTGGGTGGTGGGAAAGGGAAATAGTTTTTAATTACTTTACCTGACACCAGTATTGGGCACCTGGTGTTGGAATGGGGGGTAATTTTTAGGAAATGCAGCTTCCACTGGACACCAGGTATACTTAGACATAGTACAGCTTGTGGAAGGAGGGACCACAGAATGTCAGGGATACTGGAAAAAGGGGTAGGGTATAGGAGGGGGTACCCCACAGGATGTCGGGGATTCTTGATTATGCAGCAGAGTGTGGGAATAGGGACCACTGACTGTTAAGGATATTTGGATCTAAGGCAGGAAGTAGGAGGGGCTACCACTGGATGCCACTGATTCTTGGACATGGGGCAGAGTGTGATGGGGCACCACTGGGTGCCTGGAATACCTATACATTGGGCAGGGTGTAGGAGAGAATATCACTGTATTACATGAATACTTGAACATAGAGAAGTCTGTGGGAGGGGGCATCACTGGGTGCCAGAAATACTTGGCCATGGAGCAGGCTGTAGGGGGTACCTCTAGATGACAGCCATACTTGGATGTGGCACAGGATGTGGGAGTTTTGCATCTTACAGCTAGGGACTTGTATAGGGTACTTGCAACAGGGTATGGTAGGGGTTACCATTGGATGCCAGGAACAGTTGGAAAAGGAGCAGTGTGCAGGTGGGGGCACCACTAGATGGCAAGGATATTTTGACATAGGGCAAGGTATGGAAGGGGTGCCACTCAATGCTAGGAAAGTTGGCCATTAAGAAAGGTGTGGGAGTGGGTTCCACAGGGTACCATGGAGAGTTTGGGCAGGGGTGTTGTGAGGTGCACCAGTTGACTCCAGGAACTGCTTACGGTAGAGAGGGGGATGAAAATGATAGTGTACTACTAAGACTAATGAGCATAGGATGGGGTAAAGGCAGTGAGTGGCACTGTGACTAGATATGGCTTTCAGGCAGTATTGTTAATACAGAATAGTGTATATTTATTATAAGTTTCCTTTCTAATAAGAAAAGTCAATGAAAAAAAACTACTAAGATTCGGCATCAGTTAGTACTGTCGGCAAAATACTTCATCATGTGGTTTTCAGGTACTGTAGAAATGTATTTCTGACATCCTTTGATTCATCTTTATTGTATTATTAGTTTTTTCAGATAGTTATTTATTTATTACTCCTTCCCATGCCCCCCTCCATTGGGTCCCATATGAGCTCACCCTGCCACAGGACTCAACCCTCGCTACTGACCATTACCTCCAGGTTCCCCAATTTCTCCAGCATCCCCTTGATTCTGGTTCATCCCTGCAAGGGAGGGCCCCTCTGCTCTCACCTAGGAGGAAGCTTCTCAAATATTAGGGATATGGTTGCAGGGCAAAGATGGCATGCTGGGTGGACATGTGCCATGGAGGGACACCACCTGGCATACCAGAGGACCTTTCCTCCTCCTCACCCTCCCCACATCATGATTGCACATAATGGTGTCTTGGAGAGACACACAACAGCATGTGGTCACCCATGCCATCAAGTCTATCTCTGCCAGCATACCACCAGGAGCTGCTGAAAGAGTAGTGTGAGCCATCCCCCCAGGGAGAAGATCATCCATGTGGATGCTCTTTACCCACCCCACCAGTCTCCACTCCAGTTGTTCTGGGCATGAGGCAAGTACCGGCTGTCAGCATGCCGAGTGGGTACCTCACCACTCAGTGTCATGGAGTCAGATATCTTGTATAACAGTTTCATAGCTAATTTTGTAATTTTGTAATTAGTGACTCATGTCACTAAAGATAGTCACCACACACAATTCTTAAAAACCTCTTCTGTTCAGGTTACCTTTTGAATGTACATACTCACTTTGTGCTGTGGTTGCATTATTTATTTATTTAGTTTTTGACTGGGTAAGTGCACTAGACAAATCCTGCCTATTTTCAGGCACGACCGGGGGATACAGATGAATGCCAACAGACTTTGAACCAGATTAAGCTGTTGGTGGTATTTTTAGTGAATGAGGGAAATGGCCAGGACACCGGGGAAATTCCCCTGCTGTTTGCCAGTAGGGGGACCCCTTTGGCCATCATAGGATGGCTGAGTCAGTTGCTGTGCTGCCACTGGAGGGGATGGATGTGCAGCTGGAAGAAGAGCTTGGCTCCCCTGCAGCTTTGCCGCTGTTACCACTGGATGTTTCTGCTGAAGCTGATGTGCCTACTGAAGCTATTGTGCCTCTTGGTTTTGTTGAGGCTGTCTGCTCGTCTGCATTGTCAGTTTTGGATATTCCTATCAGTCTATATCGCCTAAAGTGGATTCCGGTTTGCCTCCTATGGAATCTTCTAAAGAGGAATTGAATAAGTTACTGTTGGAAGAAGAGCAACTGTATTTGCAAAGGAAGAAAGACATTTTGCACCGTTTTGGACTGACTAGTTTGCCGACTATGTTTGCGGCTTCTGGCCTTCTTGTTGACACTTCACTGCTGGTTGCTATGGTTGCGGAACATCTGGAGGTTCCGTCTGAGCTGGGAGTTGTTTTTCACCGCTCCGGCCAAGATCAGGCAGCTGCCACAGTGTTTTCATTTACCGCGGAGTCAGAGAAACCTCGCAAGGAATGAGTTACCTTGAAAGGCTGTCCTGGCACTCTTCACTGGGCAGATGCCCCTGTTGAGAATGGTGGACCTTGGACTGTGGAAGTCTCGCTGTGTGCAGCAGGCTGGGTGTGCTCACCTGATACTGGCTCATGGATTTCTGGTTTTTCTCATATTTCGATTCCAGGAGTCCAGTCTTCTAAATCTCCTGGTGCTTTTGTAATGACTGTGAGTACTGACTCTGTGTGTACTGACTCTGTCACACTGGCTGCTGACTCTGTCACCCTGGCTGCTGAATTGCCTGGAGGGGGTTTCTCCTTCGGAGTCACTTAAGCCTGCTCCTGTGTTGGATCCCTCTCTGATTTTGGAAGCTTCCCCACGTTCTCCTCTTCACCTGCCCTCTGACTTGGAATTCTCTCAGACCCCGGTTTTTCAGCCACTTATTACTACATGGGATGATTCTCCACACCATAAGGTGGAGACCACTGCACTTAGTGATGTTTCTGACTTTTCGGATATACCGAAACATGTTTCTGCTCACATTAGAAACTTTCCACAGGGCTCTCCTGGTGGAAGAGTGCAGCCCCGCTCCCCCTACCACTTCTCAACCTTTTTCCTCTCTTTTTCATCATTCAGCCACTTCAGCGAAATGCCATACTGCAGTTCATATCCTGTATAAGGGGGGTTTGGAAGTTTTCCCTGACAGGGTTTATGTGGGTCATACGTTATTGAAAAACAGTCTAAATTTTCAAGTCTCTGAACTGTATGCTTTGATTCATGTGTCTGGAGAAAATGTTTTTGATGTAAGCTTTAAACTAGGAGGAGGCCTTGACAAATTCTGGGCACGTTATCACCAGGTGAAGGCCTCTCCATTATGGGCCCCTTTGAGGTTATTCCTCTTAGTAAGCCGGTTCACAAAACTGTTACTGTTCTCTTCCATAACGAAGTGGTCAGTGTTACAGACTTGTTATTTTGGCTGAAACAACATTGCACGGTTATGGGTCATCCCGAGGCTATCCTTGACTCTGAGGGTATTTGGACTAGAGGCTGGAAAATTAGGGTCCTTTTACATTCTGAAGGAGGGGGTCCTTGCCATCTCCCTAATAGTTTTTTTGGGGGCCAGGACAGGGGTATTCTGTTTTATCCAGGGCAACCTAGGACTTGTTATAAATAGGGGCTTTCAGGGCATATTAGTAGTGCTTGTGATCAGCTGAAATATTCCCTTTGTCACAAAACTGGTCATCTTAGTGGTCAATGCTCCAACTTGGTTTGTTGTAACCTTTGTGGGGAAGAAGGTCATGTCTACATGTCTTGTCCTAAAGCTGCTCGTACAACCTCCTCATCTGCTGATGGGGAAGAGCAGAGTCTCTTGATTTCCTTAACCCAGAGGAAATTTTCCAAGGTTTCTACCATGGCTGAGATTATTCCTTCTCCCACCATGCCTGCCCCCACTGCTCCAGACTCTCCCCCTCCCAAGGTAGCAGTTGCTTGTCCAGTTGCTGTTTTACAGGAGACTCTTCCTCCACTGATTGTAGCTGCCCCTGCATACTCCCTTGTGCCACAAACAGTCATTTTGCCCACCAATGTTTCTCACATTATTCCTAGCTCAATGCCCCCCTCCGGAAGGTTAGGGCCCTCCAGAACGACAGATGTCGACCAGAAAGCGGTCTACTGGTACCCTGCCTACCCCTAAAATGCCTAAGACTTCCCTTCATGATTCCTCTAATCGGTTTTCTGCTTTTCTGGATGCTGATCATTCAGATACTGATTCAGTTTGTTCTTCAGCTGATTCTGTTCTTCCCAGAGATGCTGCTAATTTACTGATAACTGATGAAAGTGGCACTCCTTCCCAACCCTCGCTAAGGAAAGGGAACCCAGGAAGAAAAAACATTGATTTTTCCTCCCCTTCTCTCATTACACTATGCTTTTTTCCCCTCCTTTCTCAATTTTGACATCTAATGTCAATAGCATTAAGAATGCTGTTAAGCGATATGCAGTGTTTTCCTTTCTACAGTCTTTACCTCCTGGGATCTTTCTTCTGCAGGATACTAGACTTCACACTACTTTTGAACTTGCTTTGGCTACTAAAGCATGGCTCTCAGGGATTACTTTCTGGTCAATTGGCCCAGAAAGATGTATGAGGGTTGGAATCCTTTTTCACCACATTCAACCTACTGTGCTAAGGGTGTTGGACCTCATCCCTGGTAGAGTTCTGCTGCTTGATTTACTTTTGGACACGTTTTTTTTTCGTGTTATTAATACCTATGCTCCCCAAACTAAAGCAGAGCGCACACTTCTTTTTCAACAAATTAGTCCCTTTTTGCATATTGCTCATCATGTAATTTGGGGAGGTGATTTCAATTGTGGCTTAAGTAAATGGGATAGAGGTTCGGCTACCATCACGGGGAAAATATTTGGCGATATGGCTGCTCTCAATAAGGCTGTCCATGATGCTTGTCTTAAGGATGCGTTTTTTTCACACACTGGAGTGTGAGAGCGTACTTTTTTTAAGGGGACATTATCCACCCATATTGATTTTTTATTCCTGTCTCTCTCATTGATACTTCAGACTGTCTCTGTAGAACCTTCTCCTTATTCTGACCATAAGCACTTGAACGCTACCTTGGATCCAGCAGTGGCTCATAGGGGTCCTGGATACTGGAGGTTTAATTCTGAGCTTTTATTGCAAGATGTCTTTCTACGATTGATCTCTACTTTTTTGGCCTGTAGGAAATCCTTATTTGCTTTATATGATGATCCTGTGGGTTGGTGGACAGAAACAAAATCAGATCTTCGTTCCTTACTTATTTCACACAGTAGATGATTTCGGCAGGGTTCCAATTTTTTGTACTTAAAGGATAGGAAGCAGCTACAGCATTTGTATTCCCTGTCACAGCTTACTCGACATGATTATTCGGCCCAGATTACTCATTTTCAGAAGAAGATGATGCAATATCATTTATCTTTGTCTACAGATCTTCAGTCCTGACAACATCATAGTATGAAGGGTCCATTTTTTACTACTTGTCCCCTGCTCAATCATCAAGAAAGGGTACAGACTAAATCAATTTCAGCTCTATATGACCAACAGGGGGTGGTCCAGGATGACCAGAAAAGTGTTTTACATATTGCTTCTGACTACGCTGCTTCTTTCTTTTCTGCTCACCCAGGGCAGGATTTAGATTTTAGTTCTTTTTTTAGTAAACTACAGGTTCCACAAGCTCCACAGGACCAATTTTTAGGCTTACTGACTCCTTTTACAGCTCAGGAAGTTGCTACTGCCATTAAGTCTTTATCTGAGGGTAAGGTCCCCTGGTCTAGATGGGCTCACTTCAGACATTTACCATCTTTTGCATGGTGAACTTTTGGAGGAAATAACTTCAGTTTATAATGCTATTTTACGGTCTCAGTCTGTCCCTTTTGACATGTCTACGGGAATTCTTATTTTTCTTTTTAAGAATAAGGGTGATAAATTGGATCTCTCTAATTGGCGGCCTATTAGCCTGTTGAATACTGAGTTTAAAATTCTTTCCAAACTTTTGAACACAAGGTTATTATCATTGGCAAAGTTCTTGATTTCTCCGGCCCAGTCTAGTACTGTGCCTGGGAACTCGATAACGGATCAACTGCTTCTCTTGAGAGATATATTTTTTTATGATTCTGTTTCACCGCTGAAGGGATATGTGCTTTCTCTAGACCAGAGGCAAGCCTTTGATAATGTGGCGCATGTCTTTCTATGGAAAGTATTAAGTCATTATGGTATTCCAGTTACTTTTATTGCCTGGATCCAAACCCTTTATCGTATTGTTACAGTTCATCCCTGTATTAATGGCTTTTTAGGCACTCATGTTCCTATCAAAAAGGGAGTTCATCAAGGGTGTCCGATCAGTCCCCTTTTATATGTCTTTAGTATAGACTCATTATTGAGGCTTCTCAATTCTACGCCTAGTATTGTCCCTATACAAATATCTAATTTTATTGTTCCTTATGCTGCATTGGCTTATGCGGATGATGTAGTCCTTTTGTAGGGACTACCCAGTCTGCTGAACTGGCGCTGGCAGTTTGTACCACTTATGGTGCATTCTCCGGAACCAGTTGGAACTTATTAAGAATACTGGGAAGCCTCTGGGTGGTCAGTTGCTTCCGTGGATCGTGATTACTAGTCTCTCTTGTACTTAGATCCTTTAAATATCTTAGGCATTGAGTGTGGACTTCCCAAATGGATATTGCTAACTGGGACAAGAAATTATTATTAGGTTCATTATATTGGTAAATTGAATAATAAGAAGAATGAATTGTAAATGTTTATTTGATACTGAACTTATTTAGTACCTCTTTTATTTCTTAGTTCAGTTTTCGGTTCCCAAATTCGGGAGGCTACTTTGTAGTTTATTTTTTAGTCCTTTTGGGGTAGCCTTCTGAATCCCATCAAAAGAAATATTTTGCATTTACCTTTCAATCTAGGTGGTCAACAGATGCTTAACCCTGCCTTGTTTTTTTTCTGTCAGTTTTTGTATGCTAATTTGAAACCTTTGTTTACTACTACTGACAAATACTGGTGTGGTCTTTTTATTCATAGCATATCTCCCTGGTTTACAGCTTGGGATTTGGGTCAATTGCAATGTCTTAAATGTGAAACCGCATCACCATTATGTTTGTGAGAAGTCTTTGTTAAACTTCGGTCGTGGGAGATCTCTAGTAGACTTGTGATCTGCAAATCAAAAAAGCAATTATATGCTATTGTTTTGGAAAACCATTTTAGTGAACCAGAGGTCTTTCCGAAATGTCCCGTGCCACATAGAGATGCTTTGTTACTTTCTCTGAATGAGAAGAGAATACAGCTAAAATTTAAAGATCATCACTAGCTTAATTGTCATGAGAAATTGAATGTTAAGGCTAATCAGAAACAAAAACGGGTGGAGGAACGTATTTGTTCTAGACCTGGGTGCATTACTCAGCCTGAAACCCTTCTGCACTTATATTTTACTTGTACTTATATTGTTGATTTTTGGAAATTCTTATATGATAAATCTGGTTTGCCCTTTTTTTTACAGCTTACATATCTTTCCCTCATGTATGGTAGTTATCCTAGCAGTTGGGATATTTGGGACAAGAGTACTTTAACTGTCATTTTTACTGTTATCAAATGGTTTATTTGGCATTCTAGATGTTTGTTCACTCTTCAACAGTAAACCTTTTCTTATTATGATCTCAATGGTAATATTTTCAAATCTTTACAGGACGTATATTTTTCAGAAACTAAATGTCTCAATATGATTCATGTACAGGCTCTTTGGAGGAATTTGCCCTGGATTACTGATAATGATTTTCCAGTTACTTGAAAACTCTGGTCTAGGCTTGTTTCTTTTTTTTTCCTTTTCTTTTCAGTTTATGTTGTTGAGTTTTTCTGGGAATTGACTGTGATTCTGTTGATATGTATGATTATTTTCTGTTTTGTATTGTATGATTTCTTTAATAAAGTCTTCCCCTACTCTTTTTGATAAGTGCCATGGGATCTTTAATATCCACCTGAACTACCACCAATCCAGGCAGATGGGACCTCGGTTTAACATCTCATCCAAAAGACAGCACCTCAGAAGTGCAGCACCCCTCTCATGCTGCACTACAGTGTCAGTACTCGGATATTAACCCAAGTGCCAGATGTGGGAACTGAACCCACAGCCCTCTGATCTCCTGGCCTTAGAGGCGAGTGTACTACCTACTAAGCCACTGACACAACTTAGGCTGGTGTTACCAAATGTTTCTAACAGTAAACAGCACAGCACTGTACCAAGATATTTATTTTTTTATGGCAAGCATTGCACAGAAGAGGAACTTTTTAAAACTTCTGTAATCCCATATATTGGTGCAGGAACAAAAGAAAACAAAGAGACACATGGGTCTCATATGTTTGCCAGAAAAATACAATTGTTGAAAAAGACTAACATATATTGCTCCTTTAATGCCACAAAAAAGAAATCCACCATTAGGCTAAAAAACTCCCCTGGACCTTGGTGACTCAGTGGCATGGCATTTCTCTGTATTCCAAAGATCATTTAAGGCAGCATTAGTGTTACTCTTACTTTGCCCCACAAGCAAAGGCATGTGAAAAACTATGCCAAGGTTAGGGTGATGTCAATGCTACATCACACGGCCATTTAAATCCCAATAAACCATTTGTAATAAATTTGTTCCTAATGTTGCATTTCTTTTCTGTTGTGGCATTAGTGGACAACCTTAACTAATACATAGTGTTTAGAAAAGAATAAATATTAACACATCTTCTGTTCTAAAGTCCATTCACTAACTGTATCTAACTCATTGCTTATACTGTAGATCACTGAGATGAAAGACACTATAAATCCTAATTCTATTCTACAGTCTCTGCACTACCAGCATGCAACTCATTGTTTTGTAAAGCACTTTGAGATACAGAGCTCGAGTCTCAAAAGCCCAAATTTGACACAAGGTGCCTATATCACACTGCAGTGGCTCAAGGGGCAACTTGTATCAAAACATGTGGATTTTAAGATTTTCATAGGTCCCCCTCTGCCAAACCAGGATGTAATATACCAGACCAGCCCTGCGTCGGGTCTGCACCAAGCTGCCGGGTGTACCAAGGCAATAGGGGGCTTGCGGCAGTTGCAAATTGCCATATCCCCTAAACCAGAATTCTGTAAACCCTCCCAGAGGGCTCAGATCCATGTACTGTTAGATCTAGCGGGTCTTGTGTCACCCCTGCCACCCTCCTTGAGTGGGAAGAAACATGTGCTGCCAGCCACCTCGGCCACTCATGCCCCCATGGCAGCCATGGCTTAATGTGTTTTACCTTACCAAAGGTTTTAAAATAACATAAAAACACATTTTTAGAATATTAAACTAATCATCCAACCGATGTCCATGGTGGTATCCTTCTCGTGTGTGTGATGGCGGGGGAGGGTTGATTCAACTCTTCAACTATTTAACAATCAAGGCTGATGCCATCTGACTGCTACACTCTCCTCCACTACTGGGCGATAGACAGCAGTAATTACACATTTTAAGTCCATTGATGGAATATGGATCTGATGTATGTTTTTTGGGGGGCTGAGCCCTTATTCCTTTCTTCAGAGATCTGCCCGTACCCTCTCTGCATCCTGCCCATGCCCAGGCTTACTCCTCAAGGTGTGGCAGCTTGGGGGCCTTCCCTCCCCAATGGTAAATATAGGCTAGCCCCAGCTTATCCCCCTGGGTCAAGGCCATGGGAGAGGGACCCACCATGGACATGTAAGGCAGTTGAGGATGGTGGTAGGGCAGGGTATTATGCCAGGGGCTGGCAATTTTTTTTTTGCATGCTGACACTCTGGGGGCAGGATGTGTAATGATGACCAGCATCCTCCATGCTCCCCTACATTCTGGTGCCGGTCACTCAGCATCCCCAGCCTCTGTCAGGGGGCAATAAAGCACTGGACACTCCCCCCCCAAGAAGAAGAGCAGTCCCATAGACACTTGATCTTTCTACCCCTGGCTGGCCCTCTGACTCCAGGATCCATTCCCGAACCCGGGTTGTTGGCGTCATGAGCGGATTTCCAACCACTACTCCGGTGGGCCAGCCCTGATATATATTTTTACCACCATCCAACATACCAACTAATAACAACAATGAATACTTTTTTTTACAGCTGTTCTGTTTTTGTTTTACCTTATTGGCTGCTACTAGTGCATACTACTTGTCCATATAATTGATTTTCACTATAATACAGAGAGCTACTTCTATCACACCACTGATCCACCCAAATGTAAGTACACACAACCATGATCATTTACATTAAAGCTCATGTGTAAACTGACACAACATACTGTACATGCTCTATACACAAATACATACTAGAACCCTTATAAAAATATTTGCTGTGTTTGACTTTTGAAAATTCCAAACCTCTTGCCTGTAATAAAAGAGGAGTTCCATATGACTATGCAGCAGCTTGTTACAAACCTCTGAGATGTGTCGACTCTTTGCTACAAGGCTACCTTTGCTATAAGCTCTGGGACTTTAGCACCAGGATCCTACCAGGGAGGTGGGTACATTTGTGATTTATCCAAAGCATCTGGCTAGCTTCTCACAAGTATGAGATAATGGGAAGACGCTACTAGACTTGGGGGTAGCAGAAGATACATGTAAATGGTTCAATTCCTGTTTAAGTGGTGGACTGCAACAGGTTCAGCTAGGAAATAACAATTTTAAATAAAGGGAGAAACCTAAGGAGCATTTTCCAAGGTTCAGTTTTTGGACCAACCTTATTTTTGATTTATGTGAAACAAGTTTTGAAATTTAAGAAAAAAATCAAATATTAGACTTTATGCTGATGACACAGTACTTATTGCTAGTGGTTTAGAGTTAAAAGGGCTGGAAAACAATATCCCGCATGATTTGTATGCTTTATATGAATGGTTCACAAATTCAAAATTAGTTTTCAATAGTATAAAATCAAAAATAATGGTTTTTGCACCATCTGCTAATAAGAAGGAAGGAGGAATATGTATAAAAAACATTAAAGTAGATAGATTAGATCAGGTAAATGAATATAAATATCCGGGCATATGGATAGACAATGGCCTAAAATGTGAATATCACATAAAAGAAATGGTCAGGAGAATTGATTCCAAACTAGGGGTCTCTAAGTGCATTGGGTTCTGTCTGGACCATAAAATGAAGGCAATGATTGTTAACCAATTACTCATTCCTGTTTTGTGTTATGGTGATCATATCTGTGAGCTATCAAATATTATACAATGGCAAAATAATTTCCTTTTCTCTGATTGGTTAGTGTGTGCTTGGGACAGTGATGTTATCACATGATAACATCACTGGATGAAGTCCAGGCACACACAGGACCACATGACTAATTGAAAAAACATGCATGCCCTCCAGAAATTGCTGCTGCTCAGAACTGCTGCTGGAAAGCATTTTAGCAACCACCCAATGCCTGACAATGTCACTACCCCTCCCCATTCCTCTCAATCCTCATTCTCTTTTCCCACACAACTTACTTTTAAACTGCATTTTCTTTTCTTTAAAAAGCAGCACTGGAACTTTTGTGAATGAGCAGCCAAATCAGTAGTTACATAAAGAGACAGCGCACGTGGCTGTCCGTTTCCGGTACACATCATGGTCACTTGTCAAGCTTTCATTGGTAGTCAGTCTGAGAAACATTATTTAGAAAAAAACACATGAGACAAAAGCTGTACCTGTAATCAGCTTTTTGTACAATACCACTTCAATGTGACTCCTCCCTTCTGACTTATGCGGCCGCGCCTCCTCATTGGCTTCGTCTGTCCTGGTCCTCCGCTAACTTAACACAGAGCTGCATTTTCCACACACCAGAAAAAAACAAACAAAAGAAAGCTAAAATACAACAGCTGGGTTGGCGAACAGCCGTGTCTGTGTGTGTGTGTGGGGATGATCCAGTGAAACAATGATAAACTATGGGTAACTACATAGATGTCATAATTTACGTAGTTGCTCCACCCACTAGAAGAAAAGTATGAAGGACTTTTTTAAAAAACATACCTCCACACACAAAAACATGGAGAAAAAGCAAATACATGTTTATTTTTTCTGTTTTCTTTTCTTACTAAAAAAATGAGCCATTGTATGATAGCAATAAGGAACTCCAGGGTGTGTGTTATTGTGTAATAACGTCACTCCTGGGGTGGTGGAAGTACTCTGCTAATAAGAAGCCAGAAGAGTAGGCCTGAAGGTCAATTAAGTCTGCTCAAGAATCAACACCCAGTTCAGACAACATTGCTGCCCCCCCCCCCATTTCCCTTGGAAATCGCCTCAACCTCATCTCCCATCATGGTTTCACATCCAGTTTTGGCCCACCACAACTTCACCTTGCCCTTATACCTGTCCCATTCCCTCTTGAATCCCTCCACTGTATCAAAAGCCACCAGATCCATAGGCAGATTATTCCATGGGCCAACCACCCTCTAGGTAAAGTAGCATCTCCTAGCCTCCCCCCAAGCCTCCCACCAACCAGCCTCATGAAATGGCCCCTTGTGGTCCCAAACTTCCTCAGCTGGAGCACCTCATTTGGGCTGACCCTGATTATTCCCGTTAGATATTTAAAGACCTCAATCATATCCCCCTCTGTCCTTCCTCTCCTCCAGTATATACATTTAAAGCTCATCAAGCCTCTCCTCATAGACTCTCTCCTCCAGGCCCTATATCATCCTGTTTACCCTCCTCTGGACCTTTTCCAGTAATTCTCTCCCCAGGTCACCCAGCCCTTGATTAGATACTGCTGCTGAAGTGGCCCCAGCTCTCTGCATAGCTAGCCATGCCAAAACTCCTGCCCACCCATCTAGAACAAGATCACCCACCCCTTGATTGGGCACTGCTGGCAAAGTGGCCCCAGGTGTCTGCATAGCTGGATGTGCAGAAACTCCTGCCTGCCCAGAAAAAGGTCTCCCAGCCTTTGATCAGGCACTGCTGCTGAAGCGGACCCAGTTCTCTGCATAGCCAGCCATGCCAAAATTCCTGCCCAGCCACCCACCCAGGACAAGTTCACCCAGCCCTTGATCAGGTACTGCTGCTGAAGTAGCCCCAGCTCTCTGCATAGTTAGCCATGCTGAAACTCCTGCCCACCCACCTAGAACAAGATCACCCACCCTATTGGGCACTGCTGCCAAAGTGGCCCCAGGTGTCTGCATAGCCTGCCAAGCAGAAACTCCTGCCTGCCCAGAACAAGGTCACCCAGCCCTTGATCAGGCACTGCTGCTGAAGCAGCCCAGGTCTGCATAGCCAACCACACTGAAACACCAGTCCGCCCACCCAGAAAAGGTATGAAGCTAAGCCTCTAGGAAGCAATGCTCTTGAGCCACAAAGCTGATTGACTGCTGAAATCTTTACCAGACACCTCATTACCTGCTTAATGAGTTCTGTGTCCAGTACCTTTTCTAAACTGCTCTGCTTAGCTCAGCTTTTAGATCCACGTTGTAAAAGGTGTAACTAGAAAGGGTATTTTGGTGCTTAAATAGTAAAGGGGGGAATTGTTTGGCCAGGACAGGTACACTAAGCCGAAGCTTGTTTCCAGGTGCGACCTGGGAGCACAAGAAAGTTAAGTGACTTGCTCAGGGTCACACAGTATGCAAGTGGTGGCTGTGAGATTCAAACCCAGATCTCCAGGTCTGCAGCTCAGAGCTTTAAACCACTGCACTATACTGCCTCCTTTTGTTTTAAAAGCAGCACTGCAACTTTTATGAATGAGCAACCAAATCAGTAGTTACATAAAGAGACAGCACATGTGGCTGTCCGTTTCCGGTACACATCATGGTCACTTGTCAAACTTTTATTGGTAGTCAGTCTGAGAAACATTGTTTAGAAAAAAACCAAAAAGCTGCTGTGCTTTTAAACTTGAATCTTCTAGTAGTAGCCACAGACATTGGCAGCTATTTCCATATATTTCGCAAAATTTCCGAAGAGTTTCTCTCTGCTGCACCTACTGTGGAAATGCATTAAGCAGGACATATTTCTGGAAATGTCACAGAATTTTCAGGAAATAGCTGGCAGTGTCTGTGGCTGCTACTGGTATGAGTTTTGAATTAGAGCCAAAATTACCAAGTATCCTTAAGCTGCTTAATTCATTGTTAACTGTGTTAGTCAGGCTCTTCCTACTCTTGCGTGCCCCTACTAAATTTTCTCTCCTGCTATACCATCCCCCACTACTTCTTTGTATTTCTTGGCCCACTGCTAATTTTCTGTCTCCTGCTATTCTTCTCTCCCTGCTACCACAGTTGCATTTTTCAGCTACTGCAGCCCCAGTCTCTACTCCCCCCCTATCCTGTTAAATCCTTTCTACCTTTTGTTATCTTTGGGTGTCTGGCATCACTAACCCAACCCCCCCCCACTCAAAATCATCCTTCTACCAGTTCTTTCCCTCCTACTTCTCTTATTCTCTCCCTCACTCTTTTGCTTGTCCCCTGACACCCCCCGACTACATTTTGAGCCACTGTTTCATGGCCTGTTACTTAACTCTCTCCCTCTCTATTTCTCTCCCCAGGTCACCCAGCCCTTGATCAGGCACTGCTGCTGAAGCGGCCTGGCTCTCTGCATAGCCAGCCATGTCAAAACTCCTGCCCACCAACCCAGAATAAGGTATGAACACTAAGTCTTCAGGAAGCAGGGCTCTCGAGCCACAAAGCTGATTGGCTGCTGAAATCTTTACCGGACTCCTCGTTGGCTGCTTAATGAGTCCTGCATTCGGTGCCTTTTCTAAATTGCTCTGCTTAGCTTTTAGATCCAAGTTGTAAAATTTGTAGCTAGAAAGTGTATTTTGTCCCTCTCACCATCCCTCCCTATCTCCAATCTTTATTAAACACGCTATTGCCCGGGCCCCAGCTTGACCTTCTCTCTCTCTCTCTCTTTCTCTCCCTCTCTTCTCCATGCCACACCTCTGTAACCTCTCTCTAATGTGTTGCAAAGACAGTATTGTACTAGTTCAATAAATGCTCTCCAGTCATCAGTTAGCTCACCCCTCCCTCTTAGCCCATCAACTGAGCGATTCCTCTCTTGCTTGACTTCAGTTTAACCCAATTGGAGTCAAGATTACCAACCTCATCTTCAGTACTACTTACTGCTCCCAGTCTTCTTTGAATTTAAATCGTCTACACCAAGGCTTCCAAGTGTCCCACTGCTTTGCTTAGGTATCCCCAAATCCTGGATGGACCACCAGAAATCTTTCCTCTTCTCAACAAAATGGTCCTGCCCAGTCCTTTAATATACACTGTCCTTGCCTCTTATCTCCTCATACAGATCTTCCCAGTCCCCCACCCAAATAAAAACTCCCAAATGTTTCCAGAATTGCATGCTTCACAATCAAGCTCCTCCTATACGCTCCCCAAAGGGCACCCTGTTACTGATCAGAATGCCCCTCCCCTTATCGGTCCTAGCATCCTAACTCCACAGATGTTAACTGCTGCATCACTTTTCAGGGCAGTCAGATCAGCCCCACCTACCATCCTGTACACCAGAAGATTCAAATTCACTGCTGCATATGCCTTCCTCCTCTTCATCCTACTTCTATCTGGAGATATCAAACCTAACATGGGCCCCCAGGTCGGGTCACAACCACTAACTCCCACAAAGGCCTCTCCATTGCCCATGTTAACCTGTCAGAAGCCTACTACCTAAAATTGATCAGTTAACCTGTTGGATTGTTGAGCACACTCCTGATAGCCTGTACCTGACTGAAACCTGGCTTTCTGCAAGGATCCCTGACTCCTCTCTTAACCTCCTGAACTATACTCTACTCAGGCAAGTTCGTGGCAAACGTGGTGGAGGAGTAGTCACCTATACAAAACAACCACTCTCTTGCACAGTTGCATATAAGGAATTATGCAATGACTGCCATGAAGTCCTCTTGGCACAACTCACCCTAACTGCCTTTCTCCCTCCCTCCATTTACCAGGGTTCTTTATGCCTCTCCCTGTCTTGCACATGAATCACTAGTCTCCACCCTAACCACCCTTCCCAACATGATCTCCAAAAGGCAATTGATTCTTCTAGGAGATTTCAACCTGGACTGGCATGCCCACTCCTCTAAACACCACATCACCAAAATAGAGTCTCTTAATCATACCCAACTGCTAAACAAACCCACCGGCAACAATCCGAACTCCCAAAACCTCTCTGATTGACTGGAACCTCACCACGCATCCCCAGAGGGTAACCTCATCTGGTACCCTCACAAATGCACTAAGTGATCACTGCATTAGGTACTGCATCAGAATATCCCACCAACTCAGATCTGCCCTAGGTATATAAACACTTGTTCCCTAAACACATTGGACTGTGAATCCCTGCTAACCAGCCTCTATCATGCCAACTGGCACCACATGTACTCTGCCCCCAACGGCAAAGTTGCCCTTTCCAGCTTCCTGAGCACCTTCACAGACATCTGGGACTCCCATGCCCACCTGAAAAGCTCAGGGTGAAAAAGCATCACCATAAATGGATCACGGCCCCCAGCCTCATCTTACATAAGGCCAGGGATAAAGCCTGGTTTACTTTCAAAGCCCTTCTGAGCCCTAAAAATAGACAGGCCTACAATACCATCTGCAATGTATGCAGAAAGGCAATAATACAGGCAAAAGCAGACTTCTTCAAATCACAACTGACTCATGCTCATCCCTCCAAATTCTGAAATGTAATTCACTCAATCCTCAATCTTCCAGCACAACCCAGCACCCCTGTTTTCAAACAGCATGGCCAGCTCCTTACAGATCCTATCAGCACTCCTAATACCCTCAATACATTTTTTACAAATTGTGCTGCGCCCCATGGCCCCAGACCTAAGGCCTCTTACTCCCCTTCACTCCTCTATCACAGCGACTTCAAATTCCCACCAGTCTCAGAATACAAAGTCCTCAAAGCCCTTGCTCTCTAAATACCACCAAATCCAGCCCAAAAAGGATCCACCCCAAACTCCTGAAGATCTCTGCTCCCACAATAACAAAACCACTTACCCATCTCCTCAAGCTCTCCTTTTCCATGGGCATAGTCCCTCAGGCCCAGAAAACCACCTCAGTCATTCCTCTCCATAAGGGAAGGGACCCCTCTTCACCCAGAAATTACAGGCCCATCTCCCTCCTCTGTGCTCTTGCAAAGCTTCAGGAATCCCTGGCACACACCAGAATGGTGGAATATCTCACTACAAACAACCTCCTTTCCTCACACCAGTCAGGTTTCAGGAAACAGTGCCCCACTATCTTTTCACTCCTACATGTCACAAACCACATCCAAACTGCCTCTGACCAAGGCCTCTTTACTGTCACAGTCTTCATTGGCCTGGCCAAGGTTTTTGATTACATATCTCATCCCCTCCTCCTGCAAAAACATAAAGCGGCAGGCCTTGTTCCTGTCACCTCACGTTGGTCCAACTCCTACCTCTCCAACAGATCCCAGTCTGTCAGAATCACTGACGTGTCTTTCCATCTCCATCCCATCCTTGCAGGTATCCCACAAGGATCAGTCCTTGGCCTCATCCTCTCCTCTCTCTCATACATATGTATGTGAATGACACTATCCTCTTTACCTAAGGCCCATTGATACATGAAGACCAAACTCCCTTCCAATGTGACTTCAAGAACATTCAAAAATGGTTCCTACTTAACCAACTAAAATTCAACACCTCCAAAACTGTTTCCGTGCTTTTTGGCACAGAGCAAATAATTACCAGATCACCCCCACCCCCCATCACTTCCATGGATGGTACCACTCTAGACCAGGTTAACAAATACAAGTACCTGGGGGTTTGAGTAGATGCTCACTTATCTTATGTACCTCACATAGATACAACCATCTCAAAACTACACCCAAAACATGGAATGCTTTATCAGCACAGAGACTCCTTACCTCTTCCTGACAGATGTTAAATAGTGACTTAAGTGATCCTCCCCAATTTTGATAATGCAGACGTGGTCTACTGCCCTGCCTCTGCATCCACCCTTTCCAAGCTTGACATCCTCCTGAATTCTTTCTGCCACTTTGCTACCAACTCCCCCTCAAGTACACATCACTGTGATCTATACTCCCTCCTTGGGTTAGCCCCACTGTCCCATAGACACCATATCTAGTTGCTCAACCATATATTCAAATTCTGGTTCAACTTGCTTCCCTTCCTACCTAGTGGGCAGTCTCTCACTGCCCTCCGACACACCCTACCCAATGAGACACAGAAATGAAAGGTCTTATAGTATACTTCATCCATCCTCATCTTCTGGCACAGTAACTTTCTCCTACTGGTTCCCCAACCTGTGGAACAAATTAACCCCTTCCATTAGAAACTCCTTCTCTTATCTTGCATGCAAGGAACAAGTTTGCCTCCTAACACCTAATTCTTGTCTCTGCCATAGTATTGAGGCTGTCACCTCTTCCTGTTGTCTCTGGACCATGCACTCTGAACTCACCTACTTCTCTTCTCATCTTCCTCACTCATTTGAATTATTCCTGCTATGCTTTCTAAATTATGTTTTGTTTAGCAACTGTACAATGATGCCCTCTGGACATATCTTAACCTGAATTGTGTCAACTTCTGCCAGATCTGTTTGTATTTCAATATATTAACTTGTACATAATTTGAGGCTAACTTGGAAATGATTTGTTTATAGTCTATCTTTGTAACTGCAGTATGTACTCAAATTTGCCCCAACCCCCTTCCCGGTCACACCTGGAAATGATTAGTGATAGTTATGTCAGCAGTTCAAACAGTAAACAGGGAAGATCTCAGGGGACTAGGGATCCTTTTTTTAGAAGAACAGTTTCACAGACAGGAACCATTGGACATGGGTACATATCAGCCACCAATGGACACAGGAGAAAAAAGGATGTACGATTTGTGAGACAGAGATTAGAGACGGTAAGAACAATATCAAACCAATTACGGCATTCAGAGAGGAGGGGGAGGTGGAGGGAGTGGAGGAGGTGGAAGAGGAGGAATAGGAAGAGGCGGGAGTGCCAGGGGGAGACAGACATTAGAAGAAGTAGTACCCATTTTTAATCTTAGTGGGAAAGCTATTACACAGGAGGGGATATCAGTCTTAAGTAGAGGCCTTTCTTTTTCACCAACTAGGGATCTGGATACCTTTCAATTGGAAGTAGATTTGCAAAAATTTTACAGGAACAAAAGACTGGCTGATTGGTTTGGGAACAAACAACAGGAACACGTTATGAGGAGGCAGGAACTGAGAAAAGCTTTGGATATAGGATCCACATTCACACCTCCCAAGGGGGAGGGGGGACTGTGGAGATCTATATTAAAGTAGTGGAACAACAAATGAAAGACATGATAAATACAAAGAAGTTATACCCTAGAAGGAACAACTTGATCTGGAAGCAGAGAGAAACCTTAAGGGGTTTGGAATAGGACAAATCAGTGGTGATCAAACCAGCAGATAAGGGTGGGGGTAGTAATATGGAACTATGAGGGCTATAAAACAAAATTTTTGAGGCAACTTAGAGACTCAGACTTTTATGTCCTGTTGGATGGGGATCCTACTAGGAAAATAGGGGCAGAAATTAGAGTTTTTAGAACTGGGAGTACATCAGGGATGGTGCTAATGCTAATGCTAATTCATAAAAAACCTAGGGTCCCCCTATTTTATGTACTACCAAAGGTCCATAAAAATGCATAGAAACCACTGGGTAGACTACCTGTATCAGGACTTGATTCCATTCTGGAGCCCCCTACCAAAATATGTGGATTTTCATATAAAGCCAAGGGCAGCTGAGATGCAGACCTATATAAAGGATACCAGCCAAATGATGATAAAGATTATATCAGAAATCAATGAAAAGAAATTTAACAAGGAGGGTGTATGACTGGTGTCGATGGACATAAAGGACTTAAGTATTAGACATGAGGAAGGGCTGGCTTCCTTAGAGAAAACATTAAGTGAAAGGTCTGAATCTTTTCTGCCTTGGGAATTTTTATTAGGTTTGGCAGAACTGGTCTTGAGTAAGAATTATTTCAAGTTTAAAGAAGCATTTTATATGTAAGTAAAGGGAACAGCTATGGGTAGCACAATGGCTCCATCATACGACAAACGTTCTTGTGGAATTTTGAGGCAACACACGTTCTGAATACAGAAATTAATCCTTTTTTTGAAAATATAAAAGAATAGATACATTTTTATTGATGATATTTTTCTGATTTGGGAGGGCTCCAGAGAGGATCTGGATAGATTCATTGAGTATATCAATAACAGATCTTCAGATATACAACTTTCAATGAAGGCAGACTTACAACAAGTATCATTTCTTGACCTGTTGGTGTACAAAAAATAAGGGAGGTTAGAATAAAAGCTTTTCAGGAAGGCTACAGACAGAAATACAGTTTTACACTATCAGAGTTATCATGATCCAAAACTCAGGGACAGTATTCCAAAGTCATAACTTATTAGAGATAGGCAAAATAATACACAGGAGTGTAGGACGGAGGGAGAAAAAATGACTGAGAGGTTTGTGAATAGGGGTTAAAGGATGGAACAGGTGCAGGAAATAGCACAGGAGATACTGAAAAAAACACCAGAGGAATTCTTGACAAATGAGAAGGAGGACAGTACAATAAACAGGATTGTTTTCTCGACTACGTATAGTCACCTTAATGGGGACATACTGTACATAGAACGCTTATACAAAATTGGCATATACTATATTACAAACAGGTGATCCCCAGAATTCTAGGTACAGAGAGCGGCCACTAATAACTTTAAAGAAAAATTACACATTAAAAGAAAGGTTGAAGAACACACAGCATAGAAGATAGGAATGAGAGGAGAGACAGTTGTTGCATGGGCCCCTGAGAACTGGTAGCCTTCCATGTGGTCATTGTTACCAGTGTCATAACATACATATTAGGGAGGCAGTATAGCACAATGATTTAAGGCTCTGAGCTGCAAACCTGGAGACCTGGGTTTGAATTCCACAGCCCCCACTTGCCTACTGTGTGACCCTGAGCAAGTCACTTAACATCCCTGTGTTCCCAGGTTGCACCTGTAAACAAGCTTTCAGCTTAGTGTGTCTTGTATGGTTAAACAATTGGGAAAAAAAATAAGGACAGCTTTGAGCTTCTATTTACTAACAGGAAATATGACATTGAGGTCATCACACACCAAGGGGGTGTAAAAAATGCATGAAACACACACTTACCTATAACTGTCTGCAGTTGGCTGCCAGGCTGGGCATGTGTCTGCTGCTCCTCTCGGTTTTTTTTTATTTTATTTATTCAACGTGGTTACTTTTATTATTTTATTTTAGTTTGTGTTGTTTTCTTTTGTTATTTATTGGACCCACTGCCTGTGTTTTGTTCACTTTTATTGCATGTACTGATTGAGTTGACTGTATCGACTGGGTGTTCTGCATGCACTGACCTGTGGAAACAGTACCAACTGGGCTTCCTTTTGTCTGTTTGGTGAGATGCTGTCCACGCCACTGCACTGTTTGTGAGAAACGGCACGGGCTTGGGATGCTTGAGGCTGTGGAGGACTTTTGTTAAACCTCGGACAGTCCTCCAGGAATGCGAGTTGAGTTGTGTTTGTGGAGAGCGTGTAGGAATGATTTTACAGATTTTACAGACTTGGATTTGTGCTTTCTTGGCCTGTGAGGAATTGCACAGGAGGGGTGAAGACGAGGGGTGTGGAAGAACTCTGAGTGGAAGAACGTTGAGTCTTTAGATCTGTACTTGATTGGGTGACTTCCCTGCTCCTTTCTTGTCCACCCCTTGAATTTTGGGTGACAACTGCCTGTGACTGTTGGAGTCTACAATTCCTTTCCCTGGCAGTGAAGAGGATTGCAATTATCCCTCTCCCCAGTTGTGAGAGGTCTGGCAGGGGGGAGTTTATAATTCTATTTCTCACTTTTGTGGACTGGAATAATTCTGTTTCATTTATATGTATTTGTCGTTGTAGTATCACAATTGTTTTAACAGTCTGGCAGTGAGAGTGCCTTTCTATCCTCTCTTCCCAGTGGTGAGAGGACTTGGGGGAACTAATTATTCATTGTAGTTTTGTTGTATTATGTGTTGGGTTTGGGGTCCCTAAGCTTCATTTTATTGTTTATTTGTTTTGTGGGTTATTTTTTATTAAGGGGGCTGTCAGGGTCTCTAAATTCAGGCTCTGACTTGATGTTAGCTAACCTGGGAGTTAGGTGGGGTTTTTAAATTGTTCTCTGTTAAGGGGTATTATTAGTTTGTTAGTTTTATTTCAGGATTTGTTTGTTGTATTTTTTATTCTGCAGTATAGCTTACAGCATGTGCTGGCTTCAGCCCCCACAGTTGTGCGCTACTCATCCTCCGCCTCTCTTCATGCCCTTTACCCTTTTCACTCCCCCCCCAGTTCAAGATCTACCAGCATTGTAGAGCACTGGGTATTGTATGTAAGAGTGAGAGAAGGCTGTGGGGTTGTGAACAGGGGAGGATGATCGAGGGGGGTTATCGTATTGGGGTAGTTGGTACCAGAAGGCACCCTGGGGTAAAATGGAATCCAGATTGTGGTTTTCCATGTCTGGTGCACATTCCCAAGGGTACCACCGTTTATGGTGGACAGATGGCCTAGGCAGCCCACGAGGTTCGTCCAACTCGGGCAGTGTTGTGCAATGCCAGGTCCATTGAAAACAAGACTGCAATTATTGCTGATCTTGTCGGTATGGTGGACCTTTCTTGCATTATCAAGACCTGGTTGGATGATAACTCTGGCCCCACTTTGGAGGCTATGACTCCAGCTGGGTACTCGATGTTACACCGCCCAAGATTGGATCACAGGAGGAGGGGTTGTGGTCTGTTTCAAGATTGAACTCAGCCTCATGGAGATCATAGTGGGGGGGTTGAGTCCTTTGAGTGTATAGTAGTAGCAGGTGTAGGCTTTTGGGTCACCCTCATTTACTGTCCACCCAGTGATAAGAAGCGATTCCTTCAGGAAGTGGCAGACTTCGTCATTGATATGGCATTCGAGTCACCCAAATTGATGGTTCTGGGTGATTTTAACGCCTGGGTCGACAACAAACTCTCGCAATTTGGTCAACACTTCCTCCAGTTAATGACAATGCTGGGCCTTACACAGGTGGTTTCCTCTGCTACACATAAATTTGGACACTCCTTGGACCTAATCTTCCTTCTAGGGGTCGAGGCATCTGATGTGGAGGTGAAACTCATCAGGTGGTCAGACCATTACACCATGGGGTTTAGTTTTTGCACCCCCTCTAGAAGGCCTGCTCTTGTGGAGTTGGTTAGGTACCACCCTTTGTGGGATATAGATTCCCAAGGCCTTGCCACGGTGCTTGATCTCTCGTCCCCTGTGTTGGCAAGCAGTGATCCAGAGACCCTCATGTCGGCCTATAACACAGCCATTGTGGGGGCTCTGGATTCCATTGCTCCAGTTCATGTTTACCTCCTCTCCCTTCTCCCCAAGTCCCCTTGGTTTGATGGGACACTGAGGGAGATGCGGAGACAGGGGAGAAGGTTAGAGCATTGCTGGCGAAAGTCAGTCCTTGATGCCGACCACCTTAGATTGACAGATCATTATCTGGTCTATCAATCTGCAATCACCCATAAGAAGGCAGAATTCCTGTCCAGGGAGATTGCAGTTGCTTGGAATCAACCAGCTCAGCTGTTTAGAACTGTGGACAGACTTTGCAACCCAGCCTGTCTGCAAGTTCGGAAAGTTTTTTCACAACTGGAGTGCGATGAGCTTGCTCGGTTCTTCACAAATAAGGAGGCTGACTTTAGGGTGGAAGTGCTGCCATCACACTCTAGGGAGGTTGCCATGGACTGGTGTAAGATCACAGTGCTTCAGTTTTCCTGGAGTTCCTTCAGTCAGCTGGAGTTCATGGATGACATGAGGATCATGCAGCATATGCACCCTATGTGCTGTAGTTTGGACCCTGGACCGACATCCCTAATGTTGGGTTGTATTGACATCATTGGTCCAGTCCTTGTGCAGATAGTCAGGTGCTCACTGGAATCTGGTGAGTTACCTTGCTCCCAGAAAGATGAGGTGGTGACACCCCTCTTGAAGAAAGCTACCTTGGACCCTGACTATCTCAGAAACTACAGACCTATCTCTAACCTTCCCTTTGTTGGGAAGGTGATTGAGAAAGTAGCAGCTGCACAACTGAAGAACCATTTGACCATCCATGACATCTATGAACCCCTCCAGTCCTGTTGTAAAAGACATAGTACTGAGACAGCACTGGTTCAGGTGCTCAATGATCTCTTGATGGCCAGAGATTGGAAGAGGCATTCCATTTTGGTTCTCCTCAACCTATCTTCAGCTTTTGACACCGTAGATCACATGGTGTTGATAGAATACCTGAGGCTGCTTTGTGGAATATCCAGAACCATCTTAAGATGGTTCACATCATTCCTCACTGGGAGATCACAAAGAGTTGTGTCCAGGGTTTTATCCTCAGACTCAACGGCTTTGTCATGTGGGGTGCCTCAAGGTTCAGTATTGTCACCATGTTATTTGCTGTGTACATGCTACCCATCGGAGACATTGTAAGGAGGTGTGGGCTGAGGTTTCACTGTTATGCAGATGATACCCAGCTCTACCTTGCTTTTGCCCCCGACCAGGAGGGAGCTCTCTCTGTCTTTAATAGCTGTCTAAGAGAAATCCAGGAGTGGATGAATTCTAGCTGGAAGGCATTGAACTCTGATAAGACTGAGGTACTGGTTGTGGACCCAGGATGACAGATGGGGGTGGGGTCGGGTGATGGTGCGTCTTCTGGAATTTTTTTGGGAGGCATTTCTCTCCCAACCTCCAAATGGGTGCGGAACCTGGGACTAGTTCTTGATGACAGGCTGACACTGCATTCACAGGTGTCAGCAGTCATCAAGACTTTCTCTAATCATCTCAGGAACATTGCCAGGATTCGGCATCTTGTTCCATCTGCTGACCTGCCAACTTTAGTTCATGCCTTCGTGTCCTTGCGCTTGGATTATTGCAACTCCCTTTATCTAGGGCTTTCTGGGGTTGAAATCCATCACCTGCAGCTAGTGCAGAATGCTGCAGTCTGGCTTTTGATAGGTTCTAGTAGATCCTGTCACATTACTCCAGTGATGTGCGAACTGCACTGGCTGCCATTTTGGTGGCAGATCACCTTTAAAGTCAGATTGCTGACTTTCAAAGCCCTACATGATCTGGGCCCAATCTATCTGAAAGAACTTCTGGTTCCTTATCACCCTGATCAATCACTGCACTCTGCCAATGAGGGATTGCTAGAGGTTTCAAGGGTGAATTTGAAATCCTCAGGCTCTCAGCCTTTTTCGTATGTGGCCCCCACCCCCAACCCTTTGGAACTTTCTACCCCATCAGTTGCTGGAGTGCACCTCTGTGGAGGGTTTCAAGAGGGGTTTGAATACCTTTTTGTGTTGGAAACTGCATTTTCAGAATATTGACTAGATTATTTGCCCTGATCTAGCTGAATCTTTTTTAATGATTTTAACTGTTTTAATTTGTTATTTATGTATGGCGCCTCGACAGCTGAAAGACACCTTATAAATAAAAATTATTATTATTATTATTATTATTAGAAAACATATTACATGTAGATCTGATCATGTCTTATATATATATATATATATATATATATATATATATATATATATAGTTATAAAATTGGTAGGGAAATTGCTGTTCATTTATTGGACCTTGAGCACCACATGACGCGTGCGTAGCATATCTGAGTGTGACCACACCCTGCACTATTACCCACCTCCAAAACAATTTTGACATTTTATAAGATAGATAAATTACTTGAGGTGTAGGTCATGTTTGATATACGCACGCCTTTGGCTGTTAACACTTTCTGCCTGTGACCTCATGCATAGCAAGACCAAGACATGCATACATCAGAGCACAACCGCACACCTCAGAGTAGTTTATCTATTACATATATATATATATATATGTATACAATGTCCATGTAATAAGCTATATGTAGGAAAAACAAACAAAAAGCTAAGGAACAGAATTAGCAAACATAAAAGTGATATTAAGAACAGGGATGAGAATTCAACTGTAGCAAGGCATTTTTATGAGGCATGTCACTCTCTAGTGTCTCTTAGATTCTGGGGTTTAGAAAGAATGAATAAGCAAGTTGGAATGAATATAAGTTGGAAGGATCTGGTGTTGAAGAGGGAAGTATTCTGGATCTATACAATCAACTGTTTAAATCCATGAGTTGGACTTAATGAACATTGTGCTTGAGATTTATAGTGGTGAAAACTGGATGGAAGAAGAAGAACTATTGTGGATCTGGGATATTTCTTCGGTGGCATTTTTCAGTTTTGTACTAATATGGAGCAACAGAAAGAAGATCTCTACAGTATGAACTTGATAATATGTGTAGAAATTTACAAAAGAGAAATATGAAATATGGACAGAAAAGAATATGGTCATGAAAAGGACTGAATAAAGCATTTAGTAACACTAGAATACAATTTTGACAATATGTATCAATATGAACTTTAACTGAATGTCTGTATATTTTCTGTGTGTTTCCTGATAAGAACTAGATGATAGCAAAGTTAACAATTTTTGTTTTTGTTACAGTGTATGGTGGGATCTATTAGAATATAGTGGTACTTTAATGATGAAATAAGGAGAGGTAGTTTAAGTGTGAATAGCTATTACTTCAAGCTAAAAAAAAAGGTGGGAAAGCTGTCTATGGGTTTTCCAGGTCTCCTTGATATTTTCCTAATACCCTAGGTTAGTCCAGTTCTTAGGAAGAATAAGGGACAATAGGTACTTTGAGCAAGAACAGAGGGAATCCCTTAACAGACTGATAAAAAAGGAGAAGGGATGTATTTACTGTGTGGAAGCAGAGAGAATAAAATTGAATTAGACGTAACCATAAGCAGGTTTTGAACCGTTACCTAGCTCTTGCTATGGACTTGGTGTTATTCCCCTTTATTACAGTGAGCCACACTAGATTAACACTTGAAAGCTGTTTCAGGAGCAATAGGAGAACCAGACCACAGCAGTGAAGAGGAGGTGGGGTTTGAACATGAGACGTGATGTCACACACACCGCCCTCAGAGACAGTATTTCAGAGCGAGTTCAAGGTAGTTCTGGCTTTCTGAAGACTTTTTTGAGAAGTCAGAAACTGAGAGAAATGCACCCTTAGGGTAAGTTTGCTTTGCAGCCATGGAATTCAGTGCTTCCTCTGGTTTTAAGAGGGAAATAAGCTAGAAAGAAGTGTGATTACTGTATTTTGCACCCTTTCAGCAGAAAAAATAAAGGGTACGTGGAATTTAAAAAGTACTTTAGTGCAGTGAACTTTATGGCAAGTGTGAGAGGTGAGGAAGAAAAAAATCTTTAGAAAGCTATGAAATCGGGGCAATTTTATATTTGCTTGTGTGCAGCACAAGAAACATATTGCTGCAGCTTGGTGTTGAAGCAGGTTCTGGAGGTGCGGCACTGTTGTGGCCAATACCAGCATGGCATTTTGGGGCATGTGTGATGTCCACCAATAATGGGGGACACAGCCAGTGACACTAGTTTGGAACCTTGCCACCAACTGAAAAGAGCAGTGGCTGAATGCACTCCCCCACACATACATGCATATTGCATGCTAATGTGGTCCCCCCAACACACTGTATGGCTCACAGGGGTGCCCAATCCCCAGTCAGCACCAATGAACCCCAACAGACAACCGGGTGCCATGCTGGGAGCCCACCCCAGTGTGGCAACAGTCTGTATGGCCGGGGGGTGCCCAATTGCCCATCAGCTCCACTACCCCCCTGCCCCAAACAGCTTTCCAGTTGCCATGCTGGGAGCCCACCCCAGCATGGCAAAAGTCCCACATTGTCCAAGAAAAGAAAAGAAACCTGAAAGAGAAAACCTTCCCTTGCTGACTGTTCTGACCCCTGCTCCACCCACTCGGGCCCACCCTCTGTGCACCCTGCTTCCCCACACCCCCATCATCCCATACTTACCTCCAGAGTCTGGCACAATGATCTTCGGTGGACCGGGAACATGTCTACACTCTTCAAAGTTGACTGCGAGCTGAGGAAATGCCGATAAGCTGAATAACATAATAAATAGGGTTTTTTCAACTTTGATGCATGTCTCATTCATTTTTGGGAATTTCTTCACCAAATTTTCAATATGGGGTTTCTGGGACCCCACCTCATGTCACTGTCATTTTGTTAATTGGACCAGAAAGGTGATTTCGCAGTCACTGCATGGAACCACCTTTCAGGACATGATTACAAAATGACAGTTGTCAATTCATGAGTGAGCCCCCAAAAACCCTATGTTGAAATTGGTAAGCCCCCAAAATGACTGTTTTGAGCGTGCGCTGTGCTGTTCCTACACATGCTCGTAAGTTCGCAAATTTTCAATATTTTCACTCCAGATTTTCGACATTGGCATTTTACTACACCTCCTTATGAGCAGTATAGCTGTCATTTTTCACATTTTGTCCAAAATGTGTTTCAGTGCATGTAGCTTACAATGGCAAAGTCGGTGCATGAAATCACTGTTCAGGACAGATTAAGAAAATCACAGTGACACTGATCATGAGCTGAGGTTCCAAAATGCCTGTGTTGACAATCTGCTGTAAAAAGTCCCCAAACTAATTGCATTATGGGTGTGTGTTGTGTAGTTTCTACACACGCTCATGACTTCACCATTTGTTTTAATGTTTTCACTGCAGATTTTCAACATTGCCATTTTTCCACCTCCCCATGAACAGTACAGCTGTCATTTTTTACATCCTGTTCGAAATGTGTTTTCACACCTGTGGTGCCAAATGGCTTAGTCACTGTGCAAAATCAGCTTTCAGCTAACAGACTGATATTGCCACTGTTCATAAGGTGGGGGTCACAAAAAACCCATGTTGAAAATTTGGAGTGAAAATGCCTGTGAACGCCTGAGATGTTAGGGTTTCTGACCATAATGTCCCACCCTGTAGAGATTGACAGGTATTAGAGGTGTGACTTGGGATTCTCACCTGTAATGCTCATACCATCCACACCCTGCAGCCAGTGAGAGGCATCGAGGTGTGCCTTGGACTCTTCGGCCTCAAAGTTCACCCCATTCTCCTACAGCGCCCATCTCATCATATTTCCAGATGGAATGGGGTGAGCATAATGGCCAAAGATCCCAAGGCACACTGTGACACTTGTCAGTGACTGCAGGGTAGGGTGTGGTGAAATGGCGTGGCCGTTATGCCTGATGACCCAAAGGCACACCCCAATGCCTGTCACTCTCTGCAGGGTGGTGGTGTGGTTGGCTTCAGTTCAATACTTCACTGCCATTCCTATTATGCAGCTCTCTAACTCCTACACTACCAATGCCAATACCAGCAACCAAACATTCGGCATTGACAAATGCTTGTTTGATGAAGGTGTAACTGGAGAGGCAGTTAAAGCTATAGGACTTGACATTTTATATAAAATGAATGTTAAAAAAGTCCGCCATTTGTTTACCTTAGGTGGGAGGGGTGAACCACCTTCGAACTTGCTCTTTTGACTCATGCAGTCCCTCCTGATCATCTCAGTTACCATGGAGTTCACAAGTGTAGGCTCTTCTCCTTCATGGGAGAGTCTGAAGGTGAAACCCTGGAGAGGGCAGGTGTTTTGTTATGCATGTTTTCATGCATGACATGGTTCCCCCACCTAGGTAAGCAGCAATGAATTGTGCATTAGTGGATGTTTAATCACTTTACGTGCTTATGAGAAGCCAAACTGTGTGATTTTAAAGTATAAGAGGGTGAACTACTTAAGTTAAATAAAACATTTTCAGATGGTTTCTATAATGCACCTTAAGCACTTTGACAAAAGTAGGGAAAAGTACAATAAGTTGATTTTGTGACCCTTAACAGGTAAAACAGTTGGGAAGGGAAGGTAGAAGGAAGAAGAAATTGCAGAGCATCGAGTTGACTTAAGAGTTTGAGAGGTAAGAGGTATATGAAAATTTGGAAATAAGCAACAAGGGTGTAGTTATATACAGAATTCTAGTTTAAAGATAAAAAAAAATATGAACCTGAAGCAGAAGTAGTAAGCTGAGAAATGTTATATTATATTGTTTATAGAACCTGACTAATTTATGGAATAAAGCAGATGATGGAAAGAATAATGCTGAAATGTGTATGAAGACAGTAAGGAGATAAATTAACACGAGTGGGGGTCATATGGGTGTATTAAAAAAGAAATGTAATTGTCATCTAATGTGGAATAAAATAATGGAATGTAAGACTAAAAAACATTAAGAAGGCTATGTGTCAAGTGATAGAGACTAAAGGATTGAATGTGTGAAGGAAGGGAATAGGTAGATATTTTTAAGAAATATAAGGGGGTCTATAGTGCTGGTTAAATGGGTAGGTAGAGCTAATATGAGGATACTACAGATATATTTTATATGTTAAGATACTTTAAGATGTTATGTAGAAATTAATTGTAATGATGAACAGAAGGTTATAGTTGACATTTGAATATTTATAAAGCATTTTATGTATTGAAGCACTTTGTGATGTTGTTTAAAAGTGGATAATAATGGGTAATAGGGTGGGATAGATAAAGTCTATGGCGGTTGTTTAAAACAAAATAAATGAATTGATTGTTGAAATTGTGTTATCTATTTTTATTTAGAATCAGCACAGTTAAAGGGTCTGAGGATGTGGCAAAGGCCACAAAACTGTCGTCCTGGCTTTCAAGTGTGAATATAAAAAACTTCAATAAAAGCAGCCAAACTGTAAGTTTTGGAATCAGTGGAGTTCATTCTTTCCTATCTTAACTATTGTGTAGACTGTCAATTTTTTAAGGATGACCCAAGGTGTTTGAACTATTAGGATTATTTATAGAGGCAACCTGAACCTCATGTGTTTGATTCACACCTGGAAATGAGCCTTGGCTCCGTGTGTCTATCCTGATCAACAAATGTTTAAATAAAATAAATAAGTGCAATGTCCTTCTTTAAGCACAGCACCAGAACTACATGCAATACTCGAGGTGCGGCCTGACTAGGTGGCTATACAAAGGCAGTAGTACCTCATGATTCCTCAAGGTTATCCCTCTGGCAATACACCCAAGCATTTTATTTGCTTTAGCTGCAGCTCATCTAAACTGATCAACTATTCATGTTGGCATCCATGACCACCCCAAGATCCTTTCTCCCTCCCTCCCGAAGCCTGCAGTTTCTCTCTACCCAAGAAGTACTCATGAGCATAGTTTCTAGGTCCCAAATGGAGAACTCTGCACTTCATGGCATTAAACTGCAGTTTCCTAGTGTGTGCCCACCTTTCCAGAGTCTCCAGGTCACCCTGTAGGGCTCTTCTACTCTCCTCCTCCTCCACCACCATCCCCAGCTTTGAGTCATCACCAGAGAGGATCATCTCACTCCTGATATCTTTCCTGATGTCCGAGATATATGCATTAAATAGGAGTGGACCCAATACCAAATCTTGTGGGACCCCAATAAAGACCCTCCTAGGAAATTATACCTCTCCCAGACCACCACCCTCTGAAACCTCCCAGTTATCCAGTTCTCTATTCACCTCACCATCTTTCCCCAACTCCCAATCCCCCCAGTTTGTCCAGCAGACCTGAGTGTGGCACCGAGTCAAATGCCTTGCTAAACTCCAGAAAGAGAACAACCACCAGCATTCTCTGGTTCAGCACCTTCATCACCCAATCATAGAACTCCACAAGGTTAGTCTGACATGATCTGCCCTGAACAAAGCCATGTTTGTGGTTGTTCTGATGGCCCCATGTCTCCAGGAATATCTCCAGCCTCTCTTTCAAGATGACCTCTATCATCTTGCCTACCACCAATGTCAAGCTGACAGGTCTGTAGTTACCCAGCTCATCCCATGAGCCACAGTTGTGGATAGGCATGACATGAGCCATCCTGCAGTCCTGAGGCACCCAACCCATCTGAAGGGAGGAGTTAAAAAGGCCCGCCAAAGCTGTAGCAAGAACATTCACCATCTCATTCAGCACTCTGGGATGGAGGCTGTCTGAACCTGGCACTTTATTCACTCTCAGGGGACTTAAGGACCTCCCTCACCCTGCCAACAGAAATTTCAACAAAGAGCTTCCCCTTCCTTACTCTTGTGGTAACAGTTTCTCTCCCATTTAAAGGAAAAGCATGTTGATAATGAACTTTTATTATATTCATTTTATATGATATCCCATGGTTGTGTAGTAGTGTGTTATACTGTATCTGATTTAGCATTAAAACTAGCCACAATAAGTTAGTAATACAGAAATAAAGGTCAGAACATAGACTGTACATCAAGTTGCACTTAAATGGTTAATCCTCTCATCCAAACCATAACTTCCACATGACAGCCCCCAAATTCCTCTCTGTGTCTGGTTGGGGGGAAGGGAGATGCAGCATGTCATAGCTGATGTGTTCTGCTTTGCAGGGAATAGCGTGACCAACCTTGTGCTCAGGAACTAATGGAAAGGCTTGCCTAGTGTTATGTGGGGGAAGAGCTTGCTCCTCCCACACAGCCTATTTAAGCCATCCATGCTCCCTTATGATGTCCCTGCTCGGTGGCTGCCTGTTTGTTTGTTTACCCACCCATCTTGTCATTTGCTTGGTTCTTTGTTCCCCCATTTGTTTCTTTCACTTTCTGAGTTCCCTTCTCCATGTTTCTTTTCTCCATACTTCCTTGCTCTCCCTCCCATTTGCTCTCTCTTTCTAGTGTCTGCTGCCTGTTCTTCCTGTTGCTTCATTTCTCCTTGCCTATGCTTCCCCTTGTTTCTCTTCCTGTCTCCCTTCGGGCAGCCTGGCTCCAGGCTTAGTCTGTCACCACTTTTCTTATTAGTTGGGTTCCTTTCATCGCTGTCGCTCTGTCTACCTGCTGTCGGTAGTTCAACCTTCCAATACCTTCCCTTCGGCTGCTGCCTGCCGACTAGCCACCTGTGGATTTCTGCCTCAGCTGGAACACTCCTCACTTCTCCTCTTTGCACATGCCTGCCTTGTCATCATTGCTGCTTTGCTCACCTTCCAGTCTGAGTTCCTGTGCAGCTAGCGTGCTCCTGCTGGGTGCTTCCTTGGATCATTCGGCTCCTTTCTTTCAGCCTTTCCCCTTCTCTTGGACCTGCCTGCTCGTCACCACTTCTAGGAAGCACTGTGGACTCAAATCAGAGTTTGGGACATAACATCCTGCTGCTGCTGGCTCTATGTACCCAGTGTCTCCTGTTGCTTGTGCTGGTTTGTTTTGTGCTACTTTTGCTTCTCTCTGCTCAGGCTGCAGCTATGGATTTGAGGCATAATCTCATCCTGCTGCATAACTCAGGGACAAGGCTTAAAATATATCATGGACAAAGGACCAAAATCAGGAACACCTCTTCCAAATTAGTGCTATCCATCCAGCATGCTGCTAAACTATGGGGCTTCATGCTAAATGCATTTTAAAGGAGGACAAGTCTGTGATGTTAATGCTTGACTTTATTCTTTGCTTACAATCCCATTGTTTAGCTGAAGTGCCTTTGCTGCTCTATCAACCTCTGGCTCCCTCCCAGTGCCATTTCTTCATTCCCACTGTGGCTTTCGCTTGCTCTGCTTGGATCAGTCCTTTCCTGCCTCCTATGTCGTAGTAAGGACCACCGTGGCCTTGAATCTCATTGCATTCCAAGGATTTCTCCACATCCATCTCTAGTTTCTACCTACTGTGCCATTCAGCACCACTTCTGACTTCTCCAGTGACTGCCAGGCTGGGCTACTGCCTACTGCGTTGCTATACTGCAGCCCCTGGATTAACCCTGCAGCGACACTTGCGGTGTCATATGCCAAAAGCCTCATTTACTTGCATTTGTTTATTCCACCTTTTCTACCTTCACAGCCATGCGCAGCATTGCTTTCTCTATTTTGCACTGTGCACTGACTTAGTGCAACTAGAGCAGCTTTGTGGATCCCCTAATCATTCCTGCAGCTTTGTACCCTGCGCAACTTGCCTCTTTTGCATAGTTGTGGATAGTGGGCACCAGCTGTAGATAAGGATTGTGTTTCTCAACCTGCTTGCTGCTTTCTGAATCCTGACATGCTTCTTGTATATTTTGTCCTCATTCAGTCCTCTTATGAGGTGCACGGTGCTTTGAGGGTGAGGATCCTTGTGCTATGTGCATATATATCAGTTATGGCATGCACTTGCTCTAATAACCTTCAGTCCATATTTCCTGCTTCAGCCACTCCACCGTTGGATCCTACTGCATGTACTCATCTGACAGACTTCACCTCTCAGCTCCTTGGATGCTTCCTACCCTGCTTCTACATGCTAGCTTCCATGGGGCTAGTTGCTACTCTACTACCTTCCCAGTTGACCTATGAGGGGTCTGGCTGCATGCTAGCCTTTGTGGGACTTGGCTAGTTACTATTCACTTCCCAACTGACCTTCATGCAGTCGACTGCGCTCCTACTACTTCTGACCTCTCCTCAGCTAGCCTACATGGTTCAGACGTAGTTCCTCACCTCATTTGGACACCTCCATATGCTCCCTGGATGCTTCCTACCATACTGCGTCATTGATTCATTCTACTGCCTCCAATTCTTGCCTGGATTCTAGCCCAACTCTCCTTCAGTATGTCGTCCTTATCATGACTTGAGCATTTCATTCAGTGTCATATGGATTGCCTATTATTCAGTTTATCATCCTTCATCTCAAAGTCATCATGCCTCTCTCACCATTGCTACCTACTGCACTCCTCATGGGCTGGAACATCAGACCTATGTATACGTATTCCCTTCGATTTTAACTACATCACCTGCTTCCTTCCCTATCTGGCCTAGAAGTTTTGCTGCTCTGTCCTCCCACTCCAATCATATATGCCAATTCTAGTGCTTCTTCACCACAGCCATCCTTTGCAAGCTTGCCAAGCAGAACATACTTCGACAGTCCTTCTTCTGGATATGTATTCTGAGCCTTTGATTTCTGGTTCTCCTCTGGGAAGTCCTCCCCACCTGCTAGAATGCTTTACCGAAGTTTCCTGCACCTTACCTCACCTGCTTCTATGACCTGCCTTCGCTCATCGGGCTGGAAGGTTCACCTACTACATCTGCTTCTATGACCTGCCTTCGCCCTTAGGGCTGGGGGGTTTCCTTATTTGCTCTGCTTCTGCCTCACTCAGCTCAGGGCTTGGAGTTTCATTCATTCTACTATACGCCTACCTGCTGCCATACCACCAGCTGGCAGCTCTTTCCTGGATTGCATTTGGGCATTTCTTCATCATCTATTCTTGGATGTTTGCCCTGCTGCCTCAGTCAGGGACTTCCTACTGCTTCACTTTCCAGGACACTCAGTTGGTGCTCACTGCAGTTTTTTCATTATCATGCTTATGCTTCACTGCATTCTGACCCTGTGACAAAGCCACTTCATTTGATTCAGCCTTCAGTTTTCTTCATTTGAGACTCTTCAGGCTTCGTCTGGTTTCCTGCCGCGAACTTTGCATACCTTCAGTTTTAGATGTTGTTCCTCGTCCAGTTGCCATATCTGTCTCAGTCTCTTCCATGCGATCCATGCCTTCTTTGTTTTGGATACATCAATTCTCAGCATCATTATGTTCTAAGTTTGTCTTTTGGGTCCAATACTACTGTGCTTAAGGATGATTCCCGATGCATCTTATGGAGGCTCTATGCTGCACCTAATTTATTAGCTGCCCTTCATGGGTATGGCTGCATTACTGTTACCTAAGGCCGTTTGCTTCTTGTACCTCTCCAGCTGATAGCTTGCCACGCATCTCATCGACTGACTTTCTTCCCCACTTGATTCTGCCAGTGGCCATTCCTCGGTATGGCTGCACTTCACTTGCTGCAGTCGGCTGCCTCTCTCCTATGATTGTCACATCCATTTCCTTTCATCTGCCTTCATGGGTTCAATCCCTGCTCCTACTACCTCTCACTTCAGATTAGCAGTCCAACTGCTTGCTTCCTTTTTGCGCTCACCATATTCTACTGCTTGAATGCTTCATACCTCGCACCAGTCTCCGATTATCCTCAACAGCTTGCCAGTATTCCAGCTTAGCTCTACAACCGTTGCCTTCATATCAATTCCTAAGGCTATACTTCACTTATCAGAACTGGATTCACAGTCGGTAGCCTGGCTAGAAGCCTTCTGTCATTACACATACTATACAAGCCCTCTACTGGAAATCAGGAAGTCATACTACTTCTATATATCATGCCTCATTGACGTCAAGTTTGGATACAACTATCTACGTCTGGTCTCCTATATTACATAGAAACATAGACTTTGACGGCAAATAAGGACCACTTGGCCCACCCAGTCTGCCCATTTCCCTACTTACTGGATAAGCTGCAAATTCTAGTTAACCAACAGCCTGCTTCTTGCAACCCCCCCATAATTGCTTTGTGTCTGTCCCATGCATGTTTGAATTCCTCCACTGTTTTAGACCCAATGACCTCCTCAGGAAGGCTGTTCCATGTATCCACCATTCTCTCCGTGAAAAAGAATTTCCTCACATTACCCCTGAGCTGTCCCCCCTCTATCTTTAAACTGTGCCCACTTGTTCTTACACATCTCTTTTTCTGAAAGATGCTACCCTTCTGGACTTTGTTGATTCCCTTGAGGTACTTGAACATTTCTATCATGTCCCCCCTGTACCTCCTTTCATCAAGGGTATACATATTAAGCTCTCTCAGTCTCTCTTCATATGGTTTCTGATATAGATCCTGCACCATTTTAGTTGCCCTCCTCTGGACTGCTTCCATCCTGTCTATGTTCTTGTGTAGATGAGGTCTCCAAAACTGCACACAGTACTCCAGATGGGGTCTCACCAACTGTCTGTATAGAGGGATAACCACTTCCCTTTTTTTACTTGTGATGCCCCTTCCTATGTATCCCAGTATCCCCCTGGCTCTCCTTACTGACTTTTCACATTGCTTACCCACCTTTAGATAATCTGATATGACTACCCCCAGGTCCCTTTCCATTTTTGTTCTTGTTGGTACCTCCCTGCTATTGTGTACTCTTCTCCTGGGTTTTTGTTTCCCAGATGCATTACTTTGCACTTCTTTGCATTGAATCTAAGTTGTCATATGTCTGACCATTCCTCCAACCTTGCCAAGTCCCTTCTCATCTTTTCTACCCCCTCTTGTGCATCAACTCTGTTACAGATCTTTGTGTCATCTGCAAAGAGGCATACCTTTCCCTCCAGACCCTCTGCAATGTCACTCATAAAGATGTTAAAGAGGATATGACCCAGTACTGAGCCCTGAGCTACTCCACTAGTAACCCCCCTTTCTTCGGAATGTGTTCCATTCACTATTACCTTCTGTGTCCTGTTGTGCAGCCAGTTCGCTACCCAGGCTACCACCCTGGGACCCACTCCCAGGCTGGCTAACTTGATTATTAATCTTTTGTTTGGGACTGTGTCAAATGCCTTGCTAAAGTCTAAGTAGGCCATATCCACAGTCCCTCCCTGGTCTATTACTTTGGTCACCCAGTCAAAGAAATCAATTAGATTAGTCCGACATGACCTTCCTGCTGTAAATCCATGCTGCTTTGGGTCCTGTGCCCCGCTGGCCTCTAGGTACTCAACAGTTCTTTCTTTCAGAAGTGATTCCTTCATTTTCCCTACCACTGAGATCAAACTTACAGGTCTGTAGTTTCCTGCTTCTGCCTTGCTCCCACTTTTGTAAAAGGGAATCACATCTGCCCTCTTCCAGTCCTCAGGTACCACCCCATCCTGCCATGATTTGTTAAAAAGTGTGGTCAGTGATGTCACTAGATCCCCCCCTTAGTTCTTTTAGGATTCTGGGGTGAATCCCGTCAGGCACCATTGCTTTGTCCACCTTGAGTTTTAGAAGTTCTTTCAGGACTCTTTCTTCTGTGAATGGACTGGTGTCAACCTCCCTACCCAGTCTAGTTTAGGTAACTGCTCCTCATCTTCTTTTGTGAATACTGAGCAAAAGTATTCATTCAGTATCTCTCCCTTTTCACTGTCTCCTTCTGCCCAACTCCCCTGTTCTTTATTAATCTTCACTATCCCTCCCTTAACCTTTCTATGCTCCCTAATTTACCTATAAAAGGTTTTATCCTCCTTTTTGACCGAGTTGGCTATTTTTTCCTCAGTTTGTGCCTTTGCTATTCTGACTGCCTTTCCTACTTCTTTCTGCTTTAATTGATACAGTTCCCTGTCGTGCTCCTTCTGTGATTCCTTATACTTTTTGAATGCAGCCTTTTTCTCCTTAACCTTCCCTGCCACCTCTTTTGAGAACCATAGTGGTTTTTTACTCCGCTTTGTTTTATTTGTTTTACACAAAGACTTGTTGCCTCTATGATGGCAGTTTTGATTATTCTCCATTGTTCTTCCACCCCTCCTATTTGGCCATTTGCTAGTGCATTCTTCAGGTGTTCACCCATTTTGCCAAAGTCAACCTTTCTAAAGTCCAGTATCTTTGTTTTTGTATGGCTTATCTCCATGGTTGTGCTCATTGTGAAGCACACTGTGCAGTGGTCGCTTATTCCCAGATGTCTACTGACTTCTAAATTTGTGATCCTCTCTCCATTTGAGAGTACCAGGTCTAGTATTGCTCCCTCCCGAGTGGGTTCCAGCACTAGCTTCTAAGGTCTGCCCCCTGCAAGTATTGAGAATGACCCTGCTCTTGGATGTGGCTGCAGTACATGTCCTCCAGTTAACATCTGGCATATCCAGGTCCCCATCAACAGTATCTCCCCTTTTTCAGCCATTTTGAGAATGTCCTCTATCATTTTCTTGTCCATTTCCTCCCCTTGAGATGGGGTCTGTATACAACCCCTGTGCAGATTGTGATGCCATTCCCCATCTCCAAGGTGACCCAGAGTGCCTCTTGTCCTCCCCCTTTACTTTTTAGTTCTGTAGCTTTGATCCCTTCCCTTATGTATAGAGTTACTCCACCTCCTCTTTTACCTTCCCTGTCCCTTCTGTAGATTGTGTACCCTGGTATGTTGACATCCTAGTCATGGTTCTCGGTGTAGAATGTTTCTGTGTTTGAAATATTGAATTATTGAATTTGTCAGTCATCAACTTCATCTTCACCATCATACATTTCCCGGATTATGCACTCTATCAACTGAAGCCCGGAAAAAGGTTCTTCTTATCCACCCTTCATCAATCTGAATTGTACATGGATTCTCCGACTCAAAGTTTTTAGGAGGAAATTACTTCAATGGAAATTTACAATTCAGTTCTATTCTTAAGCTCCATTTACTTGGATCAATTCTACAAATTAGAATTCAGATTTAGCTGATTAATTTAATTTAGTTTAATTAGGATCTCTCTCCTTTAGTATGCCCAGAAGGACGGGCAGGTCAGTAGCCATGGGTCCTCAGAGGATCCCCCCAAGAGGGTTTTTCCTCTCCTGAGTGCTACTGGTCACACTCTCCGGAGTTGGAGGAGGTGATCGTCTATTCCTTTCATTAAGTTTTTATGCACGATTCTTCGGCATTCAGTTACAGAACTATTGTTGATATTTATTCTTTTTTGGGGCTTTCATACTTCTAAACCAAGCTTCCTTCCTACAGGTGGGATACAGAGAAAGGCCAAAACCATCAAATATTATCAAACGACTCATCTCAAGCATCCAAGTGCCTAAGCACAAACATTCTATACTACTGCCTAATGAACATTGTCCTCTTAATGCTGGCCTCTGTATCCAACATCCATATTCATCATTTAACTATGTTACATAAGCACTAAACTATGAACCACACATAATGGAAAGGCTTGCCTGGTGTTATGTAGGGGAAGAGCTCCCCGCCTACCCAAGGCATCCAGCTGACTACTTCGCTCTGCTTAGGCGAGTGGTGCTCATCCACCATCCTCCCCAACACTTCCTCCTTCTGTGGCACTCTCATCCCACCGAGGGGCTTTCATACTTCTAAACCAAGCTTCCTTCCTTCCTACCGGTGGGATACAGAGAAAGGCCAAAACCATCAAATATTATCAAATGACTCATTTCAAGCATCCAAGTACCTAAGCACAAACATTCTATACTACTGCCTAATGAACATTGTCCTCTTAATGCTGGCCTCTGTATCAAACATACATATACATCATTTATCTATGTTACATAAGCACTGAGCTATTAAACCACACATAATGACTACTAATACTTAATAGTTACAACATCAAACATTTATTGTATCCATGAACCAAGACCTAATCCCCAAAAAATACTCATTCCTCAGTGTGGAAACATGGTTTCAAATGCAATGTTTTAAACACTTTCTTTACTTTCTTGACTTTATAATGCTTTTATTGTAGATAGATCTTCACATTTTCTGATTGGCTGCAGTGCCTGTAGTATTTGTGTGGCTCCTCCTTGGCAGTCACTTGAGTGAGCTATTTGCAATCAACTTCCAGCCTGAGGAAGGTATGTTTGGACACCTCAAAATGTTGATGTTGTTTTGGGGGTTAGTTCTTTATATGTACAGTGGTGATCGTACAAAGGTTTATCAGTACTGAGGTGTACCTCGAGGCACCCCAAATACCACTGAAGCACTTAAGTTCAATTTGCATTGACTGTAATGTGATCCTGCCACAGTACCACTGAGGTATACTTTGAGGTATACCTCAGTACTGATAAACTTTTATATGATGACCACTGTACATACAATAAGCTTTTGATGTATTATTTATAAAAGATGAGTGGCCATTAGTTCATCTGCACACTGTTTGTCATTTTGGCTTTCATGGGAATGGACTTCTTTCTCATTTAAGTTTATTTTCTGCCTACTAGGGAGGATCTGGATACTCTTAAATAAATAGCATGACAGCCCAACAGTTGCCCCCCCCCCACCTTATCTGGCTGAGAAGGGGTAATGGCATCAGTCAAGGCCATAGTACAGTGACCCTGGTCATTTGGGTGAGGACCTCAAAAGGGGTCATGGGAACAAAGAAATAGTAAATAAGAGATGCATGTCAATTCAGTGTCATGAACTCACCTCAGTGTCTAATGCAATAAAGTTCCAATCCAGAGAAACGATACGGAACATCACTAAAGAAAAGAAAATGATTTAGCATTAAAACAGCACTGCATCTAAAAAGGTTATGCTGTTTTCTCATTTTCATGGGTTCATCTTAAATGGCCACGAAGCACGTAGCCCCCATGTAAGCAGATTAAATCATCAAACATTAAAATTCTGTATGTGTGTGGGGGGGGGGACAAAATCATTTTATATAAATATGTGCAAAATACTTAACTATAGGTCAGGTAGAAACAGCACAAAACTTGATTTGTGCAACACATAATACTTACAGTATCACAAATGTGTTGCATAGAGTATTGCTGGTTATTAGGCATGCTTTTACCACTTCTTTGCAACAGAGTTCAATACACAATTTATAACTGAGTAGATGGAAAAAAAATAAAAATGTTAAGGACTCTAAAGTAGGGGGAACAATAAAAAAATGTGCAAGCAGCTCATGAATTTCAAGAAACCTTTTTATTTTTGGAGTCCTGGGCCACCAAAAATAGATTTTTGATTTTTTTTTTTTTTTATGAAAGCAAATGTAGGGTCATGCACTTAAGACACAATAACCTTGGTTAACCATATAAACTAAATAATACAGTTTTACAATTAGCAACTAGTGAAAAATCTAGGAGTAACTGTGTCACATAACCTAACTTTTGAAGACCACACTATGAACACTGTCAAGAAATGTCACAGTATCTTAGGTTGCATACTCAGAAACATCAAAAGCTGACAGCCAGAGGTTGTGATTCCCCTTTATACCAGCCTGGATAGACCACAATTGGAGTATTGCTCCCCTTTCTGTGCACTGCACATGACTGGATGCCAAATGTTGATTGAGGGAATACAGAGAAAGGTGACGAAAAAGGTCATAAACATGTCAGAATTGAGCTATACAGACAGATTACATAGGCTAAAGCTTTACTCTGTGAACTATAGATGCTTAAGGGGGGACTTATGCTTAACTTTTAAGGTAATGCATGATGAAGTTATCATGGAGGCTATAGGCTTGATTAATCATAACAATAGTAATAATGCTCAGTTGCATGAATTCAAAGTAAATGGGGATACAAATGAAACAAATAAACAAAATCACTGGTTCACTCAGAGTATAATCAATGCATGGACTAGCTGACTAATAGATATAGCGGAGAGCGATACTGTGTTTATTTTTAAGCACAAGTTAGACAAACACATGAGAATTCATAAATTCTCTTTCCACCATTGAAATATGGTGGCACGTTCACAATAGGCCCTTGGTCTAGTGGACTAGTACTAATACTCTATGATTCTATGAAATAAATTTCAGGGGATAAAAGGATTAGTAAAACACCCTTGTTCAGTGACTTGACATAGATATGAGCTATAGCAAATGTATTCTACCGTACAAACCTTCTGTGCCGTATTACTATGCATCAAATATTTTGTGTTTGCTCAACTGTTAATTTATTTTACTGATTGCAACTTATTTTATTTACTCCCCCCCCCTCCACAGACACATGGAATGATATGTTACCAGCTCAGTATGTCTTTCCTGGTAATACCTTTGAATTAAATAATGAAATGAATGAATAAATAGAGTAATACATATATATAATAACTGGTGACCTTCGATATCAACCCGTTTTCGAGTACTGTAAAAAGTTGTATGAACCCGCAGGTTGATACGAAAAAAGTCATATCAACCCACTTTTACAGCCTCGCGCCGTGAAGCCTGCAGCACTCCATTCCAGAGTAAATACATTTAAAATGATAAAACGCCCACAATTCCTTACTAGTAGGCACGCCCCCCACGCTAGCATGTTATGTGATGTCATTCCTTGAATAGCATGGGGCGGTTGCCTTAGTAAGGAAATGAGAGTGTTTTCCCCTCACTTTTCCTTTTGCTGTTAATTGTTCTTTCGAATTTGTTTAAGGATCACCAGTTATTATAAAAAATAAAACATTATGTATGGAGTAGAAATTGAGATTTTTTTACACACCCTCGTTGTGTGATAATAGTAAAACCTCTCAAGCTTCGCTCTCGAGGTTTATATATTATCACACAACTTGGGTGTGTAAAAAAACTCCATATCAACTCCATACATATGCATTATTCTCTCTCTCTCTCTCTATATATATATCTATATATCTATATATAGATATATATATATATATATATATATGTATATGTATATGTATATGTATATGTATATATACACACACAACACCAGTGATGAATAAATTGGGTAAACAGATCATGTTGTTTTGGGATAAATATTTATTTTCAAGTAGAACACCATTTATTTCAACTAGAACACAATTTACTTAACTTAGAATAGGTTATTACCACTTAGAATCTGGAACTAGAACACAGAGAAGAAGGGGCCAGATGAGAACTTACAATGGAAAAAAAAGGCAGTTTTAAGCTAAAACAAGATACAACACCAGTAAAAACATTATACATGGTGTAGTATATATGAAAATACATAATGAGTTGCAGTAGAATAACTCATTTATCTCTACACATGAGAGGTAAACCTTTATAACTAACTCATGGATTGTCCACTCATGAGTTATGTGTCTTACCACTCACTAGTGAAGATACTGTAAATGTGTTATTCCCCTGCAGTCCACTATGTATCCCCTATATCTACATCTCTATATGTTATACAGGCTCAAAAGTACTTGAATGTTAGGGTTGAGTAGTGTTATCAAAAAAGGGAGATTTGGCACTTTATATCTCAGTGGTCTTAGCTCCTTGGACTGTGAAATTTGTTGTGCAATCTTAGTCTTGGTGCTTACTCTTTTGTCAAGTCTGGCAAAAATTGGTTTGGTGATTCAAAGATTATTAATTAATGAAGTTTTGTAAAAATCCCCAATGTTTAATATTTTTTGTTTTGCTTACAGCTAGTAAAAAAATAAGGCAGAGTTAAATTGTCAAACATAGAGATTTGTTAGAGTTTGAGCCAAGAAAATTCCTTTGTTGAATTTTAAAATTAGTTATAACAATTAACAATTTCAGGTTTGCTCTGAGACAGGAGAACAGTGGGGCAAGCAAATGAAAGCTTTAAGCTTATAAAAGCTCTGACATGTACTCAAAGTTATTGAATCTCCCAATGCTGTAGCCCTGCTCTAATGTCAGCTGCAGGGGATTCTGCTATTCCTGGTTACAGAAAGTGGCAGGGTGAGAGTCAACAAGATCAGCCAGGTACAATCTAACATACTATAGTAAACTGTAAGTAAACAAAAATGTTTTCACACAAACTGCAAATTGGGATGAGCCCTAGACTTGGCTGTCGGGTTCTTAGTGTTGACTGTTTCCCCTTAATTTGTGGTTAAACTCATATTGGCTATGTGGTTTCTTGGACATTTGTGTACGTTCAGACATGGCAATCTTGTCTATGAAGCATGGATACCATTGATACCATGGATGGAGTTGCTATGGAAAAAGATCAGGGATGACCATGGCTAATAATACTTTCACCTTGAAAACAGGGATTACCAGAGAACAGGGAATGCTACATGTTTTTGCCCATTGCTTCTCATGTGTTATTTAGATTTTGAGATAGAAAGAAGAGCCAGCTGCATTGTTCCTTTATTTTCCCATGTTTGGCACTGGCTGGATGGTCTGGTTTAGCTGGAGATCTGTTTTCATTATCTCAAATAAGTGTTCCTAGAAAAATGCAGTCCTCACTGGAATGGAGTGCTCAACATTAGTGGGCTGCTCATGTTGTCTGCTGTGCTGCTGCATGTTAGTTGCTTTGTCCATTCATGCAGGATAACGTCAATGACACAGTAGGCATCAGTAAAATTGTGGGTCTATGAGAACAAGTGCTTGGACAACAACAAGCTTACGTACAATAGTGTAGGGTCAGTGCCTCAGTAGGTTGTGCACCCTTCCCTTGGACTGCAAGATAAGAGGGTTGTGAGTGCTGGTCCAACACCAGGTAACTGAGCAAATGTCAAATACTGACACTAGTGCAGCATCTATTCAGGAAGTACCAGGAAATGAGCTATCAACAACTAATTTCACATATATATACTGTATATATATGTTCTTTGTAAAAAACTTTGTTAATGCAAAAGTTAGGGTTGTTACTACTGAAACAAAAGCAGGTGTTACAAGAGGTCCCTGCACCTTAATTGATACCCTCAGAGGTACATCGTAGACAGCTGATGCTTAGGCATAGATTATACTAATACATAGGGCTAAGGGCATCTACCGTATAAGAGTAGATGTCAGGATATGAATGTATATTGTTGTTATCCACTTTGCTTGCTAATGCACACATATTATACCACATATTTTCTGTCTATTTCTTACTTGTCAGATGCCAAGATACCTGTCCTTGAAGTAATTATAATATGTAAGGCAACATTTCCATCCTTAGGTGATGTGCACCACTACACTTTATTATGTAAGATTCTGTATAAGAACTTCTTTGTTCTGAAACTGATGACTTTACAGAATTTTATAATGTTATCTTGGACCATGGATCCACCTCTAATTTAGCCAATAGGGCTAATCTCTGTAACTAGAAACGTTTCTATCTTTTAGTAACCATAGTAATTATCACAGGTATATAATCAAAACAAAATGGTTATATTAAATGCACGCTGAAAGTAGAAAATAGAGTTAAAAATCTACGTTTCGACCTTAGGTCTTCTTCAGGAAATATCTAAAAGAGAAAAAAAACAAGTTAGTGGTATATAATGTTATGCACAGGCTTTACACCTCGGAGACCCGAGAGATCCCTAGAGACTACAGAGAAACTCGAGGTGTAGGGAATGCTTAGCACTGGCTCCCAGTTCGTATTGTTAAGAACTGCTTAGAGCAACTGTGATTTATCCCTTTTGTAGTAATAAACTTGTTTATTACTCGAATGCAACTTGTTTGTGATTATTTGCATTCCCGATATCGTCATGAATCTGAAAGCGAGGTTTAGACCTCTTACACAGGGAAATTTGACGTTAGGGTTTTCAACCACTTCCCCCACCACCACCACTGCCAAACATACACACACACACACACACACACACACACACACACACACACACACAGAGCACATATACAACTGAGGAGAGGTACAAGGGAAGACAACCAATCACAATATACACCATAACACTAAACATACCACAAAAGCCATCCATCATCATGTTTCAACAACTGTATTACTTCTGCTGCAATCTGAGTCTTTTGGTTAATGCCTCCTGATATTACCTCCAGAAACCTGTTTATTAAATTCCGCTATGTTTTCTTGATCACAACAATATTTGTTTTACCATTAAAACAATCACGGCAAAGTAAAATATTATCACAATGCCATTTTTATAATCTTGTCACATTACCTTATTAATGATAGGAATTTTTTGCTATCTGTTATATTTCTTTGTTGCTTGATTATGGCAAGGAGGACAGTACTATTGATATGACATTGTCGGGGTATGAAGCCCTATTGGCACAGATGTGCCTTTCACTGGTTTCATGCAGAACAATTAAAGATGACCCTAGTTATGTCACTCCAAAGTTCTGAAATGTTCTCATAGGACAACACTGTAGCAGTCATTTTTCTTTGTCCCCTCCTTGTGACAATGTGAATTGTGATGTTTGCCTGAACACTTAGTAGTGTAAATGCCTGCTCCCACAGATGTGTCTTTCAGTGGTTTGGTGTGAAAACATTCAACAGGACCATAGTTACAGTATTACAAGGTTCATGATTTTCACCATGGGATGATAATGCTGTTCATTTTTTCTTTGTCACTTCACTGTGTCAACGTGTATCAATTAATAAATAGGACACACCAGTGTGTGGGCTATTGGGGGTTTACCCACGACTTGTGTAGCATATCAAGAGGCACACACAAGTGATTTAACCACACAAGAAGTGGTTAAATCCCCAACAACTGACACCCTGGAGTGCCTTATTGCAATAGTACAATGAACCCTTGTGTAAAATAAAGGTACTATTTGTTTAATTATGGTTTTGATCAATGCAGCTCCTCAGTCTTGGGGAATACAGGAGTCATCCACAGTCCTATGGCATGGGTTGACTAATGAGGTTACAGTATCTTCACACACCATTGTATAATATGGGTCTATGTAATAACAGCAAATGCCTAAAGGCAATCACCGTTATCACTCAGTCAGAGTGCTGAACACATTTTTTGGCACTTTGACCACCCTGACACACCAGCACAATGATGCCAGGACATATTTTTACTGCTTTCTTTTGGGGGAGCTGCTCCCCACACACCCCCATGGAGGGTCTTCACTTCCCACACCCCCCTACTTAAGGATTCTCAACTCCAGGGGGGTGTATGTCAGGGGGGGTGAAAGCAGTAAAAATAAAAAGGTTCATGCCAGGCACAATAAAAATTGCACCGGCACCCGGACCCGAACCCAGTACCTCAGCCACTAGCCAATCCCCGATACCACGACACAGCTGGATGGCAACTGCAGTGCCACCCCCTACAGCTTCTCCACCTCCTTCCAGCCCATGCTCACCATGCTCGCTCCCACACTCCCCTCCATGCGCGTACATATAGCAATATCCTGTTGCCTAGTTTGCCCACCTCCTCATCCGGTTGCCCTACCTTTCCATCGCTGTGAGTGGATTGAGCTGGGAAAGTGTCGCTGTAATGGACTGCGCGCCCTCCTCATGCGCCCACTTCATGGGTTACAGTATAATACTCAGTAGTCAATTTCTTCTGTTGTCAGAGCAGGACTTTACTGATAACATTAAACTCAAACAGTATTTGTTTATGTTGCAATACTATCAGTGGGCAGACCCAAACTTACTGGTACAGAAAATACTATTTTATGGTATCTGTTCATAAGTACATCAGTAAGAGCATGGTGCACAGGAGTATTTTTAATGTGTGGGTAACATCAGACCACATGAAGACACATTAAAGGCTGGGGTGCATGGTAACCCATACTATACATAATTAGCCACATACTCATCTTGCTTTTTCATCTCAGAAACCAGTTGGACATTCATGTTTACCTGTGGTCACAACACCTTACAGATATGCAGTAGTGAAGTGTCTACCATTTCACTGAATGCATTTATTAATAATAGTAAACTTTAACAGCATTTGGTTATATCAGAGGTAGCATCATGCGGCATTCACACACAGTAATGGGTGGTGTAAATGTTGTCTGATGTTATCCAGTTATAATCACATTTTCCATTTTGGTTGTTAATCTGTTAAAAAAGATGTGCGCTCATGTCAAGTACTGTCCACAATGGCATACAGATTTCATGCAGTGACCATGTCATATGCTTGTAGGGTATGTGGGTGTCCTCACCCAACAGACTAAGACTGCAGCAGAAGTGATACAGTTGTTGAAACATGATGATGGATGGCTGTTGTGGTATGCTTAAAAAGATGTATGTTATTTCTGTTGCGTTATGATGTATATTGTGATTGGTTGTCTTCCCTTTTACCACCTCCTAACTGTATGTGTGGCATATGTGCGTGTGTGTGTGACAGTGTTGTGTGTGTTTATGTGTGTTTGTGTGTGTGTGTGTGTGTGTGTCTCTGTTTATGTGTGGCAGTGGTGGTTGTGGGGAGTTGGAGTTAGGACTGAAAACCCTAATATTGAATTTCTTTTCTTTTTTATCACCACTATTTATCCACCTCAGCAGAGCAGCCCCCATGATCTCTGGCCTCTGAAACCTGCACCCCCTGACCCAGTCATGCATGTGAGCCACACAAACCCATACCCATGGGGGTCAGCCTTTCACCACTCTGTGCCCCTGGGCAGGTACCTCTCTCAGGTACCAGGGGGTGCAGGTCATGGCCATCAGCTGCAGAGATTGCCCCACTTGCAATTTTCACTTTTTCACCCCTTCGGGAGCTGGATATGCAATGATGTCCAGGTACATAGTGCTGACACCTGCCCCACTCTTCCCCCCCCCTTGCTGTGCATGCCACTGTAGTGTGGCTGGCCTCCACCAGTCACCGCTATAGGGTGATGCGATATGCCTACCCAGCCCAGAGGAAGGAGAGCAGTCATCGGACATCCGATCCTTCCTCTTCCCTGTTAGCTCTGGCAGCTCGAGTCCATTCCAGAACCTGCATCGCTGGTATGGCATACAGCATCTCAACCCTCAGCACTACCGGACTCCATAATGTCAAATTTCCCTGCTTTTGTCACTGTACTAACAACTGTAACTCTTGCATTAACAACATTTTTTCAAAGGATTTCCTTTCTTTTTTAAAAAGTTTAATGTAAGTAGTAATAGAAATGGGTGGGTTGGTGGAAGCAGTCCCACAAAGTTGCCCAGTTGCTTATAATGGTTTGTGTGTGTGTCTGTGGGAGAGCAGGGCCTCGCACTCCCACTTACACATAGCTATGGAGCCATACCACAGCCCTATAAGGTAAGAAGCCCTTGTAACAGTAGTGTGCCAATAAGGCACACCTGTAAGGCTAAAGCTTTGCAGCCTGGGAAGTTCAAACCAATAGTCCAATCCACATTGCCACTTAAATAGCCAAAGAAAACAACTATGACAATGTTATCCTGTGGGGCAGTTTTCAAAATTTGGAATGCCATAGGTCTGTGCATTTTTAATGTTTGTACTGGAAACCAGCGAAAGGCACATCTGTGGCGCTAGGGCTTCCTACCCTGAACATTTTAGGACAATCACACAATCCAACTTGCCACAGTCAAGTGACAAAGAAAAGCAACTGATAGGAAAAATCTTCTATCTGTATAATGGGAATGTGATCGAGATCAAAAAATGTGATCTCAATTAAATAAAATGTTTGTACAGCAAAAAAATATCATGATAAAAACATTGGAAACACCACCAAATGACACATCTGTGGGACCAGGGCTTGGCTCCTTGCAAATTTCAGCCTAGGAGCACAATCCACTGGTACAATGAATTGACAAAGAAACGCCTGGTACAAAGTTGTGCAGAAATGTTGCCATGGGAATGAAAATGTTGCTGCGGCAACAAAAATGTGTTGGAGCTTTCCTATGCCTTATAATGGGGTGGTGTCAACATCGGGGCTTTTTCACTTTTTGAGCACATTACAATTCCTCAACTGTACATACGACCAACGTAAAACTTTACACAACCAGAGATCTATGATAAATCTGTCCACAATCAAAATTTCAGGCAAATAAGACAAACACGTCAAAAGTTATATTGTAACAGTACAAAATTTGGTGTTTTAACATACAAATGGCTACACAAACCTAACTGTACTAGGATACAAAGAATGCTATAACTTTTGAACGGAGCAATATTTTGTCACAAAATCTTTGAAAAGCACCACTGCAGCCCAGCACCCATCCACACAACCCAATTTGAACCCACTGAAATCCATTGTTCAGTGCATAATAGGTGGAGAGAGAGAGAGAGAGAGAGAGAGAGAGAGAAGAGAGAAAGAAAGAGCAACTTTGTGGTTAGTTTCACTTTTTGGTCACGCTACTATTTCGCTACAGTACAACTGACCAACACAAACATTAACAGATCCAGAGATCTATGATAAATCATTCCACATTCAAAAATTTCAGGCAAATTGGACAAATGGTTCAAAAGTTATACAATACAAAATGTGATGTTTAACATACAAATGGCTACACAGCCCTAACTTTAATGGGGCACAAAAATGCTATAACTTTTGAACAGAGCAATATTTTCTCACAAAATCTTCAAAAAGCACTGTGGCAGCCCAGGACCCAAGCAGACAACCCAATTTGAACCCACTCAAATGCATTGTTCAGTACATAGTAGGTGGACAAAGAAATCGCAACTTTGGGGCTTTTCCATTTTTGAGTGCATTACGATTCAGTAGCTGTACATGTGACTGACACGAATATTTTCACATCCAGAGATCTATGATAAATCTCATTACATTCAAATCAGTCCTTGCCCTGCATGACTGGACTCCTATTGACCTGGTGCCTACCCTTGATCAGGCCCTCAGTTACTTCATTAAGGGATAGCTTCATCTGCGACATCAATGCCCTGCTCACGAAAAGAAAAATCTGGAGGCAGGCAAATGGCTGGATTGATGGGGAGCTCCTGTACCACTTGAAAGAAAGGGACATACTCTGGGAGAAGATCAGAAACACAGGTAGCAAGCATAACTACCAGTGCTGCAGAACAGCCAGGAACTGCTGCACCAAGCTAATCCAGCTCGCCAAAGTCAACTATCACAAGGCCCAGCTTTGCAATTCTTGGGGTGATGGGAAAAGATTATGGGATAACATCAAAAGCATCCTTGGAAAGGAGGACAAGAAACACCCTCAGCTGCTCACTATTAGTAACACCCCCACTACAGACCCTCTAGCTATTGCAGAAACCTTCAATAAGGCCTTCACCGATCTTACACCAGTGCTACCACCTGCCTATTTTCAACCTTGCTTGAACCACTTCAACAACATATCTATCCAGTGTTCTCACCTGACCTTCTACTTTAAAAGGGTGACAGTGAAAGAGGCCCTCACTGTGGTAAAGAAAATACTAGGTGAGATCAGACTGGGTAGTGACGGGATAGACATGAAACTTCTATCCCTTACCCTGGATGTTCTTATAGTGCCCATTACCATGCTATATAATAAGTCCCTGTCTCTGGCCCAATTCCCGGCAGTTTGGAATGAGGCCTTAGTTACACCAGTACATAAAGGAGGTGACAAGCCTCTGGTAGCCAACTACAGACCCCTCTTGATCCTCTCCTTCCTGTCTAAGGCACTGGGAAAGATTGTGGTGGGTCAACTCCTCAACTACCTCAGTAAGTATAATCTACTATGCCCCAACCAGCATGGCTTCAGACAAAATCACAGTACCACCACTGCCCTGCTGGACTACACAAACTATGCACATAAGGTCCTGGATGAAGGTAAACTGGTGGGGTCTGTCTTTACTGACCTCAGCAAAGCCTTCAATACAGTCAATTACCCCCTGTTGCTGACCCAACTGAGAAACATGAGTGTGGCACCAAATGCCCTTTGCTGGATCCAAGACTACCTGATATGGAGAAATTAATGTGTCAAAATTGGGCAAACAGTATCCAGTGCAAGAGAGGTATCATTAGGGGTACCCCAGGGATCAATACTGGGGCCCCCACTCTTCAGCCTATTCTTAAATGTCCTTCCCACAGCCTGCAACACCAAACTCATACTGTATGCTGATGATGCTGTGCTCCTGAGCAGCAGTATGTCTCAGATTGCCATACAATCTGAGCTGCAGAACTCCTTCTCCAAACTTGAGAACTGGTTCTATAGTCATAAATTGCTACTAAACTACAAGAAGACCAAGGCCTTGCTTATGTCCACAAATAAGCACTACAACAAAAATAAGCACCACCGCCTCATCATCTCCAACTCATGCAGTGAGCCGCTGGAACAAGTTCACTTGTTCAAGTATCTGGGGGTCATAGTAGATGATACCCTCACGTTTGCGCAACATGTTGACTCTCTGATCAAGATAGTCAGTACCAAGATTGGTGTCCTGTACAGGCACAGGCAATACCTCTCTCCAGGGGCCCTCTATCTCTCAGTCCACAGCTCAATTATATCTACTATTGACTGTGGACTAGTGGTCTCTTGGGCGGCAACAGATACAGCACTCAAGAGGGCTCAGACTGCACTCAGAAAAACCTGCAGACTCTCCCTGGATGCTGAGCGTGGTATGTACACCTGTACTCTGTATGAACGTGCAAATTGGCTGTCATTAACAAACAGGGTCAAAATCCAGACTTGCATCCTAGGGAAGAAGGCTGTATTGAGTAAAACACCACCTTGCATAGGCGGTTTGATCAAGGCGGTCAACTCATTACAGATCACCAGAGGGAGGATTAGAGGGGCCTTGGTGATCCCCTTCCATTGCACCTCACTCAGGCAAAGTGCGTTTGCCTACCAGGCCCCCCTATTGATGAATGAACTTCCTGGGAACCTCTTGGCCACCAGTTGTCTGGTACAATTCAAAACTGACCTCAAACAGCACCTAATACTCTCTAAGTGCAACTGCTCCTGAGTCCAGCCAACCTGCTCTCTCTGCTCCCCAGCAAGCACTAGGAAGGCCACAGGTACCTCCTCCCTCTGTCCCATCTCATGACTTGCCCCAGCAATCAGTTTGTATCATGCTCCTTCAGCACCTGCCACCCCCAACTCATAGTCCCATGAGTTTCCCAAACAGTCACTATTAATGCTGGCTGCCTGATCATGCCCTCCCCACACCCCACCATTTTACTCTAGCATGTTCTCTCCACTCAGCCTCATCTCACCCCACCATTTCTCCCTGTACCTTATCATCTCTCTTCCCCCACCCTCTCACCTCCACCGCAGTACTTACCTCTCTTTCTCTCGTAGCTCCCTTCTTTACCCCTCTGCCAGTTATCCCCATCCCTCTGAACTACTAACAAGGCACTTTTCACTGCAAAAAAAAAATGCTGTTGTGATAAAAGCATTGGAAACACCACCAAAAGACACATCTGTGGGACAAGGGCACTCTACAAATTTCAGCCCAGAAGCACAATCCACTTGTACAATGAAGTGACAAAGAAAGAAACACCTGGTAGAATGGCATGCAGAAATATTGCTGTGGGAATGAAAATGTTGCCACTGCAGCAACAATATGTTCAAGCTTTCCTATACCTTATAATGGGATGCGGTCAACATTGGAGCTTTTTCACTTTTTGAGCACACTACGATTCTGCAACTGTACATATGACTGACATGAAAATTTACACACCTGGAGATCTACAGTATGATAAAAATCCGTCCACATTCAAAATTTCAGGCAAATCAGACATACACTTTAAAAGTTATAACAGTACAAAATTTGATGTTTAACATAAAAAATGGCTACACAACCCTAACTATAATGGGATGCAAAAAATGTTAACTTTTAAACAGAGCAATATTTTCTTACAAAATGTTCAAAAGGCACCACTGCAGCCCAGCATCCATGTACACAACCCAATCTGAACCCACTGAAATTGATTGTTCAGTGCATAATGGGTAGAGAAAGAAATCGCAACAGTGTGGCTTTTTTCACTTTTTGGTTGTGCTACTATTTTGCAACAGTACATCCGACCGACACAACAATTTCTAGATCTGGAGACCTATAATAAATGTTTCCAAATTGAAAAATTTTATGCAAATTGGACAAATGTTTCAAAAGTTATAACAGTACAAAATGTGATGTTTAACATAGAAATGGCTACACAACTCTAACTGTAATGGGGCATAAAAAATGACATAACTTTGGAACGGAGCAATATTTTCTCACAAAATCTTCAAAAGACACCATTGACACCCAGCACCCATGCACACAACCCAAACTGAACCCACTCAGATTCATTCTTCAGTACATAAAAGATGGACAAAGAAATCTCAGCTTTCGGACTTTTCCATTTTTTGAGAGCAGTATGGTTCCACAACTGTACATGCGACTGACACAAATATTTCCACATCCGGAGATCTATGATAAATGTCCCCATATCCCAAATATTAGTAAAATTAAGCAAATAGTGCAAAATGTATAACAGTGCAAAATTTGACATTTAACAGAGAAATGGATACGCAACCCTAACTGTAATGGAACACAAAAAATGCTATAACTTTTGAATTAAGCAATATTTTGTCATGACATCTTTGAAAGGCATCACTGCAGCCCAGGACTCATACACACAACCTAATTAGAACCCACTGAAATCTATTGTTCAGTGCATAATAGGTGGACAAAGAAACTGCAACTTTGTTTTTTTACTTTTTTTTTACCTTTTGGTCACTCTATGATTCTGCAATCATACATCTGATCGATGCACAAATTTCCAGATCCAGAGATCTGTGATAAATCTTTACACATTCAAAATTTCAGGCAAATCATACAAATGTTTTAAAAGTTATAAAAGTCCAAAATGTGGTATTCAACATACAAATTGCTACACAACTCTATGATGGGACACAAAAAATGATATAACTTTTTAATGGAGCTATATTTTGTCACAAAATCTTTGAAAGGTACCAGTGTAGCCCAGATCCCATGCGGGCAACCCAATTTGTACCCAATCAAATGCATTCTTCAGTACATAATAAATCTAAGCCACTAGTGGGGGGAAGGGGGCTTGCATGGGGGTGTGGTAACTATAACATTGAATTTCCACACTTTCGTCAGTGTGGAAACAACCCCAACTGATGCATTAATGAAGATTTTTTCCAAACAATTACTTTTCTTTTTTTGAAAGTGTAATGTAAGTAGTAAATGGAATGTGTTGTTCGGAAGGCCCCGTGCCCACCAAGCTCAGCAGTTGTGCATAATGAGATGTGCTTGTGGGAGCATGGGCTCTCTGGGCCTGTACTCCCACTTACAGTCAAGCATGGAGCCATATAGCAGCCCTATAAGGTAAGGAGGCATAGTAACAGTAATTTACCAGTATCTGGGGAACCATAGCAGCTAGAAAACAAAATCAAGTGTTGTTGTAATTGTGAGATTGACTAATTCACATAACAAATAATGATCAAACCCATATCTCACATTGTTTCTGAGATACGGGCACCAGAAAGCAATGTGAGTGCTAACTCCAGGGGCAGAATAATGAATAACAGCAATTGTAACACCAATTTGAAAATATCTCAGAAACCATACAAGCTAGAAAAAAAATTAAATTTCATGTTTCATGGCTTTTCAAGCTAGTTCTGTACTTTTGCAATGAAAAGTCCATATCACAAACTGTTTTTCGAGATACAGGCCGCAAAAGGCATGATGGGTGCCACAATGTTACCCTATGGGAAAATGTGTGAATGTCAGAATGATGTAACTATGGGCCTGTTGAATGTTTTTGCACCAAACCATAAAAAGACACACTTGTGGGAGTAGGCCTTTCAACCATAAAATGTTCAGGTCAATACAGCAATCCACATTGTCACAATGAGTGGACAAAAAAGACCACCGCCAGAATGTTATCTTATGGGGAAATTTCCAAATTTTGGAATTGGATAACTTGGGGCATCTTTAAGTTTTGAGAACAAAACCAGTGAAAGGCACATCCATGGTACTAGGGCTTCATATCCTGAAAGTGTCATGCCAATAGCACAATCCACCTTGCCACAATCATGTGCTAAAGAAATACAATGGATAGCAAAAATCTCCTGTCTTTATAATGGGGATGTAACTGCAATAAAAAAATGTGATTACGATCATATTTAAAGTAGCCAAAAACTAATGCCATAGGCATGTTCCTTTGGGTCCGTTTAGGTAAACCCAATGATCCCTGTGTTCAAAAGTGCTGTATTTCTTGAGTTATAATATTTTTTTTCATGTTGCTAACTGAAAACAAGATGGTGGCAGCACAACAACATATTTGGAAAGCTCAACCGAAAAAATGTGATCACGATTGTTTTCGTGCTGCACATATATATTTTCGCATAGGATATAATGGGACACTAAAAGTTATAACATTTGAACGGAAAAAGATTTTTTCACAAAATCTTCAAAAGGCACCACTGCTAGCCAGGACCCATGCAGCGCACCCAATTTGAACCTACTCAAATGTATTCTTCAGTCCAATATTCGCATCTAAAGGAAATGGAATGTTGAGCATTTTTCACTTTTTGACTGCGCAACAATTTCACAACTGTACATCCGATCAACATGACAAATTTCAAGATCATGAGATCAATGAAAAATGTTCCTACATTCTGAATTTCAGGAAAATTGGACAAACGGTTCAAAAGTTATTAAAGTGCAAAATTTGAGGTTTAACATGGAAATGGTTATGCAGCCCTAGCTAAAATGGCACTAACTTACCACTATAATATATACTCATTGCAAAAACCTTCATTACTATATCAGTTGGGGATGCAGCAACAAAAGTGGGGAAATGAGGCATTAGAATTGACACCCTAACATCCTCTAACCTAACACCCCCCACCCACCTCAGACCAATATGTGATAGGGTGTGCCTTGGTCATCAGTCTAACTCTTACCTCATTCCATGTATAACAAACTGAAGATGATACCATATAGGAGAATGAGGTGAGAGTTAGGCCCAATGACCCCAAGGCACACCCTGTCACCTGTTGGTCTGTGGTGGGTAGAGGTGGGGTGTGGTGGGATGGCAGATTTTGGGGGTGTTAGTGTGTCAACCCTAATGCCTCATTTCCCCACTATTGTCACTTCAATCCTAACCAAAGTATTAACAAAGGCTTTTGCAATGAATTTCCTTACTTTTTGAGAAAGTGTATTGTAACTGGTAACTGGTATGTGTTGGTGGATCAAGTGCCCTCTGGGCCCCACTCTCCCTTCAAGCTGCCCATTTTTGCATAATGATATGCATATGTGGGAGTGCAGATCCTCTGGGCCCTGCTTTCCCATATACACATAATTACAGAGCCATACAGCAGTCCTACAGAGCTGAAAAGGACCCCTTGTAACATTAATTTGCCAATATCTCAGTAACTGTAGCAGCTATGAATTAAATTCTACTGTAGTTGTATTCATGTCTTCAAAACCTCTATGCATGCTCACCTAAAGTTGAACTAAGCTTTCTGGAGTGAAAAATTCATATACTGAATCATTTCCAAGACATGGGTTCCAAAAGGCACTGTGAGTGCTGCAATGTTGTCCTATGAGGAATATCTCAATTTCGTAAAGGTATGGATATAAAACTAATAAACATTTTTGCACCTAAACAGCATAATTCACATCTGTGGAACATCAACTTTTTACCCTGTAAATATCAAACCAAAAGACCCAACCTTTTATCGGCAGTACACTGGGAAAGTTTTTAAGTTCCTTGTTCATGAGGTGTCAAAGTCCCCATTTGTGAGGTCAATCCCCATCCACGAGCTGTCAAATCCCTGTTCATGAGAATTTCTTGTTCATCAGATTTTGGTCATTTGGTCCTGCTCTCATGAACAAGGATTTTGTCTGCTCTTAAACAGGGATTTGCTCATGAAAAGAGATTTTGACAGCTCATGAAAGGGGATTTTGACAGATGGCAAAAGAGGATTTAAAAATCAGTCCCCTTGGGTGAGCTGTCAAAATCCCCATTCATCAACTTGATCCTTTTTTGTGAGATGACAAAATCCCTGTTCGCAAGCCAGTCCTTGTTCACGAGATGTGCTATCTGGTCTGGAAATCTCAATCAAGGATTTTGTCAGCTGACAAAAGGGGATTGGCTCAAGAAAGGGGACTCTGATAGTTTACAAAAGGGGATTTTAACAGCTCAGAAAAGAGGATTCAAAAAACCAATCCCCTTTTGCAAGTAGTCAAAATGTTTTTCGTGAGCTGATCCCCTTTCATGAGCTAACAAAATCCTTGTTCATGAGACAGGGTCATCTGGTCAGGATATTGCTATTAAGGATTTTGACAGCTCTAGAAAAAGGATCAGGTCATGATAAGGATTTTGTCACCTCATGAACACGGATCGAAATTAAGTGATAAAAAGGATTTTTAAAATATTAAATAGCAGTTTTTTAAGGTGAAACAAAACAAACCAAAGCCATGGATGTGAAGAGGATGTCACCCCAAACAAAACTCATGCTTCAATTACCACACAACACATCCTTGGGGCAAGTTGCATTTTGTTTGTGGGAAAAAATGGAAAACAAGATGGTGGCTCATGGAAATGGTTTTTTTTATCATGAAGATGGATTTAAAAACAACTTTTCGCAATCCCTTTTTATGTGCATAAATTCCTTTTCATCGCTGGAAAGCTTTTCAAAAAACTGAACTGAGCATGCTCAGAACCCTAAATTCAAACCTGAATAATTTTGTAATGGATTAATATGTTTTCACCAAACCAATGTTGGCTTGTTCTGAGGAGCAAGCTCTTTCTACCCTGAAAATGTCAGAGTAAAATTCCAAAAATAGTGTGGAGGGGAGGGAGCAGCAAGTAAGACATTTAGTGTATTGGTGACCACTAGTAGTCAAACAATATAACCTACAGGTGAGAAAATGACCTGATAAGGGACACTATAGCTCCATGCCCTCACATACAAGTGAAACAAAACATACAACTTCATGAGATGCCTGCTTCATGATGGGGCATGGCAAATTCCATGCATATAACCTGAACCAAATTTTATGTAAATTGCAGGAACAGCTGTGAAGTTATTAGGAGGTTGATTTTCTCAGAAGAAGCCAGAAGGAGAAGGAAGGAAACATATTCAATTCAGTGCTTTAGAGTAACTGGTAATTGGTATTTTTCTTTTAAACTTAGATTGTGGGCTTGTAGTGACACTATACTTTCTTTCTTTGTTGTCTTTACTTATAATTGTTTTTGGGCTGTTGAAAATTTAAAACATAGTGGTGGTGTAATTCTGTGCTGTCTTTAATAGCTGCAAATTTTATCTTGGCTTGTCTGACTGTCCTGTAGCTGGGTGAAGGGTGTTAATTGTCTGGCCTCTGACCTCAGCTACGTGATAACTGGAGGTGGGGCTTAGTCAGAGTTAAAGCAGCAAACAGAGGTTGATTTTCTCAGAAGAAGCCAGAAGGAGAAGAAGGAAACATATTCAATTCAGTGCTTTAGAGTAACTGGTAATTGGTATTTTTCTTTTAAACTTAGATTGTGGGCTTGTAGTGACACTATACTTTCTTTCTTTGTTGTCTTTACTTATAATTGTTTTTGGGCTGTTGAAAATTTAAAACATAGTGGTGGTGTAATTCTGTGCTGTCTTTAATAGCTGCAAATTTTCCCCTCCTCACCTTCCCCAACTCTTAATTATATGCCCTGATAAATCTGATTGACAGGAACTAAACACAGGGTATAGTAAGAGGTGTGAAGTAGGAGGGCATAGGGGAAGAAGCCCACCCTCAGCAGGACAAGTGTTTTGACTCATTTATTTATTTATTGGTTTCTTTTCCTTAAAAAATAATCAGAGGATCAGTTACAGGATTTTTAGTACTGTAAATTAATAAAAAGAGAACTAAGAGAGTTCAGTAAGCTAGACAAGTGAGTGGAATTGCAGTATAATGTGGGGTAGTGCAAAATGCAGTGGCTGTGGGGCAGCCATATTCAGGCAGACCTTCTGGACACTGAGGTGCTGCCCTATCTGCATGCATCTCTCTGGACTACGGGATGAGGTAACCAGACTCAGAGCGGAAGTAAACTGGGTCAGGAGTACCATCACCCCTATCCAGGGACCACCCAGTCCAATGCAGCTGCCTCAAAGGATGCTGAGAACGAGGAGAACTTGGATGACAGTGGGCTCAGGGAGGGTTAGAGCAGTCAGGCAGAGGCACATCCCAGATCCTATTCCTCTCAAGAACTCATATGCCACACTGGCAAATGAGGACCACCAACAGAGGTACCCAGAGAAGTGGAAGGAAAGGATGTGGAGGTTAGCCAAGGAGGTGACCTCAGTGGGGAAAGCAGTGGACCCCAGAGGAGGAGGAAGTGAATCCTGGTGGGGACTCCATCGTAAGAGGGATCCAGCTAGGAACACAGGAGGGGAGGACAGGGAGGTGAGGTGCTACCAGGTGCCACGGCATGGAGGGATGGAAGGAAGATACTGGGGATCACTGGGAAGGCAAGACGGAGGGTGAGCTGGATATCATTATCCACCTAGGTACTAATGACTTGGCAAATGGGGAGCAAAGGAAGTTCAGAAAGAGTTTAGGAAACTGGGGAGGGGTCTCAAGCAAGTAGCTACTTCTGTCACTTTCTCAGAAGTACTACCTGTGAGAGGCAAGGGAGAGCATAGGAGTGCATGCACCAGGAACTTTAACTCATGGTTGAAGAACTGGTGCTGTGAGGAAGGGTTTGGATTCATTGGTGACTGAGGACCCACCTGGAGGGATGGAGGTTTGTTCAAGCCTGAAAGCCTGCATCCATCCTGGAGGGGAATCCAAGCACTCAATGATAAGTTTAAATGCTACATTGACAAGCATTTAAACTAGCAAAGGGGGGTGGCAGGCCAGCAAGGAGGGTACCTACTTGCCCACCCCCCACAGCTAGCAGTGGAACCAGTGAAGCAGAGGAGTGGCTATCTCTGCAAAGCAGTGTGCAAAAGATGGAGATTAGTGTCCAAAAGGTGGATAAGCAGAAAGGGGCAAAATTCAGCAGAAGGGCAGACAGCAAGGAGAACCAGGGATAAATGACAACCAAGGAAGGGCTGGAGTAGAAACAGTGAAGCAGGCTAGGAGGTCAAATCATGGAAAGCCATGTGTGCAAATGCCAGGAGCCTTAGCAACAAGATGGAAGATCTGAGGCGATCATGGTACAGTCAGACCTGGACATTGTGGCCATCACTGAAACCTGGTGTAATGATAACCATGACTGGGAGATGGCCATACCTGGCTACAACATATTCAGAAGAGACAGAGGAGGCAGAAGGAGGAGGAGTGGCACTGTATGTGAAAAATGACATAAGGGCCACAGAGATCCAGGAGGAACAAAATGGGGGAGAGATACTGTGGGTTAAGCTGGAAAGGAAAATGGGGCCAGCCATCCGTACAGGTGTGGTCTATAGACCACCAGCCCAGGAGGAAGAAACAGATAGGGAGCTGATGCTAGCCATCCAAAGGATGGCAGACAAGGGTGAGGTAGTACTGGTTGGACACTTCAATATTCCAGACGTGGACTGGAGCATCCCAGCAGCAGCATCAACTAGGAGCAGATTTATCCTGGACTCCCTTCAGGGTGCCTTCCTCAAGCAACTGGTCATGGAACCAACCGGCAGAAGGCAATACTGGACCTTCTGCTCACAAACAGGGACAGTGTGATGGGGGTAACAGTGGGGGAGCACCTGGGTAACAGTGACCACCAGTCATTGTGGTTTGAAATCACAGAAAGAGCAGAACCAAACCACACAAAAACACGTATCCTGGATTTTAGGGGGCAGACTTTGGAAAATGGGAGATACTTGAAAGAAGCATTAAGGAATGGGACAGGAATCAGGGGTTGAGGAACAGTGGGCAGTATTTAAAATGGGGATTATAAGAACAACAGAATTATGCATTAAGCAGGTTAGCAAGAGGAAAGGAAGAGGCGACCATTATGGCTTTCAAAGAGGTAGCAAAGAAAGTGAAAGCCAAAAAGATTGCATTCAGGCAATACAAAAAGACACAGGCAGAAGGGATAGGGAGAAGTACCAGGAGAAACAAAGGAGGCAGGAAGTCAGTAAGGAAGCCAAAGCTCAGACAGAAGAACACATTGCAAAATCAGTGGTTAAAGGGGACAAAACCTTTACAGGTACATAAGTGAAAAAGAAAGACAAAGGAGGGATAGTGAGACTGAAGGGGAGGATGGGAGTCACATGGAGGATGACAACAGTAAAGCTGACATATTGAACAGGTATTTCTGCTCAGTCTTTACTGAGGAAGAGGGGGTAATGGGTCTGAAGGAGTACAAGGGTGAGAATGTTGCAGAAATGGACACAAGTCCCTTTACACGAGAATGGGTCCTGAAGGAACTGGAAGTAATAAGAGTTGACAAAGCAATGGGGCCAGATGGGAAATTCTAGGGTCCTAAAGAACTAAGAGAGGTGGTGGCTGAACCTCTGGCTATCCTGTTTAGCCAATCACTGGAAATAGGGAGGTACCCAAAGACTGGAGGACAGCAGATGTAGTCCCCTTATACAAAAGTGGGAACAAAGAGGAAGCAGGGAACTACAGACCAGTCAGCCTCACCTCGGTAGTGGAAAGATCTGGAAGCACTACTGAAGGAGAGATTGGTGGAACATCTGGTTGTCAATGGACTACAGGACCCAAGGCAGCACGGTTTCACCAGGGAGGTCATGTCAGACCAACCTCATTGAATTTTTGACTGGGTGACTAGGAGGTGGATCAGGGAGGGCAGTGGACATGGCCTATCTGGACTTCAGCAAGGCCTTTGACACTGTGCCACATAGAAGACTATTACACAAACTGGGGAATATGGGTGTGGGCAGGACAGTAGTGTGGTGGGTAGGTAACTGGCTGGGTGGCAGGACACAGAGGGTGGTGGTAAATGGCTGTCACCCCACAGAGGGAAGAGTGACCAGTGGTACCACAGGGATCAGTGCTGGGACCGGTCCTATTCAACATCTTCATCAGTGACATTGCGCAGGATCTAGAAGGCAGAATTTCACTGTTCGCTGATGGCACAAAGCCTGTAACAGAGTAGACACACCAGAGGGTGTAGACAGAATGAGAAGGACCTGCAGAAACTTGAAGAATGGTCAGGGGTTTGGCAGTTGAAATTCAATGCAAAGAAGTGCAAGATAATGCATATGGGGCACAAAAACCCTGGCACAATATATCAGTTGGGGGGTGAGGATATAGCATGCACCAAGCAGGAAAGGGATCTTGGGGTTGTCATCTCTGATGCCCTCAAGGTAGGGAAACAGTGTGACAAGGCATCAGGTAATGCAAATAGGATGCTGGGATGTATAGGCAGGGGCATCACCAGCAGGAAAAGGAGGTCATAATTCCGCTATACAAGACACTAGTGAGGCCCCACCTGGAGTACAGTGTACAGTTCTGGAGACCATACCTACGTAAGGACATAGACAGGGTAGAGAAGGTTCAGAGGAGGGCAACAAAGATGGTGCATGGATTGCATCACAAGTCCTATGAAGACAGGTTGAAGGAACTGAACATGTACTCCCTGGAGGAGGAGAGACGGGATATGATAGAGACATACAAGTATCTTACAGGGAGAAACAGGGTGCAGGAAAACACTATTTTAAGCGAAAAGATGTTCCAGGACTAGAGGGCATGGGATGAAGTTGGAGGAGGAGGACGATTCAGAGGAAACATGAGAAGAATTTCTTCACAGAGCAGGTGGTGGACAAGTGGAACACCCTGCCAGAGGAAGTGGTGGGGCTGAAACAATCACGGATTTAAGAATGCATGGGATAGACATAAAGGAATTCTAGAGGTCAGGGGTAAGGGGAAACAGACTTCTAGGAAAACAAACTGAACTTACAAGCTCAAATGGGCAGACTGGGTGGGCCATAGGCCCTTATCTGCTGACACTGTCTATGTATCTATGTATCTATGTATTAATGCAAAAAGAGAAACAAAGTAAGAATTTGACAAAACATGGGGATGTACACATTTTAGGACTGTATATCTCAGGATGTGCACTCCCACTCAAACTGAAGCTTGGCAGATCAAGAGACCATCAGTCTACGAGGGCACATGCCAAACTTGATGTAAACTGTTGGAATCGCTGAAAGAATTTGACATAACAATCAGATGCACTCATTTTGGGACTGCATATCTCCAGATGCACATTTTCTACCAAATTAAAACTTGGCAGATAAAAAGAACTATTGCTTATGAGAGCATGTGCCAAATTTCATGAAAATTGCAATAGCAACAATGATGTTATTAATGCACAAAATGAATTGATTCACATAGTGAAATGAAGCAAGAATGACAAAACATCCACATGTACACATTTTGGGACTGCATATCTCCAGATGTGTATGCTCTATCTTACTGAAACTTGACAGATCAAAAGACCATTAGACTATAAGGGAACTTGCTAAATTGTATGTAAATTGCAGGATGAACTGTGAAGTGATTAATACACAAAATGAAAGAATCAAAGTCAGACCTTGACAAAACATGCAGATGTACACTTTGTGGGACTGTATAACTCCAGCAGTGTATATTGTATCTAAAGGAAACTTAGCAGATCAATAGACATCAAAGGCCAGATATTCAAAACTTTGCCGCAAGGCTAAATTAGCACTGTCCAGTGGGCAAACTTAGCCTGGAGCACAAAGCAAGCTATATTCAAATGGCAATAGCATAGTGCTAATCCTGCTGAATACAGCAGTCTAAGGAAGCCCGGCAAACTGGTCTGCGAGTGCAGAGCAAAAATAGCCCGGGAATAAGACAGCACTGAATAGAAACATAGAAACAGAATTTGACGGAAGATAAGGGCCGCTTGGCCCACCCAGTCTGCCCATTTCCCTGCTTACTGGATAAACTGCAGATCCTAGTTAACCAGCAACTTCTTCTTCCTACCCCCACCCCCTAGAATTGCCTTAGGACTTTCCCATGCATGCTTGAATTCCATCATTGTTTTTGACTCCACGACCTCCTCCGGAAGGCCGTTCCATGCATCCACAACCCTCTCTGTGAAAAAATACTTCCTTAAATTACCTCTGAGCCACCCCTCCCCATCTTCAAATTGTGCCCCCTTGTTCTTGCACACCTCTTTTTTTTGAAAGATGCTACCCTCTTGGACTTTGTTGATTCCTTGAGGTACTTGAAAGTTTCTATCATGTCCCCCTCTCCCTCCTTTCCTCGAGGCTATACATATTAAACTCCTTAAGTCTCTCTTCATATATTCATGGTGCAGACCCTGCACCATTTTAGTTGCTCTCTCTGACAGCTTCCATCCTGTCTATGTCTTTGCGTAAGACTGGTCTCCAGAACTGCACGCAGTAGTCCAGATGGGGTCTGACCAGCTGTCTGTACAGAGGATAATAACTTCCTGTTTTCTACTGGCAATGCCTCTCCTATGCATCCCAGTATCCCCCAGCCCTCCTTGCTGCCCTCTCACATTGCTTGCCCACCTTTAGGTCATCTGATATGACTACCCCCGGTCCCTTTCCATTTTTGTTGTTGTTAGTATCCCACCCCCCATTGTGTACTCTTCCCCTGGGTTTTTGTTTCCCAGGTGCATTACCTTGCACTTCTTAGCACTGAATCTAAGCTGCCATACATTTGACCATTCCTCTAACCTTGCCAAGTCCCTTTTCATCCTTTCCACCCCACCTTGTGCATCAACTCTGTTGCAGATCTTTGTGTCATCTGCAAAGAGACATACTTTTAATTCCAGTCCCTCTGCAATGTCGCTTATAAAGACATTGAAGAGGACCAGTCCTAATACTGAATCCTGCGGTACCCCACTAGTAACCCCCCTTTCTTCGGAGTGGACTCCATTTACTATTACTCTCTGTGTCCTATTCTCCAGCCAATTTTTTACCCAGGCTGTCATCTTGGGACCCACTCCTTGGCTAGCTAACTTGTATATTAATCTTTTGTGTGGGACTGTGTCAAATGCCTTGCTAAAGTCTAGGTAGGCCATGTCCACAGCCCCTCCCTGATCTACTACTTTGGTCACCCAGTCAAAGAAATCTATCAGATTTGTCTGGCATGACCTTCCTGCTGTGAATCCATTCTGCCTTGGGTCCTGTGCCCCTCTGACCTCTAAATACACGACAATTCTTTCCTTCAGAAGTGATTCCATCATTTTCCCTACCACTGAGGTTAAACTAACAGGTCTGTAGTTTCCTGCTTCTGCCTTGCTCCCACTTTTTGTGAAGTGGAGTCACATCTGCCCTCCTCCAGTCCTCGGGTACCACCCCATCCTCCCATGATTTGTTAAACAGGGTAATCAGTGGTGTCATTAACTCTGCCCTTAGTTCTTTTAGAATTCTGGGATGAATCCCATCAGGCCCCATTGCTTTGTCCACCTTCAGTTTTAAGAGTTCTTTCAGAACCCTTTCTTCTGTAAATGGGCTGGCATCAACTTCTGTATCCAGAGTGTTTCTACTGTTTGTTTTAGGTACCTCCCCCTCTTCCTTTGTAAATACTGAGCAAAAATATTTGTTTAGTATCTCTGCCTTTTCACAGTCACCCTCTGCCCACCCTCCACCCCTTTGTTAAGCCTCACTATCCCTCCCTTGGTCTTCCTTCCTCCCTGATGTACCTATAAAAGGTTTTATCCCCCTTCTTAACTGAGTTGGCTATCTTTTCCTCAGTTTGGGCCTTTGCTGTTCTGGCTGCCTTCCCAGCTTCCTTTTGCTTTAACTGATACAGTTCTCTGTCCTGCTCCTTCTGTGATTCCATGTACTTCCTGAAAGCTTTCTTTTTCTCTTGAACCTTCACTGCCACTTCCTTTGAGAACCATAGTGGTTTCTTACATCATTTAGTTTTGTTTATTTGCTTCACACAAAGGCTTGTTACCTCTGTGATGACAGTTTTTATTATTCCCCATTGTTCTTCCATGCCTCCTTCCTGCCCATTTGCTAGTGCATTCCTTAGGCACTCACCCATTTTGGAAAAGTCATCCCTCCTAAAGTCCAGTACCTTTGCCTTTGTATGGCTTGACTCAATTGCTGCGTTTATTGTGAACCATACTGTTCGATGGTCGCTAGTTCCCAGATGGCTACCCACTTCTACATCTGTGATCCTCTCTTCATCTCCATTTGAAAGAACCAGGTCTAAGATTGCTCCCTCTCGAGTGGGCTCCAATACTAATTGTTTAAGGCATTTCCTCTGTAGGGCATCTAGAATAACCCCACTCTTTGAAGTGGCTGCTGCAACTGCACTCCAGTTAACATCTGGCATATTCAGATCGCCCATCAGCAATATCTCCCTTTTTTCCACCATACTTAGTATACTTTCTATCATTTCCTTGTCCATTTGCTCCCCCTGAGAAGGAGGCCTGTATACAACCCCTATGCGGATTGTGGTGTCACTGCCAGTCTCCAAATTTACCCACAGTGCTTCTCCTCCCTGTTTTCTCTTTTGTTCTGCTGCTTTGATTCTTTCCCTTATGTAAAGAGCTACTCCTCTTCCTCTTCTTTTACCCTCTCTGTCCCTCCTGTAGATAGTGTATCCTGGTATGTTTACGTCCCAGTCATGGTTTTGTGTGAACCATGTTTCTGTGCCTGCCATGATATCCAGATGTTCCTCCTCCATCAAGGCCACTAATTCAGGAAGCTTGTTACTCAGACTAGGGGCATTGGTACTCATTGCTTTCCATTTTTTGATGGCTTTACCTTCTGTTGCAGCATCCCCTCTGATCTTTCTACCTCGGTGTTTTTCTCATTTAGTACCCTGTTTTGTAGGGAGGCTGAGGTTTTCCTGTTGCTTATCAGTGCCTTCCTTGACTAGTTTAAAAGCTTGCCAATGAAGCATTTAAACCAATTGCTCAAAAGACTTGTTCCCTTCCTGGACAGATGCAGACCATCCTGCCAGTATAGGCTGGTGTCCCTCCAGGTGGAACCTCAGTCCCCAATGAAGCCAAATCCAGGTGCTCCACACCATTTTTTCAACCATTCATTAAACTGCATGGTACAAAGTACTCTTGCCTCACTCATGCCATTGACAGGCAGCACCTCTGAGAAGGATACTGTGTGTGCTGCTTGTCTTTGGCCCCTCCCCAGTTCTACAAAGTCCTTCTGCACTGCTCTAATCTCATGTTGAGCCAAGTCATTTGTCCCTAGGTGGACAATGACGTCCAGCTCAGACTCCCGTGCAGCTGTTCTCGTGATCCTGAGGATGTGTTTCCTGTCCCTCCAAGCCATGGCACCAGGCAGGCACCTTACTTCAGTTTTCCCTGCTCCCCGCTGTTCTATACCCCTAATAATTGAGTCCCCCACCAGGAGTTGCTTCCTTTCCTTGTGATGTCCTCTGCCTCCTTCCTGTGGGCCTCCCTTGTGACAGTTGTCCTCAGCCTCCTTAATCTCCTCTGTGGGTGCATCCATAGGGGAGCTGTGCTCCCCCAGAATGGTGTATGGATTGTGGAGTGGAACAACTGACTGGGTGTGCCTCTGTTCCACGATTCTCATCCTCTCTGAGCCCACTGTAGTCCAACTGCTGTGCTTTCTTTGCAACCTCTGAGGTAGTGATGGTGGCTCTGGTGCTCCTGGATGGGGGAGGTTCCCTTCCTACCATCCAGTTTGACCTGGGGGAAGGTTGGAGCTTCCACAACTTACTAGAACCTGTAGCAAGCCAGTGGTAAACTTGCAGGTGGAGAACATTTTGTGTGATTGCACAAAGCTGTCTCACATCTGTCTGCAAACAACAATGTAAGCCACACACTGCAGAACTGTGCTTAGTGTGCTGTGCTGAAGTGAGGTTTGCCCGAGGCTAACCTGATTGCACAGTGCTAACACATTAGCTCCAGTGCAAACTGGGTAGCCCAGGGCAAACGTGAACTATATTCAAAGCTCCCATGCAAATGAGCTTACTTAGGTAATCCATAGGCAAACAGGCACATTTGCATCTCATTATGTGTTGCTTAGCATACAGTACCATGCAGCTTGCCCATTGCTACTGCATGAAGCACACAGCTCCACCTTTCGGTCAGAATGGAAGTATAGGCTGGACTCTGAAGACCAAGGCAGACCCACAGCATCCCCCATTGGCCAGAATAGAAGTACAGGCTGGAAGCAGCAAGAACTGTGTGCTGCCAGGCTCAGTTGATGAATACATATCTCCCAACCCCTTGCCACCTGAATCAGGGACCAGGCTTAAACAAACCAGGGACAAAGGACCAAATTCAGGGACACATCCTCAAATGTAGACATATCCACCCAGATAGCTGGTAGAATATGGGACTTAGTGCAAAATGCAGGTTCTGAAGAAGAACAAGTCTATACCTTTAATGCTTGCCATTGTTATGTGCTTATAATTTCCACTGTTCAGCTAGTGAACCACAACTGTGAGGAGAGACAGTCTAGTACCTTTGAGGCAAATTCAGGGACATCCCTGACAATCAGGGACAGTTGAGAGGTTTGCTTCTGACCCATTCATAATGAATGTAAATGTAATATTCCTGGTAGTCTAGTGGCCCTCCCACCCCACTACATGAATCCCATCTCCTGTGTACTGACAATAAAGGTAATGTCCCTGGTAATGTAGTGGTCCCCTAACCCCCCTGCATGACTCCCTACCTGTTGACAATATTATTATATTTAATTTCCCTGGTCTAGCCCCCCACATGTATCCAGACCCCCATTTCCAATAAAAGTAAACACATATCCCTGGTAGTCTAGTGGGGCCCCCTCCAGCATGTATCCCAACTCCTGTTTTGAATAAAATGAAACACTTATCCCTGGTAGTCTAGTGGTCCCCCCCAGCATGTATCCTGACTCCTGTTTTGAATAAAATTAAGCACTTATCCCTGGTAGTCTAGTGGTCCCCCCCCAGCACGTTTCCTGACCCCCATTTTGAATAAAATGATGCACTTATCCCTGGTAGTCTAGTGGTCCCCCCAGCACATTTCCTGACCCCTGTTTTGAATTAAATGAAGCACTTATCCCTGGTAATCTAGTGGTCCCCCAGCATGCATCCCGACTCCTGTTTTGAATACATTCAAGCATATATCTCTGGCAATCCAGTGATTCCCCCTGCATGTTTCCCGACTCCATTATAAATATAATTAAGCTATTTTCCCTGGTAGTGTAGTGGTACCCCCCACCCAGTAGCACCGTCCCTGCTCAGATCACTCATCTGCCAGGAAGCAAGCCGGCAACTGACTCAACCCTCTGCACAACACCATGGTAAGCTGATGACTGAGGAATGAGTGAGCAGTTCATTCATTCCTCAGTTGACAGCCAGCCATGGTGGTGTGAGGAGGGCTGAGCCAGTCGCCGGCTCGCTTTCTGGCAGATGGGTGGGCTGAGTGGGGGCGGCACTACCGGGTGGGGGAGTACCACTAGACTACAAGGGAAAGTAGCTTATTTATATTCATAAAGGGGGTCAGGAAATGTGCTGGGGGGGACCACTACACTACCAGGGATAAGTGCTTAATTTTATTCATAACAGGGGTCAGGATACGTGTTCGGGGGGATGCGGGACCACTAGACTACTAGGAAAATGTGCTTATATTATTCAAAATGGGGATCAGGAAATGTGCTGGGGGGACTACTAGACTACTAGGGTTATGTGCTTACTTTTATTGGAAACACAGGTCAGGATACATGCTGGGGGAGTGGGACCACTAGACTACAGGGGCTTCTACCGCTGCTACGGGGGTCCACAGTGGGGGGAACACTGCTGCATCACCACCAGCTTTTGTCTGGCAGTATCTAGTGATGAGCTACAGGTCACACTAATGCCTGTAGTGTGGCACTATGCATTTGAATATGCCGCACTGCTGGCATGCATGAGTGCTCTCCTGTCCATGCCCCTGCATACCATTACCTATTAGAGTCGGCGCTACCATACAGCGCTGGTGCCAATAAGGCTTTTTAATATTGCAGCCTTGTGCAAATCCAGTGCTATTCCAGTGCTATGGATTTGCACTAGGTGCAAAGGTTTAAATATCTGGCCCTAGTATGTCAGGGAAAATGCTAAATCTTGTGTATATTAAATGAGCAGCTGAAAAGTTATTAATGCACAAAGTGAAACAATTGAAGAAAGAATTTGACAAAACATCCAGATGTAAACATTTTGGGACAGAATAACTCCAGATTCTCACTTTCAATTAACCAGAAACTAGGCAAGTCAAGAGAACACTACTCCGTGAGGGTACATGCCATATTAATTGTAAATTGTGAGAACAGTTGTGAAGTTATTAATGCACAAAGTGAACTCAATCACATTTGTGAATTATCAAAATCCCCATTTGTGAGCTGTCAAAATCCTTATTCATGAGCCAAATCACCTTTTGCAGAACATATTCCAAAGACTAAACTTAGCATACTCAGAATCCAAAATTTCAAAACTGAATAACTTTGGAACAGGTTAATATTCTTTCACCAAACCAATGCTGGCTTGTTCCTTGTGACAACCTCTTTTCTACCCAATGTCAAGCCAAAATTCCAAATGGTGTGGCCACAGTGCGATAGGCAACAATCAGCACAAAATGGCAAAAAAAAAAAAAGAGAAAAACATGCTTTTTTCACAATGTGCTACACAAAAAGCATGCATCAGATTGAAACAAAACTTGGCATGTCAGGAGATGACCCCATGGGACTGCACATACCAAATGGCACGTAAATCTGTTGAACAGTTGCAAAGTTATTAAAGTGAAAAATCTGGGTTTAACATTAAACTGCCTACTCAACCCTTACTATAGGGACGTGACCACACACCTATAAAATATGCATAAAAAAGGTGATTTGCACATTTTGGGACACTATATTTCCATGCCCTCATGTGTGAGTGAAACAAAATGTATAACTTCATAAGATGTCTGCTTCATTATGGGGCATGGTAATTTCCATGCATGTATCCTGATCCTAATTGTATGTAAATTGCAGGAACAGCTGTGAAGTTATTAAAGCACAAAGTGAAACAAAACAATTTGACAAAACATGTGAATGTACACATTTTGGGACTGTATATCTCAGGACCTGTACAACCACTCCAACTGAAGCTTGGCAGATTAAGAGACCATCAGTCTACGAGGGCACATACCAAACTTCATGGAAACTGCTGAAACCACTGCATAGTTATTAATGTACAAAATGAAACAATCAAAGCAAGAATTTGACAAAACATCCAGATGCACATATTTTGAGACTACATCTCTCCAGATGTGCATGCCCTATCTTAAAGAAACTTGACAGGTCAAAAGACCATTAGTCTGTAAGGGTATGTGCTAAACATTTTATAAATCACATTAGCAGTTGATAAGTTATTAATGCAGATGGTGAAACAATCAAAGCAAGACTTCGACAAAACATGGATGTACACATTTTGGGAATGTATATTTCCAGCCATGTATACCCTAACTAAAATAAATTTGGCAGATCAGTAGACTTTGAGTTTGTAAGGAAACATGCTAAAAATTTTATAAATTGCAGGAAAAGCTACAAGGTTAGCAATGCACAAAGTGAAACAATCAAAGACGTTGGCATAACATCTGGATGCACATATTTTGGGAATGAATATCTGCTGAAGCTCAGTCCAAATTAATTTGAAACTTGATATGTCAACAGTCTGCAAGTCTGAGTTGCCTCATGCAAATTTTCATGTAAATTGTGAGAACAGCTGTGAAGTTATTAATGCACAAAGTGAACACAATCCCCATTTGTGAACTGTCAATATCCCCCATTCATGAGCTGTCAAAATTCTCATTTTTAAGATGAATCCCATTTCAAAAAACATATATCTATATGGGATATGCAATGGAAGCAAGTGTAACAAATAATTTATCTGCACAAGAGCAGTTTGACCTCAGGTAATCTCACGAGTGGCATAAGCCACGAGTGAGGTGTCTGAGGTTAAACTGCTCAAGTGCAGATAAATCATTTATTACATGAGTTTTCCATTGCCTATTCCATGTATACAGTTCTTTTGTTTTTGTGGGGGCATTTGTTAGTCAAAAAAGTGAATAAAACTTGCATTTTCTGCCATTTTATGCTGATTATAGATAATCTAAAAGGAATCTAGAAATGAAACACCTCTCATTTTGTATATATTTTTATGCTGAACAACTTTTGCACTCAAAGTACCACACTATCATTTTTTTGATTTTAAGTTATTTGCATTTGTTTGATGAAAAAGTGCACAAAAATGGAATTTTCTACTGTTTTTTTGCTAATTCTGAAAAAACTAAAAGGTATCTATAAATGAAACACCACTCATTTTGTAGATATTTCTGTGCTGAATAAATTTTGTGCTCACAGTACCACACTATCATTTTTCATTTTAAAGTTATTTGCATATGAATATGGTTAATGCTACTACAGAGGCTGAACATTCTAAATGACAAAAGCACTGTATAGATAAATGGCTGATGACATAAGCACTGTGTGGATAAATGGCTGATGACATAAGCACTGCATACATAAATGAAATTTATGTAACCAGGTTACTCAGATAAACAGATTTATCACACTCTGTTTATCTCCACCCCTATTGTATAAATACCCAGGCGATCCAGTGGAGATGGAGACCCCTAGGACCTGCCCACATCCCGCTGCTGGATCTGCCCTCTTTGAATCTCCCATTGCCCACCCTGATCTCACAACTATCCCTCTAGTTTCAGAAAAGCCACCAAGGGAGGTTGGGTCCCTCTTCTGTGGGATGATCTGGGGGACTGGATGCACTGTAGGGTTCGAACAGAGGAGTTTTCAAGCTGGGAGTAGCTGCAGCCCATTGAGTGGGTACTCTGGATGGATGCCATGGACCTCCAGAGCACAAATAAAGTTGACAAAAAAAATCACTTGGATCAATGTCTCAAAAAGCAAATGAGAAGTCAACTTAAAACTGTTTATACAATACGCATGGAAACAAATCAAAAGTTATAAAAAATGTTATCTTCACATATGTATGACAAATTTTAGAACCTGGAATTTATCATGCATATGTTGGATAAACACTACTGCCAATCACCCCTCTCAAAAAAAACAGCCTATTGTATAAACAGGACTTTCAAAGAGGACCTTATACTATGGTGTGAAACAGGAGCAATAGGCATGTGCCCATGGATGCTCCTATTGTTTAAACCCTTATTTGTGAAATAAAAAAACAATTATCTAGTCTTGTTTGAAATTTGTGTTTGTCTTTGCAAGACATGACACTTAAAGGTAAATGATCCCACATAATAATTATTATTTCTGTGAAAAAAATATTTTCTTTGAGTGATATTAGACCAGGTGACTCTCAGTTGTAATGCAAGACCTTCTCTGGATTTTCTCCATGTTTTTTATTTCTCCTATCATATATGGAAATCATAATTGAGAACAAAAGTTGAGATGTGGTCTTACATTATAACCTGCTGTTTTAAGTGGAAACATTATGCTAGAATCCCTAGAGCTTATATTATTTATGATTGTCCAGGTTAGTTTGTTTTGCAGATGCTTTCATTTACTTGCCATTCAAAGTTAAATCATTTGTTATGTACACACCAAGATCCTTTTCCCATGATGCCACCTTTCATGCATCTTTCCCCAGAAAATATGATTGTTTTTGGTTAGAGCAACATTGCAGGGTCAATTGGGAGTAGAGCAGGCTAAGGCACTCAACAAATTCTTCAGCTCTGTCTTTACAAGGGAAAAGATTCAGCCATGCCCACTTCTTTGGGTGAGGAGTAAGGAAGGGTTGGTGGAGGGGGTGACCAAATTTCTCCAGAGATACTGGAGGAGAGAGTTTAGGATGGTTGAAAGTCTCTGAGGAAAGATAAAGCCCCAGGCCCTGATAGGATTCATCCTAGGGTCCTTAAGGAACTAGTAGATGTCCTGGCAGCACTACTAATGGCATTTTTCAATTCCTCCATTCAAACAGAACTGGTACCCCTGGACTGGAGAATGGTACATGTAGTGCCAGTCCATAAGGTGGACCAAGGGATGAGCCAGGAAACTATAGGCTGGTGAGTCTAACTGTTATAGTGGGGAAAATATAGGAGACCATAATTAAGGATAGGCTGGTGCAGTTCCTGGACACCAATGAACTTCACAATGTCCATCAACATGGTTTGTAAAAGGGAGAGCTTGTTAAAGGAACCTGGTGGAATTTTTTGACTGGATGACAAGATCCACTGTGGTAGGCAGCTGAAGTCCTTTATTTGGACTTTGGTAAGGCATTTGATTCAGCAATGCATGGGAGACTACTGAGTAAGCTGAGGGAGCTAGGAGTAGCAGATGAGATGGTGAGGTGGATTGGAAACTGGATGAGCAATAGAGAGCAGAAGGTAATGGTAGGGGTTGCGTTATTATCACCTAGGAAGGTCATTAATAGGGTCCCGCTGGGATCAATAATGAGACCACTGTTATTCAATTCCTTCATTTCAGATATTGTAGACTGTGTAAGGAGTAAGATGAGTCTTTTTGAGGATGGCCCAAAACTGGGTGTGGTGGTGGATAGTGAGGAGAGAAGGAATATGCTACAGGAAGACCTAGAAAGACTCAAGGAGTGGTCAGAATTATGGCAGTTGGGCTTTAACACTCGGAAGTGTAGCATATTACACTTGGGTTCCAAGAATCCAAGATACAACTATTAGTAAGTAAGTAAGTAAATGTTTATTTCTATAAGGCACCCTTCCCAAGCTCAGGGGGACTTTACAATATCCTTCATACAATATTAAAAGCCACAATTGTAAATAACGTTATATTAAAGATACAATTTAAAATAATTTATGTCATTAAAAGTGCTTGATTAAAAAGGAAGGTCTTTAGAGCTTTTTTAAAGCTCTCCACAGTCAGGCTATTGTGTATCTGGCAAGGTAGAGAATTCAACAGGGTAGGAGCCATAAAGGCAAATGTTCTTCCACCAGATGTTTTTAAGGTTACCCTGGGAATCTCTAGCAATCCCTCACCAGAGGATCGGAGAGTGGGAAGGACAGTAAGAAGTCAGGAGTTCTTTTAGGTAGCTGGGTCCCAAACCATGTAAGGCTTTATAGGTCATCAACATGACCTTGAAAGTGATCTGCCACTGTACAGGCAGCCAGTGCAATTCGCGAAGCACAGGTGTTATATGGTTGGACCTCAGGCTTCTAGTCAACAACCTAGCTGCCACATTTTGCACCAGCTGTAAGCTGCAAATATCCATTCCCAGCAACCCTAGATAAAGGGTGTTGCAGTAATCAAGATGACTGGCAACAAAGGCATGGACCAGTGTAGGAAGATCCTCTGATAGAATCAAGTGTTTCACCCATGCTATATTCCTTAGATGAAAGAAGGATGATTTGACTACGGATGACACCTGCGCCCTCAGGGTCAAGCCCTCATCAAATATAACACCAAGGTTACATACATGACCAGATGCCATGAGCGGGGTTCCTCCCAGAAATAAACCTGAGGGTTTTGCCACCCATGGACTTGATATACTCACCCCCGGTTACACCACCAGTACCTCTGTTTTTCCCAGGTTAAGCTTCAGCCAATTGGTGCTCATCCAGTTCTGTATCTCCAGGGTGCAGTTGTTAAACAGCATACTTGACTCAAACTCCTGCTCGGGCACAAAAGACATATAGAGTTGAGAGTCATCGGCATAGCAATGAAAACTCAAACCATATTGTCTTATAATGTCCCCTAATGGAAGCATGTGCACCGCAAATAACGTGGGGGACAACACCGAACACTGTGGCCCTCCACAGTGTAGGCAGCGAGAGGTCGAGAAATAAATCCCTGACACTACTCTCTGAGTCTTACCCTGCAGAAAGATTTAAACCAACTGTGGATCACCCCCCTTAATCCACAGAGAAACCACAGGCGTTCGAGCAGCACCCCGTGATCTACGAAGTCAAACGCTGCTGAGAGATCAAGTAGAAACAAGATAGAATGTGTTCTCCAATTTCTTGCCATCAGAAGATCATTCAGTACCTGTACAAGAGCCGTCTCAGTACTGTGCTGTTATCTGAAGCCAGACTGGAGAGGTTCATAGATATTGTGGATGTTTAAATGATCTTCTATCTGTAAGGCAACCACCTTCTCGATAATCTTCCCCAAAAAGGGAAGATTCAAGATTGGTCTGTAATTTCCTGGGCAGTCGGCATCAAGAGAGGGCTTTTTCAGGAGGGGACGTACTATTGCCTCCTTCAAGAGATCAGGAAAGATCCCTATCTCCAATTAAGTCACTACTATGCCAGTAAGGATCGGGTCAATAACCTCTACACACCCCATAAGTAGGTGAGTAGGGCCCGGATCCAAACTACAGCAGGTTGGATGCAAAGTTTGGACGATTTTCACTATATCCATGACTACTGGTTGACTGAAAGTGAACCAAGTTAATTGGGTATTTGTGTCCCTCTATTGATCACTGCAAGACCCAATGGTGAGGCCCTGGCTAATCTCATCTCTGATAGCAGACACCTTATCAGCAAAGAATGTCATGAATTCCTCACACTGCAGCTGTGGTAACGATCGATCGGCATGAAGACAAACTGGATTGCACAGTCTGTCCACATTCCAGAAGAGCTGGGCTGGTCTATTCTTTGATGTAGCAATTTCCCTGGACAGGAACTCTGCCTTCTTATGGGAGATTGCTAACTGATAGATTTTATAAAGCTCTAACCGTCTAAGCCTGTCAACTTCCAAGTGAGTCTTCCACCAGGGTCTCTCCAATCTTTGGCCCTGTCTCTTCAACCCATGAATCTCTGTGGTAAACCATGGGGCCCCGTGGCTTAGTACAGGGGTGAACACGGAATGGAGCAATGACATCCAGGACCTTCACTACTGCCCTACTATAGGCCAGCACTAAAGACCCTGGGTCCATGCTATCCATTGGAAATCCCAAGAAGTCATGCTCCATCATTAGGCCTTCTGAGGTAACTCCTCTCAAAGGACAGAACTGTACTATCTCCTTAGGGGCAGGCCTCTTTCAGCGGGCCATGAAACTGAACCTCAGGGCATGATGGTCAGACCAACTGATGGGCTCCACTTCTACGTCGGCGACTTCCATCCCCAGATGGAATATCAAGTCCAATGAATGTCCCCCCCTGGTGGGTTGTAGTAGTAATAACCCATGTCAGGCTCAATGAAACAGTCAATTGGAGGAGGTTTTGTCCAAAAATCACTAGTTCATCATCGACCCAGGCATTGAAATCCCCCAGAATTAACCATCATGGGGATTCCAAAACCCTCTCAGCGATGAAATCTGCTGCCTCCCTCAGGAATTCCCTCCCATCACCTGGTGGATGATAAATGAGAAGTATCCTGAAGCCTGCACCTGCACTCACAATACATTCAAAGGAGTTGGTACACCCAAATGGCAGCTCCCTGTGCTCCAGTCCCTGTCTAAAACAGACTGCAAATCCCCCGCCCCTTCGGTCCACTCTTGGGTGGTGAATCACCGAGAACCCATCCGGATCCACGGACCCCAAAATGGGGCCCGCATTTTCATCAAGCCAGGTCTCAGTGATGCAAGCTAAGTCCACAGTTGCAACAAGATCTGCCACCAAAGCAGTCTTGTTTCTGACAGACCTAACATTGCTTAACACCACCTGAAAGGGACGAGACTCCAAGGATGACTTCACTCCCTGCCTGATTAAGTCAGTGCCCTTGGGTATGGATGCAAGATATGATGGACCTTGCTCCTGCATCCAATTTGCTCCAGGGCACCTCCTGGTTCTAACTGTTCTTATCAGCCCACTCTTTTCCCATCCCCCTCAAGAGTTCCAGGATCTCCTATTCCCTCCACTCCTATGTCTCACAATGCAGAATATTTGGCATTTCCTATAAACTTCAGAAGGAAGTGCGGGAAATTCAAAAGGTCAGAGATCCTTCAGTCTTGAGGGGAAGTACCACCTAACTGTGCTTTTACCAACCCAACACATTAAAAACCTATCAATACTACTAAAATAACACTTATAATTTCCTAATATACCCCCAATCAACTATTAACAAAAACAAAACAAAACCAATCTCTGATGGTAACTCCACCACTTTCTCTCACAAAGTAGGGGAAAAAAGAGGGAAGGTTTACAAATCCCACCCACTGTCTCTCACACAGAGGGGGAGAATAATATAAATTTTTCCAATCTTAATACTTATTTAAACTAACATAAAAGTAAAAATAAACAAATTATAAAAATTAAAATATTCAGTCAACAAAATCACTTAACAGTCCTAGTCAATCTAATATTTCTTCTTAAACAGCTTTATCATTCCAAAAAACATGAAACCAAATGTTACACATAAAGCTCACATCTCAAGGAGCCATGAATGTAAATTGGTCCCCCTGTGGGCTCTCACTTCCACAGAGAACCAAAAGCAGTCATGTATCACAGTAAAAATGGAAAAAGGAATCTCTAGTTGCAGTTTATTACTTAATCAAAATAATCCAAACAAATACATACAGACTTGCTACTATAACTTTCACGCAGGTTCAAATGTCCAGGTCTCCAGGTTCAACATCCCCTCACAGTCTCACAATCTTAAATCCAGCTGGAGTCATGCTAAAATTATTTCAGCAACACCTCCTTACCTCAACCCAGCCCCCAAACCCTTCCCCAGACCCATTCAGCCTCATGGCAGCCCACCAGCTACTGTTTGATGAACGGAAGCACTACAGCACCAACCGCCCTACGGCAGTAAGCCTACAGCACACCACTGAGTCCGGCCAGGGCCAAGAAATGATTCTCAGGAGGAAAATGACAAAACTTGTTGTCCCACAGGAAAGCTGTCTGACTCCAACTCTCTCCTTTACTGCACCAGGATGCAACAGTCTAGCCTTCAACTCTATTAAATGTTCCACAGCCCAACCTGCAACACGAGAAACCCTCTCACTTTATCTCCACATCATCAGCTTCACCATCAGCATCCCATCCTAGGACACAATATAATCCAGGCACTGATCCTGCTCCACGCCTCACAACTCAACCAGTAAGGTAAAAAATCTCTTATTTAATTAGTCTCCAATCTTGCTACTGTCACTTCAATAAAATCACAGTCTGGAAATAATTTAGAGTGATCCTCCTTTTCCAGTTTCCCGGTTCCCATTGTTTGCAGCAAAAGGTCAATAGAGTTCGCCAGGACAAAATGACACAAAACAAAATTCAAAACAAATAACTTTAAGTAAAACAAAATCAAAAGGGGGTAAAAATCCTGCAGCTATTCTATTGCTGCCTACAGCCTGCCCAGCACAGCGGCCATCTTGCTCCAGGTCAGAGATCCTGCTTATTATTGCTTGGTAGGGGTTAGTTTAACAGTCTCAGGAGTGGAAAATGATCTGGGAGTAATGATCACTGGAAAAATCAATCACTCAGTGCAATGAAGGATGGTGGTGGCAAAGGGAAATGAAATGCTGTGATGTATTGCCAGGGGGATGACTTCATGAAGGGAGAAAGTTATCATGCCAGAGTACAAAGTACTGGTTAGGCTGTACCTGGAGTACTGTGTGCAGTTCTGGTGCACCTATTTAAAGAAGGACATTAGGCTTCTGGAGAGGGTTCAGAAGAGGGTGTCTAAAATGATCTGTGGAATGGGGGATGAGACCTACAGTATGAGAAGCGTCTCAGAGAGCTGATCTTGTACTCCCTCAAGAACAGAAGGAACAGAAGGGACATGACTTAAACTTTTAAATACTTGAAGGGATACAACAGACTGGAGACTGAGAGTTTATTTAGACTGAAGGGGGAAGGTAGCACTAGGGGACATAGCCTTAAATTTACAGGTGAGAGCTATAGAAAGGATCTCAGGAAGTATTACTTCACAGAATGGGTAGTGGCACCTTGGAATATGCTGCCAGAGGAGCTGATTTCAATGGGTTCAGTGGGACGTTTTTTATTTATTTATTTTATTTTTGTTGACCAGGTAAGTGCACTAGACAAATCCTGCCTATTTTCAGGCATGACCCAGGGGAGGGCGAGGGGGATACTGATCAATGCCAACTGACCTTGAATCAGATTAAGCTGCTGGTGGTATTTTTAGTGAATGAGGAAAATTTGGCCAGGACACCGGTAAAATTCCCCTACTCTGCTTCCTGTGAGCAGAGGGGTCCCATTTTCATGTGGGATCAAGATGGCTGTCTCTGGACATGCTGTGGAGGACATGAAGGTGTTGGAGGCAAGGGAGTTGGTCTCTTCCCCTGTCTCTGGATTGCCAGAGACCTCATCAATTCTTCTTTGAGCTTCTTCTAATGGATCTAAGTTGCATGCATCTCCCAGTTCATTTCCTCCCTCAGAAACCTTGATGGATCAAAGTAAGCAAAATAAGTGTTTCTTCCCAGTCTGTTCCTATACTGCAACAGCTAGCATCTGCTAAAGAGTCTCTACAGAATATTGAATGTTTACGACCTACAGATGTGGATGCTTTGTTATTACTTGATGAAACATGCTATCTTACAAAGAAACAGGAACTTTTAGCACTTAAGAACTCAGCTTTGCAGCTGCCTACTGATTCTGACTCAGTGTTGCAGACTACTGTGTCAGACACCCAAAAGAGAGCCTTGACATTTCCACATTCCAGTGTGGTCTGTTCAATGATTTCTTCTGCTCCTGCTGCTGAAACTTCTCTTGAAAACCTTGCTGTTTTCCCCGATCTTCTTCCATGAACCTCTGCATCTGACTTGCCCCCTGCAGAGGTTTTTCCTCAGGGAGACTGGTCAGTTGACTCTGCTCTTGTTGCAGCAGGGTGGGAGATGGATCCAGTTGTCGGTACCTGGCGCTCCAGTCCTTCCCCTGTTCGGATCACCCCTGCAGATGCCCCAGCTATTTCTCCTGTGCAAGACCAGTTGGACTTTACGCTTTACACCTGCTTTGAGCTTAACACAGAATCCAATTCTCAATTTATCGGTTTCCACTTCTCCTGCAGCTCTGTTTTCAGACTCTGACCCTCTTCACTGAAGTTTACCACCGCAGGGCCCTGGTCTACCACCTCAACAGACTGAATGACTGACTTCTCTTGCTTCTACATCTACTAAAATGTATGCATCTTGTTCTTGTGTTCCCACCCAACAGACTAAGAGACACAGTGCTGTGAGATTACAGTATTTGGGGGGTTTACCCGAAATGCCTGATTGGGTTTTTGTTGGACGCACTTTGCTTAAAGACTCCATGAAATTTGCTGCTTATGATATCCACGCATTGATACATGTTTCTAATGAGTCCCATTTTGATGTAAGTTTTAAAACCTTAAAAGGTTTAGAGAAATTGTGGTCCCAATTTCATCTGTTGAAAAATACCCCTTTATGGTTACCTTTCAGTGCAATTCCTTTAATGAAACCTGCACAAAAGACTGTCACTATTCTGTTTAGAAACGAAGGTGTTAGTTTGAACGATATTACAGTTTGGCCGAAACAAAGATGTACGGTGCTTTCTGACCCTGAAGCTATTTTTGATTCGGAAAATTTGTGGACGGGAGGGTGGAAGGTTAGGGTTATGCTCCAGACTACTGATACTGGTATTCAACACCTACCCAATAGTTTTCTGTTAGGCAGGGACAGGGGAGTTTTGTTCTATTCTGGACAACCTAAAGCCTTTTACAAGTGTGGTTCTACTTCTCATCTCAGCAGCATTTGTGACACTATTAAATGTACTGTTTGTGGTGGTCTTGGTCATGCAGGCTCACAGTGTACTGAAGAACCTCTCTGTGTTTTATATGAAGACCTGGGACATACTTTTCAGCAATATTCCTGGGCTGCCCATAATTCTCCTACTTTAGCTGATGGAGAGGAGCAATGGTGTATTATTACAGTGGCCCAACATTCTAACATTAAGGGTCCCTCTTCTTTTACTTTTACACTTGCCCCCATCTCCCATCCTACTACTTTAGCTGAATCACATAGTGTTGTTTCCACTGCCACTGTAGTAACTGCTGGGGAGGATGTGACTGAGCCTGTCACACAACCTGTTACGTCTTCTCTACCTCCCCTCCCTCCCTTCTTCTTCTCCAGTTCTTCCTAGCTGTTCTACTTCAGATGGCTCTTCTATGGGCCCCCTCGGCACCATTAGAAACAATGGAACCTTCCCCTTCTGACCCTTTTACTACACCTTCTAGAATTACAAGGGGTTCAAGAAAGTTTGGTTCACCTTTCTCTAAGGCTTAGAGGGTAGAGGCTCACCCTTTGACAAATAAATATGAATTACTGTGACATACTTCTGAAAACACAGACTCTGACTGTTCTTCTGTCCAGTCCTCTCACCCTGAACTTACTACAGATACCGAAGCCCCTATCGACAATGTGGGGTCCCAAAAAAGGAAAGCCAAGGCCAAGACAAAACATAAAGAATGTACCCCGAGAAAGGGTAGACAGAGGTGATTGCTATGCATATGTCTACTTCTTTTGCAATACATACTGTTAATGTTAACAGCATAATAAAACAACATAAGAGGGATTCAGTTTTTTCATTTTTGTCTTGTCTTACTGCCAGTCTCATACTTCTACAAGATGGTAGATTCAATTCTTTGCCTGAAATTTCTAGGGCCCCAAAATCCTGGCATTTAGGCCCCTCCTATTGGTCATTTGGACAGGAGACATGTTCTGGGGTGGGTATTTTGTTTCATCTTCCTAATGTCTCTATTATTAAGATTCTAGATTTATGCCCTGGCAGAGTATTATTGATAGACTTTAGGTTCCTTTCTATCCCTTTTTGGATTATCAATAATTATGCCCCACAAACCAAGTCACTTAGGATTGAAGTCTTGAAAGTGGTTCAACCCTATCCTTACACCTCTATGCATGTCATTTTTGGTGGTGATTTCAATTGTGGGTTGTCCGCTAAGGACAGGTCCTCATTCTCAAAAACCACACAATTATTTTGTGATACCTCTTTTCTCAAAAAATCTTTTATTTTCTGCAAAACTGATGGATGCTTATCTTTCTCTCACCCAGACGCATGCCCCTACCTTTCATAAAAGATCTTTAGCTACCAGGATAGATTTTTTTGTGTCCTCCTTTTTACAGACTTTCACTGCTGAAGTACAGGTGGCTGAATTTTCAGATCATGATTTGCTTACCATTTTTCTTGGTCCTAAGAATGTTGCAACTTTTGGTCCTGGCACTTGGAAATTTAATGTTTCCTTATTAGAGAATTCTCTGTTGTTAACACTTCTTAAATCTTTTTTTCAAAGCAGAAAATCTGTGTTTTTTCTTTACAATGATCTTTGGTGGTGGTGGTTAGATACAAAGAAGGATTCGACAAAATTACTGAAATCCTTTAGCAAAACCCATCATGAAGATTGTTATTTCACATACCATAGGACACAACATCAGCTGCAAACACTCCTTACCCGTTCGTATACCACTGGCCAGAATTTTTCTTCACAAATTAGAACCCGAAAAAAATCTTTAATGGAATATCACTCCAAAAAATATGTTTCAATGCAACAATGTCAATGGTTTAGTGTAAAAGGTGCCTATGATGTGATCTGCCTGTTTGCACATTTTTCTGAACAAATTATGGGGAGAACCATTGATACTATTGTGACTGAAGCAGGTCATACAATTACAGATTATAGGCTTATCCAAAATTATGTGGCCGAGTATACTCAAAACTTATTCAGTCCATTCCCTGTATGTCTATATGAAATATTGACCTTCCTTAGTCCCATTTCTGTTCCTGATGTGCAACAATCAGTATCTGATATGCTTGCTTGTGATATTCAGGAACAAGAAGTAGTTGAGGTCATCACAACTCTGTGATCTGGAGTATCTTGAGGCTTGGATGGCCTTCCAAATGAGCTTTATAAATTGCTTAATACTGAGTTGAGCGTGGAATTGGCCACAGTTTATAACTTCCTTTTAAAAGCTGATACTTTACCATTAGAATTTAATATGGGTAGTACCTTCTATATCCATAAGAAAGGAGACAGAAAATTACTGACTAATTGGAGGCCTCTCAGCCTATTGAATATGGACTTTAAAATTTTAAATAAAATTATTGCTCTCCGTCTAGCAAAGCTGGCCCCTCTTGTTATTTCGGAAGCTCAATCTAGTAATGTTCCAGGCAGAAGTACAGATAATTATGTCCTTTTATATGGGAATTGGTGGCATATGGCAATTCAAATAGTTTAACAGGCCTCCTGTATTCATTGGATCAAAGACAGGCATTTGATTCGGTAAGTCATGACTTTTTATAACAGGTTTTGAGACATTATAGGGTTCCTGTGACTACTCTCTCCTGGTTATGCTTATTATATTCTACAGCCACTTCTATCCCTCTTGTTAATGGCTGGAAGGGTCCTTTGATAACTTTAAAGAGAGGTGTTAGACAAGGGTGTCCACTCAGTCCCCTTTTGTATATATTTTTTTTGGATCCCTTACTTCGCACCATTAATATAGCGCACAATGTCAGGCCTATTTGTTCCTTACCACTTTCTGTTTTAGACTATGCTGATGACATGAGTTTAATAGTAGCTGATGTTCCTTTGGCAGATGCATCTCTCCATCTCTGTAAGTCCTTTGGTCTTGTTTCAGGAGCATCCCTGAACTAGGAGAAATGTGTCGGTCGACGGCTTGGATCTCAGCAGTCAAATGATGTAATAGTTTCCAGTATTGCACTTTGTGACACCCCATTAAGATTTTGGGCATTTTATTTGGCTCAGGTCCTTCAGACATTCTCAACTGGACTCCCAAACTGGACCTAGCGCAGGCCAAAGTTTCTCTTTGGAACACCTGGAAACTCAGTAAAAAAAGAGGGTTTACTTGATAAAGTCTCACTTGCTCCTGATTTTTTTATTTTTGGCTTATGCTTTTCCCCCCTTCCCGTGTTTTGGAAACCAAACTTCTGAGTATATTTTTCAGGCCTTATGGGGCAGCCACCTGAATCCCATTAAGCGTTCCATTACCTGCATACCTTTCAAGGAAGGTGTCTTAATATGATACACCAATTATTTTTTTTATGTTTATTTTTTGTGACTAATCTTAAACCACTTTTAGTTAATTACGATGTGGGATGGGAATTTTATTTTTTTCAATCCTGTCAACCCTGGTTTCATCTTTGGGACCTTAACACTTTGAGACAGGTTAAACATGTATCGTCTACCCCTTCTTATCTTCGCGATACCTTCTGCCATTTAAAACAATGGAAGATTACTAGCTATATGATTAGAACTCAAAATAGGAAAGCCAGTTATCATTTTTTGATAGATACCACTTGTGCAGACCTTGTAATTTTTCCCAAATGCCCCCCTACTTCCTTACCTGCTTTATACACACTGTTAAGGAATCCTCGCATCCATACCTCTCAACCTTTTGTCCCCCAAATGTGGAACATTGCCTGTCAAAATGTGGAACAAATGAGCAAAATGTGGAACACTTAATCAAATCTTTACCTAAGAAGCTCAAAACACTGTTAAAATGTTGCATTTATGTGCAAAAAGTCTGTTATTAATTAAATAATTTATTTTTTCCATCATTTACTATGGATTTTTGGTTTAAAATGTTGAGTTTGAATGTGGAACAAGTCCTCACAATGTGGAACAGGGAGCTTTTTTGAAGTAAAATGAGGAACGTTCCTCGTAATGTGGTACAGTTGAGAGGTATGCTCGCATCCCCTAGAAGATGTGGGATCTGTATTGACTTAGTTGTCATGAACAGATCAATAGTAAGGCAAATCATAAACATAAACAGCTGAATGAAAGATTGTGTTCCAGACCTTGATGTGTAAATCAGGATGAAATAATACAGCACCTGTTTTTTCTTTGTTCCTATATCACTGTTTTTTTGGTTATTTTTAGCGAACAGATGGAAGGAACCTTTATTTACTTCTGTTACTTATGAGATGTTATTGTATGGTAGGTTTCCAGTGACCAGGAAAAAGTGGAATATTGACACCCTAAACTTATTGTTTACCATCATTAAATGGCATTTATGGACTGCTCCCTGTCTTTTCACCTTGCAGCAAAAAGATATGTCCCACCTACTGGTGGTCCAAAGTATTGAACAGGATTTAAAAGATATTTACTTTTCTGAACTAAGAAGTTTGTCATCTGGATCATTGTTTGCTTTATGGAAATGCTTACCATGGATGACTGATTCTGATTTTCCTATTACATGAGTCTTTTGTATTTATTTTTGTCAATGTGATTTTGGTTTGTAGTTTCTTTGTCAATAAAAAAATTTCCCCTACTCTTTTCAATAAGTGCCATGGGATCTTTAACATCCACCTGAAATACCAGAAATCCAAGCAGATGGAACCTCTGCTTAATGTCTGATCCGAAAGAAGTCACCTTAGAAATGCAGCACCCCTTTCATGCTGCACTACAGTGTCTGTTCTGGGATATTAACCCAAGTGCCAGATGTGGGAACTGAACCCACAGCCCTCTGATCTCCCGTCCTCAGAGGTGGATGTGCTACCTACTGAGCCACTGACACTAAGACAGTTTTAAGACGGGATGGCATAGATACATGGGCAAGGTTTAGGTGAGGTATGAAGATACCAGTTAGAATACTCATAAAGAGTATCAGGGTATGGGGAAGATGTGGGGGAAGAGGGCAGCAACAGTGGTTGTACTGTGTAGCTGCTTCTAGAGCAGATGTGATAGACCGTTGGGCCTAATCTGCTGGCAATTTTCTTATGTTCATATGTTTGCATGTCATTACATCCAAAATGCATTATGGTGCATTTATTGATGTTAAAGGTCATCCCCCACTTATTTGTTCAAGTCACAGTCTTATTCAAATTGTCTTGTAAAATGGATCAGTCTTTAGCTGTCTTAGAAATACCACAGATTTTTAAAGGTCACCTAAACAAGCAGTTTTTAAAACTGCACACTCCAAAATACAGCTTCTTAGGGATGTAAAGTAAAGGCTGTTTTTTACACCTATGCTAAAACTGCATTTATGTAAATAACATAAATGCAGTTCATAGCTTTTGAAAAATGTAAACATCAGCCTATCAGTTTCAAACAACAGCTTTCTTGCTTCTCAAAATGTCTGCCAAGTGTATTAAGTGATAACATCACTAGAGCCAGAGGCAGAGACCCACATTGCTCTCTATAGTGTTAACTAGTTCTTCTTTCCCCTTTTGCTTTGAATTGTTTCACTAGAATGAACAACATCATGTGTTAATGAGGATTATTTTGATCAGTACACATTAGGCTATGGTTTTGTTCATTTTGTTAGCCTTGCTGAAAATGTTTTGTAATCCAGCTGACTTTCTCTTTGGAAAACTACAATGCAGTACAACACTTTAAATACCAGGTGATCTAGTGGTTATGTGATGCCCTGAAATTTGTAGTGAAGTACTGGTCTGGTCCAATTCCAAACCTCATGCTTTCTTGGTAATCTAAAAATACGCTTCTTTTGTAGTCTTTTTCCATATGAACTTCCTGCATCTATCCTGTGTTCTGTTGAACACTCCACCATTCATACTATGTCCTTAGTGCCACCTGTGGCCATTTATGAGCTTGTGGTCTCATGGAGAGAATTATCACACCTCACATTGTGGTCTTGTACCTCACAGAGTTGTGCACACCTATACCGATATGCTTCATCAGCAGGCACTGTTAAAAAATGCCTCACAAATCACTCTCCTGTCCACTTTCTCAGTGTTGGACTTCTGTTCCCACAAAAAACTTTGAGAGGATCACCAACCTTCTACACAGTGAAGACAGTATGTACAGTCCCCCATTGTGTGCTTTTTCATGCCTTATTAACCAAAAACTAGGTCTTCCTAGAGGGCCAAGCAATACGATCAGGACTCACCAGAAAAACTGCTGCACTTACTATGGATAACAATATTATTAGGAGAAGAGGCATACAAAGGTAAGGAAAAGGTCTGTCTTCCCATACAGTTCACAGGGGAAATGCCAGACCTCGCCCAACAATGAACACACCAAAATCTAGCCAATGGAAAATCGTACACAAATGCTCACATTCTGGGAAACAAGGTCCCAGACCAGCAGGCAGTAATGGCAGAGGATAAACTGGACTTAATATCCATTAGTGAGGCATGGGTCACCAGTAACAACACTTGGGAGACTTCAGTACCCGGCCATGTACTGTTTAGAAGAGACCGAAGTGCAAAAAGGGGAGGGGGTGGAGTGGCCCTTTATGTCAATGAAAATATCAAAGCTGCAGAAATTCAGAATACACATAAGGAGCCAGAAGAACTGATGGTCACCCTGGAAACAGGAAATGGGACAGCCATACACACTGGAGTTGTGTTCAGGCCTCCAGACCAGGAGGAGGACATAGACACATTGCTGTTAGATAATATACAAAACATGACAGCTAAAGAGGAGGTTCTGATAATGGGAGACTTCAACATGCCAGATCCAGACTTATCAATACCAGCAGGAACATCTGCTAGAACTAGACACATAGTGGATTCCCTGTAGGGGGAGGGCCTCAAACAACTGGTACAACAACCCACAAGAGACAGGGCTATCCTAGATCTAGTACTAACTAACAGGGAAAGGATCACAGATCTCCAAGTAGAAGGTCACCTCGGGGCCAGTGACCATCATATGGTATGGTTAAATTTGGCCTCTAGAACTAAATCATTGCATTCCAAGGCAAAAATATGGGACTTCAGAAGAGCTGACTTTGATAAGATGGCCAACAGAATTAAGCTAACTCTGGCAATAAGAAATACAGGGGAGAGGGTACAGGCAAAGTGGGCAAGCATTAAGGATACAATACTTGAAGCAACCTCCCATAGTTTTAGAGAGAAAAGGTAGTGCAAAAGAAGAAGGAAACCACTCTGGTTCTCAAAAACAGTAGCAGAAAAGGTCAGAGCCAAAAAGCTGACCTTCAGGAAATATAAGGGAACACAGTGGGATGAAGATAGAAAGACATACCAAACTTCCCTAAGGGAAGTAGGAGAGGCAGTAAGGCAGGCAAAGGCCCAAACCAAGAAAACACTAGCATGAACAGAAAAAAGGGGTGACTAGACTTTCTATAGATACATTAGTGAAAGGAGAAAGTCCAGAGGGAGTATTGCTTAGATCAAAGGGGATAAAGGTATGTGTGAGGAAGAGGACCATGTAAAAGCATCTATCCTAAATAGATACTTCTGCTCAGTATTTACTGATGAAAAAGTAGGGCAGGGCCCACAGCTCAGCACCATGGACATGGAGGGGGGGGGAGGAGTGCATAAGTTACTTCACAAAAAAAGGGTCCTACAAGAGCTCGATAAACTCATGGTGGACAAGGCAATGGGACCTGATGGCATACATCCCAAGGTACTAAAGTTGCTAAGGGTGGAAATAGCAGAGCCATTATCAGTACTGTTTAGTGAATCTCTGAGCACAGGAGAGGTCCCAGAAGACTGGAGAAGGGCTCATGTGATCCTACTCCACAAGAGTGGTAGCAGGGAGGAGGAAGGGAACTACAGACCAGTCAGTCTTACCTCAGTAATGGGCAAGATTATGGGGCACTCCTTAAGGAAAGGACAGTGTAACACCTGGAATCCATGTGGGCACAGAATCCAAGACAGTATGGGTTTACAACAGGAAGGTCCTGTCAGACTAATCTCATAGATTTTTCTGACTGGGTAACCAGAGTGGTGGACCAAGGGGGAGCAGTTGCTGTCACCTACCTTGATTCCAGCAAAGCTTTCGATACCGTTCCACATAGAAGATTGATTAATAAGCTGGGTATGCTCTGAGTGGGTCAGAAGTTGGTCAACTAGGTGTCAGACTGGTTGACGGGCAGAAAACAGAGAGTGGTGGTAAATGGTATACAGTCAGAAGAGATGCAACTCACATGTGGGGTACCTCAGGGATCAGTCTTGAGGCCAGTCCTCTTCAATATCTTTATTAGTGGCATTGTAGATTAACTGGAGGGTAAGGTTTGTCTGTTTGCAGATGACACCAAGATCTGCAACAAAGTAGATGATCCAGATGGGGTGGGCAGAATGAGAAAAGATCTGAATAAACTGACTAAATGATCGAAAGAGTGGCAACTGGGATTTAACGCAAAGACAAGCAAGATTATGCACATAGGGAAGAGAAACCCTGAAGCCACCTGTTGTTTGGGAAAAGAGTTGCTGGCAGTTACAAGGGAAGAAAGAAACATGGGCATCATTTCACAGAAGATCTGAAATCATCCAAGAAGACCACTAAAGCAGTAGGTAAGGCTGGGGCGATGTTGGAGTGTATTAGTAGGGGTATCACCAGTCGTAAGAGGGAGGTAATAATCCCTCTTTCCAAGACATTGGTTAGGCCCCATCTGGAGTACTGCATGCAGTACTGGAGGCCACACCTTCACAAGGACATTAACCAAATTGAGGCAGTCCAGATAAGGACAACAAAAATGGTGCAGGGACTGTACAAGAAAACACATGAGGACAGATTAACAGAGCTCAATATGTATACCCTAGAGCAAAGGAGGGAGAGAGGTGATATGATCGAAACATTCAAACACCTTTAGGGCATTAACAAGATAAAAGAGTGTAACATGTTTCAATATAAGTAAAATAGCAGGACAAGAGGACACAGCATGAGATTAGAGGGAGGCCATTTAAGGGATAACGTGAGGAAGTTCTTTTTCACAGAAAGGATGGTGGATGCATGGAACAGCCTAGCTCAGGAATTGGTGGATATGAGTACAATGCAAGGCTTCAAGCAGGCATGGGATAGGCATAAGGAAGCAATACAGATGAGTATGAATAGATAGGCAATTAAATGAGCAAAGGCCAATGGCACATTCATAAAGTAGAAAAAGAAATGGGTAGACTGGATAAGTCTGTGGTCCTTATTTGCTGTCAAATTCTATGTTTCTATGTTAATGTCTTGAGTGAATCCACTCGACTTCCAGTGTCAGTCTACTCCTTTACCTTTGGTCTGCAGAGGTCCACAGGACAGTTCCCAGCAATTCTTCTCCTGTACATTTCTGTGCCCTACTCCACAATGCAAGTTGGCTGGCTGCCACCCTTCCGAATGTTGAACGGGGTATACACAGCTCCCTCTATACTGTCCTAACAAATGTCAACATCATACCCCCTCACCCGAGGGTAATCTCACTACCCTTAATTCAAGTAACATGTTAGGTAAAACCCTGTCAGTCTGAGTATTTGTTGTCTTTGGCTGCTGTCATCCACAGTCAGGTAGTGATCATGGTGCTGGCAGCCCCACATCTCAGATCTCACAATGATCTGCTCAACTTCCCCCGTCCTGTCTTTCCTTAACCTGAATATAGATGTACCCTGCTGGAATGGCCTCTTCAGTCCCTCTCTAACATTCATTCTTCTCACCTGCTCCCCAAACTAAAAACTGGTGAGCTCACGACCCTTCTGCATCAAGAATGCATTTAGTACAGTCTCCCATGTTATTTTTCATATTAATAATAAACATGATCTTCTGGTAAGGCAGGGTGACAGCAGCAGGTCACAAGGGGGAAAAAATGGGCTTTCCTACCCATATAAGATCTAAGCCACCTGTGATTAGGCACTATAAAATAATGGTGCGCATACCTGTCTTTTAATAGTGCCTAATGAAATATAACCTAGATCTTTTAAGGATAGGAAAGTTCATCTTTTTCCTTGTGCCCTGCTGTTATCAGCCTGAATTACTGGAAAGATTTGTTTATATTTGATATGTCAAAAGAAAAAAAAACTGTTACTGTACTACCTGCATTCATGATGCAGAAGGGTGATGAGCACACTAGTTTTTGGTGTGGGAAGGAGTGAGGAATGAATTCCAAAGGGGGACTGAGAAGGCCACTCCTGAAGGGTACTGCTATTCTGGGAAGGGGGAAGACAGAAGGGAAGAAATATGAGCAGATCACTGTGAGAAATAAGATGTGGGGCTGCCAGCACCATGATCACTACCTGACTTCATTGTCCTGGCCAACATTCCCCTTCCCATAAAACCAGTTCATGCAATTGTCCAAGGCTATGTGTAGGCATTAATGTGTGACATGGCTGCCACTACATGTTTAGTCACTTCACTAACAGTCTAACATTGCTTGTAAAGAACTTTGGGATACAATGTGTATAAAAAGCACTATATAAATGCTGATTCTTAGTTTCATTTTATTCCATGGAAAAAGACAAGACAAGCATATTTTTGATTTCCAAGAAAATATGAACTCTGCCATTGGACTACACAAGAACTGTGCTACAAACAAGTGGTGGATCTAGGGGGTGGTGAAGGATGCTGCTGCACACACACCCTCCCCATTGTAATTTACTTGTTTTCTTGCTGCTGCCACATTTCACCTTGTTAAAGAAGTCTGATTTATTGATTGTACAAATGTTTACATTCTATACTGTGGATTACATTTGTAGACTCTGTCAACAACGTACTAAAAAAGAATAATAGCAGACAATATAAAGGTTTAATAAAAATGTTAAAAAGTGCATATCAGGTGTGTGCACCACCCCAGCACACCTCCCCCCTTCATTGTAGCATACTGGATCTGCCATAACCACTAGACCACCAGGTTATTTAGGATTCGTACTGCAATATAGTTTACCAAAGAGAAAGATGATTGGATTAAAACACAATTTCAGCATGTTAAAGTAAACAAAATGAACAGAACCATAGCCTAACATGTACTGATCAAACTAATGCACATGATTTTGACTATTTTAGTGAAACAATTCTAAACAAATGGGAAAAAAGAACAAGTTAGCACTATAGAGATGGTGCAGTGCAGAGCGACAAAGATGATCAAGGGGCTGGGGGACTTATACGAGAGGAGGTTGAAGGAGTTGAACATGTAATCACTGGAGGAGAGGCGAGACAGGGGTGACATGGTTGAAACCTTTAATTACATGAAAGGAATAAACAAGACGGGTACAGAGGAGCTGTTCAAAGTAAGGGAGGGGAGGGCCACCAGCGGCCATGATATGAGACTGGAGCGAGGAAGGTTCAGGAGGGAGATGAGAAGACACTTTTTTTACAGAGAGGGTGGTGGCTAGGTGGAATGCATTACCTGCTGAAGTGGTATGCAGTATTACAGTGGACTGCTTCAAACGAGGATGGAAGAGGACAAGGGGGAGGGTTAATGAAGGGGAAGGGTGGAAGGGAGGGGCAGCTGCAGATAAGGGGTGCTAGCTGCACATTCAAGCAGACTTGATAGACCTCTAGGCCTTTATCTGCTGGCAAATTTCGTATGTTTGTATATTCATATATAGCTCTCTGACTCTGGCTCCAGTGATGTCATCACTTAACACATTTGGCAGCCATTTTAGGAAGCAGGTAAGGCAGTTTTTTTTTAATTTGTAAGGCTGATTTTACATTTTTAAAATGCTTTGGAACAGCATTTAGGTAAGTTATATAAATGTAGTTTTAGCATTAATGTATACAGCAGCTTTTCTTTTAGTCTCCTGTGAAGTTAGATTTTTGAACAGTTTGTTGTCAAAATGTTGTTTAGGTAGCCTTTAAAGGTGACCTGCAAGCTAGTGATGCAGCCACCTCCATCCTCATTTACCTTGCAAGACTGTTGTGGAAGTCTGGGGCTGCAATCGCCATTAGTTTTCATCAGCAGGTTTAATTTTAATAAAGTGCCGAAACTTTCAGCTGAATGTGAAAGTGCAGCCGGGACCCGACTGAGCAGGCGCAAGTGTTCATGGGCATTACACCTATTTAGTGACATCACTCCCACCACTACTACTATAAGTGCAGCATTGGCAGTGGATTATTATGGTGATTTTATTGCTTCCTCGGGGGTCTTGACACCACAAATATTATTTTCTGCAACACTTGGAGAGGCTGTTGCAGTAAGTAATATTTGGGGTGTGAAGACCCCCGAGGAAGCAATAAAATCACCGTAATAAACTACCGCCAATGCAGCACTTATAGTAGTAGTGGTGGAAGTGACATCACTTTATAGGTATAATACCCATAACCACTTGCGCCCGCTTAGTCGGGTCCCCACCACACGTTCACATTCATCTGAAAGTTTCTGCACTTTGCTAAAATTAAACCTACTGACAAAAACTAATGGCGATTGCAGCCCCAGACTCCCACAACAGTCTTGCAAGGTATGTGAGGATGGAGGTGGCTGCAGCACTAGTTTGCAGGTCACCTTTAAATCATCTGCATATTTATTGACCAGGAATTTAGGTCTCAAGAAAGGTCTGCTACAAATGTGTGAAAAATGTATGGTCCCAATACAGAACCCTGAGGGACACCACTAGTCACATTGCCAACATCAGATAACATCCAATTCACAACCGCTATCTGCCTCCTCTCATCAAATCAGCTGGCAATCTGTCTGACTATCTTAATACTGACTTCATTTAACAATAAATTGACAATAATTGCATGATGTGGGATGTGGCTTGAGTGATACACCATTCATTGACACTTGAGCAATTTGTCCTTGGGCACACCACCTGTGGCTTACAACTTTCATGAGGTTACCTGATGTCAAACTGCTTCTGTGCAGACAAATAAGGTATCACACAGGTCCACATTGCATATCCCTTATTTCTCATGACTGACTGACTCCACAGTGTGCCGTGCACTTACAACACTGCTCACTATAATGACAGATGAATGTCATCCCCAACAATCTGTGGGCACTAGAGGACCATCTGTTTTTTCATCTTATTTTTTTCATAATAGGACTTCTGTTGGCACTCGCTGCCACCTGGGCCATAAGAGTCAATTCTCCCCAGAATCCTACTCTGGTACTGATATGGTATTGGGGGGTGGACAGCTGAACATACAGTGGAAGTGAGGCACTAGGCTGCTAGGGAGGGTGATGATTGGCTTCCTGGCATTCCCACACCCAGTGCTAGTCAATCAGAGCATCACTGACATTGTTCGCTTGGCTAACTATCTAATTGCCATCACTGAGGTCCAAACTAGAGATGCGGGTAATAAATGAGTTAAAAATCAAAGCTGCAGATTACCTTTCTCCCCAGGTTTGTAGATCGGCTTGTCCGTCTGTATGAATGTCCCAGAGTCAGGACTAAGGATGTAAATCTGCTTTGTATCCTCAATGTGCAGTGTATCACCTTTTCCCATCACCTGCAGGTTGGCAACAACCCCTTCCTGGCTTTTGATCAGTGGGACCTGGAACATTTAGGTGGTGGAACAGAAGTTAAATAGCAAGTACACTGCCTGAGATGAACACTTTTAAAAGTAGTCAAACGTTACTTTTTTATTTGTTTTGCTTCTTTCACTTCCTCCACAGTGTCACCCATCTGCCTATCTGGTCCCCAGGAGTGTCCTGCTTCATCCTGCTCACCTAAGAGTTATTCCCCCCATACTTTTCTCACTTTCCCAAAGGATGCAGATGTCAAGGGCTCAGTGATGTGTGTGCACACTGATGTAGGCCTGCCCATGTCAGAGCCAGTTGAAATCCTGGCTCCCAGTCATAGATCCAGCCACAATGCAACCCGTGATGCCACCCCTTGAGGAGGAGAGCCTCCTGTTTGATGCTTGATCCTCTTCCAAGCCATCTCTTTGATATATCAGACTTGTTCCTGCACTAGGTCACTGGTGTTCCAAGCATAAACCCTCCCACTGTGTCAGTGGGCTGGCCCCCAATGATTCCTTTTTATATTATAAATCACGACATCATTCTTAGCCAATCAGGAATAATTATTTTCTAAACAATCCAGGTATTCTTATAATCACAAGAGGTTGTATCATGCACATAGTTCTACAATTCTGAAGTTCTAAGTCCAGTTGGCACAGTCCAATTCCAACATATAGAATAGTGTTTGGGAACCCTTAGAAAATGGGCTTTTTATTTGCTGGATTCTGATTGGCTGGTACCATCCTGGGGAATGGGGTTGATTAACTTTCAGTAGACACCCAGGAAATTAAACGTATCAGCTCATCATGCCTCACTGTCAAACTGGTATCCCTATACCAGTTTGAATTTGAAAGTTTAGTAGCTCGCTGAGTCAGAGAAGTGAGTGAGTCAGCTCCCCTCACACTTGCAACTGAACTGCAATCTAATGGAATGTTAGGCATTTGAAGGAACGCACACTTTTTTCTCAACCACTTCTTTCTTCTGGAAATCTTGGTTTTCAGTTCTTATACAGCAGGCCTCACTAATACATTCAAGCCACGACGCTCTGCTCTCCCCACCCAAATAGTCATTCATAATGAAACCCTTTAAATTAAGGGCTTCCTAAAAGATCTCTTGAATATTTTAACACCTTAAAGGTGTAACCACCTCACCCCTGCCTTTTCTATGGAAACGACAGGTGGCATGCTGTTGGTGTTGGCAGCAATACCTGGTGGGGGTAACATATCTACGGGTTCGGGGAAGGATAAGGTTACCTGGCACAAGGGACCTAGGTTTGGCTACTCTGCACAGGGGCACCCAAGTAAATCCAACTACAGGAAGCAATAATTGTAATGTCCAGAACCAGAATTGGGATTTTTCAGTGTGGCTTTATTCAGACTAGATGACACATAACAAAGCATTGCATGGTCCCCCAAAGGGCTACGTTACTGTATGTGTAGATTAGAGGTTAACACAACAGTTCATTTGAGGAACAAACACATTACTACAGTTGTCTGGCTTTGGACCCACCAGACACTCAGCCCGGACTTTGCATGCGCATTGGATACATAGCTTGACTGGCCCGGGCACCCCTGCCGGCCTCTCGACTGACGGTCCACTTGAGGAATGAACCCAAACTTTACTTGGAAAGACATCCCATCAAACAAGGAGACTCTCAAACTGTGGCTCCCCACACCACTTGAAGTCTGCAACTCCTAGAGAGATTTGTTTTCTTACTTCCAATCGAACTCCCATCAAACAAGGAGACTCCCATCCAACAAGGAGTAATTTTCCAATCCTGTGGCTCCCCACACCACTTAGAGTCTGCGACTCCTAGAGAGATTTTCAAGTTGTGACCCACGTCTGGGTACCCACCCCATCACTGGCCAAGTGCATGAGGCAAGTAGCAAAAACACAGAAGAAATCCGTAGAGGTGAACCTGGTTACTAAAGATGGGGGGGTTTCCCACCTCCAGCTCCCACAGCCCATACCCGGCCATTTCTCTGGACACACAGAAAACTTTAGACTTTAAAATGTAGATTGAACGGTGGATGACCTGAAGCACCCCTTCTACAGCAAACTTTAAATCCATTTAAACTTTAAACTGTTAGACTGCTCCATTTGTTCTTCCTAGTAGACATAGTCCTCCCAAATAGCAGTCCACATTACTTCCCAACTGAATAAAACAATATGTTTACCCCTTCAATGGAGCCAAACACTCACCCATTTGTTGCAGGTGCCCCATAGGCGAAGTAACACTTTCTTTGCTGTTATACAAGAACAGACTTAAACAAAATCAGGCAGCTTCCTTCCATAGTGGGCAAACGGAATTGCCCCTGGAACCCACAGAGAACCCCCCCCCCTGGAGGGAGGGGGTACTGAGACCGGGGAAGCGGTCTCCACCACTTTAAAAAAGGTAAAACACAGGAACACTTCCTTTTTCTTAGTGAGAGATCAGACAGCAGACTGATGCTTCCTTCTTGTTTAAGGACAAACAGAAGACTGACTTTGAATTTCCCAAAGTTCTAAACTCACTCCCTGAGCTGGAGATTCCAAAGTGGCTCATGCAGCAGCGACAGTTCTATAGTGATGTCATCTCTCAAGTCTCAGCTGTGACTGAGGACAGAGTGAGACAGTGTGAAACCCATTTAACTGGAGTTTCACAAGCTGCCTTTCCTGCCTACCACTAGGTCTTACTGGGACTCTAGTAACCCCGGGTAACAAAGGGGTTACAAAGGATTAAACCAATCATCAGTTCCACTGAAATGCTCCAGCCTGGGTCTACCTGTCTATGCCTGATAGCTGCCCTACCATGACCTACGTGATCATGAGTAGTGCTGTGCCATATTCTGCTATGATGTACAGCAGCTCCTCAGTAAGGTCCTGGCTCTTAAGTAATAATAGAAACAAGCTACTCACACTAACTGCACTCCCACTTGCCCAAAACAAACACCACAAAGCCAATCATTTTTCAAACAGAAGTAAATTACCTTCAATCATGTTCTGTCTCCACTTTGCCATTCTGAATTTCATGTGTAACCCCTTTGTTACCCGGGGTTACTAGAATCCCAGTAAGACCTAGTGGTAGGCAGGGAAGGCAGCTTGTGAAACTCCAGTTAAATAGGTTTCACACTGTCTCACTCTGTCCTCAGTCACAGCTGAGACTTGAGAGATGACATCATAATAGAACTGTCGCAGCTGCATCAGCCACATTTGGAATCTTCAGCTCAGAGCTAGTTTAGAACCTTGGGAATTCAAAGTGAGTCTTCAGTTTGTCCTTAAGCAAACAAGAAGGACACCAGTAGCTGTCTGTTTACCCCCTTCCTCGGGGGGGTGAGGAAAAGTTATTTGTGGGTTCCAGGGGCAATCCCCTTCTCCCACCCTAGGAAGAAAGCTGCCTGTTTTAATTTAAGTTCAATCTGTTCATGTATAACAGCAAAGGTTACAGTACTTCGCCTGTGGGACACCTGCAATGAATGGGTGAGTGTTTGGCCCCATTGGAAGGGGCAAACAACTTCTTTTCTTCAGTTGGATTTCAAGTATTGAAGACTGCTATTTTGAGAGGACTATGTCAACTAGGACAAACAAATAGAGCAGTCATCTGTTTAAAGTGTTAGTGGATTTAAAGTTCTCTGTAGAGGGGGTGCTTCAGGTCATCCACCGTCAATCTACATTTTAAAGTCTAAAGTTCTGTGTGTCCAGAGAAATGGCCGGGTATGGGCTGTGGTAGCTGGAGGTGGGAAAACCCCCCATCTTTAGTAACCAGGTCCACCTCTACGGATTTCTTCTGTGTTTTTGCTACTTACCTCTGCGCTTGGCCAGTGATGGGAGTGGGTACCAGGCGTGAGTCTCACTTGAAAATCTCTCTAGGAGTCGCAGACTTCAAGTGGTGTGGGGAGCCATAGGATGGGAAAATTACTCCTTGTTGGATGGGAGTCTCCTTGTTGGATGGGAGTTTCGAATTGGAAGTACGAAAACAAAATCTCTCTAGGAGTCGCAGACTTCATGTTGTGTGGGGAGCCACAGTTTGGGAGCCTCCTTGTTTGATGGGATTTCTTTCCAAGTAGAGTTTGGGTCCATTCACCAAGTGGATCATCAGTCGAATGGCCGGCAGAGGAGCCGGGCCAGTCGGGCTGTGTATCCAATGTGCATGCAAAGTCCAGGCTGAGTGCCTGGTGGGTCCAAAGCCACACATCTGTTGTAATGTGTTCATTCCTCAAATGGACCACTGTGTTTAACCTCTAATCTGCATTACAGTTACATAGCCCTTTGGGGGACCATGCAGTGCTTTGTTTATGTTCAGTGAGTTAATAAATAAAGCCACACTGAAAAATCCCAATTCTGGTTCTGGACATTACAGTTATTGCTTCCTGTAGTTAGATTTACTTGGATGCCCCTGTGCAGAGTAGCCAAACCTAGGTCTCTTGTGCCAGGTAACCTCATCCTTCCCCAAACCCGTAGATACCATATGTATATCCATGTTACAAAAATGGACATATGGGTTACACATGACACCCCTCTCCCCAAACTCAAAGAGAGATTCCTGGTTTCCAAATTAGCTAGCCTTCTTTGCCTGCACCCTCTGACAACTGTGCCAGACAGGGAGGGCAACTGTGACTGGCAGGGACTTCTTTGCTATAAACTTTTGTTTTTGTATTTTTAAGATTTTTTTTTTATTTTGTACCTGTTTTATAAGTACTTAAAAAATAAAGACGATGCCCATTTTCTAAGTGCAATAATACTGTCCAGGGTGGGTAGTATGGGCAATACTGAACCTTCCAGGGGCTATAAGGCCATCTGTCTGCAGTTTCAGGCCTGAGTGGTCTGGGATTGCTCAATACCACCCATCCTGTCAGGTATTATTGCTTGCATGCATAACAAGGCTATTCTTTCACTGAATGGTTACCAGAATCACAAGAACATCAGCAGTGTAGTTCAAGAGGTCAGTCTGTTTTCATGGTAATCATCACATGAACGAATAGCCTTGTTGTGTATTGTGGCTTCCATACACTATTGCCTATAGTGTATGTTGTAACAAGTCCTTTTTTTTGGCATTGTCTGCTTCCTTTTTATTTTTTGAAAGTTATACTCACCGCACACTTTACTACAACGCGAGCAGTAGTAGTGCATCTGCCACTCAGCTGAGTGGCAGTTCATTGTGTTTGAAAGCACATACTGCAGCAGAATGAAAAGTCCTTGTGCTGCAGTATGAATGCCAATACTAAAGCTGAATGACTTTTTACAAGGCAGAGAATTCCATGATTAAGAAAGCCTCACCATACACTATAATGGTGATTCTCTAATATTTTGCAAAATAAAACATTTTGATTTTAAATAAATGTAAGTTTTTTAATCAAAGTCGTTTACCATGATTTTTAATATATTTATATGTACAGTTCCTGTGTCTCCTATGGTAGTTAGAGTTTCTTCTGAAGTACTTGTGTGCCAGGACTGCGCAGCTTTCCTTCTCAGTTCTCTCACCCAAGGAACTTGAGAATGCACTCTTTTAACCATATTTGACATGCCAACTGTACACATAAACATATATCCGAAGTAAATTTACATTTCTTATTTGTTAATTTAAAGATTTTCTACCGGACATTACTAGGTCTGCTGTATGCAACAATACTTTATGTAGTAACTGACTTCTTAATTTCCTTTCATATCTCATAAGCATTGGCGTCAAAATGGCCCAAGAAGGCCCCTTGTCAGCTCCCAAATTAGTCACTAGTCCCCCTTCCCATCTGCCAAATAAAGGAAAAGAGGGTGTTTAAAATTTGCAGCAATATGGAATAAATAGTAAAAAATAAGGAAAAGAGGTAGTTATATTCTAAAAGTGCAGATGAGCATGGGTACCACTTTATATTTTGAGTGCCACCAATGGGTCACTAGTGATGTCACAAGGAGAGAGGACACAATGCTGATAGGTCAGCCTACACATGAACTATTGTTCTCCTCTTCACACCCAATTTATGTGAATAAAGTTATTCATACAATACTGTGAATCCTATTTCTGTCAACAATATGTGGTGTTTTTATAAGGAAACATGGCAAGCTGAATGTTTATCATGCAAAGAGTTAAAGTAAATAAAACCAGCTGAAGAAAAAAATTGAGCCATTCCCTGACCCGACACTGAAGCAAGCATTTAACTGAATCATTTTTAAAGTTTTTGTGTATGGTAAATACAGACTAAACAACATACTGCATGTTTTACGGTAAACACAGGAAAGCTATATGTGCTTTCTAGGTCAGAAATTAATTATTTCAAAGTGGAACCATGAAAGGATTGTCCACCACTAGAAGTGGCACAGTTACTGAAAACATAATTTTCCTTCCTTAGCAGAGAGTGCAAACATTTTTGCTGCAAGGGGAGATTACTATTCCAGTGTCAGGTATTAGAAACATAGAAACACAGAATTTGACAGCAGATAAGGACCGCTTGGCCCACCTAGTCTGCCTATTTTTCCTACCTAACAGATAAACTGCTGATCCTAGTTATCAAACAGCTTACTTCCTCTTACCTGCCCCAGGACTGCCTTATGCCTGTCCCATGCATTCTTGAAGTCCTCACTGTTCTTGACTCCACGACCTCCTCAGGGAGGCTGTTCCATGCATCGATAACCCTCTCAGTGAAAAAATACTTCCTAACATTACCCCTGAGCCGTCCCCCCTCTATCTTCAAATTGTGCCCCCTTGTTCTTGCACATCTCTTTTTCTGGAAGATGCTACCCTCTTGGACTTTGTTAATTCCCTTGAGGTACTTGAAAGTTTCTATCATGTCCCCTCTCTCTCCTTTCTTTCCTCAAGAGTATACATATTAAGCTCCTTTAGTCTTTCTTCATATGTCTTCTGGTGCAGACCCTGCACCATTTTGGTTGCCCTCCTCTGGACAGCCTCCACTCTGTCTATGTCTTTGCGGAGATGGGTCTCCAGAACTGCACACAGTACTCCAGATGGGGTCTCACCAACTGTCTGTACAGAGGGATAACAACTTCCTGTTTTCTACTAATGATGCCTCTTCCTATGCATCCCAGTATCCCCCCAGCCTTCCTTACTGCCTTCTCACATTGCTTGCCCACCTTTAGGTCATCTGATATAATTACCTCCAGGTCCCTTTCTATTTTTACTGTTGTCAGTATCTCACCGCCTATTGTGTATGCTTCCCCTGGGTTTTTGTTTCCCATGTGCATTACCTTGCACTTCTTTGCATTGAATCTGAGCTGCCATACATTTGACCATTCCTCCAACCTTGCCAAGTCCCTTCTCATCCTTTCCACTCCAATTTGTGTATCAACCCAGTTGCAGATCTTTGTGTCATCTACAAAGAGACATACTTTTCCTTCCAGTTCCTCTGCAATGTCACTTATTAAGACATTGAAAAGGACTGGTCCCAGTACTGAACCCTGCAATACCCCGCTAGTAACCCTCCTTTCTTCACTGTGTACTCCATTTACTACTACCCTTTGCGTCCTGTTGTCTAGCCAATTTTTTATCCAGACTACCACCTTGGGACCCATTCCAAGGCTGGCTATCTTGTGTATTAATCTTTTGTGTGGGACTGTATCAAATGCCTTGCTAAAATCTAGGTAGGCCATGTCCACAGCCCCTCCCTGGTCTATTACTTTGGTCACCCAGTCAAAGAAATCTATTAGGTTCATCTGACACAACCTTCCCATCGTGAATCCATGCTGCCTTGGGTCCTGTGCCCCACTGGCCTCTAGGTACTCAACAATTCTTTCCTTCAGAAGTGATTCCATCATTTTCCCTACCACTGAGGTCAAACTAATTGGTCTGTAGTTTCCTGCCTCTGTCTTGCTCCCACTTTTGTGAAGAGGAATCACATCTGCCCTCCTCCAGTCCTCAGGTACCACCCCATCCTCCCATAATTTGTTAAAAGAGTAGTCCAATGATGTCACTAGTTCTACCCTTAGTTCTTTTAGAATTCTTGGGTGAATCCCATCAGGCCCCATTGCTTTGTCCACCTTCAATTTTATTATTTCTTTCAGAACCCTTTCTTCTGTAAATGGACTGGTATCGACCCCCATCTTCAGAGTGTTTCTCTTGTTTGGTTTAGGTAAGTCCCCCTCCTCTTCCTTTGTGAATACTGAGCAGAAATATTCGTTCAGTATCCCTGCTTTTTCACTGTCACCCTCTACCCACATTCCCTCCCCTTTATTAAGCTTCAGTATCCCTCCTTTGGTCTTTCTTCACTCCCTAATGTACCTATAAAAGGTCTTATCCCCCTTCTTAACAGAATTGCCTATCCTTTCCTTGGTTTGGGCCTTTGCTATTCTGACTGCCTTCCCAGCCTCTTTCTGCTTTAACTGATAAAGTTCTCTGTCCTTCTCCTTCTGTGTTTCCTTATATTTCCTGAATGCTGTCCTTTTCTCCTTAACCTTCCCTGCCACCTCTTTTGTGAACCATAGCGGTTTTTTCCTTTGTTGTGTTTTATTGATTTTTTTTACACAAAAGCTTGTTGCCTCTGTGATGGCTGTTTTGATCACTCCCCCTTGTTCCTCCACCCCTCCTTCTTGCCTGTTTGCTAGTGCTTTTCTGAGGCACTCTCTCATTTTCCCAAAGTCAGCCCACCTAAAGTCTAGTACTCTTGCTTTTGTATGGCTTGATTGTATGGTTGTGTTTATCATGAACCACGCTGTTTGGTGGTCGCTTGTTCCCAGATCGCTACCCACTTCTAAATCTGAGATTCTTTCTCCATCCCCATTTGAAAGTACCAGGTCTAAGATTGCTCCCTCCCAAGTGGGTTCCGATACTAGCTGTCTGAGACATGCCCACTGTAGGGCATTAAGAATGACCTTGCTCTTGGATGTGCCTGCAGCAAAGGTGTTCCAGTTAACATCTGTCATTTTCAGGTTCCCCATCAACAATATCTCCCCTTTTTCTGCCATTCTAAGAATACCTTCTATCATTTTCTTGTCCATTCCCTCCCCCTGAGATGGGGGTCTGTATACAACCCCCATGCGGATTGTGGTGCCATTTCCTGTCTCCAGGGTGACCCAAAGTGCCTCATCTGCTCCCTGTTTACTCTTTAGTTCTGTTGCTTTGATCCCTTCCTTTACATAGAGAGCTACTCCTCCTCCTCTTTTACCCTCCTTTTCCCTCCTGTAGATTGTGTATCCTGGTATGTTGACATCCCAGTCATGGTTCTCTGTGTACCATGTTTCTGTGACTGCCACAATATGCAGGCTACCCTCTTCCATCAAGGCCACTAGTTCAGGGAGCTTGTTACACAGACTACGGGCATTGGTGCTCATCACCCTCCACTTCTTGATAGCCTTATCCCCTTTAGCCCCATTTCTGTCCTTACTGCCTTTGCCTTTTTTTACATTTAAATCTGTTCTGCTCCCTAATAACTTCTGTACCTTGGTGTTTACCTCACTAATCACCATGTTTTATGGGGGGAGGCTCAGATTTCCCTGGTTCTTTTCAGTGCCTCCCCCCTTGGCTAGTTTAAATGCTTGCCAATGAAGCATTTAAACCTCTCACCTAGGATTCTGGTTCCCCCCTGGACAGATGCAGACCATCACACCAGTATAGGTCTGCATTCCTCCAGGTGTCTCCCCAGTCCCCAATGAAGCCAAAACCCTGAGCTCCACTACAGTTTTTCAACCACTCATTGAATTCCCTGGTGAGAAGTGCCCTAGCATCTCCCTTGCCATAGACAGGCAGCACCTCTGAGATGGTTACCGTATGCGCTACTTGTCTAAGGCCCCTTCCCAACTCTACAAACTCCTCTTGCACTGCTCTGGTCCATTCCTAGCCAGGTCATTTGTCCCCAGGTGGACAATGACATCCAGCTCCCTCCCTCGTGCAGCTCCTCCCATGATCCTGAGGATTCGCTTCCTGTCCCACCAAGCCGAGGCGCCAGGAAGGCACCTTACCTCCCTCTCCCCATCCTCCCACATTTCTACCCCCTTAATGATTGAGTCCCCCACCAGGAATTGTTTCCTTCCCCTGTGGGGTCCCATGCCGCCCTCCTTTGGGTCTCCTTTGTGAAGGTTCCCAGCATCCTCCTTGGTCTCCACAGCAGGTGCCTCCATAGAGGAACCACTATCCACCAGAAGAGTGAATGAATTGTGAAGAGGTACAGCTGGAGGGATGCAACTCTGTTCCACCACCCTCTTCCTCCTTGAGCCCACCCTGGTCCAGCCTCTCTTCTTTCTTAGCAACCTCTGAGGTAGTGGCATTGGCCCTGGTGGTCCCTGGGTGGGGGAGGAGGTTTCATGAATCCTAGCCAGGTCAGCCTGGAGACGGGCAACCTCCTCTCTCAGACCAGAGAGATGCCTGCAAATAGGGCAGCATCGCAGCCTCCAGAATGTCTCCCAGAACACTGCCACCCCACAACCATTGCACTGCACCACTCCTATCATGTCTTATTTTGTGTCCCCTCTACTGTTTCTCTGGATGCTTACTCTCTTCTCTTCTTACAACTCTCACCCTTCCTGTTCTGGGACAGCAACTTCCTATCTTCTTCAGTAGCCTCCTTCTTCCTTGCTCAATATCAGACCACCAGCAGCTGGGGGGGAGTGAGCTACTTTTTCTACTTTAGAGTTGACAAACCCAATGTTTCTCTATGATCCTTTCCTTCCTACTGCCAAACAGGAAGTTCCTGTTGACAGTCAAATCCAGTGGCTATAAAAGTAGAACTGGCTTTGAGTGGGATGGAGAGCAATTAGTCAGAAAAAAGGCTAGCAACAGGAAGCTGTAATTTGACTCACCTGCTTTTACAGTGTCTAAACCACACCCCCAGGTAAGGTCTCTTCCATCATACTGGTTTAGCAAAGTGAGCTGATACAGAACCCTTCACTGCACAGAATACACACTGACTTTCTTTCTTTTCTTTCTTTTTTTTAACCCTAAATAAGTCCCCTTCTACTTATAATAAAGTTATCTGTCTACTTAATCTTAACAGACACTGACTCCTGCTGAGATATACATTTTAAATTAAGAAGAAAATGTAGCTTCTTTTAGTTAGCTGCTTTCTGCTCTACAAGCAAGGCTAGCAACCTCACCCCAAAACAATATGACAAGGTTGTTTTCCCTGACCAGCCCATATCACCCCTCTCTGGTCCTCTGGCAATTGCCCATCTCTCCAGCCATGCCATGTCACTCCACTCTGGCCTGGTGACAACTCACCTTCTCTCTAACCAAGACATATCACTCCACTCAAGTCCTGTGGCAACTTCTTATCTCTCTAACCTGGCAATGGCACCCCACTCTGGTCCAGTGTCAACTGCCCATCTCTCCAAGCAATGTCACCCACTCCAGTCCTTTGGAAACTACCCATCTCACTAACCAAGCAATGGCACCCCACTACTGTCCTGTGGCAACTTCCAATCTCTGTAACCAAGCCATGTCACCCCACTCATGTCCACTGGCAATTGTTTATATCCCTCTGGGTGAGCTCATTAGGAAATGTGGCTTGGGTTTTCATCGCTATGCCTATGATACACAGTTGAATTTTTCCTTTGCCCCTTAAGCTTCTAGTGTGGTGGAAGTACTAAACAGCTGCCTTGTGGAGATCAGTGATTGGATGGCCTCCAGTTGGTTGTGACTGAACCCCATCAAGATGGAGGTACTGGTGGTGGAGTCAAACAGAAGACGGAGCAGTATGGCCTCTGGTACCAAAGCCGGTTTATTCCTGGGATGTGTGCCATTGAAGGCTTCCTCCAGGGTGCAAAACATTGGCATGACTTTTTACAACAGATTGTCATTTGATTTTCAGGTGTTGTCCAGTGTCCGGACCAGATTTTACCATCTTAGGAATTTTGACAGAGTTAAGCCCCTAGTTCCATCTGTAGACCTCCCCACATTAATGCATGCCTTTGTGATATTCAGACTTGATTACTGTAATACACTCTACCTCAGGGTCATGGGAGGTAACCTCCACCAGCTGCAGCTAGTGCAGAAAGCAGCCAATAGGCTGCTGACTGAGCAGCCGGAATTCTGTCATATTACTCTCATTCTGCATGATCTGCACTGGCTGCCAGTGAGGTGGAGGATTCTCTTTAAGGTGGCTTGCTTACCTTTAAGGTCCTACTCAGGCTGGGTCCTAACTATCTGTCAGACCATCTTACACATGCTGTCTTGGCTTGCTCCCTCCTGTCCTCCTTTGGGTCCTCCTGGTGATTCCCAGGATATGACTTAAAACTGCTGGCTATAGAGCATTTAGTGCTTATGTGTTTGTCCTCCCTGGAAACCTTGCTCCTCTTCTTCTGAGTTTTAGTTTTAATATAGATGTCTATCAATTGTATTTTTATGCTTCTATTTTATTGCTTATTTATATTAATTTAAATTATTGTATTGTTAGTGTACTCTTATGGTACAGCACCCAGAGCCTCTGGGATTGGGAGCCTGAAAAATAAAATTTGCCTTGCTTTGCCCTTGCCTCTTCAACCAAGCCATGTCACCCCACTCTGGTCCTCTAGCAGCTGTCCATCTCTCTAACAGAGCCATGTCACCCCACCCCACTCTGGTCATCTGGCAACTACACATCTCTCTAACCAAGCCATGTCTTCACACAGTAGTCCAGTGGCAGCTGCCCATCTCTCTAACCAGTTCAAAGAGGAGAAGCTGCACTCCAAATACCATGCCAAATTTTCATTCAGGCATAATGCACAAAGAATCCAGGCATAGTAGATATCAACATAAAATGTCTCACAAAAACTACCCCAGCACTTCGATTCAAACGTGAGTCTTCCTCAGGGGGGTGTAGTTTCTTGGCAATCAATCACTTTTATATGATACATTCATTAATTAATCATTACATCATAAGAACACATTAACACATTTAAAGCACTAATGCACCTAAAGACATGTTTCATTAATAAAATTTGTGAAAGTGCTAGCTTTCAAATACAAAACAAAGTGAATAGTAAAACTAGTGTCTCAGGTCTTATTCCCTATTGTTTCTAAATTTTTTATATATTTTTCTGATCATTGTCATATATTTTATCCCAATGCAATCAAAGCTGCTATACTAAGTGCTTTAGAAGAATGCATTTAACAAGAAACAAATAAGGAAAAATATTTTCTCAAACTGAATCCACACAATGGTTACTGCCAAGGCATCGTCAATGAGTTACCTCTCTGTAATTGTCACAGGGAATTTATATCCAGCAGTGCTTCTTTAGACACAGTTTGATTTTTATGGGGGTAGAAACTAGTGTCATAAAAACAACAAAGGTGGAGAAAATGTAAATCTTATATTGTAGTTCATTTTTTTAAGCAAAAAAACAAAAAAAATTTCTAAGAGGTCAAAGGTCATCTTCATGACAGCTTAAAATAAGAGCCAGGCACTGTGACTGCAAACAAGGGCAAACACTGTCAATGCAAACAAAGAAACGTTATTGTGTTATTTAAATATCAAACTTAGAGGCTAATTTAACGTAACAAATTATTTTACAGTATCTTATCATAGCAATAATTCTATTTCAGAAAATAAATCATACATTCTTAGTTCCATGGGATACTTATAATTTTCATACGTTCCTAAGATAAGGCTTTAAATCCCATTGATTGCTTAGACTGCTTGGCTTTACACTTTGAAACTTGTGAATCAATTTGCTTTCCTTTTGTAAAAAAGGTTTCCTCTATCTCCCCATTTTGAAATGTAGGATAGACTCCAGACACATGAATTTGAGCCCCTCTGAAGAGCCTGCATGCTGTGTGATAAAACGTAGGCCTACAAGGAGAGACAGAGGTAACCTTCTTTTACATAAAGAAAGCAAATGGATTCACAAGCTTCAAAGTGTGAAGCCAAGAGTGCAGAAACCCACGCCTAAAATCATCTACCTGGGATACCTACAGCCTGGCAAACTAGCCCAATTTAGAGAGCATCTTACCAGCTGGGGCTAGTCTCGTATTAAGCGTGCCACTAACATTGACTCTGCCATCAGTTATTTCATCCAGTCTTTCAATATGGCCTGTGACACCTTTTCTCCCCTCTCTAAGCTGCTTGTGAAAAATCAGCCCACCTCCTGGATTACCCCCGCTCTCATCACCCAAATGTTGCATAGGGACAACCTCTGGCACAGAGCTGTCAACTCAGGAAAACCAGTGGACAAACAAGCATATTGTGCTGCCCGCAACAAATGCACCTGTGCCATTCACAAAGCCAAAGCAGACTATTACAGGTCCACACTTGCATCATCCTAGGGCTGTCCCCACAAGTTCTGGAACAACATAAAGGAACTCAGTGGGAAATCTGTCTGTCCTCCAGTACCAACATAACCAAAATGGCACCATTATTTCTGACCCACTGAGCATTGCTGACACCCTTAACACTGTTTTCTCACACCTTACTTCAGAACTAACCTGCCAACTTCTTTGACCCTATCTCTGACCACATACCCATCCCCAAAACTCACCCCCATTTTACTTACATGCCCTCTCCCTGAACAAAGTCAAGCTCTTGCGGCTGCAACGCTAAGCCTCTTTAAAAGGCAGTTGCGTCTATTCCTCCCCTCTACCTCACACTGTGACTGCCTCCCCTAAGCCATGGTCATCACTCTCTACCCTAGTTAGAACTGTTATCAGCCATCGCAGCCCTGCATTTGTGGCACCAGCACCCTCTGCTGCTCACTTTGCCCCCCTCACCCACTCGTCCGCTCTCTACTGACTCACTCATACCATTGGCCCCTGTCCCTCTCTCTCTCTTTTCATCCCTGTCTGACAATGGCACCTTCCAGCCTGCTGCCTCCTGACTCATTCTGACCAAGTATAACATTTCACCATGGATTCTGTATATAAGCTACAGTAGCTAGTGTTGTTCTACTTTAACATGCTGACTGAACTATTTATGTACAAGCCATCTGTATGTTATGACTGTTACCATTGTTTACCATTGTTGTATGTTACCACTCATCCTCTGATGTGGAACCTTTGTAAATGAGCAGTTCCTACTCAAAGATACTTGTAATCCTAGAGTTTAATAAATAAAATAAATAAAAAATAAATAAGCTCTACCTACTCAAAGCCCTAGCAGGCAGGACACAGTAATGACTCGCTGGACATCGAAATCCTACACCTAGCCTTTGATGAGGTTCTTGTCCCACTGAATGACCTTCTCAAAAGTTCCCTCTGCCTAGGCCAGTTTTTCCACACCTGGAAGACAGCAGTTGTCACTCCTATATGGAAGAGTGGTGACCGTACCACCATTGGAAACTACAGGCCCATATCAAACCTCCCCCAGTCTCAAAAGCCCTTGAAAAAATAGTTGCAGACCAAATCACTGAATATCTTAACACATAAAACCTACTTTGCATTGAGCAGCATGGGTTTAGACAGGAATATAGCATCACCACCTCCTTCTTGGAATTCTCAAATTTCATCCATACTGCTCTAGACAAATGGCATCTTGCTGGCACAGTTTACCTTGACCTATCAAAAGCCTTCAGTACCATCAGCCACCCCCCCCTTGTCATCTCTACCCTTACTCAACTAGGCCTCTTGGAAGCCCCCCTTGCCTGGATCACCAACTACCTCACTGACAGATCACAGCGTGTGAAAATTAAGAATAGTCTCTCTAGCAATAGGCAGGTCTGCTCCAACATTTTTTGATGCTTTGACACTTTTGTCAGTGTCAGTGGCTCTGTAGGTAGCGCACTCGCCTCTGAGGCCAGAAGATCAAAGGGATGTGGGTTCAGTTCCCACATCTGGCACTGGAGTTAATATCCCAGTACTGACACTGTAGTGCAGCATCAGAGGAGTGCTGCACTTCTGAGGTGCCGTCTTTCGGATGAGATGTTAAACCGAGGTCCCATCTGCCTGGATTGGTGGTAGTTCAGGTGGATGCTAAAGATCCCATAGCGCTTATCGAAAAGAGTCAGGGATTTTTTTATTGGAAAGCAGACAATACATCATAAATGAAAAAAAAAATACAGCAATCCAAAAGTACTGAAAGAAAATCAAAAGTAATCCCCTATACAAAAATCATACAGGCTGGAGAACAAAATCCAACACTCTTACTGTCTGCCATGAAATACATAGGAGAGAAGAAGTCAAACAAATAAATCAAGAAATCCATACAATATGTTTCCAAACATTGGTAATACTTGACTATCCAGAGTGCCATGCTCTAAAGTCTTCTGTTTAACCAGAGCTTGTTCAATTCACTTAAGTACAACAATATTCAGAAGTACAGCATGTTGTAAAGAAAACTGACACCTGGCTTGCCATAAATAATATTTAATACAGGCAAACGCTAAAGTTAATGTGCTCGAATGATACCTCCCTAAAAACCCGGTATAATCCCCTAAAATAAGACTTTGATGAGATATATGGCATGCTATGCCCCAGTGCCACCACAGTGCTAAATCCATCCAACATGTCACTGAATGAGGACAGTGAAGAAAAAATGTTCCTGGGTTTCTTCCTGACCAGCACATTCAGGCCTAATGCATTGTTCATCTGCAATAGGTGTTTGCTTCAGGTTACCCCTGACTCCTAATCTACCATGGCAGCATAGCCATTGAACATCGCATATTTGAGGTGGTACCCTGTAATCCATCAATATGCATAATGCCTAAGGAATCTTAGTAGAGACACAAAAGGGGACATCTGCTTGTACAAAGAAAATGTTACCCATAATTTCAGCATAAAAATTCTTCCTGGAAATATCATATAATTGTACTTTACCCAATTTCCATTCCCTGATCTTTCTGACTGCTGAGTCAGCATAAGACGGTGCAGCACATTTGGAATTTTTTTTTCAATATGCCCCCACCCTCACATTGGGCCAGGAATGGGTGAAATAAGAACTGGGTCCACTCTGACCATGGATGGTCCTCAGGCAGGGTTTTAACCTGAAAAGAATATATCATAAAAAAGGAGTGAAAAAAAACTAATGGATTAATCACCCCAGTCCCCCTTGTGAACTTTTAAATAAGTAAATGCCCTTTTGATGGGATTTAACTTGCTTCCCCATAGCATCTGAAAGAAACAACTATACAGTCTAGTTTTCAGGGTTGTTGGGACCATAAAATATGAACAGACATGTAAAAAAACTGGTAATAAAAACTTCTTTATTACCATCACCTTTTTTTTTTGAAAAACCCCAAGCTTTCCATTGCTGTACCTTGTGTTCCCCAATAGCCAAGTACTCCTCCCAACTCATTAGTGCCAGGTCCCCACTCCCAAAATTGAGACCTAAAGTTTTAAGGGAATCAGAAACAGGTATGCCCCCTGTATTCTGTACTGTTGGAGTCCTGCCTACTGCCAGACACCCACATTTTCCATAATTTAGCATGGTACCATTTAACACCAAAAATTGTTCAATTATCCAAAGTGCCTCATGCCTAGATTGGACATCTGCCACCAATAAATATATATCATCCACATAAACTGAAAATATTTGAGCCGGCATGGTTACAGATGGAGTCAAACCATGAATAAATCGATTATGTTTGATTTCTCATATTAGAGGATCTAACACAAAAGAATATTACAAAGGGCTAATAGGACATCCCTGTCTAACCCCCTGTGTTAAACAAATTTTGTTTCCCAGAAGATTATTTATTAAGGGACAGGAACATGCATTAGTATATAATGTACCAATATAGTTAAGAAAGGTTGTGGGGATAACATACTTCTCTAGAACTTGGAACAGAAAAGAGTGAGAGACTTTATCAAAAGCTTGGATTGATCTAAAGCTAAAATAAAACCTGATAATGTATCCTGGGCTCCAAATTTACAGATATCTCTGATACATTTTAGATTTTGCTGGATAGATCAATGGGGAATAGAACAAATTTGTGCTGGGTGGAGTACCCCTTGTGCTACAATTTGTAGCCTCTTACAGAGAAAAGAAGAAAGAATCTTATAATCCATATTGAGCAGGCTGATTGGCCTCCAATTGCTCAAATCAATAACATCCCCTTTTTTGTGTATAAATGTTAGAATCGCAAGGTTAAATTCTGCATCCACTAAATCAAATTGTAAAATGTCATTATAGACCTCAGCTAAAATGACACTCATGTCTTTAAAGGTTTTGTAAAACTCGTTTGTGATCCCATCTGCCCCTGGTGAAACCCCTGATCTAAGTTTATTTATGGCTGCCAGGATTTATGAGGGAGAAACAGGTTCTTGTAATTTATCTGCTGCAGAATGTGTGGTATTTGGGGAACCAGGAAGTGAAGAACTTTCTCCCAAAAAGCAGTTAGAGTAAACCTAGTACTAAAAACTGAAGACAAATGCTGTTCTACAATCTCCAACATTTCAGCCTCCAATGTCTTAATCTGGCCCCTAGAATTTCAGAAACCAGTCACAGTTTTTCTAATCAATTTTTGTTTACATGCAACATATGGATCTTTGAAAGGTTGTTGTTGCGCGCCACATTTCTTCTCTGCGTACATCGACACTGCCCTATCGTATTGGCAATGTTTCATCTTCTCCTTTAAAACCCCTAATTGTGTTTGCAACTCCAGGGATGTTACCCAAGGACTAGATAATAATTTATAATACTGATTTCTATAATCTAAACATTGCAAATAATCAGATGTGCCCTTCCTTCTACTATAGGAAATGAAAAAAAAATCCTTAATAGCTATTTTGGTATCCATCCACCAGGAAACCCAGTCATCACAAAAATCTGCAACTGATTTTTGAGGAGTCAGGAAATATCGAAGTTGGGATAAGAAAGGAACATCATCTAATAGTCGTAAATTTAATTTCCATCTTTTGCAGATAGCAGGGAACCTTGCGGGAATCTGATGGAGTGCCAAAACACAATAAAGTAAACTGTGATCTAAAAATCATAATGTTGTACAGAAAAAAGTTGTGTTATTAAGTATTTAGAAATAAAAATAGTCTATCCTAGTTTGAAAGGAAGCCCTCCAATAAGTGAGCCCAGCTGCCGCATGAAGGCCCCATAGGCATCCCTTATACTTGCAACCGTCAATGTTTGAGTGAGTGTATGAGTCACAAAAGGTTTTCTGTTGCACATTATTCCTTATACGAATATCTAAACTGCAATTCATATCACCTCCCCACACAAAATGTTTGGAAGTGAAGAGATAAGGCTTAATCTGCTGAAATAAATCAATCCTCATAGTTTTTACTTGGGGGGGCATAGATATTAATCAGTTGGAATGAAAACCCTTTATAATAACGATCAATAAGCAAGGCTCTACCTGGCCAAATGTCTAGAAGCCGTGTTACTTGTACTGTGGAGTGGTTAAAAAGTATTCCTACCTATCTGCTGTATCTGGACCAAAAGACCAAAAGGAAGGGCCTCCCCATCAGGCTCTTTTAACTTGAGTGACCTTGGCCAAAGAGGATAAATGTGTTTCCTGCAAAAAATATCTGCCTGTAAATCCTTGCACTGCCTCAAACAAGTTATACGTCTCTTGTAGTTTTTTCTACTACAGCAGTTAAGTGATATCATCTTTAAGCAGGCCATAGGTATTCAATGCTGGAGTTTAAGGTTTATCTTGTTTTCATTTTTTACCTTTCTTTTTTTTTAACTCTCAAAGGTTTTTTCCACCTTCTTCTTCTACTACCTCCATCTCAGAACCAGCGTCTGGTTTGGATATGTCTGGGCCAGAATCCCCGTCCATATCTGCTAAAACTTGAAATGCATTTTGAGTGGAACAAGCCCCTAAAACCCCCTTTTGACTACTACTAGCCCGAGTGATTCTTCTAGGGGTTTGAAAATCAGAGTCCTGTGGAGCCATTTGCAGCAGGCCTTCGGGGGAGGTGCAAAGCTACAAGGATGAGTCCCCCACTAGTGGAAGGGACCTCAGGGGAAACCAATAACTGGTCCCGATCAGAGGGTCGTGGTTGCTCCGATTCCTCAGGTGGAGGTTGCGGCTGACTGGAGTGTGAATCCTGGGTCTTATCCCCTCCAGGCTGACTTGTAGAATCCATATCTGTGTGTGGGTGAGCAGAAGGCTGAGGCCGATATCTACCCTGGCCCTGGTTTATTAAGTCCTGTTTATTGGGATCTCCCTGCCGATTCTGACCTGCCCAAGGACATTGGTGATAGGCATGACCCACTTCATCACATAAATTACATTTGAACACATTTCTACAGACTCACTATCATGATCCAGTTCCCCACAAAGCGCACACTTAACCTTATCACATGCACCACTTAAATGGCGGTTACTGCCGCATTGATAACAAGCTTTAGGCTGACCAGGATAGAAACAAACCCCTCTGTCATTTCCTAAAAAGAAACTATTAGGGACATGCATAACTTCATTATTGGTAATGTGTAATCTTTAACCTTAAAACGCCATGCCCCAGTCCAAATCCCTTCTGCATCCATAATTAGCTCGGGGGGGTAAAAAAACGTACATTTATTTTCCAACCAGTATTGGATATCTCCCACATTTACCCCCTCATTCCTAAACATGATATTAATGGTTTTGAACAAGGGTTTAGTAATAGGTATTGCCCAAAATGGTAGCCATAAAGGCAAAAATTTACATGACTCACACTTTTGCCAAAATCTGTCTAACCCTGAAAATTGTCTAAAACTAATATCAAATGTGTCTTCCCCATGGACATTTATCAAGACATATATATATATCTGTAGCCAAAAAGTGCATTGAGTCTTTTAATAGCTTTCTGGCAACATATGCCTTGTCTGGATGTTCAGGCAAACCTCCCCGGTACCTGAGCCAAACTGCATTTCTTCTTGGAGCTTGCTCCAGTTTATTGTTTTTGAATAAGTCTGAGAATCGCAGGCCCCTACTTACATTATTGCCCCAAGGTGACTGAATTGGAGACTGCTGCATCTGACCCTCAAGCAAGGGGGCATTCTCAGCTGCAGTCTCCGAACCCACATTATCAGTCTTTGGAAAAAGACACAGTCTGACCTGAAGTGAATGCTCTTTCTTGAAGAGGTAATTGACAGCAGTATGACAACGCCCTCTGCTGACCCCAACAGAGATGGGGAAGTTTTTATTGAACATCAACTGAACAGAAAAGAAAATCGAAAATGATTACAGAGAAAAATAAAACACAAAATAATTATGTAACAAGAAATTCAGAATCAGTTTTCCAAGGTGATAGTGTCCATAATTCCAACAAAGAGTCAGACAGCAAATGCTCTGCCTCTGAAAAATATATGGCCTTCAAATCATGTTTGATCCTTCGAAGAATGGTAAGAAGAGGCACATCCTGATTCTGTAAATTAAACAGATAACGAGCATTCCACACATGCCATTTGACTATTACAAAAATCAAATTTAATGTATTAATATTCCAATGAGACCAAGTGAGGAGGAAAAAACAATACATCAAATTGTCATAAGTAATGAGAGCAAACAAGGGTTCACGCCATCTGGCAGCTAATAGAGTCCAAAAAGAAACAATAAACGTACGTGAAAAAAAAGGTATGAAATAGTTTCTTCCTGTAACTGACATTCAGGTCTGGAACAAAATCTGTCCTGTAGTGATTTGTGTTTATGGTTACATTTGACATTGATACGTTCATGGCAGCTAAGCCAATGTAAGTCCCACATCTGTTGGGGAACCCTAGAATTACGAAGTAAAGTGAGCACAGCAGGGAAATGTTGTGTAGAACATTTGGGAAAAACAACAATCTCCAAACATACATGGTCCACTAAATACTTATACAATGATTTTCTGGAGACAGTTATTAGCATATGGCTAGTAATCTGCCAGTGTTTCAAATGAAAAAAACTATCCCTAACATAAGCAGAAATCTGGGGGGAATGTGTTAAAACCATCAATTTGTTAAGTTCCCATTTATGAAACCAAGGACCACAGGATTCAAGAAACCAAGGTTCCCAACCTCGATCTTGGATAACCAGCAGGGGTCTAATATTATGAAACAAGAAAAAACTAGTATAAAAAAAAACAGGTTGGACCATAGCTGAGCCTCCATCCCAAATAGGGAGATAGGTGATCTGATGTTTAATGGGGTTCAGGCGGCTATCCCATAGGGCTTGAAAAGAGACTAAGCAATCTGGTTTCAAATGCTGGAAATATATGCAGAAGAAAAAAGGGAAGCAGAAAGGTTTAATCATGTAAATCCTTTTTTTCTTACTCATCTGCCATGAATTCCAATGTGCAACCATAGTTTGAGCATAATCTAATTTGGGAGTCCAGTTAAGGACATCTAAAGGACCATTACTGTATAAAATGCTTAAAATCCTAATAGGGTCATCACAAAGTCTGATGTCAACAGAAGACTCATCTACAAAAGAGGAACCAAATCTACGGCCTACACATTTATCAAGATTAAGGGCCGCACCAGAAACAGCCCCAAACTTGGAACAATGCCATAATGCAGAACGCACAGAGGCAACATTAGCCACCATGAGACTCATTTCATCCGCATAGGCCAACACAGAATATGGGGCTGAGGGAAGTGGCATAATTGTTGGGGCCGAATTAATAGAATGAAGTAAGGGATCCAAAAAAAAATATAAAAGTGGACTAAGGGGACAGCCTTGTCTAACACCTCTGTGTAGAGGAAGCATAGGGCCCTTCCATCCATTGACCAGTGGGACAACAGTTGCAGACCAATATAGCAACCGGAGTCTAGTCAGGGTATAATCAGGTACTTTATAATATCGAAGAGTTGACCCTAAAAAATCATGATGTACAGAATCAAAAGCCTGCCGTTGGTCCAGTGAGAATTTGAAACCATGTAAAACATTAGAATTTCCACATTCAGTCATTTCTCTAAGTAAAATTAGATGGTCCTGTATACACCTCCCAGGGACACTGCAAGATTGTGTGGTAGAAATCACATATGGCCAATTTAGAAGTCTGAGGCCAAAATTTTGGTCAATATTTAAAATCAGTATTTAAGAGGCATAAAGGTCTCCAATTGGAGAGCAATCTTCTATCCCCTTTTTTATGTAAGTAAAATAAATAACCCATGTTAAAGTCTAAAGGAAGATGTTCGCACTATAGAATAGAATTACAAACTGTAGCCAATTCAGAACTCAGGTCAGCAGAAAACAATCTATACAGTTCACTGGAGAGACCATTCAGGCCTGGTGTCACTCTTGGGTGTAAAGACTTGATTACTGCTTCAATTTCATGTGCTTGTATCTCAGTATCTAACATATCTACAACAAAAGAAGGTACATCAGGAAGTTGTAAAAAGGAAAAGTAGTCCATTATGGATGCAGATAGGGGGGCATGGGACCAAACAGTTTTTGTGTATAACAGGTAACACGGTGCCTGATATCCAAAATATCAGTGAGCTCAGTGAAACTGTCATCAAACAGCATAGTAAAGGTTTTATTCTCTACTGTTTGCTGAATAGAATCATATGGACATACTGTGTCACGGGTACCAGAGGTCCCAAAACACTGTTGATGCTGAACAGAAATAGCCTTCAGAAGGTGATAATCCATCATACGCTCCTTAAGAGTACTTATTTGAGTGGAAAAATCATGGCCAGTTTCATGAGATAAAGTAAGTAATTTTTGAAGTTGTTGTCTGTTAGTGTGATAAAGGAAATACAATGAATCATGATGATGTTTACTAAAATGTTTAAATAAAGTTTGGAGTCCAGATTTCATATCCCACCACCAATCCCAGGGGGCATCATGTAAAAAAAAATTCAGTCTTTCGATTATGAATATACTCAGTTAAGTGACTTAACAAACGTAAATCAGATAACAGGGAAGCATTCAGTTTCCAAATGCCAGGGCCAAAACGAGATGTCAAGGAAGGGCCTAAAGAAATAGGTAATAAATTATGATCCGAAAATTCGCAACTTGAATTACAGCATCAGAAAGTTGGAGGTGGGAAGAAATGAAAAAAAATCAATACGGGTTGCAAGGGGGCCTTTGTGAAAAGTAGAAGTATGCCGACCCGTAAAAGATAAATATGCATCCTGTAAACCTGTGGAATGGAGCAATTGCTTCAGAAAATTCATGTCACAAAACAACTTAGTAGTCTTTGAAGTAGAAGACTTATCTTTAGTGGATAATCCACAATTGAAATCACCCCCAAAAATCACATGCATTGATGTGTATAAATAGGGTTGAATCAGTTTCAGTAGTTCAGTTCTGTGGGATTTCAATTGAGGGGCGTAAATATTAATAATCCGGAAAGGGACAGAAGAAATCAAAATATCCAACAACAGAAGCCGACTTGGGTAGACATCCAACAGTTTAACAACAGTAACATCAGGTATACCAAATAAAATACCCAAACCAGAACAAGAGTCCTGTCCAAAGGACCAAAAAGAGAGCCCAGAGGTCGAGGCACGAGTGGCCCTGGAAATTTCTGGAAGAGCATGGAAATGTACATCTTGCAAAAAGATGAGACCAGCTGTAAAGCCAGATAAAAAGGAAAAAACTGCACCTCTCTTAGCATGCTTCTTTGTACAGTTAACATTAACAGTATGCACTGAGAAAGCAGAAGACATGAAATGGGAAAGTGAAAACAAAAACACAAAAGTCACCTTAGCCTACCTTTCCTAGAGGTACCTTCCCTATGTTTCAGTTTTGCCTTAGCTTTCCTTTTTTGAGAACCAATATTATCAATGTGTACTTCAGTGTCCATAGTCACATCAGGGTGGGAGGAAAGAACAGAAGACATATCAGAGTCCGTGTTGTCCTGAGGGTGGCGTAAAACCTCAAATTTATTCATATGAGTCATAGTACAGGATTTCAAGGCCTCAGAAGAAGGAGAGGTCCCCTTCTTACATCTTCGTGTAACTCTAACAAAAGGTTCGGGGGGGGTCCATGGAAGACCCAGAAATACTAGGCAAGACAGGAATAGGGACTTCTTCCGAGGTACAAATAGCAAGATCAGAGGAAGGGGAGGGAGAGCTGTAGTAAAGGTCTGTGGTTCCAAAACAGGAGCAGACTGTTTGTGTAAAGTAGAAGAGGGGTCAACAGCAGGTACAAAAGCGTGAGGGAGGGGTATGCGTTGAGGTCTAGAATGAGTGTCAGATAAATAAGAACATTGTACGACAGTAATAATCAAACGGTATTTATCCCCATCAGCAAGAGACAGGGAGTTGTGAGCTGCCCAAGTACAAGTCTGGAAAGTGTGCTCCAATTCGTCACAAAGGACGCAGAGAGGTTCATCCACACATTGGGAACCTGCATGGCCAATGTTACCACAAACAGAGTATTTAATCTTGTCAAAGACACTACTTATATGATTCTGAGAGCCACATCTGTAGCAAGCTTTAGGCTGACCGGGGTAATAAAGAGCTCCCCTGTCTTTCCCAAGCATAAAGCTGTTCAGGAGATGCTGTATTCCAACCTCCGAAGTGCGAAGCATAACCCTCACTCTCCACCCACCTGTCCAGATATTCTCAGAATCAAAGATAGCCTCTGGGTCAGAAAGGACAGTAAATCTTTGCTTTAACCAGACAGTAATATCATTAAGACTGACACCTTCATTACGAAACAATATAGTAACAGTTTTCTGAGTAGGTTTAGTTAAGGGAATGGCATTAAACGGTGACCATAAAGGAGAAGTTTTAAGCTCCTGATATTTTCTCCAAAACTTTTCTAAACCAGTGATAGTTTGAAAACTAATATCAAAATGAGACTCTGAAGAAACATGAATTAAGGCATGAATCTCAAAAGCAGCAAACTGCATAGAATCCTTCAAAAGAGTGCGACCTACAAAAAATCGGTCTGGAAAGTCAGGTAAGCCCCCCAAATAATGCAGCGTAACAGTGCTGTGTCTTTTAGCTTGATGTACAGGGGGTTGAAAGCATGCAGCTTAAGTTTTAGGGGATGAAGCAGTCGAAGTAGCTGGAACTGGACGAGACTCAGGGTCCCAAAGAGTCCATTGTTCTTGAGGCATCGAGGAAGCAGGACCAAATTGCAAAGTCGCGTTCTGAGTCAGGAGTTCAGTTGGCAAAGAAAGATCAAGAGAAGCAGCAGAGCCTTTCAAAACAGGAGAGGCCAGCAGTTTGTCAGTGTCAGGTGCCTAGTACAGATCGGGGAAGAACCCGAACGCCAAGTCCCAATGGTAGGATCCTTCTCCCACTCAGCCACTTCCAGGGCCGACTCAACAGACCAGTCCGTCGTGTGTAAGGCATCAGGGAGAGCAGAAGCAGGCACCTATACAGAAGAAGTTTCTGGAAAAACCTGAGAAAGAGGTGCAGTCAGTACAGGTGGTAGGGAGTGAGGAGGGTCCATAGCAATAGGCAAAGAATGTGGAAGTGTCAGAATCGGTGAAGAGACAGTAAAACAATCTTTCCCAGACGGTGAGTCAGTAGCAGCAGGTACAATACCAGACTGAAGCTTAAGGGCTAACAAATGCGGTCTAGCAGTGAAATAACGCTGTTCCTCAACTTTAAGTAACACATCTACATCCATAGAAATAGGAGGAGAAGACTCACGCATATCCATAGTAGCAGGGCTAGAATACATTGTAAGCACAGTTTGAGGAATAAATGAAGGATCCACAGACAAACACTCCACACAAGTACCACAACAGCAGCAGGGGAAGTATCCAAAGGCACAGAAGAACCATATTCAGTAGATTGCAGCACAATAGGCATAGAAGATGGGGTCTCTCTCAGAACAGAGACAGAGGAAGAGACCAGCTCCACTGCCTCCAACACCTCCATGTCCTCCACAGCATGTCCAGAGGCAGCCATCTTGGTCCCGCATAAAAATGGGACCCCCCTGCTTACAGGAAGCAGAGTAGGGGAATTTCCCCAGTGTCCTGGCCAAATTTCCCTCACTGACTAAGAATACTACCAACAGCTTAATCTGGTTCAAGCTCAGTTGGTATTCATCTGTTTCCCCCTCCCCCGGGTTGTGCCTGAAAATAGGCAGAATTTGTCTAGTGCACTTACCTGGTCAACACAATCTAAATAAATAAAATAAAATAAAATAAAATAAAATAAAAAAATTAAAACATTCCCCAGTGGTCCATTCTGGGGCCACTGCTTTTAATCCTGTACCTAAATATGCTTTCCAGCACCTGCTCTGGGAAAATGCTTCTCTATGCAGATGATGCGGTACTATTTGCATCACACAAGGACCCTACCTACCTCAAATATACACTCCAAAAGTCTTTTAGTGAGGCTGAATGCTGGTTCCTGGATCACAGACTTGTGCTAAACCTCAAAAGGTCTAAGGCCATGATCTTCACACACCATCAAAACAAGTGTAAAGATGCCTCCCTTACTAGCCAATCTATGTCCTGCCTCCCTCTTGAACAGGTCTACGCCTATAAATACCTTGGCCTAACTTTTGTCACTTACTTATTGTGACAGGACCTGCCTTCCCTCTGACACTATGAGATTGGCTATAACCTCCTCTATACTATCCCTGGTGGACTATGGAATCCTGATCTATGGGGCAGTAGGTTGTATTGTTTAAAAAACATCAAAATATCTCTCAAAAAGGCCTGTAGGCTACTTACTGGATCTGATTGACTCACACACACTTGTACACTTTACTCCTTGGCTAACATCCTCAACTTTGATGAGAGGCTTCATTACCAGACCTCTCTTCACAAAAAAATAGTGTCCGGCCAAGCCCCCTACAAGTAACAGCAATCCTTAAACCATCCCTCCCCTCTGCAAAACACCTGCAGCACCTCCAAACAAATGCTACAGGTGCCTAAAGTCAGGACCTCACAGGTTCAGAGGGACTTCTCTTATAGATCCCTAACCTGGCAAAACTCTCTTCACCTTGACATCCTCTCAGAATACAGAATTGGACCTTTAAAAAATTCAGTCCAACCCCACCTTTTGGCCTCTTGACACTATAACGGTAATGACACTTAGTAGGGACCTCTTCATCGGATTCCTCCTTGCTGCTCTTGTGCTTACTTGGATTGCTACTTGTCTCTTGTATCTCTCTGACTTGATCTCTCAATAGCAACAGATATCACTACTTAGCTACCATACTGTGTAAGACTTTGAACTTACGTATTGTGTCTTCCTTGCCTGTATGTATGCCAGTAATTTTGTATCTTATGACCTGTAATGTCTAGGATGTTGTTTTCTGATGTGGAGCCTTTCTAAATGAGTCTATGACTCAGAGGTTTGTAATTTTGATATGATTTTAAATATAAAAAGAGGTTTAAGCAATCAATGGTGTTTAAAGCCTTTTCTTAGGAAAGCATGAAAATTATGATAAGTATTCTATGCAACTGGGAAATTATTATTTGTTTTCTGAAACAGAATCATTGTTATGAATAGAATACTGTAAAATAATTTGTTACTTTAGACAAGCCTCTAAGTTTAATACTGCATTAACACAAAGACTTTTCTTTGTTTGCATTGACAGTGTTTGCCCATTTTTGCAGTCACGGTGCCTGGCTCTTATTTTAAGCTATCTTGAAGAAGACCTTTGACCTCTTAGAAATTGTCTTTTGTTTTTGCTTTGGGATAAAATATATGATGATCAGATAAATGTACCAAAAATGTAGAAATAATATTGAATAAGATGTGAGACACTATTTTTACCTATTCACTTTGTTTTGTATTTGTAAGATAGAAGTTTTACTATTTTTATTAATGAAAACCATGTCTTTAGGTGCATTAGCACTTCAAATTTGGTCATGGATTCTTATGAGGTAATGATTAGTTAATTAATGTATCATATAAAAGTGGTTGATTGCCAACAAACCACACCCCCTGAGAAAGACTCACATCTGAGTCAAAGCACATTGGTAGTTTTTTCTGAGACAATTTATGCTGATACCTACCATACTTGAATTCTTTGTGCATTATGCATGAACAAAAATTTGGCATGGTATTTCGAATGACGTTTTTTCTCTTTGAACTGCTTGTGTTAGAGGTCAGCCACCTCTTATTAAGCGTTGCACCAACTTGCTGAATCCAGCTGTCACACACACCTGGTTTGATTCTACATCTCTTTAACCAGGCCAGGTCACCCCATTTCAGTCCTCTGGCAACTGCACATCTCTCAAGTCATGCCATGTCACCCCACTCCTGTCCTCTGCCAAATGCCTATTTCTCTAACCAAGCCATTTTATTCCACTCCTGTCCTCTGGCAACTGTCCACCTCTCTAACCAAGCAATGTCATTCCACTATGGTCTTCTGGCAATTGGCCATCTCTCTAACCAGGCCATACCTTCCCACTCTGGTCATATTGCAACTGCCCATATCTCTAACCAGGCCATGCGTTCCCACTCCAGTGCTCTGGCAACTGTCCATCTATCTAAGCAAGCCTTCTTAGAACTAAAGGTGGACAAAGCTATGGGACCTGATGGAATTCACCCAAGACTTCTAAAAGAACTAAGGGTAGAATTAGTGACACCACTGACTACCATTTTTAACAAATCATGGGAGGATGGTGTGGTACCAGAGGACTGGAGAAGGGTAGACATGATTCCACTTCACAAAAGTGGAAGCAAGACAGAGGCAGCAAACTACAGACCTGTTAGGTTGACCTTAGTAATAGGGAAAATAATGGAATCGCTTCTATAGGAAATAATTGTTGAGTTCCTAGAGGCCAGTGGGGCACAGGACCCAAGACAGGATGGATTCTCAGCAGGAAGTTCATGTCAGATGAATGTAATAGATTTATTTGACTGGGTGACCAATGTAGTCGACCAGGGAGGAGTTGTGGACATGGCCTACCTAGACTTTAGCAAGGCATCTGACACAGTTCCACACAAAAGATTAATAGACAAGCTAGCCAGCCTTGGAGTGGTTCCCAAAGAGGTAGCCTGAGTAAAAAAAATGGCTGGATAACAAGATACAAAGGGTAATAGTAAACGGAGTTCACTCTGAAGAAAGGGGGGTTACTAGTGGGGTATCGCAGGGTTCAGTACTGGGACCAGGCCTCTTTAACGTCTTTATGAGTGACATTACGGAGGGACCAGAAGAAAAGGTATGTCTCTTTGACGATGACACAAAGATATGCAATAGGGTTGATACAGAAGGTGGGTGGAAAGGATGCAAAAGGACTTAGCAAGGTTGGAGGAATGGTCAAATGTATGGCAGCTTGGGTTCAATGCAAAGAAGTGCAAAGTAATGCACCAGGGAAACAAAAATCCAGGGGAAGTGTACACAATGGGGGGGGGTGAGATAATAACAACAAAAAAATGGAACGGGGCCTGGGTAGTCATATCAGATGATCTTAAGGTGGACAAGCAATGTGAGAAGACAGTAAAGAGGGCTGGGAGGATACTGGGATGCATAGGGAGAGGCATCACCAGTAGAAACCAAAAAGTTGTTATCCCTCTGTACAGACAGTTGGTGAGACACCATCAGGAGTACTATGTTCAGTTCTGGAGACCCCATCTCCGCAAGGACATAGACAAGATGGATGCTGTCCAGTGGAGGGCAACTAAAATGGTGCAGGGTCTGCACCAGAGAACATACCTAGAAAGATTAAAGAAGTTTAATATGTGTACATTGGAGGAGATGAAGGAGAGGAGGGACATGGTAGAAACCTTCAAGTGCATCAAGGGAATCAACAGAGTCCAAGAGGGTAGCATATTTCAGAAAAAGAGATGTGCAAGAACAAGGGGCACAGTTTGAAGATAGAGGGGGGGATGGCTCAGAGGTAACGTAAGAAAGTATTTTTTCATGGAGAGGGTTGTAGATTCATGGAACAACCTTCCTGAGCAGGTAGTAGAGTCAAAAACAGTGGGGCAATTTAAGAATGCATGGGACAGACATAAGGCAATTCTAGTGGGGAGTAGGAGGAAGTAGGCTGTTGTTATCTAGATTTCCAGCCTATCCATTAGGGAGAGAAATTGGCAGACTAGGTGGGCCAAGCAGTCCTTTTCTTCTGTCTAATTCTATGTTTCTGTGTTTCTATGTCACACCATTCTGGTCAGCTGGCAACTGCCCCGTCTCTCTAAGCAGTCTATGTAACCCCACTCTTGTCACCTGGCAATAGCTTATCTCTCTAACCAGGACATGTGACCCCATTCTGGTCCTCTGGCAACTGCCCATCTCTCTAACCAAGCCATGTCACCCCTTCTGATCCTCTGGCAACTGCCCATCTCTCTGATTAGGCCATCTCAGCCCACTCTGGTACTCTGGCAACAACAAATCATTTTGACCAAGCCATGTCATCTTAAACCAGTCCTCCAGTCCTGTGGCAACTGCACAGCTCTTTAACTAAGCCATGTCACCTCGATCTAGTCCTGTGGCAACTGTCTATCTCTGTAACCAAACCATATCATCCCACTCTAATCCTCTGTGAACTGACCATCCCTCTGATTAAGCCAAGCCATATCACACCACCTGGTCCTATGTCAACTGCCCAACTCTCTAACCAGGCCATGTCACCCCACTTCAGTCCTCTGGCAACAACCAATCTCTCTGACCAAACCATGTATTCCTAATCCATTCCTCTGTCAACTACCCATCTTTCTAACCAAGCCGTGTTACACCAGTCAAGTCCTGTGGCAACTGTCCATCCCTGTAACCAAGTCATGTCACCCCACTCCAGTCCTTGTCATTGCCCATCTCTCTAACTAGGCCATATCACCCACTTAGGTCCTCTAACAACAGCTCTTCTCTTTAACCAACAAGAAGTGATACCTCACTCCAATATCATGGCAACTGCCTCTCTCTCTAAGAAATGTCTCCCCACTCCAGTCCTGTGGCAACTGTTCATCTCTCTAACCAAACCATGTCGCCCCTCTTCTGTGTTCTGTCAACTGCCCATCTCTCTAACCATGCCATGCTACCCCCTTCCATCCTCTGGCAACTGCCCATCTCATAATCCTTGTCACTCCACTCCAGTCCATTGGCAACTGCCTGTTTCTCTGATCAAGTCATGTCACTCCCTCCTGGTCCTTCTCTCAACTGCCCATCTCTCTAATAAAGACATTCACCCCAGGTATACTCTGGCAACAGCCCACCTCTCTAACCAGACCATGCCACCCTACTCCAGTCCTCTGGCAACTGCCCATCTCTCAAATCAGTCCATGTCTCCCCACTCTGTTCCTGTGGCAACTCTTCATCTCTCTAACCAAGCCATGTCACCCCTCTCCTGTGCTCTGTCAACTGCCCATCTCTCTAACCATGCCATGCTACCCCCCTCCCATTCTCTGGCAACTGCCCATCTCATAATCAGTCCATGTCACTCCACTCTAGTCCATTGGCAACTGCCTGTTTCTCTGATCAAGTCATGTCACTCCCTCCTGGTCCTTCTCTCAACTGCCCATCTCTCTAATAAAGACATTCACCCCAGGTATACTCTGGCAACAGCCCACCTTTCTAACCAGACCATGCCACCCTACTCCAGTCCTCTGGCAACTGCCCATCTCTCAAATCAGTCCATGTCACCCCACTCCAGTTCTCAGGCAACTGCTCATCTCTCTAATAAAACCATGTCACCCCACTCCGGTCACTGTGATTGCCCATCTCTCTAACTAGGCCATGTCACCCCACTTAGGTCCTCTGGCAATGGCCCATCTCTCTAACCAAGCCATATCACCACACTCCAATATTATGGCAACTGTCTATCTCTTTAATCAAGTTATGTCTCCCCACTCCAGTCCTGTGGCAACTGTTCATCTCTTTAACCAAGCCATGTTACCACACTCCTGTCCTCTGGTAACTGCCACTCTCTGTAACCAGGCCATACCACCCAATCTGGTCCTCTGGCAGCAACCCATCTCTTTAACCAGGATGTGCCACCCTACTCCAGTCCTCTGGCAACTGCCCATCTCTCTGACCATGTCATGTCACTCCCCTCTCGTCCTCTGGCAACTGCCCATCTTTCTCATAAAACCATGTCACCCCACTCCGGTCACTGTGACTGCCCATCTCTCTAACTAGGCCATGTCACCCCACTTAGGTCCTCTGGCAATGGCCCATCTCTCTAACCAAGCCATGTCACCACACTCCAATATTATGGCAACTGTCTATCTCTTTAATCAAGTTATCTCCCCACTCCAGTCCTGTGGCAACTGTTCATCTCTTTAACCAAGCCATGTTACCACACTCCAGTCCTCTGGTAACTGCCAATCTCTGTAACCAGGCCATACCACCCAATCTGGTCCTCTGGCAGCAACCCATCTTTAACCAGGATGTGCCACCCTACTCCAGTCCTCTGGCAACTGCCCATCTCTCTGACCATGTCATGTCACTCCCCTCTCATCCTCTGGCAACTGCCCATCTTTCTCATAAAACCATGTCACCCCACTCCGGTCACTGTGACTGCCCATCTCTCTAACTAGGCCATGTCACCCCACTTAGGTCCTCTGGCAATGGCCCATCTCTCTAACCAAGCCATGTCACCACACTCCAATATTATGGCAACTGCCTATCTCTTTAACCAAGCCATGTTTCCCCACTCCAGTCCTATGGCAACAGTCCATCTCTTTAACCAAGCCATGTCACCACACTCCTGTCTTCTGGCAACTGCCCATCTCTGTAACCAGGCCATACCAGCCACTCTGGTCCTCTGCCAGCAGCCCAGCTCTTTAACCAGGATGTGTCACCTTACTCCAGTCTTCTGGCAACTGCCCATCTCTCTGACCATGTCATGTCACTCCCCTCTGGTAATCTGGCAACTTCCCATCCCTCTAATAAAGCCATGTCACCCCCTGCTATACTCCAGCAACTGCCCACCTCTCTAACCAAGCCAACTCACCCCACTCCAGTCCTCTGGCAACTACCCATCTCTCTAAGCCATGTCACACCAATCTAGTACTGTGGCAACTGCTTGTATCTCTAACCAAGCCATGTCACCCCACTCTGGTCAACTGATAACTGCCCATCTCTCGAGCAAAGACCTGTCACCTCAGTCAACTATCCATTTCTGTAACCAAGCCATGTCACCCACTCTGGTCTTCTGGAAACTGCCCATCTCTGTAACCAAAGCAAGCCATATCACCCCCTCTGTCACCACAATCCAGTCCCCTGTCAGCTGCCCATCCCTCTCGCTAAGCCATATCACCCCTCTCTGGTGCTCTGGCAATTGCCATCTCTCTAGCCAAGCCATTCCCCCAAAAAAATACAATTGTCTTGAAACCACCCATCTCTCTAACCAAGCCATGTCACCCCAATCCAGTTCTGTGGCAACTGTCCATCTCTGAAACCAAGTTATGTCACCCCACTACAGTCCTTGCCAATTGTCTATCCCTCTAACTAGGCCACATCAACCCACTTAGGTCCTCTGGTAACTGCACAGATCTCTAACCAAGCCATATCTTCTCACTCCAATATTTTAGAAATGGCCCATCTCTCTAACCAAGCTGTAGCACCCCCCTCTGATGCTCTGGCAACTGCCATCTCTCTAACCAAGCCATGTCACCCCAATCTAGTTCTGTGGCAACAGTCCATCTCTGTTACCAAGTCATGTCACCTCACTCTGGTCCTTGGCAATTGCCAATCTCTCTAAATAGGCCAGATTACCCCATTTAGGTCCTCTGGCAACTACCTGTCTTTCTAGCCAAGCCATGACTAGGGACCCACCTGAGGGTGCAACAGAACAGCTGGCAGAATCTTCAACGGCCGGTTCTGTGGCCACAGCCAGCACCTGAGTCCCATAGCCACCCTCCTGGAACTCTTCCCTGGATACACTTGCAGGGACCCGCCTGAATGGCACAATGGAACAGCTAGCTGAATCTTCAATGGCTGGTTCTGGGGCTGACACCAGCACCAGAGTCCCATAGCCACCCCTTGGAACTCTTCCCCGGATACACTTGCAGGGACCCGCCTGAACGGCACAACGGAACAGCCAGTGGAATCTTCAATGGCCAGTTCTGTGGTTGCTGCCAGCACCTAAGTCCCATAGCTGCTCTCCTTGAACTTTTCCCCGGATATGCTTGCAGAGACCCACTTGAGCGGCATGAGGGAACTGCCGGCAGAATCTTCAATGGCTGGTTTTGTGGCAGCTGCCAGCACCTGAGTCCCGTAGCCACCCTCCTGAAACTCTTCCCCAGATATGCTTGCAGGGACCCACCTAAGCAGCACAACAGAACAGCTGGTGGAATCTTCAAAGGCCAGTTCTGTGGCTGCTGCCAGCACCAGAGTCCCGTAGCTGCCCTCCTGGAACTCTTCCCCAGATACGCTTGCAGGGATCCGCCTGAGTTGTGCAATGGAACAGCTGGCAGAATCTTCAATGGCCAGTTCTGTGGCCACTGCCAGAACCTGAGTCCCATAGCCACCTTCCTGGAACTCTTCCCCAGATACACTTGCAGGGGCCCACCTGAGCAATGCAACTGAATAGCTGACAGAATTTTCAACGGCTGGTTCTGCGGCTGCCGCCGACAGCTGAGTCCTGTAGCTGCCCTCCTGGAACTCTTCTCTGGATACTCTTGCAGGTACAGCTGCTAGAGCTCCAGCTGGAGCTGATCAGACACTGCTGCCACCTGATTGCTGTGGCGATATTCCTCTCTGCTCCAGATTGTACCGTTTCGGCCACAGACTCTAGTTGATTGGAGAACCTTTCTACCCACTCCACGGCCTGCCTGATCTCCATGCAGATGAATTCATAGCTAAGTTTTTCTCAGAAACTGCAGCAGTTTGTAATTATTTTTTCCACCCCACCTCCCCCTCCCAGGCCTCCTTTAAATAAGCTGAAGCCCCTTCCTCTATGTCTTGTCTACAGCCCATTGGCTATCCAGTGCCTCTACCAAATACTGGCAGCTACAGTCCTGCTGTAAAAGACCTATGGTTCCCTGGGACCTCTCACGCTGCTGCCTTCTTGGATTAAACCTCACTTACTATTCTATTGACCTTGTGTATGGTTCGTAGGGCCATGCACTCGTTTCCTGCTCACTTATTTTACTCATCTCTATTGGCCCAGTAAATTGCACATCTATAAAGCTCCCCATTTGGACATAAACACACCACTAACTACTGCGCTACACCTGTGTACATCCCCAAAATTTTGCCCTACCAGCCTCAAAATCACTTAACCCGCTAAGTGTGCCCTAGAACTCCAGCTCACTGAGCTGGCTGTTGGTGAGTCTGCTGCACAGTCCCAGTCCAAGTCTTAGGGCTCCGCACCTCAGACATTGCTTGCCACAATCATGGACGCCCTAAACCAGACTCTCAGAATAATTCTGGTGATGGCAGTGACCTGCCCTACTGTCCTACAGTATATGGCACTATGAAATAATCTCCATGTCTGTACAATCTGCATAAAAACATGCACTACGATCCTGGCATGGTCACCGGAATACCTGCACAAATCTATGTTGACCCTAGCATTTCTTGTTGGATCCTATCATACCTTCAGAGGTTACTGACCCCAAGCACTGTTGTGTACTACCCCCTTCAGTCTCACTGCTCTGCCTCACAGTGCATATGCTCAACTGTTATTCTAAAGGTAAAAGACAACTACCCTCCAAGCTCGCCTGTAAAATGCGCAAAGGTTACCTCATGAAAATCCTGCTAATGCTTATACTCCTGTCTGGCAATGTCCACCCTAACCCTGGACCCACTGGCCCAACCACGCTACCAGGTAAAAGGAAGGGTGGGACCCTCATGATTGCTTCCCTTTATGTCTGCAGCCTCCTCAGCAAGCTAGATAATCTCCGTACCTGGTTCTGCAACATAATCCTGACATCCTCTCTGTAGTTGAAACTTGGCTTAACCCAAAAATTCCCAACACTGCAGTCGCTATCCCTGGATATGTTATATACAGGTAACACAGGACTACAAAAAGGGGTGGAGGCTGTGCAATATATCTCAAGGACACTTACATAGGACATGCCTTACCAGTACCAAACCCTGGATCCCCATCCCAGGTCCTTGCCATAAAAGTTCTCCTAGGGGCACAGGGTTTTAAATAATTGATTTGCAGTTTTTTTTCTTGGGACTATACTAACGGTACAGAAACTATTTATATAGATTTTCTAGAAGTGCTGTGATTGTTAACACAGTGAGGCAAGAGCTATGCATTTTCATAAATATTTAGCATTTTTATGAGCAAAACGCTAATCAATTTTTAGAGTTAAATAAATCCTTGGGGCACACAACAAAACAGTGACAATAGCCTCTGTGTACCTTCCCCCTAAAGAGCAATCTATTGGTTTTAACAACATCTTGGAATATCTACAGTACGGGGACAGCATCTTAACTCTGAAACAATAATCCTAGGATACTTCAACACAAACTGGCTCTCGCCTGATGCCGGCTCCTATCAGGATGCTGCTGCAGTGCAGCACCTCACCCAGCTTGTTACCACCCCCTCTAGATGTAACTACAAGGCAGGTTCTCACACCTTGCTTGACTGGATCCTGACTAACCATCCTGAACATATTTCCCAAGTAAAGGTGCTCCCTGACACCATTAGTGACCACTCCCCCTTACCTTTGTCTGGTATAACAAGTTCTGTAAGCCCACCCCTAAGTTTATATATGCAAAGGTATTAAAGCAGGGTCTCCTTGAATCACTCAGATCTCATCTCCAGAACCTAGACTGTTCCCCACTAGACACTATTACCAATAATAACACAGCGCTGGATCTCCTCATCTCACAATTCACTGCAGCCTGTGATACCATTGCACCTGTCAGGAACATGAAGGTAAGAGGGAACCCAAACCCATGGATAACACTCGAGCTAATATCTCATATGAAACTGAAGGACCACCTCTGTCACTGTGCAAGAGCTTCATCCAGGCAAGTGGACATCTAAAAATATAAAGCTACCAGAAACAAATGTATGCGCGTTATTCGAACCTGTAAAAGTAACTACTTCAGAGAAATGTTCACTAGCTCCTAGGGAGATGGGAAAAAGTTTTGATGTAACCTTAAAGATCTCACAGGAAAAGATCTCAAGCTACCCCCTACAATGCTTAACATCAGTGGAGCCCTAGTTCTTGATCTTGGGGTAATTGCCAATACCTTCAATGGCACTTTCTCAGATCTGGGTAGTGTACTGCCGCCTGATTTTTTTTAAATGCTTAACGCTAGAACTCACCCTCCTGACACTTCCATTGACAGCAGCACCCCACAGTTCCATTTCAAAGAGACTCCAATTCACCTGGCAAGAACCTACATTCGCAAGGCCATTCATAAACCTTTTACCAGCAGTGACTCTCTTGATCTCAAACTAATCTCACTCATCCTTGAAGAAATCCTTTTGCCTATCACAAGGATCTTTAACCTCTCATTTAGATCGGCACAGTTCCCATCTCACTGGAAACAGGTGCTTGTTACACCCATGCATAAGAGTGGTGACAGAGTGCTTCACACCAACTACAGGCCAATTTCCATTATCCCTCCACTTTCCAAAGCACTTGAATGCATAGTCTCAAACCAGCTAGTTGAATATCTAGAGAAATATGAAATTCAATGCCCCCAACAGCATGGATTTAGAATAAGGCACAGTACCACCACTGCCCTTTTGGAATTTACGGGTTTCATCCACAACACACTTGATCAAGGAAACTGTGCCAGCGTGGTGTTCATTGACCTAACAAAAGCTTTTGACACTATCAAACACCCACTTCTTCTCAGAGAGCTTTCCTCCATTGGTCTCTCCAATGAAGCGCTACAATGGTTTGAGAGTTATCTTGTGGACCGCTTCCAACAAGTCAGGATTGCCAAGACCACCTCGAATTGGAAGCCAGTCCTCTCAGGCATCCCTCAAGGCTCCATCCTGGGGCCGTTATTGTTTAGTCTGTTTATGAATAATCTCCCTAATGCCTGTCACCAAAGAATGTTACTATATGCAGACAATGCTGTCATCTTTATCAGCCACCAGGGCCCTAACCCCATTGAACATCACCTATAGCTTGACTTTGCCAGGGTAGAAGAATGGTTCAGTGCCCATGAATTGATCCTGAACCTCAGTAAAACCAAGGTTATGCTTTTCAGCAGTGTGTGTACAAACATAAAACCCATTCCCTCAACATCCAGAATGGCTCTAGCGCCCAGCTCGAGCAGGTCAAGCATTTCAAACACCTTGCGATCACATTGGATAACTTCCTCTCCTACACACAACACATTGAGAATGTTGACAAGGCTATAAACATTTGAATTGGAAAGCTACATAGGCACAAGGACTGTATGACTACAGATGCTCTGCCTCTGGCAATCCACAGCTCAGTCACCTCCATCATTAACTATGGTCTAGCCATCTATGGCTCTGCCTCACCTACTGCCCTCTGTAGGGTAACAGTGGCACTAAACAAAGCCTGCGGATTACTCATTGGAGCTGCCCACCTTACTCACACCTGTGAGCTATATGCCCAGTCTGGATGGCTCCCACTCCTTTGTAGGCTCCAGTATCAGACCTGCCTGCTAACAAAAAAGGTACTCCTAGGCCTCATGCCACCAGGCATTGAAAAGCTCCTAAACACGCACTGTACCACTCAGCATACCCGTAATGCCAGCAATCAAACCTACCAGGTTCCCAGATGTTGGACCTCTATGGGACAGAGATTGTTTGCCTACAGCACTACGCACTGGTATAATGCTCTCAACTGGGATATCCTGACTGATCCCAAAATTGACCCCTTCAAATGACTGCTCCGGGCAGACCTCACCTCTTCTAGTAGCTGTGACTTTTTCACCTAGAGCTCCTACCTCCCCTAGCACTTCAGACTTTCCTGCTCCTCTCCAATAAATCTCTACTACCTAGTACACCTCTTTGTCTCTCTTCCTCCACCTGCTGCTACTCTTTCCTCATCTCTGCCAACACCAGCACTTTTTAGCTCCCCTGTCCACTACCCCTACACAAGTAGCACTTCTCACTCATTCCTCCCTCCTTGATAATGGCCTTCTATCCTGCCCACTCCTCTAGGACTACCCTCCCTACTGTTCTTCCTCAATCTTCTTCACATCTAGCATACCTATGCACTGCTCTGTTCTCAGTCTGAGCCATTCTCTACATGTCTGTTCACTGGTCTTAGCTCTACTCCAACCCAACAAGTGTAGTCTTAAATTATGAATAATGATTTGCAAACTGTATGCTTTGTAACATCTATGCTACCTCTGTATAATGTTTGTAATGATGTTCATCCTGTTTGTCTACCCAGACTATGACATGGAACCTTTGTAAATGAGCTGTTGTTTATTTATTTAGTTTTTGTTAATTGGATAGGTGCACTAGCCATGAAATTACTATTTTCGTGCACGACCCGGAAGAGTACAACAATCAAAGACAGGTACATTGCATGAGTACAATGAAATTACAATGGCATAGGTCAAAACAGTTAGTAGTAATGAATACATGCAGCCAGAACAATAACAATCAATACAATTTACATAGCATTTTAGGCAGAGAAAACCTACACAGTCTAGGAAAAGATGCCACAACATAGCAGTAAGAAACATTGTTAAAATTAGTCACAACAGTGAAGATTCAAATAGGCAACAAAACAAAGTAAGGGCAAACTCCTGACTGGGCAGGATTCATTATCATGGCCTCTGAAACAAGGTTCAGGTGTATGTGTATGGGGGGGAGTTGGGGTGGATTAGCTGTCAAGTAGATAGGAAGGGTAAGAAGTGCTATGAGGTAGGAATGTTAAATTTAGGCCAGGAAGCATCTGGCGGGTGAGTGGATTGGGGGGATTAAAACAAGTGCAGGGATCAGCAAGGGATAGATGGAAGTGCAGCTCCTTTTTGAAGCTGTCATGGGATCCAGATATTCGAAGTGCGTGGGAGAGAGTTTCAAAGCTTAGGAACAGAGTGATTGAAGGCAACAGAGCCTTTTAATGTTTTACATCTAGGTACATTCAGCAGGGATTTATCTACCGATCATAGTCTATAGGAGGATGTTTGAGGTACCAACAAAGTTGCAAGCACTGAAGGGGTCTGGTTTCTGAGTATAGAGTCAGTCAGGGTGCTCAGAGAGTATTGACGGCAAGCTGAGGGAGATAACCAGCCCAGGTCCCTGTACAGTTGGCAGTGGTGCTTAAGCCATGGTGACGAGGAGGCATATCGACATATATTATTATAAGTGACATCCCACTTATGAAGGATGGTTTTGTGTGTGGCAGCAAAGGTCGGCATGCCATAGCTGAGGGCAGGGAGTAATATGCTTCTAGCAACAGCAAGTTTAGCAGAGGGAGTCAGCATGAAACTGGACTTGTAAGCAACCCACAGTTTAGCATTCACTGTCTTGCAGGCAGATTGTATATGCAGGCTGAAGTCCATGGACTGGTCCAGAAGAATTCCGAGGTACTTAAAAGACGTAACGCATTCTATTTGTGTGCTGCTTAGGTCTTGTACCAGTAGGGAAGTTTGACATGTCCTAAGTTTAGGGGCAGATCCAAGTAACATTGCTTGGGTTTTCTTAGCATTAAGTACAAGCTTATGTGCAGAAAGCCAATTTTGGACATTTGTGAAATCTGAAGAAAGGAATGCATTTATGCAGGTGACCTTATCAGAGTTTGAATAGAATACAAGATCATCTGCATAGAGAAAAGATAAGCAAAAAGAAAAACCTCATCTATCTTATTGATAAAAAGTGAGAAAAGAAGAGGTCCCAGAATAGGGCCTTGGGGAACCCGAATATTGATGGCAGCACAATCAGATAAAGAGGAGTTGAATTTCACAATTTGAGTTCCATTTGAAAGATAGCTTTCATTCCAGGTGACAACTGGTGGTGAAAAGCTCAGACTACAAACAGTGGAGAGGAGCAGGGGGTGAACAACAAGATCAAAGGCCTTTGTAAGGTCTAGAATTTTACTTGGGACCGATAGGGTGGCTATAGGCCTGTAGTTGGTAATCTCCTTGATATCACCTTTTTTAAGGACCGGCATTACACAAGCAATCTTCCAGAGGTCAGGAACTTGGCTATTAGAGAGAGACAAGGTGAAAATTCCAGCCAGAGTGGAGGCTATGTATTGTGCTGCTAGTTTCAGGAGCTGAGGCTCAAGTGTATCTGATCCAGAGCTAGTGTTGTCAGAGACAGTCCTTAATAGTTTTAAGACCTTAGTCCTTGAGATTGCCTTGAAGTAGAATGGAGGATTTTTAGACATTTGTTGGGAAGGATAGCAGGAGGTAGTGGACTGTGCTGATGTTGCAAGCAGAGAAGCTGCCTGGGGAGATGGGAAGGCAGAGGTATACTGAGATAGGTCTGACAACATTTGATTGAAGGAATTAGCAATGGTGTTGGAGTCATTGCAATGTACTCCATTTAATACCTTGTCACTGGTGATAGTTCTGGTACTAGTTGACTGGGACACACCAAGAAAGGTCTTGACATTGGCCCAGAATTTCCTAGGGTCCCCAGCAGAGCTTAGCAGTAATTCTTTACCATCTGCACTTTTAGCTGTCCTGACTTGTTTTTTTACAGAAGTTACGTAGGGTTCTGTAGGTAGCATAGTCAGATTGTAGCCCTGAGGCTTTGTACTTTTTCCAGCATTTGTCCCTACAGTGTAGATTTTTCAGCAGGTCTTTGTGAAGCAACCTTCTTTGTTTAGCCCTCACCCTCTGTGTCACCTTGGGGGCATTCTAGTTATGAAGGGCCAGGAATTCATTAAGGAAGATACTTAGTGCAGAGTCAACATTATGGGAAAGGTAAACATCAGACCAGTTTATCCTCGAGACATAATGACAAAAAGCCTCAATATTGAGGTTGGATAAATTTGAAAAGGTGACATAGCGCAGTGGAGGGGATGGAGCAGCCTCAGTACTCCAGATGCAATAGACAGGGGATTGATCGGTAAGCAAATCTGCCAAGATGCCTGCATGGTGTACATGATCCAGCCAGTTTACAAGTACCCAGTCAATAAGGGAAGAGGATTTTAGCGAAGGAGTAGCTCTGGTATTCTCTGTTAACAACTGGTGGAGTTTATAATTTTGTACCAGAGAGAGCAGCGTGCTATGGTGAGTCCCCAGACAATTCTGGTTAGGGTCACCCAATATAATGACCTCATTATGTTTGGAGTGCAAAGAAGTCTGATCAAATAAGTCCTGCAGAACTACAGTGCCCCCATTTGGGGGATTGTAGGCACAGACAATGTGGAGTTTCTTGGCTCCCAGGGTGAGAGTAGCATGAAGGGACTCACAGGCAGAGGATGTTGAGATCAGGGCGTCTGTGATGTTTAGATGATCTTTATAGAACATGGCAACCCCTCCTCCATGCTTTGAGGAGAGCCTATCCCTATGGATAAGGCAGTAGTTAGTCAGGAAGCATACAGAGTCAGGGATAGTTGGCCTTAGCCACTTTTCAGACAAACAGAGTACAAGGTGTTAATCCTAGAGTTAATAAATAAATAAAATAAATAATTAAATAAATAAAATGTCACCCCACTCCAATATTCTGGAAAATGCCCACCTCTTTAGCCAAGTCATGTCTTCCCACTCCAATACTGTGGAAACTGCCCATCTCTCTAACCAAGACAGGTCACCCCAATCCAGTCATCTGGCAACTGCCCATCTCTCTTATCAAGCCATGTTACCCCACGCCTGTCCTGTGGCAACTGCCCATCTCTCTAACCAAGTCATATCACCCCACTCTGGTCCTTCCAATTGCTCTTCTCGTTAACTAGGCCATGTCACCCCACTCCACTCCTCTGGCACCTGCCTATCTCTCTAGCCAGTCCATGTCACCACATTTTGGTCTTCTGGTAATTGCCCATCTCTCTGACCAAGCCATATCACTCCCCTCTAGTCCTCTGGGAACTGCCCATTTCTCTAATAAAGCCATGTTACCAGCTGCTATATGCTGGTCTCTCTAACCAAGCTATGTCACCCCACTGTAGTTCTCTAGCAATTGCCCATCTCCCTGAGCAGGCCAGTTTGTCCTGCTTTGGTCCCCTGCCAACTGCCCAATTCCTGACCAGAGCATGTCCTTCCACTTGGGTCCCCTGTTGAAGACCCATCTCCTTGACCAGGCTGCATTACCCTGCTCCAGTCCTCTTCTGCCTGCCTAGCTCCCTGATCATGCCATGTCACCCCAATCTAGGCCCTCTGCCAAGTGCTTGTTTCCCTGGCTAGACCACGTCACCCAGTTCTGGTTCTCTACTGCCTCGCTAGCTCCCTGAGCAGACCATGACACCCCACTCCAGTCCTCTACAACTTGCCTATCTGCTTGGTCAGGCCACATCACCCTGTTCCTGTCCCCTGCTGACTGCCCATTTCCCTGACCAGGCCATATCACGCCACACTGGTCCTTTCTAATTGCCCATGTCCCTTACCAGCAAAGAAACCTTGTTGTAGTCCTTTGCCAATTGCCCAATCTTCTTGAACAGGCCATATCTCCCTGCTCTGGTCCACTGCTGACTGCCCGTCTTTCTGACCAGGCCACATCACCCTGCTCTGGTCCTCTGCCAACTTTACAGATTTCCTATCAGGCCATCTTGCCCAGTACAAGTCTACTGCTCAACCCCTTTCTCCCTGAAAAGGCCAGGTGGCCATACTCTGATCCTCAGCCTACTGCCCATCTCTCTGATCTGGCAACGTCACCTTAATTTGGTCTACTATCTACTGCCCTCCTCCTTGACTAAGCCATGCCACCACACTCTGCTCCTGTACTGAATGGCTTTGTCCTTGACTAGGCCACATCACCCCACTCAGATCATCTGCCAACCGCTCATCTCCTTAACTAGGTCATGTCACAGTGTTTTAGGGCCCTGCTAACTGCCCATATTCCTTACCAGGTCACATGACCCTGCTTCAGTGCACTGCTAACTGCACATCTACTTGACTAGGCCACATCACCCAGCTTCGGTCCTCTGTTGACTGCCTGTCTCTCTGAGAATGTTCCATTTGTTCTTGCCCCACCCACCACTTGCAGTGTGCCAGGCACTTCCCGGTGACACCAAGCTGGCATGTAGCATGCCATTGGCCCCCACCCACTACCTGCACAGTGCCAGCCACTGCCCTGTCACACCAAGCTAGCATGTAACATGCCCCTGTACCTCACCCATCACTTGCACTGTGCCAGGCACTGCCCTGTCACACTGATTTAACAAGTAGCATTCCCCTGAACCCCACCACCACCTGCACAGTGCCTGACCCTGCCCTGTCACATCAATTTAACATGTAGCATGCCCCTGGACACCACCCACCACCTGCACATTAGTAGGCACTGCCTTATTACACAAAGATAGCATGTAGCATGTCCCTGTACCCCACCCACCTCCTGCACTGTGCCAGGCACTATCCTGTCACACCAAGCTAGCATATAGCATGTCCCTGGACCCCACCTGCATGGTACCAGGCACTGCACTGTCACACTAAACTAGCATGTAGCATGCCCCTGGACCCCACCTGCACTGTACCAGGCACTGCACTGTCACACTAAACTAGTATATAGCATGCCCCTGGACCCCACCTGCACTGTACCAGGCACTGCACTGTCACACTAAACTAGCATGTAGCATGCCCCTGGACCCCACCAACCACCAGCACACTGCTAGGCACTACTCTGTCCCCCAAAGCTAGCATGTAGCATGCCTATAGACCCACCCATCACTTGCACAGTGTTAGGCACTGCCTTATCACACCAGGCTAGCATGCAACATGCCCCTATGAGGAAGAAAATTTATCTGATCAACCACATGAGTTGCTAGAGTAAACAAATCTCATGCCTTGCCTTCCTGGAAGAAAAAACTGGTATGCAACAGTGCCATTTCAGTGCCTCCCCCCCCCCGGGCCAAGTGGCTGGCTCCCAAGTACTATCCTGAACTTGGACCACTAGCATGAGAGCAAAATGCACTAACCACTGTACCACTAGACAGCCCCATCCCCACCCAATTCTACCTCATCCTCTCTCCCCACCCAAAGATAGCAACCAGCACAGCTCCCCCATCACCTCAGCCTGACACAGTCAAATTAGAACTATGCTTGTAGAAACATAGAATGTGATAGTAGACAGGATCCACTGGGTCCACTCAGTCCACCCATTTTTTTTACCTTCATTTCTGCTACAGATCTACTTGATCTGTGATGCAATCTTTTCCCCCCTCCTTACCCCTATGATTACCCTGTGCCTCTCCCAGACATTTTTCAACCCCACTACTGTTTTTATCTCCAGTACATGTGTTGGAAGGCTGTTCCATGCATCCACCATCCCTTCTGTGAAGAAGTACTTGCTCACTTCACTCCTGAATTTACCCTCCAGCTTCATAGACTGCCTCCTTATTCTAGAGAACCTTTTTCTCTGAAAAAGATCCCACTCCTGTACATTCCCTTCCCGTGAAGTATTTAAATGTTTCCATCACACACATCCCTTCTTCAGGGTATAAATATTTATCTCTTTTAACCTTTCCTCATAGGGCTTTTGTTGAAGACTTTAATCCAGACAAGAGGACATCCACTGGCTCTTGCTGCATTAGGTTATTAAATTAAATTACCAATCAAGAAGGCCTTTCAGTTCACCCTAAGTACTAGGCAATAGTGTCACAAAAAAGGAAGGCCCTTGATAAAGTTCTGTAAGGGGGAACAAAACACAGTCAGGCCATTAACTAGTCAACTGCTGGGGTAGCATCGTATCAGCACTATGTGAATATGTATGGTGTATAGCTATATTAAATAAAGTTATATTTGTCTCCTATATACCTTACTTTTTCACGCATCAGTTGTTGGAGTGAGCTGCAAGGATTTCTTGACTGGTACGTTTGATGCAGACCCTGCACCATTTTGACAGCCCTCCTCTGGATCACCTCAACTCTGTCTATGCCACTCCTGAGATATGGTCTCCAGAACTGGACACAGTACTCAAGGTGGGTTTTATTGACAGTCTATATAGGGGTAGCAGCACCTCCCTCTTCCTGCTGGCGATATCCCTGTCTGTGTACCCTAGTATCTCACTAGCCTTTCCAACAGCCTTGTCACATGGCCCAGCAAGCTTTAGGTCATCTGATATCATTACTCTAGGTCTCTTTCCTGCTGGGTCTTAGTTAGTATCATGCCACCTATTTTGAACTACACTCCAAGATTTCTATGGCCCAGGTGCATTATTTTGCTTGTTTTGGCACTAAGACCCAGCTGCCATACCCTTGACCACTTTTCCAGTCTTCTCAGATCCCTGCCACTCCTTTCCAACCCCCTCCCAGGATTGTCCACTTTGTTGAAGATTTAGATGTCATCCGCAAACAGGCAGAACTTCCCTTCCAGTTGCTCTGCTACTGTACGTCACTTATAAAGACATTGAAAAATACTGGTCCCAGCACTAATCCCTGAGGTTCTGACACCCTTCCCTTCCTTGGAATGAACTTCATTTACCACTATCCTCTATATCCTATCTGCTATCCAGTTTCTTACCCAGGTTACCACCTTACTACCCAGCCCCAAGTTACCCAACTTGCCTACCAGTATCCTGTGCGGAATGGTATCAAAAGGCTTGCTTAAATCCAGGTAGGCCACACCCACTGCTTCTCCCCGTTCCAGCTCCTTGTTCACCCAATCAAAGGAGACTATCAGATTTGTTTGTCATGACATTTCCTCTGTGAAACCATGCTGCCTTGGGTCCTGTAATCCATTAGATACAAGCTTCTCCACAATTTTTTCCTTTAACAGTGTTTACAATAACTTATCTACCTTTAATGTCAGGCTGACAGGCCTATATTTGCCTGTCTCTTCCTTGCTGCTACTTTTGTGAAGTGGGACTATATCTGCCATTCTCCATTCCTTCAGGAGCATGCTGGTCTCCAATGATCTGCTAAAAAGGCCTGCCAGAGATGTATCTAGTACCTCCTTGTGCTCCCTCAGTACCCTCAGCTGTATCCTGCCTGGTCCCACAGCTCTGCCTACCTTCAGGTTAGTTTAACCACCATAATTGCAGTTTAACATTATTTTATCCAGACTGTGGCAAACTAAGGAATGTAGAGGATGGATGTTCAAGTCACCATCTAGGGAGTAGAGTGCAACTAGATTGCAGAGTCAATTACTTTGGGAGAAGGGAGTTTCTACTGGACATTATGGGTCAGATAGTCTGATCCTTATCCTTGATCTAATATCCAAATAAAGATTTGTTTGGATTTTGGAGTGCATTTGGATTTTCAGCAATCTGACAATTTGGATAAATTTAGCTTTATTGAAGCTCCAGAACTAGAATGAAGGCTGTAGATACAGTGAAGATCCAAGAAGTGAGCTGAATGTGGACAAATGACCCAATGACCATGGTGAAATAACAAATGTGTGTGTGTGCATGTGATTGTGCATGCTGTGTGTGTGTGTGTTTATGTGTGTAGTGTGTGTGTGTGTGCATATGTATTACTGTATAGGTCTGTTGGGTGTGTGTTGCCTGTGTGTGATTGTGTCATGTGTGTGTGTGTGTGTGTGTGTTTGTACTTGTGTGTTATGTGTGTATGTGTGATAAAATTAGGCTACATATAGTGCACTAAGTACATTTAGTGCAATGCTAAGCTTTTTTTATCACCATTTCCTTTTCCTGATATGTTATGAGCTGAACTGGAAAAGTCCAAAACAGTCTTTGCACTTTAGATTTCCAAAAACCTTGATTTCCCTGGTTCTCCAAAATGAAATATCTTACCTGGAAGAAGATGCATCTGTAGTAGTTGGGAGGGTGCACTTTCCCAGAAAACAGGGTGTGATTTTGGATGTCGACCTGCAGAGTGATGGTCAGTGTAAAGCGCTCCTTGAAGTAGAGGACATGCGCACACACGGTTGCTGAGGTCAAGCTCTGGAGTTGGGCAGGGATCAGAACTAAATAGCATCTAATATATAAAGTGATAAAAGAAAGGAGATTATAAAATTGCAAGAAAATTTCCTGGACTGTGGTTGGTCAGTGTTGATGATCAACAGTGATGTCATTAAGCAGTCTTAAGCACAGTCTGCCTATATTTGCCATAGAAGGGACAAAAAAAGGCTTGTGATTTTTTGGAGACAACATAGGTGGGGTAAGTTGTGATGAAACTTCTTAGAATGAATGTATTTATTATTCAGTATTTTAAGAAATTGTAGCTCCTGTGCTCTCTCACACACTCCTCCTTGCAGGGCTGATCTCCCCTTCTCTGCTTCCCCTGCTCTTTCTACCCTTCTGGTCCAATTTGCTTTCTATCCCCTTTTCACTATAAAAAAACTTAACTGAACTCCCTGCTTGGCCTGTCTGCCTAAAATTGTCATCTCTCCCCTTTCTTCTCTTCAAACTACTGTTTCTCTTTGTGTACAAATTGCCTGTCCTGACCTCCACCTTCTCAGAACTCCCCCCTGTTCTTCTTCTCTAACTACCCTCAGCTCAACAGAATTTCCATCGGTGCCAGTCTATCCACCTCCATGAGTTAACTGCACTGTCTTCTTTGTTTTATGGCCCCACCCCTACTAATTTAGCTCCTGTTCTATGCCCTATTTATGTTTCTGACACTAATGCCTTGCCTTTCTCATTCCCCTCCAGGTCTGCCCCTGTCCAACTGCGCTGTCGAGTTCTCCATGGAGGCGGCAGTGGTAGGAAAGCCAGCCCAACTGCTCCACCTTGATCACCCGCACATCTCTCTCCAGCAACAGGTACTTTTTTCAGGAGTACCAGGACTTCTGAGCTGGATGCCAATTGCCTCTGTCTCCTTGCTCTGGGCCACTTTTGGCTGTCATAATTTAAAGGACCCCGAGTTTTCCGCGATTCCGCGGATGTGGCAAGCCCCGGAAATATCCATGAATTTGCCATCACCCTCGAATTCGCGTCACCGCAGAACAAACGTCCGCTTTATTTGCCGACGGGGTGCCCAATCCTGCCGCTGAACACCTCAAAGTCACAGCGCGTTGGGAGCCCACCCTAGTGTGGCAAGTGGTCCCGCAGACGTTTTTTTTTTTTCCTGTAAACAAAAACTGTCCCACGGTCTGCCCCGAGCCCCCACATCCCGCACCACCCACTGTGCACCCAGCCTCCCACACCTCCCAACCCTATACTTACCTCCGGATCCGGCTCGACAATATTCGGTGGACCGGGAACACGTCTGCACTCTTCAAAGGCGACCGCGAACTGAGGAAATGCCGGTAAGCTGTATAATGGGCTAGATAGAAGGGGTTCAACTTTATTGCATATCTCAGGCATTTTTAGGAATTTTAGCACCAAATTTTCAACATGGGGTTTTTGGGACCCCTTCTTATGAATGATGTTACTGTCATGGCGTTATTCGGGCTCGAAGGGTGATTTCGCACAGTGACTGCTCAGTGACTGTGAAATCACCTTTGGGACTGAATACCATACATAGTGACAGCATTCATGAGAAGGGGCCTAAACCTCATGTTGGAAAATTTGGTGCCAAAATTCAAAAAAATGACTGTTTAATCTAGTGTGCATTGCGCAGTTCCTACGCAGGCTCGTAAGTTCGCGAAATTTCAATATTTTCACTCCAGAGTTTCAACATTGCCATTTCACCACACTGTCTTATGAGTAGTACAGCTGTCATTTTTCACATCTCACCCAAAATGTGTTTCCACCCTTGTAGCGCGGAATGGCGCAGTTGGTGTGTGAAATCAATGTACGGGACAAATTAAGAAAATCACAGTGACACTGTTCATGAACAGAGGTCTTGAAATGGCTATGTTGAAAATTTTATGAAAATTCCAAAAATTACTGCTTAATCTAGGCTTGCGCTATAGTTCCTACGTAGGGCTCGTAAGTTCGCTAAATTTCAATATTTTCACTCCAGAGTTTCAACATTGCCATTTCACCACACTGTCTTATGAGCAGTACAGTTGTCATTTTCACATCTCACCCAAAATGTTTCCACCCTTGTAGCACAGAATGGCAGTAGTCGGTGTGCTAAATCAATGTTCTGGACAGATTAATAAAATCACAGTGATACTGTTCATGAGCAGAGGTCTTAAACTGGCTATAGTTGAAAATTTGGTGACAAACACCCATAAAATGACTGTGTTACGAGCGTGCATTGTGTCAGATATGGCAAAAAAACAAAAAAGGAAAAGAAATTAAGGGTAAAATGTGCATAGAATTGCCGAAGAAATTGGTGTTGAGTGCCGCAGGTTCTCGACAAATGAAACCTGCACCGCAGAACTTTGCTCCAATGTGCCGGAGAAAAATTTGGGCCCTGGTCATAATATATGGCTTTGCTTCCAATCCTGTCCTTGGAAGCAGTCAGCTTATCCTGAGCACTGCAGTTTTTGGTTCGCCCTGAGCGTTGCTTCTCAGTGAGCCTTAAGTCATTCATTTTCTAATTGAAATCTGTATTTTTTGTCTCAGACCTCATCTAAATTTAAATGCTGTGTAAGAACTGATTTTTGTACCACGTATGCTGCAGAGAATTCTATGCTGTAACTCTGCCTTAGCTAGGTCTTAGGAAGAACAGTGTAACCTGCTTATTAGCAAGTTGAGACCTTGTAAGTGTACAGCAAATTAATTTTAGAGGCTCATTTAGCAAGGTGAGACTTCGTAAATGCCCTACAAATTAACTTAAAAGTGACTGTTTTATATTAAGAAGCTGTAGTAAGTAGTAAATCCATTACTGTTATCTAGATAGCTAGGTCAGGGGGAAATTTACTGGGGATTTCTGCTGTTACTGTTTATTTTAATAATTTGCAGCTTCTGTGCTCTCTCTCTCTCTCTCTCTCTCTGCACATCAAATTAAAAGCAACTCTTGTTGATTAATTAGCTGGAGTAAGAAGTGAATCCTCCACCAAATTTAGTTAGCTGGGTTAGGGGGAATTTGCTGATGATTCTGTTGTACTGTACTAAAAGTGACTGTTTTATATTAAAGCTGTGTGAGTAATAAATCCATTACTGTTATCTGAATATAGCTAGGTCAGGGGGAAATTTACTGGGGATTTCTGCTGTTACTGTTTATTTTAATAATTTGCAGCTTCTGTGCTCTCTCTCTCTCTCTCTCTCTCTCTGCACATCAAATTAAAAGCAACTCTTGTTGATTAATTAGCTGGAGTAAGAAGTGAATCCTCCACCAAATTTAGTTAGCTGGGTTAGGGGGAATTTGCTGATGATTCTGTTGTACTGAGTATTTTAAGAAATTGCAGCTCCTGTGCTCTCTCTCACACTCCTGGCAGTGCTGATCTCCCCTTCTGTGCTTCATAGAAACATAGAAGTTGATGGCAGATAAGGACTGCTTGGCCCACCCAGTCTGCCCATTTCCCTACCTACTGAATAAGCTGCAGATCCTGGTTAACCAGCCCTACTTCTTACCCTCACCCCCCCAAATTGTATACAGGACTGTCCCATGCATGCTTGAATTCCACCACTGATTTTGACTCACAACCTCCTCCAGAAGGCCGTTCCATGCATCCCACAACCCTCTCTGTGAAAAATACTTCCTAAATAACCTCTGAGCTGCCCCTCTATCTTCAAATTGTGCCTCTTGTTCTTGCACACCTCTTTTTGAAAGGTGCTACCCTCTTGGACTTTGTTGATTCCCTTGAGGTACTTGAAAGTTTCTATCATGTCCCCTCTCTCCCTCCTTTCCTCGAGGCTATACATATTAAGCTCCTTAAGTCTCTCTTCATATGTCTTCCAGTTGCAGACCCTGCACCATTTGGGTAGCCTTCCTCTGGACAGCTTCCATCCTGTCTATGTCTTTGCGGAGATTGGGTCTCCAGAACTGCACACAGTACTCCAGATGGGGTCTCACCAGCTGTCTGTACAGAGGGATAATAACTTACTGTTTTCTACTGGTGATGCCTCTCCCTATGCATCCCAGTAACCCCCCAAATTCCTCTGTTATCCTCTGCCCTTCTGGCCCGAGTTGCTTTCTATCCACCTTACACTACAAAGACCTTAACTGAGCTATCTGCTTGGCCTGTCTGCCTACAATTTTCAACCCTTCCCCCTTTTCCTCTCTTCGAACAACTGTTTCTCTTTGCATACAAATTGCCTGTCCTGTCCTCCACCTTCTTATCACTCCCCCATCCCATGTTTTTCTTCTCTAACTACCCTCAGCTCAACTGAATTTCTATTGGCACCAGTTTTCCCCCTCCACCTGAGTTAACTGGACTGTCTTCCTTGTTTTCTGGCTCTTGCTTCTCAATTTAGCTTCCATTCTAGTCCCCATTTAAGTTCCTGACACTAATGCCTTGCCCTTCTCATCCCCTTCAGCACTTCCCCTGTCCACACGTGCTTTTGAGCTCTCCATAGAGGTGGCAGTGGCAAGAAAGCCAGCCCGGCTGTGCCACCTTGATCACCCACAGATCCTTCTCCAACAACAGGTACTTTTTTCAAGTGTACTATGACTCCTGAGCTGGATACCAATTAGCTGTGTCTCTGCTTTGGCCCGCTATTGGCTGTCACATTAAATGGCTTTGCCTCAGATTGGACTTTCCCTGGATGCAGTCAGATTTTCCTGAACACTGCTGTTTTTGGCTCACCCTGAGCACAGCTTCTTAATGAGCCTTAAGTCATTCATTTTCTAATTTAAATCTATATCTTGTCCCATCTGCCCTCACCATCCCTGGCTTCTATTTAATATGCCTAGGCCACTCCATCTTCATCCCCCCTACTGCTCTTTGGCTCAGCTGCATACTGTTCTAGTTTAAAGGAGTACTCTTCTTGCCTCCTATGATCCCTCCCCATTCTGCTGCTAAGTGGTCCATCTATAAGTTACTTCTAGGCCCACAGAGCCTGTTGCTACTGGCAGCTCCCACGACCAGCTGCCACTTTTTCAGCCACTTTTCCTACCAGCTTCACTGATTCTGATCCCACCCTGCTATCTTGTCTACCCAGACTGTAAGCACCCTTGCTTACATCCAACATGACCTCACCTCTTTTCCCACTTTCCCTACTTTCAATTCTCCTTTCCATCATCTTAAAAACAGCTCCTCAAGCCCCCCAATTTAATAGTCCTGCCTCTCCCTCCTCCTCTGCTAACCTAGCCCCTACCTTCATTCTTGCTGTAACTCCTACCCTCAATGCTCTAGACCCCCCCCCCACAAACCTCTTGCCTCTTTAATCACAGTATATAGTCATCTTTTTTTCTTTGGCTTCTGTATCCAATCACCTAGACTCCACTGCCCCCAAACTCCTCCCAAACACTCAGCCTACTGCAAATGTTCCAAATTTCATTTTCTCACACATGCACTCCTGTTACTTTCCTCAGGCAATGTTCATCCTAACTCTGGTCCCACCTCCCCCTCCCCAGCAGTTATCCTACCATTAATGCACATTCTTCCCACACCCCCTCTGCCCTCCCAAAAAGACTAAAGATCCTTCATTTAAATATCTGTAGTCTTATCTCAAAATTTGACCATTTGCAACTGATGGTAATCTATCTCATGCCAGATATCCTAATTTTAACTGAAACATGGTTAAACGCTAAAATACCAGACCCCTTCATCAACATGCCAGGCCACTCCATAATCAGGTAGAACAAGGCTGGCAGGGGAGGCAGTGTAGCTTCATATATCCTATCCTCATGCCATTATACTACCATCCTGTCATCCTCCTTACCATCCGCCTATGAAGCCCTAATTGTAAATATTACCTTGCTTTCTCCTCCCCCCATCTTTATTGCTGGTATCTGTTGTCATCCTGGCATCAAGCTCTCTGACACAACAGACTTCATCACCTCTGTAACATCCCTCTTTCACAAAGGTGAGATATACATATCAAGTGATGTAAACCTAAAGTGGTTATCTCCAGTTACTTCTAAGACATGTAATGACATCTCTGCCCTCAGTCTCTCCCAACTCTTTCAGAACCCACCAGATTAAATCATAAAGCCCTAAGTCACACACGTTAGGCTAGGCTATAACCCTCTCCCACACAGAGTCATTAAGTCAGGCATCCTCCTGGATGCCCTCAGTGATCATCATCCAATATTCATAGTCAGGAAGATGCATAGACCAAAACAGCCACACAAAATCCTGCAGCTCCGTTCTTTAAGCTCCCTAAACCTAAACTCTTTCATTAATGAATTAACCAACTCTAACTGATCCCTAATTGCCACTGCCTCATCAGTTGACCAATCCCTTGATTACTTCAAGGATAAATGTCTGGCTACCTGGAACTCTTAAGCCCCTCTCAGATGCACTAGAATTCATGGTAACCATCATTCCAGGATCACTCCTGAGTTATCAACCAGCCTCAAGGAGTGTGACAAATCTTGGAGGAAACACAAGGCCTCCCAGCTCCCATCAGACTATACTAAATATTGCAGACTAAGAAATGTCTGTACAAAAGCTACCAGGTTAGCCAAGTCTGAATATTTTAAATCCTCTTTCCTAAATAACATTAATCCCTCCTCTAAATTCTGGAAAGTGGTCCATTCTCTAGTCTTCCCCCTTCACATCCCCACCCCCTGTACTTAACATATACAACACATGAATGTCCAAACAGTACTTAGTGGCTCAGGAGTTTAACTCCTACAACAACTCCTGTGCCTCAACCTTTCTAAAGTCCCTCCCCTCAGTCTTCTTTTCTCCTCATCATCCCTCCTCTATCACACAACCCTCCCATGTCTACCATTCCTTCTCCTCCTTCTCCTTCTCTCCTGAGGAGACACTAACAGCCCTCCTCTCTCTCAACTCTTGCAAAGGCTTCTCACTGTATGATCTTGACCCTAAACTCCTATACCTTCCAGCCTCTGCTATTGCCTATTCTCTCTCCCGAATTCTAAATCTTTCCTTTAGGTCCTCCTCTGTCCCTTTGCCCTAGAAACATGCAGTGGTCCTCCCTCCCCCAAAGGGTGGGGACCCTTCCTCCCCTGCCAACTATCACCCAGTTTCCCTCCTCCCTGCCCTTGGCAAGCTCCAAGAACACCTGATCCTCTTTTACCTAACCTCCTTTCTTGCTGGTTCTTCCTTCTTCACTCCATTCCAAACTGGTTTTCAGAAGAACCACTCTATTACCACCTCCCTCCTTAGGCTCACTGAATCCATGCTTACTGGGATGGACAATGGCCTCATCATCCCTGCTATTTTGTTTGACCTCACCAAGGCTTTCAACACAGTCTCCTATGCCCTGCTTCTTGACTCCCTTATGACTGCAGGTCTGTCTGCTCCTGCTCATAACTAATTTAAAACCTACCTCACAGGCAGAATGCAGTCAGTCAAGATTCAGGATGCTATCTCTCCACCCTCCCATTCTCAACATGAGTCATTCAGGGCTCTGTGCTCAGTTCCATTCTCTTCTACTTCTTCCTTAATGACCTTCCTACAGCATGCCCCCCGTCATCTGCTATCCATATGTATGCTGATGACACTGTCCTGTTCACCTTTGGCAAATGTCCCATCGATGGAGCAACCACCCTTCAGCATGACTTCCACTAAGTTCAGCTCTGTTTTGCCTCACATCACCTATTCCTAAATGCCAAAAAGACAGTTTCTATGACCTTTGGCACTAGACAGAAACTATATGTACAAGAAGGTGACTACTAACGAAAAAAACTGGAGCCGGACAACAAAGGCATCACAGAAAAAAACACAGAACGGCTACCCAGTGATCGACTAAATAACCAAATCCAATGATAGGAATAGGATAAAACAGCTTTAATGAAAACAGCTGAAGCAAGCAGCAATATAAAAGCCACAGACGCACGTTTCATGTCCCAAAGACGCTTTTTCAATGAATCATTGAATTTGGTTATTTAGTCGATCACTGGGTAGCAGATCTGTGTTTTTTTCTGTGATGACTAGACAGAAACTCTCTAGGCTACACCCCTTACCCTTTTTCCATACCCCTGATGGGGCAATCCTTGAGGGCACCTCCTCTTTCAGATACCTTGGGGTCTGGCTGGACCAACACCTCAGCTTCTCTGACCACATTGATGACATTCTGATAAAAACTGAACCCTAATCTTGATGCCTTATTCAGAAACAGTAGTTGCACCCATCTATGGCATTTCATGAACTTATCCAGAAGATGATCCTCCCCAATTTTGACTACTGTGATATAGTCTATGAGTCTATGGTGCCACTCCCAACTCCTCCTTAATCAGATTGTACTCTCTGTTTAACTCCTTCTGTTGCTTTGACCTTGATGATCCACTTCGCACTAATCGTTGTGACCTATATGATGCCTTGTCATTTCCTCCGCTTGCTAACAGACAACTCACCCACTGTGCCAAACTCACTTCTAAATTCTGGCTAGGAGAATTTCCTCCCTACCTCTTATGCTCCCTCTCTTCTCCCCCGCCTCCTTCCCACTCCCTCAAATCTGCTGACACTTGTATACTCTGCTGGTCCCCCAGCATACCACTCTTATCGGTCAGTCAGGCTTTTCTCATCTTTTCCCAAAATCTGTAACTTCCCCCCAAATGCAACATTCCTCCTCCCCTCATGTGCTTCTGCCTGACATAACTTCCTTTGTGTTAACTGCTTCTGTTTTAACCCTGCCTGAGTTGCCTTACATGCCTGCTCTGCTACTTGCTCAACATGATGTCAAATCCTCCCTCCCCCAGAGCTTTTCTACCTAGCACTCCCACTTTCTTCTTTCTCCTCCCCCTTGTTTCTACCTCTACTCTTCTACCCCATTCCAACTCACACATGCTTGGGTTGTCCCCTGGCAGGGTTTTCATCACCCTGGATGAGTCTAGTACCGAGTTATTGCCTCTTCCCCCATCCCCTACTCTGCTCCTTATCCAATTCTTGTCCTCCCTTAATCTGACCTTTGGTAGGGTTCTTAGCATCCTGGAGAGGCCAGTTCTAGGCAAGATTCTTTCCTTCCCCCCTCTAACACTACCCCATCCTCTTCTTTTATACCCCCTTAATGAATCTTTTTACCCCTTTCTTTACCCTACCACTCTCCCTTCCTCCTTCCCCCCCTTTCTTAACTCCCGGCCTCCTCACACATCAGCCCTTGGCAGGGTTTTTTGCATCCTGGAGGGGCTAGCTCTAGGCCATTCCTGTCCCTCCCTGTCCACTTCCCTCATCCCCTTTCCCTCTGAATCCTTACTTCTCAGCACTTAAATATGTATTAGTTCACTCATACCTGAACAATTGCACTTCCTGCCCTGTATGGGCAAAGCATATTACTCTATGTATAATTCTCAGTCATGATAAATACTAATTCTGTAAGCCACTCTAGAACTGTATAATGTATGTGTCATTTTAAATGATAATGTATGTGTTTTTCCACAGTTCTGATATTCTGATATGTTAATTGTATGCCTAAATTTCACATCCTACTGTACCCCCCCACCCCTGTTTGCACAGGAGAAGAGCAACTTGTTATTCAGTGTGCCTTCCTGGTGAAATATTTTAATAAATAAATAAATTGAGTGAAGGGCAAATTTCAGACCATGATGAGTAGACCACATTTTGGGGCCATATTTAATAATGTGTACAAATCTGGAGACCACACCTTTGAAAGGACATTGACAAAATAGAAACAGTGTAGAGGAGGGCAACCAAAATGATGAATGGATTACATCACAAGCCTTATGAGGAGAGGGTAAGGGACCTAAATTTATATATGCTGGAAGAGAGGTGAGAGAGAGTTGACATTATAGAAACATTCAAGTACCTCAAATGCATAAACAAGGTGGAAGGAGACAAAATATTTCAGCCCAACAGTAGTGCCACAACAAAAGGACACAACATCATATTGAAGGGTGGCCCCATAATGGGGAATATTAAGAAAGTTCTTCTTCATGGAGGTGATGGCAGCCCATACAAATGATGGAGAAGGAACATCTGGATATTGTGGCAGTCACAGAAACATGGTATACACAAAACCATGACTGGTACGTAAACATACCAGGATACACTATCTACAGGAGGAACAGGAAGGGTAAAAGAGGAGGAAGAGTAGCTCTATACATAAGGGAAGGAATCAAAGCAACAGAACAAAAGGGAAAACATGAAGGAGAAGAAGCTCTATGGGTAAATTTGGAGACTGGCAGTGACACCACAATCCGCACAGGGGTTGTATACAGACCCCTTTCTCGGTGGGAGGAAATGGACAAGGAAATTATAGAAAGAATACGTAAGAATGGCAGAAAAAGGGGAGATATTGCTGATGGGTGATCTGAATATGCCAGGTGTTAACTGGAGTGCAGTTGCAGCAGCCACTTCGAAGAGTGGGGCTATTCTAGATGCCCTACAGGGGGCATGCCTTAGACAACTAGTATTGGAGCCCACTTGAGAGGAACAATCTTAGTCCAGGTTCTCTCAAATGGAATTAAGAGGATCACAGATGTAGAAGTGGGTAGCCATCTGGGAACTAGCGACCATCAAACAGTATGGTTCACAATAAACACAGCAATAGAGTCAAACCATACAAACGCAAAAGTACTGGACTTTAGAAGGGCTGACTTTGCCAAAATGGGTGAGTGCCTAAGGAATGCACTAGCAAATGGGCAAGATGGAGGGGTGGAAGAACAATGGGGAATAATACAAACTGCCATCACAGAGGTAACAAGCCTTTGAGTGAAGCAAATAAAACAAAACGATATAAGAAACCACTGTGGTTCTCAAAGGAAGTGGCAGTGAACGTTCAAGAGAAAAATAAAGCATTCAGGAAGTACAAGGAATCACAGAAGAAGCAGGACAGAGAACTGTAACAGTTAAAGCAAAAGGATGCTGGGAAGGCAGTCAGAACAGCAAAGGCCCAAACCGAGGAAAAGATTGCCAACTCAGTTAAGAAGGAGGAAAAAACCTTTTATAGGCACATCAGGGAGTGAAGGAAGACCAAGGGAGGGTTTGTGAGGCTTAACAAAGAGGAGGGAGGGTGGGCAGAGGGTGACTGTGAAAAGGCAGAGATACTAAACAAATATCTTTGCTCAGTATTTACAAAGGAAGAGGGGGAGGTACCTAAAACAAACAGCAGAAACACTCTGGATACAGAAGTTGATACCAGCCCATTTACAGAAGAAAGGGTTCTGACAGAACTCTTAAAACTGAAGGTGGACAAAACAATGGGGCCTGATGGGATTCATCCCAGAATTCTAAAAGAACTTAGGGTAGAACTAGTGACATCACTGTCTACCTCTTTAACAAATCATGGGAGGATGGGGTGGTACCCGAGGACTGGAGGAGGGCAGATGTGATTCCCCTTCACAAAAATGGGATCAAGGCAGAAGCAGGAAACTACAGACCTGTTAGTTTAACCTCAGTGGTAGGGAAAATGATGGAATCACTTCTGAAGGAAAGAATTGTTGAGTATCTAGAGGCCAGAGGGGCACAGGACCCTAGGCAGCATGGATTGACAGCGAGAAGGTCATGCCAGATAAATCTGATAGATTTATTCGACTGGGTGACCAAAGTAGTAGATCAGGGAAGGGCTGTGGACATGGCCTACCTAGACTTTAGCAAGCATTTGACACAGTCCCTCACAAAAGATTAATATACAAGTTAGCCAGCCTGGGAGTGGGTCCCAAGATGACAGCCTGGGTAAAGAATTGGCTGGATGGATAGGACACAGAGAGTAATAGTAAATAGAGTCCACTCTGAAGAAATGGGGTTACTAGTGGGGTACTGCAGGGTTCAGTATTAGGACCTGACCTCTTCAATGTCTTTATAAGCAACAATGCAGAGGGACTGGAAGGAAAAGTATGTCTCTTTGCAGATGACACAAAGATCTGCAACAGAGTTGATGCACAAGGTGGGGTGGAAAGGATGAGAAGGGACTTGGCAAGGTTAGAGGAATGGTGAAATGTATGGCAGCTTAGATTCAATGCTAAGAAGTTCAAGGTAATGCACCTGGGAAACAAAAACCCAGGGGAAGAGTGCACAATGGAGGGTGAGATACTAACAACAACAAAAATGGAAAGGGACTTGGTGTTATTCATATCAGATGACCTAAAGGTGGGCAAGCAATGTGAGAGGGCAGCAAGGAGGGCTGGGGGGACACTGGGATGCATAGGGAGAGGCATCACCAGTAGAAAACAGGAAGTTATTATCCCTCTGTACAGACAGTTGGTGAGACCCCATCTGGAGTACTGTGTGCAGTTCTGGAGACCCAATCTCCTCAAAGACATAGACAGGATGGAAGCTGTCCAGAAGGGGGCAACTAAAATGGTGCAGGGTCTGCACCGGAAGGCATATGAAGAGAGACTTAAGGAGCTAAACATGTATAGCCTCGAGGAAAGGAGGGAGAGGGGAGACATGATAGAAACTTTCAAGTACCTCAAGAATCAACAAAGTCCAAGAGGGTAGCATCTTTCAAAAAAGAGGTGTGCAAGAACAAGGGGTACAATTTGAAGATAGAGGGGCAGCTCAGAGGTAACCAAGATAGTATTTTTCATGGAGAGGGTTGTGGATACATGAGCAGCCTTCCGAAGGAGGTTGTGGAGTCAAAACAGTGGTGGAATTCAAGCATGCATGGGACAGTCCTAAGGAAATTCTAGGGGGTTGGGGTATGAAGAAGTAGGCTGCTGGTTAACTAGGATCTGCAGCTTATCCATTAGGCAGGGAAATGGGCAGACTGGGTGGGCCAAGCGGTCCTTATCTGCCATCAAAATCTATGTTTCTATGTTCCTATACCGTGGCAGGTTTTAAACATGCATAGGACAGAAACAAAAGGCATAATAGAGATAGGAAGAAAAAACTGAGCCAATGACCAATAAAGGTTGCTGGGTACATTGTGAGCTACTGTAAATGGGCAGACTGGATGGTTCTTGTGGTCTTTATCTGCTTAAAGAATCTATGAATCTGTATTATAAGAACTGTGTCTAGCCCTGTAGTTAAGGGGAAGGGTGCTAATTGTCTGTCCCTGGGCCTCAGCTACTTGATAATTTACCTCATGCATCCAAAGCCCTCCACCAGGAGGGGAGCAAGCTCTGTAAAAAAGGCAGCCACTGCCAACATACCCCAGGTGAAATAGGTGACTGGCAACATAGGCATCATAAGGCATCAGCAGAAGGAAGCAGAGAACTGGGTCAACTGCTGGACAACTTAGGCAAGGCATCTGTTCACTACTTTTTAACAGTTACTGCTGGTAAGGTAGAAGGTCAAAGGTAGGCCAAAACTGGGAACAGGAGCAACACCAATCTAGAGTAGGAGTATAAAAATATTTAAACAGGACATATGGGAGAACAAATAGAAGCAAACAAAAAAGGAGAAAATGAGAAAATATCAGGGGTAAGGGTACAAAAGTATTTCCACATAACACAGGAAGGATTGCAATTCAGAATGCTGGGAATGGTGTAGTGCAGTTGCTGTGGGGTGATAGTTTTCAGAGAGAATTTCTGGATTCTACAGGAGTTCCCATCTGCACACACCTCTCTGGGTTGAGGGATGAGGTGGCTAGACTCTAGGCCAAGTTGGCTTGGATTCAGGGGACCTCTTTCACTACCCAGAGGCAACAAAGTCTGACACCATTACCTCAGAGAATGACGGGGGGGCAGCTGGACTGTGGTGGGCTCTGGAAGGGTGAGAGTGGTGGGACAGAGGCACATTCCTCAACCAGTAACACTACATAATTTCATTTCCTATGCCACTCTGGCAGGGTGGGATTGCTGGGAAGAGGCACCCACAGTAATGACCAGGGAAGATGTGTTTATGCTCCACAGTGGAGATCCCAGGGAGGTTGATACAGGATCCAAGAAGAACAGAAAGATACTTTTGGTGGGATACTTGATTGTGAGGGGGATCTATTGGAAATAGGAAAGAGAGGGAGAGGTAGATTAGGTGCCTAGCCTGCAGTATGGTCTGGAGTGATGGGAAGTGAATCCTGAGGATTGTTGGGGCTGTAGGATGGGAGGAACAACATGATGTCATTGTCCACTTGGAGACTAATGACCTGGCAGTGGACGGGCTGGGATAGTGCAGGAGGAGTTTAAAGAGCTTGGGAGTTGTCTTAGGTAACTCACTCAGTGGCTTTTGCTGAGCTACTGCCAGAGTATGACAGAGGACAGAAGTATCTCTGCACCACGAGCTTCAACCCATGACTGATGAAATTGCACAAAGTGTAAGGATTTGGCTAAATTGGGGACTGGGGACCCACCTTGGAGGATAACTGCCCATACAGGGGTGATGGCATGCATCCATCTAGGAGGTGGGGACTACAGTCCTCAACTGATGATTTAAATGTTACATTGATGAACATTTAAACTAATCAAGGTGCAGTGGCAAAAGGAATCAGGGAGTCAACATCTGCCCCCAAAGGCTGAAGTAGACATTAAGGAGAACTCAATGGGTGAGGAAATCCCTAGGGGGCAAATTAATAAAGGAAGAAGAGTGGTAGACATAAATGGGGAAAGGAACAGGAGCATTAAAAAGAGAAAGGGGAAAGAGGAAGGGCCAGATGAAAAAAGGGGCAGGAGGGTTACAAGCATAGTTTAAACAAAATCTGGAAGGCCATGTGTGTAAATGCTAGAAATCTAGGAAATAAGATTCCAGACCTACAGGACATTATGCCAGAGGCTGACCTGGATATTGTGACCATAGCTGAGTCATGGAGCACTGAAAGCCAAGATTGGGACATGGCCTACCAGGTTATACTCTGTTCAGGAAGAACTGGGTAGGAAGGAAAGGAGGGGGTGTATTGCTTTATATGAGGGAAAGTACAAAAGTGATGGAGATACAGAGAATACAGGGGGAGGCTGAGATAATGTGCTTCACACAGCAAACAGGAAATGTTGCCACTGTTTGCAGTGGAGTGATATACAGACCTGCACCATAAGGAAATGAATTGGATCAGGTGCTGGTGTGAGCCATTGACAAGCTGACAGAAAAGGGGGGAAATGGTGTTTGTGGGGGACTTCAACCAGCCAGATGTAGATAGGAGTCTCCCAGCAGAAGCTTCAGTTAGAAGCAAAGAGACCATGGACTTTCAGCATGGGGGGGGTCCTCAGGCAACTAGTCAGTTAACCCACTCATGATGGGGCAATACTGAACTAGGTACTCATTAACAGGGACAGTTTTGCAGACATCGAGGTGGGAGGTCACTAGGGGACCAGTGATCACCGTACATTGTGGTTTAATATAAGGACAGCTGCAGAACGGAACCACACAAAGGCCAGGGTCCTGAAATTCAAGAGGGCAATTTTTATAAAGATGGGTAAATTACTCATGGATAACCTGGTGGGGTGGATGGCCTGGGTGAGGTTGAGGAACACTGGGCAAAGATAAAAAGGAGCATAGTAAAGGTAAGACATCTTTGTGTCAAACAATTGAGCAAAAGCAAGAGGAATAAGAGATCACAATGGTTCTCAAAAGAGGTGGCTGAAAAGATAATGGCTAAAAGGGTAGCCTTAAGAAGAAGGTATAAGAAGACACAAAGGGAGGAGGATAAGGATCTAGATAAGGGGAAAAAAAGAGGGCAGCAGGGAAAGCAGTAAGGAGTGCAAAGGTGTAAACAGATGAGAATAGACAAGCAGGTAACAAAAGGGGACAAAACATTTTTGAGTTATGTAAGTGAAATGAGAAAGATCAAGGGTGGGAATGTAAGGGATAAAAGGGAAGAATGGGGACTGAACAGAGGGGGACCAGGAAAGGGCAGACATCCTGAACAAATACTTTTGTTCAGTATTCACAAAGAAAGGAGAAGGGGAGGGGCCACAAAATGTAACAGATGCTTTGGAGGGAGGGGATTGGACACTAGTCCTGTGTAGGAGGCAAGAGTCCTGAATGGGGCTTACTTATCTGAAGGTGAACAAAGCAGCAGGGCCAGGTGGCCAGGTGGAGTGCATCCAAGGGTATTGAAAGAGCTCAAAGAAATACTGGCTGTACCTCTGACAGTACAATTTAACCGCTCACCAGAAACAGAAGTGGTTTCAGAGGATTGGAAGAAGACGGATATACTGTAGTCCCACTACACAAAAGTAGGAGCAGGGAAGAGGCTGGCAATTGTAGGTCAGTCAACCAGACAGTGGTGGTAGTTAATAGAATCACTGCTGAAGTAAAAGATTTTGGAATATCTTGAATCCAGTGGGTTACCGGACCTGAGGCAGCATGGTTTCACAGGTGGGAGGTCACAACCATTGAATGTGATAGATTTATTTGTCTGAGTGACAATGGATTGAGATGAAGTTGGAGTTGTGGACATGGCCAATCTTGATTTCAATAAGGTGTTTGACACTGTTCCACATCGGAGACTAGTAAGAAAGCTGTGTGACTTAGGAGTGGGTCCAAAGGTGGTACACTGGATAATAAATTGGCTAGGGGATAGGAAATAGAGGATGATGGTAAACAGAGATCATGCTGAGGAATGGAGGGTGATCAGTGGGGTGCCTTAGACATGAGTACTGGAACTGGTCCCCCGCAATGTCTTTGTAAGTGAAATATCAGAGGAGCTGAAAAGGAAGGTCTAGCTCTTTGGAAATTACACCAAAATCTGCAATAGGGTGTATACTCTGGGTGTGTGTGTGTGTGGAGAGAATGAACAGAATGAGTAGAACCCTGAGAACTCAATGAGTAATCAAAAGTATGTCACCTGGCTTTAAATGTAAAAAAGTGCAAAATAATACCCTTAGGCCACAGAAACCCCGAGGCGGAGTACAAAATGGGTGAAGGGGTACAGATGACCATCAAGTTGGAAAGAGTCCTAGTGGTATGTAAAGTTTGTTTTGCTGTGATCTTCCCCTTATTCTTGGGACCTGGTGGATCATCTGGTGCTGTCTGAAAGGGATACAGTACATTTAAAGAGGTGTGTCTGCCAAAGTCAAACATATTGCACTTGCACTCAGTGTTAGCCCATGGGTAGCTTATACAACCCCATTTGTGAGGCTAACTCATTGTTTTTTTATAACTAGAAATATCACCACAAAATCACATTCTGTGTCTTTTTTTATAAAATATTTAACAAGCTTTAATGCATTTTTTTCCTCACTCATTCCATGTGCTGTTTTTCTCTAAAAAGTTGTTTTTTTCTCATTGCCATACTTGCATGCAGGTTTCAACTTAATTTGTCTCCCTCCATTTTTTATAGCTCTGTTGCCTAATCTATGTATCCAAAAAGTGCTGTGTTACCTTTGTTTTCTGTTTTATTGTAGGTGGTTCAAATGCTGGTCAGTCCTGTGACTGAGGGTTAACACAGATCAGATAGCACAGCTGCCCTCATTTTACCATTATTGGAAAAATCCCTTTTCATTCAAAACTCTGGTGGCATTCTTCTGTGCTGCTCCTTCTTCCATGGTATGCTATGAACATATACCTTTTACATGCTTATGTTTCAGAGCGTAAATGTCCATCATCAGAGCTGCCTGTCATTAGGAAGTGACAGTCTTTTAACCAGTTGCCTTGCTCACTCGCTTCTCTCATTCGACCACTAGATTTTACCACCTTCTGTGTATTTTATTTCAATCAACCTTGCTTCAACTTTATTACAAAAAATATTTTTACGTCATTTGTTTGGCATGATAGGAGGGGGTGGTTTAAATAATTTGTTGTTATTTTACTCCCAAAAACTAAAATCTCAACACCATATTTAAATCTAAAGCCCCAAAAATATGTAGTATAAGGCCTTTGTTTTCTAATTACATACACAACTTATTTTATACACATGCAAATCTTTGTTGGTTTCATCTTTTACAAGCCATTATTTAAAAAAAAACAACTATTCAATACTAATCTAATCCATTTGTTTATTGTATTTTTATAAAAAATATGTTTTACCACTTCAATAACCTTACACCCATCGTTACCCTATACGTGTTAGTTTATAACCATAATACAAAAAAATGACTCATTTAATTTAGCACATATACCAAGAATTCCATAACTATTTAATTTAAAACAAATTCCTGATCACTTTGCTGGGACATAATAAATTTGACTGCATCTTTACAGATAACTGTTATACCCATTCTCATCATTCGGTCCTCCTGTTTTCCACTGTAGGTTTTAAACAAGGATTAATACTTAGTGTGTCACCGTCACAGTCACAGAACTGTTGTCAAAATTTGTAGACTTTTCCTAGAGCCCTTTGGCAAAACGAGAAAAATCACACATTAATAATCAAAATGGTATTGAAAAAAATAAAGGACCTAAGTGTAAATGAGAACACTATATTGGTCCCAAGTGATACAGAAAATCTGTACAACAATGTTCCACACCAGGCAGATTTAGAAGCTGTACCTGGTCTCACCTGGTAAAAATAATTGGTAAAAAAAAAAAAGATTTAGAAGCTGTAGGTAAAAGACTAGCAAACAAGCCATGTGATATAGTGCCTCCTAGTGGCTTTTTTAGTTAAACTGGCTGATGTGGTATTGACAAACAATTATTTCATGTTAGGGCAGCCATTTTATAAACAAACCCATGGCACAACCATGGGGACTACCTTTGCACCCTCACTTGTCAATATCTATGTAGGAGAATGGGAGAATGAACATATTTGAAACATGGGTAATAACAAGTGACATGAAATAATAACCTTATGGTTTGTTTTGTGGATGACATTTTATTAATATTGGACAGATTAGAGGAAGAACTGGGAGGATTTTTTAAGTAATATCAACGCAAGAGATAATATGAATTTTGTGTCTGCAAGAAGTAAAAACAAAGTGCATTTTCCTGATTTAACTATTTATAAAAAATGGAGAGACTAGAAACATAACTATATAAAAAAGAAACTGATAGAAATACCATTCTTTACTATGAAAGCCAACATCCTAAACATACAAAGAATAATATACCTTATGGGCAGTTGTTAAGGATAAAAAGAAAATGTGGTGAAGAAATGGAAGAAAAAATTGATTTCTCACTGTGACCACACCATTGTGCGCTGGATGTGCAAAAACACATTTCAGCCAGGATGTGAAAAATGTCAGCTGTGCTGTTCATAAGGAGGTGTGAAAAAATGCCAGTGTTGAAAATCTGGAGTGAAAATATTTCAAATTCTGGAAGTTATGAGTGTGCGTGGAAACTGCACAATGCACGCTCATAACACAATCATTTTTTGACACTTTTTCACCAAATTTGCAACATAGGATTTTGGAAGTCCACCTCACTAACTGTGACACTGTTGTTTAGTTAATCAATTCCAAAAGGTGATTTTGTGCAGTGACGATGAAATCACCTTTGGGGACCGAATAACTCACATGACAGTAACTGAATTCATGAGGTGGTGTCCCAAGAACCCCCTGTTGAAAATGTGGTGCCAAAATTTGCAACAATGCCCAAGATAGCCACCAAAGTTGGAAAAAAAAAACATTTATGCCATTATACAGTTTACTGTCATTTATTCAGTTTGCATTCTGCTTTCAAGAGTGCAGACGTGTTCCCACTTCACTGAAGATCATTGCACCAGGCTCCAGAGGTAAGTATGAGGTGAGGGGGAGGTGGGGTATGCAGAGGATGGGTGTGGGTTCGGGGAAGGGGCACAAGACACAGCAAGGGATGGTTTTCTGTTTTCACAGTTTTTAAAAAACAAAAGATTTTGAGGGACAGTTTTCTCATTTACAGGGACAATGGGCATGCTGGGGTGGGCTCCCAGCATGTCACCTGGGTGTTTGTTGGGGGGGCCTGGAGACAATGGGGACTGTGCACTCCGTCTGCACATACAATGTGTTTGGTGGGGGCAATAACAAGGGAGCATGGTAGACAGCAGCAGAGGGAGGAAGTGGGAGGGATTTTATTAGCAGCCAGATGGAAAAGGGTGACGTCAATATGCTAAATACACACATGTTACCACCGCTAATTGCAGTGGTGCTTTTCTTTTAACTGAAGACCACTGCAGCCAAACTGCTGTCATAGACAGCTCATGCATCCATTGGTGCAATAGGGTTGCACACATTACACTGAGCACTGCATTGGACAGGAGGGTCACACACTTTCAAAAAGTCGTACTGTCCCAAAACGTTCCTTGCACATGCATGCAAGCGAATGCAAAAATAAACAAACATTTGTCAGTGCTGAATGTTGCTTGCTTCTATGCACTGTTTAGGTATTTGGAAGTCATTGGAGTGCAAATATTGAAAATTTGCGAACTTATGAGCGTGCGTAGGAACTGCGCAATGCACGCTCTAAAAACAGTAATTTTTTGGAATTTTTTCACTAAATTTTCAGTATAGCCATTTTAAGATCTCTGCTCATGAACAGTGACACTATGATTTTCTTAATGAGTCCCATTCACTGAGTTCGCACACCGACTGTGCCATTGTGCGCTACATGGGCGGAAACACGTTTTGGGCAAGATGTGAAAAATGACAGCTGCACTGCTCATAAGGAGGTGTGGTAAAATGCCAATGTTGAAAATCTGGAGTGAAAATATTGAAAATTCGCAAACCTATGAGCGTGAGTGAGAACTGTGCAATGCACTCTCGTAAAACAGTCATTTTTAGGAATTTTCTCACCAAATTTTCAACACAGCCATTTTAAGACCTCTGCTCATGAACAGTGGCAGTGTAATTTTCTTACTGTGTCCCATACATTGATTTCACACACTGACTGCGCCAATGTGCAATACATTGGCAGAAACACGTTTTGGGCAGTATGTGAAAAATGACAGCTGTACTGATCATAAGGAGGTGAGGGAAAATGGCAATGTTGAAAATCTGGAGTGAAAATATTGAAAATTTGCAAACTTACAAGCGTGCATCGGAACTGCACAACACACACTTGTAAAACAGTTATTTTTAGGAATTTCTTCACCAAATTTTCAACATAGCCATTTTACTATCTCTGCTCATGAACAATGACACTGTGATTTTCTTAATCTGTCCCATACACTGAGTTTGCACACCAATGGTGCCATTGTGCACTACATGGGCAGAAACACATTTTGGTCAAGATGTGAAAAATGACAGCTGCACTGCTCATAAGGAGGTGTGGTAAAATGGCAATGTTGAAAATCTGGAGTGAAAATATTGAACATTTGCAAACGTACGAGTGTGCATAGGAATTGCACATTGCATGATCGTAAAACAGTCATTTTTAGGAATTTGTTCACCAGATTTTCAACACAGCCATTTTAAGACCTCTGCTCATGAATAGTGGCAGTGTGATTTTCTTACTATGTCCCATACATTGATTTCACATACTGACTGAGCCATTGTGCACTACATGGGCGGAAACATGTTTTGGGCAGTATGTGAAAAATGACAGCTGTACTGCTCATAAGGAGGTGTGGTAAAATGGCAATGTTGAAAATCTGGAGTGGAAATATTGAAAATACATAAACTTACAAGCGTGCATAGGAACTGCATAACGCAGACTCGTAAAACAGTCATTTTTAGGAATTTTTTCACCAAGTTTTCAACACAGCCATTTTAAGACCTCTGCTCACGATCAGTGTCACTGTGATTTTCTTAATGTGTCCCATACATTGAGTTCGCACACCGACTGCACCATTGTATTGCTACATGGGCAAGGCATGCGTTTGGGCAGGCTGCGCCGAAAAATGACAGCTGTACTGCTCATGAGGAGGTGTGGTAAAATGGCAACTTTAAAAATCTGGAGTGAAAATATTGAACATTTGCAAACGTACGAGCGTGCATAGGAACTGCGCAATGCACGCACGTAAAACAGTCATTTTTAGGAGTTTGCTCACTGAATTTTCAACATAGCCATTTTAAGACCTCTGCTGATGAACAGTGTCACTGTGATTTTCTTAATGTGTCCCATACATTGATTTTGCACACCGACTGCGCCATTGAGCGCTACATGGGCGGAAACACATTTTGGGCAGGATGTGAAAAATGACAGCTGTACTGCTCATGAGGAGGTGTGGTAAAATGGCAACTTTAAAAATCTGGAGTGAAAATATTGAACATTCGCAAACGTACGAGCATGCATAGGAACTGCGCAATGCACGCTCGTAAAACAGTCATTTTTAGAAATTTGTTCACCGAATTTTCAACATAGCCATTTTAAGACCTCTGCTGATGAACAGTGTCACTGTGATTTTCTTAATGTGTCCCATACATTGATTTTGCACACCGACTGCGCCATTGTGCGCTACATGGGCAGAAACACGTTTTGGGCAGTATGTGAAAAATGACAGCTGTACTACTCATAAGAAGGTGTGGTAAAATGGCAATGTTGAAAATCTGGAGTGGAAATATTGAAAATTCGCAAACTTAGGCAAGGTAGTTATATAGGGAGGAGCTAACACTAGAAAATTGTTGTGTTTATTTTCTAATGGTACATTGTAAGCGGCACTATGCTGTCACAGGTTATCATTTGTAAGACCCTGTTTTCATTTCTGTGCCAACAGTATGTCAATAAACTTGAATTTAAAAAAAAAAGAAAATTTGCAAACCTATGAGTGTGTGAAGGAACTGCGCAACGCATGCTCCTAAAACAGTCATTTTTATGAATTTTCTCACCAAAATTTCAACATAGCCATTTTAAGACCTCTGCTAATGAACAGTGTCACTGTGATTTTCTTAATGTGTCCCATACATTGATTTCGCACACCGACTGCGCCATTGTGTGCTACATGGAAGGAACCACATTTTGGGCAGGATGTGAAAAATGATAGCTGTACTGCTCATAAGGAGGTGTGGTAAAATGACAATGTTGAAAATCTGGAGTGAAAATATTGAAAATTCGCAAACGTACGAGCCTGCATAGGAACTGCGCAATGCACACTCATAAAAAAGTCATTTTTAAAAATTTTTGCACCACATATTCAACATGGGGTTTTTGGGACCCCTTCTATTGAAATGATGTCACTGTCATGGCATTATTTGGGTCCAAAGGAGGATTTCACGCAGTGACTGCGAAATCACCCTTCAGGCCCGAATAACGGCATGACAGTGACATCATTCTTGAGAATGGGTCCCAAAAACCCCATGTTGAAAATTTGGTGCAAAAATCCCAAAAAATGCCTGACATATGCAATTAAGTTGAAAACCCCCTATCAAGCCCATTATACAGTTTATCGGAATTTCCTCAGTTCGTGGTTGACTTTGAAGAGTGCAGATGTGTTCCCGGTCCACCAAAGATCATCGCGCCGAGCTCCAGAGGTAAGTATAGGGTGAGGGGGTGGTGTGGGGAGGCAGGGTGCACAGTGGGTGGGTGCGGGTTGTGGGGGGGACTGGGAGTAGCACCATGGGACCATTTTTATTTTTCAGGTTAAAAAAAAGTCGATGCGAGACATTTGCCATGCTGGGGTGGGCTCCCAGCATGGCACCAAAGCTTTGGGGTGGTGTTTGGGGGGACATTGAGCCAATGGGGGATTGGGCCCCCCATTGGCAGATGATGCAGGACATTTGCCATGCTGGGGTGGGCTCCCAGCATGGCACCAAAGCTTTGGGGGGGCCTTTGTGGGGAAGTGTAGCTGATGGGGGTTTGGGCACCCCCGTCGGCAGAGGAAGCAGGATGTTTGCCTTGCTGGGGTGGGCTTCCAGCATGGCACCAAAGCTTTGGGGGGGCATGAGGCCTACCAGCACTGTGTATGAGAGCAGTGTTTTTCTTTGAAGCGAAGACCACCGCTGTCATACACAACTCCCACACCCATTGGTGCAGGACCACCACGCCTGCTCAACGGAGCAGTGGATTGAACAGGAGAGGCACACCTCCAAAGTGTGCTACTCTCCCAAAACGTTCCTTCCGCATGCGTGCAAGCGAACATAAAAAACACTGACATACACTAAGTATGGATCCTTGTTAGAAACCTATAGCAGAAAACATATAGGATAGTGCATGGGGAACAGTTGACAACAGGGCTATTCTTTCACCAAGTTGGCACTATGACAAGGGATTACCTCAAGAGCGCAGCTCGAGAGGTAATCTGTCATCATAGTGCCAACGTGGTGAAAGATGCCCCATTGTCAACTGTTCCCCATGCACTTTTCTTTATAGTGTATGGTGGAACATCAATTTTTTTGGGGGGGGTCACTACAGCATGTTTCTGCTTCAAAACATTTTTACCAGGTTACTAGATGGAAATAATAACTTCACATTGTGAACATTTTCACTCTTGACATTTTAAATGTTTAATAACTTTACATTTTGAATGTTTTAATGCTAAACGTTGGTACTGCTGCTGATATTGCTGCTTTCCCTGTGTGTCCTGTTTTTGGAGTGAGCCCTAACTGTCAAATTCTGCTCGAGGACACAGTGTGATGTTCGCAGTACTGTAGGAAAAAATGTTCTGCTGCACCGCCAATGTCACTAGTGTGTGACTACAAGGTTTCGAAAATGATGGATTTCGGTGGAGAACGACGTTCCACCATACACTATAGTCCCCTATTTGCATATAAAAGGAACCCAGATCTGAAGGATACACTAGTAAGGACTGTTTGTAGAGAAAAAAAACAACAAGACCAGATTGAATGCCCACAGCACCATAGGGCAATTATAAGTGTGGAAACTGTGCCCATTGCAGTAGCACAAGGAACTCTGAAACATTCTACTATCCGAGGTCAGGCAAAAAGTATAAAATTAGGGGGCTTATTAATTGAAGTAGTGAGGGTGTGATCTACATGCTGCCGTGTCCATGTGGTTTAAACTATGTGGGACAGACAAAGTTGACATTAAAATCCTGAATAGGTGAACAGAAAACTGCCATAAGAGTTAAAAATATGAAATTCGCTATAGGAAAATACTTCTCAGAAGTGAACCGTGGATCCCTCGAAGTTAGCAGTTTAGCAGCCACTGTGCCGCCATGTTTGTAGCTGTCGAAGCATGTAGGAAGGTCTGCTGCATGTGATGAGTTTTGCTTGCATTGCAAAGGACCTTTTCTTACATGTGCTCACCCAGGTGGTGTGGCACCGGCATGCAGGCTGATTGGGGAATGAGGGACGCACCTACTGGTGAGTGCCGTACATTCACCCAACAGTGACCACACCTCCAAATCTCCACTACCGCAAGATGTTGGCTGCACAAGAGCACCAATATAAAAGCTAGCACAGCGCATGTGCTATCTGATCTGTGATTACCTTCAGTCACAGGAGTGACCAGCATTCGAACCAGCCATGATGAAACAGAAAACAAAGACAACACAGCACTTTTTGTACATGGACTAGGCAATAGAACCATGAAAAAATGGAGGGAGACAAATTAAGCTGAAACCTACATGCAAGTATGGCAATGAGAAAACACTTTTTAGAGAAAAACAGTATATAGCATGAGTGAGGGAAAATAAAAATTAAAACTTGTTAATGCTTTATAAAAAAAGCACAGAATGTGATTTGTGGTGATATTTCTAGTCATAAAAAAATAAAGAGTTAGCCTCACAAGTAGAGTTGTATGAGCTACCTGTGGGCTTATGCTGAGTGCAACTGCAATGTGTTTCACTTTGGTAGACACACCTTTTTATGAGTCCTGGTGGTAATCATATTGGATGACTTAACAGAGGACTGGCAGTGTGACAAGGGAGTTGGGAAAGAAAGAGGGTAGTGGTATTGCCTTCATGTAGATTGCTGGTCTCCAGTTCTGGAGACCCCATTTCTGAAACCGCATAGACAGAGTGGAAGCAGTCTAAAGGAAGGCAACTAAAGTCCTACATGGATGACTTCCGGTCTCGTCACGGAGCAGCATCCAGCCTAGTCGCGGAGGTCTCGACCCAGCTAACTGATTTCCCCCTAAAAAAATTACAGCTTAAGAAAGTCAAAATGTCCAGAAGTGGTGGGGGAACATTGCAACTAACAAGCAGGGGTAGAAATAGAGCCGAAGCTAAAGGGATCAGCAAGGATTCGGGCGGATCAAGAACGGCCCCACCGAGCAGACAGCCCTCACCAGTAGGCCTACAACTCCTGGATTACGACACAGACGGCGAGAATGAACACCTTTCGAGATCCAGATTCGAAAGGCTCCTGCATGAAACAAAGGAATCGAGGAAAGAAAATAAGCAGGATTTCCGTGCAATCCAGACCCAACTTGCTACATTTGAGAAACGAAAGGATCTGGCGGAGGAGAGAATTTCGGGAACAGAAGACACTGTATTCCAGCTGCTGCAAATATCAAGGGAGCTAGCACTTGAATCCAAATCCCTTCATATAAAATGCCTAGATTTAGAGGGCCACTCGAGGCGTGACAACCTGCGCTTGTATGGGTTGCCAGAAGACATCGAGACCTCACCCATGGCCCCCTTCATACAGAAATTATTGAGAGAAGCCCTTGATCTCCCAGCCTCGCTAAATTTTCATATTGAGAGGGCCCATCGATCCCTATAGAAAAAACCCACAGACCCACTGGCTAGACCACGATTGATAGTGTTCAAGGTGAATTCATTTAGAGCTAAAGAAGAACTGCTTCATAGGGCATGGAGCAAAAAGGAAATTAAATACCTCACAAATCGTTTATACCTGGATCTTGATTATCCCCAAGAGATTCAGGCTCAAAGAGCGAGATATACACCAATTATAAAGATCCTGAAGGAAAAAGCAGTTCGCTTCTACACTCCTTACCCAGCAAAGTTGAGAGTGTTCTGGGAAGATGGAATGAAGCAGTACAACACAGTAGAAGAGGCATTGGAAGATATGAAGCGGAGAAACATTCAGGTTGAAGGGATTAGGAACCAAAATGAAGGCCGGCGGGGTCCTTTTAGGCAACGGACCATTTCCTGGAAGTCTTCAGGGTCTGTAAAGGGATCGCCCTCAAACCTAATGCGCATGATTGAGAAGGTTATTAGTGCCAGATCAGCAACCTGAACTTGAATTTTAGCCGAGAGACACTGCATTTATATCAAGTTGGCCCTGAGTGGGTCGAGCTCTGGCTAAGGGTGACACCCTGACCTGAGGTGGGACTGTATTCAACTATTGCTATTTTCAGAACTTTACGATCAACAGTGCTCGAGATGTGGAAGGATCTGCCGTTTCTAAATACACAGTAAAGTTGATATGCCCTTTAAGAAGGAATAAAGGACCGTTCCCCTACACCCCCCCTTTTTTTTTTTCTTCCCCCTCCTTACTCCCCTGCCATGACAGCCGATGGTAAAATGCATACTTAGGTTTGCATTAAGATAGTTAGCTGGGTGGAGGGCTGCACTTAGCTGATTAGCTTGAGGCACAGTTTTCTCTAGCTGCTGCATCCAGTCTTTTCCCCCTTTTTTTTTAGGAGCCCCATACAATCGAGGCTTCTGAGGAGGTCTTCCGGAAACGGAGGGGCAAAATTCCTCCTTGTTCTCCCCCAAGTACGGAGAACAAAGGGGCTAGTGAGGCAACTATGCCCCCCAACCTTGGAAGCGAATATGTTTGTTAAAGTTTACATGTTACAAGGTGATGAGTTGGTAATTATAAATGTTATTGCAAAGTTGGCTCAAGCAGTGCACTGTAAAACAAAAGATGTGGTATCAGACTTGATAAAGGGCTTATCTGAGGGAGGTGGGGGTCGCCACCATGAAACCCCTTTGGAGGGCAGGCGGGAATAATTCAAATGACTTCTGCTCTTTACCAAGATGACCCAGCCATACATAATAAGCACGTATAACGTCCATGGGATAACCAATCCGGTAAAGAGGAGTAAAATTCTCCAATCTATGAAAAGGCATAAAGTAAATATCCTATTGCTTCAGGAAACCCACCTTACCCAAAGGGAACATGAGAAATTTAAAAAGCTGGGCTTCTCGCTGGTGGTGGCGGCCTCTTACAAGGGTGGCAGGAGGAGAGGGACGGCAGTTATGGTACGACAAGGTACCCAGTTTGAACTTAAAGACCAATGTATGGATAAAGAAGGTCGATATGTCTTTGTAAAAGGCCTCCTTGAAGGCCAGTTGACTACTCTGGCCTCCATATACATCCCCCCAGCATCAGAATTTAAATCTTATAGTGAAGTTTTCACTCACTTAGCAGGGTGGGCAGAGGGTAGACTGGTTTGTGGGGGAGACTTCAATATCAATATCTCAGGATTGGGAATACATAATCCTTCCCAGAAGAAGATGACTAGGATAGCTAGGGAGGTTAGGGGGCTCCTTCAGGAGTTAGGCTATGTTGATATTTGGAAATCATTGAATGGGATGACACCCCACCATACTTTTTTCTCCCAAGCACATAATACTTATTCCTGTTTAGATTTTCTCCTGACACAAAAGGAGAATATAACACAAATGAAGCAGACCTGGCAGGGAGATTTTATTCTTTCAGACCATGCCCCTATTTTTTGTTCTCTGTCCGCCCATAAGATCCCCAAAACGACGTTTTGGAGACTTAATGTCTCTCTGATGAGAGATAAAGAAGTACAAGAGAGAAAATAATTGAGACCATTTCTCAAACACTCCTAGAGAATGACACGGACGCGGTCCCTACACCTATCCTTTGGGACACACTTAAGGCGATAATAAGGGGTAAACTTATAAATATAGCAGCACATAAAAAACGCATGAGGGAAACACTTAGATCTTCCCTCGAGGTGGAAATAAATGAACTAGAGAAAATGCAACAAAATAAGTACTCTAGGAAAAGATCTAAGGAACTTATGAACCTCAAGAAACAGTTAAATGAGATACTGGACTATGCTGTAGAACAAAAACTGATATTCCTCCGTCATAAATATCATGACGGAGGACCGAGGTTCACGAAAATGGTTGCCGCCCAGCTCCCGAAAGCAGGCAGCAAGGGCGACAATCCTAAAAATAAGACATCCTGACACGAAGGCCTTAAAATATATAGTACATACAATAGCCGATGCCTTCTGTCAGTACTATTCTACACTCTATAAACAGGGTGAGGAACCGAAGGAGGAAGATCAAATTAAATACATGGCAGGCCTTGATATTCCAATGTTATCTAAACAACAGAGAGATGCCCTATTGGTACCAATTACTTTGTCAGAAATAACAACCACAATTGGGTGCTTGAAGTCTGGCAAATGCCCGGGATCAGATGGGCTGCCAGGGGAATTTTATAAAACCTTTTCTAAGACCTTGGCTCCCATCCTGAAGCGTCTTTTTACCACCTTGACTCTCCCGGGTGAAGATATCCCCCCTTCTTGGAGGGAGGCTATAATATCAGTTATACCCAAAGAGGGGAAGGACATTACCCAATGCTCTTCTTATCGCCCTATTTCGGTATTAAATACCGACTATAAGATTATGGCCTCAATTTTAGCTAATCGCTTAGTCCAATTTGTCCCATCCTTAATAAATGCTGACCAGTGTGGATTCATACCAGGGCGCCAGGCCCAGGACAACGTTAGGTGAACTATATACATACAGGAACATATCCTCCAAAATAAACTACCAACGGTTTTTCTTGGACTTGACGCCGAAAAAGCCTTCAACATGGTTTCGTGGTCCTTTTTGAAGGCCTCCCTGGTTAGGTTTGGCCTACCAGATCAATATGTGGATTTAATTTTTAAATTTTATAAGGACCCGGTAGGGTATGTCAGAACGAATGGACATATTTCTAAGAAATTTTCCCTCCACCGAGGGATGAGACAAGGGTGCCCACTGTCCCCCCTACTCTTTGCATGCTATATTGAACCCTTAGCCCAAACTATATGCCAATCACCCTTATTCAGGGGTTCACCTAGCTGGAAGGAACATAAATTAGCCTTGTTCGCTGATGATATTTTATTGTACCTAACGGTCCCTGGATTCCGTTAAGGCCCTGTTTGAAAAGGTTCAAGAATTTACTAGACTATCAGGCTTTACATTAAATATGGGCAAAGCGGAAGCCATGACATTTGGTTCTCTCCCCTCTCATCCGGAAAACTTATCCAATTAGGTGGGATGCTAAATGCATGACTTATCTAGGTATTCAAATCTCTAAAAACCCCGAGGATTTAGCTACGAAAAACTATGGCTCCCTAGTTGATAATATTAAAAATGACCTAAGACGATGGATACTCCTCCCTTCCTCCTTCTATATCAGGACCCTATCGATTAAGATCAACATTTTGCCGAGGTTCTTATACCTGTTCCAATGTGTCCCATGTAAACTTACAACTAAAGAACTTCTTTCCTGGCAAAGAATACTAAATGTATACCAGTGGAATCGAAAGAGGCCGAGGGTGGGTTTTGCCAAGTTAACCCTCCCAAAAGAGTTGGGGGGGATAGCTTTTCCCTCTCTTCAAAATTATTGGATAGCAGCTCAGATGAGGCTGGCTTTGCTTTGGGGTCACAAAATGTACCAGGCCAATTGGAAGTTAATAGACTTAGCCCGACCCGGCGGGCCCCCTCTCCGCTTGTCTGTTTGCAAATTCCTATTGGATAAGGCTGTCCAGGAATTTCCCCCAGCAACAGCAGCTATATTAGAGGGATGGAGAATGGGGACTAAGAGTAAAAATCTCACCCGAAATCACTGGAAATACGAATGGTTTCTTTACACCTTGAAAGAAGAAGGGAGCTGGTTTGGGAAGCAGGCTAAGAAGGGCCTAGAGGCCCCATGGCAAATGCTATTAAGTGGGAGGATTATGGATTTTGGCGAAGGCCAACGGGCCTTCACGTGGTCAGAGGGGGACAGACTACATTACTACCAAATAAGAGCCTTCATATTAACACATATTAAACAAAAGGGTGGAAATATAAGTATGGATGACGACATTGCCCCTTATAAACAAATATGGGACTCCCAACATGGAGAGAGAGTGATATCTGTGAAATATATAGAGCGTTGACCCGACTCTCCTCCCATGTAATGAATCAGATCCAAGTTACGTGGGAGCGGGAGTTGAACTCCCCTCTAACCCCCAGAGAATGGAATAAGATATGGAGAGGGACTTGGGCTACCACTTCCTCCCCGGTTTGGAAGGAATTCACCTGGAAGGTGAGGGTGAGATTTTTCTGGATTTCGTCGGACAGAACCCAGCCTGATAAGAGATATGACTCGAGTTGCTGGAGAGAATGTGGTGAATCAAAGGCAACTTATGAGCATATATTCATGGGCTGTCCACGCTTACAACCATTTTGGTATCAAATAATACACCATATCAAACATATACTTAATATCCAGACTACCATAGATCACTTTCACCTGGTACTGGGGATTCCCCTGAGGATGTAAAGGGGTAAGCCGGGAAAATACCTGTGGGCTGTGTTTCTGACATCAGCCTATAAAGCTATCTCAGAAATGGATGCAAATACACTCCTAATGTAAAAGATTGGACAACATTGGTACAGAGTATTCAACACAATGAACACATAACTTTAAATCTTCAACAGAGAACAGATACCTATGTGGAATATTGGACGCCTTGGGAGCTATATCAAGAACAAATAATTTAAGAGAAGAGAATAACCTGTCTGTAATTGATATGTAATACATCTGCCCGCTCCTATAATATATTTTTTGTGTGAGAAAATTAGTTTTCTATGGCTACTGTGTAAATGTCATGAATACCACACAGAACTTGTTAAAAGATGAATTCTCTAAGTAGCATTTCTATGTTAAATACTGAGCCTTGTCATAGTCAATACAAATGAGATATAACGTCTTTAATGAATGTAAAACTGCATTGCTTCATAAGCCCTCTTTTTTTTTTGTTTTCTTCCTTTTTAATGTTGTCTGTTTAAAAAACTTTATATTCCAGTGATGGATGTACAGTTTGTCTGTTTATATCAATGTAAAGATATTCATCTACTTCAACTATATTAATAAAGAGAGTATAAAAAAAATAAAGTCCTACATGAAAAACCCTATGAGTAGAGAGTACAATAAGGAGGCAGTATAGTGCAGTGGTTTAAGGCTCTGAGCTGCAAATCCGGAGACCTGGGTTAGAATACCAGAGCCCCCACTTGCAAACGGCGTGATCCTGAACAATTCACTTAACTTCCCTGTGCTCCGAGGTTGCACCTGTAAACAAGCTTTCAGCTTAGTGTGCTACTCCTGGTTAAACAATTGGAAAAAAAAGAGAGTCTAAAGGACCTCAGTATGAACACCCTGGAATGTGAGGGGCGGGGTATGATAGAGACCTTTCAGTACATTGCAGTGGTAAATAAGGTACAGTACGGAAGTAGTTTTCAGAAGACAAAGGTGCTCACAAACAAGGGGACTTACTATGAAGCTGGAGGGAAGTAGATTCAAGGGAAATGTGAGGAGGCACTTCTTCACAGAAAGATGTATTCCTGCAACAGCCTTACAGTGGAAGTGGTGGGCAAATGCAGTTGTGGGGTTCAAGAATGCATGGGATAAGCAGAAGAGAATCATAGTGGAAAGGGGGGAGAAAGAGTTGCAGATTGGGCATGATCTGCAGTTATAGTGTATAGTAGGTAGGAAGAATTAAGTAGACTAGATGGACTAACCAGTCCTTATTGCCATCAAGTTATATGTTTTTATGTTACACATGCAAACATCACATCTATTTAAAAAGCAACTAAAAATTATTTTTTTTACCTTTTTCTTTTCTTTTGTTTTTTTACAAGCATCACTTTTTGGGTGTTGGATGCACTCAGCCTCCTACCTCGTACCCTGCCACTCATGTTATGATGTTACCCTATCACAACACATCCTGTTGTGCATTATTCCTCAAAGATTACATTCTTGAGGTGCTGTTTCTTGAATCAGACATTAAACTGAGGTCACCTCTACCTGTTCTAGTGGTTGTTAATGTGGAAATTAAAAATTTCATTAGGTTCCTCAAAAAGAGGAGGGGAAGTTTATTGACCAAAAAATAAATAACATGCATCAAACTGAGAAAAAAAGCACAAGACAACACATATAATAAAATAAGCTTCTAGATTGAAACCCTGACTGGGCCAGCCGTGTCCCCTGCAGGCACGGCTGCGACTCCTCAAGCCGCCACCCTAGCCACCTCCACAGAGCCACAGATGAGAACCAGCAAAGCTGGATCGAGCTCATGATCGGGCCAGCTGTGTCCCCTACAGGCACGACTGCAGCTCCTCAAGCCGCCACCCTAGCCACCTCCACAAAGCCACTGCTGAGAACCAGTAAACCCGGATTGAGCCCCTGATCGGGCCAGCCGTGTCCCCTGCATGTGCGGCTGTGGCTCCTCAAGCCACCACCCTAGCCACCTCCACAAAACTGCTGCTGAGAACCAGCAAAGCCAGGTAAAATAACAGCCCGGACCAGGGAAGCCATAAGCGGCTGCTATTGGCCGACCACTAACCACTCCACCACCTGACTGGTCTCCGGTTTCGGTCTCTGTCTCCTGATTGGACTTATTCCTGTTTGTGCTATCTGGACTCTGTGCCCATTCAATTCCATAGCAGACTGCTGACAATTTATGCCCGGCCCCCTTCCCTACCTCCGACCTAAATTAAATAGACCTTTGCTCCACCCACCTGCCTCTTGGACCCTACCCTGTCTGATCTCCTCATGTCCCCTAGTTGAAACATCCACCAACTCTGCCTACACTCGCTCCTCTGCTCTCCACCCCTCCCTTTTTTTATCTGCCCACTGCCTCTTCCTAACAAAACTATCTTGTTTTAAGTTTTCCCTTTGACCATGCCCCTCCTCAGCCAACTGTTCTTGCATCTTCTCAATCTCACTTTCCTTCCTTCCCTCTGCCACCTTCTAGGTGCCTGTCACCCCTCTCTTCCCTACACCTATCTCCTACTCATCTCTTACTGCCACCTTGGCATTCTGACTTATGCACTATGCCCTCCCAGGGTACCCCCCTACTCTGGGCTGGCTGTACATGGGTACTCCTGAGTATGGTCCCTGGGCCAATCTATCCCCACTTCTATCCATGGCTCTGCCCTTGGACATATGGCACATTTGCTGTATTCAGCCTAGCAAGAAACAGAGACGAAACCTCACCTACTATGAACAATGACAGATTGCACTGAAGCTCCTGCTTCTCTTTCTGCTGATGTCAGGGAATGTCAACCCAAACCCTGGCTCGCACACCTCCAGGCCATCCAGAATTGTGAAACCAGATGGGAGTCTCATCCTTGCAGCCCTCAACATATGCAGCCTCCTCCCCAAGCTTGATGCCCTACAAATCCTTGCTAATCAACATAACCCTGATATCATTCCTGTTGTTGAAACCTGGCTGATGCCCCAAATTCCTGACCATGCTATTGCACTACAAGGGTACAACACCTTCAAACTTGATTGGAGGTCCAAAAGAGGTGGAGGGGGTTGCAATTTACATCAAAGATAACATCACAGGCCACCCCATTACCACTACCACCAGACTCCTCTGCACAGTTTCTACCTATCAAATTATCCCTTGGAGCCCACAATAAAGTGCTCACAGTAGTCTCAGTCTACATCTCACAAAAAGACCAAGGGATAGGTTTCTGTGCTGTCCTGGACTTTGTCAGATCCCAACCTCCCGGCTCAGAGATACTCCTTCTTTGCGATTTTAATATCAGCTGGCTTGCACCTGAAGCAGGAACTCACAAGGATGCTATCTCTTCAGCTAACCTAACACAGATGGTTGATTCCCCCATAAGAAAGAACTACAAAATGGGTACTGGCACACTCCTGGATTGGGTTTTTGTCAGCCACTCAACCCGTATCACAACACCACTGTGCTCTCAGATTCTCTCAGTGACCATTCCCCCGACATCTGTAAATTGACAAACAAGTTTCATAAGCCTCCTCCTAAAATCATTACCAGCAAAGTCCTTCCTCGTGGCCAACTCACCCATCTCAAATCTTGCCTTAGTTGGCAAGACTGGTCTCCCATTTACTATGTGATGGATGTTGATTATTTCATCACCACATTTAAAGGGGCCTGTGACTCCTACACCCTAGTCAAAAAGCACAAAATCAAGGCACTTTCCAGTTCCTGGCTTACTGCAGAGCTACTGGCTCAGCTAAAATCAAGGGGCCACCTCTAGGCATTAGCTTGGGCTACAGGTGCTCAACCTGACATTCAAAACTACAAACAGGCTCATAACAACTACATAAAACAAATATAATTGAAGAAAAGTACCTACTACAGGGAAGCCCTCACCAACACATGGGAAAATGGGACAGCTTTCTGGGACAATATTAGAAAAGTCACAGGGAAGCAGCCTAAATCCTCCCCAGCCCTACTAAATGTCAATAGGGCCTCCACCCTTGACCCAGTGGTCATTGCTAATACCTTCAATGAGCCTTCACTGACCTCAGCGGTGTTCTCCCTCTGGACTTTTTTATGGAAATTGACTCCCCCACTCCAAATACCCTCTCTACCCCTTCCAAGCATCCACCTTTCTATTTCAAAGCAATCAAGGTATGTGATGCCCACAAATACATGATTAAGGCTGTCTCCAAGTCCAGAGACAGTGGTGACTCACTGGGCCTTAAACTGCTGTCCCTTACCTTTGAAGAGGTACTACATCTGCTAATTAAAATTTTCAACCTCTCCCTCAGCCTCAGTCAGTTCTCTAGCAAATGGAAATCAACTATTGTCACTCCGGTTCATAAAATCAGTGATAAGTCCATACAGGGGAACTATAGGCCAATCTCTATATTACTCTCCCCCCAAAGGTCCTTGAGTGCATTGCTGCTGACCAGCTTACAGACCACCTGGACAAATATAACATCTTGTGTACACAGCAACACGGGTTCATGCAAGGGCACAGCACATCAACTCCCCTCTTGGAATTTACTGGAGTCCTTCACAACTCGTTGGACAAAGGCCATCTAACAGGAGCAGTTTTTATCGACTTGACTGAGGCATTTGATACTGTTCACTACGGCCTGCTTACTAAACAGCTGTTGAATGCTGGGCTCTCCCAGGACTCTACTGCATGGTTTAATAGTTACCTGGAACAGCGCTCTCACAAAAAGATTAAAAATCACTGAAGTACACTCTGATTCTAAACCTGTCCGCCCAGGTGTCCCTCAGGGATCCATACTGGGCCCACTACTTTTCAGCCTTTTCCTGAACTCCCTTCCACTATCCTGCCATGAACAAATAATCATCTATGCCGATGACGCTGTGCTTCTCACCCCCATAAGGACCCACAACCCTTACAACACAACCTACAGCTTGGATTCACCGCTGTTGAAAACTGGTTCACTAATCATAAATGGTCCTAAACCACAAAAAGACCAAGTTGATGTTTTTAGGTGCTCACAATACAAACACTGGCTATACCCCCTTGACATTAATACAAGCATTGAAAATACCCTTGAAAAGGTGACATCTTTTGAATACCTTGGAATCTCACTCAACCCCTAGCCTATCCTATGGGACCCACGTAGATAGTGTTGCCAGAGCTGCCAACATGCATTGAACTTCTCTACTGGAACAGATAGCATCTTACCCTGGAAGCACTGAAGGCTGCTATACAGAGTTCAGTGGTCTCCATCATTGACAACAGCCTCTTAATCTATGTCTCTGCCTCTGCTACTGCTCTCAAATGCATAGCGACCTCCCTAAACAAGGCCTGTTGGCTCATTACTGGAGCCCACTGACTCACACATACATGTGACCTTTATGCTCAAATGGGATGGCTTTAACTCGCAAACCACATTAAGTACCTTACCTGCATGATGGAGAAAAAAATTACCTTGGGCCTTACTTCTCCCGGCGTCCAAGCTCTCCTGCACCCAAACACTAACCCCCACAACACCAGAGTGTCTGAATGTCTGCTTCTACAGGTTCCTTGATGCCACACCACTCAGGGTCAAAGATCTTTTGCTCACCGTACACCCAGCTGGATGAATGCCCTCAGCACTCACATCACCTCCACCTCCTCACTGGACATGTTCAAATCCAGTCTCCATCTTCATCTCGCTGCATCCAGCTCCTGTGACTGCTACCCTTATTTCCCACTTCCTCATTGATAAAACAACCCCCACCCTGCTCTTCCTACTCTGTACTTATTTGCCTCCCTATCTTTGTCCCCTCCCGTCTCCTTCCCCCGCTCCCTTCCCCCTCTTACCAGCCCCTCTCACTGATATACATTGAAAATGCCTTTGAGCTGCTTTAGTCTCTTTTTCTTCTGCCCCTCCTCTCTTCTCTCACCCTTCCTTCCTTCCTTCCTTCACCCAGATGTCCACTCTAGGTTTCCTATTGTGATCCTCCTGTATGCGTGTTATGTATAATGAATACCGTGATGTGTACCTGAACTGTTATAAATTGTTGTAAGCTCTGTTGATTAACATATATGTACTACTCTTGATGTGGAACCTTTGTAAAGGAGCCTTGGCTCAAAGCTACTTGTAATCCTAGATTTAAATAAATAAAAAAATGAATACATAAATAAAATAAGCAATGCTAACAAAGAAAAAAAAGAGTTGCAGGCTTAAAATCTGGAAGAAAACACCCCCCTCAATTCCCCCATCAAATAGAACTCATAAAGTAAACCCTAATATAATAGAAAAATAGTTATTTCCCAGCATACTTGTTTAATTTCCATGTAGTTAGAAAATTTAGCCATGTCACCCTATTCATAATGTACACAAATCTTGTCCTTGTAAATGAGTACATCATAATGATAAACCTCCAGAAGAGCAGACTCACAAAACCTTGCTTTAGAATTATGAGCCATTCTCAACTACTGTAGTGCCAGGTAACATCTGGTCTGCCATAAGAAAACCCTGTAACAGGCAAATGTCACTGTCACAGTACTGAATTATACCTCTTAAAAGTGCTAACTAGAACTAAACACAGTGGTCAGTTTGTTCAACCCTGGAAGATTCCATTTATATGCTAAGAGTTTCTGGAAACCTGCCACAAAACTGCACTCAAGAAAAAAATGTTCTATACTTTGCCAAAGGGTTGCACATTCAGGTTAAGGGCAGGAACACCAATGCTTTCTGTTTATTGTCCTGTCTGATTTAGTCTCCCTTGGCAGCATAACCATAAGTTATGCCACATCCGTAGTGAGTAGGGGAATTTTATTAAGAAGCAATAAACAAACAATATAGGTGTACACACAACATAAACACTTTTGCTAAACATTCTTAAACAACAACATGGTCTACAATTTACTATCAGTATTCATCAAACCATTTCATATGCATTTCCTCTAATCAAAAATTGTTACTAAGAAGAAAATTAGTATAGTTACTCCATAATTGTCTTACCTTTGTGTAGGTATATTTTTTACTGCCTTGCTCATTCATTTTTGTAACTCTCATCCTACATTCTGTGTTATTTCCAGATATGAGACATGCTTCTGTTGCAAAACCCAGGAACATCTAACCTGCCATAAATAATACTTCAAAATGGTGCAGATACCCTGTAAAGTACTGGAATTATAGTTCCCTCACTTATTTGAAAAGATTCCCAGTATTAATTCCTTGTAAGTTATACTTCTAAATAAAGGTTCTCTCCACTATGTTGCTATATAATTGAAGAAGTGTTTCACATAAGGACAGGGACAGGGAAAATACAAATGTTCCTGAGTTTCCAATATTATTTGTAACAAAGTAATAATCAGAATGCTGGAATGGACACTGGCAATTGGTGAAACGGCATCACGGGGTCCAAGTTGGAGTGGGTATTAATCCACAATAGATGCCGTGTTCAAAATGGTAGTACCAAAGTGAGCCAGACCCCCTAGCTTAGCAGCACTGGGCGCAGGTGGGGAGCGAGTGTAACTGGTGCAAGACTGGCACAGCGACAGGGAGACCAGCTAGATGCTGATGGAAAGGGGGGGGGCAAGAACCAGTGGTGCACAGAACTGAGAAACAGCACAGTGCAAGATGGACGAGTCAGCAAGAGGCAAGGGAAAGTGACCGGTGGTCCATGTAAATTTGGATGTGGTCGCACACCGCGGTGAGTGAGCAGTGCACCAGAGACCTCCAGTGCCTGGTATGAAGCTAATACCCATGCAGAATGGCAGAATTTTGGGACTGTGATGTAAGTTGCATTATCTTGTTTACTTACACCTACTCATTATGTTGACTGCGTCAGTATGTAAATGTTGGTTTCTACGAAGATTTGAAAGTGCAGTAAACTCTTTCCTCACAGCCTCGACTCCCTGTGTTATGTTGTTCAACACACACTAGATAGGCTTCTGGCGACGCCACCATTGTGCAGCCCATGTTACAAGTGCATTAAGCCACACCGGTGGTGGCATCTAATGTGATTGATGCATGGTTAGGTGGTTGTTCACCCTCGGCCTCCGGCCTCGAGCCACAACCCTCCCAACCATGCATCAATCCAGCATTAGATGCCACCTTCGTCATGGCTTAATGCTGACTTCACATCCTTCCTTTAAGCAATACATTTCACTAAGTTGCTTGGCCCCCATATTCAAAGGAAATGCACAGTGCATTACAGCATTAAATGGAGTTGAGCCGTGCATCCTGCAAACTGTGCTGAAGCACGATATCCAAAGGATGGAGATGCGCCACCCAAATGAGTATGGACCATGGCCTAAAAATAATGTATGTGGCCCATGTAGAGGGTTGAGTGAGTTCCCATGAATGTTCTCCACATAGGCACATTCAGTGGGAATGAGATCTGCAAGGGCCAGAAATGTGCTGTGCAAAAATAGGCTGAAAAAAGATGGCCTAAATCTTCCAGCCAGCCTACAAGCAGGCTGTGGTAGTGCAGACAGGTACACAGCAGCCTGCCAGGGCCAGTAGTCTAGTGATTCCCCCCTCCTATTCCAGATAAGAAAACATTTATACACCTATACCATTTCTACAATATAGTGGTACCCCACCTCCCAGCCCAGATCCCTAGTCGAATTGACATTACACTCTGATCCTATTTTCCATAATGTAGTGGTACTTCCCTTCCAGCTCTGATCCCTGATCAAAATAAAAATGAATCCTGATCACTTTTTCAGAGTGTAGAGGCCTCCACCCTCATCAGGATGGAACCCACCCTACCCCACCAAACCCAACCAGAGTCGGTGACTGGCTCAGCTCTCCACACACCTCTGCAGCCAGCCACTGACTGCACTGTCAGTGAAAGGGTACTCTACACAGTAAGTGTTCATTAGTGGTACCAATGAGAAAGTACTCTGTACAGTACCTGTTCATTGACAGTTCAGTTGGCAGTTGACAGTGGAGGTGTGTAGAGGGATGATCCAGTCACCGGCTCTGGTTGGGTTGGGGGGGCAAGGTGGGGAGTTCCCATCCTGATGGAGTGGGATGGGAGATCCCCTACACCATGGAAATGGGATTCAGGTTCATTTTCATTTTGATCATGGATTAGGGCTAGGTGGGTGGGAGTACCACTACATTAGAGAAAATGGGATTGGAGTGCAATTTTATTTTGCTCAGGGATCGTGGCTGGGAGGTGGAGCATCACTACATTACAGAAATGGGATCAGAGTGTAATTCTATTCTGACTGGGGCATGGGATGGGAAGAGGGTACCATTAAACTAACAGGGCTGATAGGGGTTCTGCCATTTGTATATCTTATGGTCAGGGCTGGGAGGGGTGTACACTACCATGTAGCCTCCAATGGCGATGTCCATCTCAAGCACTTAATTACCCACCTCCCAGCCCTCTACATGGTTCCCTCTCTCCTCTTCTACCCCTTCTTCACTTCACCTATAATCTTTCTCCTCTATGGTACCTCCTGCTCTTCCTTTCCACCTCGTGTGATCTTACCCATTCCCCTCCACCTTCCATTACTACCACTCCCCCAATCTTTCTCACCATCCCTCTCTTACTTACCTCCCATCCGCATTGTACCCCTTCACCTACTACCTTCCTTAGCTTGTCCCCAGTACTACCCACCCTCTTGGCCTCTAATGCCCCTCCCCCCTCTGCACTTCCTACTTAACTCCCCTTAGCCTACTTGGCACCTACTGTTTCTACTACCTACCAGACAAGGCCCCGCCAGGGTGGTTCCTCCATCATCTATCTTCTAACACCCACCCAATCCCGTTCTTCTCCTCACTGCTGCCTATTACTTAATTCTAGCCTTCCTACCTCTTCCCACTCTGCTTCCTGTCACTTTGCCCCACTCTAACTCCTAAGCAACATATTAGTTCCACATTACATATGTTAGCTTGTCAACTTTTGAATTTTTGTTTCTTTGCTGTTACTAGTCTTAGTTTATTGTGTAACTCTCACTATGTTGAACTGCACTCCGATCTTAGTAAAATCTATAAATCTTGCTACAGTTAATTCTTAACTCTGTTGTAATTAACTATAAATTGCTCTGTGTCTTTACTGTACTACCTTTATGTGGAACCTTTGCAAACAAGCATTTCTCTCAAAGGTATTAAGCCAAGATACAAATAATTATGGCAATACTGGGGAGTGGGTTCTACTTTCATTTAGATATGGGGCACCGGGGATGGGGGGACCCTACCCAATGGAAATGGGAAGACGCCTATTCTATTTTATACATTGGGGCTCAAGGATAGGAGGAAGGTTGCCACTAGACGACCAGGGCTGGCAGGTGTCATGTATCTGCATTACTTCTGCTTGGGGCTGGGAGGGGAGTGACCTGGAGCATTCCGACAGAAGCAGCCATGCTAATGTGCACATAATGAACTTGCATGGGGCCAGGTTGCACCATGCATGCCCGAATGAGCTCATTAGCATTCTTTGACTGAATATCACCTTTCAGGGGACCAGCGCATCCAAGTGTGCACTGCTCATTCCCCCACTGGCATTCTTCAGACCCAGTCCCTCGATGTGCTGCGCCAGCTATGGTGGCCTCCATTTTGTGCCATGCATCCAGTGTTCAATACTTATACAGGATGTGCGATCTGTCACAATCACGCATTCTGTATGAATATCCCTTTAGAGTCGAACAATCCATTCTTTTGTACAGTGCATCTATTTAAGCCACTCTTCCAGACGACTCTGAATATGTGGGCCCTTATGTTTACATGAGTTTCTGTCCCTAATGTTCCACAACAGTTTCATCTGGTTCAAGGTCAGTTAGCATTCATCTGTATCCCCCTCCCCGGGTCATACCTGAAAATAGGCAGGATTTGTCTAGTGCACTTACCCGGTCAACACAAACTAAATAAATAAATAACTACTTAGCCATATGACATCCCACAAAAAAAGAAGGGACAGCCCAAGATTTCTCAAGTGCTTTAAGGTGAATCCAGCATCCAGTTCCTGGCATTGGGGGAATGTTACATCACAGCCAAAGTTTGTTTCCATTATATCTTGATATGGTAACTTCCTATTTACAGTTAACATTGTTCCATATGTTAATTTCCATTTTTTTATTTTTTGAAAAGCTCTTATAATGTACAGTAATTGGGAATAAAATTACTCTTAAATGTGAAAGCTGCTAAACAGTAATATATACAGACAACCATTCTCTAAGTACATTGGTCCAATACTTTTGTACTTTCCTGACAATCATACTGATATTATTCATCAGGTTAAAACTATAGTAAACAAGCATTTGTTAATGCCAAGTGTTGCTTGCTGTCATTAGCAGTGGAAGTTCAGGATTTAGACAGATGCAGTATAAGAATGGCAGTAAAGTATTGAACTGATACCTGTTCCACCTCCACCTGCAGAGATGTACAGCCATTGGGGTGTGCCTTTGGGTCGTCGCCAATAACAGTCACAACATTTCACCTCACCTTACCCTACAGACACTGACAAGTGTTGAGGTGTGCCTTGGGGTATTCAGGCTTTACACTCGCCTTATTCCATAAGGAAATACATTGGAGTGGGTGCAGTATAGGAGAACGGGGTGAACTCTGGGGCAAAAGGGTCCAGGGTAAACCTCAATGCCTGACAATGGCTGCAGTGTGGGGGTGGAATGGCATGAGCATTACTACCGACAATTCCTAGTAATACCCCTGATGCTTGTCAGTCCCGACAGGGTAGGGCGTTATAGTCAAAAACCCTAACATCCTCAGTATTTCTTGGCATTTTTATGTTTGCTTGCATGCATGTGCAAGAAACATAGTGCCATCATCCGAGTTTTCGGAGGTGTGTCACCCCCTCTTCCAGTTCAATCAGTGTATTGGCAGGTGTGGCCCCAGTCTGCCAATGCATGCTGGAGCTGTCTATGACAGCTCCAAAATGCAGTGGCGTACAGTTGAAAGGGGGAGCTACGCTTCAGTAAGCAGTGATAAGATATCGCCTACTCATGCGCAGCTCCCCTACACACACACACACACACACACACACACACACACACACAAACACACGCACGCACACATAATGGGTGCTGCCCCCCATGCACACACTGTATAGCCAACGAGGTGCCCAATCCCCCGTCAGCTCTGCTGCGCTCCCCCCCAAAAGCCTTCCACATGCCACGCTGGGTGCCCACCCCAGTGTGGCAAGTTATCGTATAGCCAATGGGGGTGCTCAATCCCCCATCAGCTCTGCTGTCCTCCCCCCCCCGAATGTACTGGGTGCAATGCTGGGAGCCCGCCCCAGCATGGCAACTGATGCTATGGCTGATGGGGTGCCAAATCCCTGTCGGCTCGCCCCCAGCTGTCCTTGTGTCATGGTGGGAGCCGTATCCCAGCATGGCAAGCGTCCATATCGTCTTTAAAAAAAAAAAACCTGAAAACAAAAAGCGGTCCCACGCAGTCTCCCTGCTCCTCCCCACAACCCGCACCCACCCACTGTTCACCCTGCCTCCCCACACCCCCCTCACCCCATACTTACCTCTTGGCGCGATGATCTTTAGTGGACCGGGAACACGTCTGCACTCTTCAAAGCTGACCACGAACTGAGGAAATGCCGGTAAGCTATATAACGGGATAGTTAGGGGTTTTTCAATTTTGTTGCATATCTCAGGCATTTTTTGGAATGTTTGCACCAAATTTTCAACATGGGGTTTTTGGGACCTCTTCTCATGAATTATGTCACTGTCATGGCGTTATTCGGGCCTGAAGGGTGATTTCATAGTCAATGTGCAAAATCACCTTTCGGGCCCTATTAATGAAACGACACTGCCAGCGTTCATAAGGTGGGCTCTCAAGAAGCCTATTTTGAAAATTTGGTGGAAAAATTCCAAAAAAATGACTGTTTTACGAGCGCGCGTTGCGCAGTTCCTATGCAGGATTGTAAGTTAGTGAATTTTCAATATTTTCACTCCAGATTTTCAACATTGCCATTTTACCACACCTTCTTATGAGTAGTATAGCTGTCATTTTTCACATCTCACCCAAAACATGTTTACGCCCATGTAGCGCACAATGGTGCAGTCAGTGTGCGAAATCAATGTACAGAACAAATTAAGAAAATCATAGTGACACTGTTCATGAGCAGAGGTCTTAAAATGGCTATGATGAAAATTTGGTGAAATAATTCCTAAAAATGACTGTTTTACTAGCGTGCATTGCGTAGTTCCTATGCATGCTGGTAAGTTCGAAAATTTTCAATATTTTCACTCCAGATTTTCAACATTGCCATTTTAGCACACCTCCTTATGAGCAGTACAGCTGTCATTTTTCACATTTTGCCCAAAATGTGTTTCTGCCCACGTAGAGCACAATGGTGCAGTCGGTGTGTGAAATCAATGTATGGGACACATTAAGTAAATCATAGTGACACTGTTCATGAGCAGAGGTCTTAAAATGGCTGTGTTGAAAATTTGGTGAAAAAAATTCCTAAAAATGACTGTTTTATGAGTGTGCGTTGAGCATTTCCTATGCACGCTTGTATGTTCGCAAATTTTAAGTATTTTCACTTCAGATTTTCAGCATTGCCATTTTATCACACCTCCTTATGAGCAGCACAGCTGTTATTTTTCACATCTTGCCCAAAATATGTTTTCACACCTGTAGCACACAATGGCAAAGTCGGTGTGCGAAATCAATGTATGGGACACATTAAGAAAATCACAGTGACACTGTTCATGAGCAGAGGTCTTAAAATGTCTATGTTGAAAATTTGGTGAAAATCCTAAAAATGACTGTTTCTGACGATGGTGCGCAGTTCCTACACCGCTTACGTAGGTTCTAAATTTTCAATATTTTCCTCCAGATTTTCAACATTGCCATTTATTACACCTTCTTATGAGCAGTACAGCTGTAATTTTTCACATCTTGCCCAAAATGTGTTTCTCTCCATGTAGCGCACAATGGCGCAGTCGGTGTGCGAAATCAAAGTATGGGACACATTAAGAAAATCACAGTGACACTGTTCATGAGCAGAGACCTTAACATGGCCATGTTGAAAATTTGGTGAAAAAATTCCTGAAAATGACTATTTTACAAGCGTGTGTTGCGCGGTTCCTATGCATGCTCGTAAGTTTGCGAATTTTCAATATTTTCACTCCTGATTTTCAACATTGCCATTTTATAACACTTCCTTATGAACAGTACAGCTGCCATTTTTGACGTGTCATCCAAAATGTGTGCGAAAGCAATGTTTGGGACAGATTAAGAAAATCACAGTTACACTTTGCATGAGCAGAGGTCTTAAAATGGCTATGTTGAAAATTTGGTGACAAAAGTCAATAAAATGACTGTGTTATGAGTGAGCATTGCACAGTTTCCACGCACCCTCATATGTTATGACTTTGTAATATTTTCAGTCCAGATTTTCACCAGTGGCATTTTTCCACACTTCCTTATGAACAGTACAGCTGTCATTTATCACAACATGGCCAAAATGTGTTTTCACACTTTCAGCGGAGAGAAGCATGGTCACTGTGGAAAATCATTGTTCGGGACAGATAAAGTAAATCACAGCGACACTGTTCATGATTGGAGGTTCCAAAATGCCTCTGTTGACGATCTGCTGTAAAAAATTCCCAAACTAATTACATTATGGGTGTGAGTTGCACAGTTTCTATGCACGCTTGTGACTCCACCAGTTTTTTAAATATTTTTACTACAGATTTGCAACATTGCCATTTTTTACACCTCCCCATGAACAGTACAGCTGTCATTTTTTACATCCTGTTCGGAATGTGTTTGCACCTGTGGTGCTAAATGCCGTCATTGCTGTGCATAAGCAGCTTTCAGCTAACAAACTGATATTGCCACTGTTCATTAGGTTGGTCACAAAAAAACATGTTGAAAATTTGGAGTGAAAATACCAATGAATGCCTGAGGTATTACGGTTTCCAACCATAATGCCCAACCCCGTAGAGAATGACAGGCTTCAGGGATGTGACCTGGGATTCTTGCATGCAGTGCTCATACCATTCCACACCCTGCAGCCAGTGAGAGGCATTGAGGTATGCCTTGGACACTTTGGCCCCAAAGTTCACCCCATTCTCCTATACCGCACCCATCTCACCGTATTTCCTAATGGAATGGGGTCCGCATAAGGACCAAAGACCCCAAGGCACACCGTGACACTTGACAGTTTCTGCAGGGTGTGGTGTGGTGAAATGGCATGGCCGTTATGCCTGAAGACCCAAAGGCACACCCCAATGACTGTCACTCTCTGCAGGGTGGTGGTGGGATTGGCTTCAGTTCAATACTTCACTGCCATTCCTATTACGCAGCTCTGTAACTTCTACAGTACCACTGCCAATGTCAGCAAGCAAACATTCGCCATTTACAAATGCTTGTCTGTAGATGGCACCAGCATTTAACTATTCATTTATGTATATTTAGCAACAGAGGAAATTGTCCTGATTCAGCCCTGCAGCCATCATTGGGAGTATTTCTTTGAGTCTTTAGTATGCACTTACAGTAAAGGCATTCCATCTGCTGGGATTTTGTCCCATTTGTATAGTCTGGGTCTATTGCTGGTCTCCAAACTTCACTCCCATATAAAATGATTGGCTGAATTATGCTGTCCAACAAATTTAGCCATATCCTTATAGGAGGGTTGAATGGGTCAAGTTGTTTCTTTATAGCACAGAAGGCACAGAATGCTTTTTCCTGCAATGTTTTAGCAGCTGGATTAAAGTTCCCTGATGCACTTGTTGGTAGGCCAAGGTAACTATACACCAAGGTGTGATCCATGTCATTATCATTAGTATGAAATTTAAATTTGTTTTTGTTATCTTTTTTGGCTTTTTCTGGAAAACCATAACTTTAGTCTTATTCGGGTTTACCTGGAGAGCTCATTTGCTACAGTATGACTCTAAAAGATCTGGGTAAAGTCCCCCGTGAGGAGAGGGTGATAAGATGGCTAGCTCATCAGCGTAAAGCAAACATTTTTATCTGTGTGTCATTCAGTGTTAATCCTGGCACTTGAGATTCATCCAACAGAAAAGGCAGATCTTGAAATAAAACATTAAAGAAAACTGGACTCGGGCAGTGTCTCTAGCATGTTCCTCGTTCCTGATTAAAGGATTCTGTTTGCATTTCGTTAATCTTAATTTTACAATTTATGTATGAATGCATTCCTTTAATGGTGTCCTATGTATTCCCTCCAATTCCAGTCTGAAAGAGTTTTAAAAAAGGCTGGATGTCAATCATAATAAAATGCTTTTTTGAAGTCTATGAAGCAGACATATATCTTCCCTCTGTGGGTATTTTGTACATGTTTGTTAATAAGTGTTTGTAGTGTGAGGATATATGATAGAATGTTTGATGTTTAGGGAGGAATCCAATCTGGCTTTGATTTATAATATTTCACTTTCTCATTCATCATGTTTTTATGTCACTGGTAATAGCTGAATCTGATTCCCTTAATGAATTGGGAAACTTCTCACATGTAAGCGTGGTGGCTATCACTCATTCTCACTCTGTTTCTCTCTCTCTCTCTCACTGTCTCTTTCTTTCTGTCTCTTTCTTGCTTTCTGTCTCTCCTCCATAGGGCTGTTATATTTTTGCCTTACAGACAGGGTAACAGTTCACTTTTGACAGTCACTTGTCTGCAAGGATTAGATGGTCTGACACTGTGGAGGAGGCTACTGTGAACAGAAATAATTATTTTGTCATTAGCATGGATGATAATGTTTCCATCCTGTCAGAAATGAGGAATTATTCTTTGTTGGTGGTAACACTAGCAGGATTTAAAAAAATGTTTTTAATTTATGCATGCGGGGGGGGGAGTATAATATTGTGACTAGATCTTATGAGAGGATACTGGTTACCAGAGTGCATTTTTCTCTTACATCTAAGCAGCATGTCTTACCAATAATGTCAATCATGTCACAATAATCATGTAACCAAGAAAAACATTCATTTGTATCTATCTTTTCATTCTTATATTTATAGGTTTGAGCAATCAGGCCAGAGTTTAAGGGCCTTATTGATCCATGGAGGTATGGAGTTGGAATACAGAATCTACACTACAGGAAGTAATGTATGGGAAAGAGTAGTTTGTACTAAAGTCTTCTCACAGGATGCTGACCCAGATCAGTGCTGGCAGTAAACGGACCCTGGAGCAGTGCTAATGGGGAACAATCAGATAGGAGTTTTATATCATCTAACAGCATGTGCAGGGATTTATTTAACTCTAAAAACTGATTAGCGTTTTGCTCATAAAAGTGCTAAATCTTTGTGAAAATGCATAGCTTTTTCCTCACTGTGTTTAACAAAGACAGCACTTCTAGAAAATCTGTATAAATACTTTCTGCACAGTTAGTATCATCCCAAGAAAAAAACTGCTAATCAATTATTTAAAACCCTGATGTGTCATGTTAAAGGTAACAAGCTGCAGTCCCTCCCATCAATCTTTCAAAATCCCCCTTTCAGTTAAAGCTTCTATAGTAACATAGTAAGTAATCTAAGTATGAAAGGAATTGTAGCTCCATCATGCCCCCCCCCCCAAGCAGGCATGAAATAACTATGTTGTGCAAACATGAGAGAAGATTAAGACTCTCCCTGGATTTCTTTTTTATTGGGATAGTGATGAGGGAGGGTTTGTGGAGGCTGGGCGACCATCATAAGGCCCTCTCTCATCAGCTTAGGCCAAAATTACAAAATTAGAAAACCAAACATACATACCATTCAGGACGTGTTCCATGTTGTGTTTCTGAGTTGCAATGGAATCTGGGGTCCTGAAGCACCTTTGCAGACCAGGCTCTGATACTCACTGTAGGTGGTCTTCCTGGTGACCTTTCTGAAGGGGTAGTATCCAGGGCTATAGGCCAGTGGAAAACACATGTTTATGGGCTATGAGAGGCCTAGAGTGGCCTTGCTGGAAGGGACTGCCAATGAGTTTCTTTTTTTTCCTATTCATTTTTTTTTTTGGCTTTTCACCCCCTTCCCCCATGTGGCATGGTCAGAGTGGCCACTCTCTTGACTACAGTGAGAGATTGAGGCGCAGAGTGCCATTTACTGCTGCCTGCTATCTGCTGCCTGCTACCTGGCTCCTCAATGTGGCAGCAAAGAAAGACCGAGAGCTACAGTGGGTACTCTGCTTTTAGCTTGGGTCAGCGGCCAGTTTGAAGGTACCAAACAAGCAAAGGAGCTGGAACTGATTTACAGAGATGAGCAGGTCAGCTTTCTGTGCTGCTGGACAATTTTCTATATTACCAGAAGTCCCCCGTGTCTGACTGCTGCCAGGGAAGGTAACAATGGCATTAAAAAACAAGTATTTGTCAATGCCGAATGTTGTCTTGCTGGCATTGGCATTGGTAGTGTAGGAATTAAAGAGATGCATAATAGGAATGGCAGTGAAGTATTGAACTGAAGCCAACACCTCCACCACCCTGTAGAGACTGACAGGCATTGGGGTGTGCCTTTGTGTTATCAGGCATAATGACCATGCCATTTCACCACACCCTACCCTGCAGACACAGACAAATGTCACAGTGTGTCTTGGAGTGTTTGGGCCTTATGCTCACCCCATTCCATAAGAAATACAGTGAGATGGGTGAAGTATAGGAGAATGGGATGAACTTTGGTGCCAAAGAGCCCAAGGCACACCTTGATGCCTGTCACTGGCTGCAGGGTGTGGGTGGGGGTGGAATGGCAGGAGTATTAAAAGCGACAATCCCAAGTCTCACCCCTGATGCCTGTCAGTCTCTACAGGGTGAGGCATCATAGTCAGAAACCCTAACGTCCCAGGCGTTCGTTGATATTTTCACTCCAAATTTTAAGCATGAGTTTTTTGTGACCCTACCTCATGAACAGTGGCAATATCAATTAGTTAGCGGAAAGTTGATTTTGCACAGTGACTACGCCATTTGGCACCACTAGTGCGAAAACACATTTCAAACAGGATGTGAAAAATGACAGCTGTACTGTTCAAGGGGAGGTATAAAAAATGGCATAGTTGAAAATCTGGAGTGAAAATATAAAAAAGAAAATGGTGAAGTCACGAGCATGTGTAGAAACTGTGCAACGCACACCCATAATGTAATTATTGTGGGGATTTTTTACAGCAGATTGTCAACACAGGCATTTTGGGACCTCTGCTCATGAACAGTATCACTGTGATTTTCTTAATCTATCCTGAACACTGATTTCCCACAGCGATCATGCATTTCTGTATCAGAAGTGCGAAAACACATTTCAGCCAGGGCGTGAAAAATGACAGCTATACTGTTCATAAGGAGGTGTGGAAAAATGCCAGTGTTGAAAATCTGGACTGAAAATATTACAAATTTGTGAACTTACGAGGGTGCGTGGAAACTGTGTGATGCACGCTCGTAACACAGTCATTTTACAGACTTTTGTCACCAATTTTCAACATAGCCATTTTAAAACCTGTGCTCATGAACAGTGTCACTGTTATTTTCTTAATCTGTCCCGAACATTGATTTTGCACACCGACGGCGCCATTGTGTACTACATGCACGAAAACATATTTTGGGCAAGATATGAAAAATGACAGCTATGCTGCTCATAAGAAGGTGTGGTAAAATGGCAATGTTGAAAATCTGGAGTGCAAATGTTAAACATTTGCGAAGTTATGTGCATGCGTAGGAACTGCACAATATACGCTCGTAAAACAGTCATTTTTAAGAATTTCTTCACCAAATTTTCAACATAGGGTTTTGGGGGCCTACCTCATGAACTGTGGCACTGTTGTTTTGTTACTGGGTCCTGAAAGATGGTTTTGCGCAGTGACCATGAAATCACCTTTCAGGACTGAATAACAAAATAGCAGTGACGGAGTTCATAAGGTGAACTAAGAACAATGTTAAGTTGGTGAAAAATTCCCCAAAATGGCCGAGAGATGCACCAAAGTTGAAAAAAAAAACTATTTATGCCATTATACCGCTTACTGGCATTTCTTCAGTTCGCAGTCGGCTTTGAAGAGTGCAGATATGTTCCCGGCCCACCGAAGATCATCGCGCTGCACTCCAGAGGTAAGTATGGGGTCAGAGGTGTGTGTGGGGAGGTGGATGCACAGAGGGTAGGTGTGGGTTGAGGGGCAAGACAATCAACAAGGGACCATTTTTTGGTTTTAGGTGTTTCTTGTGAAGATGACGTGGGATGTTTGCCATGCTGGGGTGGGCTCTCAGCTTGGCAGCTGGAAGTTTTTTTCTGGTGGGGGCCAGTGGAGCCAATGGGGGATTGGGCACCTCTGTCAGCCATATAGATGTTTGCCACACTGGGGTGGGCTCCCAACATGGCAACTGGAAGTCTGCTTGTTTTTGTCGGGGGGAGTTCAGTGGAGCCGACGGGGGATTGGGCACCCCATCACCATTCTGACTTTTGGCATGCTGGGGTGGGCTCCCAGTGTTGCACCTGGAAATTTGTTTGGGGTGGGGGGGCAGTAGAGCTGACAGGGGATTGGGCACCCCTGTCTACCATATGGTGTATGGAGGGAACACATAAGCATGCTGGGGTGGGCTTGCAGAGTGCACGTTTGTGTACATAGGGGGAAGAACCATCTATCACAGTTCAGATGCAGTGCCGACATAGACAATTTGCATACTGCTGATGGCAGTATGCAAATTGCCTGTGGCAGTGTTTTCCTTAGAACTGTACAACACTGCATCTGAATGGCTGTCATAGACAGCTCGGACATTCATCGGTGCAGTGCAGCCGTGCCTGCAAAAGGGAGCAAAGCATTGGAAGTGGAGGAGGCACTCCTACAAAAACTCATATGGTGGCACTATGTTTCTTGCATATGCATGCAAGCAAACATAAAAAGCATCAGGAGAAGTAGTTTGGGTAAGTGCCTTGCCTGCCAGTGTGTTTCTTTCCTCCTCCCCCAGTATGCACTCCAGGATAGCAGAACCAGCAGAGCAGGTAGCGATGTTTACCATGGGTAGAAGAAGTAGTGGGGGAGGGAGATCACAGGACCTGTGATAGGTTGTTGTGAGAGGCATTCTATCTGTCAGTTACTTCCCTCTTTCCCTTCTGGCATTCCAGTTGTGGCACCAGTGGGGCAAGTAGTACTAGTGTCCATGGGACTATGGAGCACTGGAGGAGGAGGAACCAAACAAGATGGCAGTGTCAGAAGGCACAGAGCCAGTGGCTCATCTTTGAAATGGATATTAGAGGGACTGGACCAAAAGACATGGTAGGGAACTACCACCTACTCATAACTAAATGAATGGCCTGTGGGCTCAAACATAGACAGAAAGAGAGAGTAGGAGCAGCATGGCTGCACTCCTAGGGGGTGAAGTACTTCTTTGTTCACTAAGCGACTCATGGTGTACTAAAAACCATGCCTTGAGACATGGCCATTGCTATACTCTGTTAAGGAAGGACTGGGTGGGAAGGAAAGGAGGGGGTGTGGTGCTTTATGTGGCAGAAAGCATAAAAGCGACAGAGATACAGGGAATATGGTGTGGGGCAGAGATAGTGAGAGTCACCCTGGAGAAGGGGACCAGAGCCACTATTTGCACTGGAGTGATCTACAGACCTCCAGCACAGGGGAAGGAATTAGTTAAAGTACTATTGGAAGCCATTGGCAAGATGACAGAAAAGGGGGAGGTGCAGTTGGTGAAGGACTTCAAACTACCAGATGTAAATTGGAGCCTCAAATCAGTGGCTTTAAGTAGAAGCAGTGATATCCTGGAGTCCCTTCAGGGGGCATTCCACTATTAACTAGCCAGGGAACCAATCCGTGATGGGGTAATACTGGACCTCATACACACTAACAGGAACAGCATTGCAGATGTCAAGGTGGGAGGCCACCTGGGGACCAGTGATCACCATGCAACATGGTTCAATATAAGGACACTGAAGAATCAAACTACACAAGGGTCAAGGTCCTGGACTTCAGGACGGCAGATTTTATAGAGATGGGTGACTATCTCAGGGATCAGCTGGCAGTGGGGGATGACCTGTGTGGGGTGGAGGAACAGTGTGCAAAGCTAAAAGGGAGCATAGTGAAGGGAACAAACCTCTGTGTCAAACAAGTGAGACGAAGTAAGAAGAAAAAGAGACTGCTGGGTTCTCAAAAGAGATGGACGAAAAGGTAAAGGCTAAAAAGGCGGCATTCATAAGGTATAAGGAGAAGTGGAGGGAGAAGTGTCAGGAGAAATAGAGAAAAGCAGGGGAAGCAGAAAGGAGTGCAAAGGCACATACTGAAGACAGAATAGCCCAAGTGGTAGCAAAAGGGGGCAAAACTTTTTTTAGGTATTTAAGTGAAAAGAGGAAGACTAGGGAGGGACTGTAAGGTTAAAATGGGATGGGAACAGTGTACAGGGGTACCAGAAAAAGGCAGACATCCTGAACAAATACATTTATTCAGTGTTCGGAGTGGAAGGGAAGGGACACAAAAAAGTAACAGGATCTCTGAAGGGAGGGGGTGGAAACTAGTCTTTTTCAGAGGAGAGATTCCTAAAGGGACTCACTCAACTGAAAGTGGAGAAAGCAATGAGACTGGATGGGGTACATCCTAGAGTATTGAGAGAGCTCAGGAAGGTACTGGCTACACATCTGATGGTACTATTTAACAGCTCATTCAAAAAAGGAGTGGTTCCAGTAGACTGGAGGAGGGCAGATGTAGTTCTTCTTCACAAAAGTGGTAGGAGGGAGGTGACTGGTACTTATAAATCAGTCAGCCTGACATCGATGGTGGGAAAGTTAATGGCATCACTGCTGAAGGAAAGGATAGTGGTATACCTTAAATCTAATGGGTTACAAGACCCGAGACAGCATGCATTCACGGGTGGGATGTCCTACCAAACAAATCACATAGATTTCTTTGATTGGGTGACCAAGGAATTAGATCATGGTAGAGTGGTGAATGTGGCCTACCTAGATTTCAGTAAGGCATTCAACACCATTCCAAATGGGAGACTGTTAAACAAGCTGGATAGCTTAGGAGGGGCGCAAAAGGTGGTAAACTGGGAAAGGAGTTGGTTGAGGGAATAGACGACAGAAAATGGTGGTAAATGGAGTTCATTCCAAGGAGGGGAGAATGACCAGTGGGGTGCCTTAGAGATCAGTGCTGGGACCAGTCCACTTTAATAGCTTTATAGGAGACATTGCAGAGGAGCTGGGGAGGTCTACCTTTTGTGGATCACACTAAAATCTGGAATAGGGTGGACACACTGGGGGGGGGATGAACAGAGACCTGAGAAAACTGAAGCAATGGTCAAGGGTATAGCAGCTGAGTTTCAATGCAAAAAAGTGCAAAATAATGCACTTGAGGCACAGAAACTGAGGGGCAGAGTGCAGAATGGGAGGAGTGTTATTGACGACCACCAAGCAGGAGAGTAACCGGGGGTAATAACCTCTTATGCCCTAAAGGTGACCAGGCAGTGCAACAAGGCAGTTGTAAGGGCTAGTGGGATGCGGGGGTGCATAGGGAGAGGTATCACCATAAGAAAGAGGGATGTGGTGCTGCCTTTGTATGGATCGCTGGTAAGATCTCACCTAGAATACTGTGGATCCATGCATACAGGCAGTAAAAATGTTATTATTACAATACTGTCCTATGACATCTATTCCTCCTCAGTGTCAGCGTGGCTCAGTTGGTAGCACATCTGCCTCCGGACCAGAGGATTGTGGGTTCTCGTCCCACACCAGGATTGGACTTGCACTTAAAATGCTGGCATCCAAGTGCAAAATTAGGGGGGTGCTGCTGGGGTGTGCCGTCCTTTGGATGAGACGTTAAACTGAGGTCCCTTCTACCCAACCTGGTGGGCGTCCAGGTGGAAGTAAAAGAACCCAGGGCACTCTTTGCAAAGAGTAGGGTACATTCCTGGTGTCTCTGCCAACATTCCCTTCCCATAAAACCAGTTCTTGCAATTGTCCAGGCTATGTGTGGGTGTTGATGTGCAATATGGCCGCCAGTACACATTCAGTCACTTCATTACCAGTCTAGCATTGCTTGTAAAGCACTTTGGGGTAAGCTGTGTATGAAAAGTGCTATATAAATGCTGATTCTTCTTTTTCTTCTTCTTCCTCTGTATCATCAATGATATAATTATCTCATTTCTCAGGGATTCTGTGCTAATGTTTCCTCTTGTCATTTGTGTGTTTTGAACTAACATTTTATTCAAAACTGTATTGTTATCTGTTGTTGTTGTGTCTTGAAGATGTTTCAGTAAAATGAATGAAAACAAAAAATGCCACCCACTTCTTTTGGAGTTGTATGGGCTACTGTAGACCTGAGCTACCCAGCTAATTGTGAGCTTGTCTATTTCTACTTTCAGAAGATGAGTGTCTTGGAGACCACATCTCTCGAAGGACATAGACTGGAGGTGGTCCAGAGGAGGGCAACTGAAATGGTGCAGGGTCTGCATCAAAAGCCCTACGAGGAGAGACTAATGAACTCAATATGTACACCCTAGAAGAGAGGGAGGAGAGAGGGGAGATATGATTGAGATCTTTAAATACTTCACTGGGGTAAATAAGGTGCAGGAGGGAGGCATTTAAAAACAAAAGGTGCCCAAGAACAAGGGGACATATAATCAGGCTGGAGGGGGTAGATTCAGGAGAGACATGAGGAAGTACTTCTTCACTGAAAGAGTGGTGGATTGCTGGAACAGACTAACAGCTGAGGTGGTGGGGATAAAAATAATGGTGGGGTTCAAGAATGCATGATGTAGGCATATGGGAATCTTAGTGGAAAGGAATGGGGGAAGGAGGATGCTGGAGATCAAGTAGGTTCTACGGTGATACTGTACATAGAAAAAAATGGGCAGACTGGGTGAGCCAAGTGATCCTTTTTCTGATGAAAAATTCAGTGTTTTACAGTATGTTTAAACAGACCTGCACATGTGCAGTGCAGTCCCAGCATTCAAGTGGTGTGGCAGCAAAACCAGCTATGACTTTCTGGTACTTTTTATCATTTGTAAATGTAACCTAGTCCTCATCCCCTGCCTTCTCAAGGTCAGTTATTAACAGGTTAATGTGGGCAGAGGCCCAGCATCTAGGAATATTGCAGGCTCCCTTCCTTCAGCAGTGCTGGGCTGCAGAGTCACTGTGCATGCCCTGTGTATGTGCTTAGTTTGGTTCCTGTTGGATGCTGCCATCCCCCCACCCCTTCTGCAAGGAGAAGGTATTTGCAGCAGCTCAGTCTTGCCTGGGCTGAGTTTTGAGCCTCAGCTCTGATTAGCAGCAAATATTCTGGCCTAGAGACTGAGAAAGAAGCAGGTAGACTAGCGGTTTCTCCCACTCTTGGGGAGGAGAGTTGTGCGTCCCATCCAAAGGCAGCAAGGAAGCCAAGAGAGAGAGAGAGAAAAGGAGAGAGACAAAAAAAGAGAACACAGGTGCTGGAACCAAACACCAGAGAATAGAGATGAGAGGAGAGTGAGGAGTATAGAGAATTGAAGGTCCACAGGCCCTACAGTCTCAATTTGAGGAGGATCTGAGTGCAGGGGTAGGAGCTTCCTCTCAAGGGATTAGCCAGAAGGTTTGTGAGAACCCACTCCAGGTTTTAAGGTGTTGGAGGATGCTGGCTAGTCCTTACATGTGGAGCCATGGGGAGTTGAGGAGAAGTACTACTGAGGCAGCCATTAAAATAACTTCAGCTGTGGAGATCACGTGTCTGCTGAGCATGGCCTGCCAAGGTATGCGTCTGTACCCCATGATGTCTCAAGAAAGTTTGCTCCACAGTAAGCTGGAGCAGAGGGTAAGTTGCAGGGAAGACTAGCGGAAAGTTATCTATGTCCGATTAGGTCTCTCAAGGAAGAGAGTAACAGTAGACTCTAAGTGCACCACAGGGTGGGTTATTGTAACAGCATAGTACAAAGCCTCTGGGTGCTGCTGTCATGGGATCTGTAGGACAGCTTGTGAAAAGGCTAAGTGTTTGTGTAGAGGGCTTCCTGTACCAGGTACCATAGTTAAGAGCCCTAGTAAATGCTGATATAATGTTGAGGCCATAATAATTGTGTAGAGGGCTCCCAGTAACTTAGAGACCCTATGAGAAGTGCCTTATGAGTTTGGTGTTTCTGTAAATATATGACCCCCTTAGGACCAAGTATCTGTATGTGGCCAATAAATGCTGTCTGAACTTGATTCTACTTTCCCTAAGCAGACACTGGCATTTATATGGTTACACATATTGCTTTCAGGTTAGCAACAACTTCAAGGGACCCCCAGCTAGCCCTAGTGCCCAGACACATCTAGAACCTTGACTGGCTACGTACCCCATATGTAGTATGTGAGGTCCATAGTAACTGATGTCCAGTAGACAGGCTAAATTTATATGTGTGATTTTCTAGTATTTTATTACAGGACATCCTGGAGAAGGGTTTGCAGTGTTTGGCTGGTTTTAAAAGACAGCACTGACTGATGAGCACTTTTCTGGGGTTCATTAGTGTGCTAATGTAATTAGCTAGTGGTCAGGTGATCCTCTGGGTGGGTATATAAGGGGTTACTTGAACCTGGGAGTCAGTCTTTTCTAGGTAGCCAATGTGGAAAGATATTCTGATCTGCTCAGGATGACTGAGGAAGTTGTTTGCCACTGCTGCAAGGTTACATTGCCTGATGTTTTTCTGGGTTCCGATCCAGCTGGTAGGCTTATGGATGTTACATTTTTTTGTGCAGCTATTTGTGTAAATCCTTATTGCTAAAAATCTTCTATGTAAATAAATGGCCCAGCTGAGCACACCATACTTGTTCAGCAGTCTCAACAAAAGTGTGCTTATAAAGCTGTGTTTTAAGAGCTCCAGTCATCACCTAGCCACTTCCCATGGGCCTTCGCCGATGCCCTACTACCCAAGGCACCCAATAATTCCCTTGGTAAACAGAAATTTGTCCAAGCTTACCTTGAAGGTCTGTACTATCTTCATGTCCACTGTATCCACTGCTAGGTAGTTCCATACCTCTGGGAGAAAAAGTGCTTCCTAAAGTTACCTATAAGGTAACCACCTTGGAGCTTCAGGGTGAGTCCCGGAGTCCTGCTGCAGGATGCCAGATCAAACATTTTTGGTTGTCACTCTTAAGTATTCAGAAGACAGAGATTATGTACCCTCTGAGCTTCCTTTTCTGCAGTATGAAAAATTTAAGGGAGGAGATCAAATCTGTACACAACACTCCAGGTAGGGCATGGCCAGGGCTTTGTAAAAGGGCAGGATTACTTCCTCTGCTCTGTTGGCCACCCCCTTTTGATGCATCCCAACATTCTGCTGACTCTTTTGATAGCATTTGAGCACTTCTTGTTGTGCTCTGACCGTTGTCCAGTATGACTCCGAGGTCCTTTTTCTCCTCATCTTCCACTTCAGCAAAAGAAGCCCCACATACTGTAGAGGTCCCACCTCTGTTTTTTCTTCCTCAGTGAAGCAACATACCTTTGGCTACATCAAATCTGAAGCTCCAGGAGTAAGACCAATCGCACAGCTTGTTTAGGGGCTCTGGAAGTTTATACCCATCCTCAGGGGACTGCATCTCCAGAAGATCTCCTCATCCTGACCACAGCAGTAGGACTCAGTCACAGGATGCTTGGACCTTTAGAGTACTTCTACTCAAATAGAATCATGTTATCTTCATAGATGTGAGTGGGAGGTAGGAAATAGAATTGAATGCCAAGCATATTGGAGAAAGACAGACAAGGGATAGGAGGAGAGGGCTTATTGTAGATTACGTGCTCAGTCTGAGTGCTTCAACAGGCCAGATCCAGAGGTGTAACATTGACTTAAAACAGTGTGATCGTTAACACTGATTATGTTTGCTTGCACGCATGAGCAAGAAACATAGTGCCATCATCCGAGTTTACAGAGGTGTGGCAGTCCTCTTCCAATTCAGTCAGTGTGTTTTCAGGTGCAGCTGCAGTTCTCCAATGCCTGCTGGAGCTGTCTATGACAGCAGTCCAAAATGCAGTGGCGTGCAGTTGAATGGGGGAGCTACTCTTCAGTAGGCAGCTATAAGATATTGCCTGCTCATGTGCGCTCCCCCTACACACACACATGCACGCACACTGCGTGCTTGCCCTCCCCCACACTGTATAGCTGACAGGGGTGCCTAATCCCCCTTCAGCTGTGTTGCACTCCCCCCCCCCACAGAGTTGTACATGCTACGCTGGGTGCCCACTCCAGCGTGGCTACACATGTATAGCCGACGGTGGCCAATCCCCGTCAGATCCACTGCCCCCGAGTACAGGGTGCCACACTGAGAGCCCACCCCTGCATGGCAACAGATGCTGTCACCGACAGGGGTGCCCAATCCCACACAGCACCACGCCCCAGCATGGCAAATGTCCCGCCTCGTCTCCTCCTTTGTTAAAAAAAATACCTGCAGCAGAAAAATGGTCCCTCACTGTCTTTGCCCCAACCCATGCCCACCACTGTGCACCCTGCCTCCCACACCCCCCCCCATACTTACCTCTGGACTCTGGGCGCAATGATCTTCGATGAAGCGGAACACATCTGCACTCTTCAAAGCCGACCGCGAACTGAGGAAATGCCAGTAAGCTGTATAATGGGATAGATAGGATTTTGTTCAACTTAGCTGCACATCTCAGGCATTTTTTAGAATTTTTGCACCAAATTTTCAACATGGGGTTTTTGGGACTCCTCCATGTGAATTCTTGCACTGTCATGGTATTAATTGGACCTGAAGTGTGATTTCATAGTCACTGCGCAAAATCACCTTTTCACACTGGTTAACGAAATGACACTGCCAGCGTTCATAAGGTGGGCTCTCAAAAAGCCTATGTTGAAAATTTGGTGGGAAGGTATCTAAAAATGACTGTTTTTACTAGCATGTTGCACAGTTCCTACGTACGCTCATAAGTTCGTGAATATTCAATATTTTCACTCCATATTTTAAACATTGTCATTTTACCACACCTCCTTATCAGCAGTACAGTTGTCATTTTTCATACCTCACTCAAAACGTGTTTCCACCCATGTAGCGCACAATGGTGCAGTCAGTGTGCAAAAGCAATGTTTGGAACAGATTAAGAAAATCACAGTTACACTGTTCATGAGCAGAGGTCTTGAAGTTTGAAGTTTATTGTTCTAGGAATTAATACCTTTGAGCCAAGGCTCTTTTACAAAGGTTCCACATCATTTGTCATTCATCATTCGTGTCTTAAAATGGCTATGTCAAAAATTTGGTGAAAAAATTCCTAAAAATGACTGTGTTACGAGTGAGCATTGTGCAGTTTCCACGCACCCTCGTAAGTTCATGACTTTGTAATATTTTCAGTCCAGATTTTCACCAGTGGCATTTTTCCACACTTCCTTATGAACAGTACAGCTGTCATTTTTCACAATATGGCCGAAATGTGTTTTCCCACTTTCAGTGCAGAGATGCGTGGTCACTGTGGAAAATCATTGTTTGGGACAGATAAAGAAAATCACAGCGACACTGTTCATGATCGGAGGTCCCAAAATGCCTATGTTGACAATCTGCTGTAAAAAAATCTCCAACCTAATTACATTATGGGTGTGCATTGAGCAGTTTCTATGCACGCTAGTGACTTCACCAGTTTTTTTAATATTTTTACTGCAGATTTGCAACATTGTCATTTTTTACATCTCCCCATGAACAGTACAGCTGTCATTTTTCACATCCTGTTCAGAATGTGTTTTTGCACCTGTGGTGCTAAATGCCATAGTTGCTGTGCATAAGCGGCTTTCGGCTAACAAACTGATATTGCCACTGTTCATGAGGTGAGGGTCACAAAAAAAAACATGTTGAAAATTTGGAGTGAAAATACCAACGAATGCCTGAGGTGTTAGGGTTTCCAACCTTAACACCCCACCCTGTAGAGAATGACAGGCATCAGGGGTGTGACTTAGGATTCTTGCCTGTAATGCTCATACCATTCCACACCCTGCAGCCAGTGAGAGGCATCGAGGTATGCCTTTGACTCTTCGGCATGCAAGTTCACCCCATTCTCCTGTACCACATCCATCTCACTGTATTTCCTGATGGGATGGGGTGCACAAAAGGGCCAAAGACCCCAAGGCATGCCGTGACACTTGTAAGTGTCTGCAGGGTAGGGTGTGGTGAAATGGCATGGCCGTTATGCCTGACGACCCAAAGGCACATCCCAATGCCTGTCAATCTCTGCAGGGTGATGGTGGGGGTAGCTTCAGTTCAATTCTTCACTGCTATTTCTGTTATGCAGCTCTGTAACTTCTACACTACCAATGCCAATGCCAGCAAGCAAACATTCGGCTTTGACAAATGCGTGTTACTCTAACTTTTGAACATGGGCTTTTTGTGACCCCATTGCATGAACAGTGGCACTATCAGTTTGTTAGCCGAAAGGTGATTTTGCACAGCGACTGTACCATTTGGCACCAAAGGTACGAAAACATATTTTGAACAGGATGTGAAAAATGACACCTGTAATGTTCATGAAGAGGTCTAAAAAATGGCAATGTTGAAGATCTGGAGTGAAAACTTTAAAAACTGGTGAAGTCACGAGTGTGAGTAGAAACTGCACAATGCATATCCATAATACAATTATTTTGGGGATTTGTTACACCAGATTTTCAACAAAGGGATTTTGGGACCTCCACTCATGAACAGTGTTACTGTGATTTTCCTAATCTGTCCCGAACACTGATTTTCCACAGTGACTGCGCTATTCTGTACCAGAAGTGTGAAACACATTTCAGCCAGGGTGTGAAAAATTACAGCTGTATTGTTCATAAGGAGGTGTGGAAAAATACCAATGTTGAAAATCTGGTCTGAAATATTATGAATTCGTAAACTTACAAGGGTGCATGGAAATTGCATAATGCATGCTCTTAACACAATCATTTTATGGACGTTTGTCACCAAATTTTCAACATAGCCAGTTTAAGACTTCTGCTCATGAACAGTGTCACTGTGATTTTCTTAATCTGTCCCAAGCATTGATTTTGTACACCGACCACGCCACTACATGCTACATGTGCGAAAACACATTTTGGGCAAGATGTGAAAAATGACAGCTGTACTGTTCATAAGGAGGTGTGATAAAATGGCAGTGTTGAAAATCTATAGTGAAAATATTAAAAATGCTCAAAGTTATGAGCATGCATATGAACTGCACAATGCACACTCATAAAATAGTCATTTTTGGGAATTTTTTCACCAACTTTTCAACATTGGATTTTTGGGGGCCTACCTCATAAACAGTGTCACTGTGGTTTTCTTAATCTGTCCCAAACATTGATTTCACACACCAACCATGCCATTGTGCACTACAGGTATTTTTTTTTTTTTTTTAGTTAGTTGTTTAACCAGGTATAGCACACTAAGCTGAAAGCTTTTTTACAGGAGCGACCTGGGAGCACAAGGAGGTTAAGTGACTTGCTCAGGGTCACACAGTATGCAAGTGGAAGCTGTGAGATTCAAACCCAGGTCTTGTCTGCTGGATGTCACCAGATTTGCAGCTCAGAGCCTTAGACCACTGCGCTATACCGAAAACACATTTCTGGGGAGACGTGAAAAATGACAACTGTACTGTTCGTCAGGAGGTGTGGTGAAATGGCAATGTTGAAAATCTGGAGTGAAAAAATTTAAAATGCTCAAAGTTATGAGCGTGTGTAGGAACTACACAACACATGCTCATAAAACAGTCATTTATGGGAATTTTTCACCAAATTTTAAACATAGGGTTTTTAGGGGACTACCTCATGAACTGTGGCACTGTCATTTCATTAATCAGTCCCAAAAGGTCGTTCTGTGCAGTGACCATGAAATCACCTTTTGGGACTGAATAACAAAATGACTGTGACTGAGTTCATTAGGTGGAGTCCCAAGAACCACATGTTGAATATTTGGTGAAGAAATTCCCCAAAATGGCCGAGATATGCACCAAAGTTGAAAAAACCCTTTTTATGCCATTATACAGCTTACTGGCATTTCTTCAATTTGCAGTCAACTTTGAAGAGTGCAGATATATTCCCAGTCCACAGAAGATCATCGCACCAGGCTCAGAGGTAAGCATGGGGTGAGGCGAAGTGGGAGGTGGAGTATACAGAGGGTGGGCGTGGGTTGGGGCGGGCAAAAGAATCAACGAGGGACCATTTTATTTTCTTCTAGTTTTTTTTTAAAGACGATGGGGGACTTTTGCCACGCTAGGGTGGTCTCCCAGTATGGCACCAGGAAGTTTTTTGGGGTTGGCAGTGGAGATGATGGGGGAATTGGGCACCCCCATTGGCCTAGAAACATATGCCATGCTGGGCTGGGCTCCCAGTGTGGCAGATGGAAGTTTGTTTGGGGGCAATGGAGCCAATGGGGGATTGGGCATCCCCCCAATAAACTACAAATGGGGGAGCATTATGCCAATGGGGATTGGGTTATCCCATCAGCAAATGAAATGGGGAGGGGGTCATGCTGACAGGGGTAATGGGCACCCCATTGGCTTTTTTTATTGAAATGTTTCAGCAGGAAGGTACACCATTTGTTTTGGGGGGCAATGGAGCAGATGAAGGTTTGGGCACCCCCTCAGTAAACAACAAATGGAGGGGTACATTATGCCGATGGGGATTGGGCACTCTATTTACTTTTGTTTAATTTATTGAAATGTTTCAGCAGGAAGGTGCACTGAAAGGTGGGTGGCAGCTTTCTGTTGGCTTTGTAGGGACTGTGAGAGGCCAACAGAGAAGCCATCACCATGGGGACACCATGCAAACAGCTGTTTTGGTAGCTTGTAATGCATCAAAATATATGATTGCATGGTGATATGGCTGAATTTCTTTATGCATTGTGGCATGCTCATTAACTGTTGTGATTGACAGCATGCTCCTCTATTGGTTGCAGCAGAGACCAGAACGACTTCTGCCATTTAGCACAACACTGACAGGCCTTCATAGCACACTTTTTCAGGAGGCAGATTCAATGTGTTTCTTACACATGCATGTAAGCAACACAAAAATTAATGGGTTGATCATTTCCAAACCTCCTCTTTGTATAGATTTGTATGCGACTTCCTCTTGACAGGATTTAAATGACAATCCCAAAGTGCTTGAAAAACTGTATAATTTCATTTCTAAAATCTGGTGGTGGGGCAGAAAAAAATTAACATAAGAAAACTGGGAATAATAAAGCTTTTTTTTAAATCTAGTTTAGTTTTTGATATTCTTTTATATTTCCAAGTATTCACCTTCTGTTCCGTGATTTTAAAACAAGAGATACAGTTCTTCTCTGCCATGTTTTGCTGCCAAAGTAATACCTAAAATGTATTTGCCTTTCTGTCATTCACTATTGATGCAATACTTTGTGGCTGATTCTTTATCATTTTACCCAGGGTATATCCACTACAGCTTTTATAATTTATACTGGATGCTGAGACTGCTGAAGATTATTAATTATTTGCTGGATTTCCATACTGGATGTTTTATTCTTTATCATAAGCACCACACCATATCAACTACTTTGTTGTGTGGGGTGCCTCAGGGTTCTGTGCTATCTCCCATGTTATTTGCGTTGCACATGCTGCCCCTTGAAGACATTATAAGATGGTATATGCTGAGGTTTCACTGCTATGCAGATGATATCCAGCTATACCTGTCTTTTGCACCCGACCAGGATGGAGCTCTCTCTGTGTTTAACAACTGTCTGGAAGAAACCCAGGATTGGATGGATTCTAGTTGGTTGAAGCTGAATTCAGAAAAGACATAGGTTTTGGTTGTGGACCCGGGTTGTCAGATAGAGGGGTCATGTGTTGGTACGCCCTCTGGAATTTTCCTTGGTGGCATTTCACTTCTGACCTCTGAACAGGTGCGTAACCTGGAGGTTATCTTGGATGACAGACTGACACTACAGTCACAAGTGTCAGCTGTTGACAAGACTTCCTTTTACCATCTTAGGAATATTGCCAGGGTTAAGCACCTTGTTCCGTCTGACACCCTACCAATGCTGGTCCATGCCTTTGTGTCCTCATGTCTGGACTACTACAACTCCCAGTACTTTGGGCTTTCTGGGGTTGAAATATGTTGCCTACAGCAGGTGCAGAATGCAGCAGCCCAGGTTTTGACTGGGACAAGTAGGTCCTGTCATATTACCCTGGTGCTGTGCAAACTGCACTGGCTACCTATATGGTGGCGGATCACCTTTAAAGTCAGTTTACTGACTTTCACAGCCCTTTATGATCTGGGCCTGGCCTATCTAAAAGAACTTCTGGTGCCCTATTGCCCCTGCCGATCACTCTGCTCAGCCAACGAAGGGTTGCTAGAGATTTCAAGAGTGAGTCTTAAATCTTCAGGCTATAGAGCATTCTCTTATGCTGCACCCACTCTTTGGAATTCTCTACCCCGCCGGTTACAGGAGTGCACTTCCGTGGAGGAGTTTAAGAGTAATCGGAAAACTTATTTTTGGCAAATGGCCTTTTTGGGTGGCTGATTATATTGTAATTGGTGATTGTGTTGTGGTTTTATTCTTATTTACCTTGAATTTTAATGCTTGATGCTATTCTGTTATGATTTTATTTGTGTGTATTACTGGATTTTACTGTTTAATGTTATTGCTTTAATGTGTTCAGTGCCTTGGAAAATAAAAGGCGCTTTATAAATAAATGTATTATTATTATTATTATTATGAGCATATGCCATTATTTTTATTTGTGAGGGCCTGGATGTTAAAGAAATACCTTATATCTTTGTTCTTATGTTATATCTCAAGCATATATTTTGGAGCACCTGATCTAGACCAAACTTGTACAAAAGTGGGCTTCTGGGACACCTTTGCCTCACACATCTCCAAAAAATACACTGGCTCCCTAGCCAACAATTTATGTTAGGTATAATAACTGCCTGTTGATATAGGTGCTGAACCAATTGCATGAAAGTATATGGTAGTTTAAAAACTTTTAATGTTTGGAATAAAAATTCATGTGAGATCTTATCAAAGGGTTTTTCTTGGTTTATACTAAATATATATTGGCTCACCAAATCCACTGTTACTCTACTAAATAAATTCTTAAAACTACCAAATTATCCTGTATCTGTCTGTTCCTAATAGAAAATGACTTGCAGGGGCTTCAGAAAATTTCTATAATTTTAACTACCTTATCTGCTAGGATCTTTGCCAAGATCCTATAGTCTGTATTTAATAAGTTCAAGGGGCTCCAGCACCTTAGGACATCCTTATCTCCTTTTTCATAAATGTGAACTAGGAGTGCCTTCATCATAGATTCAGGAAGAACACCTTGTTGGAAGTGTTTATTATATACCTCAGGCAGGGATGGGGCTAACTGTGCTTTAAAGTTTTTATAAAATTCTGAACTTAATCCATCTACCCCTAGTCCCATATTTGTTTTCGAACATTCAATGAGTCTATCCAAGCACTATTATTTAATCTCCAGGGCACCTTCCCATGAGTGGGGCTCCTCCTCATTTTATATCACATTACAACAACGTATTACCTGATATTTTGTTCATAGTACCTCAAAGTTAGGAGGAACAGCCAAAGAAACTGGGACCCTTTTACCCGATGTGGAGATTCTTTTTTTGATTTGGCAAATCCTCCTCTCCATTCCACCCCTTCCCTTGCCTGTAGTCCCACCAACCCCTTCCCATCCCTTTGTTCATTTGTGCACCATCTGGCACAGGAAAAGGGGTGTCAGGGGAAGAAGACCCTCCCTGTTGGACTGGAAGTGCCTAATCTGCTGGTTAGAAGCCAGGACCACTCCTGTCCTACAAAAGGACAGGGAAGTGGCTAGCATGGGGTAGTCAGTGGCTGAGCAAGAAGGGTGGAGGATGCAGAGAGCACAGAGAAGAGACCTACCTGCTGTGTTCCTGTGGCTCCTCCAGTGGTGCTTCCCTCCAGTAAGCATTGTGAGCTTGTGACAGTGGCAGCAGCAGGGTCAGTCGGTGGTAGAGTGTCTCCCTGACTCAAACTGTGTCCTTCCCCCAGAGTCCGTGTGGTGTGGGGTAAGCATCTGCCAGCCAGACCAAGTTGTTCACCAGGAAATTGGTCCAAGCAGAAACACTCTGAGGTCCCTGTGGTTCCTCCACAGCAGCTGGCAGGTCAGAGGAGTGCTGAGTGGGAGCATGGTTCCCCAACCAGGTTGTTTCCTTCCCTCAGCAGCACTGAAGTTCCAGGCTGTGGCAGTAAGTGGACTGAGTGCCCAATTATTAAGTTACACTTGCACCATGGGGCTAGGGAAGTGGGGAGGGGAAGAAGCAAAAAAAAAAAAAAAAAAGAGACAGCACCCTAGTAAGGGAAATGAGAGCACAGAGAGCTCCCTAGTCAAGCTGCCAGCTCTGAGCAGGGCTGAAATTTGGGAGGGCCCAGCGAGGCCAAAGGAGACACCAAATGTGGCCAGAGTCCATGACTTTTATTCTTCTTTGTTTTGTTTGTTGTTAAGTTAGGGTAGGGGGTTTCCACAGGATGGACAGTCTAAACTTGGCAGCAGCTTGCCCCCAAACCTGAATAGGACAGGGGGTGCCATTACCTAGAAGACCCGAGAGAGAAGGAGGGAGGTGCATGTTGTGAGATTTCTGATCTGTCTCGGGTGGCAGTATAGCCTGGGAGGTAGAGTAATTGGTGTTGAATGAGCTTGGTACACTCAGCAGGCCTGTGATGGAGCCCCACGGCCTCCACTTGCATACAGTGTGCCTATAAATAAATCCTTCAACCACTCCTGTACTCCTGGACCACCTCAGAGAATAAGCACTTCTGCCTAACATAGAAACATAGAAGTTGACTGTAGATAAGGACCACAAGGTCTGTCCAATCTGCCTATATCTTTTTCTACCTTATAAATGTGCCATGGGCCTTTGCTCTGCCAATGGCCTATCATACTCATCTGTATTGCTCCCTTCTGCCTATCCCATGCCTGTTTGAAGCCCTGCACTGTATTCATATTCACCACTTCCTGAGGTAGGCCATTCCATGCGTCCTCCACCCTTTCTGTGAAAAATAACTTCCTCACATTACCCCATTAATGGCCTCCCTCTAATCTCATGCTGTGTCCTCTTTTCCTGCTATTTTTATTATATTGAATCATGTTAGACACTTTCAACTTGTTAATGCCCTTAAGGTGTTTGAATGTTTCGATCATATCACCTCTCTCCCTCCTTTGCTCTAGGCTATACATATTGAGCTCCATTAATCTGTCCTCATATGTTTTCTGATGCAGTCCCGGCACCATATTGGTTGCCCTTCTCTGGACTGCCTCAATTTGGTTAATGTTGTTGTGAAGGTGTGGCCTCCAGTACTACACACAGTAATCCAGATGGGGCCTAACCAGTGTCTGGTAAAGAGGGAGTATTACCTCCCTCTTACTACTTGTGATACCCTGCTAATAAACCTAACATCCCCAGAGACTTACCTACTGCTCTAGTGGTCTGCTTGGATGATTTCAGGTAATCTATGATGATTATGCCCAAGTCTCTTTCTTCCCTTGGGACTGCCAGCAACTCCCCTCCCAGCCTATAGGTAGTTTCAGGGTTTCTCTTCCCTATGTGCATAGAAACATAGAATTTGATGGCAGATAAGGACCGCTTGGCCCACCTAGTCTGCCCATTTGATCTTGCATGATCTTGCACTTCTTTGCATTGAACCCCATTTGCCACTTTTCTGACTATTTTGCAAGTTTATCCAGATCTCTTCTCATTCTGCCCACCCCATCTGGATCATCTACTGTGTTGCAGATCTTGGTGTCATCTGCAAACAGACAAACCTTACCTTCCAGTCTATCTGCAATGTCACTGATGAAGATATTGAAGAGAGCTGGTCCCAGGACTGATCCCTGAGGTACCCCACTTGTGACTTGCATCTCTTCTGACTGCCCTTACAAAAAGTTATTCGGAGTACCATTGTAATACCACTCATTTACCATTGCAATACCACTGTGATTACCACAGTACTACCATTAAGGTTTCCATGGTATCACAGTGGTTTCTTTCAATTCCATTGTGATACCATTGTACCACTGTCCTACCATCCCAACAAAAATAATCAAAATATAAACTACCATAGTACAACCATGGTATCACTGGGTAGTACCATTATACATTTTGTAGCTCACCACTGTGTTGCCATTGTGGTGCCATGGTGTTGCCATTCTGTCAGATTTGGTAAGGGTGTACACCATTTACCACTACTCTCTGTTTTCTGTCCGTCAACCAGTTTGCCACCCAGTTGACAAACGTCTGACCCACCCCAAGCCTACTCAGCTTATAAATCAATCTTCTATGTGGAACAGTGTCAAAAGCTTTGCTGAAGTCAAGGTAGGCAACATCAACTGCTCCCCTTTGGTCCACCACACTGGTTACCCAGTCAAAAAAATCTATGAGATTAGTTTGACAGGACCTTCTTTTGTAAACCCATGCTGTCTTGGATCCTGTGCTCCTATGGATTTCAGGTGTTGCACTATCCTTTCCTTAAGGAGTGCCTCTATAATCTTGCCCACAACTGAGGTAAGACTGACTGGTCTATAGTTCCCTGGCTCCTCCCTGCTACAACTCTTGTGAAGTTGGATCACATGAGCCCTTCTCCAGTCTTCTGGGACCTCTCCTGTGCTCACTAAACAGTTCTGAAAAGGCTCTGCTTGCTGGTCCATGGATATGAAGGAGGGGTAAGGTTGGCCAGAGATTCCCATAAAACCCAACCTGGGGGGAGAGCGGCTTATGATATTAATGCAGTGGGTTCGCTTCAGGGGAAATTATCCAAAGGACCTGGGTTGCCCACGAGGTAATGTGGATGTGCCTTTAGCCCCATCTGAACTGCACTGTGCTGTTGCCTGCCCAGCACTTCCTAGAGACTGCACTCTTTGCAAGTACTGAACTGTCTGCTTACAACAACTGAACTGTTGCTGCTAACTGTAACTGAGTTATCACATTCCCTCCCAATGTACCCGATGACCAGCTTTGCTGGAGCCTGACACTGATCCAGGGAGGTCCCTGGCCTAGCTGCCATCTGCAACAGAACCATCTCCAGTGATGTCAGCCTGTTCTGAAGTCCTTCCACCAGTGTTCCAGCATGATCCCTGCAATGGTAAGTGGTAGAGAACTTCTATTGATGTATCCAGTAGACAGTCAGCTTTGGAGCTATACCTGCTGAAGCTTTAGGGGCCACAGTCAACATCGCGCATGCCCTTTTGTTATTTTGCTATCTGTCTGTAAGTGTGCGCAAGCCCATGTCACTCTGCAGAGGCAGCCCAAAGACCATTATGTTAGATGTCACCTTGTTGAGATGTCATCTGGGACTGGGGACCTGCCAGTGGTCATTGCAGCGGGTCATCTGGAGGACCACCTGTCAACCAGAATTCTTCAGTTTCTTGCCTGGAGCCACTGAGGATTGCCAAGTTCTTCCTTGACCAACTAACAGTGTTCTTTGTTGTGTTCTGTTAATCTGGGGGATGCCTTGTTATGGCCTGTTTGTAAGCAGCACTTTATGGGGTCAATGCCCCCTGCTGATTAGCCATCGTAGAGGAAAGTCCAAGCTGGGTTCATCAGGCTTCCTCATCTTGGCCAAGTGCACGTAGGACTTGGACTCAAAAGGGGTTACCCCACTGTTCTTGGTGTCAACCAATTGTTCATCCTAATTGTATTGTTTGTTTATTGTTATTGTCCTGCCGCATTGTAGAAAATCATTGCCTTGTGTTTACTGTCCCTGATAAATAAACCTCTTGCATCTTGGCCACTGTGTAAGTTTCCTACCTCTCCTTCCAGCTTTGTCTGTCCTCTCCTGAAGAATGCTTTAGGGAACCTTACAACCCCCAACATTTGACATAGTTTGCAGGATAAGAAACAGCAAGGAGTCCAAAGTTTGAAGCTACCCACACTAAGATGCCCATGACAGAATAGATGGAGTGGGATTCCCACTGGGTCATGCAGGAGAAACTGGTCCCATGGCATATCGGGTGCGGGAGCTGGCAGTACTCATTGCAGAAATAAAGCAAAGGGCCCTTCCCAAGATTGGGCAGCATCTACGTTGACCTGGGAGGAGAAGGAAAAATAGAAGTCAAAGATTCATGCATCGATAGGTGGAGCAGGGCATGACAATACACACTGATACAAAGACCATGGGGCCCCTTCAAAATCCATGAGAGTGGAATAATGCCAGAAGCAGTGAAGTTAAGAGAGCTTGTTAGCAGCTGTATGAGGACACCAAAAGGGAGAAGGGGAGAACTGAGCAGCGCCACCAAACTGCCATGGCACCTTTGAGAGGCCCAACCAATGGTCCAGTGGCCCAACTGTAGGAAACTGTATACATGGCAAATGCTATCACCTGTAATGTAAAGCAACCGCTTCCAGATTGAAATGCTCAGAGGGAGGCTCGATACCAGGAACTTATACAGCAGGTTGCAACATATGCCACGTAAAATAATGAGCTGTGAAAATAATGTAATGACCTCAAAAAGATTCTCTCTCAGTGAGATCAACAGACCAAGAATCAGGTTGAGCAAATCCTCCACCATAAAGAGGCAACAGATCGATGCACCAAAATCATCTAAGGCTACAACATGATGACAGAAGACCTGAACCATTTTCTGCTCATCACAACGCAAGAAAGAGAAGAGCTCAGCTGTTGCATGGTGGAACTACAAGCATCCTTGCAGAAGGAGGAGTGCATCTAGCTAAATGCTTCAGGCCCACAGAAATTACAAGGGCCCCAGGGCATGACACTCTGATAGTGGTAAAGGAGCCTCCCCAGCCAGCCTTTGCATTCATTGGCCCCTGAATTTGCCCCTGCCCTAAAGAACAACTCAATCAACTGGATCCTTTTTGGGCCACTGTAACAGAGGTCAGTAGTCAAAGCATGCAAGTCTCAGCCCCCAGCCAGCATTCAGTTCTGACAATGGAGCCTCACCATTGGAAAGAAATAAAGACCTCTACTTGAGAAGAACCTCAGTCACCGACCCATCCTAGAGTGTGTACTGACCTAGATGACTAAAAGAAGTCGGATGATACCTATAATCAAAAGATGCCCTTACCCATAACAGATCAAGTGCTTGTAAGGTGCTGGGATGAGGAAAAGTCATCTCCAAGGTGGGAACCTGACCCATAAGTCATAGTGGCCACCCCTTTGCCAACAGTACTTATCTACCAGCTCCGAACCAGGGACAGGACACAGATGCCAGTGCACTAAATGCATCCAAAGTCCTGCCCAGTTCCTGTCAAGACACATGGACAGATCAGCAAGGAGAGGCAAGAACCACTCCTGAAAGGTAACTCAAGGCTGTCCATCTCTTTTCTTGGTTTATTGTGGTGGTAAGTTAAAACTATTACAATAGACCAGTCACACCCTAATGTTTTCATGTCGACTACATAAATAGCTCATAGTACTGAAATGTTTGTGTTTTAAAACTCTACATGATAATTGATCCCCCATTCATGGGGACATGTATGTTTAAGGGGGGTGGAATGTAGTACCCCAAAGTTAGGAGGCACAGCCAAAGAAACAGGGACCATTTCCCCAATGTGGAAATTATTTTGTTTGTTTTGGCATGGTCCTTCCCCCATTCAACCCCTCCCCTTGACTGCAACCCACTGACCCCTTCCAGTCCCTTTGTCCATTTTTGAGCTGTCTGACACAGAAAAAAAGGGACAGAGGTAGAAGACTCTCCCTGTTGGTCTGGTAGTGCCCAATCTCCTGACTGAAAGCCAGGACCTCCCCTGCTCTTCAAAAGGGCTGGGGAATAGCTAGCATGGGGTAGTTGGTGGCCAAGCAAGGAGGATGGAGGATGTGGAGAGCACAGAAAAGAGACCTACTTGCATTGGTCCTGTGGCTCTTCTGGCATCACTCCCCTCCAGGTGGCATCATGGGTGCATGACAGTGGTAGCAGAAGCAGGGTCAGCAGGGTGAAAGAATGTCTTCTTCACTTGAACTGTGTCCATCCCCCAGAGTCCGTGTAGTGTGGTAGGAAGCATCTGCTGCTGGACCAAAGTTGTGCACCAGGAAATTGGTCCTGGTAGAAATGCAACCAGGTATCTGTGATTGCTAACCATCAGCTGACAGGCCAGAGAAGAGCCAGGTGGGAGCATGGCTCCATGGCCAGGTTGTTTCTTCCTCTCAGCAGCACTGAAGTCCCAGGCCATGGCAGTGAATGGGCTGAGTGTCCAATTGTAAAATTATACTTGTGCCATGGCATTAGGGAAGTGGGAAGGAGAGGAAGCAAAAACCCCAAAAAGGACAGCACCCTAGTAAGAGAAACGAGGGCACAGGGGGATCCCTAGTCAAGCTCAGATGGGTAGCAAGCACAGTAACCTTCTCAGAGGTGCTACCAGTCCATGGCAGGAGTGAGGCTAGGGTACCGCACACCATGCAGTTTAATGAATGGTTGCAAAACTGGTGCAGAGCACAGGGCTTTGGCTTCATTGGGGACTGGGGGTCCACCTGAGAGATAAAGGTCTATACTGGTATGACGGTCTGCATTTGTCCACAAAGGGGACCAAGCTCCTAGGTGACAAGTTTAAATGCTTCCTTGGCAAGCTTTTAAACTAGATAAGGGGGGAGGTACTGATAAAAAGCAGGAAAAGTCAAGCCTCCCCCCACAAAACATGGCAGGTAGTAGCGTAAACATTGAGGTATAGACCTCAACACATGGCAAGACGAGGGTAAATGGTAAAATAGATAAAAGCAATAAGAGCAGGGATGGGGGAAAAAAGTATGAAGCAAACATTAAATGGAGGGCAATGACTACCAATGCCCGTAGTCTGGGAAACAAGTTTTCTGAGCTAGTAGCTTTGATGGAAGATGAACAATTGGATATTGTGGCAGTAACAGAAACATGGTACACTGAGAACCATGACTGGGATGTCAACATACCAGGGTACACAATCTACAGAAGGGACAGGGAAGGTAAAAGAGGAGGTGGAGTAGCTCTATACATAAGGGAAGGGATCAAAGCTACAGAACTAAAAAGTAAAGGGAGAGGACAAGAGGCACTCAGGGTCACCTTGGAGATGGGAAATGGCATCACAATCTGCACATGGGGTTGTATACAGACCCCCGCCTCAAGGGGAGGAAATGGACAAGAAAATGATAGAGGACATTCTCAAAATGGCTGAAAAAGAGGAGATACTGTTGATGGGGGACCTGAATATGCCAGATGTTAACTGGAGGACATGTACTGCAGCCACATCCAAGAGCAGGGTCATTCTCGATGCCCTGCAGGGGGCAGACCTTAGACAGCTAGTGCTGGAACCCATTCGGGAGGGAGTAATACTAGACCTGGTACTCTCAAATGGAGAAAGGAACACAAATTTAGAAGTCGGTAGACATCTGGGAACAAGCGGCCACTGCACAGTGTGCTTCAAAATGAGCACAACCATGGAGATAAGCCATACAAAAACAAGGATACTGGACTTTAGAAGGGCTGACTTTGGCAAAATGGGTGAACACCTGAAGAATGCACTAGCAAATGGCCAAATAGGAGGGGTGGAAGAACAATGGAGAAAAATCAAAACTGCCATCATAGAAGCAACAAGTTTTTGTGTAAAACAAATAAAGAAAACAAAGCGGAGTAAAAAAAACACTATGATTCTCAAAAGAGGTGGCAGGGAAGGTTAAGGAGAAAAAGGTTGCATTCAAAAAGTATAAGGAATCACAGAAGGAGCACGACAGGATACTGTATCAATTAGAGCAAAAAGAAGTAGGAAAAGCAGTCAGAATAGCAAAGGCACAAACTGAGGAATAAATAGCCAACTCGGTCAAAAAGGGGGATAAAACCTTTTATAGGTACATTAGGGAGCATAGAAAGGTTAAGGGAGGGATAGTGAAGATTAATAAAGGAAAGGGGAGGTGGGCAGATGGAGACAGTGAAAAGGCAGAGATACTGGATGAATACTTTTGCTCAGTATTCACAAAAGAAGATGAGGAGCAGTTACCTAAACCAGACAAAGAAGCACTCTGGGTGGGGGAGGGTTGACACCAGTCCATTCACAGAAGAAAGAGTACTGAAAGAACTCCTAAAACTCAAGGTGGACAAAGCAATGGGGCCTGACGGGATTCACCCCAGAATCCTAAAAGAACTAAGGGGGGACCTAGTGACACCACTGACCACACTTTTTAACAAATCATGGCAGGATGGGGTGGTACCTGAGGACTGGAGGAGGGCAGATGTGATTCCCCTTTACAAAAGTGGGAGCAAGGCAGAAGCAGAAAACTACAGACCTGTAAGTTTGACCTCAGTGGTAGGGAAAATGATGGAATCACTTCTGAAAGAAAGAATTGTTGAGTACCTAGAGGCCAGCTGGGCACAGGACCCAAAGCAGCATGGATTTACAGCAGGAAGGTCATGTCAGACTAATCTAATTGAATTCTTTGACTGGGTGACCAAAGTAATAGACCAAGGAGGGGCTGTGGATATGGCCTACCTAGACTTTAGCAAGGCATTTGACACAGTCCCACACAAAAGATTAATAATTAAGTTAGCCTGCCTGGGAGTGGGTCCCAGGGTGGTAGCCTGGGTTGCGAACTGGCTGCACTACAGGACACAGAAGGTAATAGTGAATGGAACACATTCTGAAGAAAGGAAGGTTACTAGTGGAGTAGCTCAGGGCTCAGTACTGGGTCCAATCCTCTTTAACATCTTTATAAGTGACATTGCAGAGGGTCTGGAAGGAAAGGTATACCTCTTTGCAGATTACACAAAGATCTGTAACAGAGTTGATACACAAGAGAGGGTAGAAAAGATGAGAAGGGACTTGGCAAGGTTGGAGGAATGGTCAGACATATGGCAACTTAGATTCAATGCAAAGAAGTGCAAGTAATGCACCTGGAAAAGAAACCCAGGAGAAGAGTACACAATAGCAGGGAGGTACTAACAACAACAAAAATGGAAAGGGACCTAGGGGTAGTCATATCAGATGACCTGAAGGTGGGTAAGCAATGTGAAAAGTTGGTAAGGAGAGCCAGGGGGATACTGGGATACATAGGAAGGGGCATCACAAGTAGAAAAAGGGGAAGTGGTTATCCCTCTATACCGACAGTTGGTGAGACCTCATCTGGAGTTCTGTGTGCAGTTTTGGAGACCTCATCTACGCATGGACATAGACAGGATGGAAGCAGTCCAGAGGGGGGAAACTAAAATGGTGCAGGGTCTACATCAGAAACCATATAAGGAGAGACTGAGAGAGCTTAATATGTATACCCTTGATGAAAGGAGGGATGAGGGGGACATGATAGAAACATTCAAGTACCTCAAGGGACTCAATAAAGTCCAGGAGGGTAGCATCTTTCAGAAAAAGAGATGTGTAAGAACAAGGGGGCACAGTTTAAAGATAGAGGGGGGACGGCTCAGGGGTAATGTGAGAAAATTGTTTTTCACTGAGAGAGTGGTGGATACATGGAACAGCCTTCCTGAGGAGGTTGTTGGGTCTAAAACAGTGGGGGAATTCAAACACGCATGGGACAGACACAAAGCCATTATAGTGGGGGGTTTCAGGAAGCAGGCTGTTGGTAAACTAGAATCTGCAGCTTATCCAGTAGTAGGGAAATGGGCAGACTGGGTGGGCCAAGTGGTCCTTATCTGCCATCAAAGTCTATGTTTCTGTGTAAGCTGCCAGCCCTGAGCAGCACTGAAATTGGGCAGTGGGTGGAGGGCTCAGTGACACCAAAGAAGGCACCAAATGTGGCCAGAGCCCAGAACATTTATACTCCTTTTTTTTTTTTTTTTTAAGTTAGTTTAGGAGTTTCCATGGGATGGACAGTCTGAACTTGGCAGCAGCTTATCCCAAACCTTAACAGGACAGGGAGTGCCACGACCTAGAAGCCCCAAGAGGTAAGGAGGGAGATCCGTGTTGTGAAGGTCCCAGCCTGCCAGGTGTGGCAGTATAGCATAGAGGGGTAGAGTAATTGGCAGTGAATGAGCTTGGTGCACTCAGCAGACCTGGAATGGAGCTCCACAGCCCTCTACTTGTATACAAGTGCCTATAAATAAGTCCCTTTACCACTCCAATACTCCCAGGCCACATCAGAGAACAGGGACTTCTGCATAATTGGTCCATGGATATGCAGGAGGGGTAGGGTGGGCCAGAGAGTCCCATAAAACCCAAGGTGGGCAGCAAATTATATTAATGCAGTGGGATGGCTTGAAGGGAAATTATCCAATGGCCCTGGGTTGCCAATGAGGTTTTGCACATGTGCCTTTAGTCCCAACTGAACCAAATCACACTGTTGCCTGCCTAGCGCTCCCAAGAGATTGCACCCTTTGCAAGTACTGAACTGTCTGCTTACAACAGCTGAACTGTTTGCTGCTAACTGTAACTGTGTTATCAAATTCCCTCCCATTGTGCCCAACTACCAGCTTCAGCGGAGCCTGACATTGATTCACGGAGGTCCCCGGGCCATCCACTATCTGCAACAGAACCACCTCCAGTGACGTCAGCTTGTGCTGAAGCCCAGCCAACTGTGTTCCAGCATCAGCCCTGCAATGGTAAGTGGAGAGAGCTGCTAGTGAGGTATCCAGTTGTGCATCAGCTTAGAAGCCATCCCAGCTTAAACTTGAGGGACCACAGTTGACATCGCTCATGCCCTTTTGTTATTTTGCCATCCATTTGAAAGTGAGCGTATGCCTGAGTCACTCTATAGAGGCAGCCTAAAGACCGTTCTGTTAGCAGTCACCTTGCTGAGAGGTCATGTGAGGCTGGGGACCTGACAGTGGTCATTGCAGTGGGTCATCTGGAGGACCACCTGCCTACCAGAAGTCTTCAACTTCTTGCCAGAGCCACAGATGATTGCCAAGTTCTTCCTTGACCAGCTAGCTGTGTTCCTTGTTGTGTTTAGCTCATCCAGGGGATGTCCCATTATGGCCTGTTTGTAACAAGCACTTTGTGTGGTTAATGCCCCCTGACAATCAGCCATTGCAGTGGAAAGCCCAAGCTTGGTTCATCAGGCTTCCTCATCTTGGCCAAGTGCACATAGGACTTGGACTCAAAAGGGGTTATCCCACTGTTCCTGGTTTGACCAATTGTTGGTCCTAATTTTATTGTTTGTTGTTTATTGTTATTGTCCTGCTGCATTGTAGAAAATTGTTATCTTGTGTTTACTGTCCCTGATAAATAAACCTCTTGCATCTTGCTCACTGAATAAGCTTCCTGTCTCTCCTTCCAGCTCTATCTGCCCTGTCCTGAAGACTGGTTTAGAGAACCTTGTCATCCCCTACACATTACTCCATGTTTTTCCAACTAGAATTGTAACTATTCTGGAAAAAAATAAATAATCCTTGTGGAAAAAGCACCACTAAAATAAACATGCCCACTTGTGAAATGCTTATCATGGTATGCATCTTTTGAAAAAGTTTGTGCCATTATAGTGTTTAAACTGTTGGAATCGCTGAACATTTTTGCACTTTGCAAGCCTCTTTAATTTTTTGCCACTCCACAGCTGAAGTCACCTCCTCATATTATCAATCTGAATATATGCAAAGAAGGCTAGGTTTCTTGAAATAACATCATCTTTGAAGCTTTTGTTTGTGGAGCACACATATATATGGGGGTTGCTGTTGGTCAGTGCTCGGTCACAGAGCCTGGAGTTTCCTGGAGTACCTTTGATTTGCCAGAGTTTGTTGATATTATATTATGAGGTTCATCCAGATAATGCGTCCCAAATGCTATAGTTTAGATCTGGGCCCTACTTCCCTGATTTTGTGTTATAGTGACATCACTGGCCTGGTCTTAGCTCAGATTGTCTGGTGCTTTTTGGAATTGGGTGAGTTTCCTAGCTCCCTGAAGGAGGTGGTTGTGACACCCCTCCTGAAGAAAGCTTCTTTGGACCAGGAGAATCTAACGAACTACAGACCTATCTTTAACCTTCCTTTTGTGGGAAAGGTTATTGAGAAAGTTGTGGCAGCTCAACTGGAGAACCATTTAACCATCCATAATTTATATGAACCTCTCCAATTAGGTTTTTGTAAGAGGCATTGTACTGAGACTGCTCTGGTTTGGGTGCTCAATGATCTCCTGATGGTGAGAGATCGAGGAACCGTTTCATCTTGGTACTCCTTGATTTATAATCATATTTTGACACTGTGGATCATGGGGTTCTGCTTGAGTGCCTGAGGTTCATCTATGGTCTGTCTGGGATAGTACTCAGATGGTTTACATCTTTCCTCACTGGCAGAACTCAGAGAGTTGTCTCAGGAATATCTTCTTCTGAGTCTTTCTCTCTGCCTTGCAGGGTACCCCAGGGCTCAGTGCTGTTTCCCATGTTATTTGCAGTGTACATGCTGCCCCTCAGAGACGTAAGATGGTACAGGCTGAGGTTTCACTGCTATGCTGATGATACCCAGCTGTACCTGTCTTTTGCCTCTGACAAGGTTAGTGCTAACTAGGTACTGAACTGCTGCCTCATGGAAATCCAAGATTGGATGAGTTCTAGTGGTTTAAAGTTGAATGCAGGAAAGACTGAGGTTTTGGTGGGGGATCAAGGTTGCAGTGCAGGGGGGCTGAGGACTGATCTCCCCTCTGGTTTAGTCCGGGGGAGGCTCAGATCCTTACCTCTGACCAGGTACGTGACCTGGGAGTGGTGCTTGATGATGGGCTGACCCTTCATCATCAGGTGTTGGCAGTCATCAAGCTGGCCTTTTATCATCTTAGGAACATTGCTAGGATCAAGCATCTCCTGCCTGTTTTGGTCCATGCCTTTGTGACATTGCACCTTGACTACTGTAACTCCCTTTACCTAGGGCTTCCTGGTGGTGATATCCACCACCTGCAGCTAGTGCAGAATGCTGCTGCACATTTACTGACTGGGGTATCTAGGAGATCTCACATTACCCCAGTGCTGCACGATCTGTACTGGCTGCCTGTTCAGTGGTGGATCACCTTTAATGTAGATTTATTAACTGATAAAGCCCTACACGGACTGAGTCCTGACTACCTGAAAGAGCTTCTGGGCTGGCTTGTGGCACTGAGAGTTGAGGCGCTAGACGCCACACCTCGCCCCAGGCCGGCGACCTGGGTTCGGGAAAAGACTCGGGCCACCAGGAGCTAGCAGGGGAGAGGGAGGATTGAGTATCTGACAACTGCTGTCCTCTCTCTGGGGTGGGTAGTAGGTTTTGCATCACCCTGTAGCATTGACTGGCAGAGGCCAGCCACACTAAAAGTGGCATGCAATAGTAAGGGGGAGAGCGCAGCGGGACGTCAGCACTACGTGCACAGACGCCATTGCACGTCCGGCTCTCCACTGGGGAAAAATGTGGAAAAATGCAGAGGGTGATCTTCATGGCTGATGGCCACACCTTGTACCCCTGGAGAGACCCAAGAGGCACGTGTGCCCGGTTGGTGCGAGAGCGATAATGGCTGGCCCACTGGGAGAGCTGGTTTGTGTGGCCTGCATGCACGATCTGGTCTGGAGGTGTAGGACCGGTGGCCAGAGATTATGTAGGGCCACTCTGCCAAGGAGAATAAACAGTAGTATGATAAAAAAAAAAGAAAGAGCTTCTGGGTCCCTGCACCCCATTGTGACAGCTCTGCTCGGCTGACTAGGGGCTGCTGGAGATTCCCAGGGTTAGTTTAAAGTCATCTGGGCTTGTGCCTTTGGGTTTATTGCCCCTACCCTCTGGAATGCTCTGCCCTGTCAGCTATGGGAGTGCAGGACAGTGGGGTGCTTTAAGCAGGCATTGAAGACCTTTTTATGGGGTAAAGCCTATCCTGAATTTTGATTTTATTGGTATTTATTGTATTTTCTGAATTTTATCTATTTGTGCAGCACCTTGATATTTGAAAGGCACTATATTAAATAAAGTTTATTATTATTATGATTATATATATATAAATCTATATATAATGTATGGGTAGGTGTATAACCAGAATTTGTCACACACCTGAGGTGCGGGATGCTACATGAACCTTGAAAGCAAAGCTTTGGGGGTTTGTAAAAGCATCCGACACCAAAGGTGTGTGTAAAATTCTGGTTTTACACCCACCAATACATGTTTTATTTTACAGTATTTAATTACTGATCATCATTTTTTATGACATTGGGTTGACTGAGTTGGTAGTATTGGGAACACTTTGGTTACCTCATGCTGACTGAAGTGTAAGCTAGAGTGATGGTCACAGATTACAACCTCCCAGCTGTAATGCAAAATATCAACCAGGTGGTTGTAACATGTGGTAAAACCATGGTTATACGTAAATAAAAAAAAATGACCAATAATTAAATTACAATTACACACAGCCTATCTTGTCTAAGGGTCACATCCACAGCTAGCACTCTACCTGGATGAATATCCACTAGCGTTTTTATCATAAAATGATGGTCATTCAGTAATATCTGGTCCATATCTAGGATGACGTCATTCATGATGCACCATGCCCTCAGCATGTTCACTCTGTGTCCTTATTTTTACCTTCAGGAAGAAGGTTTTGCTAATTGAAACTGCTGGTATTTCGGGTGATGGTGGGGGATATGTTAATGGGCATGCTGCTATTTTGGGATTTGAAACCTGAATTATGAATGAAAAGTACAAACTGCAAGATAATGAAATCTTTTTATAAACTCAATAAGGGTTGATATCAAGAACTTGTAAATAAAAATAAGTGAAGTAACTTACAACAAGTTCTTGGTTTGTTTTGATATAGGGTGGCTTTTTCAAACTGAAGCTAAAATGTTGAGGCTATTAAATATTTTTATTTTGCACACCCCACTTTAGAAACACAACAGCACATCCTCACCCCCATTTGTCAGGATCTTAAGAATTGTAACAAACTTTAGGTGTAAAGCAGGTGTACCCCCCCACACTTATATTATTAAATAATATATGGAGCAAAATATATTACATTACAAAGAAACACATTAGAGTTATATAAAATATATTTTTTATTTCATTCCAGAACAGTGACAATATATCATCTATGGATTCGAAAAAGAAAAATATGAATAATATAAAAAGTTCAAAGTCAGAAGAAGGAAGATTTAAGTTTTGAAGTGTCACAAAAGAAAAAATATATTGAGCAAAAGAAAATGTAATATAATAAAGATTTATTGATGCAACATATTAAATCTTCATAGTCTGTGTTGCAAGATAATCAGTCTTAGAAATTGTGCATTCAGCCAGTCCAGTGGCACTGAGGGTTGAGGTGCTGGACGCCACACCTTGTGGCATGCTGGCAACCCATGTTCAGGAGTGGCCAGTGCTAACTGACCAGAAGGTTAGCCCTTTAGTCTAAAGTCTGAGGGCCTGTATCACTAAATACTTTGTTTTCAATCTTGTATCCTCTAATAATAGTATCTATGCCTTAGAGGTCTGCAACACTGCAAAAGTGGAAATATGCTTTCTATAACTTTTATTGCTGTTTACATATAAGTTAGCTACAGACAGAGAGCCCATACGCATTAGAAAAAAGAATGAAAACCCTTCTATATTCTAATTTCAGTTTATCCTTTAGACCTTGTTTTCCATTTCTTTCTCATAGATGTTATGAGTTCTGACTGAGAGTCCTCCTGATCTGAGCAGAAATCTTGTTGGGTGGAAGGGAGTGTTGAGGCCTCAGAGCCTCCATCCTCTTCTTATGTGTCCCCCCATTGTTGACCCTGGGTTAGAGTACTATATTTATTTTGTATAGTAAGAGGCATCTCACTTTTTAGGAGCCTGCAACCCTATTGTGTCAGCTCTAAAAACAAGATCTGGCAGAGCTACTACAACTGTGAATGTATTAACTAGATAAGGGTGTTTCATGGGCTTAAACATAAACAGTCATTTATTTATTTAAAAAATACCGTATTTACAATCCTTTGAGTCAGAAACTCATTTACAAAGGCACCTCATCAAAACTAATACAAAGACAGCACAGTTAAGTCAAAAAACAATGACTTGGAGAACAGACAGTTATAACAATCATTCACTGGAGATACATGGGTAGCAATAGATAAATAGATTACATAGCTTAGGCACACAGTCACCACATCAAGAAGACCAAAGCAGTTCAAATAGTATACAATAGTTAAAGTAAATAGAAATCAGGAGTCGAAGAGAAGCCCAGAGTGTTCACATGAAGGCTATTTCATATACACTAACTGAATCAAAGCACAGTACATTGAGAAAGGGCATATTTCAGCAATAAGACATGACAGGGTGTGTGTTATCATATAATAATTACCGGCTCTGCCTTTTTCCCATAGGGAAACTGTGGCATTATTTGCCGTTATAAAGGAGCATTTATAATGGCAAACACGCGTACGATTTCCCTTCCTCTGAGCATGCTCACGCAGCAGCGCAATCAGCCAAGAGCACTCATGGCTTCTGTGTTACCGAACCAGAACCGCCATAACAACTCGGGGGTAAGTCCTCTTCCTTTCTCCCCCCTTATACCCTGCGCAGAAAGACCTGAAGAAATGGGGGAAAAAAACAATTTAAAATACAAAAATCTCTGCACCGGAGTAGAAGGACTGACCTTAGCATACACTGGCAGGATACACAGAACTGTTTATTTTATATAATTGCTGAGGCAAAAAAGGCAAACCAAGCAATTATATAAAAGAAGTATCTTCTGTTTTCTTAGTCCTTAACAAAATGCAGGGACTCCACAGATTTGTTGTTCCTTGGTCCACACCTCAAACACTAAGGAGTCTTCTTTCAGTATGATAGATCCTCCTCCTGCCTCTCCCACATGAATAAAAAAAAGTGGGATGGACCTTTTGGAGCTTCTTGGGTGGAGGTGGGGTGGACTTTACTCTCCCCCCCCGAAAAAACAATGCTGCCTCCCACTTCTCAGGTTTAGAGATGCAGCAAATTTAAAATTTACTGGCGAAGTGAATGCAAAGTGGGCACTTCACCTTGCTACTCTGCTACACGGAGTGGGCAATGCAAAGTGCTCACTTCGCCTTGTCATTATCACTTCACGTTAAGGCAGAATGGCAACATGAAGTAAGACAAAGTCATTGTTTTTAATGGACTTCGCATTCCTCATTAGGATTCTAAGTGATCCACTTGGTGTTTGAGATTTGTCAGTCCCCCCCACACATCACATGGCATACAGTACTGTAAGTCACATGCTGTTTAGCTAGGCAGGAAGAGAGTGAATCATACAAGCAGACACTTTTACTTTCTCCTGTGCAGACGGAGAGAGAGTAGTGTGTTTTGTGACTGCTGATACTTTTAGATCAGAGTGAGGAGGAGATTTAAACATTGATTTAGACCCAACAGCTTTTTTTAAAAGCTACTTTTTTTGTCTTTTCTGTACTCTTTTTTTTACTTAATTTGTTCTTTCTGAAAATTTTATTTTTCTTACCTTTATAAGTAGTTAGTTGTTTGTCTGTGTCTGTGTGACTGTGTGTGTGTGTGTGTTGTGTGACAGTGTGAGTAGTGATTGCTCAGACTGAGGGAGCTCAGTAGGAGAAATGGACCAGGGTGAGGAATGTCTGGGATGGGGCAGCTCTGGGAGAGCGTGGTAGTGGTAAGCATCATACTGTGTGCATGTGTGGAGGGCATGGGTGCCCATTCCTGTTGGACCACTCAAAACTTGTGAGTGCTCCCCCCCCGAAGCAGGACCAGCACCACCTCCTATCCTGACTCTGAGGCAGTTGAACCACCACAACCACAACCAAGTCCAGCACCAGGTCCTCTGGAGCAGGATGTGCCTGTTCCCCAGGGCCCAGGTGTGGATCCCATCCCTGTTCAGCACCGTGACCAGCTGGCTTACAATACATCCAAGTAACTATTAAAAAAAATGTATGTTGTGATTCATGATGTGATCGTAAATTGAGATTTGTGACTGCATTTGTGACCATGATGATGAAGAAATGTGAATGCCTATGGCTGTACTTCCCCAAGTCCCGATGAGCTGTAGCTTAAAACTCCTAGACTTAAAAACACATATGAATGAGTACAATGGTTTAGTGGTAAAGCCTGGAGAAATACTACAAAACAGGCTTATGACACGTCCTCCAAGTAACTTGAAAAGAAATTAATGTTGTGATTCGAAACGTGAATTATTGTGAATCGTGATTTGTGACTGCATTTGTGACCGTGATGATGAAGAAACATGAATGCTTACCGCCTATGGCTGTACTTCCCTGATGAGCTGTAGCTTAAAACTCCCAGACTTAAAAACATGTATCAATGAGTACAAAGGTGGGGTGGCGAAGCCTGGAGAGATACTACAAAACAGGCTTAAAATACATTCAAGCAACTAGAAAAAAATTTAATGTGATTCGTAACATGAAAGATCGTGAATCATGATTTGTGACTGCATTTGTGACTGTGATGACGAATAATGTGATTTGTATCACGAGTGACTTGTGATGATGGTCCTGACTTAAAAATGCATATTAATAAACACAATGTTCATTCAGAATTAAGCACCATACCTGTCCAGTACTCTGAAGGGAAGCCAAAGAAACAACTGTGACTTAAGTTACAGATGGAGATTGGGCCCTAAAGAGATGCAAATGCACAGACAGATTAAGATTGCACTGTACACTGAAGAGATGCAGACACAAAGGCACAACACCTAACCAATGCTCACCATCAGAAATTCAAATCTGGAAAAGAATACCTTTACCGGCTAGGGTAAGCCGTGCGGGGGGGGGCAGTGTACTGTACTGCTGCAGTAACAGTCACTACTACTAGTGCCAGTACCAGTAAAGATACCACAAAGAAGTACAAAAATCACACAACTGCAGTGGATAGCAGCTTCACATTGCTGAAATTATTATGTGACACAATAAAAGGTGTCTGATTTGATGACACACGTCTCACACATACTCACATACACACTAAGTAATGCATAGCAAATTGAAAACTTCAGTAATATGACCACATATTTTGAACAAACTAAAACGATGCACTGCTGCACCACAACAATCTGCAAAAAAATGGCAAGAAATATTGAAAATATTTCTGTATGAACATTAACACAGTTAAACAAGAAAAATATAACCAAAACAGAAACCACTGTCTTTTTCTCCAAGTTAATCTACCTACTTCACAGATACACCCCTCCCCCAAAGCACACTTCCACTGTCTCTCAGTACGCAGACTGAATGTTGTACATTAGCATTCAAAATCGATACACGAATGATAAACACTTGATGATATGGGCACAGGAGGGTTTCCTATAATCGATGAACTAAAGTTTCAGCAAAAAAAGATTACTCAAAAAAGCTTTTTTAACAGCTTTTTGAAGGTTTGAATTGCAGAGAGCTCTCAGAGCAGATTGTCTCCTATAGCTTCCTACACACACTACCCCAAACTGAGGCTGTACAGAACAATTAAGAGCCCATGTGACCTGAAATCCCATGAAACATTGCAAAATTCACCTTTGGAGCTTAAAAACAAGGTGAAGTAAGGTGAATTACATTGTTTTCAATGTACTTTGCCTTAAGAATTGGTGTAGTAGTGGTTTGGAAAGGTGAAGTAATTGTTTTCAATGGACTTCGCGTTACCCATTTGCAACGAAAAGTACTGAGGAGCACTCTGTGAATTCCCCTTCATTCTACGGATCACTTTGCAGAGAGAATTGGGGCCACTTCACCCACCACTACTCAGGTTCCAGTTCTTGTACCACACATTTAAGAAAGAAAATAGTACCCTGCAACCACTGACAAACATGAAAGCGTATTTATTTGAGGGTAGAAAACATTTCTTGGAGGAGGGTAAGACAGAGGAGACTATTTACACCGTCAGTCAGTTCCACAGACAGAAAACATGACATTACTCCTTTTGTACATGCAATACTCCTGTAGGCTCCACCCACAGTCATAATGAGCTACAGGAGTCAGACTATAGAACACTGCCTCTAGAGTTTTCAAATGATCCTTCCACTACTTTGCAGCACTTCAATTTAACCCTTGCAGTGCTGCAGACTAAACATCTGTGCAGAACTCAGTCAAGTAGATTAATTCAGGTTATTTTGGCAGCCTTGTAGTTCTTCAGTAACTACAAGGAACACTTTTTCTGTTCAATACAACTTGGTAAGCAGTATTTGTAGCGCTACTGCAAGACATATGACAACACCTAACAGCAAAGGAGTCTCAAATGACATGTTTTTTCATCTCTTCCAGTGTGTGTGTGCATGGAAATGATTTGCTGTACTTTTGAAACATAACAGAAGATTACTTCAGAGAAGCTAATTAACACCAATATGCTTTTAGCTCAGAAGCCCCTGAAGGATAAAGTTTATCAAGAAAACAAGTAGAGAGCTCTTGCACATAAATTTTAAACTGTCTCAGTAAGTTTTAAAAAAGCATTCTACAAATAGAAAATCCTTGGGATACTATTCTCCCTAATACATATAAGATGAGCTTACAACTTTTATTGCAAGTGTTCTTGTGTTTTAAAGAGCAGAGTTAACGAAAGAAAAAATGCTGAAATGAGGTCGAATTGCAAGTTGAAATTAAAATTCTATACATGTGTAATATATATAAGGGATATGCAATGGAAACAAGTCTAATAAATGATTTATCTGCACAAGTGTAGTTTGACCTTGGGTAACCTCATGAGTGGCATAAGACATGAGTGAGGTGCCCAAGATCAAACCGCTGAAGTGCAGATAAATCATTTATTACATAAGTTTTCCATTGCATATTCCATTTATGCAAATCTTTTGTTTTTGCTTATGTATGGGGCATTTGTTAGTCAAAAAAGTGAATAAAAATTTAATTTTATGCCACTCCTTTGCTGATCATATAAAATCTAAATGGAATCTAAAAATGAAACACTCGTTTTGTATATATTTTTATGTTGAACAACATTTATGCTGAAAGTACCATACTATCATTTTTGGTTTTTAAATTATTTGCATTTGTTTGATGAAAAAGTGCACAAAAATGAATTTTTCTGCTGTTTTTCCCTAATTTTGAAAATAAATCTAAAAAGTACTGTATCTGTAAATGAAACATCACTCATTTTGTAGATATTTCTGTGCTGAATAAACTTTGTGGTCACAGTAGCATGCTATCATTTTTCATTTTAAAGTTCATTATGTTTGTGTGCCAACAAAATGAAAAACAATATGAATTTTCTGCTGAGGTTTTGCTGACTATCAAAAAAATCTAAAAGGTATCAATAAATAAAACCCTCATTTTCTAGACATTTACATGCTGAACAGCTTTCATGCTCACAGTACCATGCTACAGCATCATTTTTTATTTTAAAGTTATTTGCATTTGAATGTGGTTAATACTGCTACTGAGGTTGAACATTTTAAAGGACATAAGCACTGTACAGATAAATGGCTGATAACATAAGCAATGTATACATAAATAAAATTTATGTACACAGTTACTCAAATAAATGGATTTATCACACTCTGTTTATCTCCACCCCATTGCATAAATAGAGAATACATGATGGGCAGGAGTGGGAATATGGCAGATACTCTCACTCTTGCAGATTGAGCTCTGTATACTTATGAATGTCAAAGGCATAAGCGAGAATGCACAGCTCACTCTGCAGGACTGAGAATATTTTCCATAGATACATAGATACATAGACAGTGTCATCAGATAAGGGCCTATGGCCCACCCAGTCTGCCCATTTGAGCTTGTAAGTTCAGTTTATGTTTTCCTAGAAGTCTGTTACCCCTTACCACTGACTTCCAGAATTCCTTTATGTCTATCTCATGCATTCTTAAATCCCATGATTGTTTCAGCCCCCACCACTTCCTCTGGCAGGGTGTTCCACTAGTCCACCACCCATTCTGTAAAGAAATCCTTCCTCATGTTTCCTCTGAATCGTCCTCCCTCCAACTTCATCCCTTGCCCTCTAGTCCTGGAAAATCTTTTTTGCTTAAAAATAGTATATTCCTGCACCCTGTTCCTCCCTGTGAGATACTTGTATGTCTCTATCATATCCCCTCTCTCCCTCCTCTTCTCCAGGGAGTACATGTTCAGTTCCTTCAACCTGTCTTTATAGGACTTGTGATTGTGATGCAATCCATCTTTGTTGCCCTCCTCTGAACCTTCTCTACCCTGTCAATGTCTTTACGTAGGTATGGTCTCCAGAACTGTACACTGTACTCCAGGTGGGGCCTCACTAGTGTCTTGTATAGTGGAATTATGACCTCCCTTTTCCTGCTGGTGATGACCCTGCCTATACATCCCAGCATCCTATTTCTTTACCTGCTGCCTTGTCACACTGTTTCCTACCTTGAGGTCATCAGAGATGATAACCCCAAGATCTCTTTCTGCTTGGTGCATGCTATATCCTCACCCCCCAACTGATATATTGTGCCAGGGTTTTTGTGCCCCATATGCATTATCTTGCACTTCTTTGCATCGAATTTCAACTGCCAAACCCCTGACCATTCTTCAAGTTGCTGCAGGTCCCTTCTCATTCTGTCTACACCCTCTGGTGTGTCTAGTCTGTTACAGAGCTTTGTGTCATCAGTGAACAGTGAAATTCTGCCTTCTAGGTCCTGTGCAATGTCACTGATGAAGATGTTGAATAGGACCGATTCCAGCACTGATCCCTGTGGTACCCCACTGGTCACTCTTCCCTCTGTGGAGTGACAGCCATTTACCACCACCTTCTGTGTCCTGCCACCCAGCCAGTTACCTACCCACCACACTACTGTCCTGCCCACACCCTTATTCTCCAGTTTGTGTAATAGTCTTCTATGTGGCACAGTGTGAAAGGCCTTGCTGAAGTCCAGATAGGCCATGTCCACTGCCCTTCCCTGATCCACCTCCCTAGTCACTCAGTCAAAAAATTCAATGAGGTTGGTCTGACATGACCTTCCCCTGGTGAAACCATGCTGCCTTGGGTCCTGTAGTCCATTGACAACCAGATGTTCCAACAATCTCTCCTTCAGTAGTGCTTACATGATATTCCCCACTACCAAGGTGAGGCTGACTGGTCTGTAGTTCCCTGCTTCCTCTTTGTTCCCACTTTTGTATAAGGAGACTACATCTGCTGTCCTCCAGTCTTTGGGTACCTGCCCTGTTTCCAGTGATCGGCTAAACAGGATAGACAGAGGTTCAGCCACCACCTCTTTTAGTTCTTTAAGGACCCTGGGGTGCACCCAATTTGGCCCCATTGCTTTATCAACTCTTATTACTTCCACTTCCTTCAGGACCCTTTCTTGTGTAAAGGGATTTGTGTCCATTTCTGCACCATTCTCACCCCTTGTACTCCCTTCAGACCCATTACCCTCCTCTTCCTCAGCAAAGACTAAGCAGAAATACCTGTTCAATATGTCAGCTTTACTGTTGTCATCCTCCACGTGGCCCCCATCCTCCTCCTTCAGTCTCACTATCCCTCCCTTTGTCTTTCTTTTTTCACTTATGTACCTGTAAAAGGTTTTGTCCCCTCTACCCACTGATTTTGCAATGTGTTCTTATGTCTGAGCTTTGACTTCCCTTACTGACCTCCCTGCCTCCCTTTGCTTCTCCTGGTACTTCTCACTATCCCCTTCTGCCTGTGTCTTTTTGTATTGCCTGAATGCAATCTTTTTGGCTTTCACTATCTTTGCTACCTCTTTGGAAAACCATCATGGTCTCCTCTTTCTTTCCTTTGCTAACCTGCTTAATGCATAATTCTGTTGTTCTTGTAATCCCCATTTAAATACTGTCCACTGTTCCTCAACCCTGATTCCTGTCCCATTCCCTTAATGCCTCTTTCAAGTATCTCCCATTTTCCCAAAGTCTGCCCCCCTAAAATCCAGGATACATGTTTTTGTGTGGTTTGGTTCTGCTCTTTCTGTGATTTCAAACCACAATGACTGGTGGTCACTGTTCCCCAGGTGTTCCCCCACTGTTACCTCCATCACACTGTCCCTGTTTGTGAGCACAAGGTCCAGTATTGCCTTCTGCCAAGTTGGTTCCATGACCAGTTGCTTGAGGAAGGCACCCTGAAGGGAGTCCAGGATAAATCTGCTCCTAGTTGATGCTGCTGCTGGGATGCTCCAGTCCACATCTGGAATATTGAAGTCTCCAACCAGTACTACCTCACCCTTGTCTGCCATCCTTTGGATGGCTAGCATCAGCTCCCTATCTGTTTCTTCCTCTAAGGCTGGTGGTCTATAGACCACACCTGTGTGGATGGCTGTCCCCATTTTCCTTTCCAGCTTAACCCACAGTACCTCTCCCCCATTTTGTTCCTCCTGGATCTCTGTAGCCCTTATGTCATGTTTCACATACAGTGCCACTCCTCCTCCCTTCTTGCCTGCTCTGTTTCTTCTGAATATGTTGTAGCCAGGTTTGGCCATCTCCCAGTCATGGTTATCATTACACCAGGGTTCAGTGATGGCCACAATGTCCAGGTCTGACTGCACCATGACAGCCTCCAGATCTTCCATCTTGTTGCTAAGGCTCCTGGCATTTGCACACATGGCTTTCCATGATTTGACCTCCCTAGACTGTTTCATTGTTCTACTCTGGCCCCTTCCTTGGTTGTCCTTTATCCCTGGTTCTCCTTGCTGTCTGCCCTTCTGCTGAATTTTGCCCCTTTTCTGCCTATCCACCTCTTGGGCACTAATCTCAATATTCTGCACACTACTTTGCAGAGATAGCCTCTCCTCTGATTCACTGGTTCCACTGCTAGCTTACGTATTGACTGTTCTTGGGTCATCATCAGAGCGTGCTTCGTAAAGGATACCATATACTTTATAAAGAAACTACTTAAAGTGCTACTCATCTAATATCAAGCCAGACCATTAATAAATAGACATACATAATGACACAAGGCTCAAAACATGCATATAACTAATTGATTAGTTAAGAAGAAACCAGAAATATTGCAGACAGAGCCGATAAGTCCCAAAAATTCACAAAACACAAAGATCAGTACCTGGAAGGCCTATAGTATCTGCCAATGATTCAGTAACAGAGAAAATACCTCAGTTTGTTGATTTCATTATTAAAAAAAACTGTACCTGCTCTAACGTCCTATATACAAGATATTAACTCTGTACTTAAAATACTATCTACAATAGAGGTTGAAGCAAATTATTGAATTATTAGTATTGAAGTAGAAAGTTTATATTCTAATATTCCACAGGAACAGGGCCTTATGGCAGTTGCTAAATGAATGCAAATAAGAGACAAAAGGTTAACACCAACAGACTATATAGTGGAAATGGCAAGATTTGTCCTAGAATGTAATTATTTTTGATTTGAAGGAAATTTCTATGTACAAAAAAAAGGAACGGCCATTGGCACTACATTCACTCCAAATTATGCAAATTTATTTATGGGCTAATTGGAAGATAGATATGTCTATGACCCCACCCAAAATCCATTCCATAACAGAATTAAATTATGGAAAGGATACATTGATAATTGTTTGTTAATTTGGATGGGGGAGAAAATGAATTAATGGCTTTTGTATTGTATATTAACAGTACTAATGAACATTTGCGATTTACATATGAAGCAAATCAGAAGACCCTACATTTTTGGATATTCTGATTAGTAAATATGATAAAGAATTAAAGATTAATATGTACAGAAAACCTGCATCAAAAAATACAATTCTGCACAAAGAAGTTGCCATCCACCTAGTGTGGTAAAGAATATTCCAAAAGGCCAGTACATTCGAGCTAAAAGAATATGTTCAGTAGATTAGGTTTTGATAGGGGCTAATAATGACTTAACTAAAAGGTTCCTGAATCATGGATATGAGCCTACATTACTTCTCAACACTTTAATTGAAGTTGATTCTATAACTAGAATGGAACTATTAAATAAAGAAAAACATTCTGAAACTACAGACAAGATAACATTTATTACAGAATATATGCCTGTGGCTCCCAAAATAGGTAAAATCATTCAAAAACATTGGGACATTTTAGGTTCTGATCCAACATTAGCACCTATCACCAATAAGAAGCCCAGAATTAAATATAAAAGGGGCAAGAGCCTAAAGGACTTATTGGTCCATTCCTACATTAGTCCAAAAGGGAGATCTCGAATACTTGAATCCCTGTGACTCCACAAGGTAATTATAGGTGCAGACATTGTGTTCATTGTTTGAATACCCAGAGTTCAAAGTTGTTTAGCCATCCAAGATCTGGGCAACAGTATAAGAGTACTTCTTTTGTTAATTGTAGTACGCATGGTGTCATTTATATGTTGACTTACCCATGTGGGATCAGCTATGTGGGAAAGACAAAGCGAGCATTAAAAATATGCATTTGGGAACATAAGGGGGTGGTAAGGAATCTAAATATGGACTATGTAATGGCTAGACATTACAAAGAAGCCAAGCATGGATCTGTTGCCTCTTTAAGATTCGCAGGGATACAGAAAGTCGAACTTGGTATCAGAGGTGGAGATTTAGGAAATAAGCTGTAACAACGTGAAGCTTTTTGGATTGCTACGCTTGGATGTTTAAAACCGGGGGGGGCTAAATGAAGAAATTCCATTCTACAGTTATCTGAAAAAATAAATTGATTCTAAGAAATTCGCCATTCCACTGATATTTTTGACTAATATAGTTTATTTATAACTAACCAAGATATGACTGCCCCGGCCTTATTTGGGGAGTTCTTATTTATTATTTGTACAGCATATATGCAATAGTATTTTTTGATGAATATTACCAAGGTATGACTTGACAGCTGTGCCTAGGTTGTAGACATGACCTTCTGGCTCCGTCTGCATTAAATTATTTACAAGGCTTGTTAGAGCTGTCTACTATCTTAATAGCACAAATAGTTGGTGGTATAAATTGCCAGTTCTGCCACTATTGCAGATATGACTTGCTGGCTCTATTTGTGCTATAATGTGCCTTTTTCTCATTTATGTGTTATATTTTGGTATGTAGTAGTTCTTAATTGGAAATATAGCTGAGGCATGATTTGTTGGCTCTGCTGCAGTCAGCAGATATGACTTGCCAGCTCTGTCTGCAACATTTCTGGTTTCTTCTTAACTAATCAATTTGTTATATGCATGTTTTGAGCCTCATGTCATTATGTATGTCTGTATATTAATTGTATGGTTCAATATTAGATGAATAGCACTGTAAGTAGTTTCTTTATAAGGTATATGGTATCCTTTACGAAGCACTCTCTGATGATGACCTAAGAACGGTCGCTACGTAAGCGTGCAGTCAGGTGTGCTTTACCTGTCCTTGAATCCATGTGGCCTAACTGCAGTTCGTCCCATTTGTATATTCACCCCGTAAACTAGGTTCTAGTTCATGCATGGTAGTAGTTGCTTATTTTAGCTATTCTTTGTGTATTTGCACTATAATATGCCTATCGTTGCACTGAGGCGAGATGGGTGAAACCTTGATAGCAGTTTTTTTGGGGCTAAACACCTCTTGTTCTTTTTTGAAGTACAAGGTGAAGGAAAAAGGACTACACCTGATGTTCTACACAGTGGTGAGAGGTTTTTTTTACAAAAAAGTGATGTTATGTGCCAGTGTTTTTTAATCAATAAAAGTGTTTTTTTTTTGTCATGAACTCTGCTTTACTGTCCATCATCACCTGATTGTATGTGCTGACCTCACAAGTAGCCTCTTGACTGCAGTAATTGATTTTGGTGATTTACCCAAAGGAATTGAACCATTGATTTATATTAACCTTTTCTGGACCTATGTAATTAATGGCATTAGAACTCTTATAGTTTATACTTGTAAGAAGGGTAAATAAATGCTAGGCAGCTAATGTTTTAGGCATTTTCTGAGGTTACAAGGGGCATCCTAGGGAATTACAAAGAATCATACTGGTGTCAGATACAGTGCTCCCAGATTAAACACAGTGTTTCCCTGTAAGGCAGCCTCCTATCTCTGTATTTTCCATATAAAACTGTTGGAATCTCTCAAGCTTTGCTCCCAATGTTCTTATATCTCCAGAACCTCTTGATGGTATTATAACATTGCTGCAATATACTGGCACAGCCAGATAGCTTGGTTGAGATGCAGTATGTCATGTTCAGTGGGGTCATACTTTTATCCATTTTGGCAATGTACTGACACAGGTCAGGTCTGTTGAGATGCAGTATCTCATTTTCAAGGGGTCCTAATTTTACACATTTTAAGATGTACTAATGTAGCTTAACCTGGCTGAGATGCAATATTTCATTTGAGGTGGGGTCTTACTTTTACCCATGTTTACATCTGCATGCAATGTACTGACACAGGACAGATTTGCTGAGATACTAATGGCTGCTGTGTGCAACATGGCAGTGTTGACTTAAACTGTTTATATGAATCGCCCTCATGCAGTCATGTTAGTGCTGCCATGATATGGTTGACTCCGGGGAGAAACTGCACATGTGTGAATTTCAGTCATGTGCAGTTCTGTAATCACAGCAGTATCAGTTACATCTGACTCTAGTGTGGCAAAAGCATGGCTTATTCTTTTCAACACACTTGCCACTCCTAAAAGCTCTCCACAGTTGCATTGGCTCAATGCTGGCAAAGGCTAATGGGTGGGTAACACTGGGGACCACTCAACTGTCTTCATGTCCACTGGTTCTATTGGCTAGTCATTTTAGAAGGCCACCACCTTCTGGAAAAAATTATGCTTCCTAATGTTATCCCTAAACTTACCATCTTTTACCTTCACAGCAAGTCCCTGTGTCCTGCTGGAGAACATATCCATATGTTCAGTCCTGTCAATATCCCTGAGATTGGGAAGACTGAGCTCATGTCCCATCTCAGTCTGCTGTTCCACAGGGATAAGCAAAAGGATGAGGAGCACCCTCATATTCAGGAAGTACCAGGACCACAAAAATATTATTCAAAGTCTTTTATTTAACAAAAGTGTATAGTGCACCTACTGTTCACATAGTGAGCATACAAAAGTGGTGGCTGACCCTTTCTGCAACTATCAGTTCTCCTGACTCCTGCCGGGTTTCATCAGAGTGATTCACTCTGATGATGTCTGGCAGAGCAGGGAGAAGCTTTACTTTCAGAGTTGCTCAGTCACCCCTTTTTATGCTCACTATGTGTGGGTGCACTATGTACTTCACTTACATGAAGAATACTGACTAGTTTTTGTGATCCTAGTGTTTTCTGCATATGAGGGTACTCCTCATCCTTTTGCTTGTTTCAGATTTTTTCATTGCTGAGCACTGTATTACTTGTTCTGATGCTCCAGATCCATTTTTGCTTTGTTCCACATACAGAGGACAGTAATAACTACTAGTAGACATAAATGTGGATATTGTCTGTTAGACCCTTCCAGATATTCCTGTTTTGAAAATGCAGCTTCCCCTTAACAAAGGTATCCAAACAGAAAGCCCACCAGCAAAGTTATTTTCCTTTTTAGTACTGAACACATTCTCTTTACAGCTACAGTAAATGTAAACACTGGAGAAAATATGAAGAAACTGACAGAGGGAAACTTACAACAGGTGTCAGCTGGCATTATACTGTATGGGACTGCATAAATAAGCAGAACTGAAAAATGCGACATAAATTCACTGCCACAAAGTAAGTGGCAGATGGTGGGGTGATTTGTCAACACAAAAGGGGGGCTTAGTTTGCACTCAGAGAGGAGTGAGAAGATCAGTTTTCCTATGTAGGACAGCATCCCACAGGGTGTAAAAAGTTGAGGTTATTGAAATTAAAATGGATCATAATGACCTACATAGCCCATTTTCTTAACAAAGTGATTTTGTCATCAAAGAAGACAAAAGGTGGGGTTGACAACTATCTGACATTTTTCACAATCCCCTACTTAAAAAAAGAATACCAACACCAACTTGCAGCACTATAAGACCTGACCAAAGAATTTAGCATCTATGCTAAGCTCTGTGTTGCATTCTTTCAGCAGGGTCTTTATAGAGTACAGTACCACAATAAATTTTATTTTATTTTCCTTATCCTCACTGATCTGAATGCACCCTGACCCACTTGCTGCCTTGATATCATGATATTTAGGGCTTGATTAAGCCAAGCTGTTTCCAAAGTTCCTCCCCATGGACCAAGTTAAATTTTTTCAATTCCAAAAAGAGACTAACAATGCATTCCATGGCTTTGAATAAATGTAATATGTGATGGTATTATACTTTGCACATTCTTGTATTCTATGATTCTAGTATGTTCACCTATTGATTTATGAGGCTATGTTGAATTTTGAAAATGTGGAATCATAACTTTTGTAATATTCAATATATTTCACAACATTTCAACATAGCCATTTTGAAACAGTGATTCATGAATGTGACAGCTGCCATTTTTCATCTCCTGCCCAATATGTGTTTGCAGCCCAAAATCTGATTGTGCAGTCCCTGCTCAACATCACCTTTAGGCCAGGAGTTAAACATTTTTTCTGTCCTTCTTTATGAGGTTGATTCATCACAAGGCTATGTTGAAAATTTGGTGTAAAAATATTTAAAAAGAAAAAACAAATTTCAATATTTTAAATCCAGATTCCTCTCCTGTAGCCCTATTGGTTCTGGTCAGAGTTTGTTTCTCCTTTTATCTCTTTTTACTCTCAGTTCTAGGTCTTTGATTTTTCTCTTTGGATGTGACTGTTTCATATTCTTCGGGGCATTTGCACTGGTGAGAGTTGAGCCAGTAAAGATTTCCCTAACATTTCTTCCATTTCTAAACACGTGTCTCTGACACTGGGTCTACCTCCCTTAACTCAAGGCTTTAAATGTCCTCTTTGGATGCAGTTGAAATGGATTCCTTATTTTCCTGAGTCCCTGTACAACTTCCCAAAATAGCTTGTGACTCAAGAGATATGATTGCATTGTCAGGTCTATGTTTCTTAACATTGTGCAAGGCCTCCAGTCTCACTTTGGAAGCTTTAGCCATACTCTTCTGCTGTACTTGAGTTACCAGGCCTCTTCAGACAGACCCCTCCCATTGTGAGAAACCCACGGACACTTTGCATGAGAAGCCATTTATTTCACAAACATTACAACAAAAAAAGCTTTGCAATCATTTGTTATGTGTCCATATTCTAAACAGTGATAACATCTAGAACTATCACTGGTGTTACTTAAGTGTGTTCTAGAGCTGCATTTAAAATGGGATGTAGGCTGACCTTGGTAAAACAAACTTCCCATGTCCCACTCCAGAAAAAAACTTCTAGGTAAATGCAGAATCCTATTATCTTTTTGACACAACTTTTGCCTTATTCTTCACCCCTTCCCCCAGTCCACATTTGTTCAGAATCAGTGATGAGTTCAGTTTGTCCAAACCTTCCTTCTCTGTCTCAGTCAGTAAAGGATGTCTGCAAGATTCCCTTCTTCATTTTTCAATAAAACTGATCTAGTTCTGAGAGTTAGAAGAGTCAGAGGTACTGCTAGAAATGGCAGCCACAAAGTAGTGTTTTTTTGTTCAAATTTATTATATGGCACCCAGAACCAGTCCTGCACAGCAATCTGGTTAAAACTAAAGCCATAGTTTAAGTCTCCAGTATGTATGAGTGCATAAATAGTAGATGCAAAACATTTAAAGGAGTCTTTTAACAGTATTCTCACAATTTAAACTCTATTAGTTGGAGTTTCCAGGCCCCCTTTATAAAGAAGCCTGGTCCCCACATGTGAAAAATGTGTTAGGTGTGATGTACATGGAAGTAGAATCCCTGAGGGAGCAGGCATTTTTATCAAATTGCTTGGATGGATTATTTATTGAGCTATTGAATTTTGCCACATTGGAATAAAGATTGAGAACAAAGGAACGGTTCCTGTGGTGAGTCCTCCTTGCTTGAAGTCTTTAACTATTGCTACAAGGTGGGTTTTCAGTATTGACAGTATTGACCAGGACTGTGAACCCACGGTCGATAAGCTTAAGCAGGTGCTGGTCTTTTTCTTTATTCTTATTTGTAACTTTTTGACCATTTGGCATTGCTGATCCTGGTGCAGTCTCACCCTTCCACAAAAAAAAAAGAAAACGGTCCTCTGACATCTTTTTTTATATATATACCTGGAAAAAGAAAACTGTCCCCGGTCATCTCCCCATTTCCTCCCTCCCCCATCCTGACCCTCCTTCTGCACACCCACCTCCTCGTATTCCCCCCTTACCCCATACTTACCTCTTGAGATTGGCAGCTGCAATCTTCTTGGGACTGGGACACATTTGTAGTCTTAGAAAGGCTAACTGTGAATGGAAGATACCTAGGTAAACCGATAGTGGCTGTCAACAGGGCTTTCAACTTATCTTGATGGCACAGTCATTTTTAGGAATTTTGACCACGAATTTTCAACATAGGGTTCTTTATTCCCCACCTCATCAACACTGACACAGCCATCTCATTAATCAGTCTTGAAAGGTGATTAAGTGTTCACTGCATGGAATAACCTTTTGGGACAGATTAATGAAACAACAATGGCAGTGGTCATAAGGTGAAGTCCCAAGAACCCCACGTTGAACATTTTTTGTAAAAAGTTCCCAAAATTACCATGTTACTATTGTGTATAGCACAGTTTAAACACTTGCTTGTTACTTCACCAACTTTTAATATCTTCACTCCAGATTTTCAAAATTGTAGTTTTTTTCACACCTCCTGATGAGCAGACCAACTGCCTTTTTTCACATCCTGCCTGAAATGTGTTGTCACACCTAAGGAGCAGAATGGTGCATTCCCTGTGCAAAATCAACTTTTGGGATTAATTAACAAAATCACAATGCCAGTGTTCATGAAAAGAGGTCTAAAAAATGCCATATTGAAAATCTGGTGAAATAATTCAAAACAATGACTGTGTTATGAGCGTGTGTTGCACAGGTTCTTTGGTTGTACATAACTTCAACAATTTTTCATATTTTTACTCCAGATTTTCAACATTGCCAATTTTCACATTTCCTCATGAACTGTATACAGTTGCCATTTTTCATATCCAGAACAAAACATGTTTTTGTGCCTGTTGCACAGAATAGCACGACTGCAACTTTCAATCAATCAATCAATAAGTCTTTATTTTACCAGACAAAACATCTTTGAGAAAAAAAAAACTCATTTCCAAGTTGGACCTGGGCATAAGTACAATGTTAACCACAGTAAAAACTTAAATAAGGTAAACAGTATGATACCACATAACATTTGTCGTAGTTAACATGGCAGTTTATATGGTGATTGATTACAATCAGATAAGCATATTATACACATAGACCAAGGGTTATGCAGGAAGATGTTGAAACATGAGGAAAGGAAATGAGAAGGAGTCAGGAGAATTATAACAGAAATGAAGAAGGAAAGTAACAAAAAAGGGGAAAAGAAAAGTAATACTGTAGACAGTTGTTTAAGTCACACAGTTCCAAGTTTCTGTAACAACCTGAGTGAGCAAGGTTTTAAATGTGGATAGCTTTAGTGGAATGGTTATTTTAAGGGTTTCCTGCAATTTGTTCCAAAAAGAGGGGAGGGGAGGGAATGACTTATGGCTGATTTGCAGAAATTTGTTCTGACTTTGGGAATAGAGATTTGTAAGACAGGCTTCTCAGTGCATAGCTTACAGGAGAATAAATAAGGAGGCAGTCAGAGATATACTGAGGTAGTTTTTTTATAATAGCACAGTATGTCCAATTGGCTGTATTTCTGGGATGTCTGTAGCTGAGGGAAGTTCAATCAACTACTGCATATAAGGAGAAATGATGAGTAGAGTAGGGAGCACCTGTGATGAATCTTAGGGATTGGTGGTATAGGATGTGCAGCTTTTTTAAGGCTGTACTAGTACCTTGTCCATAGAGAATATCCCTGTAGTCCAGGGAGAAAGGTTTACTGAGCAAGTCTAGTTTTTGCTTCCACTGTTAGTAAGTGCTTTATACTGAAAAGTATACCAAGTCTCTGTTTGAGCTTTTTAGTTACTTTTTCTGTGTGGTATGAAAAATACATTTTGAGGTCAGTCCACACTCCCAAATATTTAAATCTGGCCACAGATTCATGAAGTTCATCAAGAAGGATGATGATCTGAGGTAAAGGGAGGCCTGCGATGATGGCGACTGCATATGGGCGACCGTCATAATGGTGACCCATACAGCAGCGCTTTCATCATAGGTGACTGTACCGGGATGGTGAATGCTTTGATCGCGAATGTAGGATGGGTGACAGGAAGGGAGGGTGGGTGACAGGATGTGGAGGGATGGGGAACAGGATGTGACCCATGGGGAACCTGCTTCCACTGAGCCAACCATGTGGTATGGTGGGTAGGGTGCATGGCTCTGATGGAGCATGTCCTGGGTTCCAGTCGGGAGGCAAGTGTTCCTTTTTGTGATTCCTGCAGCTGCGGGACTTAGGTTTTTTTTGAGTTGGGATGTGCCCCCCTCCAAAACATGCACCCCCTGAAGTTGAGAATCTGTATTTATGGGGTGCAGGGCACCACCTTATACACAATTCCTGGTAGCCTTTTTCTGCATATCACTGAAATTGTTTTCGGTGAGTATACAGGTCGCGACAATAAGGATTGCCTTTGTGTGGTCACTATTATCACATAGAACTGAGGTAAAGCACCCAGTGACGCAGTGTGGTGTGTCTTGGAGTTGGCTGTAAAAAGCATTGCCTTCATTTTGTTAGCATTTAGAAGTAGCTTTAGGTGCAACAGGTTTTTTTGAGGATGGTTGAATTTGAATTGAAGGTCAGTGCAGTTTTTTTTCTCAGTTGAAGGCCTGGAAATATATAGGATGGTATAGTTCAGGAATAGATGAATCTTGGCTAATTGAATTTCAGCATGGATATTATTATTGTCATAAGTTGTAACAAGAAGAGGGCCAGAATTGAGCCTTCAGGTACACCTCTTTGAAATATATTAACAAAATGATAGTTCAGTTCAAAGGGGGACCCCAGCATCCACAGCAGCATTTCTTCTTCCATTCACCCTCTGCAATTTCTGCTTTGCTCTCCTGCCTCATCTGCTTTCAGCCTTTTGACAGGCTGAACTTTTAAACTTGTACCAGACTTTCTAAATGAACTGTCTCTGTTATCTCAGTCAGCTGCCACTTGTAATTTAGTGAGGGGGGTGGTGGTGAGCCAGCAGCCAATCAGGTTCAGGAAGGGCAGGGGCTGGGCACAATAAAACGCTCATTTCAGACTGAGGTGCGAGCCCTCAGGCATAAGCATGATTGGCTATGCCACTCAAGGAAAACCTTTACTTAGAACGTTTGCACTCCCCAGAGGGTTTTCAATCAATCAATCAATCAAAGTCTTTATTTATACAGGCAGTCACCCTTGAGCAGAACTCGTTTACAAGGAGGACCTGTTTTCACATGCATACATAGATTTCACATTCATCGCAAGGCTAGTACATTGTACAGATAGGGCACTGCCCTCAGAGAAAGTATATACAAAGACAGTAAATTGAATAACCAAACACAGTTGACCCCAGACAAGGGATAACATTAAATGTGTTTACAGACCCCATGAGTAAGTAGGGTCATAACTGTATGACAGGAGAGGGATACGGCAGTGTATAGAAGTAAGGAGCAGTATGAGGGGTGTGGAGTGTTAAGTGCAATGTTAATACATTAGATGGCCAATCTGCTTCACTCTAGATATTAGGTAAAACTATACCCATACCTTGGAGGTGGCTGCAAACAGGATTCAAGCCAGGGGGTGAGCTAGGAATGAGTTTGGAGCTGGTATGGGATGGGCAAAACAATTGTGGACTTCAGTCACTGTGCGTGTGCGTATAATGCCTTAAAGTTTCTAGTTTTAGTGTGATTCCTGTGGTGTATGGTTCTTCTTGCTCTCCTGTAATCAAGGTAAGATTGATTTTTAAAGTGTTTTGTGTGGAGAAAACTGGAACACTACTCCCTGTAATTTATTTATCATTGCAGATTTGTACCTTAAATGAAGTTTATACGTGCTGGTGTTTAGTGGTATAAATTTTAGAAAAGTATTTGTTAGGACATACTATTTTTTTATTTTATTTATATCTGATTTAATATAGTAAAATTTACTACCCATTCTTGAAATTAAATGGCTTGGCTTAGTTTTTTTTTATTATTATTTAGTAAACTTTATTATGTTTTTCACAAAATCCTTGTACAGACAACCACATGCACAAGATGTGCCTAATGCATCACATAATATACCAATGGAAACATAGATTTGCAGGGTAGTGACAGAACAGAAACTGCACAGTTGTCTGCACCCCCAGCCACTGAGATGCTAAGTTAAGATATTGTTATCAAGAATTAGTCTGCAGCGTCTTCTGCAATAGCCGAAAAATTGACTATTTCTGAGAATGGCCAGACCTAGCGTGGACCTGTAAAAAACTGAAGAGGGGGTCTCAGTTGCTTCTGTATTTTGCCATTCTGTTGGTAAGACCTGCAAAGATATGCTCAGCTTGAATGGCGAACATAATCTTCTTGTACTGTTCTATATAGGTAGGAGTGATCTGATCCAACCAGTGCCTTAGTATCGCTTTTTTGGTACATACAGAGATTAGCACAATATGTGACCTTTGAATACTGCCCTGGAGATTTTAATAATCACCTAAAATACATTTGTCAGGTATGAATTTATCTGACAAATATAATAATGGGTCCAGACGAGACTTGATACAGTTCCAGGATGGGGATATTTCACAACAGGACCATAACATATGCAGTAAGTCTCCAGGAGTCTCTAAACATTTTGTGCATTGATTATAGGGTAGAGATCTCATATGATGAAGCTTAACAGGTGTATAGTATAAACTGTGAATAATCTGGACCTGCATATATCTATAGCTATCCCATTTGATGTAACTGAATAAATGATTCCATATTTTGGACAAGGATCTATGGGGAGAAGGGACTGATATAGTATGGTCCCACCAATAATATTGATGGCTCTCTACACCAGAGACAGTAATCTGGAGGAATCAATAGGCGTGTGATATGAAATGAAAATCCAGAAGGGAGTCAAGATACGGAGCAAAAATAGATGAGTATGAGTTAGACCACAGTCTGGTACCAAAGCGTTTTAATAGCATGTGAGACATCTGCAGATACCTGAAAACATGAGTGCTGGACCAGTTATAGATAGAGCAGGATTCATGAAATGACATCAATTTATGATAGGTGACAAGGTCATTTACCATAAAAGCCCCTATGATGGGCCAGAAGGCTTTAGAAATTAGAGGTTTACCAGAGATTAAAAGGTTTGGGTTATTAAATAATGGTTGTGCTATATCTTTGTGTCCAATTACTCTGAGGAAGGCACACAACTGCTGGTGAGTTTGAAATGTGTGGCCCTGTAGAGAGCATGTCAGTTCACTGGGAAGAAACTTCTTTTTAACAAATGACATGGCTTTCAGGTCTAGCCCCTTCATGGAGCATACATCCTGCTCAATTTTCAGCCAGAAGGTACTATTACAGGAGCTAGGGACATTGCCATAGGGGAGCAGCCAGGACTTAAATCTGGTTAAATAGATGGCAAGGTAATATAAAAAGAAGTTTGGAGCTTGCAACCCACCATCCGTTTTTTGATGGGAAAGTTTTATATAACTTTGTCTAGGTTTTTTACCAGCCCATAAAAAAGAACTAATAAATTTATGGGTTTGGGAGAACCATATTTGTAGCAAGGCCCAATTATACATTTGCAAGGGATATAGGATACAAGGCAGTATGTCCATTTTAACTATATTCATACAGCCTCATAGAGACAAGTGTAAACAAGACCATGGTTTATTGTCTTCTTTTAGGGTCCAGATTTAATATTTTCATAACTTTCTGGGGAGGATGAAGATAAATACTAAGATATGTTAATTTACCATTGCACCATTGGAGGCCCAGGATGTCAAAATCAACTTTCTGGACATACTTATTAAGAGGGAAAACATCTGTTTTTTTCTAAATTTAACTTGTAATTTGAAATCTGGCCAAACTGAGAAATTATTGGAAGGGTATTAGGAAGAGATTGAACAGGGGATGACATAAGCCAAAATCTGGGTCTATGTGATAATGGCAAATGCCTAAAGGTGATCACCATTATCTCTCAGTCAGAGTGCTGAACACATTTTTGGCACTCTGACAACCCTGGCGCACCAGAACAATGGTGCCAGGACAGATATTTACTGCTTTCTGTGGGGGGGCTGCACCCTCACCCCCTTCATGGGGGGCTTCACCCCCGCACCCCCTTACTTAAGGATTCTCAACTCCAGGAGTGTGCATGTTGGGGGGGTGAAAACAGTAAAAAATAAAAAGGTTAGGGCTGGGTGCAATAAAAAATTGCACCAGCACCCGGACCCAACCCCAGTACTTCAGCCATCCTAGCCACTAGACAATCCCCAACATCACAATGCAGCTCAGCCAGAAACCGCAGTGCCACCCCCTACACCCTCTCTATCCCATCCCAACCCACACTTACCATGCTTACTCCCACCCCCCCCGCGCGTATACATATAATGACATCCTGGCACCTATTTCACCCACCCCCTCATCTGGTCACCCTACATTTCCATCTCCATGAGTGGATTGTGCTGGGAAGGTGTTGCCATAATGGATGGCACCCTTCCTCATGCACCCACTTCACGGGTTACTCCAAAATCTTATAATCAGCCTTTCCAATAGCAATCCCAGAAATAAGTGGGTATGAATTCAAATTTCTTATTAGTGGTTCCAGGAAAAGGTTAAAAAAGTAAGGGGATGGGGTCAGTCCTGCCAAGTACTCTGGTATAGTGAGATGGGCATAGAAAGGACCCCATTACATTGTATCCAAGCCGATGGGGAAAAGTAAAGGACGTTGATCCATTTGATAAATTCTTGGGGCATATGATATTATGGGAACAAGGAGAAAAGATAATCCCATGATACCCTGTTGAATTCCTTTTCTGCATCCAAGGAGATCAAAGCTGCTAGTATAGGTGAGTCCTTGGATGCAGAAAAGAGATATGTGATTTTTCTGAGGTGGTCAGATGACAGCTGACCTTTCATGAATCTGACTTGTTCCTGACTGATTAATTACTGCCACACACAGCCTAATCTCAAGGCCAAAATCTTTGCTAAAATTTTTAAGTCTACACTGATTAGTGAAAAAGGCCTATAGTTAAAAACAAACAGAGGGTCTTTGCCCAGTTTGTGGAGAACAGCTATGGTGGCTTGGGTTAAGGAAGTATTGGAAATGTCTTTTTCATAACTGAAGTTAAAGGTAACTAGAAGAATGTGAGCCACTGTATCCTTAAAGGATTTATAAAAATTACAAGAACACCTGTCAGGGATGGGGGCTTTATCTAATGACATGGAGTCTATGGGCTCCAGTACTTCCTGGATAGAGATGGGGTGCATCAAGTTGTCACTTTGGGGATCTGTTAGGGCAGGGAGGTTAATATCATGTATAAAAGAATCCAGCATAGATAGAGTAAAAGGGTGTGTGGGTGGCATATAGAGAGTATTGTAAAAGTTGCTAAACATCTCCACTGTATCTTTAGGAGATGTAAGAAGATTACCTGAGGTGGAGTAGATTGAGGTAACAATTCTATCAGAAATATTGGTCCTGATTCGAAGAACTAAAAGTCTGCCGACTCTCTCTCTCCTTGATCAAAATAGTTTGTTTTAGAACAAATCATAAGAAACTCGACTTTTTCAGCTAAGAGTTGATTGTACTGAGTCTGAATAGATTCAGCCCTTTCCCAGTCCTCTTTAGGGGAAAGTGAGGAAAGGCCTAATTTAGCTGCCACAAGCTGCTCAAATAGTGAGGAGAGAGCTTGGGATTCAGTTTCTTATGCTTCAATGCCAGATGTATTAATTCAACTCTCAATGCACATTTCAGGGAATACCATAATATATCCAACCTAGTCATCGAGTGGGAATTAAACTCTAACAAATTAGATAGGAATCCTTGCAGGTGTTGTAAGAGGTCCTCTGATTTTAAAATTTGGTTTTTGATCTTCCAGATTCTATCCTTTTTAAAGTTAGGTGAGAGATCAAAGTGTAAATGTCCAACACAATGGTTTGAGAAAAATTTTGGAGGAATAGAAGGCCTGAGAGGTGCCAAGGAGAAGAGCAGCACTAATGAGTAAGTAATCAATACATGAAAATGATTGATGGAGGGAGAAAGAATGAATATTCTCTCTCTTCCGGGTGGGCTAAATTTCAAGGGTCAGTTAAACCTAAAGAATGCATGTACTCATGTAGGGCCTTTTGCCCTGAAGGCAGGGAGCATCTGGGAAGTTCTGATCTATCCAGTGAATTAGATATAACTTGATTCTAGTCCCCACCAAGGACGACTCAGTAGTCAAAAACTTGGTGTAAAATTATGGACCATCCAGATTAGGCCCATAAACCAAACACAGAGCTACCTCTGATTTCCCAGTTATGGCCCTCAATATCACATAACAAACCCTCAGGGTCAGAGATTTCTTGTATCAAGTGGAATGGTAATTTCTTTGCAATAAGAATAACGACTTCCTCTTTTGTGTGAACCTATGCCTGAGCCAAAGACTTGGCCTACACAGTTCATATGAAAGTATTGTATTTCACTGGAAGGGAGATGTTTCTCCTATAAGAAGACAACATCTGTTTGCAAATGTTTTAAGTGAAGCAGAACTTTTATCCTCTTAGCTGGGGTCTGGACTCCTTTTATATGCTACATACAAAATCTAAGCCCTGCCATATTAGCCCATTAAAAGGATAAGATATTCAACTGTAGACAATGATATATACAGCCAAAAGGCCTGGATGATAACCATGAACCCACTCCCAGCAGCAGCACCCACCATCTTTTTCCCATAACCCCCAAACCACCACCCCACCTTCCCCAGAAACCCACCCATGGCCCCCCCTTGCCCCACAATATATCCATTAAAGCTTCAGTAGTATTCATCCCTAATTGGACAGACAGTATTGGGGGCTGTAATCCCTTTAATAAAGATATGCTAGCATCCTCCACAGTAGCACTTCTTATTCCCCTGTCTCCCACCACAGTCAAACAAGAACTACTCTGTTACGTTCCTAAGTGAAAGTTAACCACAACAGTAAAAGTCTAAATTGTAACTCTAGCTAAAACGTTGAGAATGGTTAGTAGTAATATAAGTATTATTGAACAATCCCACCTACTTAACAATACCAGAACTAGCACTTTAGTTACCCACATGAATATGAAATACAGAAGACTGGTGATGACTAGAATAAAGAAGGTAAAAGGAAAGAGAGAGGGAGAAGAGAAGAGAAAAAAGGGGATAAGAAGGAAAGGAGAAAATCCTTACAAATCATAGAGGGACCAAGGGTATAAATGTTGGTGAGAAGGGAGAATAAAGAGAGATCCAAAAAAAAAATGGAAAAGAAAAATTAGTGCTGAAAGCATAGTGATGTGTCAGGGCACAACATGTCCACTTCTTATTGCAGCATGAAAAAAGGTACAAAAGTAAGAATAAAAAAGGTCAAGTAAAAATGTTAGTGAGGAAGAATCCTCCCAATGTCTTGTAAATCTGCAGAAAAAAAATGCCAGGCTTGATTGGATGACCAGATAATAGAGTCTTATAGCAAGTATTCTCTGTGTTTTTGGTATTCACAAAGTTGGCACATGCGAGCCACAACCCTCACGAATGTGCGTACATTGGAGGGGTTGCAAAGCAGTTTGCACCTTCATGAGGTGAATCGACCACAAACAGTGAGAGTTTATCCAGTTGACTAGGGCCCCATGGTGGATGTAGCCTGTACAAGGATCCAAGGTATCATCTAGACATAAAACCACAGGAACAAAGGGGAAAGTAGAAAAGGAAGAAGAAAAAAAAAACAGTTAAAAGATGTGTGTCCATGGTTCCAGGGTAGTACAGAGGTCAAAACCCATAGGACAGCAATAGTGGGAAGGCCATAAACACAAAGATCCTCCTAGTTGCTGTATATGCAGACAGTCAGCCTAATTTCAGCACGCAAGTAGACAGATGTAAAATATCTCATACTTTCATCCTATGTTTATTAGCAACCACAGAGCTCAGGAAGTGAAACTTCAATGTTTTGCATACAGATCTGGGAACATATTGGGGAGCTCCCCAGCTGCTTGCTTGGCATTTTGAAGAATTTCCAGCTGCCCTGATATTGTATGGAAAATCTAGCTTGATAAAGCATACAGAATCGAATTCAGGCTGCAATTAACTTGGAGACTGAGGGATGATATTCATCTTGCTTCTGCCTGTTGGCCGTGTGGAGATCCTGAGATATTCTTATTTTTGAGTCTTCATATTTACAGTGGCGTGAAAAAGTATTTGCCCCCTTCCTGATTTTCTCTATTATTGCATATTTGTCACACTGGATGTTTTCAGGTCTTTAGACAAAATATAATATTAGATAAAGGGAACCTGAGTGAACAAATAACACTTTTTTTTTTACTTATTTCATTTATTTAATGAAAAAGTTAACCAACACCAACTGGCTACAGTGTGAAAAAGTAATTTCCCCCTAGTTAAATCAACCCAATTAAAGGGATAATTAGAGTCAGCTGATTGAACACCATGAGGCTTGATTACAGCCAGCCCTGCTCAATATAAACCTCACTTATTTTGGCCCTTACCATCAGAGTCACGTTGCCAGCACAAAGATTCAACAAGCACATTATGCCATGATCAAAGGAAGTTCCTGAAAAGATCAGAAAAAAAATTGTTGCCCTCTATCAGTCTGGAAAGGGTTACAAAGATATTTCTAAGGCTCTGGGACTCCATCGAACCACAGTGAGAGCCATAATCTCCAAATGGAGAACACTTGGAACAATAGTGAACCTTCCCAGGAGTGGGCGGCCTGCCAAAATTACTCCAAGGGCACAGTGTAAAATCATCCAAGAAGTCTCAAAGGATCCTAAAACAACATCCAAAGAACTGCAGGCTACTCTTGCCTCAGCTAAGGTCAGTGTTCATGACTCCACAATCAGAAAGAGACTGGGCAAAAATGGGCTTCATGTGAGAGTAGCAAGGCAGAAACCACTGCTAACCAAGAAGAACATAAATGCTCGTCTCTCATTTGCCAAGAAGCACCTGGATGATCCACAAGCCTTTTGGGAAAATGCTCTATGGACAGATGAGTCCAAAGTGGAACTTTTGGACAACATGGATCCCATAATGTCTGCGTAAAGCAAACACAGCATTCCACAGTAAGAACACCATACCAACAGTCAAACATGGTGGTGGTAGTGTGATGGTGTGGGATGCTTGCTGCCTAAGGACCTGGATGACTTGCCATAATTAAAGGAACCATGAATTCTGCTCTGTACCAGAAAATTCTTAAGGAGAATGTCCAGTCATCCTTCCGTCAGCTGAAGCTGAAGCGTAGTTGGGTCATGCAGCAAGACAATGATCCAAAACACAAAAGCAAGTCCACATCAGAATGGCTAAAAGAAGTAAAATTAAAGTTTGGAGTGGTCTAGTCAAAGTCCAGACTGAAACCTAATAGAGATGCTGTGGCAGGACCTGAAACGAGCAGTTCATGCTCGAAAATCTACCAAATGTTACTGAATTAAAGCAGTTCTGAGAGGAAGAGTGGTTAAAATTCTCCACAGCGATGTGAAAGACTGATATTGAATTATAGGAAGTGTTTGGTTGCAGTCATTGCAGCTAAATGTGGCATAACCAGTTATTAAGTGTAAGGGGCAATTACTTTTCACACAGTGCCAGTTGGTGTTGGTTAACTTTTTTCATTAAATAAGTGAAATTAAAAAACAAGTGTTATTTGTTCACTCAGGTTCCCTTTATCTAATATTACATTTTCTCTAAAGACCTGAAAACATCCAGTGTGACAAATATGCAATAATAGAGAAAATCAGGAAGGGGGCAAATACTTTTTCACGCCACTGTAATATTTTGGAGCTCATTGGGTTTGGTTAAAATATGTTGTCTGGCTGGCCAGATGGTGCAGAGGGTTGAGGTGCAGGTATCTTAGCTCTCACCACGCCGGTGACCCGGGTTCGGGAATGGACTCGGGTGCCGGGGGTTGGCAAAGGAAGAGGAAGGATCAAGCATCCTTGGGACTGCTCTATTCCCCTGGGGTAGGTTGAGGATGCATGGTCGCTCTGCAGCAGCACCCGGTGGAGACCGGGTGCATTGCAGAGGGATCGCCATAAGGTGAATACCAGAAAAATGGAAATACCACTCTGGGGACTGGCCGGATGGAGGCTGCTGGCTCAGGACATTTCTGAAGACTCCCAGGAGGCCACACAAAGCCTCAGCAGTGCTAAGGAATAAAGGAAATAAATTGTGTGCTGGTAACCTTCTGCTGGTGCCTTCCCCTCGGAGGAGAGGGACTCACTCGGAACAGGGTTACACCAGGCTATTCCAAAGTTGGCTGCAGATGTGAGGTAAGGTGGCTTGTGTGGAAGATAGCAGGAGGAATGTCTGTGGGGTCATGGCAGCCCAAAGGAGAGGCAGCTTTTGAGCATGACAGGGGGTAAATAGATAATTCAAAACAAAAATATATACATGTTGTCTGTCGATATAGCTTAACAGATGGACAATCAGTGGCCTGGGCTTATCTCCTGGTGGGGGCTGAGGCTTTAAGGAGTGGTGGGCCCTCTCAACATGGTAAACAGTAGAATATGGTGGCAGATCAGTAATTTTAGCTAGAAATTTTTGAGTGACTAGAACTGGGGAGGATCCCTCAGCTTCCTCAGGCAGGCCAAAGATGATGATGTTGTTTTGTCTGTTTCAGCCCTCAGGATCTTCACGTTTAAGTTCTAGTTTATTAACCTTGTGTCTCAGGGAGACAATATCAGGCTCCATGTGAGAATGCTAGCTTTCCAACTAGGTTGTACATGCTGAGATGTTGGTGATCTTCATGTTGGTCTCTTTCAAGTCATATTGAATATTTTTTTAGATCTGTGGCAGTTATAGAGGGCTAATTTAATTGGGGCCATTTCAGATAGGAATTTATCCTCTGATAAAGGCATCCTGGGATGCTGAGAGCTCTTGTTGGTAGCTTTGGCCTGGGTTTTGTGTTTCTTTGAGGTCTTATCAGGCATCTAGGGAGGATATGGGCCAGAAGAGCTTGCCCCATTTCAGACTCCATTGTGCGGATTATCGCCATAGAATTGAGCTTGGAAGTCAGTATATAAATAGCTCATGTAAGCTTGCTCTTATTCAGATACTTATATTTTTTAAACCAATGGAAATAGGTTTTTAATTTAAGGCTGAGGCAGGAGCAGGTGTACCATGCATCTGCTCAAGAGGCCAGCATCACGTGATTGTGGGCTGAGTTTTATTATTATGTGGAGCCTACTGGCCAGAGGGTACAGTTAGAATTCCCATTATTACAAACACAGTTGCTTACATGTCTTGTTTGAATGTAACTGAATGGTGTGTTACATCTGATCTCTTCAGTTTTGTTCATGGCAGTAACTGTTGCTAACTATGAGTGGGGGTGTTTATTTCTCTGGTTCTATCAGTATGATACTCTGACCTTCTTTAATTTTGGTAATCCCCTAAAAGTTAAAGGTATGAGGGGATTACTGAAAAAATCTGATTGCTTTAAAATCAAACTGATGCTTAGAGGGATAATATTATTACTATAACTATTATCTGGTTCAGTCCACCCTCAACCCAGTCCTTTTCAGAATTATATTCAGGATAAGCCAGCCTAGTCAGCACTTAAGATTGTTCATCTTAATGTGCACAGCCTTGTTGCTAAATTGATACTATTTGAAGCTTGGGTAGCCCAACATGATTTCAACTTTATAACATTATCAGAAACTTGGTTGACTGATAAGATCCATAATCATGAAATATTTGTTCTTGATTACAATCTCTACAGACAGGACAGGGTTGGAAAGAAAAGTGTATTGGAGGGGTAGTGATCTATACCAAATTAAGTTTAAAGCATTTGAAATGGTTTCTCAACAAAATGGATCAGGATGTGATATAATTTCCATTGATCTACTCTTTGGTCCTAATAAACATATCACAATTACTTCCATCTGTAACCCACCTCATTTAATTAAGCAAGGATTAGATATTATACTGTATCTGATCCCAGAAAATCCTTACCAAGCAATAGGGAGTGGATCTTGATGGGACTTTTAATCATAATTGGGGTACTGATCAGAACTCTTTTTGTAGTAGATTTATTTCAGGAGTTAGGAGTTCAACAGTTAATCTCAAATTATCAGATTGAATCACAGGGCTGGAAGGGCTTCCACACTTGATTGGATGTGTTTACCCACCCATTAAACTTAATTAAATGGGGAGTTCTGTCTAATGTGGTTAGTGACCACTGACTCATATTTTGTTTGTGGTCATCTAAACAGTGCCATAGTCCACTACTGTATGTAGAAACTAGAAACATAAATAGGGTTCCACTGCAGTTATGACTGAGGCCTGTACACTAACTGATTGGGCTTGTCTTGAAAATTTTCATCATATGAACCAGATCTTAGAAAGTGTCAGTGAATTATTTAATGAGGTTGTCAATCAATTAGCCCCCCCCCCGAAAGATGAGAATTAGAGTGAATGAAAAGGAATGGGTTTCTAGAGAATTATTAGTGTTAATGAGGCCAAAAGATAAAGATTGGAAATTGTTTTAAAAAGGCATAAACCCCAGCAGACTACTAAAATAGAAAATTCTTAGGAACAAATGTAAGGCAGCCATAAGAAAAGCAAAAATATATTTTTTTTAAAAAATAAACAATTGTCATCTCTTGGCAATTCAAAACAAACATGGCTTATGCACAATAATCTAATGGGTAGGAATATTGGTGAAATAGTAATTACACTTGAAGATGGGGATCAATTAATCAGGTGATACTACTCATACATCTAAACTGTTTTTTATTATTTTGTTTATACACCTCTGCAGCACACCAGTGGGGGTATCCAGAAGCCAGCCCCCACCAACCCAGAGGACAGCAGGCTTACTCGATATGTGGGGGTCTGGTCCAGCCATCGCAGTCTGTTGGAGGGTTCCCCTTACCTCTCTGCCCCAGAGCTGGACTGCACCCCCTGACATGATTCCACAACAGGCCTCCAGGTTAGTGGGAACATGGCCATCAAGCTGCAAGGTTACACTCAGCCTTTTATCCACCAATTGAGCCACAGAAGCTGGAAGTGCAATGACACACAATGCATACATGGGCATCTTTCCATATTCCTCCATGTTCTGGTGCCACATCTGTGCCACCCTTGGTCATCATCAGGGTCTGCTCAAGCATGACACAACCCTCTATCCCATCTCAGAGGAAGGACAGCAGTCCTGGGATGCTTGATCCATCCTCTCCCTTGCCAACCCCCAGTGGCCCGAGTCTGTTACTGAACTTGGGTCACCAGCATGGCATGAGGTGTGGCATCCAGCACCTCAAACCTCAGTGCCAGCGGGCAGGCACCGTACATCTAAACTGTTTAATGAATATTTGGGGGAATTCATAAAATTTCAAAATCAAAATTTGTCAACCAATAAAAAATTGGTCTTGGATGAGAAACAAAATTGTGGGCATCCTCTCTTAAATTTTTATATTTTGACCCTTGAAATAGTTACAGATTATGTCCTTAAATGTATCCCCAGATTAATGATCGGACAGAATAAGACTGACTATAGACTGCTGAAACTGGGAATTAAAGTATTGGCAACTCCTCTTACAACACTATTTAACTATTCATTATCTCATAATGTCTCTTCCCAGATTTGGAAGTTAGCAATTATTAAACCCATACATAAATCAGGTAGCAAAGATATTGTCTCAAATTTTAGACCAATTTCATTATTAGCACCACTATCCAAAATTATCGAAATAATCGTGTACAATCAGATACAGGATTTTCTGCTACTTCTTCCTGGTCAGTGATTGTCTGAGAGACTATTGGGATACCCGCAGACTGCGCAGCTGCACGCTAGAGAGGCTGAGGAGGAGCGCTCCAGCAGGAGCACCAGAAATGCTTGCCATTGCTCTATAACAGGTATGCCATTGTTGCCTGTATAGAGCTCCAAAAAAGCTTTATGTTAAAAGAACCCGAATAATCTATAGAGCTACGAGAGGCGATATTAGCCTTAATTCTGGTGCTCTTTCCAGACTAACTTGTGCTGCAGATCTTTAAAACTAAACTTGCTGAGAAGTCCCCTTCCTTCCTCCCAGTGTTAGGAGTCTTGGTGGAGAGCCACACTGGAGGAGGGGAGTAGGAGTGGTCCTGCAGAGGACTGGCATTCCCATCAAGTTTTGCGTTTTTGTAAAATTTTGAAGTTGGAGGCTTAATTACGTAGGAGTCTGTTCTAAAAGATTCCCTCCATGCATCATTGTCTGATATCAGTCCCGTCTTTAGCCTTTTGCAATTTGGAAACCATATTTTAAACCGTGCACATAAAATTTATACAAGTTATAAAGTATACTACATAAAACAAAGCACTCTGATACGGCAGAAGGGATCAGGGATATCTTAAAATTACTTTAAGTTGCCTTTAAAATAAAATTCACTCCACAAATTAGTTAAAATATCATTATTTAGTTTAATGTAAATTGTGTTCTTACGTTTAAATTAGATTTTTAGTTAAAATCAAAGGGACTATAAGGTGGAGTTTTGATTTCAAATTTGGTTTAAAATATATTGGTTTGCGCTATACAGGTTTTTATTCATTATTATTTACACAAGGGAAAAAAATCAGTCTACAGCCTAAACTATTAGATTGGACATCTAATCCAAAAGATATGTCTGTAAAGCAGGATGAAAATCATATTGATAGTATAGCAAATAAAAGGCAGTTAAAAATTACAGATATAGGGGTTGATAAGAAAGGGGGCCCCAGGTACCTGTCTACTCCAAAATGTATTACCTCAAAATGCATTTCCTCATTACAAACAGACAAAGTCAGTAATTCAGGAAAAGATTTTTACTTTCCAGAAAGGATGCATGACGAGTATGTCCACAAATATTTTCCTGAGGAAATTTCTTATGATAATTATGCTTGGGAAACTTTTTTCCAGAAAGAAAGTGAAGAGGGTTGTAGTTATAACGACTCTAATCATTCAATTATAGCCCTTTCTACTGATGACTCTTTTAACCCTTCTCATATGGAAAGTCATTTCATCTCAAGAACAAGAAATGATATTGCTCTAAAGTCTGAAGGACAATCTTTGTATTCTCCTAACATGGATGAACTGCATAAAGGGAACAATGATAAAGAATTAAAGGAGATAATTCAAGAATTGAGTACCACTATAGAAGGACTCAAAAAAATGGTTGAACAAAATGGGGATAACCCTATGGTTAATCACGGTTTTGAAGCTTATGCTTCAGAAATTAGGGATAGTACACTGAATGGATCTACTGAGCAAGGGAAAGATTTTACTTATTACAGGATAAATTTCATAGCTGGTTCTTTATTATCAAAACAAATGTTAGAGTTAATTAAAAATAGATATGCAGACATTACTGTATTAGAGAATATTTTAGTTCTGAAGGAAGAATTGTTGAATGTTAGAGCAGATATATTTTATAATCGAGCTCTTATAAAAAACTTTAGCAAAGATGTTAAAATCCAAGAGGAGACCACAAGTGAAAAGAGCTTTTCACCTAAAAATAAAAAAAAACTGAGAATAGGGCAATTCAGGTTTCATTGCCATTTTCATCACATTTAGATAAAAATAGTGTATCATTTTATCAGACCCAAACATTAGATAAGACAACAGATAAGATATCAGATAAGACAATATGGGGAAAGTAAAACTGGGATAAGAATAACAGAAAAGAAAGACACGATTATAGAACATGATTCCAAGGAAGTAAAGAAAGTATATAAAAAGGATAACAGAAATACTGGAATAGAGTTAACAGAAGACAGGGAAAAAACAAATGAAATAGAAGTAAAAGGAAAATTTAATTTCACCTATGAGGACACATGCAGATCCAGCTCAATGATGTTAACAAGGGCAAATGTTAGGGCTACTGATAATAAGACTGAACAATTCCAGACAATCAAACCTTGGACTAAGTTAATAGAAGGGGAAATGGAAGGGGATATGGAATACCTGATTGAAATAACTGGAGTCTTAAGACCTACAACAGAGACCAGTGAGGATTTAAGAGAGAGGGTCCTACATATGTTAGAGATTATACCATCAGTGGAGGAAGAGATATTTATCATGAGAGCACCAAATGTGGTATTTTATGATACAGTTTTACTGTATTGTGAAACCAAGGACTAGGTCAAATGGATAATAGATAAAAAAATGTGCCTAGAGAAAAAAGGAATTGTAGTTAAGTTACCTCTTTTAGTTCCAAAAAATACATGTCCAGAAAATAAATCAGACAATAATAGACATAGGGCTCCCAAAAAGTGTCCCAATCTTACTGAAATGTCCCTTATGAGAATAAGTCCTAAAAAGATAGGAAAGGAAAGGAAAGGGATAGTGGCATAGCAAAGATAATCGAAATAATTGATAAATATGGGAAAAAACAAAATGAGAGTTGGTTATGTAGAACAGTGACCATATTTGGATGGGACACAGCTAGAAATGTCTCTGATGCTAGCATAAGAGAAAAATTACTCTCCTTCCTAACAAGAATTTCTGGATCCAAAATATCTAAGAACATGGTAGATTATACCAAAATTTATAAAAGTGCAGTTAGTTCCAGTCAAATTGATTGCATTTTTAAAAACCCAGAAAAGGCTAAAATACTTATGGATCTGGCAGAAAGTTTAGATAAATTGGGAATATATATTATTTACCCAAATGAAATGGATAAAGAAATGAAGGAGGTTTCCTATAGAAATAATGAAAAGGACTTAGATAACCCCCTCATAGATCTCGAGAATTGGAGGGACCCAAATGCTTTTGAAACCTTGATAAATTTGGATCCAGAATGACATCTAGAATTTGCTACATCTGAAGGGGGGAACAGTTTCAGATATAAAGAGGGAAAATTAACTATTTTGTCTTGGAATATTGAAGGTTTTCACTTGAAAATTATAGATCCTTAGGTAGCCCTTTTTTTGGAATCATTTGATATAATTGCACTCCAAGATACTTGGTGTATGGAAGAGGTAACTCCTAGGTTTCCTGGTTTTGCTCCTTATAGCTTTCCAGCTTTTAGAGAAAAGAAATTTGGTAGATATAAGGGGGGTTTAATATTACTGATAAAGACTAGTTTAAATCTGAAGATAAGAGAATTATCTATTGAGACAAAAAATATTTTGCTTTTGAACTTTCTAAGGATTCTCAGAAAATGATATTGTGTAATGCTTATTTTCACCTAGAACTTAGGTCTACAGAAATGGAGGATCCCTATATTGCAAATCTCAAATCACAACTAAACATTATTAGTGAAATAGAAGGGAATTGGCCTTTTTACATCTTGGGAGATTTCAATGCAAGAATAAGGGAGGGAATCTCAGAGGGCTTATATTCATCTCTTGTAGATGTTTTGGAAATATTTAACCCCAGATTGACTTCATTAAGATCTACACTGGAAAACAGATGCAATCATAGGGGTAGAGAAATTTTAAGTGTACTGGCAAGTAGGAATTTTTGCATTCTGAATGGAAGAACTGGTGGGGATAGAATGGGAAAATTGACATTCAGGGACTCCTTGGGATCCTCTGTTCCTGATCTGATATGGGCAAATCTTGAGGGATTAAAAATAACCCATCAATTGTAAATTATTGAGCGAACAGAATCTTCTCATCTTCCTTTGTCTCTTACTATAGATAATAGTTTCATAAAAACAATCCAAGTAAAGGAGAATGCTGTTGAATATGTGGAAATAATTAATGAAAAAAGAATAAGATGGAATTCAATTTATCAGAACCAATTGCAAGAAATATTATACTCTGGAGAAATAACTACAATCTCTTCTCAAGGAAAAGTTAATTCTGAGATCTATGGAATCTGGGAGAATATCCAAATAGAATTGAGTGCTTTCTATAAGAAAAATGAAGTAATTAAAAAAGAATGTGTGAATCATGCTAAATCATGGTTCAATCAAAGATGTAAAAAAAGCCAAAGCTAATTTTTCTAAAAAATGAAGGCAACATAGGAAGATTATTAATAAAAATAAAATGGATTATCAGATTTTGGGAAAAGAAAGAGAAATTTATAAGAAAGTTTTAGGCGAAGAAAAAAATAAAAATTGTGCTCTACTATGGGAAAAATTGAAAATAGCGGTTATAGAAAGAAATACTAAACAATTCTGGAAAATAGTAGCATAAGGATTTAATAAATATCAGGAGAAAATAGAATGTCATATTACACCGCAGTCTTGGATTACATATTTCTAAGAATTATTTTTCTTAAAAGATGAAGATGAAGTAGAAATAAATATAAGATATGAGGCAAATTTTCCAAAGCCAATTTTGATTACAAAATCAGAAATATTTAATTCATTAAATTCTTTAAAGTCCAATAAAGCACCAGGACCTGATAAAATTATCGGAGATGTCTACAAGTCTTTTAAAGAATGGTAGATTCCACTTCTTTATTTAATGTTTAATGGCTTTGTCCATAATTCAAGATATCCTAAGAGCTGGGCTGGTAGAATTATACTCCCAATTTTTAAAAAGGGCAATGTTAAAGATCCAAGGATGTACAGACCTATTAGTCTCATTGATGTGTCTCAAAAATTTTCTCTAAAATTATACTTGGTAGGTTGTTAACCTGGCTAGATGAAAATTCAATTTTGGATGAGGCCCAAAATGGATTTAGAAGAAATAGATGTACAATCCAACATTGTTATGTTTTACATCATTTAGCTTGGAAATACACAAAAATACGTAAATCAAAATTATACTGTTGTTTTATAGATTTTTCAGTAGCCTTTGATAGTATTAGTAGGAAAATACTTTGGACCACATTGGAAAAATTAAATTTGAAAAAGACACTTTTGGATATTATTATGAGACTACATGAACATACTTGGGCAAAGATTCAATATAATCAATATGGTCACACCACTGAGGCATTCTGGACTAATATTGGGGTTAGACAAGGTTGCACATTAGCACCCACTCTTTTTAATATTTATTTAAATACTATTCTACTTGAAATTAAAAACATGGAATTTCATGCACCTAAAATTCATGAAAATAGAATGGACAGTTTAGCATATGCAGATGATTTAGTTTTATCTACCACTGTGGTGGGACTCAGAAGGAAAATTAAGTGTTTTGATATTCTTTGTAAAGAGAGAAAGCTTAACGTAAATTTAAGTAAAACTAAAATCCTGATTTTTGGAAATTCTCCCAGATATGAACCAAAATTTATAATTAAGGGAGAAAAATTAGAGATAGTTAAAACATATGATTACTTGGGAGTATGATTTTCCTATAACTTAAATTGGACTAAACATATTGAATATACAAAAATAGGATACTGTCTTCTATAAATGCATTTAAAATATTTCATGCTAAATTGGGGAAGACCTCGATTAAAGGAGTTGTAAGGGTACTAAACACAAAAATTAAAACTAGTATAATATACGGAGGAGAAGTATGGGGATTTGCAAATAATAATTTATTGGAAATTTTACTTAATAGATTATATCGCTATATTCTCTTGTTACCTCCAGGAACTCCTAATTGTATCCTTAGATTGAAACTTGGTCAATTTTCTCTGAGTTACTTAATAAATGAAAGACAAATTTTGTTTTTGCTTAAAAATCTTTTACTTCAGGACTACCGTCTGCCCAGAAAGTGTTTGGAGGAGGAGATTAAAATGGAAGAATTAGGCTTTGTATTTCCTTCTATAAAATTAATTCGGAAAATTATATTTCCATTGGGTTTGGTACATACTCTTTATGATATACACATAAAACCTTGGGACGAGATTGTTTCAATAATTAAATACAGAATACAAGATTCAGATTCTAATTTAACATTCTCTAAATTGACTCAGGCTAAATTACATAATGATTACAAATGATTTAAAAGTCTTTGGGGTTTTGAGCAATATCTAACACATTTAACGTGCCCAAAAATTAGGAGAGTATTTTCAAGATTTAGAACAGAAAGTTATAATGCACAGTTTATTCTATATAGACAGAAAAAAAACAATGTTACGTCTCCCTTTTGTAAATGTGGTAAACTATGTAAAGATGACCTGAAGCATGTCATCTTATTGTGTCCTCTTTTTGAACAAAATAAAAGAAAATGGTTGGGCTCTATACTCAGTGGTCTCAGTCTTTCTCCAGATGAGATTATTGAATATCTCTTCACTTGTACTGAGAAAATTATCTTACAGAATGCAGTGAAGTTTCTATTAACAACATTCCTTTAATTTGAAATAAATAAACTATTAAAGGAAAGTTCATACTTTTAGAAACTTTTAAATGTTTACAAGTACCCAATTATGGACTAATGGAATAATTGTATTTTGGTGCTTCTCTGACTGTAATTTATAATTTGTATTAGCCTTGCTGAACAATAAAATTGTGATTGATTGATTGATACAGGATTTTCTATCAAAATATAATCTATTAACTAATTGTCAACATGGTTTTAGGAAAAACCATAACACTGAGAAAGCCTTGGTGGGGTTGATGAGCAGAATACAGAGTTTACTTGATTTAGGGCACTCTGTCACTGCAGTATTCGTGGATCTCACAAAGGCCTTTGATCTGGTAAATCATGCACTGCTGTTGGGAATGAAGTTTATTTTTCCTAAGGATGTTATTTCTTGGAAAGATGGTTATTTAAATAACAGGCAGCAGAGAACTATTACTGATCAAGCATGTTCTGACTCCCATTTAATTTCTTGTGGGGTACCATAAGGCTCAATTTTGACCCCACTTCTGTTTTCCCTTTTTTGAATGACACCCCTTCTACCTGTGTGGGGTCCAACACAATTAAGTACACAGATGATGCAATGATATTTTGAGATGGACTTTATCCAGATCATGCACTCACCAAGGTTCAACAGGATTTCGAAACAATGGCTGCTTTCACATAATCTTGTTCTGAATTCTGGGAAAACTAAACTAATGTTTTTTTTTCATGTCTTAGGAAAGCTAGAGATATAAATGTCCAGAGTCTTCATTTGAAGATGGATTCAATTGAATTGGTGGTAGTTTCAAATAATTGGGGGTTACCATACATTCTCAATTTTCTTTCAATCTTCAAGTGAACAAAATAATTTACAAAACACATCAGAGTTTAGGAATGCTTTTTAGGATTCAATCTTTTTTTATCCCTGAATCTTGTAGGCTTCTTGTTCATGGTTTGCTTGCTAAGTGCACTTGACTATGGCCTGATGATTTATTCAGCAACTAGTGATAAAATGCTACAGAAACTTCAGGTAACCTATCGCAGCATATTGCGATTCATGACAGGTCTCACAATGAGAACCCATCACTGTAAACTGATAAGGGAAGATAACTGTTCTTCTTTTTTAGATAGGCTAAAAATAATGTTGGGAGTTTTGTGTTTAAGGGAATATGGGGTCTACTCTCTTTGGTTTTCCAAGATATTTTTTCTAACCAACATAGTCATCTAGGAACAAGGTCCCAGTCCAGAGGTTTATTCAGAGTCCCTTTCTATAAAATGTCATTTGGTCAGAGGCAGTCTTGTTAAGGTGTATTACATTTTGTAAGAGTATTTCATTTGCAGTCACCAACAATAGGACAGTCTGGATGTTTAAGAATAAGCTTGTGTAATTGCTGAATACCTTTTCTGATTGTAACTGTTATCATTAACACAACATTGCTACTTGGATGCTTGTTTTATTATGTATGTCTGTAATATTTAATCTATCATGTCTTCAGTGTTCTAGTTTTATGTTTTACTTGTCACTTGTGAAAATGGGCAATTTGCTCATTTTGCTAACAAGTATAAAACATAAAAATGAAATGAAAAGCCCATGCTGAAAATTTGGTGAAAGAATTTTTGAAAATACCCAAGTTATGTGCATCGTTAAATTTATTCCATGCACTCAGATAACATTTTCAATCAAACAGTCATTGATTTTTTGGTTTTAACTCATCCAAATTTCTGCTATTCATATCATCCACAGCAAGCATATTCCACAGCCTTCCTATTCTATTTACAAAGGAGTAATGTTCACTTTTCAGTCTAGCTGCTGTTAATTTGATTTGTTTCTTGTGACCTCTTAGACCTCCTGGCTTCTCACTCACCTCAATATTCATTTCCCTATTCAACTCCTGATCCATCATTATGTAATACAACATTAGCAGATCTCCCCTTATTCTTCTCCGTTCTAGAGAGAACAATCCCTTTTTACATGACCTGTCCTTGTTGTTAAGCCTGCCCAAAGGACCTATAGCTTTTGTATATCTTATTTGTATCTCCTCAAGTTTATTAATGTCACCAAGCTTGTATGGATTCCAGAGCTGGGATCCATAGTCTAGGTGTGGTCTGACATACAATTTATACAGTGGTATCCTACAATTCATTGATTTATTAAACACTGGTTAATATTTTTAATCATTAAGTTTGTTCTAGTTAACATTTAAGTCCTGTGTTTATTAAAATTTAGCTTGCTGTCCACAATAATTCTGCAGTGTTTTTCATTATTAACTTTCTTCAGTGTTGCCCCTTTTAACTCATATGTCTGTGAAATATTATTTTTCCCCATGTGCATACTAACACATATTTGCACTCTGAGGGGCATTTTGTTTCTAACTGCCCAGTCTTCAAATGTTTTTAAGTCACATGTCATATCGTGTTGCTGTTCTGCAAAACCAACAGGTCCACCTAACTTAATATCATCAGCAAATTTTATAATATCATTTTTTATTAACCTGTAAATCACTAATAAAAATTGAAAACAGAGCCAGCCCCAACAATGACCCTTGCAGCAATCCACTCAAGACCTCAGTGGGTACAGAACATTCTCCCACCACTCTCACTCTCTGGTGTCTGTCACTTAACCAGTTATTTGTCCAATTTATAATTCTACTAACTCTAAATGTACCATCTTTTCAGAGTATAACATGGGACCTTACCAAAGGCTTTTTGGAATTCTAAGAAGATGACATCCATAGGGACATTGTCTCCAACTAATGTTTTTATTTTTTGATAGAAACAAAGATGGTTTGTTGTACATCTCTATTCTTTTAAAACCCATATTGTTTCTTATCCACTAACCCAATAATAGACACATTTTCCTTCATTTTTATTTTCAAAAACGTTCTCAGCTATCTTGAAAATAATGAAGGTAACCAGACTATAATTTGATGTTTCTATCCTGTCCCCCTTTTTAGATAAGGTTATCACCAAGGCTTGCTTCCAATCCCAGGGTATCGGTCCTGTTTCAAAAGAATTACTGAGACACTTAACCAGAGGTGGGCCACTTGCTTTCTCAACTCCTTTATTAGTCTGAGGATGAGCTGGCCTGGTACAACTCATCTATGTGATTTTAAATTATTGATGAATTTCTACATTAATGACAAGGTGATCTTAAGGTCCAGTTGTTCACAAACATTGTTAGTTTTAGCATGGTTCATTCTAGCCTCATTTTCAAAGACCATCCCAAAGTTCTTATTAAAGGCTTCAGTCATGTCATTAGGCTCAGTTATCTCCTTCCAATTGACCTTAAGTGGACATATCTGGTTATTATTCCCTTTTAACCTATTCACATATGAGAAGAAACCCATGTCATTGTCTCTTTGATGGGCCAGGCTAAATTCTATTTTATTCCTTTCTAACATTATTGTTTTTTTTTAACAGTGTTAATACTCTATTATAATCTTCTTTGCTTTTCACTGTCCCCAGCCTCTCCTTGTCCTGAAAAGTCTTGTTTTCTTATTGATAAATTTCATCACCTAAGAGGTACGCCAAGAAGTGTTTTACCTTTCTCATTGTGTAATTTCTTATTTGGTACAAATTTATTTTCCAAGATTCTTAATCTGTTTTTGAAGATGTTCCACATGTCTTGTGTCTTTTACTCAACCAAATCAACTTCCCACTTGCATACCTTCAGTTATTGATTCATTTTTTTAAACTCGGTCCTTTTGTAGTTTTTTAACGTAGTAGTACCCCTGGTTATATATATCTCAAAAACAGGGGAAATTCATTGCAAGAAAACTACATTAATTCATCAGTTAGAGGTTTTATTAAATCATCAAAAGCTGGGAACTTCAATGTTAGTGTTCCTACCTCTACCACCCCATCCCACCCACCCACACACACCAACAGGTATTGGGGTGTGCTATGGGTCATCTGCCTAACTCCCATGCCATACCACTATACTGTACCATGTCAGCTTGTTTACATATGGATTGGGGTAAGAGTTTGGCCTGATAAACCTGTGGCACACCTTGATGCATGTTGGTGTGTGGAGGGTGGTGGGGTGGGAGAGATAAGAACCCCAACATTGAATTTCCCAGCTTTTGACAATCTAATAAAAACCCTAACTGGAGCACTAACATACTTTTTTGCAATGCAATGCTGGTTGTACTATAGCAACAAGCTTTGCAATTTCATTCATTAGAAGCCAGCATTCAGCAGTGGAGGAGGATGGGTTGTATTGTGCTGGACTGGTGAGGGCAGCATCATTTCCCTTCTCCTGATAAGAAGAAATGGGGCACTGGGTGCTGGGTGCCAGGTGTGGGGTGATGGATGGATGGAGTGATCAGGTCACTGCTTATTGTTGTGGTGGGGGAATACTCTGTATTCTTGGTGCTACTGCCTCTCACTTAAATGTGTGGGATTACTCTGCATTCTTGGTGTTACTGCCTCTCAATTAAATTAGTTTATAAATGGGGGCTGGCCATGGAGGCGGGCGGGTTCTGCCAGTCCCCATTTAAGGGTTTTATTTTCTGGCAGAAACATGAATTACAGGTGCTGGGTACATAAGAGTGTGGTATTTAAGTAGGTTTACTGAAATAAGTTGCTGCCTCAAAAGTATACAAGGCTATGGGACCAGATAAGGTACACTGCAGGGTATAAAGGGAGTTCAGCGAAATGCCACTGTTAAACATGCAACCAATGTTCGGCATTGACAAATGCTTGTTTATGTTCTGTCACTGCTTTTTTTTTTTAAACAGGCATTTACAAATCCCCAGCATTTTTCTAACAGCACTCCACTCAGCTTGAACAGCTGCTGCTGTTAATTCTGCATCTGTCTGTGCCCCTGCTGACATGTCATGAGATTTTTGATCTTTTACAGCTGATGCAAAAATGCACTGTCTCCCATATCATTCTTCTTTTTCTTCAGCCATTGCCAGGAGTTTCTGTTTTTCCATTTGCAAAGCTGTCATTAATTCTTGCTCTGCCTGGCATATTTCATAATCATCCACTGCAGTATCAACCTTTGTGCAAGCAATGTCTATTTTCACTCCACTGCTCTGTTCTGGTATTTCCATCTGTTCAGGAACCTCATTTGTTGTATTGACTGAAACAGAGGTAAATTTCTCAATTACAGTTCTGTCCGTACCCTCCTCACCCTCTCCACCAGTCGGCTATCTTGGTCAGATGTTCATGGATTCCCCCTACTGGAAAGAGTAGGGGAATTTTTTTCTTTATTGAGAACAGATGACAAAAATACAAGAAAAAGGAAAGAACAGAAATTGTAAAATAAAAAATAAAACCATAATAAATATATAACACAAGAAAATAAATAAATATCAAACATTAAATGAATTAACAAGGGGGAAGAGAAAGAAACTAAGGTGGGAGTGGAAGAAAATGCAACCAACACTCAAGGTTATGCAAACACCATAAAGAGACATCTGTAAATGAAATCAATTGGTATTCATAAGAGACAGGAAAAAGAGATAAATAATTATTGCATCACTTGACAATGAATTATAACACAACCAGTAAACAAAAAACTAGGATTTAAGGACCCAGCTCCACACCATCTAGTGCGGTTCATAAATCTGGAAAAAATATGCCCATAATGCAGCAAGCTGAATTCCAGAAACCAACTTTTCATCATGCAAAAAAACCTTTTTCAAAGCAGCCTCAATCATACATATTACAGAGGGACATGAAATCTGCAATTGCTGAAGTACCAATTTGCACCTGGACTGCCAAAAGTAGAACTTAAGGCAGGCAAACAATACCCGCAGAGTACTTGAATGATAGGGAAGGAAAGAAAAATCTTCCAGAATGCAGCATTCACAAGTTATATGTTCCAACCAAGGGAATTGCTGGTGGTAGACAGCAAATTTCCCAAAATCCAGGGCAAAATAGCACTCCAAATGGAAATGTTCCATTGTTTCAATAGGTGCAGAACACTCTGGGAAAGGGAAGGAATGTTCTTCTAAAGGTTTATGTTTATGATTTCTTCTCATGTTTACCTGCCATAAAAGGAAAGTCATACCACATCCCACATTTTCCAAGGGCTTTGGGGGTCCAGTAATTGGTCGACTACCAAAGGGACTTTCCTAAAAACACAGTGTTTAAAATCAGATTCTGCAACACCAATATGGTCCAAAATCTCCTTATAGAGGTGTTCCTGGCCAAAGGACTGAGACTTGAACACATTCCAAGCCCTTAATTTGTGTAAAGTGAGTCTCAAATAACTAAGGACATCAAAATGCATTGCAACCTTAGGGGGTAAATCAACCCACAACAACAAATAAGACTCAAGAAGACTCTTCAACCAAACATTTCTATGACAATCTGCCCCTTGGAATGCTAAGCCAATGGAGTTAGCCCAAAAATAGAATGGAAAAATATTTATAAGGTGTATCATCACCTCCTCAACATTCTTCTTGAGTGAATAAAGAAAATCCCTCTTAATAGGATTAAGGCAGCTGCCCCAAAACATTTGGAAAAAAATACTGTAAGTAGTCATCTCTAACTTGGAAGGGAGAAGAAAAACATAATTAACATAAAGCAAAACAGGGAACAAAAATTGTTTAATAATCCATATATGTTTAAACTCGGAGAAGGGATCACCCTTCCATTTTTGAGTCTTAGCAACACATACAGCCAGCTGCTCAGATAAATTAAAAAATTCTAAATCCCTGTCCCCATGGCTGGCCTGGTGATGCTGAGGGTTGAGGCACTGAATGCAACACCTTGCATCACACCAATGACCCAGGTTTGGGGGCGACGCCGGGTGTCAGTGGGTCAGCCAGGGGGAGTAGGATCAAGCATCTCAGGGACTGTTCTCCTCCTCAAAGGAGGGTGGGGAGGGACATCCATGATTTTGCTAGCTCCTGGTAGTGGCTGGGGGCTGGTGCAGTGACGCTGGTTAACTGAGGCGTCAGAGCAGGCAGATGTCTGACATGTGAAGCATGGAAGTGTGCACTGCACCGTCATTGATATTCTACATGCTTGTGCTGTGTGGGGTTCCAAGGGAGGAAAATAGCCCCAGTTCTCTGGTGTGCTTGAAGGTCTGCCCCCATTACGCTGCACCAATTGCTCCTAGGCAGCTCCCTCTGGTCCCGACTCCCAGAGTAGTCTTCCACACTGTTAGGGGGTGTGATGCAGCCAAGTTGGGTGAGAGAGTGAAGTGGTTGCAGCTTGAGCATGATGATTGATGTAGGGGCTGCCAGGATCAAGACTGGATGAAGGGGAATCAAAGGATCCACCCCAGCTGAGGAGGTAAGGTGACAAAAAGAGATAAACTAAAGGAAAAAAAACTGTCCCCAGATTTTGATCACTAAAATTTTAATGGGCCCTGGCACAATAGGGATACCTGCTACTTTTGTGTTTGAACCATCCCAGTTTACTAGCAGAATACCAGCACACTTAAAGAGAAGAAAGAAAATTCAGAAAAAACATGTAGCAGAGCAGGTCCACTATCTGATCTCTCCAAAAATATATTAATATCATCAGCATAAGCCAAACATTTTAGGGCCCCCCCCACGGGGCCAGGGGATGCCCTGTATGGTCGGAATTTCAATAACTTGACTGAGTGGGTACCCTTGTCTCACTCCTCTCAAAATAGGCTATCCCTATTGACCCTCTGTTATAGAAAGCCAAGACAGCTGATTTGTACAAATTAGAAAGCCACTTAACCAAAGACTGCGGGATACCATTTCTACTTAAAGTATGAAACAAAAAAAAATCATGTTGTATCCTGTCAAAGGCTTTGGACTGGTTGACAGAAAGAAGATATCTTTGCAGTGAATGTACCTTGTAATAAGCCAAAACATCCCAAATAACATGCAAATCATCCCTCAAGTTCCTAGATGGCATGTACAAGTTTGGGCCAGGTGGATGAACACCAAGACAACAGCAATCTTGAATTTAAATTTTTTAACATAATTTTATAATCAGATTGAGAAGACAGACATGTCTCCAATTATCACAAACCAATCTGTCTCTTGACTTATAAAGGGAAATTGAGAACCCTTCAGTAAAGTAGGATGGAAGTAACATTTGGTGCTGTAAATCATTGAACATCTCTAAAAGGTGAATAGCCAAATTTATGTCAAAAATCGTATAGAAATTACATAGTAGTCCATCCCATCAGGAAGAAACTCCAGATTTCAGGGATGAAATTATGCTTAAAATGTCAATCTTGGAGATAGGGAGAGATAAACTGTCCTTTTCCAACTGAGAGACAGAGACAGAGAGAGAAAGAGAGGGAATTTGCAATGAATACCAGTCTTCATAACATGTCCCTTTATGAGGAAGTGCTCCGCCTCTGAACAACCCATGTAAGTGGGTCTCCACCATTTTGGTTAAAACCATGAGATTCAAAACTAAGTTCCCCTGAGGTACTTCTTAAACTCATAATATGAGAAGTAGCCACCCTCTCCTTGCACTCTTGGCAGGGATCCACAAAATGCCTTGTATTTGTCCCATATCTGAGTTCAGCATCGAAGGCAGCTGCCCTGTTATATAGGTATTGTTACATTTCAGACTTAACCTTTTGAGTTGCAAGAGCTAAATCTCCAGAATTTAACTAAGCTATAAAATGATACACATGCACTTGAAGATACAAATAGGTAAAGTAGTCCAAAGTAGCTTTTTATCTACCATGGGAATGAAAAAAGCATTTCAGCTCCTTCTTCATATCTTTCCACCAAGAATAGTCAGAGTCATATAGGCAATGAACCAAAAGCCATGCCATAAGGAGAGTTTTATCACCTCTCTGTACTTTGGGAAGTATCAGGATGCTAACATTCAGCCTCCACTATCCAGAGGGTGTGAGGTGGGGCCTGCCGAACAATTCAAAGTAACCTGTAAAAGTAAATAATCAGAGAATTCACAAGGTAATGTGGCCACAGTAGTGTGCCATAAACCTGGGGACATAAAACAATAATCAATCCCAGAGTGAAAGAGTCTCCTGCAATACGTAAGCCTCAATGCTGGATGAAGGGCCCTATAACCATCCAGGATCCCAGCTGTGGCCACCATTGACTTTAAAGCAACAGCATCACAGCAGATTTTCTTTCCACATTCATGCAGAATGCAAAAGTCCAAAGAACAATTGAAATTGCTGCCCAAAATCAGGGGTAGTGAAGTGGCTACAAAAGGTTTTATCAGATTAAAAAAAAAGGGCAATCCAATCAGATTTAATTTGAGGACCATAAATGTTAATACACTGGAATGTTGGCTTGTGCCAGTTGAAATCCAGCTGCAAAGCCTTCCCTGGTAGAATATCCACCAATCTGAGGATCTGAAAAACAGAACCTCAAAAAGGATACCAATACCATCGTCCATATCTTGTCCAAAGGACCAGAAGGTGGGACCCACCACCAATCTTTCTTAATAGAGTGTAACTCAGAAGTAGTTGACATTCAAGTTTCTTGAGCAAAAATAAGGTCAGAAATAAATGTAACATTAAAGAATCAATGGCAGTCCATCTGAATAGTTTTTTAACTACACACATTCAAAGAGGTGAATTTCAATTGCTCCATTTGCGTGGAAAAAGCAGGAAAAAAGAAACTGAGAACCAACCAATAAAGAGAAAATAAAACATCAGTTGAACCCTTTTCCACCCCCAACATCATAGTAGTCCCGATAGTCCTTTTCTGTTTCTTCTTTGTCTGAACAAGAGAAGTAGTCTCCTTTGTGGAAGGGAACTGGTGGATGATTCTGACTCCATATCATCCCAATCCAAATCACCCCAACTTTTTGCAGATTGAAGCACTTCATAATTATTTGCAAGAGGTAGCCCAGGCTCAGATGACTTCTGTTTCATAATCGTGGAGCTGCAACATAAAGGCAGAGGTTTGGACATATGTGGAGGGGACATACTAGTCACCTCCACCAGAGCGGGGTCCACAGATACTGGTGACAGGGAGACTTCAGGAACCAAGGAGGGGGAGGAATCTGGTCAGACAAGTTAGCAGATGCAATGGGGTTCTGTAGTATCAGAGCTTGGGCTACCAAATCAGCCAACATAGATGAAGTAGATACAGTGGGGCTGTGAGAACTCCATGGAGCTGGCTCTGGCCTTCCACCTGAGGTGTCAGATGGAGGCCTGGGGGCAGGATCCTCCAGCCTGATCACCGAGCTGGCCTACTGAGCTCTGCACTAAATTGACCTGATTGTAGGGGGAGGGCCTATGGTAAGATGTCCAAGGACAGTACTGAAACATATGCCCTTTGGTATCACACACAAACTGCAAGAATTCCAGTCAGTACAGGTAAAGCATATGTGGCCAAAGTCACCACAGAGCCCACAGTGCAATTAGTCACAGGTACTGGAGTAGTGGGTTCATGTTCCAAACTTATAGCTGGCTCTGGGTTGGCCTGCATAAAAACAAACCCTTATTCTCTTCTTAAAGAGAAGCTGTTGGGAATGTAACTCATCCGAAGGCCCATCCATAGTCATACCCTACAATTCCATCCCCCAATTTAGTTGCACTCTACGTCAATAATGGCTTTGGAGGGTTCTAGAATATCACATCAACAACTTAGCCAGTAGTGGATATCCCCTGTATTGACATTCTCATTTCAAAACATAATGGTCACAGTTTTTAACCAGTGGTTTGGTAAGAGAGATAGCCAAAAAGGGTGTCCACAGGGGAGTGCACATTAGAACTTCATAACGGGACCAAAAAAATCTGAGACCAGTTGGGGTACTGAAATTTATGTCAACATTTTCCTTCCCAGAAATGACCTTTGAGGAGCCATAATGAAAAGAATAGTTTAAAAGAACATTCCCCACATGAACATGGCCCTGCCTAACTTCCAGCTCTCCCACATAACAGATCTGAACTGCATTTCTCTGTGGTAAGGCCTCTGGCCTATTTTTAAAGAAATCTGAGAACGCTGGCCCGGGGGGGGGTAGTAGCAGATCCCCACTGTCCCTCATCTGTAGATGGGGCTGTATCAGAAGGATCCACCATGGGCACTCCTGGGGTGAATGGTGCAGAGCCAGTCCTAACTGGTGGTTGTCTAGGTTCCCCACTATAATTGAGTAGTAGTAAGTCCTCTTGTAAGGGTAACCCAGCTGAGTTCCCTCCCCCTGGGAAAATTCATCAATACTTATAGCTGCAGCAAGGCGTGATTCAGAAATGTCCAGAGTTGGAGCTCCACTGGGGTTAACACTTATCCGTGGTTCCAGTGATCATCTCCTAGCATCAAGCTTCAGCGGTAAACCACCCTGCGGTACCTCTGTAAGGTTTTCTACTTCCTTCAGTGTTCAATGCCTGTAGGAGTTCTGCATCCACCCTGCAGCTTGCAATGCCACTCTCAGAAACCACTGCTTTGGTGTGAGATCTGTAGGTTAAAGTCTAAAGGTGGCCTGAACTTTAAATACTGCAGTCATTGTAACCGTGGGAGTGTTGGGCCTTGTCACCAGTGCCACCAGGCCCTTCATCTGACACATCAAACAAAAGGAACTTCTCTCTCATGTCAGACTGGTCACTGTGGAACAAGATTCAGCACAAACCTCCTCAGAAACTGAGACCAGGAACTCCACCATTCCAAAGGAGAAGTCACTAGCTGCTATGCAGTCGACTTAAAATATGTGGAGTTCCAGCCCCAATACTATTACTGCAGAAACCTCCAAGTCTGTCATAACCTCCACTTCCTCTGTTTCACTCAGGTAAATATCCGTCTGATCTTAACTCTCCTGTAGAGTAGCAGGGACCGACTGGGAGAGTACCCCCTCAGCACACAAATAACCATCTTCCTCTTCCTCCATCAGGAAATTCTTCATCCTAGAATGGAAGCCAAGAGCACTCCCTTCCAAAAGCAGGGAATTCCCCTGGTGTCCTGGCCAAAATTCCCCACATTCACTGAAAGTACCACCAATAGCTTAATTGGATTAAGTTTCTGTTGGTTTATATCTGTATCTTCCCACAAGAAAAAGGCTGAAAATAGGCAGAGGTGCCTAGTCTTCCTTTCCCAGTCAGCAAAAAAAAATAAAATAAATTAGAGGTATCATGGTCTAATAATTAAAGTACTGGCCTGAGAACCAGGACAGCTGAGTTAAAAAAATACCAATACAGCCTTTTGCTCAGCATGTGACTATGAATATGTCATAGCCTCTCAGTGCTTAAGTCAAAAAGTGGGATCCCACTAAAAATTAGATATTTCTTCTCAGATGATCAATACTGAGTAAATACATGTGGGCTACCTTGAAAGGGTAGTGATGGGAGAGAAAAAAGGCAGCCAGAACTGCACCATGGGGGATAGAAGGGGAGAGAAAGTATATGGGAGGCAGTACAGCAGAAGGTTGCCAAGCTTGCCATGTGGCATGGTGGTGAGGGTGGCTGGCTGTGGTGGGGAGGGTGTAGGGTCTGAGGCCATGCAGAATGCTTCTGCAGCCATGCCATTCATTTATTTTTTTATGAGTTTCATCTTTCCTGTGATATGCCCCCCCCCCCGGAGTTGAGAATCTTTAGTTGGGGGGCGCAGGGGGCACAGCCCCCCCATACATAGTGATCCTTTTGCCATGTTGTTTTTGCTATGAGTGCATATTGTCATTTTTATTTTTGGCAATGTATACTCACCCTAATGGTGACCACCATTCAGTGATCACCATTATTGCATAAAACCCAGTACCCCACAGAAAATGAGATATTGCATCTCAGTTGGGCTGTTCTGCAGCAAATACATGGGCAAAAGCAGGATCCTAGAGAAAATCAGATTGCACTGAAAATAAAATACAACTTGCAAATACAGACTCTAGTGAAGTTAGAGCTATGGATGGATATGGGCCTCTATTAATGGGTCTTGATTTGTAGTGATGGACTGGGCACCATTTCAGCATAATCTTCTTGAAGTTAGTCTTCAGCATAGTAGAGTTCAGAATGGTGACTAAAACTGGGACATCAAGACCCAGCACTGGACTGGTGTTAGGTCCTGTAGCTACCAAAGAAAACTGTTTATATACTTCAAGATGTCATATTGACAGGGTGGAGGCAGCCCAGAAGAGGACAGCTAAAATGGTACAGGGATTGCACCATAAGCCCTAGAAGGAGAAACTGAGGGATCACAAAATGTATATGCTGGGGGAAAGGAAAGTGAGAAGGGACATGATAGAGACCTACAAGTACCTCACAGGGGTTAACTGGGTGCTGGAAGGGACTCCCTTTTAAAGGAGGACATGCACTAGGACCAGAAGGCATGTGATGAAGTTGGTGTGGGGGGGGAGAGATAGTTTAAGAATACTGTGAGGAAGTTCTACTTCACTGAAAGAGTGGTAGATGCATGGAACAGACTACCAGTGGAAGTGGACATAAAAACAGTAGGGTCTTTGGAGATCAGTTATGGTCTGTGGAGGCAGTCTAAGCAAGAACTATCTGAGCACCCTTATTCAGCCAACTGATCCTTTTCTGCTGATAAGTTCAGTTTCCAGATTGTGGCATGAACACCCAGCATGGAATGGAGGTGGGTCCAATAGCTACTAAAGATGACAGAAAATGGTTCATATATACAAATATTATAGGGGCACAGTAGCACCCATATAGTTAGGGTTCAGTTGGGTGTTCAGTATTAGCACCCCTAACTTTGCACTTTAGTAACTTTGGCAGCGTTCATCAGAATAGCCCACACATTTGTATTTTCCATTGACATGCCATGTTATCAACACATGGAAAGTTACAGGATGGCATTTTATGTGGTTTCCAATATCAGGGCACCTCTTATTTTATAAAAGGGTCACATTTTGTATGTGTGTGTGTGTTGTTTTGTTCTCATGTACAGTTGACACGGTACTGAATTTCTCCACAAAACTTCCAAGGTAGTCATGACCTGTGCAGAGGTGATGCCTTTCAGAGGTTGCGTGGAAAAAGTTACAATGATTTAAAATGTGGTTTTGGAAAGATGTCTAGTGCGAACCAAAAATGTTTTGTTCACCTCACTGTTTTTGTTTGGCATCACTTTAGGCATCATGAACTTCAATCAATCAATCAATCAATCAATCAATCAAAGTCTTTATTTAATCAGGCAATCACCATTGAGCAAGCTCATTTTTGAGGTGGACCTGGGTTTGTTTACAAGGAACAAGGAACAATATATATGGTATGCAACACACAAGAAAACAGTAATAATACAAATAAAGTGAAATACAATAATACAGTATATACAAAGTATCGGCAGGTAGCATGGACAGTAGTATATGTTTGGAACAGAAGATACAGCTAGTTTTTGGGTTGGACACAATTTTTCATAAAAGTAAAGAAATATACATATCAGGAGCACAGAATATGAATAAAACCTAATATAAAAATATATATAGTGATACGGTATGGAGAATTAGCGCTGTACCCAGGGTCAAAGGAATGTGGAAGAGACAGATATGGGGTAGAAAAAGGGGAGAGGGAAGAGTCGATTATAGATGTGATTGGTCTTTTAACAGTAGTAATTAGAGTGGGAACTTGAAACAGACCTCATGAAACAAAAAAAAATGGAGGGTTTGTGACGGCTGTCATTTTGTTTCTTCCTTTTGGTTACCACAAAAATATGAAAACATATCAATGGACACTTTGAGAAAATAAAAACATAAAGTTTGCCAAATGGAACCTCCTAAGGAAGATTCTGATGTTTTTTTTTTTTAAAACACGTCAGAAATAGTACTTTCAGACTTTGTGATTGTCCCTGTCAGATTTTTGTTTCTTGAACCAGAAATTGTGGTTTGTAAACCAAAATGTTTTGTACAAACCAATAATTATGCTTCTTAAACCAAAAAACTGGGGCAGAATCAAAAATGTTAGTTTGTGAACAGAAAATGTTATTTTACACTGAAAAATAGGTTCTCAAAATAAAATTGCCAGTTTGCCCCAAAACTAGTCCTCAGTAAGTGCAATTACTGCTAGCAGGCAAGAATGTTCTCTTGTCCCCCCAACAAAAATCCTATTTGTTCTGTAGCTTACATTTGAAATCTCAGTCTTCACTTACATGTTCCAAATTACCATATAAAGAAGATTGTCTTCTATTCTGAAAAAGGCCCAGAGGGCCATACACCTCTGCACCCATGGCTGCATGGAAGCACAGGGCCTTGAAGTCCCTGTTTTTCCACAGCAAGAATGAGTTTTGGCCCTGCATAACTGCATTAGTAGCTACATGGAAGCAGAAGCACAGGGGCCAGAGTGCTCTGTAGTTCTGCAGCCCCCAGACAGCGCTACACATTTTTTTTGCATTAATGGCTCTCAGACGGATGAACCCTTCAAGTTGCATATGATCTCTTCCCTTGGCACAGGGCCCAAAGGGCAGGATTAATTAATTTATTTTTTATTTATTTATTTAATCTAGGATTACAATACCTTTGAGCCATTGTTTTTTTACAAAGGTTCCACGTCAGCGTGTGTAACAGTCATAATTTTTAGCTACAAACATATAGTCATTGACTTACAGACATGTAATAACCAGCACAAAGACATGAACTGTGAGCAAGACAAGGGAAGGGGGTGGGGGTGGTGGGTGGGGAAGTGAGGGTGGGAGATCGAGGGGGGTAGGAAGTGCAGGGGTAAGGAGGAGTATGGGAGGTGGTTGGGGGCAGGAGCAGGAGTGGAGGTACAGAGGGGAGGTGGGCGAGGGTGGGAGACAGTGTAGCCAGGGGGCCTAGTCCATACCTCTCAACCTCCTGCCTTATAAATCAGGGACAAGGCTTAAAATAATCAGGGACAAAGGACCAAAATCAGGGACACCTCTTCAAAATTAGAGCTATCCATCCAGGAAGCTGGCAGAATATGGGACTTAGTGCAAAATGCATTTTGTAAAGAAGAACAAGTCTGTAACTTTAATGATTGGCATTATTTTGTGCTTACAGTCCCCACTGTTTAGCCACAAAAACACAAATTTTAGGAGGGACAAAGTACAATTTTGAGGCAAAATCAGGGACGTCCCTGAAAATCAGAGACACTTGACAGTTATGGCCTAGTCAAGGAAATATGACACATAAGGTGCTAAGGGTGCAAAGATTGATTGTAAGTGCTAGGTGCTAGGACATGTGCAGCTGGAATGGTGGAAATGTTAAGATGGGCAATCGCAAGATACAAGCAGTGAGAGGTGCAGCTTGGACTTAAAGAGGCTGAGTGTTGGAGCGGTCGCTAGGGGATTAAGACATAGGCAACATAGACATGTGCCTTGGGGCCCTGCCTGCCAGGGGGCCTACAGCAAACTCCAACATATAATTGATATTTATCATTTTTTTCTAACTGAGAGGCATTTTTTTCTAAAGGACTCAACTGCTAGGTAACTTGAGAAAGGCAGGGACTGAACTGTGACATGATTCTCACCTAACTGATTAGGTGTTAAGTATAACTGGCTACTTCAGGGGCCCATGGTCAGGTTGACCTGTAAGGTGTGAACAAGCCCATTTCCGTTGCTTTGTTTCTCCCTCCTTCCCACTTAGAATCTCCACTTAACAAGTTTTACTCTTAAATATAAAAGATTAACAGTGCAATTTAATATGTATACTTTATATTTAAAGAGCCTCTGAGAGCATTAGGAAAACTTTAAAAAAAAGTAAGATTTATAATAAGCTCAATTTCATTCCCTTTATCACTTCTTTTATTTAAAGTAGCAGTGCAATGAAAATGGGCTAAAAATGTTTTCTTCCTAATTGATGCCAAATGAGAGAGGCAGTATAGCGCAGTGGCTTAAGGCTCTGAGCTGCAATCTGGTGACATCCAGCAGACCAGGATTTGAATCCCACAGTTTCCACTTACATACTGTATGACCCTGCGCAAGTCACTTAACTTCCCTGTGCTCCCAGGTTGCTCTAGTGAAAAAAACCTTCAGCTTAGTTTGCTACTCCTGGATAAACAACTAAATAAAAAAAATTTCTTCTAGTTTATTTTGGTGGTAACATTTTCAGTTTTCATTATCATTTAAGAGTTTTATGAACGTTTAAAGGTAATTATTTCTCAAGAAAAAGAAGATGGCTGCCTCATTTCTGCATAGAAATAATACTGAGGACCTGAGTAGGCTATGAATGTAGACAAAAATGCAAATGTACAGAACACAGCATAGGAAGCATCCAGATAACCCAAATCAGCAGTTTTGCCAATATTTTTCATAACAGAAGCAGAAAATTAGCTTTTTGGAATAACTTTTTTTGTTGCACTGCTGCTTTAAGTAAGTAATTCTCAATTTTCTTTATATCTTGAAAACAGTTGCATGAAAACTCCCTGTCCAGTAGACTAGTTGAAGTTTCAAGTTTATTGCAGGAATAACTCCATAGGGCAGGCTCATTCACAAGGAGGTCCTGAGAACATATATCAGGAACACATACAGATAAAAGGCAGATAAAATACATACAGTACTGGCACATAAATAAAATGGGGTAAATAATGTTAAATTAATATGTGAGAAATGCAATATTTACAGAGCAAATCCTTGGTAATATGTTACAGAACACAGAAACTGTCAAACCAGGGAATTATATATACTCTAGCTGCTTCTCTACATATTGCATCACAGTCCCCTATTTATAACACAAATATCTTCACAGCAACATATTTTAATGTCACAATTAGATTTCAGGTGTAGACAGGCAGGCACCCAGAACTAAAAAGAACAGAGATGCTTTATTCTTACAAATACCCTTGGTAATAAAATACAGAATATAAGCCACATCTATGCCTGAATCTTACATTTTTTCAGCATTGTCTCAACTGTGTCAGGAACTCTTTAATCTCACTCCTTAAATCAAGAAATATATAATGCGTTTCAATTGTACTGTAAAAAATGTAACTTTTTTTAAAATTCCCTCATCTCACTCATTTTGAAGTTTTGGCGCTGATGCAGTTCTGTTTTCAGGGTGAACCACTGAATATATTTCCATCACCCCATCAATACATCTTGCCTTTATTTGATCCTGGCTTTTTATCAATAATATAATGTTTGATCCCTGAAATTATTTCTTCCAACAATCACTTACTTTGCAACATAATCTCTGTAATTCATCATGACTTCATCAGTAAACTACCAGGTTATCTCCTATACCACCCAGAACCTATGCTTTTCAGAGATGGGCCCTATCCTAACTGATAAAACTCCCAAATCATGGTTCATACTACCTGACATGACAAAATGGTAACACCCAGACTGCGAGTGCACGATTGTGTGTGCTTGTGTGTGTGTTGGGGGGCAGAAGTGCAAATTAAGATATTTCATACCCAAAATAATATTAGTACCAGGCAAATTAGAAGATTATTCTCTCTAAATGATCAAAACTAGGACTAATGTTTTTTTCATAGTGACATCATTAATTTGTTTTGAAGCATTTTAGCTAGATTATTTAGGTTTTGTGCCACTTTTTAGGGATGGCAAGAAAATATGTTTAAAAAAATGTCATTAACTAATATGCAATGATGAAAGAGTGTGGTCACAGTGAAGGGGCACTGGTGCAGTGAGGGGGGCCTCAGATTTCTCCTGGGCCTAGGGCCCCAGGTTGCATTAATCTGGCCCTGCATCTGCATCTGTTACTGAAAAAGATTTGAGTGAATTAAATATGATTTCACTATCTCAAGCATTTGTCAGTGCTGAATGTTGATTGTGTTGGTCCATTGAGTTCGCTCACTGGCCCTATGTCATTCTCTCATTCTGTTTCTCCCAGTGCTGCAGGCTGCTGTTTTGTACTGAGCTCCTGCCTGAGTTGGCACCCTTTTCTGTCCACAAAGACATCTGCAGCTGGCCCGACAGAGCTCCAGTGAGGTGGGTCACTCCCACTCTCTGATTCGCTCATTCTGTTTCTCCTTACACTGTAGGCTGGCCTTTTGTCTGGGCTCCTGCCTGTGCTGGTGGCTTTTTCTGCCCTCAAAGAAATCTGCAGTAGTCCTGACACAGGTCCATTGAGGTTGCTCTTTCCCCTCTGCCACTCGTTTGTTCCATGTCTGCTGGCGCTGCAGGCTGGCTTTTTGTATTGAGCTCCTGCCTGCGTTGTCACTTTTTTCTGCCCACAAAGAAATCTGCAGCAGTCATGATAGAGCTCCATTGAGCTCGCTCACTCCCCCTCTCTCACTTGCTCATTCTGTTTCTCCTGCCACTGCAAGCTGCTCTTTCGTACTGGGCCCCTGGGTGTATTGCTGCCTCTTTCTGCCCACAAAGAAATCTGCAGCAGTCCCAACAGAGCTCTGTTGAGCTCACTCATTCCCCTCCCACACTCACTCTCTTGTTCTGTGTCTCCCACTGGTGCAGGTTGTCCCTTTGTAATGGGCTCCCTGCCTGCACTGGCAGCCTATTAAGCCCACAAAGAAATCTGCAGCAGTCCCGACACAACTCCGTTGAGCTCCCTCACTCCCCCTTTCTCACTCTCTCATTCCATTTCTGCCAGCGCTGCAGGCTGGCCTTTTGTACTGGGCTTCTGCCTGCATTGCTGCTTTTTTCAGCCCACAAAGAAATCTGCAGCAGTCACTACAGAGCTCAGCTGAGGTCGCTCACTCTCCCTGTCTCACTTGCTCATTCTGTTCCTTCTGGTGCTGCAGGCTGCCCTTTAGTACTGGGCTCCTGCCTCTGTTGGCGCCTTTTTCTGGCCACAAAGCAATCTGCAGCGGTCCTGACAGAGCTCCACTGAGCTCGCTCACTCCCCCCCTCTCTCACTCACTTGTTCTGTTTCTGCCAGTGCTGCAGGCTGCCCTTTTGTACTGGGCTCCTGCCTGCATTGCCGCCTTCTTCTGCCCACAAAGAAATCTGCAGCAGTCACAATAGAGCTCCATTGAGCTCACTCAGTGCCACTCCCTCACTTGCTCATTCTGTGTCTCCCGCTACTGTGGGCTACTCTTTTGTACTGGGCTTCTGCCTGCATTGGCACTGTTTTTTGCCCAAAAAGAAATCCACAGCTGTCCCAACAGAGCTCCATTTAGGTCATTCACTTACCTGTCTCACTCGCTTATTTTGTTTCTCCTGGTGCTGCAGGCTGCCATTTTGTAGATGGCTCCTGCTTCTGTTGGTGCCTTTTTCTGCCCACAAAGAAATCAGCAGCAGTCCAGACAGAGCTCCATTGAGCTTGTTCACTCCTCCCTCTCACTCACTTGTTATGTTTCTGCCAGTGCTGCAGGCTGCCCTTTTATAATGGACTCCTGCCTGCTTTGGCGGCTTTGTCTGCCCACAAAGAGATCTGCAGCAGTCCTGACACAGCTCTGTTGAGGTTGCTTACTCGCCCTCTGTCACTCGCTCATTCCGTTTCTGCCGGTGCTGCAGGCTGGCCTTTGGTACTGGGCTCCTGCCGGCATTGCCGCCTTCTTCTACCCACATAGAAATGTGCAGCAGTTACGATAAAGCTCCACTGAGCTAGCTCACTCCCCTTCTCTCACTCGCTCATTCTGTTTCTCCCGCTGCTGCAGGCTGCCCCTTTGTACTGGACCCCTGGGTGCATTGCTGCATTTTTCTGCCCACAAAGAGATCTGCAGCAGTCCCCACACAGACCTGTTGCACTCACTCACTCCCATTTCCTCACTTGCTCGTTCTGTGTCTCCCGCTGCAGCAGGCTGCCCTTTTGTACTGGGTTTCTACCTGCATTGGTGGCTTTTTCTGCCCACAAAGAGATCTGCAGCAGTCCTGACACAGCTCCATTGAGATCGCTCACTCCCCCTCTGTCACTTGCTTGTTCCATTTCTGCTGGTGCTGCAGGCTGCCCTTTTGTACTAGGCTCCTGCTTGTGTTGCTGCCTTTTCCTACCCACAAAGAAATCCACAGCAGTCACACTAGACCTTCGTTGAGCTCACTCACTCCCCCTCTCTTACTCACTTGTTCTGTTTCTGCCAACGCTGCAGGCTGGCCTTTTGTGCTGGGCTTCTGCCTGCATTGCTGCCTTCTTCTGCCCACAAAGAAATCTGTAGCAGTCACAATAGAGCTCCACTGAGCTCGCTCACTCACTCCCCCTGTCTCATTCATTCATTCTGTTTCTCACGCTGCTGCAGGCTGCCTTTTTGCACTGGGTTCCTGCCTGCATTAGTGACTTTTTCTGCCCACAAAGAGATCTGCAGCAGTCCTGATACAGCTCCGTTGAGATCGCTCACTCCCCATCTGTCACTCACTCGTTCCATTTCTGCTGGCGCTGCAGGCTGGCCTTTTGTACTGGGCTCCTGCCTGCATTGCCACCTTTTCCTGCCCACAAAGAAATCCGCAGCAGTCACGCTAGACCTCCGTTGAGCTGGGTCACTCCCCCTCTCTTACTCGCTTGTTCTGTTTCTGCCAACGCTGCATGCTAGCCTTTTGTACTGGGCTCCTGCCTGCATTGCTGCCTTTTACTTCATACAAAGAAATCTGCAGCAGTGATGACAGAGCTTCGTTGAGGTTGCTCACTCCTCCTGTCTCACTCGCTCATTCTGTTTTTCCTGGTGCTTTAGGCTGCCCTTTTGTACTGGGTTCCTGCCTCTGTTGGTGCCTTTTTCTGCCCACAAAGAAATCTGCAGCAGTTCTGACACAGCTTCTTTGAGCTTGCTCATTCCCCACTTTCACTTGCTCATCCCATTTCCGCCGCTGCTCCAAGCTGCCCTTTTGTATTGGGCTCCTGCCTTCATTGCCACCTTCTTCTGCAAATAAAGAAATGTGCAGCAGTCACAACAGTGCTCCATTGAGCTTGCTCACTCCTCCTCTTTCACTCACTCATTCTGTTTCTCCCACTGCTGAAAGCTCCCCTTTTGTATTTGGCCCCTGCGTGCATTGCTGCCTTTTTCTGCCCACAAAGAAATCTGCAGCAGTCCTGACACAGCTCTGTTTAGCTTGTTTACTCCCCTTCTCTCACTCACTCCTTCCGTTTCTGCTGGCACTGCAGGCTGGCTTTTGTACTGGGATCCTGCCTGCATTGCTGCCTTTTCCTGCCCACAAACAAATCTGCAGCAGTCACGATAGAGCTCCTATGAGGTGGCTCACTCCCTCTGTCTCACTCGCTCATTCTGTTTCTCCTGGCGCTGCAGGCTGGCCTTTTGTACTGGGCTCCTGCTTCTGTTGGCACCTTTTTCTGCCCACAAAGAAATCAACAGCATTCCAACAGAGCTCTGTTGTGCTCGCTCATTCTCCACTCTTACTCACTCATCCTGGTTCTGCCACCGCTCCAGGCTGACCTTTTGTACTGGGCTCCTGCCTTTGTTGCCACCGACTTCTGCCCACAAAGAAATGTGCAGCAGTCATGACACTGCTCCGTTCAGCTAGCTCACTCCTCCTCTCTCACTCGCTCCTTGTGTTTCTCCCAGCGCTGCAGGCTGTCCTTTTGTAGTGAGATCCTGCCTGTGTTGGCACCTTTTTCTGCCCACAAAGAAATCCACAGCTGTCCCAACAGAGCTCCAATGAGGTCACTCACTCCCCGGTCTTAGCCACTCATTCTGTTTCTCCTGGTGCTACAGGCTGCCCTTTTGTACTCGGGATCCTACCTCTGTTGGCACCTTTTTCTGACCACAAAGAAATCTGCAGTAATCCCGACAAAGCTCCGTTGACCTCACTCACTCCCGCTCTCTCACTGTCTCATTCTGTTTCTGCCAGCGCTGCAGGCTGCCCTTTTGAACGGGGCTCCTGTATTCATTGTTGTCCTTTTATGCCCACAAAGAAATCTGCAGCAGTGATGATAGAGCTCTGTTGAGCTCAGTCACTCCCCCCTTTCTCCGTCGCTCATTCTGTTTCTTCCACCACTGCAGGCTGCCCTTTTGTACTGGGTCCCTGCATGCATTGCTGCTTTTTTCTGCCCACAAAGAAATCCATAGCAGTCATAACAGAGCTCCATTGAGCTCACTTACTCCCCCCCCCCACTCACTCAATCTGTGTCTCCCAGCGCTGCAGGTTGGCCTTTTGTACTGGGCTCCTGCCTGCATTGGTGCCTTTTTCTGCCCACAAAGAAATCCACAGCAGTCCCAACAGAGCTCAGTTAAGCTCAATACCTCCACCTCCCACATGCTTGATCCTAATCTGTCCCAAACACTGATTTCTGACTGTGATATTCTGCGCTGGAAGTGTGAAAACACATTTCGTTCAGGATGTGAAAAATGACAGTTGTACTGTTAATAAGGAGGTGTGAAAAATGCCTGTGTTGAAAATGTGGCATGAAAATATTACTAATTTGCAAAGGTACAATGGTTCATGGAAACTTCCCAACGCGCATTCTCATAACACAATCATTTTATGAACTTTCATCACAAAATTTTCAGCATAGTCATTTTAGGACCTCTGCTCATGAACAGTGTCAGTGTGATTTTCTTAATGTGTCCTGAACATTGATTTCCCACAGTAACCGCACTATTGTGCACCAGAAGAGCAAAACCACATTTCAGCCAGGACATGAAGAATGACAGGTGCATTGTTCATAAGGAAACATAGAAACATAGAAACATAGAATTTGACGGCAGATAAGGACTGCTTGGCCCACCCAGTCTGCCCATTTCCCTACCTGATGGATAAGCTGCAGATCCTAGTTAACCAGCAGCCTACTTCTTCCTACCCCCAACCCCTAGAATTGCCTTATGACTGTCCCATGCATGCTTGAATTCCACCACTGTTTTTGACTCTACAACCTCCTCTGGAAGGTTGTTCCATACATCCACAACCCTATCTGTGAAAAAATACTTCCTTAAATTGCCTCTGAGCCGCCCCCCTTCTATCTTCAAATTGTGCCCCCTTGTTCTTGCACACCTCTTGCACACCTTTTTTTGAAAGATGCTACCTATAGTCTTGGACTTTGTTGATTCCCTTGAGGTACTTGAAAGTTTCTATCATGTCCCCCCTCTCCCTCCTTTCCTCGAGGCTATACATATTAAGCTCCTTAAGTCTCTCTTCATATGTCTTCTGGTGCAGACCCTGCACCATTTTAGTTGCCCTCCTCTGGACAGCTTCCATCCTGTCTATGTCTTTCGGAGATTGGGTCTCCCAGAACTGCAGCAGTACTCCAGATGTGGTCTCACCAGCTGTCTGTACAGAGAGATAATAACTTCTTGTTTTCTACTGGTGATGCCTCTCCCTATGCATCCCAGTATCCCCCAGCCCTTCTTGCTGCCCTCTCACATTGCTTGCCCACCTTTAGGTCATCTGATATGACTACCCCCAGGTCCCTTTCCATTTTTGTTGTTGTTAGTATCTCACCCCCCATTGTGTACTCTTCCCCTGGGTTTTTGTTTCCCAGGTGCATTACCTTGCACTTCTTAGCATTGAATCTAAGCTGCCATACATTTGACCATTCCTCTAACCTTGCCAAGTCCCTTCTCATCCTTTCCACCCCACCTTGTGCATCAACTCTGTTGCAGATCTTTGTGTCATCTGCAAAGAGACATACTTTTTCCTTCCAGTCCCTCTGCAATATAAAACATAAAAGACATTGAAGAGGACCAGTCCTAATACTGAACCCCTTGTGTACCACTGCTAACCCCTTTTTCAGAGTGGACTCCATTTACTATTACTCTTTGTGTCCTATTCTCCAGCCAATTCTTTACCCAGGCTGTCATCTTGGGACCCACTCCCAGGCTGGCTAACTTGTATATTAATCTTTGTGTGGGACTGTGTCAAATGCCTTGCTAAAGTCTAGGTAGGCCATGTCCACAGCACCTCCCTGATCAACTACTTTGGTCATCCAGTCAAAGAAATCTATCAGATTTGTCTGGCATGACCTTCCCTGTGAATCCATGCTGCCTTGGGTCCTGTGCCCCTCTGGCCTCTAGATCATAACAATTCTTTCCTTCAGAAGTGATTCCATCATTTCCCTACCACTGAGGTTAAACTAACAGGTCTGTAGTTTCCTGCTTTTGCCTTGCTTTCATTTTGTGAAGGGAATCACATCTGCCCTCCTCCAGTCCTCAGGTACCACCCATCCTCCCATGATTTGTTAAGAGGGTGAGTCAGTGGTGTCACTAGTTCTACCCTTATTTCTTTAGAATTCTGGGATGAATCCCATCAGGCCCCATTGCTTTGTCCACCTTCAGTTTGAGAGCTCTTTTCAGAACCCTTTCTTCTGTAAAGGGCTGGTATCAACTTCTGTATCCAGAGTGTTTCTACTGTTTGTTTTAGGTACCTCCCTCTTCCTTTGTAAATACTGAGCAAAAATATTTGTTTAGTATCTCTGCCTTTTCACAGTCACCTCTGCCCACCCTCCCTCCCTTAATTAAGTTTCCTACTATCCTCCCTTGGTCTTCGTCGCTCGCCCCTGATGTACCTATGAAAGGTTTCATCCTTCTTAACTGAGTTGGCTATCTTTTCCTCGGTTTGGGCCTTTGCTGTTCTGACTGCCTTTCCAGCTTCCTTTTGCTTTAACTGATACAGTTCTCTGTCCTGTTCCTTCTGTGTTCCTTGTACTTCCTGAATGCTTTCTTTTTCTCTCGAACCTTCACTGCCACTTCCTTTGAGAACCATAGTGGTTTCTTACCTCATTTTGTTTTGTTTATTTGCTTTACACAAAGGCTTGTTGCCTCTGAGATGGCAGTTTTTATTATTCCCCATTGTTCTTCCACCCCTCCTTCCTGCCCATTTGCTAGTGCATTCCTTAGGCACTCACCCATTTTGGCAAAGTCAGCCCTCCTAAAATCCAGTACCTTTGTCTTTGTATGAGACTCTATTGCTGTGTTTATTGTGAACCATACTGTTCGATGGTCGCTAGTTCCCAGATGGCTACCCACTTCTACATCTGTGATCCTCTCTCATCTCCATTTGAGAGAACCAGGTCTAAGATTGCTCCCTCTCAAGTGGGCTCCAATACTAGTTGTCTAAGGCATGCCCCCTGTAGGGCATCTAGAATAACCCCACTCTTAGAAGTGGCTGCTGCAACTGCACTCCAGTTAACATCTGGCATATTCAGATTACCCATCAGCAATATCTCCCCTTTATCTGCCATTCTAAGCATACTTTCTATCATTTCCTTGTCCATTTCCTCCCCCTGAGAGGGGGGTCTGTATACAACCCCTGTGTGGATTGTGGTGCCATTGCCTGCCTCCAAATTGACCCACAGTGCTTCTTCTCCTCCCTGCTTACCCTTTTGTTCTGTTGCTTTGATTTCTTCTCTTAAGTAGAGAGCTACTCCTCCTCCTCTTTTACCCTCCCTGTCCCTCCTGTAGATAGTGTATCCTGGAATGTTTACGTCCCAGTCATGGTTCTGTGTGTACCATGTTTCTATGACTAGAGGTGTGGAAAAATGGCAATGTCGAAAATCTAGAGTCAAAATATTGCGAAGTTGCGAAGGTATGAGCATGCCTGGAAACTGCGAAACGTACATTCATAGAACACTCATTTTATGGACTTTCATCACCAAATTTTCAACATAGGCATTTTAGGACCTCTGCTCATAAACAGTGTCACTGCCATTTTCGTAATCTGTCTTGAACACTGATTTCCCACAGTGACCATGCTATTCTGTGCTGGAGGTGCGAAAACACATTTCAGCCAGGATGTGAAAAATGACAGCTGTACTGTTCACATGGAGGTATGGAAAAATGCCAGTGTTGAAAATCTGGCGTGAAAATATTGCAAATTCTCAAAGTTACAAGCGTGCATAGCAACTGTGCAACACATGCTCCTAAAACTTTTTTTTGATTTTTTTTCACTAAATTTGCAACATAGGTGTTTTGAGAGCCCACCTCATGAACATTGGCACTGTCATTTCATTATTCAGTACCGAAAGGTGATTCCATGCAGTGACCACAAAATCACCTTTCAGGGCCGATTAATGCCATGACAGTGGCAGAATTCATGAGAGGGGTCCCAAAAACCCCATGTTGAAAATTTTGTGCCAAAATTCAAAAATGAGCTGAGATATGCAACAAAGTTGAATAAACTCTATTTATTCCATTATACAGCTTACCAGCATTTCCTCAGTTCGTGGTCAGCTTTGAAGAGTGCAGACAAGTTCCTGGTCCACCGAAGATCATTGCACCAAACTCTGGAGGTAAGTATGGAGTGAGGGAGGGTGTGAGGAGGCAGGGTGCACAGTAGGTGGTGCAGGTTGTGGGAAGGGGCAGGGAGACTGCTGAGGGATTGTTTCCTTTTTTCACAGGTAAAAAAAAAGACATTGCGTGACCTTTTTTTGTTTTCAGGGGCATGTGGCACACTGGGGTGGGCTCCCATGCCAACGGAATCTTTTGGGGGCAGCAGTAACCAATGGGGATTGGGCACCCTGTCTTACAATAAATAAAATGGGAAGAACATCATGCCAACAGGGATTAGGCACCCCACTGGCAAAAAACAGGGAGGGACATGATGCTGACGGGATTGGGCAGCCCTCCAGCAAACAGGTGGGAATGCAGGAGCCATGCAAAGAAAGGTTGCTCCCTCATTGCAGTGGATGACGCTGCAATGACGAGGCGGCTTTGATTGCAATGGCTAAAATTTTACAAGTTGGTGGTATGCTGGGTGAACTAGTGTCAGCAGCAGTGTGCCACGCCATTGAGGAAAGTTGGCCAAGCCTTTAAAGGCTGTGGGAGCATTGGCCACAACAGTGTCGCACCTCCACAACCTGCTTCTGGCAACCTGCTGCAATATGTTTCTTGTGCATGCGTGCAATCAACATTAAAAAAGAGGAAAGTCACTGCTCAAAACTGCATTAATGCACCAGTTAGGGTGCAGTTTAAATGTCACTGTAAGTCACCTATGGGAGCTTCTCATTATTGTGTCCCAGGGTGAGCTGCCTGGCCTCTGAGGCCCCCTGCTGGCAGTGGGGTATTAGGGTGGCAAGAAGATATAAAATGGGGATTTGATCACCAACTCAAGGAGAAAAAGGGACTCACTTGAAGAGAGGAAGCGTGGCCAGATGACCAAAATTTAGGGCCTGGTTGGGGTGGTTGCCAACCCAGCCCACCACACTCAATCTGGCTTGGAGCATTGTGCTTGTAGCTGGGGCCAGCAGGAGACAGTCATACTGTTGGGGACTTCCCTGCCATGTTAGGGAAGCCAGGACCTGGGAAGTTTGGAGACCTGCCATGTGATTCTCTGGCACTGGGTCAGGATGACTGGGAGTGCTCTCTGGGGTAGGCTTGAAAGGTTGTGGGCCCTTGGTGCAGATCAGTGGTGGCAGCCTCATCATTTGGGGAGGTGATGGCGGCTGCCTGCTTCTCAGTCCCTGGGATCTTGGCCCATGTAGTATGCCTTGCTTTCTCCAAGGAGGCCTGGCCACAAAATAGTGCAAGACTGCCGAGTGAGTCTTTACTGTGGGGTGCTTGTTGGCTGGAGGCCAGTCCATTCAGAGCAAAGGTGAGAACTGGGGATGACCTGTAATATGAGCTACTCAAATTGAGATACTCAATATGAGTGACTCAATTTGACCAACTGTGGAGACAATGAATATGAATAAGTAGAGAGGGCAATTACAGCGAAAGTAAAGGACAGCTATGGATTGAATAGCTAGGCAGAGAAATTACATGAAGGACAGAAGGTGTGTTTGGGAGGGCTGCTTCCAGCTGGCCATCTAGTGTAGTGGGTAAGGTGATGGTCTATGATGCTGGTGGACTGGGGTTCGGGAATGGAGTGGTGTTTCAGAGTGGCTCAGTTGGTAGCACATCCACCTCTAGACCAAAAGGTCATGGGTTCTTGTCCCACACCAGAACTGAACTTGCACCTAAAACACTGGCATCTGAGTGCAGTAGTAGGGGGTGCTGTACTGCTGGGCTGTGCCATGCTTCGGATGAGATGTTAAACCGAGGTCCCTTCTACCCATCATGGTGGATGTCCAGGTGGAAGTAAAAGAACCCAGGGCACTCTTCACAAAGAGTAGGGGACTTTCCCAGTGTCCTGGCCAACAGTCCTTTTCCCATAAACTGGTTCATGCAATTGTCCAGGCTGTGTGTGGGTGGTGTGTAGGTGTTGATGTATGATATGACTGTCACCACACATTCAATCACTTCACTACCAGTCTAGCATTGCTTGTAAAGCACTTTGGAATACACTGTGTATGAAAAGCATTATATTCTTCTTCTTCTGTTTTTTTGTGGCTTTCAGAGTTTCTAGTTTATTTTTTTGTTTGTTTTATTTAGACATTCCATTCCCTTGAGATTGTTTTCCCCCCAAAGTGCTCCTCTTGTGCACAGGCAGCCCCCATGGTGTAGCCCTCCCCCTCTTATGATTTTCTCTTTCCCCCAGTGTCATGACTCCTGGAATTGATTTTTTTAGTTATGAGGGGTGTGAGGGTGTGGGGGGTATAGCCCCCCACATAGAATAATGTTTTTCTGTTGTTTTTCTAGAAATGAATGTCAGCTCGCTTATTTTGTAGGGTGCTGTGGCATCCATCGTTCGTATTACCATCGGCAATATGTATTCACCATTTAGTACAGTGCTCCTTTTGGTGGTGCTAATATCACATGGTACTGAGCTGGGAATGAGTTGTAGCCTGTAGTAAAGTCTGAAGGAAGCCTGTAGTGTGGGAAGACATAGAGAACTGCTTTTTCAGCCTCTTTGACCATGGGAAGTGCTTGCTGCTGCCAGTTCGATAGGAAGCCTACTTGACTTCTAGGAGAGCTGTCTGATCTGTGGATCCAGTTACTGCAATACGGTTTCAACTTCTGAGTGTCGGCACTCATCATGCACCACTCATCACCAAATAAAAGTCAAAAGGCAGTTGTAGATGTGAATAAGCCTTTACTGAGTAGCAGCAGTAAACAAGCATTTGTCAATGCCAAATGTTGCTTGCTTGCATGTGCTGTGTAGGTATTTGAAAGTCAGTGGAGTGCAAATATTGAAAATTTGCAAACTTACCAGCGTGCGTAGGAACTGCGCAATGCACGCTCGTGAAACAGTCATTTTTAGGAAGTTTGTGACCAAATTTTCAACACAGTCATTTTAAGACCTCTGCTCGTGAACAGTGTCACTGTGATTTTCTTAATGTGTCCTATACATTGATTTTGCACACCGACTGCACCATTGTGAGCTAGATGGGTGGAAACATGTTGTGGATGAGATGTAAAAAATTACAGCTGCACTGCTCATAAGGAGGTGTGGTAAAATGGCAATGTTGGAAATCTGGAGTGAAAATATTGAAAGTTCGTGAACTTACGAGCGTGTGTAGGAAGTGCGCAACGCAGGCTCGTGAAACAGTCATCTTTAAGAATTTTGTCACCAAATTTTCAACATAGCCATTTTAAGACCTCTGCTCATGAACAGTGTTACTGTGGTTTTCTTAATGTGTCCCATACATTGATTTCACACACCAACTGCGCCATTGTTCGCTACATGGGTGGAAACACGTTTTGAGCAAGATGTTAAAAATTACAGCTGTACTGCTCATAAGGAGGTGTGGTAAAAAGACAATGTTGAAAATCTGGAGTGAAAATATTGAAAATTCGCAATCTTATGAACATGCGTAGGAACTCCGCAATGCAGGCTCGTAAAACAGTAATTTTTAAGAATTTTTCCACCAAATTTTCAACATAGTCATTTTAAGACCTCTTCTCATGAACAGTGTCACTGTGACTTTCTTAATATGTCCCATACAGTGATTTCACACACCAACTGCACCATTGTGCGCTACATGGGCAGAAACATGTTTTGGGTGAGATGTGAAAAATGATAGCTGCACTGCTCATAAGGAGGTGTGGTAAAATGACAATGTTGAAAATCTGGAGTGAAAATATTGGAAATTCGTGAACTTATGAGTGTGCGTAGGAACTGCGCAATGCAGGCTCGTAAAACAGTAATTTTTAGGAATTTTTCCACCAAATTATGAACACTGGCAGTGTCAGTTCATTAATCAGTGTGGAAAGGTAATTTTGTACAGTGACTGTGAAATCATCCTTTGGGCTCAATTAACGCCATGACAGTGCAAGAATTTATGAGGAGGGATCCCAAAAACCCCATGTTGAAAATTAGGTGCAAAAATTCCAAGAAATGCCTGAGATATGCAGCAAAGTTGAAAAAACCCTATCTATCCCATTATGCAGCTTACTGGCATTTCTTCAGTTCACGGTCAGCTTTGAAGAGTGCAGACATGTTCCCGGTCCACTGAAAATCCTCACACCGAGGTCCAAAGGTAAGTATGGGGTGAAGGGGTGTGGGAGAGGCAGGATGCACAGTGGGTGGGAGCAGGTTGTGGGAGGGGGCAGGGAGAAGTGCAGAGGGACAGTTTTTTATTTGCAGTTTTTTTTAAATGATGACGTGGGATATTTGCCACACTGGGGTGGGCTCCCAGCGTGGCACAAGGAAGATTGGTTGGGGGGACATGGAGCCGATGGGAGATTGTGCACCCCATTCGGTGATAGCATCTGTTGACATGCTGGGGTGGGCTCCCAGCATGGCACCCTGTACTCTCGGGGGGGAGGACAGTGGAGCCGATGGGGGATTGGGCAGCCCCATTGGCTATACGATGAGTTGCCATGCTGGGGTGGCACCCAGCGTGGCATGTACAACTCTGTTTGGGGGTGCAGCACAGCTGATGGGGATTAGGCACCCCTGTCAGCTGCTATACAGTGTGGGGGGGGCCGAGCACGCAGTATGCATGCGTGTGTGTGTGTGTGTGTGTGTGTGTGTGTAGGGGAAGCGTGCATGAGCAGGAAATGTCTTATCACTGATCACTGAAGTGTAGCTCCCCCTTTTAACTGTACTCCACTGCATTTTGGAGCTGTCATAGACAGCTCCAGCAGTGATTGGAGAACTGCGGCTGTACCTGCAAACACACTGACTGAACTGGAAGAGGGCTACCACACCTTCAAAAACTCGGATGATGGCACTATGTTTCTTGCACATGCGTGCAAGCAACATAAGAACAACATACAGACACAGAAAATCCTCTCACATTTCACCCAATCATGGGCTTTATCTTTTTACTGCTGCCACTCAGTAATGGCTTATTCATATTTACAACTGTCTTTGGACTTTTATTTGGTAGAATGATGAGTGCTGTGACTGTTATGATATTCCTTAGGACTTTGAGTCACAGACCACCTGATGTCCATGTGATGTTCTATCTTATTGGTTGTAGACTTCTGAGTGTGTCATGGGAAACATGTAAATCTCTGGGAAGGATGGTTGGTGATTGGCTGGACTGGCTGGGGCCTTGAGGAGAGAGTATGTAGAACTGCAGGCATAGGCACCACTTTGCTGAGAGCCTGGGACAATAGAGTACCATGCCTCAAGTAAAATAGAGGCTTTGGGAGCTGGAATCTGTTAAAACTTTTTTCCTGGTTTGGAACTAACAACTGTAGGTGGAAGAAATGTCTGAAGCTCTCATGCTGTCTGAAGGTGATGTGATGGTGCTGTCCTCATTATTTTCCTTGATGTGGAGTGTGTTACAGAAGATCAGCTCCAAGGACCAGTGTGCTGTCTGTGTTATGGCTGGAGCTGATGTGCTATGACTGTCTGTTTGTCTACAGTTCTCCCACACTGCTGTTCCACTGCTGCACCCACTGTTCCAGACTTATATGCCCTCTTGGGGGTGGCCATGCCCTTATTCCTCAGCTACCCCCACATCCACTGGCATGAAGACTTGGGAGGAGCTACATCGAGTTGTCTCTGAGATGGCTAAGGAGGAGGAGAGGAATGATGGATGTCTGTCCACCTCTTCTCCTCCCCCATGGATCCTGCTACTGCCCTGTGGCAGAGGGGGAAGACACGATAAAGCACTCACATCCAAGGACAAGGTCCCTGTTATAGGCCCCACTGCCACAGGTAACTCTAATAGGTTGGTGGAGGCCCCAACTGCTCCAGTAGGAGACAAGCTTGAAGTGGAGGTGGAGGATGTTTGGTCTCAAAGAGATTTTAGCCATGGATCTATGGCCATCCCTGAGGCCACCCTGCCTGCACCAGCTGTCCCCCCAGCCTCATTTATCTTTGAAGGTCCAATGTGGAGAGAGAGACATTCCCAGGCTCTACCATTTCCCCTCATTCAGCTACCCAGATACTACCTCCCTGCTGATGGTGGCCTGCAAAATCCACTGAAAAGATCTGGATGGCCTAAGACCCTCCAACCCCAGGTTCATGAAGTCTAGTTCAGGAAGTTGGCTGCCAGAAGAGAAAGCCCCCTGAACTAATGTGTACAGCATCCCTGAGTGATCTCAGGTGGAGCAGTGGATCTGCAGGAGGATCTGTAAGGGGTATCCTGGAGAAGATTACCTGTACCTAAGTGAGAGGTTGTGTGATGTCATTGAGGAGTGGCAAGAGAAGTGGGCCTACCAAGTAGCCTTGAACAAGGTGAGGACCCAGGACTGGAAGATCAGCCCCCAAGATCCAACTACAGATCAACAAAGGGCCATCAATTAAGCCAAATCCATGTGTGCCTCCACGGTGTTGGCTGGCATCACACTGTCCAAGACTTCTGCTCTGATACAAGATATGGAGGGTCTGCTGTCAAAGTATTATGTCATCAGTGAAAAAGCATTTGGTGAGGAGGTCACAAACCCAGATCTGAAGTATTACGATCCTCACAGTCATACCTAATAAGCATGATGTAGCTTCCCATCTCTCTACCTTGCAGGAGTGTAAGTAGCTGTGTCCTCCCTCCCCCACAGTTTCCAGAGACTTCTCCAAGTGTATTGCAATGCCCACCAGTTTGGTGACATTGACTCTTTTCATGGTTTCCTTTAGAAAAAAGAAAACAACATTTTGAAATGTGTTAGATGTTTTTCTATTTAACATGGTTAATATATTGTTAAAGAGTTGCATTGTTGTGGGTTGTCCCGATTATCTTGTGAACTTCCATTATTTTTGGACTTTTGAGAGACTTTTTGGAAAAAAATTGTCTTAGGCTGCTGGTTCTGGGTTGCTGGATATTAGTTATGTGTGGTTCATAACTCAGTGCTTATGTAACATATAGTTGAATGATGAATATGGTTGTTGGATACAGAGGCTAGCATAAAGAGGACAATGTTTACTAGATAGTAGTATAGAGTGTATTGTGCTTAAGTACTAGGATGCTTGAAATGAGCTTTTTGATAATATTTGATGGTTTTGGCCTTTCTCTGCATCCCACCTGTAGAAAAGAAGCTTGGATTAGAATTATGAAAGCCTCAAAAATAATATAATATCAATGATTGTTCTGTAACTGAATGCTGAAGAAGTCGTGCATGACAACTTCAATGATATGAATAGATGATCACCTCCTCCAACTCCGTAGAGTGTGACCAGTAGCACTCAGGAAAGGAAAAAAACCCTTGAGGGGAACCTCTGAGGACCCATGACAACTGACCTACCCACCCTTCAGGCCATAGTAAAGGAGAGAGAGATCCTAATTAAACTAAATTAGTCAGCTAAATATGAATTCTAATTGTAGAATTGAATCCAGATAAACAGAGCTTAAGAAAGAACTGAATTGTAAATGTCCAGTGAAGTAATTTCCTCTTAATTAACTCCGAGTCTAAGAATCCATGTACAATTCAGAATGATGGAGAGTAGATATATGAAGGACCATCTTCCGGACTTCAGTTAATAGAGGGCATAATCCAGGAAATGTATGATGGTGTAAATTAAGCTGATGACTGCCAAACTCAATACAGGAGACCAGACGCAGATAGTTATATCCAAACTTTGATGACAGTGAGGCAGGACGAATAGAAGTGGTACAACTTCCAGGGTTTCTAATAATAGAGGGCTTGTAAGTACGTGGAATGAGAAGGCTTGGAGCCAGGCTACCGAATGATGAATCCAGTTCTGATAAGTAAAGTATAATCTTAGGAATTCATATGAAGGCAATGGCTGTAGAGCTGAGCTGGAATAATGGCAGGCTGTAGAGGATAATCGGAGACACTGGTGCGAGGTTATGAAGTATCTAAGTAGTAGAATATGGTGAGCCCAAAAAGTAAGTAAGTCAGTTGTACTGCAAATCCGAAGTGAGAGGCAGCAGGAACAAGGATTGCACCAACACAGGCAGATGAGAAGGAACAGGACATGGCAACTGACCCTGAAGAAAGCACAGCTGAACTGATAGCTGGTGAGGGAAGAAAAGGCAGCCAATTCCAGTATGGAAGTGCAGCCAGACCCAGGGATGTCTGCTGGCAGAAATCAAGCGTGGTAGATAGTCCTTCGACAAGATGCACAGCAATCCATCAGCTGGTAAGGTACGTAGAGAGGCAAGTAGCTCCAGGTAACAGGAAATGCAGCCAGACCTATGAAGGTCAGCTAATAGGAATAAGCTTGGCAGAGGGCCTCAAGGAGATGTATCCTGAAGCAGTTCAGAGCAGAGGAGTACTGCAGTTGTAAAGCAGACCTAGAGAATGAAATGGTGCTGAGGATTGATGTATCCAGTAGATCAAGGATAGCAGGGATCGCATTGAAGATACTGTGGCAGATGTCAATTGGATGAAAGGAATAACATCCAAAACTGTAGGTATACAAACTTCGAGGCAGGAAAACCAGATGGGACCTGAAGTGTCCTAGATGGAGATAACTGAAGAGGCTGAATGAAACAAAGTAGCATTGTCACAGGGTCTGAAAAGCGGTAGCTCACAATCAAGATATTGAAGGTCTGCAAGAGACCTAAGCATCCTGAAAAGGTGAAGCAGCAGGAATTCCATGGCTGAGGCAGCAGGCAAAGCATCCAAGATTAGATGAAGAACAAAGAAATGTCCAGATGCGAATCCATAGGAAAGGAGCATTCGACTTGCTGAGACAGCAGCAGGTAGGCATATAGTAGAATGCGGGAATCTCCAGGCTCCGAGCTGGGTGAAGCAGAAGTAGAGAAGAATGAGGTAAACCTCCCAGCCTGATGTGCAGGTCATAGAAGCTGGTGATCAGTGGAAAGACCTCCCAGCCTGATGGGTGAAGGCAGGTCATAGAAGCTGGTGATCAGTAGAGAAACCTCCCAGCCCGATGGGCAAAGGCAGGTCATAGAAGTAGGTGATAGTGGTGCAGCAATAAAGGAACAAAGGACCTCAGGGCCCGTAGGGCATAGATCAGATGAATACGATGACTAATTTCTGGCTTCAAGGGTGGAAGAGGCAGCGACTGGATAAGTTAATAATCCCCTGGAAACTATAGGTCTTCAATGTAAGGCAGTTGTTCATCCAAGGCAAATAGAATAGTCAGCTGGAAGTCCAGATGGAGATGAATGTAGGGATTCCAGAGAAGTTGAAGTATTATGGTGAGGAGCATCTAAGAGCATCGAAGCAAAGATCTTGACACACCTCAAACAATCCGATGGAAGGCAGGAGCTCAGAAGCGTACTTGGAAGGCAGGTCTTAATGCAGCTCTGAAGAACATCCATGGAAACTAAGGAGAGCTAGCCCAATGCTTGAGGAGAGTGAACGCAGGAGCTGTAAATCGTCCGTGAATCGTAGTCAAGCCAGCGGCCTTATAGGAGATAGGTAGGAATGAGCTGCTAGCTTACTTTGGTTGCTTATGTTTGAACTTGAAATCAGCCAAAAGCAGAACAGAAGTGGTGGACCAAGAAGGAACTGGAGAGCTGACAATGCCATCACAGGGAAGGGAAAGAAAGTACATAAGCAGCGAACCACAAGTGCAAAGCTGGACCGTACAGGGAAGGTAGGAGAGCTGCCATGCCTGCCTAAGAGTGCAGCAGCTTAGAACCAGAGGTCCAGATACTACAGATAGAAGGAGCAATATGAGAAGAGGAACAATGTGGTAACCAGAGGTATCCTGAGCCTGGCAAGCCATGTCCAATGAGGGAGCAGTCCTAGGCCCAGGCAAGGGTGTTTGAAGATCAGGCTAAGTCCATAATGAGCGTATTGTCTGTACAAAAGAAGGCATGAGTCAAAACAGCAGGATTGGACAGTTACTTGAGTCCCTTAGCAGAAGTCCCAATGCAGTGCAGCATACACAGAAAGAAACAGCAATGGCAACCCAAGACCTAGAGGGCTAGGGAAGGTAGGGGAGCAGAGGCAACATCCTGGAAGTCTTGCCAGCTGAGTGTAGTAAAAACAATGTTTAAATTGTATGCAGACAGTAGGAGACACTAGATACTCGGACTATCCGAGATCTCCATATAAGTCCAAAGAAAACCCAATCGAAATACTGAGTACAGCTGGCAAAAACTGCAAATTAATAAGAGTCACGGAGGTTGAGGAGAAATGACAGGTAATAGCTGCAGAGCAATGCAGTAGCATCGAAGTTGGACTGTGTATAGTGAGTCTGAGTTGAGCAGAGGCAGCACGGAAATGGCAGACAGCTGCAGGAGAAAGAAACATGCACTCCTGGTACTGGCTGATGGTCTGATCCGGCAAGCGAATAGAGTAGGACAGCAGCTGAGGTGAAGGCAATGTGGCAGCCGGAGGCAGCAGCCAGTGGAATGTAAACAAACAGGAAAGATGCAAGGGAAGGAAGTAGCGGGCAACAGACAGACTAAGAAAGCAGGGAAGCGGAAGAGGAAGAAAGGACACAAAAGCAGAGACCTCTCCCCTCAAAAAATGAACAAGCAGGCAGCAACGAAAGACAAGGGGAAGTAATGAAGGAGACTCAGGGAAGGGGACAGAAGGGGAAGTACAGCCAGAAAAAAAACAGAGGAAGCACAGCCAGATAACAAAGGGAAGGGAAGCAGCTGGCAGCAATGCTATGCGCAAAGCAACTGAATGTGACTCGCTCTAAGCAGAGCGGGAGTAAGCTGCTATCATTAAGTAGGTTGTGGGGGAGGAGCTCTTACCCCACATAATCCCAGCTACTCCTGCAATTCAGTGAATGAGTGTGGGAGTACGTGTGCATGAATGAGTGTGCATGGTGTTTTCAGCAGTGTTAGGCAATGGGGGAAGAAATGTAATACAACTTGCTTGGGAGAAGACTGTATTTTGCATTCCTGTTTTATTACTGTTGGCACCTTAATTTGGGTGCCCAAATGTTTTAAATGTTTGTTGCTGTAGGTTGCTGATGGGAAATAATAATGTATGTGGGTAGCATATAACCCACCTCCTCCTGATGGCAGTAAGTGTGCTGCTTAAGCAGAGTAGATAAGGGGGGGTGCTCCTGCTGTAGTACCTGACAATCATCCAAGGGAACCAGAGGGTGGGTCACTGTAGATAGCCTAGGTAAGGTAGCCATAGTGCCCATAGGTAGTGTAGAGGTTTCTCCATTTTGTGTAGTGTGTCAGCTCTGCCTGTGAACTGCTGTGGGGAAGAGTGCACTTATCTTCCTCTGGTTGCTTTTTGGGTAAGGGGTAAAGAATTCATGGGGGGGTGAACATTTTGTGTAGGGGAAAGTGTAATCCCCCAATGGGAGCTTACAGTTGTTGTGTCCTAGGGTTAGCTGCCTGGTCTTTGAGGTTCATTGCTGGTGATGGGGTATCGGAGAGGCCAAAAGGTATAAACTGGGGATTTGGGCATCAAATTGGGTGATAAGAGGGAGATGCTCAAAGAGAAGAGGAGCAGCCCTGTTTGAGCCAGAGGGCTGAGGTTCGGGCCAGGGTGGGGCATTTGCCTTCCTGGCCCACTGTGCTCGATCTGGCTTGAAGCATTGTGCTTGTAGCAGGGGCTAGTGGAAGCCAGCAGGAGACAGCTCTACTGTAGGGGACCTCTCTGCCACGTTAGGGGAGCCATGGCCTGGGGGATTTGGTGGCCTGCCAAGTGATTCCTCGAGCAAGGTGGCAGGGAGTGGTCTACAGGGTAGGCCTAATGAATTGGGGGCCCTGGGCACAGGTTGGTGGTGGCAGCCTGATCATGTGGAGAGGCTGTGGTAGCAGCCTGCTTCCCAATCCCAGGGATCTTGGCTCATGTGGTGTGCATTGCTGTCCCTGAGGAAGCCCAGCCACAAAGTAGCATGATACTGCCTGGTGAGTCTCTCCCATGTGGTGCTCATTGGCAGGATGCTGGTCTATAGAGAGAAAGGGTGCGAGCTGGGAAGGAGCTGCAGTCTGTATCAGAATCCGAAGGCAGCCTGTACTGTGGGAGGACATTGGGAGCTGTTTACTGAGCCTCATTGGCAATGAGAAGATCTTGCTGTTGCCAGCTGGATTGGAAGCCTTATTCAGCTTCTTGGAGTGCTGTCTGATCTGTGGATCCAATTACTTCAATATGGTTTGGGCCCTGTAGAGGACTGCCATTTAATGATCTGTACCCCCTGCTCCTTGGAGTGGTTATTGTTTAATTTTATCTTCCAGTAAATTGGTTTGACTTCTACCGTGGACAATGGATTCCTTGAAACACTGCTGTTATATTGTTTAACCATTGTTTGCACCCTCTGCTACTGAAATCCCATTAAAGAAACTGTTTGCTCCTCCGGACTGCCCAGGGCAAACCCAGGTGAATGAGCTATGTTTCTCTGAACTGTGTTCATGGCTGTATAGTGTCCCCTCACCCTTTACCACCTGGAATACACCTTGACCACAAGAATGGGGACTTACACTACTAAAATAAGGAAATGTGGCATTAGGGTTTCCAACCCTAATTCCTCACCTCTTCAAGCAGCAAAAGGATAAAACCACACAACCAAACACAGCCAGCCATCATCAGGTAAGACAAACACCATACAGCTGTTTTCAGATGACACAAATGCAGTAGCACTGATGTGATACCATTGTAGATCTGTAGCTGTTGTGCACACACTGCAAGTCAGATTCACTCATTTCTGTCTGCAGATAGAAATCCACACTACTGAAATCACAACACTGATCTGTGTTCAGAAGTACAGACCACTGCAGCCACAGACAGAAATCAACTATACCCAAAGTAAAAGAGCTATATTATCTGCAAAAGAATATGCCTTTATGGGGCCAGCTCTAATAAACATACACACAAACATTGTAAATTGCCAGCAGATAGAGGCCTTACAATTTGTCTAGTCTGCTCAAGTATGCAGCACTTCAATCCCATTAGACTGCAGCTGCCCCTCCCCCACTTTTTCCTTCACACACACATACCCCTGCCCCCTTATGGTTTGAACACTCCCTATAAAATTGTCCTACCCCCTCATGAAGCTCCCCATCATCCATAATGAAACAGCTTCCTCTGGCAGTACATTCCACCTTGCAGCCACCCTTTCATTGAAATAGTGTCTTCTCCTTTCCCTCTTGAACTTCCCCCTTCCAAGTTCAGCGAGTGTCCTCTGGTTACCCTTCCACCTTTTAGATTGAACAAACTCCCAGTGCCTATTCTGTTCATCCCCATTGGATACTTGTATGTATTTATTTATTTATTTAAGAGTTTTATCAGGAAGACATGCTGAACAGAGTACCGCTTGATTCCAGATGTGTCCTGGTGACACTACAAGGCAACAATACAGATACAACAGTACAAAATGGAAACAAAATGGCAAAAAAACATGGTGACAATAATACAGTAAGGCAGTGTAAATTAGGTGACATTGCTTAAAATTCTTGATCATTTTCTCATTCTCTCTTTCTCTCTCCCTCCCTCCCTCCCTCTCTTTCTCACCCCTGTCCTCCAATGTATACATATTGAGCTCACGCAGTCTCTCCTCATAAGGTTTATCCTCCATCCCCAGGATATTTTTTCCCTGTGTTGTACCCCCTCCAGTAATTTGATGTACCTTTTTAAGTAGAGCTGCTAAAACTGCACCTAGTACTCCAAGTGTGGCCTTATCAGGGGCCTGTACAGGAGTAGGATGACTCTCCATGCCTAGAAGTAATCCCGCTTGCTATGCACCCTAGCATTCTGTTGGCATTTCTTGCTGCCTTCCTGCACTACATGGAAACATAGAAATTGATGGCAGATAAGGATTGCAAGGCCCATCCAGTCTGCCATTTCTTTTTCCTACCTTATAAATGTGCCATCAGCCCTTGCTCTGTCAATGGCCTATCTATTCATTCTCATCTGTACTGCTCCCTTATGCCTATCCCATGCCTGTTTGAAACCCTGCACTGTATTCATAGCCACCATTTCCACCACTTCCCAAGGAAGGAGGTTCCATGCATCCACCACTCTTTCTGTGAAGAACTTCCTCACATTACCCCTTAATTGGCCTCCCTCTAATCTCATGCTGTGTCCTCTTGTCCTGCTATTTTTCTTATATTGAAACATGTTAGACTCTTTCACCTTGTTAATGCCCTTAAGTTGTTTGAATGTTTCAATCATATCACCTCTCTACCTCCTTTGCTCTAGGGTATACATATTGAGCTCCATTAATCTGTCCTCATATGTTTTCTGATGTAGTCCCTGCACCATTTTGGTTGCCCTTCTCTGGACTGCCTCAATCTGGTTAATGTCCTTGTGAAGGTGTGGCCTCCAGTACTACATGCAGTACTCCAGATGGGGTCTAACCAGTGTTTTGTAAAGAGGGATTAGTACCTCCCTCTTCCGACTTGTGATACCCCTACTAATACACCCTTACATCCCTCTAGCCTTACCTACTGCTTTAGTGGTCTTCATGGATGATTTCAGATAATCAGTGATGATGATGCCCAAGTCTCTTTCTTCCCTCGTGACTGCCAGCAGCTCCCCTTCCGGCCTATAGGTGGTGTCAGGGTTTCTCTTCCCTATGTGCATGATCTTGCACTTCTTTGCATTAAACCCCAGTTGCCACTCTTTTGACCATACAGATCTCTTCTCATTCTGACCACCCCATCTGGATCATCTACTGTGTTGCAGATCTTGGTGTCATCTACAAACAGACAGACCTTACCTTCCAGTCCATCTGCAATGTCACTGATGAAGATATTGAAGAGAGCTGGTCCCAGGACTGATCCCTGAGGTACCCCACCTGTGACTTGCATGTCTTCTGACTGTATACCATTTACCAGCACTCTCTGTTTTCTGCCTGTCAACCAGTTTGCCACCCGGTTGACCAACTTCTGACCCAACCCGAGCCTACCCAGCTTATTAATCAATCTTCCATGTGGAACAGTATTGAAAGCTTTGCTGAAGTTAAGGTAGGCAACATCAACTGCTCCCCCTTGGTCTACCACTCCAGTTACCCAGTCAAAGAAATATATGAGATTAGTTTGACAGGACCTTCCTTTTGTAAACCCATGCTGTCTTGGATCCTGTGCTTCTATGGATTCCAGGTGTTGCACTATCCTTTCCTTAAGGAGTGCCTCCATAATCTTGCCCATTACTGAGGTAAGACTGACTGATTTGTAGTTCCCTACCTCCTCCCTTTTACCACTCTTGTAAAGCGGGATCATGTGAGCCCTTCTCCAGTCTTCTGGGACCTCTCCTGTGCTCAGATACTCACTAAACAGTTCTGATAATGGCTCTGCTAGTCTCACCTTCAGCTCCTTTAGTACCCTGGCACTGGGCTGAGTGGTTAATTTCCCCAGTTACCAGTACCCCCACACAATCTCCTCACTGGACATGGATAATAATAATAATAATAATAAACTTTATTTATATTGCGCCTTTCAAAAACCAAGGCGTATTCCAAAACGATTAAATACAAAAAAACAAACAAACAGTAATATAAAAACTGTTAAAAACAAATACAAAACAATCAATGCCTTATTCCATAAAAAGGATTTCAGAGCCTGTTTAAAGCTTCCCACAGTTGAACACTCCCTTATCCGACGTGGTAGAGAATTCCAAAGGGCTGGTGCACAAACATAAAAGCCCGGGCACCAGCTGATTTCAATGTTGTCGGCTGAGCAGAGTGACCTCACAGGGAGGTAAGGAGTCAGGAGATCTTTCAGGTAGTCAGGGCCCAGATCATGTAAGGCTTTAAAAGTCAGTAATCCAACTTTGAAGGTGATCCACCACTGAACTGGTAGCCAGTGCAGATCCCGCAGCACCGGAGTAATATGAGATGTTCTAGGAGTACCTGTATGCACTCGAGCTGCGGAATTCTGCACCAGCTGAAGGCAGCAGATATCAACCCCTGGAATCCCAAGATAAAGCAAGTTTCAATAGTCCAGACATGAGGTCACGAAGGCATGGATCAAAGTTGGCAGATTGCTAGACGGAACGAGGTGCTTGATTCTGGCGATGTTTCTCAGATAATAAAATGAAGATTTTACCATTGCTGACACTTGAGATCATAAAGTCAGCCCAACATCTAAGATCATTCCCAGATCTCGCACCCATTCAGAGACTGGTAACTTGACATCCCCACAAAATACCCCAGAGGGGGAGCTGGCCACAGGTCTCCCTATCCGGTGATCTGGATCCAAAACCAACACCTTGGTCTTCCCAGAATACAACTTCAACCAACTGGACCTCACCCAATCCTGGATTTCCTCCAGACAGCTATTAAATAGAGACAGCTCCTTCCTGGTCGGGTGCAAAGGACAGGTACAGTTGGGTATCATCTGCATAACAGTGAAAACCCAACCCATACCATCTCACAATGTCTCTGAGGGGAAGCATGTACACCACAAACAACATGGGGGACAATATAGTGCCCTGCAGGATCACACGAAAAAAAAAAAGAGAAGGGATCAGAGGAAAAAAACCCTGTCACCACCCTCTGAGCTCTTCTGGTGAGGTACGAAGTGAACTATCTGAGCACAACCCTAGAGAGTCCTCAAATACATTTCAGGCACTCCAAAAGAACCCCATGGTCGATGGTGTTAAATGCTGAAGATGGATCCAGTAACACCAGAATAGATCATTTTTTTCTGGTCTCTCACCATCAGGAGGTCATTGAGCACCTGAACCAGTGCAGTTTCGGTACTATGCCTCTTACGGAAACCTGATCGGAGATTTTCGTAGATGCTATGAATGGTCAAGTGGTTCGCCAGTTGGGCAGCTACCACCTTCTCGATCACCTTCCCTGTAGTTAGCCAGACATTCTGGGTCCAAAGACAATTTCTTCAACAAGGGTGTCACCACTGCCTCTTTCAAGGACAGGGGATATTCATTCTCGTCAAAAGAGGACCAGACTATCTGTGCTAGAGCCAGTAGAATAAAATCTCCACACCCGAAGATTAAGAGTGTGGGACCTGGATCTAAACTACAAGAGGTAGGATGCAGCCCCTGGACAATCCGCATAACATGCACAATTTCTGGGTGGTCGAAGGTACTCCAGGAAAAGAAAGGGATAGTGACCCAGACCTGGGCACCCACAACTAGCATAGAACATGCCAAACAGATGTCTGCCCTAATGTCAGCCACCTTATCAGTGAAGAACCGAGTAATCTCATCACACTGTGATTGTGACAACACTCTACGGAGCTGTAGACGGGTTGGGTTGCACAGTCTGTACACAGTTCTGAAAAGCTGAGCAGGTCGGTTCTGCACAGCAGAAATTTCCCCGGACAAGAACTCTGCCTTCTTACGGGAGATTTCTGACTGATAGAATTGATAATGTTCTAGCAGTCTAAGGTGGTCAGCATCCTGGCCAGACCTCCACCAGCAACATTCTAACCTGCATCCAATTCACCACAACTCCCTCCAAACCCCATCAAACCATGGGGTTTGAGGTCAGAGGGAGAGAGGATGCATACAAACTGGAGCAATAGAATCCAGGGCAGAGATAATGGCAATATTATAAGCCACAACCAATGGCTCTTGATCATTTCCATGCGCAGGAAGTTCTGATAGGTCTAGGACCGCCACAAGGCCAATAGAGGAAACATTCTGCAAGGGGTGGAACTTGACCATCTCCATAGGGGTCGGCCTACAGGAGGGGCACCAAAATTGAATCTCACAGTGTAATGATCTGACCAACTGACTGGTTCCATCCCCACATCAGAAGCCTCGATCCCCAGGAGGAAGACCAAGTCAAGAGAATGGCCAGCTTTATAAGTAGCAGTGGTAACCACCTGTGTTAAGCCCAGTGAATCCATTAACTGGAGGAAGTGTTGTCCAAATTGTGAGAGTTAATTGTCTATCCATGCATTAAAGTCACCCAGGACCATCAGCTTGGGTGGCTCAAATGCCAGGTCGACAATGAAGTCTTCTACTTCCCTTAAGGAATTGCTTCTCATCTCCTGGTGGATGGTAGATGAGAGCAATTCAATAGCCCACACCTGCATTTTGGGATGAAGAACCCAAGGAGGAGTTACCAGCTAGGGGGAGTGCAGCTAGCCCAGACAGAGGAGGAGAAGGATCTGGGTGTGCTCATTACCGGGTCAATGAACAACTCTGCACAATGTAAGAAGGTAGCTGCAAAGGCCAACAAAATGCTGGGTTGTATTGCAAGGGGTATATCTTCGAGGAGGGAGGAGGTGATTCTGCCACTGTATAGGTCATTAGTTAGACCACACCTGGAGTACTGCGTACAGTACTGGTGTCCGTATCTGAAGAGGGACATTAAGTTACTGGAGGAGGTGCAGCGCAGAGTGACAAAGATGATCAAGGGGGCTGGGGGACTTATCATACGAGAGGAGGTTGAAGGAGTTGAACATGTACTCACTGGAGGAGAGGAGAGACAGGAGTGACATGATTGAAACCTTTAAATACATGAAAGGAATAAACAAGATGGGTACAGAGGGGCTGTTCAAAGTAAGGGAAGGGAGGGCCACCAGGGGCCATGATATGAGACTGGAGTGAGGAAGGTTCAGGAGGGAGATGAGGAGACACTTTTTTACAGAGAGGGTGGTGGCTGGGTGGAATACGTTACCTGCTGAAGTGGTATGCAGTAGAACAGTGGACTGCTTCAAACGAGGATGGGACAGGACAAGGGGGAGGGTTAATGAAGAGGAAGGGTGGAAAGGAGGGGTAGCTGCAGAATAAGGGGTGCTAGCTGCACATTCGAGCAGACTTGATAGACCTCTAGGCCTTCATCTGCTGGCAAATTTCATATGTTCGTATGCTACAATGGCACATTCAAAAGAAGAGGTCTCCTCAGCTGCAACACTGGTGAGATCCAATTCGGTCTTAAAGCAGACCGTAACCCCCCCCAACCCGCAATCCATCCTTGGGCGATGTATCACTGTATACCCAGCTGGCATTGCGGCCTCCAATATCCATCCAGCATTATTATCCAGCCAGGTCTTGGTGATGCAAGCCAGGTCCGTTGAGGCAACAAGATCTGAAATTATTGCAGTCTTGTTCCGGACAGACCTGGCATTGCACGACATCACCCGGGTTGGACAGGACTCCTGGACTGCCCCGACCATCTGCCCATCACTAAGGATGGTGCCCTTGGGTATGGGGACCAAATAGAATGGCCCATGCTCTAAGCTCCACTACACCCCAGAGTGTCTTCTGGGCTTAGTCACCCTAATGGGAGCGCTCTGCTCATCTCACCTCCACTGTTCACCCCCGCGGCACCCTCCTGCGGGCATTACCTAAAGCTCAACAGTGTTGGTAGATGGAAAAAGCCAGAGGGAGGTATAGAAGGAGCGGAGGGAGTGGAGAGCTGAGGCTGAGTAGCGTACGATGGGGGGGGCACAGGAAGACACATTTCAAACAGAGCAAATCCTCAGAAAACAATAAAAGTAGTTAAAATCAGTTCCTTATAAGAATTAAAACAAGTTGACTAACTACAATAACTAAACAAATTTTAAAACCCCAAATCACAGCCAAACCTTTTCTCACCCCCTCCGCCACCCAACTAAATAATCAAACCAACTTCAAACAAATAAATAACTAAAATATATAACATAAACAGTAGAAAACCTAACCTCCCTAATGGATACAGTAAATAAATAAATAAATAAGCCCACAGGTCCTCTCATAACCTGGGCTACTTAATGACACAACCATACAAAACTAAAATAAAATTATGAAAGTTATTTGAAAAATTTTCCCTCAGAAAAGTCTCACAAATCTCTACAGTGGGGAGATTTTTCAGATGTAATTACAAGCAAGGAATAAAAGAGCTAAAGTCTGAGAGTTACAAGCTCTTGACAGTCATAAATTCATCAGAGCACAGGGTTGGCCAGTAGGTAATTCACCCCTCTCACGGGTGGAAAACTGGTTAAAAAAGTAATGGATTGCAGACCGCTCTTACTGCACCCCCCCAACCAGTAACCATATCCTGGGTTCCTGGCTCCTAAATGCATCACTTTGAACTTCTTGGCATTGAATCCAAGCTGCCAAGTGTGAAACTATTCTTCCAGTTGTGCCAAATCCTCCTGGAGTGTTTTACCAGCCTTCCATCATCCATCTCCGCACAGATCTTGGTGTCATCTGCAAAGAGGTTGATCTTACTCTTGATCTCTACTGCAATGTCAGCAATGAAGATGTTAACCAGTACTGGTCCCAGCACCAAGCCCTGTGGGACACCACTTGTTACTGCCCTGGATTCCAATGCCTCACCCCACCACCAGTACTACCATTTGGTATCTATCCTGCAGCCAGCTCTTGACCCATCTGACCAGTTTCCTCTCTGCTCCCAGACTGCTCAACTTGCTGGTCAATCTACTGTGTGGCACAGAATCAAATGCCTTGCTGAAATCTAGATAGAGGATGTCCACCTCATTACCCCTGTCCAGTGCTCGCATCACCCAGTCAAAAAAGTCAACCAAGTTCATCTGGCAGGATCTGCCTGAGACAAACCCATGCTGCCTTCCATCCCAGAGATCATTACCCTCAAGACATTTTATCAGCCTCTACTTGAGGATAGTCTCCATCAGTTTTCCCACAATGGCAGCAAGACTCACTGGTCAGTAGTTCTCTGGTTCATTCTTGGGCCCACTCTCATTAAAAGGTACCACATGCGTCACCCTTCAGTCCTTGGGCAAACACCCTTTTTCCAGAAATGTGTTGAACAGGTCCTCCAATGGCCCCGCCATGTCTTCTGCCAACTCTCTCAGCATGCTGGGATGAACTCTGTTAGTCTCAGGTACAGGCCCATCTCTATCTCTAGTAAATACTGAACAGAAGTACTTGTTGAGTACCCCTGACTGCTCAGTCCCTTTTCTACCCAACCACTGCCTTTCTTGATCCTAACAGTTTGATCCTTACTTGTCCTTTTCTCCTGTATATTTCTGAAGAAATCATTTTCCACTTTTTTGATCCCCTGTGTTAGCCTCAGTTCCCTAGCCACCTTGGCTGCGTTTACCATTTTGCTCACTTCCCTGGATTTCCTCACATACTCCTCTCTGTCCTCTGCCCTGTTCAATCTTTTGTAGGTTCTAAATGCAGTCTTCTTCTTCCTCACATTCTTCACTACCTCTTTACTCAACCAACTTGGCTTCCTGATCCTGCATTTCTTTTTCTGGCTCTTGACACAAGTATTAGTGGCTTCAGTCAGTGTCTTCTGTAGCCACATGTACTCATTCTGACTAAAAGGTATACACACAGTTCTGCCACTAGGGGCATGTCCTTCTGCAGCTGCAGGTGTAAAACATACATATCAATTTCTGGCTGCATAAACATAGGCACCACAAAATCCATAATATAAAAATTGCAACAGTATTTCTGTCTGCAGAAGCACAGAACCCTGAGTGGCCTGTGTCTCTTCAGTCACTGGTGTAAGACATACACATTGACTTCTACTGTAGCTGCAGAAGTGCAGACCCCTGTGAGACTTGCAATTATGCAGCTACATATAGAGAGCCATGCGGTAGCAGATTCAGCCATCATAGCATGGGGGCACTTACTGCAGCCTTAGGTCACCAAAAAGTAGCTGCTTTAACCTAATCTGAGCTACGAAAGGTAACATTTTGACTTTTTTCAGAGAAAGTAACACCCCCTCGACAAAACTGCTATCCCCTTAAAAAAATTCTAGATTGGCTGCTGAAGCCACGATACCTACATTGCAACAGTAGTACACCTATATGGCCTACACTTCTGTAACCAGAAGTACTTATGCACACTGAATGACATACACACACAGTTGCGGCAGTGGAAGCACAGTCCCCTGTGGCACCTGTGCATATGCAGCCGCAGACAGAAATCCATGAAGGTACAATAGCACATTAGTGCTACTGCATTTGTGTAATCTGGAAACAGTTGTATGTTGTTTGCCTTACCTGATGATGGCTGTCTGTAGTTACTCATGTGATCTTGTCCTTTTGCTACTTGGAGGGGTTGGGACTTAAGGTTGACAACCCTAATGCGACATTTCTGTACTTTGGAAGCATTGAGTTGGACCTTAACTGGTGCTTTTTTCAATAAATATAGTATATATACCTTAAAAAGCTACTGACACCTAACAAAAAAAAATAAAAAAACATAGAGGATAATGTATGGTCCTCTATCGTTAACCGGTCAGTTAACAGTTGAGAGGTTGCCAGAGGCGAACATGTAAACCTCGAGGCGGCTCGAGGTTCTACGTCTCATAACGGCCACACGGACTAAAATGACACCGTGCTGCCGATAGAGGGATTCATACATTATTTTTATAGTGTATGGTCCCACTATCAAAAATTAAAGGCTTACGTTTTTTAAAAAGTCACCGCCGCAGCCCTTCAGTCCTTCCCCGTCAGTTTCCCTTCAGCCGGTTCCCCATCGAAAAAAAGCACACACATGCGCAGACCACTCGCTGTAGTTAACCTATCGATGTGACGTAGGATCGATAGGTTAACAACATATCTACGTTACATCAATAGGTTAACAACCTTAGGAAATGATGATTTCCTAAGGTTAACAGCGTTCTAACATACATTATATAATCATTAGGTACAATTCTGCTTACATTCCATTTATACTTTATATATTTCTCCTCCTCATAATTTATAAGTTAAGAAATGTGTATGAATACATAATTGCTGTCCCTTATAGTTCATTTTAAGTTCATCTGCTTCTATAGCTTACTCCCTACTTTAAGTCATAACCTCTGTTGTGACATCACAATCCGTTGCCATGGCAGTAACTGTAAGGTTACAAGTAGTGCTTTATTACTTCAGGTAGGGAAAATGCAGCAGAAACAGACAAACTCTTCAGGATCAAAGATGCTGTTTTCATGCAAATTACCTCACTACTAAATAATGTGGAGGAGGAATACTGAACTAATGGGAAATACAAGCTGGACTGTGCCTAAATATTATGTTTTGTTAAAGCTTTCCTGAATGTGTCACCAGCTCTTTAAGATGTCCTTCTGTTTTCCTTTAAATGTTCATTGTACACTTGGATATGTTTTGACCTTTTTTGTAAAATTAAATAATCTTTATTTTAATTGTAACTGTATTGACTCTCTCACTCCATAGCAACATTTACTTACTCTAGGTAAGTAGTAACGAAAAACTGAATTAGGGCAAAGGGACAGCAGTGACCTAGTGGTGCTAGCTGTGCACTTGAGCAAACTTGATAGACCATTAGGACTGTTTCTGCTGGAAGACATATATATATATATATATATATATATATATATATATATATATATATATATATGTATGTATGCCTTTCATACTGCCTGCATATTCTAGACATCTCTTCCACATTTCATTTCCAGACCATAGAGATGATTCACATGGAATGATTTGACCAAAGCCATTGACTGTCTTAGAAATATGAAAAGAAAGAGCATTAGCTGATGATAAGGAGGGAACACAGCATAGCTTTTTTTGTAATTCTTTGTTAATGAGCAGAGGCCCACTAGGCACAATGCCTGTTTTCAGGAGTGACCATGGAGCACGAGGGAGGGTATGTGACTTGCTTAGGGTTGCAAAGTATGCTAGCAGAGACTGTGGGAATCAAACGCAGGTCTACTGGATAGAGCAAGCTCATTTGTAACCTGTTACTCTAAGCTCTAGGCTACACTACCAGACCAAATTTCAGGGCAATATAAAGCTGGATTATTAATTTGTCTAAAATGATCAAAGCATGGCTAAATGCATGCAAACATGAAAAGGTAAAGAAAAAGGCACAGTATAAAATGCAATTCCTATCATGTTTAAGGGACAGTGGACAGCAAGGATGGGATCCGAGCAATGAGGGAGGACTTGTAAGCACATGGACCAGGATATAGCAGCTGAGAACAATGCCAAGAAATGTAAGGCAATGCACATTGGACATAAGAAATGAAAAATGCAACATCTGATTGGGGAGGTTCTAGAGAAACAACTTAGGAATAGGACCGAGGGGGTAATATTAGAAAGCCTGTAATCAATGTCACACTCCAACAGGCAAGGAAACGGCAAATAGGATAATTGGATACAAGATGGTTAAGCAGCAGAAGCAGAGATGAGATCCTTCCCCTGTATAGGTCTCTGGCACACCCTTTGCTGGAGTAATGTGTTAAAAGGTAGAAGCTTTGCAGAGGAGAGTGACTAAGATGAGCCATGGGCTGGGGAGAAAATATGTGAGGACAGATGGAGGGAGCTTAATATGTACGCCCTGGAGACTAATGGGGTGGGTGGGGAGTATGATTAAAATGAGCAAATATTTCCATAATATCAACAGGGTGAAAGGTAATGATCTGGTGAAATGTAATGATATGGTCACCCTACGTACAAACGCAAGCACAAGTGGGAATCCACAGAAGCTAACTGCAGGGAGGTTCAGGAAGAGGTATGTCTGCAAGCACTTTTTCACTGAAAGAGTGGCCGACAAGTGGAATGGCCTGCAAGAGGAGGTAGACCGTGTCAAAACGGTTGGTAGATTCAAACATGGATGGGCAGCCTGGACTGTCCCAGATCTCTAGGCAAGAGCAGTACAACCATATCAGTCCAAGTACTGTATGTCTTTTTTCTAGTCTTATAAGATGTCCCTTTCTGAGTCTGTTTAGTATTTATTTTTAGATTAAAAATTAAAGGAGCACTCCTTAATGCTTTTTCATCTGTGTGGTCATTTTCTATCAGATTCAGCAATGGTTGATTCAGATTGTATATGGAGTTGATGTAAGTAATGGGTTTATATGTCTACTCCTGATGTAAATCTGTAATCTTAGCTGTGTCTTATAAGGTAGGGAAGTAGTCTGCTGCATGCTAGTTCACAATAGCCATGAGACGCTGATGTTAAACAATGGGATTGACAAAATGGTCAGGGAACTGGCTAGGAGGAAGAAGCAAAGGCTTAAATGTAACTGAAAATTCTCAGGTGTGAGGAAGGTCTCTAGCAGGGTCCCACAGGAGTCTGTACATGGGCAAGTGCTCTAATATCTTCATCAGTGATATAGATGGTGCAAGTGCTGCATCAGAAGCCATTCAAGGAAAGACTAAATGACCTCAATATGGAAACCCTGGAGGGAGACATGATAGACACCTATAAATACCACACAGGGTTAAATAAGTGCAGGAGGGGAGTATTTTTCAGAGGAAAAGAGCACTAGAAAAAGGGGACATGCAGTGAAGCTGAAAGAGGGAAAATTTAGGAGAGATGTGAGGAAGTTCTTAATTGAAAGAGTGTTGGATGCCTGGAACAGTCTTCCAGCAGAGACTGTGGGGTCAAAAACAGTGGTGGGCTTCAAACATGCACAGGATAGGCACAAAGGAATCTTAGTTAGGAAGCAAGAAGGAGGGCAGGGATCAAATAGGGTCTGCAGTGATAGGATAGGACAGGATAGGATAGGCAGGGAAAAATAAGCACACTGGGTGCGCCATGAGGTCCTTATCTGCTGTCAAATTTCATGGGCCATATTTTCAATTCTTGGACACAAGCTGCAACAGTGGCAGCTTGCATCAAGTGCCGGTGCATCCAGCAACCTGCGCCTGATTTTCAACTGGACAGGATCCTGGCACCTAAGTCTCACAGCTTGTGGCAACTGAGACAGTGCACCAGACTGATGATGCACCCAGAAAGAGTTCTGCAACTGCTGTGAGTCAGTGGTGTGGCAGCTGCACAATGGAATGGGTGCATGGCATTGGCTCATGTCCTCCACAGCATTAAGCCCTGATCTGCCCGTAACGTGTACTGTATGGTAAAAAACATCCCTGGTGATCCAGTGCCCCCCCTTCTCACCCTGATCTGCCCTACACTGAAATATAATATACAAACAATTCCCGGTGATCTAGTGTCCCCCTCTCTCACCCCAGCAAGCAGCACCCACCAGCCTGCTCCCCCACTCATGAGTCATTATCCGGCAACCAGTACAGCTCTCCACACACCACCATGGCTGGCCACCGAATGAACTGTTAGAGCATGTACTGAATACAGTACAGTACACACTCTGACAGTTCATTCAGTGGCTGGCTGTGGTGGTGTGCAGAGGGTTGTGTCAGTTGCTGGATAATGGCCCAGGATGGGGGGGTAGTGGGGGTGATGAGCATTACTTGCTGGGGTGGGGGTAGGTGGGGGACACTAGATCACCAGGGATTGACTGTATTTTATGATTCAGTGTAGTGGCAGATTGGGAAGGGGAAGGGAAGGGGTACTGGACCACCAGGGATATATTTTTATACAGTACATGTTATGGGCAGATCGGGGCTGTGAGATGGGACTGTATTTTATTCACATAACACTAGTTACCAGCATATTGGGGCTGGGGGGTGACACAGTGGCACACACTGGTCAACTCTCCCAGGGGATGTCTAAGTATCATTAGAACAGCCCTTGACTGGTCTAATGGTACTTAGCCCTTAGTCCCTGGGGAGGGTTTTGAAAACAGGACTGTTGGGGTTCTGGCATCCTGTGTCTGCTGCAGACCCCCAAGTGCCATGCGGCTGCAACTTTTGTTGGTGCAAGGCTAGTACAAGCACACTTTGGTGCAAGCAGCCTGCTGATTAACACATGTTGCTTTGCAAAATACTGGGGGCACAGCCCTTGGTACAAGGTGCTTGTTGCGTCCAACATGTTTAGCACAAGCACCTGGTGCCATTCTAAGTGCTTTGAAAATCTGGTCCCATGTTTTTACAGTATGTTTAGAAAAGTCAATCAGAGGGAATATTTGTCTTTTTGCAGATGACACTAAGCTTTGTGGCAGGATTGACTGATGGAAGTATCTGTGAGTTAAGGGGAAAACACAGTGAGTTTTGAAAGGTGGCATAAGATCTGGAAGCTAGGCTTCAATACCCAAAAGTGAAAAGTCATGAATTTAGGCTGCAGAAATCCTAGGGTTAAGTATAGGCTTGGGAGGGGTGAGGGTGACATTTAATGTGACTGAGCAAGAAAAGGGTCTCAGAGCAGTGATTTCCAACAACCTCAAATCATACGCACAATATAACAAAGCAACAGGGAAGGCGAGCAGAAGGCTAGGATGGATTGAGACAGGTTTAAGCTGCAGAAGAAAAGAGGTCGTCTTGCCCCTGCACAGAGCTCTGGTAAGACTGCATCCCAAACATGGGTGCAGTTTTTTCTCCACTGCCTGGAAAGGACATAAAGAGGCAGGAAACAGTGCAGAGGAATATGACCAAGGTGTAACAGAAAAAGCAAGGGAAAATGTATAGGTCAAATGGGTGAAGTGTCTAAACTAAGCTACATGTAATATTACTTGAATTTTGACCACTTTGAGTCTTTTTTTCACTGAAGCATAATACAAACTTTTGCATGCAGAAAGGTGAAATTTCACTTGTGGTAGGGTGAAATTTCACCTTGGAAGGCAAAATGTCATCTTTAGAGGTGGAATGCACCTTTAAGATGTGAAATTTCACCTTACAAAATGAAATTTCGCCTTTCCACAAGTTTAATTTCACCTTTAATAATAATAATAATAATAATAAAAAACCTTATTTATAGGGCACCTTTCAAATATCAAGGTGCCTTAGAATAAAAACATGATCATCGACATTACAATAAATAAAACAATAAAATCCATTATGTTTCTGGGAATGCCTGTGTCCACAAAAAAGTTTTCAATGCCTGCTTAAAGCCCCCAATGGTCGTTCACTCCTGAAGCTGATGGGGCAGAGAATTCCAGTGGGTAGGGGCCACAAAAGCACTGGCCCCAGAAGACTCCTAAATAACCCTCAGAATCTCCAGCAACCCCTCATCAGCCGTGCAGGGCTGTTACACAGGGCTGTAAGGAATCGGGAGCTCTTTCAAATAGTCAGGACCAAGACCATGTAGGGCTTTGTAGGTCAACAGGCCTACCTTAAAGGTGATCAGCCACTGAATCGGCAGCCAGTGCAGATCGCGCAGCACAGGGATAATATGAGAACTCCTAGATACCCCTGACAACAAATGGGCAGCAGCATTCTGCACTAGCTGCAAGCAGCAGATATCAACCCCAGGAAGCCCTAGATTAAGGGAGTTGCAGTAGTCAAGCCGAGAGGTCTCAAAGGCATGGAACAATAATGGCAGGTCTCTGGATGGAACAAGGTTCTTGATCCTAGCAATATTGCGAAGATGACTGCCGACACCTGATAACGAAGGGTCAGCCATCATCAAGCACAACTCCAAGGTTGCGCACCTGTTTAGAGGTAAGGATCTGCTCACCCACCAGATATATTCCAGAGGGCTGTCCAATCCTCAACCTTTCTATCCTGTGACCCTGGTCCACCACCATAACCTCAGTCTTCCCCACGTTTAATTTAAACCAGCTCAAATTCATCCAGTCTTGGATTTCAACTAGACAGTTGTTAAATACTGAGAGCAAACTAGCCTGGTAGGGAGCAAAAAACAGGTATAGTTGAGTATCATCAGCATAGCAGTGAATCCGTAGCCCATACCATGTAACAATGTCTCCGAGGGGTAGCATATACACTGCAAATGACATGAAGGACAGCACTGAGCCATGAGGAACCCCAGTAGACAGACAGAAAGGGTCAGAGGAAAAGACCTCAGACACAACTCTCTGTGTTCTTCTAAGAAGGAAAGAGGAAAACCATTTGAGCACTGTACTTGAACGGCCACAGATGGACCTCAGGCGATCGAGCAGCACCCCATGGTCTACAGTGTCAAAAGCTGTTGAGAGATCGAGGAGAACCAGGATGGAACGTTTTTTCTGATCACTCGCCATCCGGAGATCATTGAGCTCTAGAACCAGAGCAGTCTCAGTACTATGCCTTTTGCAAAAACCTGACTGGAGAGGTTCATAGACATTATGGATGGTTAAATGGTTCTCCAACTGGATTGTCACTACTTTCTCAATAACCTTACCTTAAAAGGGGAGGTTCAAGATAGGTCTGTAGTTGGCAAAAAGGTCCAGGTCCAACAAAGTTTTCTTCAGGAGGGGTGTCACCACTGCCTCCTCAGGGTGCTTTCAAGGTGAAATTTCACCATTCCAAGATGAAATTTCACCTTGGCAAAAAGAGTCAAAATTTATGTAGTGTTACGCAATATGAAATTGGGCATTTTGCTGCAAATTCACAGATGAATTAATTTCGCTGCATCTCTAGAGTCAAGACTGGAATACATCAACATGTATCACTGGAGAACAGATGAGAGACAGGGATATGATCAAAATGTTGAACTATATGCAGGATAGAAACAAAGTGGACTCAAACAAGCAGTTCACAGTGAATGGCAACACCAATGCCAGGGGGATAGCAGAAAATTGGTATGGGTTGGTTGAAGAATGTAATTAGGAAGTACTTATTCACAAAGCAGGTAGTGGAATGGTGGAATAAATTACCACTGACACTGGTTACTGCAAAAATGGCACAGGGATTCAAGAAGGGATAGGGTAGACATAAGGAGCTGGTTAAGGGTGCAAGGGGGTTCAGGGTGGGAGAGATCACCATGATCCCCTAGAGGACATGTACCATCTCATAGGGCCAACTGGATAGACCACAGAAATATTAGAATATTTTGGTAGAAAAAAAACAGTAGGCCCAACTAGTCTTCCCTATTTTCCCTGCCTATTACTATACCCTGAACTCTATTTGGTCACAGGTGTTCCACCTATTATGCTCATGTGCTTATCCCATGCATGCTTGAAGCTCTCCACAGTCTTTGCCCCTTCTAGCTCTTCTGGCAGGCTGTTCCAGGAATACACCACCCTTTCTGTGAAGAAGTATCTCCTCACATCCCTCTTAACCCTTCCTCCAAACTTCATAGCATGCACCCATGTTCTAGTGCTTCTCTTCTGAAAGAGACTCCCCTCCTACACTTTGTTCACCTATGTGAAATATCTATAGGTCTCAATCATGTCCTTCACACTTTCCTCTTTTCCAGGGAGTACATGATGTTCTCCTGCAGTCTCTGTTCATATGGTTCCTTGTGCAACCCCACAACATTGTTGTAGCCCTCATCTGGACTGCTTCTACCCTGTCAATGGCCCTGCAGAGGTGCAGCCTTTGGAATTGGGCACTGTAGTCCAGGCGGGGTCTCACTAGTGAGTGAAACTAGTATCAATGCACCACAGTGTATTTAGCTACTTACATAGAGAAAAGACTGTTTTCAACACCAGAAATACATTAATAAATATACTTTTATTTATAAAAAGTTTATGGTAGCACCCCAGGTGGGTTGCTACCATAAACGTTTTATAAATAAAAGTATATTTATTAATGTATTCCTAGTGTTGGACACACTCTTTTCTCTACGCGAGTAGCCAAATACACCGTGGTGCATTGTGACAAACAATAATACGCACCATGGGAGCTCTGAGGCTGCTACTTTGATTCAAGATACTGTAATAATGCCACCTCCATTTTCCCACTTGAAGTCCCCCTCCCTATGTAACCCAGAATCCAGCTAGCCTTGCCTACTTCTTTGTCACATAATCAGGCCTTTTTCTGCCATCCATTTTCTATGTATGTGCAAAAACTGCTGAAAATACTGATGGAAACCCTTGGGCAGCCATATTTAAAGGAGCACTCCTTAAATTATTTCAATTAATCTCTGAATAATCTTGATGGCTACATGCTAAAGGGAGGGGATAAGTTGGACCCACTGATGTGGGTAGACAGACTTGATGGGCAATAGCCTTCTGTCTAGTACCCAGTATTAGAACTCAGTATAAAAAATACACTCCGTACAGAGAAAAGAGGCATCTTAGAAGCCAGAAGGAAAACAGCAACCTGTTATATCATAAAACATAAGTGCAAAGGTGTTACCATAGCATGAAATTACTTGTCACTATGTGACCCCAATAATAGCTTAACACATCTGTGAGAAAAATCATTGTAAAAAAATACAAAAAATAATGTTTACTTACGGATTTGAATTGACTACCACAGTTGCATGCAGGAGCATGCAACCAATCAGGATTCCTCTCCACATTGCTAAAGACAGAAAAAAATCTATGTGTCAGCCTCTGAGAGACAGTCTAAGACTGATTTGCTGATCTGATGCAGAGTGTAGAAACTGGCGAGTGTCTATATAACCCCTTGGGGTTGGGAGAAAGACTTGAAAGTGTTGAATGCTGCTTCCTTTTTGACACGCAAATGCCTCTAGTGGAACTACTGTACTTCTCACAAAAGGTCTAAGGTGTGTTCCTTTTAAATGAGGAGTAAGCACTTGTAAATCAATCCTTTAAAAAAAACAATGCACAGGTGACAAGAGTGCAGTTCAAAATCAAGAGAAAGTTAACCCAGTGGAGACAGGCAAGATAAAATACCCTTCCCTTAGAAACTAACAAGAAAGTGTCTCTAAAGAATGATCTGGTCAGCAGCACAAACCAATGATTGACCAATGTCAGTGATGTTTGCTTGCATGTTTTATAATGCAAATGTGATTACATCTGTCAGCCATGCCCAGCAGCAGATGAGTTCATTGGTAGAGTCATGCCTGGCAGTAAAGGTTTTGGTCGGGGCTGCTTCTCTTTGGGAACCCCCAAAGAGCTATGCCCAGTAGCAGACATAGAGATTAGGGGGTAGATCTCTGCCCAGCAGCAGAGTAAAGCCACACCCAGTGCAGATTACTCAGTATTATTCTTGTTTGCAAGGGTGGAAGTAGGCACTGGGCCCATCCAGACCATCCTCCCCACACTAGTGGGGCAAATTAAATATCTGCCCCTAAAAGGAATTTATCCAGTTCACTTGCATATCTTCAAAAGCTATTAAATTCCACAATACATTGGGGCAAAGAATTCCATAGGGTGATTGCCCTAATTGTAAAGCAGTGTCTATGCTTATTTGTGGACACCCTTGGGATGTGAATCTACCTTCTATGGTATCTCAGGTTTTTAGGTTTATCTGAAAATTTAATATTACGCTCATTAATGAGTTTGCTATCATTTAATAAATTAAATAGTAATAATAAATCACCTTGGTTCCTTCTTAACTGTAAGGCAGAAGGAAGCAGGGAGGGAAGTCAGAATAGCAAAGGCCCAAACTGAGGAAAAGATAGCCAACTCAGTTAAGAAGGGGGATAAAACCTTTTATAGGTACATCAGGGAGTGAAGGAAGACCAAGGGAGGGATAGTGAGGCTGAATAGAATGAACGGTGGGTGGGCAGAGGGGGACAATGAAAAAGCAGGAATACTGAATGAATATTTCTGCTCAGTATTCACAAAAGAGGAGGGGGAGGTGCCTAATCCAATTAACAGAAGTACTCTTGATAGGGGGGTCAATCCCAGTCCTTTCACAGAAGAAAGGGTTCTGCAAGAACTCCTAAAACTAAAGGTGGACAAAGCAATGGGTCCTGATGGAATTCACCACAGAATTCTAAAAGAATTAAGGGAGGAATTAGTGAAACCACTGGCTACTCTTTTTAATAAATCATGGGAGGATGGTGTGGTACCCGAGGACTGGAGGAAGACGGATGTGATTCCCCTTCACAAAAGTGGGACCAAGACAGAGGCAGGAAACTACAGACCTGTCAGTCTGACCTCTATGGTAGGGAAAGTGATGGAGTCACTTCTGAAGGAAAGAATAGTTGAGTACCTAGAGGCCAGTGGAGCACAGGACCCAAGGCAGCATGGGTTCACAGCAGGAAGGTCATGTCAGACGAATCTAATAGATTTCTTTGACTGGGTGACCAAAGTAGTAGACCAGGGAGGGGCAGTGGACATGGCCTACCTAGACTTTGTAAGGCATTTGACACAGTCCCACACAAAGATTAATAGTCAAATTAACCAGCCTGGGAGTGGGTCCCAGGGTGGTAGCCTGGCTAAAACATTGGCTGGACAACAGGACACAGAAGGTAATTGTAAATGGAGTCCACTCTGAAGAAAGGGGGGTTACTAGTGGGGTACCGCAGAGTTCACTATTGGGTCCAGTCCATTTTAATGTCTTCATCAGTGACATTGCAGAGGGACTGGAAGGAAAAGTATGCCTTTTTGCAGATGACACAAAGATCTACAACAGGGCTGATACACAAGGAGGTGAGGGAAGGATGAAAAGGGATTTGGCAAGGTTGGAGGAATGGTCAGAAGTATGGCAGCTAGGATTCAATGCAAAGAAATGCAAAATAATGCACCTGGGAAACAAGAACCCAGGGGAAGAATACACAATGGGTGGGGAGGTAGTAACAACAACAAAAAAGGAAAGGGACCTGGGGGTAATCATATCAGATGACCTTAAGGTTAGCAAGCAACGGAGAAGGCAGTAGGGAGGGCTGGGGTATACTGGGATGTATAGGGAGGCATCAGCAGCAGAAAACAGGAAGTTGTTATCCTCTGTACAGACAGTTGGTGAGACCTCATCTGGAGTACTGCGTCCAGTTCTGGAGACCCCATCTCCGCAAGGACATAGACAGGATAGAGGCAGTCCAGAGGAGGGCAACTAAAATGGTGCAGAGTCTGCAAAGAAGCCGTATGAGGAGAGACTAAAGGAGCTTAATATGTATACCCTTGAGAAAAGAAGGGAGAGGGGGGACATGATAGAAACTTTTAAGTACCTCAGTGGAATCAACAAAGTCCAAGAGGGTAGCATCTTTCAGAAAAAGAGACGTGCAAGAACAAGGGAACACAATTTAAAGATAGAAGGAGGGTGGTTCACGGGCAATGTGAGGAAGTATTATTTCACAGAGAGGATAGTGGATGCATGGAACAGCCTTCCTGAGGAGGTTGTGGGGTCTAAAACTGTGGGAGAATTCAAGAATGCATGGGACAGACATAAGGCAATTCTTGTGGGGGGTAGGAAGAAATAGGCTGTTGGTTAACTAGGATCTGCGGCCTATCCTGTAGGTAGGGAAATGGGCAGACTAGATGGGCCTAGCGGTCCTTATCTGCCGTCAAAGTCTATGTTTCTATGTTTCTATGTTTCTAGATCATACTGCCCTAGAGCAGATAGCCTATCTTCATACGATACGTTTTTAACTCTCCTGGTATTAACTTGGTGGTCCTTCTAAAGGTGATCTTCTTGTTAAGTTTGGCAGAAGAACTTTGCCTGGCTTTAGAGTTTCAAATGGAGTCTCTGGCTCCTATTATCGGTCCTCCTACCTATCAGATATTGTAAGTATTGTTTTATTTTTAACCTTTCCCATTTATCCAGTGTTCTCCTTTAAGAACTACAGATCCTTTGTAACCCAGTCTCTATTCTTATTTTATAAGCGTAACCAGATGTCTTCCCAAGATGCCCAAACCTCCTTGGCTGCGTTCATCCTTACCTGATCCTCACTCCACTCCTCTCCTCATCCCTCTGTTTCTTCTTGTGAAAAAAGGCCATTATTTTTTCCCTCAGTGTCACCATGATCTTCTTAGAGAACCACATTGTTCTCTTGTGTATACTGTTGGTCATGGTTCTCAGGCGTAATTTATTTGCTTAGAAAACGGCCCCTTTAATTCCTCCCTCCCCCCACCCGAAGCCTTCCCACTCCTGCCAGCTTCAACCTTACTAATTCCCTCACCTGATCAAAATCTGCTCATCTAGTTATTTATTTATTTGCTTTTGTTAACCCGATACACACACTAGACAGCCAAGTGCCTATTTTCAGGTGTGACTCGGGATGGTTACAAGGTAGATGCACACAAAAACAGTAAAGGAGTCATATTAAACATTCAGAAAATAACAGGCATAACAGGGATTAAAATAGGTAGCTAACAGCATATGAGACTATAACCCCTCACCCCTGCCTTCTTAGCAAAATGACAGGTGGCATGCTGTTGAAGCCGACAGCAGTATCTGGTGGGGACCTGGGTTCGGGGAGGATGAGGTTACTCGGCACAGGGGAGCCTAGGTTTGGCTACTCTGAACAGGGGCACCCAAGTAAATCTGAACACAGGAAGCAATAACTAATGTCCAGAACCAGGAATGGGATTCTTCAGTGTGGCTTTTATTCGCATCCAAGCTGAACAAACAAAGCATAGACGGACCTCCATGGGGCTACATTTCCTGGTAATGCAGATTAGAGACAACAGAACACATTATCACTATGTCCAGCCCTCAGGCTCTAAACCCACCAGACACACAGCCTAGACTTGCACACAGCTTTGGGCACACAGCCCAACTTGAACACACTTGGGTTTTCCCCATTGGCCGGGCTCCCCTGCCGGCCACTTGATCTGCAGTCCATTGGATGAATGAACCAATTATCCTGTTCATGGTCCATTGGAAGAATGAACCAATTATCCTGTCGTGGCTCCCCACACCACACTACAGTCTGCAACTCTTAGAATTTTCCTTACAACCCCATGTCTGGGTACTTCTCCCATCACTGGCCAAGTCCAATTGGACAAATGAACCAATTATCCTGTTCACGGACTTTTTGAGGAATGAACTAATTATCCTATTCACGGTCCATTGGAAGAATGAACCAATTATCCTGTCGTGGCTCCCCACTCCACACTACAGTCTGTGACTCTTAGAGAGAATTTTCCTTACAACCCTACATCTGGGTACTTCCCCCATCATTGGCCAAGTGCCTGAGGCAAAGTAGAAAGCCACAGAAGAAATCCATAGAGGTGGACCTGGTCACTAAAGATGGGGGGCCACCCACCTCCAGCTTCCACAGCCCATACCCAGCCATTTCTCTGGAAAACTGAACAATTCCTTTACTGAACTTTTAAATGTAGATTTAGGGTAGACATCTGTCACATCACCTCTACATATTATTTGCATCCCAAAACAAACTCTGGAACTTGAAACTATTTTTACTTTGCTTAGCCCATTACTCTAGGCTTCCTAATATTTGGTAGTTCAATCCCACATTGTCACACTAGTCTCAGGGTGAAAAACATAGGCCCTTTTAGCCAGAGCAGACACTCACCCTTATGTTGCAGGTGCCCCACAGGCTACTCACAAATCTTCTTTTCTCCCAAATAAATATTGGAACGAACAGGCAGCTTTTCCTCCACAAGCAGGACTAGGGGGTTGCCCCAGGAATCTACAGGGAATCCTTCTCATCCCCCCCAAGGGAGGGAGGGGGCACTGAGACCCAAAAACAGCGGTCTCCACCACTTCAGTAATCTTTCTTTGTCTCTCTTTTAAGGTGGAGACACACACCCTATTACTTAAAAGTAGCCCTCTGTCAGGGCTGAGGATCCTAGAGCCTTCACTGAGCTGCTTTACCAGCAAGCTACCCAACTTCTCACTCACTCACTGAACACAAACTGAAGACTCTCACTTCAAAACTTCCAACATTCTACCTAACTCCCTTTGCTGCAGATTCCAATGTGGCTTAGGCAGCTGTGAAAGTTCTATTGGTGATGTCATCCCTCAGTCTCAGCTGAGACTGAGAACAGAGTGAGACAGGGTGAAACTCATTTAACTGGAGTTTCACAAGCTGCCTTCCATGCCTACCACTAGGTCTTACTGGGATTCTAGTAACCCCGGGTAAAAAGGGGGTTACACTCACCCTTGACCGGGAAAATGACTGTCCGCAGTCATTATTTACCTAGCCTGAGGCCATCCCACCCTATGTGCTACCTGCGGAGGGGTGTGATTAGGCCCCCTCCTACCATGTGCAAGCACAGGCAGGCAACACTAAGGGCCTAGAGGCCTTTAGCTGTCACATCAGCCTCTACACTATCCACTTACTATGGACACCCAGTGGCTCTGGTAGAACTATCCAGAGCATAGCCCTGATAGATCAGCACTGCGGTCCCAATGGCCACTCAGGACCACAGCCTGTCTATCCCAACTAACCCTCTAGGTAAAACCTATCTGCTTCTAACCTAATACTGCCAAAACAAAAAAAAACCCGGGGACCTACCCGACCTTGGGAAACCTGCAACCACACACCATTAAAATACCACATTACTGCCTCCTCGCTACCCCCACAACCACACCTGTGAAAGGAAAGGATTAATATAGCAATAACAACCATAACACCACAGTAGTTTAAATTTCTACACACTAAAGCACTGATGAGGAGCTCCAATGAGCCCCTCCTCCTCTTCTTGTCTTCCCTTCTGTCTTCCCAGAAACACCTGTAAGAAAAAGAAAGACTACACACACTCTCCTATTCTGCATACACAGTCTACTTAGATCCCTACTATCAAAACACTGAAAAATCCCAAAAAGAGTTTTTTAGAAAAAAGGTAAAAACAGTATTTACATTAGAAAACAATGACATTATTTATAATACACATTTGGGTTGATGGAGTGTCCTAAAGGTCCCAACTACTGACCACAATGCCTGAAGGCTAGTCCAATAAAGAGTACTCCTGGGCCGGAGCCCAGTGAAGCGTCGTTCTAACAGGCCGAAATCCCGAAGGGAAGAGTCTTTGAGGACAGTTCACACATTTTGAAGTCTGTTAGTGTAGGGTGTGTTCTGCAGTGTCATAAAGATAGAAAAGTTTGGACTTACCAGCCACTTGTAGGACGAAATTCTTAACCGACCTGCACCTCTGACGAAGACTCTCCCTGGCAGCATTTCTTCTGATACAGCTGGGCGGACATCTTCAGGGAACCACAGGAGGCCACATCTGGGAACAGCTGGGATGATGTCATCTCTGGAGATGGAACCTTAAAACAGGAACAAAAAGGAAACAGCTGGTCCTACGTCATCCAATTACCAGACGATGAACAGGATACAGCTGGGCTGGTGTCCTCTCTGGATCCGAAGTCATCTAGTGGACCAGTCGATGGTTTCTGGAAAGGACAGTACACGGTAGACTGATGAATGTGGGGCACCTGAGTCTTGCATATTCATATTGGTGGATCAATGAAGGCACTTCACAGCCTGGTGTGGCAGTATTGACTACCACTGCTCGGCTCTCCATTTTGTAGGCATGGGCACATTTGCTGAGAGGTCCTTGCGCTGAGGCCAATAGTACTGGGGGTCAGGAGCTTGAATTATTACCCCATCTGGGTGCATATAATTCACACAGTTGTAGATTTCACGTCCCTCTCCGTCAACTATTCTCACTCTGTCTATAAACGGTGTCCTGCCTCTCTTCCACTGTGTATACTTTTCATGGAACAGTCTATTCTTTACATGCTTGTTGGCCCCAGGATGCACACTTTTCATTGCTTCATCCCAGATCCAGGATTTCCTACAGTTCTCAATATCCTCCCAGACTTTCTGAGGAAAGGTAGGTAAGGTTATACCATAGATCTCATTTGCCTTTCTACGAACCAGTCTCTCCTCTTTACTTGCTTTGGTAAATCTAAGACCGATGGCCTGGCTTGGGGCTGGCCAGTCCTGGTTCTGCCAGATTCGCATCCTTAAAGAAATTAGAAATGGATCCCTGACTTCTTCCTCTTGCAAAGCCAGGGCAGTGGCATCACCACTTTCTTCCATACATTCCTCCGAGGCAAGATCTTGAGGCTGTGTACCCGTTCCTTTTTCACAAGGCCACATAGGTTCCCCCTCATCTTCCTCTTCACTGAGGATCTGAGCTCAGGAGTGAGCAGTCGTTCTCACTCCTGAGACTATCCACTCATCACTGGGCATGGAGGATGACACCTCCCACTCAAAGGCCTCCCGCATTTCATCTTTGTGTAAGAGACTTGGGCTGGGCCCCCCTCAGGGGTCTACTGATGCTTTACCTGAACTTTCCTTCTGGGATCCAGCATCCAAAACTTCAACTTCAGGTTCTGTCTCTAACTCTGGACCCCCTAGCTTTGTGCCACACTCCCCCAAGGGGTCTCCCTCCACAGGCTCCACCTGGTGCTGTGTGCTGCCAACTGCAGATACCTGAACCTTTGTCCATGTGGGAGCCAACCGAATTGGAGGCGCTTTATACAAGCCATGTTTTTCTAGGCATCCAGCACAGTGAGGAATCATGAAGACATCCCTTCCAGCTCTCAAGCATATTTGGCATACATGCACTGGAAAATTAGGAATCACCACATGAGGAGGCAGTTGCCCTCCATAGCACCACTTTTCAATATCCCTCAGTCTATCTACTGCTGCTGTTACTGCAACCTGGGCATGATCCGGGTAATGAGCTGGTCCTGAGGCCATAACTGCAGAAAAAAAACAAAAGTTCACTGTAACTGAAAGTCCCACTTTATTGAACATGCTCTGTAGTTTTAAAATGGCTCCTCTGCTGCTGTGTTTACTTTACTACCCCACCCTGTAATGGCGGTGGCAGCACTCCTGTGCATCAACATTTAGAATCTTGGTCAAGCCACTGCACACCTGATTTACACAAACTACTGACATTTTTTACTCAAACTGCACAACTTGCTCTGTTCTTGCATTAAACACATTTACAGGATTTTCCACAGACTTTTTACATGCTGGTAACAATTTTTTTTTTCACAGTCCCTTAAAGATTCAGATTTTTAGCACAGGATTGCTGTATTTCTAGTGCTGCACATTGGCTACAACCCACAGTCTCTCTCTGGCTGAAAACTTTAAACTGAGGCTAAATTCATTACCATGCACACAGTCAATGGCTTAACAGACTTGCACTTGCTGGCAGGACTTTACACAGTCGTTACTTGCAAAGCGACAACACTGCTGCACACACATTTATATGGCATAGGGCTGAAAATCACTGTTTGAGCAGTTTTAAGGTGGTTACTTACTGTTACCAGTAGCAGTTTTCTGCGATGAGGAAAAATGGCCTGCAGCCAGCTCTTGGAGACCTCAGAACAGAAACGGGCAGGCAGTCCTACCGATCGTCTTTTCAACCACCAAGCTTGCAATTGCAACGATCGATTAGCGGGTTGAGCCCAATTTTAAACTAGAAAGTCAATTTTTAAGCTGTTTACAATGATTTTAACACTCTGTGACACCCCTCCACTGCCAGTACACGCACTCCACTCACACTCCATCTCGAATGCTGGAGCAGTCTCTGTAAAGCTGGCTGAGGGGCAGGACTGATTGCAGCCTGACCAACCACACAACACCATGCAAATTAGCCTCTTTTTTCCTCGCAAGGGCTCTTCTCCTCATGGCGATCGTCAAGCAGGCAAATTTAAACTGCAGAATGCAACTTTTTTTCTTCACCAACTGACTCCATGGCGAGAGCCCATTTCAGCCATTTAACATAGCCGTTTACACTGCAGTCTCTCAGTCAATTCAAAAAGCATTTCCAACATCCATGGCACAATTTTCCTGTTGCTACCCCTAGTCTTCCACACTTTTCTTTACCATTGTTTATTTTAAAAGCATTTCAAACATTCAGGGCACAATTTTTCTGTTGCTACCCCTAGTCTTCCACACTTTTCTTTACCATAGTTCATTTTTAAAGCATGGAAAAATGGTGTAAACAATTATTTTTTTTTTGCAGGACAAGGGTACACTCTTTGGCTTTACTGCTCCTTGGTAAACAGTTGGCAATTTTAAACAATAGTACAAGATCCACAGCACACAGCAACACACAAGGGAAATTGCTTTAGCTTTTGGGCTACCTACTGCCAGATAGCCAAAATGCTAGCCCTCTTGCCCGAGCACCTTCCTCCTAGAACAAAATCCAAAGCGGTGCCTCCATTTTTGTAACCCCTCACCCCTGCCTTCTTAGCAAAATGACAGGTGGCATGCTGTTGAAGCCGACAGCAGTATCTGGTGGGGACCTGGGTTCAGGAAGGATGAGGTTACTCAGCACAGGGGAGCCTAGGTTTGGCTACTCTGAACAGGGGCACCCAAGTAAATCTGAACACAGGAAGCAATAACTAATGTCCAGAACCAGGAATGGGATTCTTCAGTGTGGCTTTTATTCACATCCAAGCTGAACAAACAAAGCATAGACAGACCTCCACGGGGCTACATTTCCTGGTAATGCAAATTAGAGACAACAGAACACTTTATCACTATGTCCAGCCCTCAGGCTCTAAACCCACCAGGCACACAGCCTGGACTTGCACACAGCTTTGACTACACAGCCCGACTTGTACACACTTGGGTTTCCCCATTGGCACGGCTCCCCCACCGGCCACTTGATCTGCAGTCTATTAGACAAATGAACCAATTATCCTGTTCATGGACCATTTGAGGAATGAACCAATTATCCTATTTGCGGTCCATTGGAAGAATGAACCAATTATCCTGTCATGGCTCCCCACTCCACACTACAGTCTGTGACTCTTAGAGAAAATTTTCCTTACAACCCCACATCTGGGTACTTCCCCCATCACTGGCCAAGTGCCTGAGGCAAAGTAGAAAACCACAGAAGAAATCCGTAGAGGTGGACCTGGTCACTAAAGATGGGGGGTCACCCACCTCCAGCTTCCACAGCCCATACCCGGCCATTTCTCTGGAAAACTGAACAATTCCTTTACTGAACTTTTAAATGTAAATTAAGGGTAGACGTCTGTCACATCACCTCTACATATTATTTGCATCCCAAACAAACTCTGGAACTTGAAACTACTTTTCCTTTGCTTAGCCCATTACTCTAGGCTTCCCAATATTTAGTAGTTCAATCCCACATTGTCACACAAGTCCCAGGGTGAAAAACATAGGCCCTTTTAGCCAGAGCAGACACTCACCCTCACATTGCAGATGCCCCACAGGTGACTCACAAATCTTCTTTTCTCCCAAATAAATATTGGAACGAACAGGCAGCTTTTCCTCCACTAGCAGGACTAGAAGGTTGCCCCAGGAATCTGCAGGGAATCCTTCTCATCCCCCCAAGGGAGGGAGGGGGCACTGAGACCCAAAAACAGTGGTCTCCACCACTTCAGTAATCTTCCTGTGTCTCTCTTTAAGGTGGAGACACACACCCTAATACTTAAAAGTAGCCCTCTGTCAGGGCTGAGGCTCCTAGAGCCTTCACTGAGCTGCTTTACCAGCAAGCTCCCAACTTCTCACTTACTCACTGAACACCAACTGAAGACTCTCACTTCAAAACTCCCAACATTCTACCCAACTCCCTTAGCTGCAGATTCCAATGTGGCTTATGCAGCTGCGAAAGTTCTTTTGGTGATGTCATCCCTCAGTTTCAGCTGAAACTGAGAACAGAGTGAGACAGTGCAAAACCCATTTAACTGGAGTTTCACAAGCTGCCTTCCCTTCCTACCACTAGGTCTTACTGGGATTCTAGTAACACTGGGTAACAAGGGGGTTACAAGACAATTTGGCACATTATCAATACAGAATGGTACATACAGGATGGAATTAGGAGGCAAACAGCAGAATACATAACAGGTTCGATTGGTGTAAACAGGACTAAAAATAAGTGCCAGCAGGGGGAGGGTGCACTAGGCAGATAGTCAAGTACTAGTTGCTCCACCAATTACAGGAGGATAAGTGCAAATTAGCACTGAAGCTCCCACCCTACCAGCCTGGGGTGAGAAAGTGGGGATCCGCTAGTGTTCTACGAGGTGCAGAGACATGTGGAGGATGATTTCAAGAAGTTCCAAAGGGAGTCTTTAAAGCTGGGATGGGAGGAAGAGGACCGAGTTAGGACAGGGACCGAGTTCCACACTTTTGGAGCATAGGCGGTGAAGGCCCGATCACTCGCAAGGGTTCGGGTTCTAGGAACCAGGCGATCCAGTGATGCCCTAGATCTTAGGTGGTAGGATGGGGTGCTGAGTTTGAGGGGAAGGATGAGGGCAGAAGGGGTGGCCAATCTGATAATGTTGTCAATTAAGTTTCCGAGTACGAAGGTGCGGTGCTTCTTGGAGGGAGCCACTCCAGATGCGTGTAGAGATCACAGCGGTACATGAAGGGAAGGGCGGAGAGCGCAAAGTGGCAGATATTGTTGTAGGCCATGTCCCATTTTGAGATGCTGGATTTAGGTACTAGGGAAAAGGTTACTATCCCATAGCAAAGTGTAGGAAGGAGGACCCCCCTGGCTACGGCCATGCGAGCAGCCGGGGTCAGGCAGTTTTTGGCTCGATAGGCTAGGCCAAGCTTACCATTAGTTGCCTTACAAACATTCTGAATGTGTAGGGTAAGGTCCAACTGTGGGTCCAGGGTGATGCCCAGATACTTGACAGCAGTTACTGTTTGTAGGGGAGAGCCATCGGCCCCATAGATTTGTAAGGGAGCAGGGCAGGATTTTATTTTGTTCGAGGAACCAAAAAGCATGGCTTGGGTTTTTTTGAGATTGAGGGTAAGCCTGTGGTCCACTAGCCAGGTTTGGATGCACTTGAAGTCAGAATTTAGTTGGAAGTTTATTGTGGAGATGTCATGGGAACTGACCAGAATGATGAGGTCATCTGCATACAGGGTGGAATGTCCATGGGCAATGACGGGCGATAGCGTGTTAATGAAAAGTGAGAATAGGGTAGGAAAAAGGATGGACCCCACAAAGGACTGATGAGGGGTTGGAGAGGGTCCAATTAAAATTGGTATACTGCTGCCTGCTAGAGAGGTAGTTTAGGAACCAAGCATGGGTGGGGGGGGGAGAACCCAAGGGATAGAAGCGTGGAGCTGAGGAGGGAGTGATCAACCCTATCAAAGGCTTTGGAGAGATCCACAAAGATAGCTCCAGTAAGATTGCCTTGGTCAGCTGCAGTACTGATCAGAGAAGTAACTACAGCAGGAGCGGTAGACAAGCTGTGCCCTTTCCTGAAGCCGTGTTGTGTGGGAGAGAGGAGGCTGTATTTCAGGTTATATTGGGATAGCTGAGTGGCAACAATTTTCTCCAGAAGTTTGCAGGTAGCAGACAGAATGGTGATGGGACGGTAGTTAAGGGGATCTTTAGGGTTATCCTGCTTTAAAACAGGGATGACCTTGGCCACTTTTCATATGTCTGGGATGAGCCCAGTATTAAGGGAAGTATTGAATATGTGCGTGATGGGCCTGGGAACAAGGTGGGCCCCTAGCCTGAGCAGTTTTGGCTTGAAGCTATCATGCTCTGACCCGCTATGAGGGGAGAGGTCAGCGAGCATCTTCTGGGTCTCTTTTGCTAAAACCTGTCATAGGTAGAAGGGGGGCCAGGAGGTGAGTCCATATGGGGGGATGCTGGGGGACTTGGGGGCAGAGGACTTGGAAGGGGGGCAGACAATTCAGAAAACATGGAGTTAAAGGCATTTGCAATGGTATGCTGACCCCAACAATGAGCCACAGCCTTTACCCATAAGCAGTTTAAACCATGCAGTATTATGGTCAATGAACCACAAGGTTCTCCAATCCATTCTCTGACAACCCTTTCCAAATTGGTGAGCACCACTTCTTGAATGCAAGTCAGCATAGTTGGTTTTCTCATCAGCTGCAGCAGTAGGCAGTATGGCACTGTAATCTGTCTAGTAGGGCCTGATTTACAGTTCTCCTAGCCACTGGAATGTCCCAGTTTTTGGTAGATTGAGATCCACCACTACTACATCCCCCTTTGTGAGCCCCCTCTCAATTTCTTCCTCTAGTGCACCATCTCCCCCTCACCCCCCTGTTGCAGTGGTATATAGACCACCCCCATGTGTAATCATTTCCCTGATGATGCTGTGAGCTGTACCCACAATGATTCTGTCTCCCTATCTGCTCTATTGGTGGGCCCATCCTCTACAGTCTCTGTACCTTCTCAGACATGGACCACTACCCAACCCCTTTTGCTTTCACCCCTATCCTTCCTAAATATGGTATACCCTGGTAATGTCAGATCCCAATTTTTATTCCTGGTGGCCCATGTCTCTGTAATGACCATAAGGTCTGATCTCAGATCTGCCACCATCGGCTGGGGTCTTCTAATTTTGTTTCCTAGGCTCCTGACATTTAGGCAGACTGCTTTCCAGTTTGAGCCTTTTCCCTTCGTGCAAGTGCCACTCCCTTTGTCTCCACCTCACCCTTTATCTTTTTGGTGTTTCTGATCCCTGCAGACATTTGAGCTTCCCGCCAGCACCTTTTCCCAATTTATTCCTTTTTTTCATTCAAATTTATTGAAGTTCAAAGATCATACGACCTGTCAGCATTTATTATGCAGTTACATTTCGTAATAAATGAATTACAAAACCTACAAAGAGGCTCCTGTGATTGAGCCTGAAACTTACACTATTGTAATTGCTGTATGACAACACCTAGTAGTTCAAACTATGTCTGGTGTAATGTTTATCCCTTCTTCAAGAAAAATGCTTAGTTAAAACTGGAATTGATACTGAATTATAAACATCCAATTACAGAGTCACTGGAATTAATCTTGACCTGAAATCCAGCTTTCTTAACTATTATCTAGCAAGTAAAAGAAATGTGAAACTAAACAGAGGTAGTCATCCATTAATCATGGATTCTGGTATATACCCAAAGCTCTTTATCCTGTGGTGGGTGGGTTTGGGCCTGACTCAGGCATCTTTGGAGTAGGGGGAAAGAGGGAAATTTGGGGGCCCCTGATGAGGTTCCCTTCCCTGACTTCCTGGTTTGGATATGCCCTCTCCCTAGACTCTTACTGGCCCACATGGGACATTCCCCAATTTATTTCATTCCCTTACTTTGCTGCTTCCATCCTCACTGCTCCTTGCCCTTTTTTCTGGGGGGAGGCCTACCTAGGTTCCCCTTTCAACCTCCATCTTCTGTGGTTTCCCCCAGCCTCTCTGTCTGCCCATGTGGACATCCAGCATCTGCCCAAGTACACTGATCCCCTCTTTTGCACTGTTCCCCCCCTCTTGTCTGGTGAATTCCATAACTTTTAAAAAGTCCTGTCACAGAAATCTGAAAAAAAAAAAAAACATTAAAGAAAGCAATGCACACAGATCTAGAAAAAAACGCTGTACTTATTTATTGTAGACACACATGCAAACCACTCCTCGGTGTTTCGAGGGCATACATTCTGTTCATCTTGGGTGGGGGGAGTCAATAAACATAACACATTCATATAAAGGACATTAATTACTGACATAACACAAACAACAAATAATGTGCAAGTGTGTTTCTAATCAATTAGGGCTTTACCATATTACCCTTACTAAAGCACATTTATAAAGTGTCTAAGTGCATTACCTTAATACACCTAACTGGTTCACCAATAAAAAAAAGCAGATACCGATACATAAATATGTATCAAGATTCAAATATATCACCCTATTATAATCTGCAGCAATATCCTAAAGGATCCAAAATGCATTTTAAGATATAAATTTACAACACACTGGTGTCAACCCTGTATAATATTAAGCTGTGAATAAAGAGCACACACATAACTACACATGTCACAAAGGGCCCTATTTCATATGCTGTACAGTTTCATAGCTTATGTAACATATATGTATATAATTATATACCTTGTTCTGTAAGTATAATTCATTAATTCCAAATTGTGTTTTATTGTTTTGTCACTAACCAGAGATATACTGTACATCCTGTATTCAAATACCAGCCCCTATATTCAGAAAATTTTGTTAATGTCAAAAATATAAATTTAGACATATATTAACAACTTCATTCAAGTTATTAATCTCATTGAAGGCAGAATGTAATGCCTAAGTGAAGCCCTCATTTAATTATTTATGTAAGATTGTTTTAAGAATGGCATAAGACATTTTCAAACCATCCTGTTGCCCCAAATATAAAGATTAGTTAAAAGCGATTAACCATAACAGAATAATGTAGAGATTGCAAGAAAGTACAAAAACTTAATAATGGATGGAATTAATAGTCACAATCTTATAAATATACACTGAGATCCAAATCCTTGTTAAGAACCTTTGGAAAAAGTGATTCTAGTGTGTAAATCCACTTGGATTCTTTTTGAAGTAGCATTTGTTTTCTGTTGCCCTTCCTAAGTAAAGGTTCGACATATTCTATTATAGTAAAACTTAAGGACATAGAATTGCTGTCATGCTGTTGCAAATAATGTACTACATAGGAGGAAACTAGATCTTTATTTCTGATGTCCCTAATGTGTTCCCCAAAAAAGTTTCCTAGCACATCTGATGGGTTTTCCCACATATAGGAGTTTGCAGGGGCACTGCGCCACATAAACAACAAAATTGACTGAACAATTAACAAAGTCATAAATCTCCTCTGTCATGTTCTTAGTTGGATGCACAAACTGTTTTTCCTGTATCAGGTATTTGCATGCCATGCAGTGGTGCATTTGAAGTAACCATTTGGTCTTTCTGGTATCCATGTATTTCTAGTTGGTTTGTCAGCCACATAGTGGATGCTGGATACCATATCCCCTAATTCTTTGCTTTGCTGTATGTAACATGTGGTACTCTTCAAAATAACCCAGGTAGGGCACAGTGCTCCAGCAATCCCCAGTTTTTAAGTAAGATATCCGTTACTTTGGGAGAGATACTATTAAATTATAAAACAAACGTCATCCTTTCCTCATTTTCTTTTGTTTTAATATTTGGCCTAAGAAGTTTTCCTCTGTCTTCTGATCTTGCCCTATCCACAGCTTATTTCAAAATATCCTCACCATAACCCTCTCAGAAAATCTCTGCCACATTTCTCTAGCTTGTACTTCAAATGTTTGTTCAGATGAACACTTTCTCATCATTGTCAAAAATTGTCCATATTGAATGGAATTAAGGATGGTGGGTTTGTCCTTTGTACATGAAGAATTGCATTCCCTGCTGTTTCTTTTCAGTATACTGACCCAATGGCAAAACCAACACAGCAACATCCCTCTCACTGTTGGCAAAATCAACACTTTGCCGACAGGTCACTGTGTTGGTGTGCCCAAGACAGAGTCACACTGTCTCCTGGTCCTGCACCCCTTCCTAAATGAACTCCAACTGAAATTGATAATCCTCAGTATGAGGCTTCTGGGGGCAAAGCCCCCCAATGAAAGAATAGGATCAGGAGACAATAAGGATTTATGTCGACCACAACTTGAAGTCAACATAAATCCCATCCCTGTGATGCTGGCCGGTTAAAGTGTTGTTGAATTGACATCATAGAACCTTTTCTAAATCAGAAACCGTCAATTTTCCCATTGTCTGCCATAAAAAATGTAAGATCTAAAAAATCAATTTGTTTTTTTTTCCTAATTTTATATGTAAAAGTCAGAGTCATGTTATTGTTATTGTTACATGAGGTCCCTGCACCCTTATTGGTACCCTTAGAGGTACACCGTAGACAGCTAGTATTTAGGTATATGTTATACTAACATATAGGGCTATGGGCATCTACAGTACAGTATAAGAGTAGATGTCTGGATATGTATGCATATTATTGTTATACATTTTACCTTCTAATATACACATGTATTTCATGCTTACAAGATGCTAGGACACCTGTGTCCTAATAATGATTATGATACATCTTCTGATGATTTGTATTATTACACAGCTATGCACAAACTGTACTTCTTTGTCTTTACAAAGTGATGACTACTACAAATTTGTATAATATTATCTTGGACTAAGGATCCACCTCTAATTTAGCCAATAGGGCTCATCTCTATAACTAGAAATGTTTCTATCTTACAGTAACCATAGTAATTATCGTAGGTATATAATGTAAGACTTTATGTCATCTGTGATTCCTTGCATGCCCATTATTGCCAGGAACCTAAGAGTGAGGTTTAGACCTCCTGACAATTGACAACTGCTTGCAGGCAATATATGGTGTTTGCAAAGTTTCACTTGTTTCTGCTAAAAAAAAAAAAAAAAAAGTTTCCCTTCCCAACAGGGACTGTAGGTGTACATTTCCACAGCACCTCTCCAATTGTATGACCACTTTGTAATAACTTGCAAAGTCTGGCTGCTTACTGGGTGTGGTCGATGCCGACTTGACCCACCCCACAGCAGTTTTGAATTGCAAGCTTATAAGTGCACAGTAGCCTGACTGAGGATAAGTGCACCTGCAGTGGATCGATACACAGCACGGCACCTTTTCACAGTTTGATTTTTTGGTTCCCTACCACACAATGGCCACCGTATCAAATATCTGTGGAGAACTGAGTCTCGATGTCTCAAACTTCCTTGCCTCCCTTGGAGGATGGGCTGACTTTGAGTGGGACGCTTGTCAATCTGACAACCCTGTACTGGGGATTTCAACTCAGTACTCAGAGACAAGACAAACAGAAAGCAAGAAACTAAACGGCTGTTGGTCATGGCACTCTATGCTGCTCTGCAAGCCTCCGAAGTGAGATTTTGAACCCTTGAACTACAAATCTCATCTCTTAAGCAGGAGATGGGGTTGCAAGAAACTGAATGTGTGAAACATGAGTAGGATTTGGAGTCAGAGCTCCAAGCACTGTGAAATGAAAAGGATTCCCTTTGCATCATTCTGCACAGACAGGTGAGCAGGAACTTTGTATGTTGAAGCAGGAGTGTGCCAGTTTGAGACAGGATAAAGGGCAAGCTTTGCAAATGAATGACTTGTTAAACAGAACTAATGAACAACTGAGTGAGGAGTTGGGAGAGATACAGGATGTGATAAACCAGGTACGTAATGACTTAGAAGTGGCTACAAGGGACAATTGTGAATTGGACACTGCATATAGAGTGTTACAAAAACAGATGCAGGAAGAGGTGGATGCAAACATTCCAAATGTGAATCATGCTGAATGTGAACCCAATATGGCAAAACTGTGCCATCAGCAAGAGGTACTGGCTGATCACATCAAGGCGATGGGAGGTGTAGCCCCTACCTTGGCAACGTCATCTAAGGGGGAAGTATCAGATGACTATATCTCACAGAACAATGCACAGTCACACCCCTACTATGGCCCAGGCACCCCACCCTGCAATCCACAACATGGGGGATCCCTGTCACGACACCCATACTCTGCATCATTGATGGCATGGTGCACATCATGGGCAACACCAACATGATGACCTCCATAATAGGGGGGAACAGACCCAGGCCTAGTCCCGCCAGCACCACTAGTAGCCATTATTAATGTGGAAGACAGGCAGTGCTGTAGATAGAGATGATGATTGAAAATACGATAGGCAATGTGTCCACTTCCAAGAGAAATAAATGAGCTCTTAGAAGGCAGATTAGACAGCTTCTATGAGAGGCTGGTACTCAGGAGGGCATGATTCACACTGTGGCAGAAGTCATAGCTTAGGCAGCCGTAGATGGCACCCAAGGTAATCTACCTCTGCCTGATTGTCCCAATAATCCCCTACAAATGGCCTACTCTGTTCAGCAAATAGGTGACAGCATTGGTCGGATGAACCCATACAACAATCTCAGCTGCCACTTGGAAAAGGTGCATGCTAAATGTGAAATGCTTAGTCTCACTGCAGACTACCAGGTCCACATCCTACATCAGACCATTGATCCTGGACTGTGGGCAAAACTCCATGACAATGTCTGCCAGGACGGCCGTGTCACATTTGACAAAGTCGCAGCAGAACTCATTTCTGCACACAGCCCAGGTGTAGTCAGAACAATGTTAGCATACCCTGTAAAAGAGAATGCAAAAGAAAGTCAGGCAACTTTCCACCAGAGGCTTTGGATGGCCTACCGGGCAGGGAAGCATATCGCAGGAGAAGCCACAGATGTAGACCTCATTGAATACAAGACCCTATTCTTTAGGAATATGATCCTTGCAGTAAGAGAAAAGGTAGAGCCAACCACCTATCCCACCACAGAGAGGTTTGCCGATATCCTTCAGAAAACCGAGAGAGTTTATCAACTCTACATTCATGATTCCGGCTCCAGTTCCAAGAAAATAGCTGCCATGAAAACCACTCTGGAGACCATGATGCACTACACAGTGGAGGGACAGGCCCAAGAGAAACAGCCCCTCCACATGGACAACCAACACCCCCAGCAGGCCCAACAGCAACAACAACAACAACAATCCTGGGGTGGGAACCAGAACTACCACAGCAACAAGAAACACCATAAGAACAAGGGTAAACAAAAAAGAATGGGCCCTTCATATAGGGAAATAGCTGATGAGAACCGAAAATTCTGAGAACTTCTTGGGCAAGTGCGCTCATAACGGATGCCATTCCCGTACGGGCCCTTGCAGCCATACAACCAGGAGAGCAGGCCTTCATAGGCTGCAGAGACGCTGGAAGTATAGGCTCTCAGGTCCATACAGGCCTAAACCCAGAAACGGCACCCTATATAGCATCAGTGCAGCATGGTTAAGTGGTTCACAGGAACCAGACCCAGACTCTCTTCCAAGAGCTCCCCCATGCTCCTACTCACACAGATTGACAATTACAGGCCCCAGTCTGTATTGCATACAAGCTGGTCTTGGATACAAATGGAATGCCCTGCACTGAGGCCGAGGTCGGGGGCCACCTATTAACAGTGCTATTGGATACAGGCGTGGCTGTGTCTGTATTACATGATGACCACCTGGACACATCCCCTTGGTCCAATAGATGGAGAACCAATTTGTCTGGGGTAGCTAGAACTAGGTTGCTTGAAGACCATTCCATGACACTGGGACACCTGAAGGCCTGTCATAACTTTCAGCTGATGGTATTGCATGACCACCCTAGTATAATCAGAATTGACTTCCTGGCACCACATGGCTGTGTGGTAGACCTAGCCAACATGTTATTGATACAGATTCAGGGACAGTATCATACCATCATGATCACTGACTTGCCTGTGGTTGCAACAATCTCTGTGAACAACAAAGAGTATGAAGTCATAGAATTGTTCAAGAACCATGAGCTTTTCCCAGAGCTTCTTCCCATTCTACAAAGGCATCTGGAGGCATTTTCCACCAACAAGCATGATTGTGGAGGGATGCACACTGTCATTGAAGTAACAGGCCCAGCGCACGAGAAGCAAAAGCAATACCCCTTCCCACCTGAGGCCTTGCCTTCTCTTAAAGAAACAATAAAATCACTCCTCAAGAAAGGTGTAATTAGGACATGTGTTTCCACTGCAAATTCCCCAGTGTGACCTGTGAAAAAACCCACAGGTGCCTGGAGACTTACTATTGACTACAGGAGACTAAACCAGGTCACCCCCCATTGTGCTCCAACTGTAGCATCAGCACCAGACGTGCTAAGACTATTGACCCTTTACCAACAATGGTTTAGTGCTCTGGACATCTCCAATGGTTTCTGGTCATTGCTATTCGTCCCCTAGAGTCAATATAAGTTTGCCTTCACCTTTGAGGGCAGACAGTACACACTGACCTGCTTACCACAGGGATTCCACAACAGCCCTTCCCTGTTTCATTTACACATGATGGATGCCCTTGAGGGTTTCTGTACTCCCAAATGTCTCTTTCAGTATGTGGATGACCTGTTGCTGGCTACAGCCACACAGGAACAACACCTGGATCTCTTGGATGAACTATTGAGCCTCATCCAGAGGGCAGCCTCAAATGTAACCCTGCGAATGCATGACTATGTCAGAAAGAGGTACTCTTTCTGTGTCTGAGGATAACAGACCAAGGCCAAAGTCCTGCCTGGAGGAAGATACAAGGATTGCAAGATTTGCCACTGCCCACTAGAGTGGCCACTCTTAGAAGGTTTCTAGGTATGGTGAATTATTCCAGGGATTTTATTTGTGATTTTGCTCAGAAAGCCACTCCTCTGTATGAGCTACTGAAAAAAGACATTTCCTGGAACTGGGGCCCTATTCACACCCAAGCTGTGACATCACTGAAGCAAGTCTTAGCCTCAGCCTTTGCTCTGGTCAACCCCAATCCAGCCTTGCCATTCCATCTAGAATGTGCTACCTCTGACATTGCTATGTCTGCAGTCTTGTCCCAGAAGGTCCTTGGCACCCTGAGACCCATTGCATGTGCATCACAGCTCTTGACCCCAGTGGAACAGAAGTACAGCCCTTGTGAAAGGAACCTTCTGGCCACCTACTGGGCTGTCAAACACTTTCTGTATATCATTGGGTACTGTCCCCTGATCATCAACATGAACCACACCTCAACTGCCTTTTTGCTATCAGATAGAGTAAATGATGGGTCAATTTGCAATACCAGACTAACACACTGGTCCCTTATTCTTCTCCAGGATACAGATATCAAGGTCCACCCAACCAAAATGCCATCCATGCTGGCACATGGCCTCCTTTTCCAAGGAAAACTCCATGACTGTACACTGCAACCACATGATCTCCGAGATCCAGGTCCTTTCCTCCCTGCCACACCACAACTACTTGAGAACACCTCATTGTGTTGTGTCTTTACAGGTGGCTCAGCTTCATACTACCAAGGAGAACAGATTGCAGGGATGGGCATACTAGTCATTTACCCTTATGGTAACACTGAAAATTTCTAAACGTTGCAGTATGGCATCATCATCACAGTATGCTGAGATGGCAGTAGTGGCCTGTGCTCTCAAGTTTGTCCAGCATGAAACCGAGGATACAATCATTTTTACAGAATCTAACTGGGTTTGTTGTTCCCTTACAGAATCTCTTCATTTCTGGCAGCAGAACTCCTTCATCTCCTCTGATGGCAGTCCAGTGAAACACAAGGAACTGGTAATACACATACATTCACTGGCACAAATGTTTGTACACAAACACTATGTACACAAGCTCAAAGCTCATTCCATACATGACCCCTATTATGGCTTCAATGATACTGCTGACATCCATGCAAAGGAAGGGGCCTTAGAAGGGGACACCTGGATGATGGACCATCCAGAGGCCAGAGTGGCCATACACATTGGAGCAGTCAGGAAGAAACCTGAACCCTTTTCCCACTTGGATTTGTCAGCAGCCTAACATACTGACTCTGAACTCAAAGATGTTTTCAGATTCCTTGACAAAGGTACTGAGAAGAATCTCCCTAACCATGACCCCTACAGAAGGCATGAAGGTAAGTTACCCTTGTCCCCTGATGACAAATTCATCTGCTACCAATCATCTGAGATCTGAATTTCTGCAACAAGTGCATGACACCCCCACTGGGGGACACTAGGGAGTGGAAAACACACTCCAAAAGCTCAAGACCACCACTTGGTGGCCTGTTGCCACCAAGCATGTCAAACAGTACTTAGACAACTGCCTCGTTTGTGCACAGAACAACCCCATCCCTACCAAACAACATGGCAAACTGCTGCCACAATGGCATTCTGGCCTTTGGCATGCCATACAAATGGATTTTATTGGTCCCCTGTCCAATATCAGCAGAAATAACAAATACGCCCTTGTAGTGACTGATCTCTTTTCTAAGTGGGTTGAAGCTTTCCCCACTAAGACATGTACTGCTAAAACCACTGCCAAAATTCTGGTGGAACATATTTTCTCCAAGTGGGGCCTACCTGTCAAGGTAGACTCAGACAAAGTAACCAATTTTACAGGTGAGTTGATGAAGGAAGCGTTTGAACTGTGGCACCAGTGACAGTTCTGATGTCATAGGTGTCAGATGCACTGTTTCAGGTCTTTTTGGTACAGCCATATCTATTTGGAATAAAGCCGACATTGCTGCTATCAAATTGCATTCACAGAAATTCCAAACTGGTTTGGTAAATGATATTATATGGCCACATTTCCCTCATTCACTAAAAATACCACCAACAGCTTAATCTGATTTAAGGTCAGTTGGCATTCATGTGTATCCCCCTGCCCCGGGTCATGCCAGAAAATAGGCAGGATTTGTCTAGTGCACTTACCCGGTCAACAAAAACTAAATAAATAAACTCCTTGGAGTTCATCAGAAGTTCCACATACCTTATCAGTCCCATCCCAGTCCTTTCACAGAAGAAAGGGTTCTGCAAGAACTCCTAAAACTGAAGGTAGACAAAGCAATGGGTCCTGATGGAATTCACCACAGAATTCTAAAAGAATTAAGGGAGGAACTAGTGAAACCACTGGCTACTCTTTTTAATAAATCAAGGGAGGATGGTGTGGTACCCGAGGACTGGAGGAAGGCGGATGTGATTCCCCTTCACAAAAGTGGGACCAAGACAGAGCAGGAAACTACAGACCTGTCAGTCTGACCTCTGTGGTAGGGAAAGTGATGGAGTCACTTCTGAAGGAAAGAATAGTTGAGTACCTAGAGGCCAGTGGAGCACAGGACCCAAGGCAGCATGGGTTCACAGCGGGAAGGTCATGTCAGATGAATCTAATAGATTTCTTTGACTGGGTGACCAAAGTAGTAGACCAGGGAGGGGCTGTGGACATGGCCTACCTAGACTTTAGCAAGGCATTTGACACAGTTCCACACAAAAGATTAATAGTCAAATTAACCAGTCTGGGAGTGGGACCCAGGGTGGCAGCCTGGGTAAAACATTGGCTGGACAACAGGACACAGAAGGTAATTGTAAATGGAGTCCACTCTGAAGAAAGGGGGGTTACTAGTGGGGTACCGCAGGGTTCAGTATTGGGTCCAGTCCTTTTTAATGTCTTCATCAGTGACATTGCAGAGGGACTAGAAGGAAAAGTATGCCTTTTTGCAGATGACACAAAGATCTGCAACAGGGTTGATACACAAGGAGGCGTGAAAAGGATGAAAGGGGACTTGGCAAGGTTGGAGGAATGGTCAGAAGTATGGCAGCTAGGATTCAATGCAAAGGCAAAATAATGCACCTGGGAAACAAGAACCCAGGGAAGAATACACAATGGGTGGGGAGGTAGTAACAACAACAAAAAAGGAAAGGGACCTGGGGTAATCATATCAGATGACCTTAAGGTTAGCAAGCAATGTGAGAAGGCAGTAGGGAGGGCTGGGGGTATACTGGGATGTATAGGGAGAGGCATCATCAGCGGAAAACAGGAAGTTGTTATCCTTCTGTACAGACAGTTGGTGAGACCCCATCTGGAGTACTGTGTCCAGTTCTGGAGACCCCATCTCCGCAAGGACATAGACAGGATAGAGGCAGTCCAGAGGAGGGCAACTAAAATGGTGCAGGGTCTGCAAGAGAAGCTGTATGAGGAGAGGCTAAAAGAGCTTAATATGTATACCCTTGAGGAAAGAAGGGAGAGGGAGGACATGATAGAAACTTTTAAGTACCTCAGTGGAATCAACAAAGTCCAAGAGGTAGCATCTTTCAGAAAAAGACTTGCAAGAACAAGGGACACAATTTAAAGATAGAAGGAGGGCAGTTCAGGGGCAATGTGAGAGTATTATTTCACAGAGGGTAGTGGATGCATGGAACAGCCTTGCTGAGGAGGTTTGGGGTCTAAAACTGTGTGAGAATTCAAGAATACATGGGACAGACATAAGGCAATTATTGTGGGGGGTAGGAAGAAATAGGCTGTTGGTTAACTAGGATCTGCGGCCTATCCTGTAGGTAGGGAAATGGGCAGACTAGATGGGCCTAGCGGTCCTTATCTGCTGTCAAAGTCTATGTTTCTATGTTTCTATCACCCACAATCTTCAGGTCAAGTAGAGACAGGCAACAGATGGATTAAACAGATGCTTTCCAAATTCACTGAGGACAATCCCAAGGATTGGGATTTTCTATTGCCATTACTCCTTATGGCAATTAGGGGTACACCCTCAGGCACTACCCAGTTGACACCCTTTGAGGTGATTACTGGTAGGAATATGAGATTACCTGAACATCTGTTGTTTGACCTGCACACACCCACTGCAGACCATGTGTCTGTAGACCAATATGTGGAAAAACTCAGACAAGACCTCATACACACTCATTTGTATGCTGCTAATTTCATGGGTAAGGCCCAGCAACAGTCCAAAATCCAGTTTGACAAACACACACAAGAAGTGGATTGGCAAGTTGGGGATCAGGTAATGGTTCTCATATTTGTACATCCCACACCTTCCTTCTCCAACAAGTGGGAAGGATCCTATCCCATTTTCAACAAGCTCAGTCCACCAATCTATCAGGTTAGACTCATGCATAACAACAAAGAGACTGGCAAATGGTTACACAGAAACCAGCTGAAACTGTATAAAGGAGTATAATTACTTTTCCTCATCCCATTGGGTGGAATAGTACTAAATAACTGTTTGATTTTCTTCTTCAGATACTGACAAGATGGCTATCTTGTTCCATTTTCTTCTCATCTTAGGAGTTATCTCCTGCATCCAAGGCATGATAAAGCACCTCCTTCCTCACCTTGATCCACCTGCACCTACCCCAGCGGGACTCTCCATTTATATACCCAACAATTTGATTACTGTCCAGAAAGGTTCAGATGCCTACCTCACAGCCTCGGTTGTTGCTCCTGATAAATCTACCCTACAGATTGAGTGGCAAACCACATCTCAAGGACAGATACTCCCTGTGGCCAAGCTCTCCTAGGGAACTTTCCATGGTTGGTCCAATGCAAAAGTATCCCCAAATGGTTCTTTGTCCTTGTTCCAAACCTCTGTTAGACATTCTGGTTTATACAATATTACTGCCTTAATTGATCCCTTACATTGTAATTCCTTGTCTAAAGACTCTGCCAGGAAATTTTGTGCTGTACACAACATGGCCTCTGCTGCCATGTATCTATTATGGCATGCATGCAAAAAGCAAGTGGTCACTGATAACTGCACATGTTAAAGTTAAGTGACTTGCTCTGGACCATAGCATACACAAGTGGTGGTTGATGAGCATCAAACCGAGGTCTTCATGCCTCCAAATCTCCTGGCTTGTAGTTTAGTGCCTTTAACCACTAAGACATACTGTCTGCACACATATGGCTCACTTGTACTTCAATACATACTGTATTCTAGTACATCTGCATGCATGTGGTATGCTTGTAGCCACTGTTGTGCTTTTTAGTTTTCTATTTCTTCTCTTACTCATCTCAGTTTCACAGATGAACTGTAGCACACATACCAATGCAAACACATATGTTTTTTTCCACCCCCAGTACACAAACTTAACCACAAAATCACTTGATCACTTCTGTCTGGCCTGTGTTCCTACTATTTTCTCTCCAGTTTTGAATGCTTGCTCACAAACAGACTTTAAGGGTGCATGCACAAAAGTAGCAATAACTTGACACATACCCACATGGCCAGACCCCCACCCATACACACACACACACACTGTAGCGAGCATGACCATGCTGCTACAGGCAACTCACCAAGTACAGATATAAGTTAAAAGTGTCTTACTTGAGTACTAGGAAGCCAGAGGCAGGAGCCATTAAGGGATGATGTCCATAGGTCAGAGTGCTTATCTGTACCCCATTGAAATGAATGGAATTATTTTGTATTACTATTTTATACCTTATGATGTTAAGTTGAAGAATAATTAAGGGTTGAGGAATAATTAAGGCCACTGTCCTACTAACAAGGTGCTGGTTAGTCAAGTGGTAGCCTTAATTAATCTACAACTTTCTATCAATAATGTATAAAATAGTAATAAAAAATACCCCCATTCATTTCAATGGTGTATACCCCTGCAGTCTTATTTGCCCTTTGTTATAATGTGTCTGAGCATGGGGATGTGGAAGTCAGCTTCACTGAGGAGGAGGGGCATATGCCCGATTATAGTAGGGCTCCAATAGTCTGTGCATAAAAATACCACTCAACTGTCTGTGAATGCAAAGGACAGCTCTAGAATGTCTAACATCTCTAAAAGGTACAACTTTTTTTGTTTTGACTGAAAAGTGATATGCAAATCAGGAAAAATTCAAATATATAAGATTCCTCTGTATATAACCTGGAGCAGTGCATCAGATTTGGACTTAAACCCACCCAGTTACTAACCAATTTATTTTGTGGCTGAAGTTCTGCCTCTCCCCAAAATAGAATGTTGTCCTGATTTCTTTCCCCCAACTCCATTCCATTCAATACTCATCCTCTATGGGTCATGAAGCCTCTTAAAGGTGAGAAAATGTGAAAAATACATCAATATTTCTGTCCTTCCACCTCCATCAATCCTCCTGTAAAGAAAAAGTATTTACTTTTCCTTAGCCAGCTACATGACCAGAACCTGCAGTCTGGCAAATTATGCCACCAGCCCAGTTTTCAGTCTTCTCCTCTTCTCTTCTTCTGCCAGAATCTGGATACTAGAACCAGCCATCACAGTTCCTCAATGTGGTTCACAATCAATTCACCTCACCAACTGAACCCACCCATCCTTGGTTGCTTGCTTCTTGCTTGGTTCCTGCTGTGGTTGCTACCACACTGCACTGATCAAAGCCTATGAAGGCCACCCACACCATTGTCAACACTGCTGCTAAGCCTTGCTTGCTGCCATGGCAGACTCTACTGTTTTAATTTTTGCATGGCGAGCCTAGTAGAGTAAGTAGGTAGCCTAGTCTTGAGTTAGCTTCTAGCTCACCTTCTGCCCCTTCAGCCACCAGGGGAGATGCAGACTCATTAAGAGTTGACCATCAAAAATATGCTGCCACAATACTGCTGTTGAGAGTTCAGTGCTCTTTGACTCCTCCAAACTTTAGTGTGCAGTCTGTTTACTCTGTGGAAGGAAAGACAGTCTTGCACTTGCACTTGTCACACATGCAAGACTCATGCACTCTTTCTTGGCTGGAGCTCCACATCATATGTGATTGTGCTGCCACTCATACCTCTCAGCTGTTACACATTATGAGGTACATCACTCATTTTATCTCTCAGAAACCCTCTGTTCCACATTGAGAAGGTGACATCAATCACTGACTACTGAGACTTATAATAATATAAGATGCTACATTATCAGCAATCATTATAAACATTAGTACACTTATTTCCACAGTGTTCTGACCTTTAGGTGTTATGTGTGTTGATTTGTCACATATTTTGTTCAGTTGTCACACATCTTGTCACACATTTAGGTGATGACAGGTTGAGAGGTATGCTGCCACTAATAGGTGCAGAGAGTGGAAAACACAATACAAACACAGTCGAATCTGCAGAGTACCTGCAGTGTGAGCACACACTGACCAGGTGGGTACTTACTGTGCAAAAGATTAAATGCAAATTTAATGCCATTATTACCACACCATAAGAACAACCTAGGCACAAATATGGGGGGATGGGCAACCGCCTCTGCCCTACCTAAATGGCACTACTGCTTAATGGCACAACTATACTCTCAGGTGCTAATACAGTGGCTTCCATTGCATTCTGAGGTACTGTTTCTCCATGTTTCATGATGTGTCCTGATCATTATGTGGGTTAGTACCCCTCATCGTTCTTCATTTTGAGTGTCAATGTCCCTCATTTCAGCGACAACATGCAAGGTATGGTGCATGCTTCCAAGACCTTACTCAGCACAAAGAGTACTGAGCATGGTCATAGTCTCTATACTCAATACAAAATGACAAAGGGAAAGTAAGTGAGATGAAACAGTCATGGAGAAACACGTTTATAGCACTAAATATGCATAAGGGATTTACATGGTCCAAAACAAAAAGGATAGGTGTCACAACACAGAGGCCCCTCTTTGTAGGTCTGGAATGGGGGACATTGACTGGTCATATCCTAGGCATTTAATGCAGTAAGAAAACAATACTTTACTAATTAATGGTGATTTAATGCCAACAATCAAAAGCCATTAAACAACTTGCAAAAGGATCAGAATTGATGCGTTTACCTAATTTTCATGGGAATGCAAATAAAAATGTATTTTAATGAATCTAATTGCTAGAAATAATATAAAAAATAGCAACTGAAGTGTTTTCTAGATGAGATTTGTACCAGCTTAAATGCTGCAATCATGTCAAGTGTGCAACATGCAAACTTGATGTCATTTTTAGATATTCACACTAGCTTACTTGCTGTACACATGTCAAGCTTGCAGCATACAAACCTGTTTTGCCTTTTAGACCTGGTACACTTAGGATCACTTTGTGTTGTGACCTGCATGCAAACATTGCACAATTAAGCATGTCGCATTCGTTCTGAATGTACACAGCACACCTATATTCCTGTAAGGGTCAGATCTCATTGTGCAGTTTCAATTTGTTGCTTAATTTCTTCATAATCTAATTTATCTTCCTTAATTAATAATTTAATTAATTCGGCAGAGCAAGTGCTTAATATTTTCTCTCAGTCCTTCTTGTGTTTGAAATTATTTATTCTCACAGTTGGTTGTATCTCTAAAAGCAATCCCCTTTTATTGGCTTCATACTGCCCCTCCAGACTTTCAATATTGTAATAAAGTGAGAATTCTGATTTTAAAAGTCTCTCCAGTTTGGTAAAGGCACATTTCAACTCAATAGTATTTTCAATGTGTTCACTTACATTCAGTTGTAAAGGGGAGAGGGGGTCTGCTTGCTGGCCTTCTCTTTATTCTCTCAGTTGATGACTCCAAACAGGGCACTTCTGAATTGCTAGCAGCTTCATCTTCTGACCTTGAAAGCTCTTCTGGATCTTCCATTCCACTTTTTCTTTTCCAAGTTTGGGTGCAAGAACTGCTGACTCATTCTGGACAAGTTTAATAAGTAATGGAAGAACATGAGCAGCTCATTCAGGTTACAGAGATTAATTCACCAAGCAAATAACTTCAGGAAGTATCCTGAAAACAAACAGCCATATGATGTGCTTCTTCAGATCCCCAAAGGGTAGTTGAATTTACCAGACTGATGGACCTGCATATAACTCATAGTGCAAAACAAAGTTTTTTTCCAAAATAATTTTATCGGCTTGTCTGACCTACCCACAGCTATGCTTATAAGGACTCCAACCTGAAAACATTTTTGCTACACAGAACTCGTGCACTAAAATGGGCTGAAATTTGTGGATCTGCAATTGTTTAAGGTATCAAACTGAAAAAAAAACATTAAAGAAAGCGATGCACACAGATCTAGAAGAAACACTGTCCTTATTTGTTGTAGATACACATACAAACAGCTCCCCAGCACTTTGAGGGCACAGAAGTCCCCCCAGTCTCTCACAAAATGATTCTCCTCCTCCTGACACTATCCTTCAACCACTCATTAAAAGCCTTATCATCTTCCTTCCTTGCCCTATGCTTCCCATTCTACCTACCCCCACATAGGAAGAATTTCAGTAACAGCAGGAAAGCAGAGTTTGCTTTCAGTATGTCCCTTAGCCTCCAAGAGTTGTGCTAGACTGTTCTTAGTGGCTGGTTCACAAGATCATTGATACCTAAGTGTACCAGCATCCTAATGTCCCCCTCATGCCCCTTTACCATCCTCCCTTTTATATTGCACTCTGGTTCCTTTCTCCAATGTGCATTACTTTATTTATTTATTTATTTATTTTTTGCATTCAAGCACGGCTTCCTGATCTTTAACCAGCTCTCCAACATATCCAGATGCTACCTGAGTTACTTTATCTTTTCCTCCATATTCGCCCCTGTACAGATCTTTGTGTCATCCGCAAAGGGGGACTTTCCCCTTTGAGTCATCACCTTTGTCACAAGTGATTACACAAACAGGACCAGACCCAAGATCAAATCCTAAAGTACTCTACTTGTTACTTCTCTTACCACCGAAAAATTCCCATTAACTATTATCCTTGTTTTCTTCCCTTCGACAAGTTGTCTACCCAAGCTGCAAATTTTCTCCTGTCTCTAAGTCCCTTATCTTTTCAACCAACACCCAGTCATGGACTGAGTCAATGGCATTGCTGAAATCCAAGAACACCACATTAACTGCCTATCCACTATCTACTGCCTTGTCACCCAGTCAAACAAGTTGACCAGATTTCTCTGGCAAGACCTTGCCCTTTATGAATCCATATTATTTGGGTGCTGTAGTACATTTTCCTCTAGGAAGTCCACCATTTCCTTCCTTAGTAAAGACTCCATTAATTTTACTCACTGTAGACATCAAACTGACTGGTCTATAGGTGTCCGTCTCATCCTTCCTGCTTCTGTTATATAGAAGGATCAGGTCCACTGTCTTCCAGTCATTAGAAACTAGTCTTATGGCCAGGGACCAGTTTCATATTCATTTTCATTTAAAATAAAGGTCTGTAGACAAAACTGCCTGTTTTCATAAGTGGCCATGCATAAATAAACAGAACAGTACATAGACAGCTTAAGTAAACAAACTTAAGGGCAAACTGTTTATAAGTCTTCACAACAGTCATTTATTTGGGTAAAAAAATACAAGAATGATCTATCTTGTAATAAAAAGAGCCCTGACCAAATTTATTTTTACAACACAGTAAATTCAGAACCATTCTCAATGATGATCTTTTAACAGCAGAGTCTGAGCCAAAAAACCTAGATTATGCAGTACCCTCCCATGAGTCATTTTTCAGGCCTAACATCCTACAAAAATACTCGATAGTCTAGGTCAAATTGGGCAGATTTGATGTTGTATATATATTGTGCAAGTATGGCAACCTACAGGCAAATTAAAAGTAAATCTGCATGCCTTATTCAACAGCTGCTTAACCTGATGCATCATCTTAGATCCAGTGACTCCTGCCAACTTTCAGTCCCTAGGCGGAAGACCTCTGCCAGTCAAGCTACCTTCCCACACTGGCTACCCAAGCTCTGGAATGCCCTCCTACTGCAAATTTGGCACTCCTCCTTGTCCTACTCTCTATCACATTAGCAAACTTCCTTACTACAAATTGCTCCTGTCCCTGAACAAGACATGCCCCACTATCCTCTCCCCATTGCCTAACTAGCAGCCTTAGCCTTGCTACAGAAGCTGGCATATAACCCCAACCTTGTACTTATGTCCTGGTCCCATTTTGGCCTATGTACTGTGTGTAACTGTATACATGTGATATACGTCGTCTGTTGTTGACAGCTGTTACTACTGTGCTAATTTACCTTGTCTGCTGCTTCTTGTCACAAAATTATTATTTGATTCTATAATATCCTAAACACTCAATGTGCATTGATAATATATTCATGCAATCATGTATCCTTATGTTGCTTTTTTTATTTGCTTCTGTTAACTGTTCACTTGATAACCTGCGTGTTATCATATCCATGTGTACCCCTCCCAGGTCACACCAGGAGACAAGCATCTGGTTGCTCAGTGTGCCTTTCCTGGTGAAACAATTGCAATAAATAAAATAAATAAATAAATGCAATATAGTTTTACCAGCAAAAATATATATTACGAGCCCATATTCAATAATTGTGATATAAATGAAAAATAAGGCAGCAAGTGTCCCTGTTATCACTTCTGTTACCTCCTTCAGCATCCCAGATCCCATAAATTTATTTACTTTAAACCATCTATTCTTTTTACTATATCCTTTACTCTGTTATTTTGACCATGCCACTTGAGAAATTACCCTCCATCCTTTCACTCTTAACCCCACATTTTGGCAGCTGCCATTTTTCTCCGTAATACATACTGAACAAAAAAAATACTTATTCAGAATGTCTGCTTTCCCTTTGTTCCCCTACCATCCTCCCTCACTCAGTCTCATCATAACCCCTATGACTTTGCTCTTCTCCTGGACATATATGAAGAATGCTGTTTCCCTGACTTCACTCCTTTTGCAAGCTGGACTTCCATCTCTGCCTTGGCCTCCTCACCTTCCCTCTAGCTACATTTGTTGCCTTCAAGTACTTCTACTTAATCCTCTTCATATTTATCTAGACCATGAACCATATTATCCCCTTGCCCTTTCTCCCTTTTATAACAGTGTAATTCAACTTTCTATCACTTCTGACACTGCATCAAGTGACAATACATTAAAAAGCTGGTGTATTGTATCTAGTGTTAAAAAATGTGTTATACCAGGGGCTTTGGGGTATAATGGAATTTGAGATGAGAAAAGAAGTAGTGAGGCTACATATATATTCTGGTAGCTGCACTCTAGGGTCCTTTGAGGCCACAACAGTTTGAGACTTGAGAACCACTGCACTAGAGCCACAGATGCACAGTGTGACCCAAAGCAACCTGCTTAACCTCCCAGTGCTCCAGTCCACCTATATATGGAAATGTCCAGATTCAGGACCCCATTGGAAGCGAGATGCTGCATCTCAGCTGGGTTATCCAGGGGAAATCAGCTGTTAAAAAAAAAATTTGCAGTTGTTTGTTTGTGCTTTAGTGCTTTATGGGATGCAGAATTCTACTGGCAGAATTATTGTGGAATGACTATTCTACCTGCAGAATTTCCAGCAGAATTTTTCTGGTGTATCTGTAGAATTCCACCTGCTGTGATCCACGGAATTATATTCTGTAGCACAGCAGTTTTCCATGGAAATCATTCCACAATCAGTTCCACAGAAAATATTGAAATCCACATTATTCAGTTCTGTGATAATGTAGCAGAAAACCCATTTCACATTATTCCACTGTGGAATGCCAACATTGTGCTTCTGACACAAATCTGGTGGAATTTCAAAATTCCACAAAATACCATTCTACTTTGAAATTCCTCACACTGCTAGTGTGCTTACAAACTGCAAAGCAAACATATTGGGAAGGCAGTGGGCTCTATAGACATGTCATGATGGTAGCCAGTCAGGGGTGCAGAAACAAGCCTTTCCACATTGCCAGCCAGTGGTGCTGTAGGCCTGTGACCCCATTTGCATGCATACGTGTGACCATTTGTGCACCAAGCTGTAGCCTATTGAATGACAGAATGGTCCACATCACTAGCTACCCATTTCCTGTTCACTGGGATTTGTTCATTGTGGTTTTAAGCTCCTGTACTGGTCACTAAATAGTTTTTTTCTGCTACAGTACTACCTATGATGGTTCCTTTACTATCTGCTTAGTAGGAGTTCCCTGTTGCCTCCCCCAGTGGCTCTCCTACTGTCCGTCAAGCAGGATTTCCCAGCTGCCACCCAGTGTAGCTCCTGTACTGGCTTCCCCCGTTGCCTTCATTGCAACTCCTCTATGGTTGCCATCCACAGCAGCTCCTCCACTGCCCCGGGTGGATTCTCTGGTACTGCCCTCAGCACCTCCTAATAGGTTTTGCATGTTCACCAACTACCAGAGAACATGCTTCGTCAACCAAAAATTATTATTTAAAGCGATTTATCAAGTTTGCCAATGCAAACGGGAGTAGTAACGTGTAGGAGTTGCTAATAAGTCTCCTACCATTCAAACTGCTAAACATTGCTGTTTTCACTACAAAAAATCCTTTTATTTCTATGCTTTGCTTTATTTGCATAACCCTGTTCCTTTTTTCTCAGTGCTGCAACCTCAACTGTGACATCATACAAGGGAAACAACGTTTTTAAAGGGATACTGTCAGTTTTCATCTGACTCTTTACATTGTTAGCAAGTAGCTGTATCTAGCTTTATTTTTTTTTAACTCTTTTTCTCACCCTACCTTTTGAGGAATGTCTTAGGGTCACTTTTACAGTCTGCAGCTCCTGACTGCCCACCTGAATCACAACTCCTCCAACAACTGTATAGGTATCAGGACTCTCATCTCTCCCAGACCTTGGAGAGTCCGAGAGCCCCCAGATGGTGGAGTCGGAGGCACCGGCAAGCACTGGGCCTGTAGGCCTTGGCCTCTGGAGTTTGCCATCATCTCATCTGGTCAACAGAGTTTTTTTCCTGCTTGTTACACCCTTGATCCCTCTCCCTCTCGAGCTCAGATGTGCAATGGTGTCTAGTGATGCCTGCCATGGCTCTGTCCAACTACGTGCTGCGTTAGCATGCGCAGAGCCACCGGTCTCCACCAGGGACCACTGCAATGTTGGGCAAGCATAGATCCCACAATAGAGGAAGGAGAGCTGTTCTCTGAATGCTCAATCCTCTCTCTCCTCTGCTGATCCCTGGTGGCCCAGGCTCATTTCCGAACCCAGGTCAGCGGTGTGGCATGAAGTGTGGCATCCAGTGCATCAACACTCAGCGCCTCTAGGCTGGGTCTGTATCTGGCATTTTAATGTGTAGAAAAAGTCTAGTGATTTGATTGGCTGAGGCAGCTCAGAGCCATGTAATCATTGACCCATTATTACATTCCTGAACTAAGTATAGCCCTTCAAGCTCTATAACATAAACATAGAAAAGTATGATCAGACTCCCACATTCTGACAGGAGCTCTCACTTCAGATCTATTACTTTACTAGCAGGCAGTAAAAGTAAAAAAAAACATCTGCACAGACTGGCAAATGAGGTTTTGGCCTACCTGCATCACAAAAACATTTTTCCAGTAGCTTTTCTCCAGATTGTACTGCTGTGAACACTACCGAAATAGGAGACTGCACTTTAATTAGGAAGATTGAAAAATCAGCTATTTACTCTACCCACAATGCTTCACTACGTAAATAAGTATACAGGCTATTATATTTCTTTGCTCGCTACAGAAATAGGAGACTACATCTCTCAGTAATGAAGTCTTGTAGCTAGATACCATATGCATGTTTTGAAAATAAAGGTACAAGAGCTTATATTGTTGAAGCCACTTCAAAAATAGGAGACTGCATCTCACAGTAAGGTATTTATTTATTTATTTATTATTTATTTGCTTTTGGTTACTGGGTGAGTGCACTAGCCATACAATGCCTATTTTCAGGCACGACCCGGGAGGATACACGTGAAAACACATTAGTAGACATGTGACGCAGCACATGAGATATGTAACATAGTGAAGAGGAGGAATAACATAAATCAATTATTTGTATAGGGAAATAATCTACTACACATTCATGATATGATTACAAACAGTACAGTACTGACAGTCAAAAGAGAAATAGGAAGTGCAAAACATGTGAGAAAAAAATTACATTTTAAGCAACTACAAAATACAGTAAGTGCCATTATTTGGTCAGTAGTCATAAGGGAGAGAAGAAAAGAAAACAGGGGGTTGAGAGGAGAGTGAAGGTAAGGCAGAGGAAAAGGGTGAAAGCCAATAGACAGGATTTCAGGATGTTAAGGAGAGAAAGAAGGAGCAAGGAGTCAGAAGGGTAGTTGCCTGGAGACATAGACAGCGGGAAGTAGGGTGGAATACGATGGATGAAAGCGCATATAGGGGCTAGTAGCATGCAGATGTTCAAGGTGAAGTTTCTTGAAACTAGTGTGAGTGGAAGCTTGACGAATAGTTTGGGGTATGTAGTTCCAGTAATTAGGAGTGGAGGGTGAGAAAGCATGACCACCCATGTTGGTTTTACATCTGGAGCTATGGAGAGGGGCTTGGTCAGTAGATCGAAGCCTATAGGAGAGGGTTTGTGAGTGAAGCAAAGAGGCAAGTGATTGAGGGAGGCCTGATCTAGTAATACTGTCAATTAGAGAGCCATAGGGCAGGAGACATTGGGCAGAAGAACTGGGCCAGTTAAGGTCTGCATAGAGCTGGCAGTGGTGCATGTATCGTGGAGATGCAGAAACATAGTGGCAAGTGGAATTATAGGCAGTGTCCCATTTATGGAGAGAGGTCTTTGTAGCAGAGAGATAGGTGGCAGAGCCATAGGCAAGGGCTGGGAGCAGAAAGCCTTCCACCACAGCTAGTCTAGCTGATGGGGTGAGGGCATAGCTAGAGTGATAGGCACCTCCTATCTTTGCATTGACAGATTTACAGGTGGTGGTGATGTGCAGAACAAAATCTAGAGATTCGTCAAGAAGAATGCCCAGATATTTAAAGGAACTGCTACTAACCAGTGAGGACCTATCAGTACATAGTATTTTGAAGGAGCTTTGGTTAGCTTTAAGTCTGGCAGGTGAGCCAAAGAGCATGGATTGTGTCATGCTCGAGTTGAGAACAAGGTTGTTCTCTGTTAGCCAGGACTGAATACTTAAGAAATCCAAAGCAAGAGAATGGTTAATTATCAAGATATTACTCGCACTATGGTAAATGATCAGATTGTCAGTGTAGAGCAGGGATGAACAGATTGGTGCTAGCAGCAAGAGATCGTTGATAAAGATTGAGAAAAGCAAGGGGCCAAGTATGGAGCCCTGAGGAAAGCCAACGTGTGTAGACAAGAGGTCTGATGTGGCTGAGCTGAAAACAACAGCCAGATAGCTTTTAAACCAGGCAAAGACATCAGCAAAGAAACCTAGGGAACATAGTTTCTCAAGGAGAAGAGGATGGTTTACCAGGTCAGATGCCTTGGTCAGGTCAATGAAAACCACAACTGTGAGGAGGCCAGAGTCCATAGACATATATATATATATATATATATCATTTGTGAGTTTTAGTATAGCGGTGGAAGTACTACGGCCTTTGCGGAAACTGTGCTGGGAATGGGAGAGAAGACTGTGCTTCTGAAGACAGTCATTTGGAAAACAGCTTCTTATTGTACCCACAATGCCTTACAATGGACAGCTACATATTAGGTGCTATACTGCAGTCACCACTACCAACATTCGAAATGGCACTTCTGAGTAAGGAACATTTAATTCAACATTATAAATTACCCAGGGTTCCTTGTTGAGGTATATAAAGCACTGACAGCTGCCTTGTATGACATCATTCTGGTGGAGTGGCTGCACAGAGAAACTGGAGGGCAGCCAGAAACAAAGTGCTGATAAAACATAAAAAAAAAAAAATGACTATGACAGATTTGTTTTACAAAACAAATTGCAGTTTCAACCTCTGAAGCATGGCTAGCGATGTCATACTATGTGTAAAAGGCATTTGGGGAACCTTCATGAATCACTTTAAGTAATTTAATTAGAAAGTGTAATATACCATCATGAAATAACAACAATCTGCTGTAAATAAAATTAACGGCTAAACAATTTGCCAAACATCTTTGTCTGTGCCTCGCATACAACCCTCAGCAGCTTCTTGTGAAACTGCATCTCCATCAGTATGGTTCAAAAGAACTTCTCAGTTGCTGTTGTCAGCATCTGGAACAGACTCCCTTACACTCTATGGTCCATCCCCTTCCAACGCTATCTAAGGTTCTTTACAAGGATATCCAATTGACCAACTCTTGCTGTATAAGTATCACCTGATCGTAGGCTCATTGGTTTAATTATTCAGGCAACCAAGGGTACACGTCAGTGGAAAAGCTGTGCCACATATAGGTATTTGTAGTATTTATTGTTTGCAGATCTTCTCTGCTATCACCTTTGGAAAAATCTCATTTCTGTATATAAAGACTATGATATGGCAGTAACTATCATCTCTTGTAGCTTGCTCACTTGTGTCTGTGTAATGCCTCTCTATATATAGCTATTCTGTGAATGTGTGAGTGAGTGTGGTGTGGTATAATAACATTTTATTTAAATGCTGGGAATAGCTGCATTTCTTAATATCAGAGTAGAAGTGTATTAGTTACACGAGGTGTTGGTCAAGATCAGCTCCCCCGATTAGGTATTACTTTCCCTACAGACTCCATGATCTCTGACCATTTGAATGTCCTCCATTAACAGCTGAAGTTTATAGGTGCTGTAGAGTGCTTGGAATATCTTGCAAGGGGAAGAAATGGAAATCTGTGGAGTCTCGTGGTGGAAGCGTAATGGGGGAGCGAATTGGGGTGATGGGGACAAGGAGATGCCCTGGAGTGAAATGGGAACAGGAAAGGGGTCCTCCCTGCATGGTTCCCATATGCAAGAGCTCCACAGTTAGTGGGCAGGTCATTGGACCAACCTCATTTGCTTATTCCACTTGGACGGTATTGTGCAATGCCTGCTCTATTAAGAACAAGATGTCAATTATTGCTGATCTTGTTGAAACATCGGATCTGGCTTGCATCACCGAAACCCAACTGGATGAAAGTGCTGGTCCTGTGTTAGAATCAGCCATTCCAGCTGGGTACTCAGTGATGCACTGCCCTAGAGTGGATGGTAGGGGGGTGGGGAGTGGCAATATGTTATAAATTGGACTTAAGCCTCATAGCCTTCCTGATGGAAACAATGAGATCTTTTGAATGTGTGGCAGTTCAAGTGTTTGCGGATGATGGTTGCAGGATCCTTTTTATCTACCAGTCTCTGGGGGAAGGTAAGGAATTGTCATGGACTTTGTCACAGGTCTGTTATCACAGTTTCCCAGATGGACTATTCTGGGGGACTTCAAAGCCTGGATTGATGATGAACTCTCGCAATTTGGACAGAACTTCCTCCAACCTATGTGTTTTTGGGCCTAACACAGGTTGTTACCTTTGCAACCCACAGGCATGGGCATCCATTGGATCTTGTCTTCCTGCTGGGAATGGAGGTCTTTGACATTATGGTGGAGTTGGTCGCATGGATCGACCACCATACTGTGAGGTTCTTATTCAAGGCCCCCCCAATAGACCTCCACCTAAGGAGATGGTCCAGTACCGCCCGTTAAGGGGAGTTATCCTAGATGGTCTGGTGGTGGTACTGGATCTATCAGGTGTGATGAGTGCATCTGAGCATCTGGGAGATTTGGTACTGACTTATAAGAGGGTCATGTTCGAGACCCTCAACTCCATTGCATCTGTTCATGTTTGACCCCTTGCCTTGCACCAGAGGGCCCCCTGGTTTGATGTAACACTCAAGGAGATGAGAAGGAGGGGTTGAAGGTTGGAGCCGCCTTGGTAGAGATCCACCCCAGAGGTCAACAAGCTTATATTGATGGTCCATTATAGAGACTATCAATCAGAAATCTCCTGTTAGAAGGCAGAATTCCTGTCCAGGGAGATTGTTGCAGCAAATAACAGACCAGTTTATCTCTTCTGCACTGTCGATAGACTGTGAAATCCAGCCTGTCTCCAGTCTGGTGGAGTCTTTTCATAAGTAAGGTATAATGAGTTTGATCTGTTCTTTGCCAATAAGATTGCAACCATCAGAGTGGAAATCCAGGCAATGCCCTCCTATGGTCCTTAAGGCGATGGACTTCAGGTCACAGGCACTCCGGTAGTCTGGTGCAGTTTTGACCAGTTGGAGGTTAAGAATGTTGTGAAGGTCATTCAGAGGTTGCAGCCAACTTGCTGTAGTTTGGACCTGAGTCCAAAGTGCCTCCTAGTAGGACGTGTTGATGTCATAGGCCCGGTCCTAGTTAGGATAGTTCAGAGCTCTCTACCGACAGGGTTTTTTCCAGAAAGAAGGAGGAGATTGTAAAACCCTTCATGAAAAATCCTTCACTGGACCCGACTGCTTAGCTTACTACAGACCAGTCTCTAACCTGCTTTTTGTGGGTAAAGTTATTGAGAAGGTCATGGTTGCTCAACTGGAGACCCATTTAATAACTCACAGCATCTATAATCCTCTTTAATCTGGTTTCACGAAAAGGCATAGTATAGAGTCTGCCCTTGTTCAGGTGCTGTATGATCTCCTGACAGTGAGGGATTGAGGAAGACATACTATCTTCATTCTCCTTGATCTTTCTGCAGCATTTGACACCATTGACTATGGGGTGTTGATGAAGTGCCTGCAGATTTATTGAGGATTGGCTGGTACTGTCCACAACTGGTTTCAATCGTTCCTCACTGGAAGGTCACATCAGGTGGTTTCGAGGAATTTTTCCTCAGCACCAGTCTCCCTGCCATGTGGGATTCCACAGGGCTCTGTCTTATCCTCCATGTTGTTTGTGGTGTATATGACACAGTAAGGGAAAATTATAAGATGGTACTAGCTGAGTTTTCACTGCTAAGCAGGTGATACTCAGCTATATCTGTCTTTTGCACCTGAACAGCAGGAGTCAGTCTTGGTATTTAACAACTGCCTTGCTGAGATACAAGGTTGGATTAGGGTCAACTGAATCCAGACAAGACTGAGGTGCTGGTGCTGGAACCTGGTTGCAGGGGACAGAGGGAACAATTTGGACAGATCTCCAGGCTTTGGCTAAGAGATTCACAATTGCATACCTCAGATCGGGTGAGGAATCTTGGCATTGTGTACAGTGATCTGACAATTAAATATCAGGTATCAGCTGTTGTCCGAACTTCATTTTGCCATTTGAGGAACATTACTAAAATTAAGCACCTGATTCCCGCTGCTGATTTGCCAGCACTGACCCATTCCTTTGTGACCTCTCACTTTGATTACTGCAGTGTCCTTTATCTAGGGCTGCCAGGGGTACATTTTCAGCTAGTGCAGAAGATGGCAACCAAATTGTTGACCAGCCTATCTAGATTGTGTCATATTATTCCATTATCTGCGCTGGATGCCAGTTAGGTGGTGTATCTCCTTCAAGGTCAGCTTGCTGACCTATAAGGCCCTACATGAGCAGGGCCCAGCTACCTACAAGACTTCCTTCAACCCTTCTGCCCTTCACACCTCCACCACTCCATGGATGAGGGACAGCTGGAGGTTCTGTGAGTCTGTCTGCAGTCATCAGGAGCCCGTACCTTTGCATATGTGACCCCAGAGTTCTGGAACTCTCTACCTCGTCCTATCCGAGAGAGTCACAATCTGAAGCATTTTAAAAGAGAGCTGAAAATGTACTTATTTAATGTAGCATTCCCAGAATAGAAATAGTTTTTATTAAGTTAATAATAATGATGTATTGTTTTATTATATTTGTGGTGTTTTAAATGTTTTAACGTAAAGCACATTGGTTCATTTTGAGATTTGTGCTCAAGAAATAAAAACTGATTGACTGATACTGTAACTAGATTTGTTTTGCCATCATTATGGCTGGGGTCATACCAGAAAATGAAACTTTGTGCTAGTGCACTCAACCAGTGAACAAAAAAATAAATTAAAATTGCATGGCCTATGAGTTTAAGATTTCACTTTTTCACTAAGTATTGCTAACTGTTCAATGTTAGGTACTGCACTACCAGTGTGGCCCATGCAATAACATTGGACATACACCATTTGTGCACCTGGCTACCTAGCAACACTCTGGGAGCTCCCTATTGTATGTAAAGGAAAATAGTCTGCACTAAGAGATGAAAGTGTGGAGCTAGACCAAATTTTCACTTTGTGTACAAAAATATTTTTTTTGTTTACTGTTTATAGCAGTACAGCAGATTGTAGCAGTCTGCTTCTGTTGACTCAGAAACTGACATTTCTTTTATTACAAATCCCAGAATCCCCTGCAGCTGATTTCAATTGAGGGCTGCAGCATTCAGAAATTTGACAGCCTGCAGTGCATATATCTTAAACAAGCTACCTTCCTATATTTCTGACCTCTTGAAATGTACTCTCAGTGCCTACCCCCTTAAAAAATATGCTTACATCATACTTGATGTTCCTAGGGTAAAATCTAATTTTGGTGCCTCGTCTTGGAGTCATGCGATTCTGTCTCTATGGAATACCCTTCAACATTCTTTATAGCTGTCCCACTGGGTTAGATTGACCCACTTCAAGGCTTTCCTCAATAGCTATGTAAGGGATAATTATCATTGCTAATATTTAAACCTTTTCACCTTTCCTACACTCCCCTTCCCTACTTCCTGCACCCTAACCTCCTCTCCCTCTTCACCTTCCCCTCTTCTCCCCCTATTTTCCATCCTATTCCATCCTTCCTCACTCCTTCCTGTCACCTTTGGTCGCTGGATCTCTCACACTGCATACATGCATACCCTTCCTCTCTACTACCCTTCAATCATTGGTTGCATCCCATTTCATTAGTGGAACTTATTTTATGTATTGATTGTGAGCTCATAGTTATAGCTTACCTATTGTATGTATGTTGTGTATTTACTGACTAAAGTAGTGCTGTTATCCAGTACCATTTAGAGAAATGTTTCTTGTTATGTAATTGTTTTTCTATTTTTAATTTGACCATTATACCAGTCTATCCATGACCGATTTCTAAATGAGTTCTCTCAATGGTGCATGCCCTGGTAAAATAAAAATTGAATTGAATTGAATGTTAGAGCTTTTATAAGATCCAATCAAGTGTTTACTGGTTCTACTGTCCTCCCGGAGCTATGTGCTGTCCTCTGGGACTGTACATACCCCAGGAAGGACAGCAGGACTAGAAATTAAAAGATTAGAGCTTATAAAGCTCTAACATGCACTGCAGGGTATTGAATCTCTCAATGCTGCAGCCCTCCACTGATGTCCACTGCAGGGTATGCTGGGATTTGTATTTACAAAACAAATATCAGCTTGTGAGTCAACAGAAAACGTCTGATACAAACTCTTATACTGCAGTTAACAAAAGGTAAAAAAAAGTGTTTTTTGCACACAGAGTGGAAATTGGGACCAGCCCCACACTTGACTGTCAGCTCATAATGCTGACAGTTCCCCTTTAAATGGTAAAGTTGTGAGGAGACAGCAATGCCCTGGTAGAGGAGGGCTGAAGAAGTATTCTGTACTGTATCCCAAGGCGTGGTGTTGGGCTGCATTTTAAGGGCTGAGCCAGAAAAGGCATGTCACTAACGCCTGGGCAAAGCATTTAATTTTGCTGCACCTAGGAGGAGAGAACTAAAGAGCAACACCTGTGGTTCAGGTTGGGATTCAGGCTGAACCTATGTGGTCAGTGAAAGAACAGCTGACTGAACACTGTCTACCTCAGTTGTTGCTAACCCCCTCTATTTCTATTCAGGATTTTAGCCCTAAATAAAGTCGTGTTTATTCTGTTTGTTCCTTGCCAGTTACAAATTTATTTAGAGCTAGTCCCTGCATGCCTAGTGGGGGCTGTCAAGCCACTGTGTGTGTGTGTGTGTGTGTGTGTGTGTGTGTGTGTGTGCGCACGCGCGCGAGCACAGGTAAGGTGTACATAGTGGTGAGGGTGGGAGGTATTGCATCCCAGTAGCTGCATCACACTTACACCAGACCCATGAACATATTTCTCTGAGTGGAGACATTACATTGTTTCCTAAATGTAATTAGATATTGCAGACTTCTGGTGCCATGTTAGTCTCAGGAAAATTTAGCACACTTTTGTTGTGGCAATATTTATTATTAGACTAACTGAAGAATTCTGACACAGTCTTCTGAGACATCCAAGGTCCCTTCTACAGGTGCAGAGGAAACTAACCAGCTTTTCAAAATACATACAAGAAGGTTCAGTGTCATAATAGGGAATGCAAAAGAGCGATCGCTATTATGGTGAGTGTATATCACCGAAAAGCAATTTGGTGATATACACATAGCGGCAACACTACATCCAGCCAGTACTTACAAATGTGTATACAGGGGGGTTGTGTTCCCTGTGCCCCCTCATGGGGTGCTTTGCCCCCAGCTACCCCTTTCTGAAGGATTATCAACTCCAAGGTGGTGCATGTCAGGGAGGGGGAGAGACTGCCAAAAAGAAAAAAAAAACAAGTGCTGCAGGCAGCAGCAAAATATGTCTCCCCATCCTGTCCCTGAACCCTATCCTCCTATGTCAGAGCCAGCCACCCTCACCATTACACTGCATGGGCTGGCTGAGCAGCACTAGGGACAATGACCCACAGAAACCCTCTATTCTATCCCTCCCCTCCGGTTCCCCTAGCTATTTCTGCCTTCCGGTGGCCTTTTTGAATGGTCACCTTCAACTAAGTCAATACCCTTGCAGAGTAGCTATTAACCATTTTGGTGAAAATGACTGGCTCATTTGTGAGTTGCTCATTTTTAGTCACCTTTTTGACATAATACCATACACAAGTTTCTGGATCTGAGATTAAGAAAGGGGAAGGTATAGAGAAAACCATATAATGTAACAGAGGTGACTATCAGGAGATAGGCCTCATGTTTCTTAAAAGGGAGAGATCAAACATGAAAATGGTGAGCCACTTCAAAGTGGTACCATAACAAAAGAAGGAACTGAGGAAAAAGTTTAATTAATCATGCAGGATGTCCGAGACTGACCATTTAGAAAGTTAATTGAGCTGTGTCTGAATAGATAGCCTTTAACAGTCAATTATGTCCCAAAAGTGGTGGGGGGGGGTTAAACATGTAAATCATAGGCCCAGAATTACAAAGGTAATTATCAATATTCAATTAGGATATGGTAATGTGTGAGAAAGACTACTTTTTTGTTCAGCCCATGGATATCTAATCCATAAATCCTCATGAATGTTGCTCTCCAGAGAAGATTTGCCCAAGTGTTTTTGAGGTTTTCACGCAAAACAGCCCCATTAAAATCCTTAAGGAAATGGTTGTCCTGGGAGAAGTGCTTGCCCACTGTTGTCTGGTTGTCTGAGTGTTTGATAGTAGATTTACATTCATTCATGCATTTATGAGTGTTTCTCCCTTTTCACCATCACACCTTCCATGTGGACATTTTTGCCATCTGATTATATAATGTTGGTGTTACTTAAAAAAAGACTTATTTTGCATTCCTCTTCGGTAAATAGAGAGTAGACTGAGTCATACATGCCAATCATGCTGCATGTTTTGCATCTGGATTGTTGCATGGTTTTGTTCCCTTTATGTCTGTTTAAATTGTGTTGGTATTGTAACCCCCACACCCCCACACCACTTTTGTCAAGTTGGCACCCCCTGTTAATAGAACTAGTACCCACATATGGCATACCGATTACTTTTGGCAGAAATAATCAGTTTGGTACCATCCCTAGCTATACAGTATATTCCAGGCTCATTATCTAAAGGAAGAGGGGGGTTAGGGTACAATTACCAAAATGAAACCTTTGTAAATACAACCAGGTCCAGGAGAAAGACTGCTAGGTGTATGCTAGATCTAACTGCTGAGAGGCCCCTATAACTCCACACAGAAAGCAATAACAAGAATGTTCATTGCAGCAGCTGGGATTGTGCAGTATGGCTTTATTCACAGATGTTACAAAAGCACAAGTGAACCCCCAATGGTTGTTCATGGCAAACAAGTACACGCTTTTCCAGACACTCTTTGCTAGGCAGTACAGTTTTCCACAAAAACATTTAATTTATCTTTCCCATTGTGAATGCTTGTGGACAGTGCCACGCACTCAGAACATCTTTATTCCCACAGGTGCCTGCTCATGGACTATTTCTACACACCCTAAAACTTCCTCCTTCAGCAATGACCTTTGCCCAGGGAAACCTGGTACCCACCAACGAACTACTTCCAACTCCATATATGAAACGTTGACTTCTATTTTTAATCTGTCTCTTATTACTGGGGTTTTTCCAGTGGTCTGGAAGCAGACCATTATTATACCAATATTTTAATCTGGTCAACCATGTGATATAGATAATTATTGAACTATTTCTATTCTTTTCCAACTAAGTAAGATTTTCGAAAAAACTGGTCAACTGCCAACTAGTGGAATATTTGGAAACCAAGGTCTTTGCTATCCGGAGCAGCATGGCTTTCAGAAGCTTCATAGCACTGGCACAGCACTGGTACATTTTACTAACCATACCTTAAAATCAATGGATGCTGGGCTCTTGGCTGGATCACTATTTATTGATCTATCAAAAGCCTTTGATTTAGTTAATCATGCCATGCTGCTCTAGAGACTGAGGAACCTTGGACTTTCTGAAATATCATGTGTTTGGTTTCAAAGCTATCTACTGCTTGACCTGTAAAAGCAAAACTAGGTAGTGTTGAGTTGATACAGGGTGAGCTTCAGCACGGGGTACCACAGGGGTCCATTTTGGGGCCCCTGTTGTTCTCCATGTTTACAGACCCTATCGTCTTGGTTCCATCTTTTTCTTGTATGTTGTTGTATGCTGACGATATCAATTTATTTACAAGTTCCTCAAAAATCAGTGATATAAATGTTTCACTAAATCAAGATTTTTTAGCTCTGAACAGATGGTTGGTAGATCATTGTTTGATATTAAATTCTAAAAAAACAGAGTGCATTTTTTTTGGTTCCAGACTTAAACTACGTAATGTGGAATCTTTAATAATTAGTGATTTAGTAGGTAACATTATAAAACAAGTAATTGAGACTAAATACTTAGGAATAATACTTGATTCTAGCCTAACCTACTCAGCACAGATTAGGAAAACAGTAAGGTCTGTAAATCAGAAACTAGGTGCTTTACACCAAATTAAGGATTGTTTAACCAGGGAAGCTAGAGAGATTATATCCAAGAGTGTTCTTTTGTCAACTCTGTACTACAACTATTTTTTGTTTTTAAAGTTTGCATTGAATGATTTGGAATTGATTAATAAATCCTTTAATTCCATCTGAAGATTTGTTCTAGCCAAACTCTTTAAAACACGTTACTGTGTTTTATATAATTAACTTAGTTGGCATCCTCCTAAACTGGCCTACTTATATAAATTGGGTTGTTTGACATACAATATACTTGTGCAGGGTAATAAATCTCCTTTGTATAGCTTGATTAATTTAAGGGAAGAAACTAGGTCATTATGCTCAACTAATGTGCAAAGTCTATTTATTCCAAGATCAGCTACTAGCATGGGTGAAAGAGCTTTTTCCTTGGAATGTCTAATTTTATGGAATATACTGCCTGATAATTGTATTACTGTTACCAAGCATGAGAGTTTAAAAAAAGTTTTGTACTGTTATTTGCAATCACTTGTTGTGTGTAATTGTTATTAGGTACTTGGTTGTATTGTTACATCTATTACCATCTAGTAATTATGCTTGTTATATGTTTGTTATTTTCTTCTTTGTAATTGAAGCACCAGGTTGTTCCTGAAAAAGGGCCTTGGCTTAGAGATCTTACCTGGTAAATAAAGTGAATTGAATTGAATTGAACTACTTAGCCCTCCCTTGCAGACTCCAGATGGTATTCCTCCTACCCTTTGCCCTAACTGACACTCTCTGCCACTCCTTTATGGTTACAACAAACAAGCCTCCAATCCCCAATGAATTCTTAAAGACTCAAACTTTAATCTTTAAATTTCACCAAAGTGTATGAGTGGTCATGACAGATGTAATCGAGCCTTATCTTGGGCACACAAACCTCAGCCAACTCCCTAATGAGGACAGTTACTGCATATGTACTGACAAATCTGCTGTTCCTACTTTTAGACATAGAATCAACCCAGAAAGCACCCTTTTTCCATAGCAGCTTGTCAGAAATTTGTGCACAAATTCCTTCTCAAAGGCAGCTGTACAGACTCCAGGACCTTCAGGAGATTGCCTTTGGATCCACTGAACTGGCAGTCACTCTCTCTCTCCCCCTAGAGTAAAATCAAAGAATCCTTCTAAGAAAAGGTCTCCATCACCTCACTGGCTACTTCAGATTTAATCCAAACTAGGGTGACAAACACAGGGTCCCATGTGACAGAACCCCAACTGGCAGACCTCCTGCCACTCTGATTTCCAATCTCAGACCAATTGAACATTCTAAACTTCCCCTGAGCAGCTGACTCAAAAATGTTTACGCTGCTGTTAGAGTTCTAAATCACATAATCATTCCCACTCAGCCTTGCTGAGTAAACAATGATGGCAGTATGCACCCCTTAATGAGCTTCTTACTAGCTGCCGTTTACCTGTCTTTAGACTTGTACTAATGGGATTCTAGTAACCCTGGGGACTGGGTGGTTACAGTTATATTCCAGGCCGGTGTTCTTTCCAGATTAGGTGTTGCCTGCATGATATTTTAGGTGGTTCACTGAATATACTGGACTATCTGTGATCAGTGTGGAAGCTGAGATGCTATTTTCTGATGATGTGCTGTATTAGTCTGATTGATGGGTTGCACTGTATGTCACAACCAGTGGTGTGCATTTTTGAGACTTTTCTCTTTTTGTGTGCTACTCACCCCCTAGCCAGCTCCTGATGATTCAAGTTGGCTCCTGAATATTGGATAACCCTTATCCAGTGGTACAGCAACAGGACTGTGCTTTAACATCTGAAATGCATATGCTACCACCTAAAGGCAATTTGTCAATAACAAACAAAGAACACAAGACAGGATGCTGCATCATCATGTGAGCTGAAAACAGAACAGAAAGGTAATATTAAATGCATGTTGAAAATAGACAATAAAGTTAGAATTGACATTTCAACCATAGATCTTCCTCAGGAATTATCTGAAAGAGAAAAGACAGCAAAGCTAGTCATATAACCTATGGACAAAACATTGATTCTAACTCGTTTTGAACTTCAATCAATCAATCCATTAATCAATCAAAATGTTTATTTAACCAGGTGAATACCATTGAGCAAAGCTCGTTTGAGAGATGGACCTGGACAGGATACAAGAACATTACACAGCACATTGAACACAATAAAATCACACAATATTTAAGTAACTAACTAAGATAGCCAGGGCTAAATATAATGCATAGGGTAATGACAGTGGTAGTGCATGAGTACTATATATACATATAAGCAGATAAATACAGGTTATAGTCAAAATTGGACACTATGGTGTGGTGAAGGCAGAAGAACAAACATAAGTGAGAGGGGCAACAAGGGAAGTTAGGAAGCTGATAAGAAAAGGAAGGGATATGTGAAGGTTACAAAGGTAGGGGGAGGGTAATAAGGTAAACCATCAAGTGTTATAGCAGCAAATAGTGATATTAGGGCAAGAGGTAAGGACAGGCTCCAGATAAGGGAAGTGAGGAGAGGCAGCAGGTAAGGTGAATGCCCAAGGGTGAGGGAGATAGGAGACATGTAAACAAGAGGTAATGCAACTTTAAGACAACTGAAACCTACACAAGGGAGCAGGATACACAAGGAAAATCAAAAAAAGGAATGCTGTGAAAAGGTTAAAGAGGGAGGGGAAGGGGTCAATGAAACAGGGTAGTAAATGTAATATTTAATCAGGCAGGTGACCAGAAAGTCACTGAGGCAGTGAAACGGAGATCAGGAGAAACAATTGCAGGTTTCCTTAAATGAATGAGCATAGTGAGTTTTAAATGCTGATGCTGTGAGCCAATTTCAAGTTTTTTTGCAGTGTGTTCCAGCACACAGGTAACATATGGCTCATGGAAGCCCTTTCAAAGCATGATTTGAACTTTGGTACTGCCAGGTGGATATAGGAGGCACTACTCAGCATATACATACCAATCACACTTAGGGGTAAACAATCCAAGATATATTGAGGCAGCTTCTTGGCAATAGCTCTGAAGGTCCAGAGGCAGGCATTTATCTGTTTTCTGTATGAAGGAGATGTCCATCCCACAGCATTGCAAGGAGACCAGTGGTGTGTATTATATGGAAGATTAGTGATAAATCTTAGGGCTCTATGATACAGTGTGTCCAATTTTGAGAGCACAGCAGCTGGGCCCTGGCTGTACAGAAAGTCTGCATAATCCAGGAGGGAGGGGAAGGTTTTTTAGACCAGCCTTTTCCTGGCATCTCTTGTAAGAAGATGCTTAATCCTATAAAACAGGCCCAAACTCTGCCTAAGCTTTTTTGACAGTTCTTCAATATGGTCGAGAAAAGAGAGTCTGTGGTCAATCCATACCCCCAGATGCTTAAACAGGGATACATACTCCAGAGGTTCACCAAGAAGGGTGGTAATCAGACACAGCATTCCAAGTAAAGTCAGATATCTTGAAGGTGCAAGGGGGGAGAAGAACATTGCCTTAGTTTTTTGGGGAATCTAGAAGTAGCTTTTGGTTAAGAAGCTGTTGTTGCAGAAGATTGAAATCCTGTTGAAAGTGACTGCAAGCAGCCTCAAGGGTAGGTCTACTGGTGTAAAGAACTGAATCATTTGCAAAAAGATGTATATTGGCATTTTTGATGCAGGCCTTTAAACTGTTAACATATATTGCTAAAAGCAAGGGGCCTAGTATTGAACCCCATGGCACACCTCTCAGGAGGTGCTTAAGTGGAGAGAGTTCCTCTTCTACTTTGACATGCTGGAGACGATCTACTAGATAATTAGAGAATCATTTCAAGGTAAGGTGGTTCAGTCCAGTGTTTCTGAGGGAAAGGAGAAGCAGATCATGGTTGACAGTATCAAGCATCTCAATAAGATCTAAAAGTACTGCACAAACAAAGTTTCTGGCATCAAGTTCACGTTGCCAGTCATTTGTATCCTTAGCAAGTGCTGAAATGGTGCTATGCCATATTCTAAAACCAGACTGCAAAGAGTTAAGGAGAGTATATAATTCCAAATAGTAATTCCTTAGTTGTGAGCTCACAATTTTTTCTAACAATTTAGACAGGATGGGGAGTAAAGAAATAGGTCTATAATTGTTTAGGTCACTAGGATCTCCAGATTTAAAAAGAGGAATAACATGCACAGTTTTCCATATGGAGGGAAAGACACCCTGAGAGATACATAGATTAAAATGGTGGGTAACTGGCATGGCCAAGATGTGATAACCAATCATGAGGAAGAAGGGGTCAAGCAGATCTGCTCCTGTACTCTTCCTAGTATGCAGTTGCTGCAAAAGATCTTAAACCTCTTTTTGTGATGCAGGTTGAAGGGAGAATGGAGAACTCATGATAGGGACTGCAAAGTCCTGTATGCCAACTTAGTTGTGGAGTGCACTGGTAGGGGATGAGTCAAAGTCTAGGCCTGCAGTAGAGAAGTGATTGTTGAGAAACTTAAGGATGGATGGCTTATCAGAACTTGTAAATACATTTGTTCTGGTTTTGTTGGAACTTTACATCTGTGCGTCCCTGTTCTTTTAGCCCAATGCTTGGATCTGTGCCTCAGTAGTGCTAATGGATGTATTAAAGAATACAAGATGAACTGGCGATTGCTTATGAGTGAAGGTTGTAGCCCATTACTAACTGTACAGAGCCCAATTACAAAAAAGATACTGAAGCAACTGAATTTGCACATGACACTCTGAAACCCTTAGGGGATCCCTAAACCAAGTGCCACTGTATTGTGCACTTTATTATTGTCTTGAGAGGCAACATCTTGCGGTATGCCTGGAAAGGAATCCACTCAAGTGAAGGCCCTGCATGTCAATCACGCCTTTGACTTCTACATTCCTGAACACAGAGCCATTTGCCCAACAGAAAGACCTATTAAGTTCCTTATAATGCCATTGTGCCAGGGCTTTGCTTATCCACATGTTCTGTTGCTACATCAATGGAGGCACTGCTGGGATCAATTGATCAAAGGGTTACATAAATAGGGGCACTAATGGGATCAACTGATCAACATATTACATAAATGGAGGCACTGCTGGGATCAGCTGATCAATGGGTTACATAAACAGGGACAATGATGCGATCAGTTGATCACCATGTCACATAAATGGAGCCAATGCTATGTTCGATTGATCATTGTATTACATAAATGTAGGCATTACTGGGATCAACTGATCAATGTATTACATAAATGGAGACAACACTGTTATCAATTAAGCAAATAATTACTTAAATGGGGCAACACTGGGATCATGTGATGAATGGATTACATAAATGGGGCAATGCTGGTATTGACTGATCAATAAATTACAAAAATGTGGCAACACTGGGAACAGTTCATCAATGAATTACATAAATGTGGAAACTCTGGGATAAAGCATTTAGTGGGTAACATAAATGAAGGAACTGCTGTGATCAACTGATCAATGGGTACATAAAGGGATCCAATGATGTGACCAGTTGATAAGTGGATCACATAAATGGAGGCAATGTTGGAAACAATTAATGGATTATGAAAATGGAGGCACTGCTTGGATCAACTGATCAATGGGTTACATAAAAGGAGGCAATGCTGGGATTAGGTGATCCTTTTTTTTCATAATTTAATATACTTTATTAATGTCCAAGATTAGACAAAGAAAACCAACAAGAGTAACACATACCAATTACAACCAATACAAACAAAACTACACAAACTACAAAACAAATCCACCAACCCCTTCCCTCAACCTCCATGGAGTTCAGCTACCCAGAGAGACATAAAGGTTGAGTCTGGGATGATCAGATAGTCATGGAAAAGCACAGCCACTAAAGTATTAATTAAGCTCTGAACCAAGATCAAAGTTAACAGGGCATAAAGTGATTCCCATCTATTATGAAAATAAGGTGCCTACGTAAAGAGGTAATTTGTTTCTCTACAACCAATGCATGTAGCATCTCATGATGCCACTCCCTGTACAGAGGAGTGAGATCATCTTTCCAGCTACATAAAATTACTAATTTCACTGTAATTAAAATCAAAGCCATATGAGCTTTATGAATACTGAGAAGTCCAGAAGAAAAGTGACCCACTAGGCAAATATCTTGAGTAAAAAGATCATCCAAGCCCAAAAGCGGATCTTTTGAGTATTTAATAGATGACCAGAAGGAAATCACCTTAACACAGTCTCATGATATGTGTTTAAGATTGCCTTCAGCAAGGTGACAGCTGGAACATAGTGGAGAAGCAAGTTTATCTATTTTATGTATTTTTTGGGGGAATAATTAAATAATGGAGAATTTGACACTGAATCAAATTAAATCTGTCCTTTTTATATATATTTTTACAGACTGCACCAGACAGACTGCCACAGTTTGGGATCACCCAGAATACTCAAGGCCTGTTGCCAATAATAACAGGTTCCAAGGGGGTTGCAGGATCCAAAGATTGAAAAAAACCATAAAGCACAGACAATGAATGGGGCTGGTCCACTACTGGACACAAGTGTCTCTGAAGTTGAAGTCTCCATCAGTGTCCATGGCCTAGAACCCACAATAAAATGACCAAGGCAGCTGAAATCACTCCTGAAAAGAGTTAAATGGTAGCAATTTATCAACCTTTAACATAGAAGTGATAGCAACAGCATTAAGCTGGGATAAAAAGTGAGCAGAATCAGGCATCAAGCTTTGCGAATTTTAAGGTTACCTAGAATAGGCTGGGACTTGATCAGTGTGTTACATAAATAACAGCACTACTGGGATCAAATAGTCAATGGATTACATACATCAAGGCAATGCTGGGATCAGTTTATCAATAAATTATATAAATAGAGGCACTGCTGGGATCAGTTAATCAATGGGTTGAATAAATGAAGCTAACGCTGGAATCAGTTGATCAATATGTTATATAAATTAAGGCACTACTGGGATCAATTGTTCAATGAATAACATAAAAAGGGGCAACTCTAGGATCAGTTGATAAATGAATTACACAAATGGGGCAACACTGGAATCAAGTAATCAATGGTTTACATAAATAGAGGCACCGCCAGGATCAAATGACCAATGGGTTATGTAAACAGAGGTACTGCTGGGATTAAGTTATAAGTAGGATACATAAATGTGATCAGTTTATAAATGTATTACTTAAAAGGAGGCAATGCTGGGATCAACTGATCAATGGATTACATAAACAGAGGTACCACTGGGATCAGTTGATCAGTGAGTTACATAAATGGAGCCAACAATGGGTTCAGCTGCTCTTTGGATTACATAAATGGAGGTAAGGCTGAGGTCAACTGATCAATGGGCTACATAAATGGAAGCACTGATGGGATCAGTTGTTTTATATGTTATGAGAACGGAGGCACTGCTAGAATCAATTATCAATTTTTCATGCAACTCTGATCAAATGTACACTTGGAACCTGGTGGTAGGAGAAGTGGATTTTTGACAGGGGAGTAAAGTTTATCTAGATGTGTTGAAGGAACTTTGAATGGCTGGTATGGAACTTAATTAAAGCAGAACTCTCATTTTCAGGACTTGTTAATGTCTGAAAGCCCATGGAAAGCTCATCTGAGTGAGCTATTGTACTTACCTGTGCATTTTCAATGTCTTTATAAGTGACATTGCAGAGGGACTGGAAGGAAAAGTATGTCTCTTTGCAGATAACACAAATATCTGCAACAGAGTTGATGCACAAGGTGAGGTGGAAAGGATGAAAAGGGACATGACAAGGTTAGAGGAATGGTCAAATGTATGGCAGCTTAGATTCAATGCTAAGAAGTGCAAGGTAATGCACCTGGGAAACAAAAACCCAAGGAAAGAGTACACAATGGAGGGTGAGATACTAACAACAACAAAAATGGAAAGAGACCTGGGGGTAGTCATATCAGATGACCTAAAGGTAGGCAAGCAATGTGAGAGGGCAGCAAGGAGGGCTGGGGGGATACTGGGATGCATAGGAGAGGCATCACCAGTAGAAAACAGGAAGTTGTTATCTCTCTGTACAGACAGCTGGTGAGACACCATCTGGAGTACTGTGTGCAGTTCTGGAGACCCAATCTCCGCAAAGACATAGACATGATGGAAGCTGTCCATAGGAGGGCAACTAAAATGGTGCAGGGTCTGCACTGAAAGACATATGAAGAGAGACTTAAGGAGCTTAATATGTATAGCCCCGAGGAAAGGAGGGAAAAGGCGGGATGTAAAGTAACTTTCAAGTACCCAAAGGAATCAACAAAGTCCAAGAGGGTAGCATCTTTCAAAAAGAAGTGTGCAAGAACAAGGGGCACAATTTGAAGATGGAGGTGGCTCAGAGGTAATTTAATGAAGCATTTTTTCACAGAGAGGGTTGTGGATGCATGAAACGGCCTTCCAGAGGAGGTTGTGGAGTCAAAAACAGTGGTGGAATTCAAGCATGCATGGGACAGTCATAAGGCAATTCTAGGGAGTGGGGGCAGGAGGAAGTAGGCTGCTGGTTAACTAGGATCTAGAACTTAGATAGGGAAATGGGCAGACTGGGTGGGTCAAGTGGTCCTTATCTGTCATCAAAAAAAAATCAAATTCTATGTTTATTGTGACATTCCAGAATTATTCATAAATAATTACTGGTGACCCCCCTGTAATAACCTGAATTTAGGCACAGTAAAAATGCTGCAACAACCCAAATTAGAGTTATTACGGTGATTCAAAACTTCACAGTAAATCTCGCATTTCTTGAATGGCAGCATGTGCTTGAGAAAGTAAGCCAAACACTTTCCCCCTGCAAAGTCCTTCTGCTTACCAGTATGAGCTTTGGCACAATTGTCTCTCTCAAAAAGTCCCCCCATTTTCTTTATTTTGCAGATCACAAAACACTGTTAAACTGCCCAGTTTAAACACACTCCCTTACAGTTTTTTTTTCCTTTTTGTCAATCACCACGGCAACCAGAAGATATTCATCAGAACAGCAACACTTCCTTCTGGGGGCACTGCAAACAGCTCGTCGAACCAGTTCCTCAACATTTACAATTTCAGCATTTCTATAACAGGTTGCTAAATGTTAAGAAATCTTTTACTCCTTCTAGACAAAACAAGTTCTGCACAAAACAGTATTTATTTTTTCATACAACAAAAATGTTGGTTAAAATTTTGCACCAGCAATGATAAAAAATAAAAGATTGGCAAATGTGTGCCTATGAATATTTTTTTCACACCCTCGTGTGTGATGACTGAACCCCTTGAGCTTCGCTGTCATGGTTTATGAGTCATCACACACCTCGGGTGTGAAAAAAATATTTACAACACACACTTGCCTATTCATTATTCTCCATGTAAAACAGCCTGTAATGAAGGGTTAGGACAGCCATGTGTTTTAGACTTTTGACAGGCAGAAATGGCAACACAGTCTTAGCCCTACTTTGACTGCAGATAATCCAGTAGGTTAAATAGGAACTTGTTTGTTTTATTGAGTATGTTTTAAGAACACTTTCTACATTTATAATAATTGGTTTGTAATATATGGATAAGCCTCAATAATGCTATACTAAGTTATACAAAAATTTCCCAGTACTAATCTCAATAATATTATCCTGAAGAGTGATAATACTATCATTTGTACTGATAATACTGCAGTTCAAATGTCATCTCCAACTGTAGTATCATCAATGATCCATATAATACAAAAAAATAACAAAAAGAAAAGTGTTTTACAAGGTAGTAATACCATCTCGAGGTTTTGGGGACTTTAGGACCTCTCTAGTTTCCCTCTCGAGGTTCCATGTCTCCAAAACCTCTCAATGGTATTACTGCCTTGTAATGCACATTTATCTATCTATTATTCTATTTGTTTGTGCATTGAAACTGGTGAGATATCACCTTTACATTTTAAACTGTTAGTAAAAATTATCCAATAGAATTCTGATATTGTTACGTTAAAAAATCCTATTAAGTCAAAAGTATTTCAGTAGGAAACTGTTACACTTTTAATATTATCAAAAGGAGTAAAACACTCTTTTAATATCACTTTCATGTTATGTATGCTTTGGAGGCAGTATAGCAAAGTGGCTAAGTGTACTGAACTGCAAATCTGGAGACCTGGGTTTGAATCCCATCAGCCCCTACTTGCATACTGTGAGACCCTGTGCAAGTCGCTTAACTTTCTTGTTCTTCCAGGTTGCACCTGGAAACAAGCTCCATCTTGATGTGCCTTTCCTGGTTAAATAATTTCCCCTTTTTCTTTCCCTTAAAGACTGTTGTCTATGTGTTTTTGCAATTAATGGGGAACTGTTATCAACAGAGTTTCTTAATGTCTGAAAGACCATAAACAGCTAATCTGAGTGAGCCATTGTGTTTGTCTATGAGTTTCTGCAATCCAGAGCTATTCATATGTAAATCAGCCTGTAATTAAGGGCTGGGGGCAGCCATATATTTTAGGTTCCTGACTGGAAATGATGTCACTGAGTATATTGGCTCTTCATTGACTGTAGGTTACTTTTTTTTATTACATCTCTTTTTTTCCTCACCTGCAGCCAAGGTCCTGCCTTATTAATCCAGCCACCACTCCTCCTTTACCGCTGACCCTGAAGCTGACGTGCCCAGCTGACATATGCAGCTACAACTGTTGAAAAGGGCCCCCATGCCCCTACACTTCAACGAGGATCAATACCAGCACACTTTATTCAGGCGCGTTGGTTGCGAAGTTGGCGGGGCGATCAAGCCGCCGCACACTATGCTGCCATTTTTCCCTTTTTCCCTGATGGGAGCATGGACATACAATGATGTCCATAAACAATGTCTGAATGTCTGCTGTGCTCCCCACGACTTGGCACTCATGCATCCATAGTACCTCCGGGGGTCCCCAGGGATCGCCAAAGTGCAGTGTGCAACCATCCCTTTCCCCAGGACTAGAAGAGCTGTTGTTGTATGCTCAATCCTAGTCCTCAACTACCAACCCTTGATGACCTGGGCTCATTCCCGAACCCAGGTCACCAGCATGGAGTGAGGTCTGATGTCCACCGCCTCAATCCTCAGCACCAACAGGCCGGTCTTGACTATAGGTTAAATAGGAAATTGTCTGTTTTATTAAGTTAGTTTTAAGATGTGATTACAATACTTTTTACAGTTTTAATACTTGTTTTGTGTATGCATTTAAACTAGTGCATTATCACCTTTACTTTTCAAATTGTTAGTAAAAATAATCCATCTTTAGGGTTACTTTAAACTCTAGGTTATACTGCCAGCTGATCATCAAAAATGACATCTTTCAATGCTGGCTCTGTGGTGCCAACAGATATTGGGGCTCATATAAAAATTTCTAAACCCGGTCTATGTTCATCTCAGTACAGATTTCTGGGGCTGCCACAGCACCAACTTCTGTCTTTTTCTATTCTCTCTCTCCCACAGCCTTTCCTCCTATAATTTTTAGTGCAAACTCATGTCTACAAGATGCAAATGTGGCTACGTAACTACTGGCCTGGCATCATGGTGACAGCCTTGAAATGTGAAGTTTTGATTATCAGCTGGCAGTATAGCCTACAGGTAAAAGCAAAAAGCTGTGAATAAGCTTTTTATTCATCCAGCAGAATGGCTTTTCATTTTGTCATCCTCTACTTGTATACTGTGTGACCAGAGCAAGTTACTTAACCTTCATGTGCTCCCAATAGACACACAGGAACATGTTGTAGCTGTGTGCCTTTCCTGGACAAAGACAGTAGAAACAATCTGAGCATGTGTTATGATTCTGAAAATATTATGCTCTTTCTTTCCAGATTTGACTTGAAAAGAAAGAATAGGACACCATTACTTGTTTATTAATTGCAAAAACTCATAAATGGACAACACAGTTAAAACATGCATGATCTTAAATGCTCTATTAAAAGAATGTTTTATTTTTTTTATTGAAGTTAAAAGTGTAACAGTTTCTTACTGAAGTACTTTGGATGGAATGGGATTTCCTACCATAAAGGGAAAAAAAAAAAAACAATCTGACTGATCTTGCCACCCATAGCCTTTGAGCGTGTCTTACACTCCACAGCTATGCCGATGGACCACAACTATCCAGAATGCATTTCCACTGTAATGTAAAACAAGCATTTGTCAATGCCAAATGTTGCTTGCTTCTATGTGCTGTTTAGGTATTTGGAAGTCATTGGAGTGCAAATATTGAAAATTTGCGAACTTACGAGCATGCGTAGGAACTGCGCAACACACGCTCATAAAACAGTCATTTTTAGGAATTTTTTCACCAAATTTTCAACATAGCCATTTTAAGACTTCTGCTCATGAACAGTGTCACTCTGATTTTGTTAATGTGTCCCATACATTGAGTTTGCACACCGACTGCGCCATTGTGCGCTACATGGGTGGAAACATGTTTTGGGCAGGATGTGAAAAATGACAGCTGTACTGCTCATAAGGAGGTGTGGTAAATGGCAATGTTGAAAATCTGGAGTGGAAATATTGAAAATTCGCAAACCTACGAGCGTGCGTGGGAACTGTGCAATGCAGGCTCGGAAAACAGTCATTTTTAGGAATTTTTTCACCAAATTTTCAACATAGCCATTTTAAGACCTCTGCTAATGAACAGTGACACTGTGATTTTCTTAATGTGTCCCATACATTGATTTCGCATACCGATGCGCCATTGTGTGCTACGTGGGTGGAAACACATTTTGGGAAGGATGTGAAAAACGACAGCTGTACTGCTCATAAGGAGGTGTAGTAAAATGGCAATGTTGAAAATCTGGAGTGAAAATATTGAAATTGGCGAACTTACAACCTCGTAGGAACTGTAGCATACGCTTCGTAAAACAGTAATTTTTGAATTTTGGCAACAAATTTTCAACAGGTTTTGGGACCCTTCTCATGAATGATGTCACTGTCATGGCAGTATTTGGGCCCCAAGGTGATTTCACAGTCACTGCACAAAATCACCCTTTGGGCCCGAATAACGCCATGGCAGTGACATCATTCATGAGACGGGGTCCCAAAAATCCCATGTTGAAAATTTGGTGCAAAAATTCCCAAAAATGCCTGAGGTATGCAACAAAGTTGAAACCCCCCATCTAGCCCATTATACAGCTTACCGGCATTTCCTCAGTTCGCGGTCGACTTTGAGGAGTGCAGACGTGTTCCTGGTCCACCGAAGATCGTCATGCCGGAGTCCGGAGGTAAGTATGGGGTGAGGGGTGTGTGGGGAGACTGGGTGCGCAGTGGGTGGGTGCGGGTTGTGGGGAGTGTTGGGAGGCGTGCCATGGGACCATTTTGTTTTACAGGTTAAAAATAAAAAGGCGTCGTGGGACCGTTTGCCATGCTGGGGTGGGCTCCCAGCGTGGTACAAGGATGGGGGATTCAGCCGGCGGGGATTGGGCACCCCGTCGGCAAAGGACTGCTTGCCACGCTGGGGTGGGCTCTAGCGTGGCACCTACTCTGGGGGGCGCGGCTCAGCCGACAGGGATTGGCACCCCATCGGCTATACAGTACATGCGGGCATGCGGCTGCGTGTCTGGGGCGGGAGGCGGTGCGTGAGCAGCCAATATCTTATTGGTGCTCACTCAGCGTAGCTCCCTTTCAATTCAGAACACTGCATTTGGAGCGGTCATACCAGCCCAAAATGCATTGCTTACAGGCTGCGCCTGCCAGCACACTGACTGAGTTGGAGGAGGAGGTGACACACCTCCGAAATCTCCGTTGATGGCACTATGTTTCTTGCACATGCGTGCAAGCAACATAAAAAGGAAAGAAAAACAAGAAACAAAAACAAAGGTAGTGACAGGCTGTGTTGTGTGTGTGTGTGTGTGTGTGTGTGTGTGTGTGTGTGTGTGTGTAAGGTGTGTGCACGTATTGTGTCTGAAGTGTGTGTGTGTGTGTGTGTGTGTGTGTGTGTGTGTGTATGTATTTCTGACATAAGTGCTGCACTAACTGAATTGAGCTGAAAGGGTGAAAAAGTATCACCATTAATTAAATAAACCAATATATGGGTGGGTGGGTTTAAAAAACACAATCTTGCACACACCCTCGGTGTGGGATGCTTTTATAAACCACTCGGGCTTTGCCATCGGCATTAATGTAGCATCCTGTACCTCGAGTGTGTGCAAAATTTTGGTTACACACACACATCCATATATTATTGAATATTTTAATAATGCAATTCAGATTATGCTTTTTAAATAATGTTGTCCATCCACGTGTTTTTGCAATTAATAAATAATTAATGGTGTCATTTTTTTTTTCAATTCAAATCTGGTTAGAAAGAGCATAATATCTTCAGAATCTTAACACGTGCTCAGATTGCTTTTATTGTCTTAGTTCAGGAAAGGCACACAGCTACAGCTTGTTTCTAGGTGTGTCTTGGGAGCACAGGGAGGTTAAGTGACTTACTTTGGTCACACAACATACAAGTACAGCATGTTGGAATCAAACACCATTCTGCTGGATTAATGAAGCTTGTTCACAGCTCTTCGCTTTAACTTCTAGTTTGTACTGCCAGCTGTTAAAATCTACGCATTTCAAGGCTGGTCCCATGATGCCAGGCCAGTAAGTACGTACTGTTGCCACATTTGCATCTTGTAAACCTGAGTTCATGCCAAAAATTGTAAAAGAAAATGCTGTAAGAGACAGAGACAGAGAGAGAGAAAATGGAACGAGACAGATGCTAGTGTTGTGGCAGCCCTAGAAATCTGCACTCACATGAAAACAGCCAGGGTTTAGAAATCCTGATACAGTATGGGGCCCCAATACCTGTTTGCACCACAAAGCCAGCCTTGAGATGTGTAGTTTTTAGTGATCAGCTTGCAGTATAGCCTAGAGGTTAAAGCAATCCTAAAGATGGATTATTTTTACTAACAGTTTGAAATGTAAGGGTGATAACTCACTAATTTCAATGCACATACAAAACAATGATTATAAATGTAGAAAGTGATGTAATAACACCTTAAAACACACTTAATAAAACAGACAATTTCATATTTAACCTATAGTAAATGGAGGGCCAAGATCTTTGGTGACATCATATCCTGTCAGTAGCCTAAAACATATGGCTGCCCCAGCCCTTAATTACAGACTCATGTACATATGAATAACTCCGGACTGCAAAGACTCACAGATAAACACAATGCCTGGTCTTTCAGACATTAAGAAATCCTGTTGATGACTGTTCCCCTTTAATAAACAAGTAAATGTGTCCTATTATTTTTCTTTTCAAGTCAAATCTGGATAAAAGGGAATACTATTTACAGAATCATGACAAATGCTCAGATTGTTTTTCTGCATTTATCCAGAAAAGATACACTGAGCTACAGCTTGTTTCCCAGTGTGTTTTGTGAACACAGGGAGGTTAAATGACTTGCTTTGAGTCACGCAATATGCAAGTAGAGCGTGCTGGTATCAAGACCCATTCTACTGGATGAACCCAAACTGTTCATAGCTCTTTGCTGTAACCTCTAGGCCATACTGCTAGCCAATCATCAAAAACTACACATTTCAAGGCTGACCTGAGCTAGCAACCAAAACCCATGATAGCAGGAGAACAGGCTGTAACAGATGGGATGGAAAGAGAAAGTTAGAAGGTGGTGCTGTGGCAGCCTCAGAAATGTGTATTGACTTAAACACAGCCAGGGTCTAGAAATCCAGATATGGGGCCCCATGCCTATTGGCACCCTGGAGAGAGCCTAGGGATGTGTAGTTTTTGATCATCAGCTGGCAGTATAGCCTACAGGTTGGAGCAATGAACTCTTGAACAAGCTGTGTTCATCTAGTAGAACTGGTTTTGATTCTAGCATGCTCTGCTTGCATATTATGTGACCCTGAGCAAATCACTTAACCTTCTTGTGCTCCCCAAACACATCTGGATACCAGTTTCAGCTCAGTGGTCCTTTCCTGGACAAAGACTGTAAAAATAAACCCCCCCAAAAAACAACAACAAAAACTGTACTCATTTATTATGATTATGCAAATATTATTCTATTTCTAACCAGATTTGACTTGAAAAGAAAAAGATACTGTAGGTCACTATTATTTGTTTAACTGCAAAAACATGTAGATGAACAACAGTATTAAGAGTCAACAAAATGTGTTATTAAAAGAATATCATTTCTTTTGATAAAGTTAAAAGTATGTCAGATTCTTACTGAAATATTCTGGAATCAATAGTCATGATATTTTCTAACATAATACAGAATTAATTTGGATTATTTTACTAGCAGTTTGAAATGTAGAGGTGATACCTTATTAGTGTCATTGCATATACAAAACAATTATTATAATGTATGGTAGAGCACTGTTAACCTTAGGAAATCATCATTTCCTAAAGTTGTTATACCATCGATGTGATGTAGTAATGTTGTTAACCTATCGATGCTACATCATATCGATAGGTTAACAACGGGGATCGGTCTACACATGTGTGCACCTTTTATTACACTCAGGAACTGATGGATGCACACAGTGGTAAGGGAAGGGCTGAACAGCCAGGGTGGTGAATCTATTTCATAAAGTAAAGAGCAGTTTTCCCTTTTTCTTGGGACCATACACTATAAAAAGCAATGTATGGTCCTTCTATCAGCAACCGGTTAATGTTAACCATCTCGAGGTTGCCATGGTGATGTAAACATCTTGAGCTTCACTCTCGAGGTTTACACGGTCGCCCTGGAAACCTCTCCATGGTTTACAGACCGGTTACCAATAGAGGACCATATATAATCCTCTATATAAATGTAGAAAGGGTTGTAATGAAATCTTAAAACACACTTAATAAAACAGAAAACTTTCTATTTAACATATTGGATATTCTATAGTCAAAGCAGGGATAAGACTGTGGTGACATCACTTCCTGTCAGAAGCCTAAAACACACGGCCACCCCCAGCTTCTATTTACAGGTTGATTTACATATGAAATAACTCTGGTCTGCTAAGATTTACAGGTATGCACAATAATTTACTCAGGGTAGCTTTTTATGGGGTTTCAGACATTAAGAAATCCTGAAGATAGGAGTTTCCCTTTAAAGCTTGCTGTTCATGATTAGATTTCAATAGGAAATGTCTTTCAACCGGATACAGTGGTATCCTGTACTTTGTGTAAATGACCATAAAAGTTGGTGGTGCAAAAACATTTGGAGATTAGAGGTGGGTGAAGTATGCAAAGTGCCTAAAATTCACTACGTGTAGTATTTCACATAAAACCTGAATCCTCAGTCATTTTTAGCATGGTGAAGTCAATTACTTTGAATCTTGAAGTAACACAAAGTTCCCATTATTCTCTATGGATTTTACATTACTTCACCTTCATTTTTAGCTCTTTATGGCAAATTTTGCAGTGATTCATGGAATTTAAGGTCACATGTACTCTATTGTTTTACACAGCCTCAGTTCAGCATCATGTGTGTAGTGGAAAGCTGGAGACAGTTTGCTCTCAGAGCTGTGAAATTCAAACTATCAAAAAACATTTTAAAAATGCATTTTTGCCACAATCTTTTGTGTCAAAATTGAGTACATCAATTGTAGTAAACTCTTATTTGTTTATATCATCGAGCATTATTTGACTTTGTGTGAATATTTAATGTTAATTTAGTACATTCAGTCTCTCTACTGACACACTGTAGAAGTGTGCTTCAGGGAGGATCGGATCTGAGGTGTAGAAGTGATGTTGGTGAGAAAGGCAGTTTTTCCAGCTTTTGTTGGCTAGTTTTTTATTATTCGTTTGTTCAAGAACACACAGTCCAACTTTACTTAATTTTTGATAACCTTTTCTTTTTGCTGAGCATTTTTTGTAATTTTAAGACTATCTGTACTGCAGTTTGCTGAACGATTAAAGTTTCTGTGCCTGACCTTTAATCTGTGTGCGTGGTGTAAATCGATATGCATGTCATTGCAGCACCACAATGGCAGTACTTGGAATTTCTCAGCCTGTCTGCAATATTTTCCCCTGCTTCTGTCTTTTTAGCTAAAGCTATAACCCCCTCCTGGCAAAACAAGGTATTGTTTTTTTTACTTTAGGATTTTAGAAGACTGGTTAAGGTCTTGTGTTACTTGTGCCTGTGTAGCTGCATCTCTTCCTTTGTTGCTTCCTATCCCCATGAACAGCAGAAGTAATACTTTGCTGTTAATTGTCTGTGTAATCTTAAAAAATGCCCGTGAAGAGATGGTCATGCAAAGCTGTTTCTGGCTGTGGCACTGCTGCAAAGAAGACTATTAGCAGCAGAAGTTGTTGTGATGATGAGGTAGGCTTATCAGGAGCTAGTAGCAAGTCTAGCAGTCTTAAGAGTAGTGGTCATGACTGTGGCAATGCAGAGCAGAAGGGAAAGGTAGCAGTTGCTTCAAGTAAAGGGATTTATCTGACTTGGTTTTCCACAGCAAAATCAGTCACTTTAATGCTGGTTGGCGATGCTGTTATCCCTGCTAGTAGTAAAGTTAGTGACAGCATGGTTCATAACAGCATGAGTATTGCTACAAGTTCAGCTCGGACAAACTTATAGGTGAGAAAACTGTTGAATCCACAGACTTGTGTTTAGTTGATGTCCCGCTCCCCACGGTAGCTGAACGTGACTCTAATCATGCTAATGACACACAGTCTCATGTTTCCACTAATCTAGAGGTTAGACCATCCAAACATTCAGATGTTGATGAAAAAAGTGCTGATGATAGTATTGAGACTGCGGCTGGAATCTTTCTACTGGAGGATAGCATCCAAAGTGAATTTGTGGATGATGATTATGATTATGATGATGATGATAGCGATCCCATTTGGGAACTGAACAAAAAGGAAAGTGAAGGTGCCTGTTTGTAAACAGTCTATTAGTCAATCACCCCCTCCTCAAACTTCTGATGTAGCTGTGTCTGTTGCTGACCCTGAAGTAATAGTCATAGACTGTGATGTTCAGTCCAAGTCCAAGTGTGCACAACACCAGAAATCATGCAGTACATCCCGCATTTCATCACCGCCAAAACTGCTCTTCTACTTGCAGCCCCAAAAGTGACATATGAAGAGTAGGGCATCAAAATCCTTAGTTTGAGATTTTTCATACAAGAAAGCAGTGATGAAACAGTGGCAATCTGCCAGCTTTGCCAAGCACATGAGGAGCATGGTAAAAAGGGTAGCCACCTGGGCACTGGAGGCCAGCATGTTCCTCTCAAGAGTAGGCACCTGGCACTGTGGACTCAGAACCAGAGGGGGGTTAATGCCATAGTGGAGCATTCACCCTCATCCTCTTTAGTGATCATGGCATTCCCTTCCTTTACTGTAAGTAGCCATGTCAGTAAAAGTGGTGAAATAACACCAGAGGATTACTACAGGTATGAGGAGGAGGATCATTTTGGATGTTCAAGTAGTGGTCAGAGTAGCAGTGGTGGTCCATATAGTAATTCTATTACTTCAACTCCTGTGCTTAAAACAGGCAAAATAACTACATTTATTGGCTTGTCACCTGCACACCTACCATCACACATCAAAGGTACCCCTTCCATATCCGTTCACAGAGAAGAGGAGCCATTTGACATGCCTTGTGCAAAACACTAAAGAATGCAGTTCATGTTGCACAGCCTTTTTGCTCAGAACAGTAAATACCCACCAAATCATGCAGTTTCACATGAACTCAATGCTGCCATAGTGGAAATGCTGGCAATTGACCTTTTGCTGTTCTTCTTTGTGGAGAATGTGGGAATCTCTTGCTTTGTGGCACACACCTATCGTGAATGTAAAATCCCATCCAGGACATATTTTTCCAAGCTTGCTTTCCCTGAGTTATATCAGACAGTGACAAAGTCTGTAGGACATGCCCATCAACATTCCGTGTCATCTTACATACAATTATGCATGGATATGTGGACAAGTGGCAAAATGGTGGGTGGTTCCTATCTTTGTCTTACTGCACATTGGAAGCAGCTAACCGGGATTGCCTGTGATGGTGGGATGGGAAAGCGGTGCAATTAGTCAGACTGTGGTGGTAGCAGCCTTCGTGGCATTAGACAGCATGGCACGCTTACAATGCACAGTGTAGCAGGGTCGCATACAGGCAAAAACATGCTAGACTTGCTACTAACAGAAACTGATGAGTAACTGCACCCCTGTCCCTAAAAGCTGGCTTCATAGTAAGTGATAATGGATCAAATATTGTTAAATGTATCAGTAACAGTGGCTTAGTGAGGGGTCCCTGGATGGCCCACTGTTTAAATCTTGTGGTACAGGAGCTTCTGCAGCACCCAAAAATCAAGCAAATGCTGACTGTTGCATGCCACATCTGTGCCCACTTTGCACATTCTAGAAATGCCTGTGACCAACTTGGCAGCTGCAGATTCAAAACTGCTTCCTTTAGCAGCACCTTAAGCTTGCAGTTATCACAAGATGGAACTCGACACTTATATGGCAGAGTGGTTGTATGAGTAGTACTAAGTCATCTCCGAGTACCTAGTTATGCACAACAGCTGTGACAATTCAGGGGTCTCAGTGTCTATGATAATGGAACAATGGACACCCATGAACTCAGTAATATTAATTTTGAGGCCATTTGAACATGCCACACAGGCAGTTAGTGGTGACACTGCATCCGTTAGTCAAGCCATTCCACTACTGTGGGTGCTGAGGAAGACTTTGTTGAATCTGCAGCCTAGCCTTGATATGGCCAGAGATAGGTCAAGCTGTGCATTACTGAAACACGTGATTACAATATTAGACAGGTATTGACCCAACGCAATTAATCATCAATCTCCTGAATTTTAAATAACCACAATGCTAGACCCACACTACAAGTGAGGCATTGCATCCATTCTGGGGGAAGGGCATGATCAGGTTCTAAGTATGACTGGACAGCCAGTCTGACGGGTTCATGGGCACAGAGATCATGTGTAAAGTTCTGCAACCCACAGCACAACAATGCTGAATATCACTGGGGACTGAGCACATCTAGTAAGATGGCTGAGGGGCAAGGGGTGGTGTGAGCTGCACAGTTGTCCATTAATCCTCTTTGGGGTGCCTCGTTCCAAGAAGGAATTTGTGACTTAAAAGAATCTTGTGAACAGGTGGGTGAGTCATCAGGAATGCATGCATCACGGACTATGGTTGAGGCCTATTTGGTAGAAAATAGGCATCTGACAATATTGGATGATCCTTTGGTGTACTGGAGTGGCAAGGTGAATAAATGGCTAGCACTGACATCAGTAGCACTGAAGTATCTGACCTGCCCACCCTCCAGTGTAAGTGTGGAGAGAGTATTTAGTTCTGTGGGGGTCATAGTGTGTGACCGTCATACTAACCTAACACCTACAAATGTCGGCATGATGGCACTCCTCAAAGCCTATTTTGGTGACTGCTGCCCAAGCCTGCCTGACTCCTTCCAACTGGGCAAGAAAGGAACCTGCATCTGCCCCAGAGCCAGACAACAGGTATGGAAATGCAACTCAGACAGTACCTGTGCACTTAACTTGAATTTCTAAAAGTGGTGCCTTTTTCCAGTCTGAGCCCTCATTTGGTCTTCACTTGGGATCTGCAATCCTTTATCTGTAACCCACTGCCATCTGCAACTGCTGCCTACTGCTGAGCAGTTTCTTATCCATATTTTATTTACAACCTAGTTTGCAACCTGGACTTTAGTGACTTAAATCCTTGTATATCCTTGATGATTTCCACCAACTAAGGGATAGAACAGGATTTTTGCCAGGTATCACTGTATCTTTACAATGCTTAAACTAGCTTTTGATTGTGCTTGCTATACCAGTGATGATTTTGTTAAAGCTACACCTCCTCTCTTATCAATTAGAATCCAGTTTAGTTACTGCATTTATTAAAACTGTATTATTATACTGCTTAAACTGGTCTTGGATTTTGTTAAAGCTGCATTGTCTCTCAAATTAACTTATAACGAGAATAGTGACTGCATTTATTTTAAACTAATTGCTACTGCTACAATTTAAATAGCTCTTTTTCCTAGCCCAGACCTTTTTTCCCCCCATTTGCAAATTATACTGCAAAACACTAGAGGGCAACAATCATGTGCAGGTTGCAATCCTCTTCCCACTGCTCTCCCTAACACTTCAAGTCCCTGGCCCTTCATACCTAAAGCAAATTACCTATGTCCTAATATTCAGTAGAGTGATCTAAATCTGTGACCCTGCTGCTGCAGCAAAGAGGCTGCCACATTTCAGTAAGATACTTGCAACTTCTTTTATCTCAGACCATGACCAATATGACTATACATTGAGTGCCTATCAGACTGGTGCTTCTCATACTGCTGTCTCCACCTGGGCAGGTCCCTAACCCCTGCCATCCCACCCTCACACACTCTTCACCCTACCACTCCCCAGTTCACCTACAGTGTCAAGCACTCCCCCTTTGCATCCCCTGACCAGCTCACTGGTCTGCACCCACCTCCTCCCAGGACTCCCTTTGGCCCCCTTCTATCTGGCCATCCCAGCTATTCAGTCCCTCCCCATTCCAGAGCTGGGTCATGCACGGTACCCAGCCCAACCAAATCAGAAAGCACATGGCTCTTTTCAAACTCATTTCCCTCCTACTTCTACTGCCAGGCAATGTCCACTCCAACCCAGACCCCATAGCAAACAGCCCTAACTTCCCTACCACATCCACTGGTCTGCATATGGCCTAGATGAATATTTGCAGTCTCCTTAAAAAATTTGCTGACCTACAGGGCTGGGTTGCCCAACACTAACCAGATATCCTAGTACTAGTGGAAACATGGCTATCTAAAAAAAATCCTGACCACTTTATTACCATACTAGGTTACACACTCTTTTGGGAAGACAGGGTTGGGAAATGTGGAGGTGTCAGCATGATACACCTCAGAGGCACATTGCAAGGGCTTGCCCTTCCCCCACCTCAACTGGAGTATGGTGCCCAGGTGATCGCCCTCAAAATTTCCACTGGTGCCTCCAGAGGCCACCTAATATTCACAGCCCCCTATATCCACCCTCAACACCAGTTCCCTGTCTTTCAGTCACTTCTAGAACACCTCTCCAGTCTGCTCAGCAAACTGGAACAGATCACGATGGGTGATCTCAATAATAAATGTCTCTCCAGCTCTGCCTCCCAAGTCAAGGATGCTATAGCAGCCCTCGACCTTACACAGTTGGTAACTACTCCATCTCGGTTCCAACCCACCAAAGGCACTGCCACACTTCTGGACATTATCACCTCAACAGACCTCATAAAATCACCAGCACTGCCGTACTACACAATGCCCTCAGTGACCACTCTCCTATCACCCTCTCCTGTTCCTATAAAATGAAACAAAAAAAAAAAAAACAGCTTCAAAAACTGTCCTCCAAACGTGCATTCACCCTGGCAACCTAACACAACTTAGAGAGTACCTTGCCAGCTGGGACTGATCCCTGATTAAACTAACTCCTAATGTTGACACTGCTTTCAGTTTCTTTGTCCAATCGTTTAATGCAGGGTGTGGCATATTTGTTCCCCCTATTAAATCATCTTTTAAGGAGCATAACTTCTTGTGGATAACCCTGGCTATAATCAATCAGCTGCGGAGTAGATATAACCTCTGGCACCAAGCAGTCGAATCTGGCAAGCCTGCAGATAGGCAAGCCTATGCATGTAATAAATGCACCTTGGCCATCCACAAGGCAAAATCAGACCACTACAGATCCATGCTTGTCTCCTCCTGGGGGTCCAAATAGAAGTTCTGGAATAATGTTAAGGAGCTGAAAGGAAAGTCTACAATGCCCTCACCCACCCAGCTTGACATAAATGGCTCGCTCACCACAGACCCACAGTGTATCGCTGATAGTAGAAACATAGAAACATAGACATAGAAACATAGAAACATAGAAACTCAAGTGTACACTTCAAGTGCCCAGAGTCAGGGCATCCCCTGCCCAAAGATTCTTCCAATACTGGATCCTGACCTGGAGCAATGCCCTCCCCTCTAATATCGCATCTCAGCTATGAATAGGGCCCTTTAAATCTGCCCTTAGGCAACACCTAATCACCACCTGCAGCTGTAACTGCACATAGCTGTTTGCTTTCCCACCTCACTGGGGACGTTTCCCCCCCCCACACTGTCTCATGGCCTGGCAGAACATGTAGCTACCCAAGTGTCACCATGTTTGTTTTAAGTTACCTCATATTTTTATTTATAACAGAACCCAAATTGCTGTCTTTGGTGTACTAGATGGTTTAGCTACATCACTGTATAGAGTTTCACTCTCTTATGAACTGTATTCCTGGTATTTATATACAAATGTGTATAGTGCTTTCCTGTATAGAGTTTTTGATCTTGTATGAATTGTATCCCTTGTAGTTATGTACGTACATGTATAGTGTTCCCTATGTTGATCAGTACTCTATGTAACTATGTTTGCATTTGCATTTACTATCTGTTTCCTGATGAGGAGCCTTTGTAAATGAATCCAAGACTCAAAGGTTTGCAATTCCAATTTCTACTAAATAAATAAATAACATTTATCAAAATGAATGAAGGTCACATTCCAAGCAGGAAAACCACATCTATGTTTGTACTTCATCATGATGATGGTTGTACTGATGATGTAGCTGAGCAGACCATCCTGGTGGCAGCATCAGGTGGTGTACCATTAATGTTAATGATATAGTCATGGAAAAAGAATTTCCAAGTGGGTACATCTCTGGCATTGAGGATTGCGGGGGTTGCTTCCTCTTTGATCATACTGTGGAGGATGTTGGTGGGAGGCAGTAACAGCAAAATTACCAGGATGAAGGCTATCACAGTTCTGTAATGTTACCAATTTTTCACATTAAAAAACAAAATAATGGTGGCCTTGACTATCATGTGACAACTGACAAATAAATATTAAGCCATTATATTTTGACTTTCCCTTTCTTGATTTTGTGGGTGCAGTTCACAGAATCTGTGCAGTCATTATTACCCGCAGTCCTCTAAACACAAATATGAACTTGTAGCCACTTAAATCCTGTTGATTGAATGGCAGATATTCTCCTGACACTGCTAAACAGCAATCTGCCTCAGTCAGCCACCCACCTTGCTTCCTGCGAGACACACAGAGACATTGTACATTGCCCAAGCTATGAACCCTCAGCCAGCCACAGTGACACTGCTCCTTGAGAGAGAGAGACATTGTACCTGTGCCCAGGCTGTGAACCTGCAGCCAGCCACAGCCACCCTGCTTCTTGTGAGTAAGAGACAGAGACATTGTACATGTGCCCAAGATATGAACTCTCATCCAGCCACAGCCACTCTGCTTCCTGAGAATGAGAGAATGAGAGACATCATACTGGTGCCCAAACTATGAACTTGCAGCCCAACAGAGCCACCCTGCTTCTTGAGAGTGAGACATTGTACATCTGCCCAGGCTATGAACCCTCAGCCAACCACAGCCACTCTGCTTCTTGAGAGTGAAAGAAAGAGAAACACTATATCTGTGCCCAAGCTATGAACTCTCATCCAGCCACAGCCACTCTGCTTCTTGAGAGTGTGAGAGAGAGATACACTGTACCTCTGCCAAAGCTATGAACCCACAGCCAGCCATAGCCACCCTGCTTCTTGAGAGTTAAAGAGAGAGAGAGAGAAACATTGTACTTGCGCCCAAGTGATGAACCCACAGAAAGCCACTGCCACCCTGCTTCTTGAGCGTGTGAGAGAAAGAGAGAAACATTGTACCTGTGCCCAAGCTATGAATCATTAGCCAGGCACAGCCACCCTGCTTCTTCAGAGTGAGAGAGAGAGAGAGACATTGTACCTGTGCTCAAACTATGAATCCATAGCCAGCCACAGCCACCCTGCTTCTAATCATTAATTTACATTAAGTATGTACTAATGTCCAGCACAGGGTCATAATGTCATAAGACTTTAATAACTCTGATATACCAGCAGCACTTACCGCATTAGATGTGGAAAAAGCTTTCGATCTTGTCTCCTGGCATTTTCTTTTCACTACTCTAGCTCATTTTGGTTTCCCACAAGCTTTTAATAATTGGGTTAAACTATTATATACTTCCCCTACAGCTCATGTTTGGTGCAACAGTTTACTCTCCAACTCATTGCCATGGCATCGAGGCACCAGGCATGGCTGTCCTCCCCCCTGCTTCTTTTTAATCTCTATCTAGAACCCTTTATACAGAGACTACTCGCAACCCAGAACTTTTATGGAATTACTGTAGGGGCAAAACAACATCTATTATCAGCATATGCTGATGATTTGTTGTTGCACATAGTAAACCCAGTGGATGGCATCCCAATTTTATTATTCCTTCTCAACCACTGCAATCTTAACCTTTCAAAAACTAACATTCCCCCCCTCCCGAATAATAAATTACTAAGGGCAGATATAGAAGAATTTGGATTAAACTGGGAGTCCAAGATCCTGACTTACCTGGGTATTAAAATCTCCAAAGAATTTTCCATAATTGTAAAAGAGAATTTTACCAAATTAACACAGACAATCAAACTAGATCTTGACAGATGGGGCACATTACCTAGCTCTCTATGGGGAAGAATTAACATAATTAAAATGAATGTACTACCCTGGATCTTGAATCCCTTAAGTATGTTGGGTTTATATTTCCCTAAATCATGGTTCTTTAACCTTCAAAAGTTACTAAGTAAGTATATCTGGAAAGATAAGATGATTTGAAGAGCATACCATAAGTTAACCACACCAAAACCATATGGTGGTCTCTCCCTACCCTCTTTCTTTAGACATTATGGCGTGATCCACATCAGTGAATTAGTGCACTGGATGCATATGCCAGACATGGGAGACAATAGTACATATTACATAGAAACATAGACTTTGATGGCAGATAAGAATCACTTAGCCCACCCAGTCTGCCCATTTTCCTACCTCTTGGATAAGCTGCAGATTCTAGTTAACCAACAGCCTACTTCCTGCAACCCCCCACTATAATTGTCTTGTGTCTGTCCCATGCATGTTTGAATTCTCCCACTGTTTTAGACCCCACAACCATGGAAGGTGGTTCCATGCATCTACCACTCTCTCCATGAAAAATAATTTCCTCACATTACCCCTGAGTCGTCCCCCCTCTATCTTTAAATTGTGCCTCCTTGTTCTTGCACATCTGTTCTTGCACAATATGTACTATTATCTCCCATGTCCAGCATATGCATTCAGTGCACTAACTGACAGAAAGAATTGTCAAGTACCTAGAGGCCAGAGGGGCACAGGACCCAAGGCAGCATGGATTTACAGTGGGAAGGTCATGCCAGATGAATCTAGTAGATTTCTTTGACTGGGTGACAGAAGTAGTAGATCAAGGAGGGGCTGTGGACATGGCCTACCTAGACTTTTGCAAGGCATTTGACTCAGTCCCACACAAAAGATTAATATACTGGTTATCCAGCCTGGGAGTGGGTCCTGAGATGATAGCCTGGGTAAAGAATTAGCTGGAGAATAGGACTCAGGAGGTAATAGTAAATGGAGTCCACTCTGAAGAAAGGGGGGTTACTACTGGGGTACCACAGGGTTCAGTATTAGGACCGGTCCTCTTCAATGTCTTTATAAGCGACATTGCAGAGTGACTGGAAGGAAAAGTATATCTCTTTGCAGATGACACAAAGATCTGCAACAGAGTTGATGCACAAGGTGGGCGGAAATGATGAGAAGGGACTTGGAAAGGTTAGAGAAATGGTCAAATGTATGGCAGCTTAGATTCAATGCTAAGAAGTGCAAGGTAATGCACCTGTAAAACAAAAACCCAAGGGAAGAGTACACAGTGGGGGTTGAGATACTAATAACAACAAAAATGGAAAGGGACCTGGGGTAGTCATATCAGATGACTTAAAGGTGGGCAAGCAATGTGAAAGGGCAGTAAGGAGGGCTGGGGGGATACTGGGATGCATAAGGAGAGGCATCACCAGTAGAAAACAGGAAGTTGTTATCTCTCTTTACAGACAACTGGTGAGACCCCATCTGGAGTACTGTGTGCAGTTCTGGAGACCCAATCTCTGCAAGGACATAGACAAGATGGAAGCTGTCTAGAGGAGGGCAACTAAAATGGTGCAGGGTCTGCACCAGAAGACATATGGAGAGAGACTAAAGGAGCTTAATATGTATAGCCTCGAGGAAAGGAGGGAGAGAGGGGACATTATAGAAACTTTCAAGTACCTCAAGGGAATCAACAAAATCCAAGAGGGTAGCATCTTTCAGAAAAAGACGTGTGCAAGAACAAAGGGCACAATTTGAAAATAGAGGGGGGACAGCTCAGAGGTAATGTAAGGAAGTATTTTTTCACAGAGAGGGTTGTAGATGCATGGAATGGCCTTCTGGAGGAGGTTGTGGAGTCAAAAACAGTGGTTGAATTCAAGCATGCATGGGACAGTTTTAAAGCATTTCTAGGGGGTGGGGTAGAAAGAAGTAGGCTGCTGGTTAACTAGGATCTGCAGCTTATCCATTAGGTAGGGAAATGGGCAGACTGGATGGGCCAAGTGGTCCTTATCTGCCATCAAATTTTATGTTTCTATATCTTTTTCTGAAAGATGCTACCCTCCTAGACTTTGTTGAGTCCCTTGAGGTTCTTGAAAGTTTCTATCATATCTCCCCATCCCTCCTTTCATTAAGGGTATACACATTAAGCTCTCTCAGCCTCTTTTCATATGGTTTCTGATGCAGACCCTGCACCATTTTTGTTGCCCTCCTCTGAACTGCTTCCATCCTCTCTATATTCTTGTGTAGATGGGGTCTTCAAAACTGTACGCAGTACTCCAGATGGGGTCTCACCAACTGTCTGTACAGAGGGATAACCACTTCTCTTTTTCTACTTCTTGGTTAGACATAGAAAACCCTAGCCTCCAAATATTTTTGTACATTATCAGCTGTTAATATACTTCTCTTCGAAATCCATCCCCAGAGAACTCTGGAAAAGTCCAGTAGGATGGTCTCTGAGAGCATTACTTCAAATACAGTGTCATTTGAACTCAAACTGGCATATACTGTATCTCCAGAGCAACCAGTTCTTCATGACCCCCACTTCCAAATTCAACATTGACCCATTCCTACAGCATACTGGATTTCTCTGAAAGGATTATGGTAAAGTGCTAACATATAATCAGTTCCGACAACACTTTCCTGACATCGACGGGAACCCCTTTAAATACTGGCAGGTCAGACATACAGTGTTTTCCTTCTTAAATAAAGTAAAAGATTTTGATTAACTTAAAATTAAGTTAGCCCCTCTTTTAACAATAGCTGACCAGCCACTTCCAATTTCCAAAGTATACCAGGAATTACAATCTTTAGATGCTCAACTACCCAAAAGCATATGCTATTATTAGGTTCGTAGACTATCTCATACAGGAGAAGCTGACTTCTGGAAAAGAATATGGATTAACTTATATAGATTTGTTAAACAAAGCAGACTTCATTTAATACAATTTAATATAATGCATACTCATTAATTCACTCCCAAGAAAGCTTTCTCTTCCCAGAGTCACCGCTGTTTGGAGACACATGGAGACCTTTACCGTATGTTATGGACTTGCCCTAAAGTTCAAATGTTTTGGCAAGTTATCAAGAACTCACTAGATCCCTTAATGGGACTGGAACCATTGTTCTTGCCAGAAGTCTGCTTACTTAATCATTATTCTTTGGGAACAATAAAGTATAAGAAAGCCTTCATGGCCTTAATTGTTGCTGTGGCTAAACTTCTAATGATGAGACACTGGATGGATGATTTTTTAATCTAATGTATTAGAATGGCATAGAGATATGTTACTGGCTCTGTGATTAGAAAAGCACATAGGAATGATGACCAATAATTTGCAACATTACTTGAATAAAAGGGGCAAGGCTGATGCTCTGTTAGTAGCATGGAAAACTTAGAAAGTCAAACTTGATACTACATATTTTAGTGTCATTTCCTATTGTTTTAATGGTGATGAATTTGTACACTTGATATCATTAAGGGAGGATTAGTTTATAGCTATAACCTATAGTTATAACCAATATTTTATAATTTTTTACTTTATTTTATGTTCATATTATTTTACTTATATTTGTGTATAATGTTTCTCACCATACACTCTTACAAATGTAACCCATTGTATGCACCTGTAATTCAGTCTGTTTATTGTATATACTTCTTCAATATGTGCAAAAACTGAATAAAGCTTATTGAATGATAATGTCATAAGACATAATGCTGAATTGCACTACTAATACAGTGTGATTTCTGCCATGAGGCATAAGTCTTTTTGGGGGGCGGCTTCACACCACAACCCCCCCAATAAAGATTCTTAACCGGGGGGGGGTTACCTCAGGGAGTGCACAATGTGTAAAAAATATAAAAGGTTCTGGCAATGGGAATCAAACATGATCACAGACACAGTGCCTGGGTTCCTGCTGCAGCTGTGACTCATCCAGTGAGCCAAGGCAGCTGCTCAGCAGAACCCTCTCCCAGCAGATGTCTTATCTTCTGCCTGGGAGAATGAGAATGGTGCAATATCACGTACAGCAGTGTACGCAGTATTGCACCATTCACTCACAAGGTACAGTGCTGTACCGGGTTAGTCATAATGTTGTATGCTATTAAGTGTACAAGATTATGACCCGGGTAGGCAAATATCATGTACTATGATTTTGACTGGCACTGTGGTATGAATCCTTCCTTTATCATTTTAAAGATGCCACTGTCACCTCACTAACTACAGACAACTGATTTTTATTTTGTTGTCATAGGTTACAGACTGTAAAAACTTGCAAGACTGCAGTACTCCTACAACCTAAAGGATAACATCTACAGCTAGGTATCACTCTTATTTCCTCTTCCACTTTTTGTTCTAATTTTTTTTTCCACCTGTATAAAGTATTTAACATGGTGACATACAAGCCAGATGATAATGTTTTTCTTCACAGATGGGACAAGTGTACTTCAGTACACCAGGTTTGTACATGTTATCTTGGTCCTGAAACCCCATCATGTAAGTATGACAGTGGGCTAGTGCGAGTCACTCACTAAAGGTGTTAATTATTTTTCTAAGGGCTTTACTACTAGCTTTGTATTTTAAGCTGGATAAGGGGTTTACTTATAGTTTGGTATTTTAGGTTGGATAAGAGGTTTATGAAGAGTTTGGGATTTTAAGCTGGATATAACATAAGACAGGAAGAGCCACACTGGGAACTGAATTTGGTGGTGTATTGAATTCCTAGTAATTTTTTTCTCCATCTGTTTTCAGGTAACATTGAGGTGTTATGCACTGCAGTCGAGGGTATCTTCCAATCTGAAGATGGACAACAATTAGAATATGCTGAAGACCTGGAAAAAAGACAAGAACATTAATGAAACTTGTTTTCAAATGTGGCTCACTCAAACAAAACAAAATAACACTCACTTTACATGGTTTGCCAGTTTCTGTACAGCCAAGGTCATCAACCATCCCAAACATGTGGAACACAAACGTGCATATGACCCAAAGAAAAAAAAGTAATCAGAAATAACAATATTTCAGACAGCCACAGCAGTAACTCCCACCCCCTGAATGAAAATGACATGTTGTAGTATTACATTAGTGTCAGACTTGTAACATATGTCTAACATATGGATGTGAACATCATGTCCACCAGGGTCAAGTGAAATCATTCCATATTTATTATAATTCCCTGAAAAGGAACAACATGATGGACTGTTTACAACACAGAACAAGATTCAATAGAAATGAAATGATTGTGTCTATGCCCAAAAAAATACACCGGGGTGAACAATGACTCACTACTGTGTTATGAAGGCACACATAAAGGGCAGCATGTATCAGTGATGTGTAGGCATCAAACATGCCACTAGGTAGTGGTCTCACTAAAGTTGGGACACTGTGACACATTTCTGCCCTTATTCTTCATCTGAACTTTTCATGATATTAAAACAGGGGGACAGCAGCAGCAACTGGTGTCACCACCAGGCAATGGTCTCACTTAAGTAGAGACACTGTGATGCATTTCTCACCTTATTCTTCATCTGGACTTTTCATGACATTAAAACAGTGGAACAACAGCAGAAGCAACTGGTGTCACCACCAGGTAATGTCCTCACTTAAGATGAGACACAGTGACACATTTCTGGCCTTATTCTTCATCTGAACTTTTCATGACATTAAAACAGTGGGACAATCACAATATACAGTATTAGTCACATTAAACTGTTCCTCCAACTCACTGCTCTGGCATTGTTTTTGTGTGCTGATCATGCAGTAGCAACTCTAGATGCTTAAAATACAAACTCTGTTTCAACCATCCATCAGCTCAGAAGCAGCTAACATGCAATGCATGTTCAGCTCCCTTATGTAGTCCCCCCCCGGATGCATCAGTAAACTACATCTCCCAGTAGTTCAGTGCTTGTCATTTTCTGTTTGAATTAATGAATTCCAGTGCTATTTTGTACATTACCTCTTATGTTTTTTCCTCATTTTTGTTTTCCTTTTTGTCTTGAATGCAGCAAACGGCAGCAGTTTTCTTCAGCTGCTATGGTACAGTGCCAATCAGGCAAAACGTACTGTTTGCTCGATAGCCATGTATTGTGCAAATGCACAAACTGCAACTTTTGTGCGGCGCAATCTCGGAGCAAATAAATAACTGCAAATAGTCAGTGAAACCAGAAATAATGGCATTTGGGGGATAAAGAAATAAAAATGCAGAAATAACATCTAATATGCTAAACTGAAAGTAAAAAAACAGCAGTGAGTGAAGTCCTCACAAGTAAAGAAAACAGCATGGCAGTGAGGTGGGGTTTTCAATCTGAATGCAGGGTAGCTATTGCCTCAAACTTGATGAGAGCTTCTTCATGGTATTAGGAAGAATGACACATCAATCAAATTGCACTGAACACTGCAGTAGTAAAATCTGGTTACAATGCAGTGGTTTAGTTTTTTATGGAATGCTTAATGAGTTGCACTGCATTGATAAATAAGCTGAAAATGAATGTCAGCTAGGAGCAAGCCACTAGGAAACCTTTATTAATTCACTGCAGTCAAAAGCGCATGCATTAAGCAACTCATTGCAAAACGCTAAACCAGTGAGTTGGAGGAACAGTTTAGTGTGACTTGTACTGTAGGACATTTGGGGGTTGGTGATTTAATGGCATTGTGATTGTTGCACTGCTCCTTTAAAGGAGAACTACTGGCTAAAGTAAAGCCCTGACTGCTTCACAGATTGGGGCTTCACTGTACAAATTCCCCCTGCAGTCACCCTGTAAAATGTATATGTTAATTACCTGACCACTCATAACATTCAGGGAAGCCCCCAGTGCAACTGACATTTTCAATCCAGGTGCCCCCATCTGCTCCTGTCTCGCTAGTAATAAGGCAAGATGATGACATACCATTACCTCTGCCTTATAGGTAACCCTACATACAGAAATATTATGACTAGAATATATTACAAGCTGATTGTTATTTTCACACAGTTTGTCTAAATGCCATACTATGGCTAGGATACATATGGCATTTAGGCTCAATACTACTTGTTTATATAACATGTTATCAAAATTTAATGTAGTGCTACGCAAATTTGAAGCTGCCCACTTCGAGTTAACTTCACAGGTGAATTTAAACTTGAAAAGACTGATACTGAGGTGTGAGATGTATGTTCTTCATGAAGCTTTGCATATGAGGAAGAGTGGCCTGGATTTTTTTACAAAATTCTGAGTGGTAGAGAATACTCATGCAAGCCCATATGTCTTGTTTGCCAACACGTAGAACACATGTATCCAGCCACTCTACTGTTGTTGAGACAGTGTGAGAAGGAGATCTGAGTTGTACCTGAAACACTGTTAATTGTTTTTCAAAGAAAGTGTGTATTTCTTGAATTTGAAAGCAACTTTCTAGTGTGCTAAAGAGACTTCTAACCACACCAAGAAGGGCAGTTTATGTTGTACAGAGTAAGGCACAGATGCAAATGTGAATTGTGCTGCAAGTCTTGTGTTGGATGTGTTAGCAGCCAAGAGTGGATGTTGAGACCCTGATAAGATGCCCATTGTGCACTGAGGCTTGTGTCCACCTGCCATACCATTTCAGTCTTGGAGAGTATCTGTAGACTTGATACCAGGGTCTTCTGAGTTAATGGAGATGAGACTTACATCTGTAAGCGGGATTGTTGCACCCACTCAGGGTCCAGAAGTGAATGCAAAACCATTGGTACCACCATCAGACTGCTATGCACCTTTTGTTTCTGCACATAGACTGAGAGCCACATTGACAACGGTGGCTAAATGAACCGCTGCTGCTGCTATGGAACATAGTGTTTCCGCTCTTGCAACCTGTGCATCTTTGTCTGCTATATCTGCTATGATTAATTGTGCCACTGGAGACTACCCATGTGACTTTAACTACTGTAAGTCTGACAGAGAAAGAGGCCCGACCAGTTCAGCTGCCAGTCAGAGATCATAAGAAAGGAGTAATTATGTCAAGCACTGCAATAGTCAGTGACTGAGAACCATCAGACAGCCTGTTCACTTCTGCTAGCTGTGTGTGAGGCGCCCAGGGATGGCAAAATATTCAAACCCAATGAGATGCCTGAGGTTATCGGAGAATAGGAGATGGATAACTTTTTGCCTGTGGCTGAGGCAAAGGTGAAGCAGGAAGAGAGAAGATGCCAAAGACTGACCCTATAGGTGTTGCCAAACAAGAGATGCAAGGTAGTACTAGAGCTAGAACTTGAACTTTGGGAGGGACTGATCGTTAGAATTTTCAAGCCCCTTTACTGAGGAGTCTGATCAGGAAGAGTTCCAAAATGTCCCTAAATTAAGGGCACCATCTGTAGTTTTCTCAGCAACAAGCAGTGAGTTAGATTTGGGGAGGGACACCAATGATGAGCCCAAGGAAGATGAGCTTAAGAAGAAAGTGTATTATAAGAAGGAATTTCTCAGAAACATCATGGGACACTAGAGGCAAGGGTAGAAGCATCATGAGGTTTGTAAACTTCACAGTAGTCCTAATTTTCCCCAGCAGACTAAACTGCCCTGAGTAGAGAGGGCTGTTACGAAAGAGGCTCAGAATTTCTTCAGGGTACAGATATCCCTATGTCCCACTTGAAAAAAGAAATGCTGAACTAAAAGCCGTTTTTTTTTTAAAATAGTATACTTTATTGAAGTCTTTAAAATACATACATACAGAACAGATGAACACAACATTTGAACAAAATTAAAAGCATTGTTATCAGATATATTATTTATATGAAACCTGGAGTGTCCATCTTACCCCTGTAAAAGTGTCTCTTCACATGTTCTGTGCCACAAAGACACAAGAAGTGACAGTTTTATTAGATATGCAGTAAGACAGAGACTTCTGACTACTTATGAATTTATTATAAATCATGCAATGTTTACTGATTTATATTTTGGACTTATTGTTTATCTTCCTAATCAGTTGGTGACAATCCTTCTCTGATCCCCAGGTGGCCCTAAGCTCATCACCCCAGCCATTCCCACAGCTTAGCTTGTCTCCAAGACTGGAACCCTAAGAGATCCCCTCCCCATGGTGCAGGTGCCCAGGCCAGACCAGATTCCTTGGAAAGGCTACTTGTGGTACTCCAGGAGCTAGCCTAGGTTGGCAGGGTGAGGAGTCTGTGGGCTTTCTGCTGCCGTCATACAGCATGGCTGTATTTTTCATTTTCTCCTCCCCCTGGATGCAGGCTGACACATGCTCAAGTAGGGCCTGCATATCTGTCCAGCCAATCAACTGTGCCCCACCCCAGTACTGCACTAACTCCTGCACTGCCACCCGTGGTCACCCAGATGGCAGTAGTGTGAAAAGAGTGATAACCCCCCCTCACAGGAAGACAGAATCCTGTGGGATGCTCAGTCTGCCTCCCCTGTCTGGTTCACCAATGACCCAGGCTCATTCCCAAACCCAGGTTGTCAAGGACATGAGCAGCAACAAAACCACTGTGCAGGCAGACCAGCCATATTTAATAATTAAGCAATAAGGCACGACAGGGCATGGTATATCATGGGATATCATCACGCCTCGGGTGGTTGGGCATGAGGCCACAGGCCGAGTGCGTCCAACAGTCTGAGAAGTGATGATATTCCATGATTTACCACACCCTGGAGTGACTTATTGCTATTATGAACTGGACTACAAAATTGTTGTAAATAAAAAATTAGCAAAAAACCTCCCAAATATTTAAAAAAGCTTTGTCAGGAGTAGTGTAGGAGTACTGTTTCAGAAAATAGTTCTATTAGGGTTGCTGTCAGGAGGTGACACTATTGTAGGAGCTGGTAGGAAGTAGTATAGTGTAGGGACATCTCCCAGTGTGTTCTGTTGTCCCATCTCCTAAACCCGGCATGAAAAAAACTTTCGTAACGGCTGCCATGGTCATGTCATGCTTTTGAGGGAACAATAAATGTTTTCCAGGGCAACTTAAAGTCGTTGTCTCGATGGGGAGATTGAGAAGGAGCAGTTCATGGTTGTACATGAACTGCTGTTTGGCTCAAGGCAGCACGCTGTGGGGAAAATATACTGGTGTGAGGGGCTGTTTCTGTACTGTAGTAGCTGGTGCTCCAAGCAGAAGCCAGTTGAGAATGACATTTTCTTCTTTTTTTTTTTTGCCATTAACTTTTTATTGAAAAAAGAAAATACAAACAGAGGCGATACTCCAAATAAACAGCAAGTCACAAGGCTCGTGATACAATACAAGTTTGGTAAATATAAGTATAATTAAATGAGTGATCACTCCCAAATTTGGTCGCCTCCCCCGCCCCTACCCCTCCCTCCCACCCTATGGGACCTCTCGACACCCACCCCCTCCCCTGGACACGAAAATCCAAAACAGTAGCAGACAAGCATATATAAATAAAGAAAGCTAATGAAATACTAATCATAAATAAGCACAGAGAAGAGGAGACCAGATTTTCTCAAACCTAGGAAGCTGATTTTAAAATTGCAATCTGTCTCTCAGTCCTAAGTAGAGCTAATAAATCAGTTAGCCATTCAGAGTAATGAATTCTAATGTTGTCTTTCCAGTGTCTAAGCACAAGTTTTTAACTGTAATAGAAATCAGAGATATGTGAAACTTTCTGTAGGCACACAAATCTCAGGCATATACCCTAGTATACAAATCTCTGGTTTAAACAGATCATCAAGGCCCAAAAGTGGATTCACCCTTTCCTTAATGTCACTACAATGGGGATATCTTAATGCAATGCCAAAATATATGCAGCAAATCTGCTCCTTCAGACCCACATCTAAAACAGCGAGAGTCCGGCAACAATCTAAGTTGGACCAGCTTCTGGGAAGAGTAATAGATATTATGTAATATCTTGAACTGAGTTAATCTAAGCGGATCCTGTTTCAAATACCTATGACAATTAGCCCATATTTGGGCCCAATCAAGTTTTAAATTGGGAAAAACACCGTTCCATACTGATGGAGGAGTATAACCGTCTGGAAAAGTCCAGTTTAGAAGAACTGCATATATTTTGGATATTGCATGCGGGGCACCCACTAGTGGCCTAATAGTATCCCAAAAGTCTATCCCAGAGGGTTTAAAACCCTTCGTTCCCAAATTCTGAAGTACGAGATGACGTATCTGATACACTTTAAAACACTCGCTTATCGGTAAACTCAACCTAGTGAGAATTTGGGGAGTCGTGTAAAGTTTACCATCTACCTCAAATAGATCGCCCAGTGTAATCTCCTCCAAACTAGGTAACCATCTACCCCCTATCGGCTTCCCTCCAATCAGCCAAGAGGGGCTGCCTATAAGCGGTTGAAGCCCATCTAGTTTATACTCATATTTTAAAAATTGGAAAGTTGGTCATGAATCTTGAGGAAACCCAGATGGGGAGTTCCGTGAGAGAGAGATTAATCTGGGGACAGAACAACAGAGCCCTATGGTTAAAACCCAGTCTCTTAATAATAGAACGTTCAATGTCTAACCGAGAGGTGTATATTCATACGTCCTTCTAAAGTAGAGGATTCCATCCACCTGCCATATTTGTTAATCTGGGCAGCCCAATAGTATAGAGCGAAATGAGGAAGCCTCAGACCCCCTTGGTTTTTAGGTGCCGCAAGTTTATTATAAGACATCCTAGCCTTCTTAAAGTTCCAGATGAAATTAGCTATTAATTTATGAATCTTGCTAAACCAGCCCAATGGAAGCTGGATATTTAACATAGTTAATGGATAGAGAAGCCTGGGAAAGACATTCATTTTAACTATGCTAATTCTACCCCAGAGTGATAACGGGAATTGAGCCCACCTTTTCAAATCTAGATCAATTTTGCGAATTAGAGGGTCTAAATTGAGATATCAATGACAGCGGGTCTTAAGGCTAAAGAGAGCCCCAAATAGTTGAGTGATTTAGCACTCCAACCCAGACCCATCTCAGTAATATCCTTCTAAAGAATCCTTTAGAGAGAAACACAACTGTTTTATCTGAGTTTAATCTATAGTTAGATACTTGACTGTAATCCTTGATGACCTTCAACAAAGCAGGAATAGAGGAGCCGGATCCGACAAGTAAATCAGAAGGTCGTCCGCAAAAGCAGTAACCTTGATGGATTGGTCACATATCCTAATCCCTTGTATCATGTCATCAAGAATAATACATCTAATAAGGGGTTCTAAATAAAGATTAAAAAGCAAGGGAGATAGGGGGCAGCCTTGTCTTGTTCCAGCCTTAAGCACAAAGGGATCAGAAATAACACCATTGCAGGTCACTCTTGCCGTCGGGTTTGAATATAGAGCCTTAATCCAACCCACAAATTGAGCCGGGAAACCCGGCCGCAACATCACCTGATAAAGAAAAGGCCAGTAAACCCTATCAAACGCCTTCTCGGCATCCAAGGAGACCAAGGCCCAAGGGGTGTCGGCCTCCTCGGAGGCCGAGAAAACGTGAGACAGTGTCCGAAAATGATCCGAAGAGGATCTGCCCTTCATAAATCCCACTTGTTCCTGTCCTATTAATTGAGGCAGATATTTACCGATCCGCAGAGCCAGAATTTTTGCCAAGATTTTAACGTCATAGTTAAGTAAGGAAATGGAGGTAACTACCAGGATTTTCAAGTGGCTTATTAGGCTTAGAATTAAAACTATTAATGCTTCAAAAGATACTTATCCACTTCTTCTCCCGATAGTATATGCCGGAATAGGTTAGCCAGTAGTGGGATCAGCTGGGGAGAAAAGGTTTTGTAAAACTTCGGTGAAAAACCGTCAGGGCCTGGAGTTTTATGGGCCGGCAGGGTGTTAATTGCATCCTGTATCTCCTTATATGTAATATCTGCCGTCAGTTCATTACTATCATCCCTCCCCAAATTAGGGAATGATATTTTATCTAGGAATTTCTGGATATTGCTCGCCGACGTGAGCCATACATATCTCCATACAAAGTCTCGTAATAATCTCGGAAAACTAGGTTAATATCCTCGGGTGGTTTACTAGTCCATCTTACTCTCGATTTAACACCTCACTAATCGAGATGCTTCCAACTGCACTAAACGCTTTTGCCAGTAAATCACCCGCTTTTCCCTGATCCGTGTATAATGCTTGAGTTTTAATGATGGCAAGTTCAGCTTGATCCCTAATATTTTAAGATATTCATCTCTAACCTTGGTTAGCTTTAATTCCGTTTCCTCATGTGGGTTAATAACCAAAGAAGCCTGGAGTTCTTTGATCTCTCTCAGTTTATCAGTCAATAACAGATTAGTCTCTTTTTTCTTAATAGTAGCCTGTTTAATAAAGAGGCCTCTCAAGAAAACTTTTAGAGTCGCCCAAAGAATATCAGGTCTAGTTTCCAGAGTAGAGTTTAATGTTAAGAACTCCTCGATATGAGAAGATATAGACTTTACAAGTTTGGGCAGGCGAAGTAGCTGGTCGTTAATTTTCCACCTGTTACCCCTGCCCAAAGCCGCTGGGAATGAGATTACAACTTCAACAGCCGAGTGATCTGACATGGGGGCAGGCAAAATTTCTGCGGAAACAACCCCTTTAAGCAAAACCTTGGAAAGGAAAATATAATCTATTCTTGAGCCCGTTTTATGTACCGGTGAGAAAAAAGAGAATTCTTTAACTTGCGGATGCAGAACCCTCCATACATCCGACAGCCCCAATCGCATCATTAGATCGGTTAGTGCTAAGGAGGCCGGGGCACGACCCAAGTGTTGTCTTGAGGATTTATCTAGTGTAGGATCTAGAACCATATTAAAATCTCCTCCTAAAATTATAGGTATGTGGGCGAAGGGCAGTAATTTATGCAATAAATTAACGAGAAAATCATGGTTATCCGAGTTCGGCCCGTAGACTGAGCCCAACAATACTTCTCTCGTATATAATTTCCCAACAGTAAGGATAAACCTCCCATCCTTATCGGCAATAATCTTACTAGATACAAATGGTACCATCTTGTGGATTAAAATTGAGACCCCTCTACTCTGTGTAGATCCTTGAGCAGAGAAAATTTCACCAAACTGCCTCTTTCTTAAACATTTACTTTCCTCCATTAGCAAATGAGTTTCTTGCAGAAAAACTATCTTAACCTTGGCTATTTCCAAATACTTTAACAGTTTGAATTGTTTAGTACGTGTCTGGCACCCTGACATTTAATGTACAAAACTTAATACAGGTATCCGCTCCCATAATTTTCAAACCCAATAAAAAACCATAGTCTGCTTTGTGTATCCTACATAGCCCCAAGTTTCGTGCCCAATACTCAACACCCCAAAGGTCAAGAGGCCCCCAACCCACCTCCGTTCTCAAAAAGAGACAAGCCCACCTAATTACTCCCCTACCCACCCCAGCCCACCCGCATATCGTGGCCCATGACAACAGCGCCCATGAACCTGCCTCATCCGCCTCCGCCTTTCCCCGGCCAGTAATATTGATATGAGTAGATAACTACATGAAAAATATAACTATTTTAACCACCACCAATCTGGATTGCATTAAACAACTAAAATAAAATTGCACATCAGGGCTCATATTATGTTTATATAATAGCCCAATTGGTCATATATCCAACTCACTATTACCGGAGACCATTAATTCTTCCTATGCACATCTTGTCTGTACATATATAAAAAAAAAAAAGGAAGGGAAAGGGGAAGGAAAGGGGAAGGTAAATCAAATAGTCCAAGATGTCCTGGCATTATGTGGAAACTTCTTGTTACAGTTATATAGTCCAACAGTGATTCTTCATCTTAACACATGTAAAGCAGTTGTCTGAGAAGAACAAAATCGACCCCATGCCAAGCCTTCGATACTTCATGTATCTTTAAAGAGATTTGGAAAGGCTTTATGCAGTGAAGCAGTCACTGTATCCACCTCCTCGAAAGCACTCCAACCTTCCGGCGTTCGAACCTGCAATTTGGCAGGATAGCCCATTCTGAACTGGATGCCTGCACAGCATTTGCTGACCAGGGGTGAAAAGCCTTCCTCTTTGGTGGACGATAACGGCAAATCCTGGGTAATCTAATCTTTACTCCAGCCCACAAGACTTCCTTAGATTCTTTTACCTTCAGGATAAACAGCTGTTCGCTCCTGGTAATTAAAAGCGGAATATAAAGGCGTGGCGAGCGCAGCTGGTGGTGGGGCTGGTAAGTAGGCGCGATGGGCCCTCTCAATCATATAGGCAGGACCAAAGGGAGAAGGGCCTGCAATCTGCTACCAGTTTTTGCACAAATTTAATAGAGTCGAGCCTTCTTCCCCTCTGGCAAACCAATAATAACGCATGCTGTTTCCGACTTCTGCCCTCTAGATCCTCCACCTTAGTTTCTAGTTTGGCCATCCGTTGTCTCATAAGCACCAGTGCTGGTTCAACTTTATTGTAATGCCCTTCCAAAGAGTGAATCCTCGCTTCATTATCGGAGGTCTTTCTAGTTAAATCTTCAAGTGCCCCCGAGATTATTTTAATCTCTCCCGCTATCTCCTGCATTTGATTCTTGAATGGGCGAAACTCTTCAAGGAATTTAGCTAGTGTGAGCGGCTCCTCTTCTTTAGGACTAGCATCCGAGGCAACCTGGTGTGAGGAACTCGAGGCCCTGGCTTTCTTTGGGGCCTTTACTGGAGAAGCTGGCAGTGTGTGTTTAGGTGGATTTTTGCGCATCTCTTCATCCATCTGCTGTCGATTGTAGCAAAACTGCTGATCGGATGTTAAGGATGTCGTTTCCAACAGTGATCGGCGGTGAGAACTGTAAATAATAGCGTAAATTAAGGCAGGAGGGATCGGAGCGTTTAGAGAGAGCAGCTATCTTACGCCCTGCATCACGTGACTCCGACATTTTCTTCTGTTTGGGGAGTGGGTGCTATGGAGGAGATGGATAGGGGGCTTGGTTTTAAGTCAACTAGAGGTCTCAGTTACTTCGGACTGTGACACACAGATAAATTTTGAGCGGTGAGTGAGGAGGCTGGTGACCAGAGGTTTTCTGAAGCCGTGATGATGTAGCCCAATATCATCACGGCTTCAAAAATCTCTTAACCAATCAGCTTCCTCCATTTACAGTCGCCAGTTCCTCATTTACATTATACAATGGCAAGGAAAGTTCTTGTATACTGATTGGTCAGTGGGTGCCAGAGAGAGTGATGTTATTACACAATAACATCACTGTATGAATTTACTTGAGCATATGGAGCATCTCACTGAGCACTTTTTTTCTCTTCAAAAACACAAAAAATCTACTAAAAACATTTTTAATGTTTTGTTTATTTTGTATAACATCAAGCCATTGTATAATTGCAATAAGGCACTCCAAGGTGTGTGTTATTATGTAATAACGTCACTCCTGGGGTGGTGGAAGCACTTGGCTTCGCCTTGTGCTTCAACCCACCCCAGGAGTGTCATTATTACATGATAACACACACCTTGTCATGCCTTATTGCTTACACAAAAAAGTATGACAAATTATTTTTAACCAGTATAACCATGACTGCCTAAAATGTGAAGCATTACACTTTTACAAACACTGCAGGTGAGGTCTATTGATGATGCCAGTATCTAACTTTGCTTTGTAAATCATTTTAGGATAACCAGCCTGCCAGTGTAGTGGTACCACTACTGCTCACAACACTGATGACCCAGGTTCAGGAACGAGCCCAGATTGTCAGAGGGTCAGCAGGGGGAAGAAATCTCTGAGCACCTGACAAACAGCTCACCTCCTCTGGGGTGGGTGGGTGCAGGGCTCCAGCAACACTGTGCCTCCTGGCAGCCCCTGGGGGCACTAAGCTTGGAGCCCCAGCAAGTGCCAGGATTCGAGGGACACAGTGGATATTGGCACATCATGCACAGACACCTGCATGATATTCCAGGATATCAATGCATTGCTGCCCCATCAGGTGATCCTATGAAAAAAGAGATAACCCAGCGGGCTGTGCAGGTGACACTGTTCCCTGTCACCATGCCCACTACTGGGCCCTGCCCTACTAAGCCCAATCATTCCTCTAGCCTTCTCCTCCAGCTGCTAGAGAATGGATTGAAGTATGAGAGCACTGAGGAACTGAAGGCGGATTCAATTTGGGTGTTGCAAGCCAAGCAGTTACCCAAGCAGGTGAATCACAGGTGGACTGGGGGAACTGGGGTCACAGGATGGGAGGAATTCGGTAGGTCAGGATCAGACTCCAGGAGATGGTCAAAGGCGTTCCCAGTCAGTAGCACAGGAGAGAAAGACAGAGTAATAATTTGTGGATACAATGTGTATTAAAGGCATTATATCGATCCAATTTTTATTCTGTTCTGCACCCCAAGCACTAACAGTATGCAGCATATTACTCTGTAAAACATTTTGGAATACAGTACTGTATGTATGAAAATTGCTATATGAATCCAAATTCTATTCTGTTCTTCAGCCCCCCAAACTACCAGTATCTAACTCATAGTTTTATAAAACACTTTGGGATACGGTGTTAAGAAATGTGTTATGTAAATTCAAATTATGTTCTATTCTATAGTCCCTGCACTGCCAGTATCTTATGTGTTGCTTTAGAATAATGGTGTATGAAAGGCACTATATACATTCAAATTCTATCCTACTGTATTCTATAGTCCCTGCACTACCAGTATGCAACGTGTTACTTTGCAACATACTTTAGGGCATAGTGAGAATGAAGGGCATTATATTCACCCAAATTCTGTTCTACAATCCCTTCACTTCCAATATATTGTGCATTGCTTTAGGATAATGGTGTATGAAAGTCACTATATACATTTAAATTATATCCTACTGTATTTTATAGTCCCTACACTATCAGTAGCCAACTTGTTACTTTTTAACATACTTTAGGGCACAGTGAGAATGAAAGGAATTATATTCACCACAATTCCATTCTACAAAACCTGCACTAACAGTATTTGACTCATTTGTTTGCAAATCACTTTGAGATACAGTGTGCTATTGAATCCCAATTCTATGGAAGAAGCATTACTTCACAGAAAGAGCGGTAGATGCCTGGATTACACATCCAGAGGAAATGATAGTGGTGAAAACAGTAGTGGGCTTCAAGCATGCATGGGATAAACATCTGGGAACATTAGGAGATGGTCAAGGTGGCGGAAGCATCGCTAGAGATCAGCTGGGGTCTGGGGAGACAGATTAGGCAGGGACCATCTGGGAAGATAGGTGGGCCAATCAGTCCTTTTTTGCTGATAAATTATATTTCTACTCTATTTCACTGCACCAGAACTACCAGTATTTAACTAATTGCACTTATAAAGTAACTCAGAAAAAAGTGTGTATGAATAGTGCTATATAAATCCTAATTCTGGTACGATTTACTGTTCTTGCACTACCAATATCTAACTACTTCCTTTATAAAATAAAAGCTGTAGATTACAGTGTGTATGAAAGGTACTATATAAATCCAAGTTCTGTCCAGTCTACAGTCCCTACACTACCAATACTGAAGCCATTGCTTTGTAAAGCAATCCGGAGAGTGGTGCACCTTAGTCTTCTCTCTTCAGAGAGTGGTTCATTCCTACCCTCCCTTCTCTGGAGAGTAGTACATTTCAGAATTCTCTCCCAGGAAAAAGTAACCAAGAAAAACTTCATTTGTATTAGGTGCCCTTCCAAAGCTCTGTACACCGCAGCAACATAAATGAAACAACATAAACAATGACTTAAAAATACACTTAAACAATAAATATATATAATCTTACAGTGTTTCTGACATTTGTTTTCCCCAAGACCCTTCAAAGGCCTGTCAAAATAAATAGGCCTGAAGTAAGCTTTTAAGCCCTCAAGGGTCAGACTATCTCGTATCTGATGAGGTAGAGAATTCCACAAGGGTAAAGCCATAAAGGCAAATGATCTTCCTCCCGAAGTTTTTAGGTGTACCCTGACAAAGAGGTACACTGTAGCCCTCTATACCCAGAGTGGTGCATTCCAATGTTTCTTCCTACAAAGAGTGGAGTCCTCCAACCCACCCTTCACTGGAGTGTGGTGCACTTCAGTCTTTCCACTCCCTATGATTGGTGGAAACAAGCTCCCTTACCAGGGGGTGATGCACTTCAGTCTTCCTTCCAGCAGAGTGGAGTGGTCCAGCCTTCACAGCCCATAGAGTGGTGTGATCCACCCCTAACTCCCAGACAGTGCTATACTCCAGCCTTCTCTCTTGTAAAGTGGAGTACTCCAGCCCTTATTCCCTGGCACAGTGGCATGTTACAGCCCTCAGTCCCCTGCAGAATGGTGTGCTCCAATTCTCAGTCCACTGAAGAGTGGTGTGCTCCAACCCTTACTTCCTTGTAGAGTGGTGTGCCCCAGCCCCCCTGCCTTGCAGAAGGGAGTGCTTCAACCATGATTCCCCAATAGAATGGTGTGCTTCAGCCCAAAATCCCCTGCAGAGTGCTGTGTTTTAGCCCTCACTCTCTTACTTAGTGATGTGCACCAGCCCTCACTCCCCTGCAGAGTGATGTGCTCCAGACCTCACTCCTCTACAGAATGGCATGCTACAGCCCCACTCCCCTGCAGAGTGGCATACTCCAGTCCTCACTCCCCTGTAGGGTGGTGTGTTCCAGCCCTCAATCCCCTGTAGAGTGGCATGCACCAGCCCTCCATCCCTTGCTGGGTGGTGTGCTCCAGCCCACCTTCCCCTATTAACTGGAGTGCTCCAGCCCTCACTCCCCTACAGAGCACTGTGCTCCTGCCCTCCATCACCTGCAGAGTGCTGTATTCCAACATGAACTCCCTGACAGAGTGGTCTGTCTCACTTCCCTGCAAAGTGGTGAACTTCAGCCCTCACTTACCTGCAGATGTGCTTTAACCCTCCTTCTTCTGCAGAGTGGCATGCTTCAGCCCTCTGTCCCCTGTTGAGTGGTTTGCTCCAGCCTTACCTCCTCAACAGAGTGGTGTACTCCAGCCCTGACTCCCCTGCAGAGTTGTGTGCTCTAAAACTCCCTTCCTCCCCTGCAATGTGGTGTGCTCCAACCCATCCCTCCACTACACAGTGGTGTGCTCCAGCTCTCAGTCCCCTGCAGAGTTGTGTGCACCAGCCCTCAGTCCCCCATAGATTGGTATGATGCATCCCTCCCTCTCTTGCAGAGTGGTGTGCTCTAACCATCCCTAACTGCCTGCCGAGTGGTGTGCTCCAGTCCTCACTGCCCTGGAAAGTCAAATCTATGTGCTCCATGTTTCTAGTACTTAACCCAGTAAGTGAGAAATTCAGTTATTCCCTTGAACCGGATCTGCCTGCATGGCAGCAGGACAAGTTCCGTTTGGATTCCCACATGCACTGCTGATTTAGGTCCCTTTAATCTGACTTTGCTGTGCTTACTGCCTTTCTACAATTACTGCAGACTGGGTCAAGCCAATCTTCACAGGTACGTACACTTAAACAATATCATGTCATCACAGTACATTCACTGACTCTCTTGACAAGTTTGTTGTTTTAATATACAAGCAGCAGTTCCTCTTATGGTGACACTTATGTATACCTTTCTTATTCCATTTAAAGCATTCTTTAAGGATTCAGAAACATTTTTTTACATCATTCTTTTTATTAAAAGTTTCTCATTTACAGGCAAGAAAACACATACAATAAATGCCATTTCTGATTTTTAATATAAGGCTCTCTGTGTCTAGAGGTATCCAGATGGTAAATGTCCTGGGGAAGGGGACACTGTACAACCACGAAAACACAATCCAGAAATAATAGCAGGAAAATGACCTGGATTCCCTCTGGTGTTTCAGGTGATGTATCGGCTCCATCAGGAGTACCCATGGACCAACAAAAGATGCAGGGTGGTGCACTGGTGGGATGACAGAGACTTCAACCTGACTGGCCTTGCCCACTTTGCCTGCAGGCCTTGGTAGTCAGTCATCACCAGGCAAGCCTCTTGACGTCCTCCGTAATGGTGTGAATGGCTATTGGAGATCACAATCTGGAGCACACTAGTGGCTGGCTGTGGTGGTAAACTCCTTTTAGCAGCAAAACAGTTTCTCCATCAAACAAGGCAAACACCAGAACTGCAGAAACTGTGGATCCCATTTAACAAATAGTTTATAAACTAAAATAGTCATTCCATGGAGCAGGGGGGGTAATCCTTATGAAAATGGAACATATAGCATTAATGTGTGTAGATACATCAAGAAATACATTGTCCCAATGTAATATATTATATAATATATTACGAAATATATTTTAAATATACTGACATCATATATTTCTAACCCATAGTATGCAAAAATGTATGTCACTGTATTGAGAAATACATTAACTCAATGAAATATAATACACAGTGTATTTCAGCATATACTGAAACCATTTATTCAGTCTCATGCATTGCTTGAAAGCACGTCAGTCTATTAAGTAACACATTGTCTGAAATATATTAGTATATTTAAAAATATATACTATATTCTTTGTATGTTACATATATTTTTTATATATCTTACTTATATTTTTATACGTTACATATATTTATATATATATATACAGTATACATATTACATGTATTTTTGTAAATGCTTAGTTTCATCCAAAGTGTAAATTTGCATAACTAATTTGCATATTTCAAAAACATAGTTTATCAGCCAAAATCATGACAATATCTACTTTACAATAATTTTGAATTGACAACATTAGTTTACAGACTGAAAGGAAATGTACATGTTATAAAGCAAGTACATATAGGATCACACCCTGACCTAAGACTGAAAGAAAATTGGGTGGTATAAACACCAATCTGAGTCTTTAATAAACATAAGAATATTAAGTAAGTCCTATGCATAAGTATAAATGTATAAAACATATATTTGAGGTATAACGCACTGTAAAACAATAATTCTAATGTAAGCATCTCCATGACTACTAACAGGATGAACTCCTGTTATACAGAAAGAGGTGCATATAAATCATAAATAATTCCCTTTGTTTTTGTCTGGGAAAGTTACTAATTGTATTAATATGTATTGCACATATATAGTTATATATATATATATATATATATATATATATATATTGTAAATATAGGAAACAACATTTAGCACAAATGTTGAACACAAATGCTAGCAGTCTGGGAAACAAGATCCTAGACTAGCAGGCAATTATGACAGAGGATAAACTGGACATTAGTAGCCATTAGTGAGACATGGTTCATCAGTAACTACACTGCGAGACTTCAGTACCCAGCTATGAATTGTTCAGAAGAGACCAAAGTGCAAAAAGGGGGGGGGATGGAGTGGCCCTTTATGTCAATGAAAATATCAAAGCTACAGAAATTTAGAATACACATAAGAAGCCAGAAGAACTGTGGGTCACCATGGACACAGGAAACAGGACAGCCATACAAACTGAGGCTGTCTACAGGCCTCCAGACCAGGGGGAGGACATAGACATATTACTGCTAAAATATATTCAAAACATGACAGCTAAAGGGGAGATTCTGATAATGGGAGATTTCAACATGCCAGATACAGATTGGTCAATACCAGCAGGAATATCTGCCAGAACTAGACACATAGTGGATTCCCTGCAGAGGAGGGCTTCAAACAACTGGTACAACAACTCACAAGACACAGAGCTATCCTAGGTGTAGTACTGACTAATGGAGAAAGGATCACAGATCTCCAGGTCGAAGGTCACCTGGGGGTCTGTGACCATCACATGGTATGGTTCAGTCTGGCCACTAGAATTAACTCATCCCAATCCAAGGCAAAAATATGGGACTTCAGAGGAGCTGACTTTGCTAAGATGGCCAAAAGAGTTCAATTAGCCCTGGCAAAACCAAAAAAAATACAGGTGAGGGGGTATAGGCAAATTGGGCAAGCATTAAGGATGCAATACGTGAAGCAACATCCCATTCTGTTAGAGAGAAAAGGAAGCGCAAAAGATGAAGGAAATTACTTTGGTTCTGAAAAACAGAAGCAGAAAAGGTCAGAGACAAAAGGATGGCCTTCAGGAAACATAAAGGAATGTAGCTGGATAAAGATAGGGAGGCATACAAAACTTTCCTAAGGGAAGCAGGGAAGGCAATAAGGCAGGCAAAGGCCCAAACTGAGGAAACACTTGCACAAATGGTAAAAGAAGATGACAAGACATTCTATAGATACATTAGTGAAAGGAGAAATTCCAAAGGGGTATTGTCAAGATCAATGGGGATAAGGGTGTGTGTGAGGAGGAGAACCATATAAAAGCATCTATCCTAAATATATACTTCTGCTCATATTTACTGAAGAGAAGGTAAGGTAGGGCCCACAGCTCAGCACCAAGGACACAGAGGGGAAGGAGTTGTACACTAGTCCCATCACAAAAGAAAGGGTCCTACAAGAGCTCAATAAGCTCAGGGTGGACAAGATAATGGGACCTGATGGCATACATCCCAGGGTACTAAAGGAGCTAAGGGTGGAACAAGTAGAGCCATTATCAGAACTGTTTAGTGAATCTCTGAACACAGGAGCAGTCCCAGAAGACTGGAGAAGGGCTCATGTGATCTCGCACCACAAGCGTGGTAGCAGGGAGGAGGCAGAGAATTACAGACCAGTCAGTCTTACCTCAGTGGTGGGCAAGATTATGGAGGCACTCCTTAAGGAAAGGATAGTGCAACACCTAGAATCCATAGGAGCACAGGATCCAAGACAGCATGAGTTTACAACAGGAAGGTCCTGTAAAACTAATCTCAGATTTCTTTGACTGGGTAACCAGAGTGGTGGACCAAGGGAGAGCAGTTGATGTTGCCTACATTGACTTTAGCAAAGCAAAGCAGGTAAGAGGAAGTAAGCTGTTGGTTAACTAGGATCTGCAGCTTATCTGTTAGGTAGGAACATGGGCAGACTAGGTGGGCCAAGTGGTCCTTATCTGCCGTCAAATTCTATGTTTCTATGTTTCAATACTGTTTCACGTAGAAGATTGATTAATAATCTGGGTAGGCTTGGGATGAGTCAGAAGTTGGTCAACTGGGTGGCAAACCGGTTGACAGGCAGAAAACAGAGAGTTATGGTAAACAATATACAGCCAGAAGAGGTGCAAGTCACAAGTGGGGTACTTCAGGGATCAGTCCTGGAGCCTGTCCTCTTCAATATCTTCATCAGTGACACTGCAGATGGACTGGAGGGTAAGGTTTGTCTGTTTGCAGATGACATCAAGATTTGCAACACAGTAGATGATCCAGATTGGGTGGGCAGCATGAGGATAGATCTGGATAAACTGGGAAAATGGTCTGAAGAGTGGCAACAGGGGTGGAAGTGGTGGCTATGAATACAGTGTAGAGCTTCAAACAGGCATGTGATAGGCATAAGGGAGCAATACAGATGAGTATGAATAGATAGACCATTGACAGAGCAAAGGCCGGTGGCATATTCTTAAGGTAGAAAAAGAAATGGGCAGACTGGATGGGCTTTGTAGTCCTTATCTGCCATCAACTTCCATGTTTCTATGTTTCTTTGTTTGTAAATAAATACCCTGAATCAATGCATTTCTATTTTTAATGAATAAGCAAAATACTTGCACTGATACTTTCAGTGCTTAACCCTCAGTGCTGTTCCATGTTACTGTATATATTTCAGTAATTAGTGGTACCAACTGAGAGATCACGTGCCCATTTGGTATTTAGTTAAGGAATTACATTTTGCCTCAGTTTATGTTAGACACTAGCACTATAAATGATAATTCAGAACCAGAATGTAGCCCTCATGAATGGCTAAGAGGTTCTCCTGGTGTTTGCCTTTTTCAGTCCCTGTGGCAGTTTGTGTATAAATTGGGCGTTTGTGTACAGATTCCACATAATCTCAACTGCTGCTGCTGGCCAACTGAACCATCCTATCACTTCATGCTCATTGGGTGCCACCAACACAGAGTTGCTGGGACCCAGAAAGCAATGGGAATGCACCTGAACCTAGTAGGTCCAAAGTACCACGCAAGGGAAGTTGCCTACTCCTCTGCTGCTTCTTGCATCTATCCTCCCCAACAGTCTGTATTGACTACTGCCTTTTTAGAGCCCCAAGCCAGGAACCTTACTGCCTCTGGATTTTGATTTACAGGCTGTAAGATGACTCCTTCAACTCAGCTGGAGTCCTTGCTTGTGTAGGGGAACCATGGATAAGGTTCCACATGTGCCATCATACCTGCCTGTTGGGATGGGGAAAGGGGTCTGGAGGCATGCTGCAATAAGAGGGAAGAAAATGCACCTGCTGCAGGCAGAGGTGGGGTTCAAACTGCTTGGTGATAGGGTTGTTAAAACTTTATTGCAGGCCCTGGGGACTCCCAGTATTACTATGAGGCTGATTCTGGAAATTGCCTGCGTTGGGCATCACTTGTGGCAAAAACAGGCTGCACCCAATGCAATTGCAGGAAATGCAAAAGGTGCCATTCCAGAAAGTTTGCCACTTGTAGCAAACCATCTGGAATAGCTGTACATTGTAGCCCTGCACTAAAAGAAGTGGTGCAACAGGCAGCATTGTCGCAAGTCTGCAGTGCAGCCAGGGACCAGGTGACGGGTTCACCCAGGTGGCCCAAATGCAGGCAACAAGTTAGCCAGCCACAAACTGGGTGGCTGATGCATGGTGCCCTCATAGGGCACTGTCCCAGTACTGCCTGGACACCTGTGTGCCCCCAATGCAGAATGCCTGCTGTGGCAGGCCGTGCCAACCCTCCAGTCCTCGTTGACCAAGGAGATGCGATTGGTTACTCCCCCCCCACACACACACACACACATACACACACACGCTGTGATAGCCATGATTCTCAATCTGGCTGTAACTGAACTCCCCACCCCTGCACTTAGCGAGCACTTCATGAGATGGCATCAACATATTTGTCCATTTTGTTTTTTTTTTAAAAAGTGCCATCAACAATGTTTTTAGGGTCAGGAACAGAGCAGGATTCAAAACAAGCTTTTTGTTATTGTTTTTTTAAACAATATAGGACATGACAGTGAAACAACTTCATAGCCGACTGAGCGGGACTGTGAGGAAGCTGCTGGGACCAGCTGGAACCATAAGCTCAACGGCTCAGATATTCAGAGCAGTTGTGCATGGCACAACAGAGTTGTGCCAGTGCAAGTACGAAATTGCACCAAGGAGCCAAATTCAGAGGGAACCATTGCACAGCGCAAAATCCATTGCACCAATGCACAACTATAATGTATGCAGGCGCAAGTGCAGGGGGCTTTCCCATGAATATCCAGTGCAGTGGCATATTCAACCATGAAACCATGGCACAAGTGTAGAGCAAATCAAAGTTGCTCCAAGCAGCCTTGTTCCTATAAACACAGGGCACAAACACACAGACAGCAGATGTACCAGGGGTGAGAGTGAGGGGGGAGAGATAGAGAGAGACAGATAGTGAAACAGACAGACAGACAGACAAATGACCACACACATAGAGGGACAAGATCAGAGAGGTGGCCTGGGAGAGAGAGAGAGGGGGCAGAGAGAAATAGAGATACACACACACACAGCCAGTGTACCAGGGTGACACACAGCCAGCAACTAACTCCCAGGGGGACAGTGGACAGCAAGGGCCATAGATAGTGCACCCTTCATGATGGAGGCAGTAATAAGGGGTGTGAGGAGGCAAGAGGAACAGTGATGTGGCCGAGGAAGGGCCCATTGGCAGTATGCTCGACACAGGTGACACTGTGCCTGCATCACCTTTAAGAACTATAGCGAAACTGAGATTGTGGGCTGGTACCACCTGAACAAGACCATTCTGAGGCAGCTCTATGAGCTGTGCAGTGATGAGATGCAGGCACCCACCAGACGGAGCCACACCATGTCTGTGGAGATGAAGGTGATAACTGTCATGTGCCTGCTCATCACAGGCATCTTCCAACAACCAACAGAGGACACCACAGGCATCACCCAGTGGGCCACGTCTCATCTCCTCACACAGTTCCTCAGTGCTCTGCTGCCACATGCTTAGAAATGTATCCATTTCCCCAGGCGGAGCATACAGCAACAATGCAGGACTTCCACAGGGTGGCACGCATGCCTGACATGACTGGGGCCATTGATTGCACCAACTTGGCATCCACATGCCACCTGGCCCTGCGGGTATGGGATACATAAACAGGAAGGGGAGCCAGAGTGTCAACTGCTAGGTGGTGTTCGATGCCACAGGGTGCATCACCAATGTTTGCACTACACACCCTGGGAGTGCACATGACACGTTCATATGGCACAGCTCTAAGCTGTGTCACAGATTCAAATGTGGGGACATCACCACAGGCCATCTAGTGGGTGAGTATGGCATGGGCAAGGTGCGATGGGTAGAGCAGACCTGGGGATGGGGGGTAGGCAGGGTGGGCATGGTGACAGGGTGCTAGGGTCAGGCAAGGGGCACATCACAGCATAGCAGAGGGCTAACTATGCCATTTACCACACAGGTGACACTACATACCTGTGGAGGCCCTGGCTGCTTGCCCCCAAATGGCACCCATTGTTCCCAGGAGAGGAAATCTACAATGAGACACACGCCAGCAGGTGCAACATCATCAAGCGTGTCTTTGGCATGCTGAAGGCATGGTTTTGTTGCCTAGACAGGTCAGGTGGTGACCTACAGTACAGCCCCTCGAAAGCCTGTGGTCTATTCCAGGCCTGCTGCATACTGCACAACATGGCCATTGACCATGGGATAGCTGTTGAGGCTGATGAGGGTGACAGTAGTGGGGACGATGGGGACAATGAGCTGGAGGGTGGTGTACAGCATCCCCTGGGACAGAGGGACCCCGGGCTGATGCAGCAAGCTCAAAGGCAACATGACACTGTCACACAGAAACACTACAGTGAACACAGGTAGGTGGTGCAGTACACATGCATGGACCACACAGACAGGTACAGCACACATGCAGGGATGTGCATGGCAAGGGGCATGCACACACAGAGGCATGATGCCGGGGTAGGGGAGTCAGGGGCACACAACTACACACAGCAACACACACATACATACACATCCAGGCATTGGAATGTGGCATGGATCACACGCATTGCACCAGTGCACAGGCACAACTGGTGGTAGACTGCCCTCATCATGCCTGTGCCACACAGTCTAGAGGGCAGGAAAGCACATACACAGGCAGCATTTGGCATCACACACAGGTGTGCCACCAGTGGTACGGCACACACACACACCATCAATGAGCGCACAGGACAGCAGCTGCAGACTGCAGTCAGGGCGGCCAGCAGATTAGGGCTGCTAACAGTACCATGGCCACCATGGCCATGGAGGTAGCTGCTCCAGGACCAATCAGCAGCCACAGGCTGTGCATCAGCTGGGGGGGTGCAACAGCCCCCCAGGAAAGGAAGCTCGGGACCATGATCATGCCTTTGTGGGGGGGTGCAGGTGCCCTAACAGGCCAGCCCCGGGTGTGCCTGGGATGCCTACATCAGAACCCGGCATTGACTGTGTTGGGGTCACCTGATGGCAGGTCCATGAGGTGGACAGCACACTGAGGGGGTCACCTGGCATGGCCACACCCTGTGGTAGCCAGCAATGCAAAGTCGTCCGTGATCACACTAGCAATGAAATCCAAGGACACAGTCATGGCCTCCTGAATGCATTGCTTCCCTGCCAGGATCTGCACAGTGCCCCTTTCCTGCTGCTCAGCTAACTGGTGCACCTCAGCATGCAGTGCATACACTCCAGTGGAAAGCAGTGCCAGTTGCTGAACAGATGCCTGCAGCAGCCGGGTGTGCTCAGCCAGACAGTTGGAGTCCTGCGGCTTCCGGGAGGGATGCCGTTTCTCTTGTGATGACCAGACATGCTGCATAGCCCTTCACTGCTGTGGACACTGCACAGTGGGGCTTGCAGGGGGGATGGGCATATCAGGTGCACCAGCAGCGGACCCTGTTGCCGGCTGCCCTTTGGCACCCGCAGCCTGCTTCCCTCACCATCCAACTGCTGTATGCTGCCCTGCACCTGCGTGGCCGCATCACCGCAGGGCACAACCATGGCACCACAAACCACCACACATGCAGTGGTGGCAGACAGCTGTTCTGCCACTGGCAGAATGCTGGGCACGGTGCCTGTATCTGAAGCCAGCAGGGGCAACACACCCACAATGTCACTCATGCTGTCCAGGAGCTGTGTATAGTCCTTGTTGGAGTCAGACCCCACCCCGAGCTGTGTCTATGCATGCAGGGCACCAAGGCTAGCATTCTGCAGGATCATATCCAGGGCCTTGTCCTACCCTTTGTCCAGGACATCTGCATGCACCATAGTGCTGAGTTGCAGCCTTTTGGGCCCCTGGATGCCTGTGGATGTAGAAGGATGATCTTCCACGTCCACAGGTGCTGCTGCTTCCAATGCTCCATCATCTGCATGGAAGTGTGCTTGTGCTGCAAGAAAAAAATGGCATGTCAGTGATGCAGTGCCCACATGTGCCCCCCATACTCTGCTGCTACATGTGTCCTGCAGCATGGCATGCATGTGGGTGTGCACACATGCACATGACATGCATGATAGCCACATGCACTCCAGCATGCACGGGTACGCAGCCTCTGGACCACCAGCTGTGTGTGTGTGTGTGTGTGTGTGTGTGTGTGTGTGTGTGTGATACATACCATGCAATGATGGTTTGCCACCCATCTAGAAGCCTCTTCCTGACACATCCTCCACCATGGTGCAGCACATGGTGGCTGCCACCCACTCCTCTTGCAGCGTCAGTGTGGGTGCATCTGCTGGCCCTCCTCCAGTGGTAGTATGGGATGCCCTGATGGCTGACACCTTCTCCTTAATCTGCCACCCGTCCATGCAAACCTTTCTGTGGCACTCCTGCACTGACCACTGGTGGCTGCCGTGCTGGTTTACATAGGTCACCACCTCCTCCCATGTACCAGCCCTGGCCTGTGGTGTACCCAGGCCACTGCTCCACAGAGCCTCCCTGTCCAGGTAGGCTTCAAATGGGGCATCAGTCTCAGCCTTCGTGAAGTTGGGCCTGTGCTTCCAAGCAGGCTCCCATTCCTCACCCTTCTCATGTGCTGACCTGTTGCTTCCTGTGGGCATGGACTGCACAGTGTGTCAGTGATAGCATCTCCCTGGTCTGTCCCACCCTTTAGTGCTGTCTGCTCCCAGTGTGCTGCAGGCATCCACCACTTACAATACCAGTCCATAGCCTGTGCTGTTCCGTGGTGCTTATGTAGCACAATGCATGCAAATGGAGTTGGGTGCAACAGTAATGACATGCTAATGCACCCCACTGTGCCAAGTATTGGCTGATGAGTTAATTTGCATGTGGTGTCAGAATATCGAGATATTGCACCGTGCTCAATGGGATTGGGCTAGAGCAAGTTCTGGTGCAATGCACAGGCACGTACGGTGTACAAGCCTGCAGTGCGCATGCACGTCACACTATCATGGTGTCAGTCATGCACCACATGTGATGCCCTATCACAAATGTGCGCATTGCACAATGACAGGTGACCTCTGACCCCTGGGTCAGACTTCTGTGACCCTGTGACCTCACATAGCCATGCCCACTCTGTGCATCTCTGGCACTGCATGATGGGCAAGTGCTGTGCACTCTCCCACGCATCACAGATCAGGTGCATGTTGCGGACACGTGTGCCTCCTCCTGCCATTTTTGCCACCAGATTCACTACAGTAAAATGGTACAGGGAAGAGGTCAATCTGGTCTCTGGTAGAACTGGCCAACCTTGTGGCCTGTGTGGAGCCCCACGCCCTCCCAGCTGTTTGGGCAGGTACCCCTGCAGCAGGCCAGATGCACTGTCTGGCAGGGGATTGCTACCAGCCTGGAGCGCAGGACCGGGGTGCCCAGGATTGGTGAGCAATGCAGGCACTGCTATGGTGATCTCTTCAGGTGGGACCAAAAAGGCTGAGGAGGCTTCAGGCACATGTCAGGCATGGGGCTGTGCCACGACCAGGTAAATCATCCTATGTTGCACGTCTGCCCTGGTGCTGTACTGTGGTGTTGGCTTGGCTGCCTGGCATGCCCTGCAGAGGGATACACTGTCATTGTGCACATCACAGAGTTGCATTACCAGCTTCCACTTGCATTGAAATGCAGCTCTGCAGATGTGTGGGACATGTTGGGCAGGGGCACACCCTGTGCACAGGGGTCGGGGGCAGCTGCTGTGGTTGGTTACTGATGTGCACCTGTCTTCTTTCAATTTTAAGACTTTTTTGTGGAGCAAGGCTTTTATTAATTGATGTTGCTGTGAATGATGATTTTATATGTATATTTTGATTTTACGACTCATTTGTACAGCACCTTGGTGCTTGAAAGGCGCTAAATAAATGTTATTATTTATCATTATTAATTTCCATGACAGGAGGACCGCAGACAGGCCATTGCTACAGCAGCGCAGCATAGAGTGGTGTGCCATGATGGTGGTGGACCGGCACCAGCTGGGTTGCAGGGGACAGGTAAGCACTGTCATTGTCCTTCACACTGTACAACAGGGGGTTGCAGGGGGGAGTGGGTGCAGGCTTGGCTGACTGTGCCGTGGCAGCTGTGTGTATGTGTCACACTGTGCGTGGTGCATGCCACTGTGGCACGTCCATTGGACATGTGTGCCAGCTGTTGGATGGGTGGGCGTTCACCCGGCTGTCACTGTTGTTACTGTGGCGCTGCCAGTGCACTGTGCCACGTGACTGTCATTGTGCAGTCGTGTGGCCATTGTGCGGCGGGGACCAACTCTGTGCAATGTTGTGGTGTGCTGAGTTGCTGGCTGGCATTGGCCCTCCCCCCGTGGGTGGCAGTTACTGGCCCTCCCGGGATATGTGTTCCCATTACCCATTGCACACTGTGGGTGGGCATGGTTCCTTGGCGCATTGCACTGATCACTTGTCCTGTCCCTTGTTATAGGTGTCTGGCAGGTGGTGCGCAGAACCCCCTGAGGAGGATGCTGAGCCGCCTAATGCGGGACACCCGCCTAGTGGTGTCCTCAATACTGGAGGTGGTAGTGGCGATGAGGCGCATGATGGTAGCAGAGAGGCGGGAGCAGCAGAATGCCAGGTCAGCCAGATGGGGCTGTTGCTGAGGCTGCACCAGTTTTCCCCCTGTCTCCCCTGTTTAACCTTCCCCTATAGTCCGCCCTCCCGGTGTACAGTCCCTGTTCCCTGTCCCCTGCCCTCACTGTACCTACCCTTTCCTAGCCCCTGTTTTTCTGTCAATAGTTTGCTTAAATATATATTTTTCTGACACACCTGTCTGTGTTTGTGTTTGCTTTGCAGGTAGCCAAAGGAGCCATGCTGCAGTGGCCCAGTGTCTGTCAGTATGGTGTGCCTGAGAAGAGGTGCATGTTGTGCTTTAGTGTTTCAATGTTGTGTGCTGTGGTGTGTCTCACTGTGGTGGTGTCTATCCCTTGGGTTGGTGGCTGTGCCTTGGGGTGCCCATGGGGTGGCTGTCAGGGGTGTGTGGCAGGTGTGTGCATGGTGGTGGCACAAGGCCATGGTCATTAGTTGGTTACTGTCCGCACACTGTGTTGGGGTCCTCTGCTTGGCATTGTACAGCCTGTCCCATGTGGGCTGCCATGCTGCCTGCAACCTGACATATTCACTGCCTACTGTGTGGGCTTCCTGTGTACCTGTGTGGTGTGTGTGTGCTTGGCTGCATGGTCCTGGGTGTGGCCTGCTATGGTCTGGGGGGGCATGACCAGTGGCCTGCCAGAGGGGCTCCCTTGTTAGTCCTTCATTGGCCGTTGGCACCTCCTGTTATCTGCCAACTGTGTCTTTGTTGTGTTCTGGGGTCCCATGTCTGGGTGCCTGTGTGTGCTCTGCTGTACCCTGCTGGTGGTGGCTTCCTGTGTCCTGTCACTGTGCTTCCATGGTGTATCTCTGGGTCTGTTCTCTGTGCCCTGTCCCCCTCTGTTGCTGTGCTGCTCTGCTCCAGGGTTGCGGTGGATCATCTCTGTTTGTGCCATGGCGCAACTCTGCCATAATCAGCCTGGTTGCACTTGCACAGTTTGGCTTGTGCAACCTCTGAATATGGCTCCAGTTGCACAATGGTGCATCGGATTCGCACTGTGCCGGACTTGCACCAGGCTTTGACGCATTTCTGAATATCTGGGCCAAGGTATGAAACTTTGTGAATAAAGATTTTAACAGTGTTGAGAACCATATACTATATAAAATAGTGGATGAGTGACTAGCCACAACTAAGGTTTTGCTTTCGAGGTCTCTTTGATTTCATCAATTCCCTTGATGGAAATACAGCCTTATTGTGGATGGTTACCGATTAACTATTTTATATGTAATGATCCTACCATTGTTTCCCCTCCTCCTTGTGTCCTGTTTACCCACAATGCCCACGCCAAACAGAGTTCAGTTATTCCAGTGATGTGAGGAGAAAAATAAGGGAATACATCTCCATGGGGAGTGTGTGAAATAGGAGCCTCTTTCATGCGTGTAGAAATACTAAATTCCCTGTACTTTTGTATGGTGTCTTTTTCTCTTTTTTTTTTTTTGCGTTTGGTTAAGAGCCTCTATTCATCTGAACAGCTGCCATAGTGAGTTACATAGAAACACAGAAACATAGAAACATAGACTTTGACGGCAGATAAGGACCACTTGGCCTACCCAGTCTGCCCATTTCCCTTCCTATTGGATAAGCTGTAGATTCTAGTTAACCAACAGCCTACTTCCTGAAACCCCACTACAATTGCCTTATGTCTGTCCCATGCATGTTTGAATTCCCCACTGTTTTAGACCCAACCTCCCCAGGAAGGCGGTTCCATGCATCCACCATTCTCTCGTGAAAACAAATTTTCTCACATTACCCCTGAGCCGTCGCCCCTCTATCTTTAAATTGTTCCCCCTTGTTCTTACACATCCCTTTTTCTGAAAGGTGCTACCCTCCTGGACTTTGTTGATTCCCTTGAAGTAATTAAAAGTTTCTATCATGTCCCCCGTGTCCCTCCTTTCATCAAGGGTAAACATATTATGCTCTCTCAGTCTCTCTTCATATGGTTTCTGATGCAGACCCTGCACCATTCTAGTTGCCCTCCTCTGGACTGCTTCCATCCTGTCTATGTCCTTGCGTAGATGGGGTCTCTAAAACTGCACACAGTATTCCAGATGGGGTCTCACCAACTGTCTGTACAGAGGGATAACCACTTCCCTTTTTCTACTTGTGATGCCCCATCCTATGCATCCCAGTATCCCCCTGGCTCTCCTTACTGACTTCTCACATTGCTTACTCACCTTTAGGTCATCTGATATGACTACCCCAGGTCCCTTTCCATTTTTGTTGTTGTTAGTACCTCCCCTGCTATTGTGTATTCTTCTCCTGAGTTTTTGTTTCTCAGGTGCATTACTTTGCACTTCTTTGCATTGAATTTAAGTTGCCATATGTCTGACCATTCCTCCAACCTTGCCTAGTCCCTTCTCATCCTTTCAACCTCCCCTTGTGTACCAACTCTGTTGCAGATCTTTGTGTCATCTGCAAAGAGGCATACCTTTCCCTCTAGACCCTCTGCAATGTCACCTATAAAGATATTAAAGAGGACTGGACTCAGTACTGGGCCCTGAGGTACTCCACTAGTAACCCCCCTTTCTTTGGAATGTGTTCCATTCACTATTACTGTCTGTGTCCTGTTGTGCAGCCAGTTTTCTACCCAGGCTACCACCCTGGAACCCACTCCCAGGCTGGCTAACTTGATTATTAGTCTTTTGCGCAGGACTGTGTCATGAAATGAGCTGCAGGCAGGACTGTGCTCATAGCTGTGAGAGAAACAGTGAAGCACCAAAAATACAGGTATCTGTCACTGTATCCCCATATATTTCTGCAGTACCATTATTTGGTAGTATGCTTGTTAAAGTTGTTCTCTGTGCAGTCACCAAGACAAATAACTGTAGCAGTACTTAGTTTGTGCATCACTTGCCTACAAAGTTGAACTCTACAGCATGAGGTTAAGCTTGACACATGTAGGAGACCTAAATAAAAAACAGTGTAATGTTGCTGACTGGAAGAAATGCTACCAGATGGAGAGTTCAACTTAGGAAGCAAGCAGTGAAGAAAGTAAGTATTGCCATATTTTTTTTTTTTATTTTAGTGACTGCAAAGAGGAAAAACTTGTCAAGCATATTATCAAACAATGACACTTCAGCAATACATGGGGGACATTGATAGATGTTTACATTTTGGGTGCTTCGCTGTTTCTCTCATAGCGTCCCACTCATTTTCCCATGCTGAGTTATGGATGTCACTAAGGACACAGTGTGTGGATGTTGTGGTAATAGCAAACATCGCTCCAGACTGGTGCAGCATAAAACTTTGTCTTCCCCACAAATACAGGCTCCAAGTTCAAGCACTCCCACATGGAGATCGATATATTCTCGTATTCGCCTCCTCATGTCACCGGGAGCACAGACCTCTGGGGGGGGGGGGGCATAGACACTGTGGATAAACATGGCACCATGAGAAGGAACAAAACAGTAAGATCATAACAAACATTTATGTCTTTACTGAATATGGTACAATTATACCAAAATGAAGAGGCTTTACTCAGGGAGATGTAGTCTTGTTTTGTTGCAGCAGTAGCACCAACATAAAGTTAAAAGCCCTTTTAATGGATTGGTGATAATTCTATAAGTGAAGCAGGCAGACAGATAACAATCATTTATCAGCACTGAATGCTTGATGCTTGATGAACAATTTTTTTTTATTTTTTTTATCCAAACATTTAAAGATACTTGTTTTAGGATTTGCCTCATAGACATGACATGTACCTATTATTGTATATTGGATGAACTGTCATTTCTCACCAGAGGTGTGCAGTGGTGCAAGTGGTAAGACAAGGAGTACAGGAACTCAACCATTGGCAAATATGAAATGCAGCATTAAGAGCCTCAGTCTGAAGGACAGCTGTGACAAGACACATCTGTATCTGTGTAGACACTAGTAGATTCAGTTAGAGATACTGAAGTATTTTTAGGAAACTAGCATTGTTGTTCAAGTCAAATGTTGTTATAGAAACCCTGATTTCAGGTCACAGGCACAGAGACTGTCATTATGTTGCTGATTTAAGAATTCTGGTTCCAGTGTCAGTGGGAAGAAGTACAGGAAGTCCATTCCTGCTTCAAAAAAGGTACAGAAACTCAGTTCCTGTGTGTTCCTGTTCACTTTCATCACTGGAGGTGTGACAACACATCACATCTAGAATTATAAAAATGACACCTGTCACACTTATGAGGAGGTGTGGAAAAATGGATATGTTGAAAGTTTGGAGTCAAAATCTTGAACATTAGCGACGTTATCAGTGAATGCTGTAATGTGTAACATTCAGTTCTAACCTGGGCTTTTACTGTATTTGTACACCAAATTTTCAGCATAGCCTTCTTATTACTCCACCTAATGGACCCAACAGTAGAAAATGTTCAAATTCATGCCTAATGTCATACTGTGCCAACAAAAGTTCAATCTGCGCCACAGGTAAAAAAACACATTTTGGCCATGATTTGAAAAATGGCAGTAGTCACATTCATGAGGTGATGTGAAGAAATTGCTAAGTTTAAAATTTGGGGTCAAAATACTGAAAATTGTCAAAGTTATGAGACTGCACTCATACGTTTCAAGGAATGCTCATTACTTTATTTTTTTAAATATTTTTGCCCAAATTTTAACATAGCCTTCTTATGACCCACCTCATGAACAACTGCAGACAACATTTTCAACTTCTGCTTGAAAGGTGATTTTGAGCAGCAAGTCGGAAATCACCTTTCAGTACAAAAAAACACATTTTGGCCAGGATTTAAAAAATGACAGCTGCTGCATTTATGAGATGCTGTGAAGAAATGGCTATGTTGAAAGAATTGAAAACTACCAAATTATGAGTCTGCATTGGCAAGGTCGGCCTGGGGGGGTTGGAAAGGTGGTCTGGCTTTGGAGAGAGTGGTCAGATGGGGGTCAGAGGCTGGTCTGGATGCTGTTCAGGTGGTCCAGGTGCATGAAGGGTGATCGGCCTGTGCTGTAGCTGCCGACGCACCCATTCCCCAAACCCCATCACAATGAAACAATGAATGCCCTGGTGCTGTTAGCACCCCCTACACCCAATTACCCATTCCAGTTCAGTTTACATCTTCTCTGGTCTCTGGTAACACCTCCCTGCCACCTGGCACTAAACACCCATCCTGTGATGTGTATGGGAAACCCTGGTGTCCAGTAACACCCCACAATTGCTGATCACTTAGCCTGTGTCCATATCTCTCATATCTTCAAGTATGTACATGTCAAGAGTTCTCTCTGGACCACACAAGAACCTCTGCACCTGCATCCCCACCCAGATGATCAATAGCCAGCCCACAGCTTTTTGGCTTAGTGGTGGATATGTTACCAACCGATTCAACAGGAAATGAACACTGGCACCAGGGAAGTTTTTTTTTTGTTTATTCTATTTTTTCACCCCATGCTAGCTGGTCCTCCACTCCTTCAGGTTCCACAAGTTCTCCCCAGCCCCTACTGTCCTTACCCAGCCCTTCTCTGGTCCCCGTATTGCAGCCAACCCCCAGGATATCCAGGAGTATCCCTTCGCTGGGCAGGCCCCCCTCATCCGAGGAGGAAGGCACCGGGGGGGAGAAGGATAACTCCAGCACATACTTCTAGGACCTGGGGATGCTGCTGAGGAACAGGAGGCCCTGGGAAGGCACTGGAGGCACTCAAGGAACAAAGACCCATCATCCGGTGGCCAGCAAGCTATTTTTCTGTTTTTTCTCTTGAGGTACGTGATGTCCAAACATCAAGGCAGGAGCCGATGTCTGCCACACACCACCCAGCAATGACCCAGATGTATTGCCCTACCCCTGACCTCCACCAGTGGTTGCTCAACACTGGGTCACAGCCCTTCCCTTCCTGAAGAAAGCAAGCAGTCGTGGGATGCTCAAGCTGCCTCCCCTGGGCCGACCCTCCAGTGACCCGAGCTCGTTCCCAAACCCGGGTCGCTGGCATCGCAAGCGGAAATCCAACTGCTGTGCTGGCAGGCCAGCCCCGGAAGTTTCTTAAATTGAGGATACCAAGTTAAACAGTTGCATGACATACTGAATGATAGCCCCCAGCCCATCACCTCAGTTAATTAATGGATGCAATGCAGCAATGTAGACAGATATATAGGCTATATTATTTATGTATATTAAAATACATAAAATATAGATTATATTATTTATCTGAATATTGCCACATAGACAAAAAAATATGAAGAAAAATAGAATTTGTATTGTTTTTACTGCTACCTATCCCTGAAGACACGGTTTACACACATCAGCAGCAGCTCGCCTATTTCTAATCCCAGTATAACTGCCCCAAAACTTGTAACTTGTATTGCTAACTTTGCCCGATAATTTCCACTAGAATAGACTGCTTCATGGCTCCAAAAAAGGGGTTCACAGATGTGTTTAGCTAGCAAAAAATATTTTTAAGTAATACCTCTTTGCTCACACAACAGATACGCCAATAAGTAGGGTGCAGCGCTTCTAGCCACAGAACTCAAAAGAAAGGCTAGCTCTACATAGTAGTGTATATGTTCTGTAAGCAAAGAGGTAGCTGTCATGAACCAACCACCACATGCCAACTTCATCGTGTGAAGCCTTTCTTTGTGCTTGAAAGTGGCTCCCCAACCTATTTTACATACAAACATATGAATAAGCCAGCAGATGAAGGCCATTTGATCTATCAAGTCTGCTCGTACTGCAGGGTCCACAGCTTGAGCTAATGTCCCTCCCTCCTCACTCCTCCCTTCCTTCCTACCCATGATCCTTACCACCCCCCTATGTTTATCCCAGCCTCTCTTAAAGCTGCCCACTGTTTTCAACAAGATTACCTCTTTTGGCAATGCATTCCATGTGTCAACCACACTCTCTGTGAAGAAGTGATTTCTGACATCCCTCCTAAACCTCCCACCCTCCAGCTTAAGACTGTGCCCTTCTCATGTCATATTTGCCACCCAGCTTAAAGAGGCTCTCCTTATCAACCTTATTTATCCCTTTGAAGTACTTGAAGGTCCCAATCATGTCCCCTCTCTCTCCTGTGTTCCGGGGAGTACATGTTCAGTGCCCTCAACCTGTCCTCATATGTCTTACCCTGCTGACCCACTATCATCTTTGTTGCCCTCCTCTGCATCTTCTCCAGCAGGTTTATGTCCTTTTTGAGGTGTGGGCACCAGTACTGAAACCATACTCTAGATGCAGCCTTACCTGTGACCTGTACAAGGGCAATATAACCTCCTCTGTCCTACTTCTGAGCCCCCTAGATAAGCATCCCAGCATCTTGTTTGCCTTTGTTGCTGCTTTCTTGCACTGCATGGAGTTTATTTATGTATTTAAAGATTGGTTACTGGGAAAGGCACACTGAGTCAAGGCTCGTTTTCAGGTTTGACTGGGGGGGTAGAACAAATACAGGGAAAATTATTTACAAATGAATAGGGCATGGACAGTGTAATACAAAAACTAACAATGTTTATTGTTACAGGATATATACATTCAGTATAAACATTTCCAGGAAAATTACATTTACAACGTAGAGTAGAAATGAAGTGTTTTTACAGGACTATACAGATTATAAATGTTTCAAAAAAACATACAATAAGTGCATTCAAATGTAGAGTGAGCATGAAGAAAGCCTTGCATACGGATAAAATACCAAGAGAGGGAGAGGGAGATGAGAGTGGGGGAGCTAAGGAGGGTGCACGAGGAGGACGGCAGATGCAAAAAGATAAGCAGGTGACAGAAGGAGCTGATTTGAGTAAATATTTCAGGGTGGATGGCATGGAGGACTGGCAAGTGTTGTAGGGAAGCTGATTCCATAGGTGTGGGATACAATAGAATGCTGCCAGTCCCAAGTAGGTGTGAGAGTGGGGGAGGGAGAAAGAATGAGCATCCCTAGAATGAAGCGAATATGTGGACTGGATAGCTGGACATGCTTGCACTAGGCACCGCTGAGGCACATTGCCATTCTTTTCATTCTTTTGAGTTCTGTGCACTGTACTATGTAACCCTCAATCAAATACCCACAGAACTCGCGAGAAAGGAAGAGGTTTTACCCACCTCAGGGCATGAAACTATCAGTACAGCTAGACCACTCTTCAATTACCCTGACCAGCATCACCTAAACTCCCTCCTACCCACTCCCTGAGGTGGAACTCCACCCGTACCCTGGACAAACCTCCTCACACATACAAGAACAGTCTCCACTCCCAGATGACCACAATCTGTGCCTCTGCATTTAAAGTTCATGCAAGTCAAGCCTCAAACATTTAACCCCCCTCGCCCACGACATGTTCCCTAGCCCACCCTCACCACAGGCATTGTTGCTTGCTACCAAACCCCACCAGCCCTAACACCCCCTACCCACCACACGCAGCTCTTGTGGCAGCCCTCCCATCACCAGCCATATGTTACAATGCCTAAACCACAATAAATGGATAACATACTGAATGAGGTCTATCACCCCCATCCTGGACTGGCCTAGTCTTAGTCAAGCTTTTTCTTTTCCTCCTCTTCCCTCCTTTCCTTTCATCCTTTCTTTCCTCTCTTCCCAGTGTGGCCTCACCTAGTTCTGCCCCCTGGCAAGGTCCTCAGCATCCTGAAGGGGTTCAGCACTGGGAAATGACTCTTTCTGTCCTCTCCTTTCCCATCCATCTTTTCTATCTAACTCATCCTTGTCTGACTTTGCTGTCTGGCAGAGTTCTTACATATTGAAGAGGCCTAGTTTTATACAAGTTTCTCCCACCCCTCCTCCTCCTTCCCTTTACCATCCCCTCTACTATCTCTACTCAACTTGCCCTTACCAACCCTGCCCCTTATTCTAAGTTCTCACCTCATTCCACAACTGGCAGCGATCTCTGCACTCAGAAGGGGCCAGTTCCAGGTATGACTCATCATTCCCTACCCTATCCCTTACCCCACCTCCCTCTTCCCTATCTCTACCCCCTGCACTTAAACAAAGGAATTAGTTCACTTGAGCTAATAACTTGCACATTTAGTTCTGTCTGAGGGGCTCCCAGATTGCACTAACCCTGTGTTAACTTACCCCTCGTAACTTAGTTTTTGCTCACTTTGCTCTGGTAACGTTCCCTTCATTGTTATCCTCTCCTTCCCCCAGCTGGTTTACTTTTGTCTACACCTCCACCCTCCTTGATGTCCCCTCACTGCATCTCATTCACTCAATAATTGCTAAATGATTTGCCTCTTAACTGTAGAAATATGCACAGAAACATAAAAATTGTCAGCAGATATAACCGCTAGGCCCCTTTATTTATTTATTTAAGAGATTTACCAGGAAAGGCATACTGAGCAGAGTACTGCTCGATTCCAGATGTGCCCTGGGGTAGGGGGTTACAAGGGTGTAGTACACAAATACATAATGCACAAATAGAACATATATAAGTTGTAGATATCCAGCAAAGGCCCAAAGGGATGGGAAAAGTTGCTGAGATGCATGTATAGTTATACAAATCTGCCTGTAGGCCCTATTCATGGTATGTGGCCACTAACCCTATGTGATCAATGGCTTGTCATCACTCCCTCCCCTCTCAGGCATCCCCTGTGCCTGTCCCAAGTATGCTTAAACCCCTCCACTGTGCTTGCCCTCACCACCTCCTATGGCAGACCATTCCATGTGTCGACCACCCTTTCTGTGTAGAACAACTTCCTCACATTACCGTTCAATGTATCCCCCCTCCAATTTCATATTGTGCCCCCTTGTTCTAGTACTTTTTCTACATTGGAAAAACTCCCCTGCTTGCACCTTGTTTATGTCCTTAAGATACATGAAAGTTTCAATCATGTCCTCCCGCGTCTCCTCTCATCCAGTGAGTACATATTGAGGTCCCTTAGTCTCTCCTCATATGTTTTGTGGTGTAAGCCCTGCACCATCTTTGTTGCCCGTCTCTGGATAGTCTCCATCTTATCTATGTCCTTGTACAGGTGTGGTCTCCAGAACTGCACACAGTACTCCAGTTGAGGCCTTACCAATGTTTTATACAACAGCATCACAACCTCCCGCCTCCAGCTAATGATACCTCTGCCTATGTACCTCAGCATACCACTGGCCATCCCTGCTGCCTTTGTATACTACTTTGATACCTTAAGGTCACCAGAGATAACACCTACGTCCCTTTCCTCCTTGGTGACAGTCAGCTCCTCCCCACAACCTGTAGCTCTCTCCATCGTGATCCATTCCTGTAAGGAGCTGGCTCCAAGACTACATTCAATTTCTGTACTGTGTTCCTTAGATATCCCACTAGTAATTAAATGCATATTCCACAGGTATAATACATTTAACTGTATGTTATGTCACCAATGTCACTGTATGATTATTTATATTTTTTAATTGTATGTCTTATTATAAATGTAATTAAATGTTTTTTCCACTTATAGATTAGATGGTAAACTGTAAGTCTAATTCTTCATCCAGTTTTAACCCCACCCCCTTCCCCAGTCACACTGGGAGATGAGCAATTTATTGCTCAGTGTGCCTTCCTGGTGAAACACTTCAATAAATAAAATAAAATTAATCAGTGACTAATGTTTACATTTGATCTAGCTGCTTGAAGCAGTGGATAAGCGGTATAAACATAAACATAAACATGGAATTTGATGGCAGATAAGGACCGCTTGACCCATTAGTCTGCCCATTTCCCTACCTAATGGATCAGCTGCAGATCCTAGTTAACCAACAGCCTACTTCCTCCTACCCCCCACTAGAATTGCCTTATGTCAGTCCCATGCATTCTTGAATTCCCCCACTGTTTTTGACTCTATGACCTCCTCAGGAAGGCTGTTTCATGTATCCACAACCATCTCTGTGAAGAAATACTTAATCACATTACCTCTGAGCGGTTCCCCCTATATATTCAAATTGTGTCTCCTTGTTTTTGCACATCTATTTTTCTGAAAGATGCTACCCTCTTGGACTTTATTGATTCCCTTGAGGTATTTGAAAGTTTTCTATCATGTCCCCCTTCTCCCTCCTTTCCTCGAGGCTATACATCTTTAGTTCCTTTAGTCTTTCTTCATATGTCTTCTGATACAGACCCTGCATGATTTTGGTTGCCCTCCTCTGGACAGCCTCTACCCTGTCTATGTCTTTGAGGAGATGGGGTCTTCAGAACTATACACAGTACTCCAGATGTTGTCTTACCAACTGTCTGTACAGAGGGCCAACACCTTCCTGTTTTGCACTGGTGATGCCTCTCCCTATGCATTCCAGTATCTCCCCCAGCCATCCTTACTGCCTTCTCACATTGCTGGCCCACCTTTAGGTCATCTGATATGACTACCCCCAGGTCCCTTTCCATTTTTGTTGTTGTCAGTATCTCACCCCTCATTGTGTACTCTTCCCCTGGGTTTTTATTTCCCAAGTGCATTACTTTGCACTTCTTTGCAGTGTATCTAAGTTGCCATACATTTGACCATTCTTCTAACCTTGTCAAGTCCCTTTTCATTCTTTCCACCCCACCTTGTGTATCAACCCAGTTGCAGATCTTTGTGTTGTCTGCAAAGAGACATACTTTCCCTTACAACCCCTCTGCACTGTCACTTATAAGGACATTAAAAAGGACCAGCCATAGTACTGAACCCTGTGGTACCCCACTAGTATCCCTCCTTTCTTCACTGTGGACTCCATTTACTATTTCCCACTGTGTCCTGTTGTCCAATCAGTGTTTTATCCAGGCTACCACCCTAGGACCCACTCACAGGCTGGTTAATTTGTTTATTAATCTTTTGTGTGGAACTGTGTCAAATGTGTTACTAGTTCTTACCTTAGTTCTTTTAAAATTCTGGTGTGAATCCCATCAGGCCCCATTGCTTTATCCACCTTCAGTTTTAAGGGTTCTTTCAGAACCCTTTCTTCTGTGAAAGGACTAATATCAACCCCCTATCCAGAGTGCTTCTATTGACTGGATTAGGTATTTCCCCCTGCGTTTCCATTGTGAATACTGAACAGAAGTATTTGTTCCGTATCCCTGCTTTTTCACAGTCGCTCTCTGCCCAACTACCCTCCTCTTTGTTCAGCCTCAGTATCCCTGCCTTAGTATTTCTTTGCTCCCTAATGTACCTATGAAAGGTTTTATCTCCTTTCTTAACCAAGTTGGCTATCTTTTCCTCAGTTTGGGCCCTTGCTATTCTGACTGCCTTACCCACTTCCTTCTGCTTTAACTGGTACAATTCTCTGTCCTAATCCTTCCGTGTTTCCTTATACTTTCTGAATGCTATTTTTTTTTCCCTTACCTTCCCCGCCACTTCTTTTGAGAACCATAGTGTTTTTTTTCTTTTGTTTTGATTTATTTGCTTCACACAAAGACTTGTTGCCTCTGTGATGGCAGTTTTGATGTTTCCCCATTGTTGCTCCACCCCACCTTCTTGCCTGTTTGCTAGTGCTTTTCAGAGGCACTCTCCCATTTTGACAAAATCAGCCCTCCTGCAGCCCAGTACCTTCACTTTTGTGTTGCTTGACTCTACAGCTAAGTTTATCATGAATCACACTGTTTGGTGGTCGCTTGTTCCCAGATGGCTACCCACTTCAAGATCAGAGATCCTCTCTCCATCTCCATTTGAGAGCACCAGGTGGAAGATTGCTCTCTCCCGAGTGGGTTCCAAAACTAGTTGTCTGAGGCATGCCCCCTGTAGGGCATAGAGAATGACCCCGCTTTTGGATGTGGCTGCAGCAAAGGTGCTCCAGTCAACATCTGGCATATTCAGGTCCCCCATCAGCAATATCTCCCCTTTCTCTGCCATCCCAAGGATGCCTTCTATAATTTCCTTGTCCATTTCTTCCCCCTAAGAGAGGAGTCTGTATACAACCCGTGTGCAGATTGTGGAGCCATTTCCAGTATCCAGGGTGATCCACAGTGCCTCCTTTCCTCCCTGTTTATGCTTTAGTTCTGTTGCTTTTATCCCTTCCCTTGCATAGAGAGCTATTCCTCCTCCTCTCCTTCCCTCCCTGTCCCTCCTGTAGATTGTGTACCCTGGTATGTTGACATCCCAGTCATGGTTCTCTGTGTACCATGTTTCTATGACTGCCACAATATCCAGGCATCCCTCTTCCATCAAGTCCACCATTTCAGGGAGCTTTTTACCTAGACTATGGGCGTCGGTACTCATTACCCTAATTTTTTTATGGCTCTATTTCTTTTGCCCCATCCCTGTCCCTACTGCATTTATCTTTTTCTCCATCTACCCCAGCCCTTCTCCCTATAGATTGCTCTGTTTTGGTGTTTACCTCACTAATTACCCTGATTTGGGGGGGGGCTAGGATTTTCCTTCTCCTCTTCAGTGCCTCCCCCTTGGCTAGTTGAAATGTTTGCCACTGAAGCATTTAAACCTGTCACCTAGGATCCTGGTTCCCCTCCAGGTTAGATGTAGACCATCACACGTGCATAGGCCTGCATCCCTCCAGGTGGAGCCCCAGTCCCAAATGAAGCCAAATCCCTGAGCTCTGCACCAGCTTTTCAAACAGTCATTGAATCCCATGGTGTGGAGTGCCCTAGCCTCCTCTATGCCTTAAACAGTATGCTGCTGCTTTGAACTGCAGCAGACCGAGACTAGATCTTTTACCTGCTGCTGTAGCCCTGAAACTGCTGCTGCTGCATGGTGCCCATGTTGTTTCTCCCTCAGATATTGAAACACCATCAGCTCAGTGTACTAAGGATGATGTGATAATGTCCAGCCTCCAGCGATAGTCTGCTTTCTGTTTTGGTGATATCTCACATCTCACAGGATTCTCTTGCTTGGGTTTCTCCCCTGCAGGTACTGCTGTTTCCTTTCATTCTGGTGCCACAGCTTGTGTATTTGGGGGTATGGGGTCTCCTGTCACCAACACAGCTCAAGCTGAGACTTCCAAACCTGTTTTTCATAAATATTCACAAATGCAATACGTCTGATCCTGTTTGGTCCAGTGAGAATGCCTGCCTCATTGCCAGATGGATTCAGAAGGCTGACAGCACTGGATGGAAAGCTCACTTCTCTGACTCCTCTCTGCTGGCTGGACAAACTAGCACCCCTCCTATGTCTCTTGCATCTGATCCTAAAGCAATTGCTTATACCTCCTCGAATTCTTGTATAGGTGTTCTGTCTATAATTAAAAAGCTGGAAGTGGATGATAATGCTACCCTCCCACATCTGTTACTCTCGCTATGGACAACTGCTGTTCCCATGTGGAACCACTGTTATTAACCCAAATGCAGATGCCAAGGCAGGATAGCCCAATATAAGTTGACCCAAGGGAAGATCCTGGGGTTATTCCCTTGGACACTATCGCTGGTGCTTCTGAGCCTTCAGCTTGTTTGCTGTCATCAGGGGATCATCCTACTCTCCCCCAGCCTGCGTCTGTTCCCTGAGCTGCTCCTACTGGCTTAGATACTGCAGAATAAGGTGCTATACCACAACAGCACAACCTGCCTGGGGAGCCCAACCTACTCAGCATTTTTTTGATTTCTTCAAAAATGCCCCAGAACCTGCTAAGCAGAAAAATGCTACTCATCTTAGGTATAGGGGTGGTCTTTCTGATTTTCCAGACAGGCTGTATGTTGCTGGGTCTTTGCTTTTGGGCAGTATGTATTATTGTTCCTATGAAGTCTTTGCTCTGTTTCACACTGCAGGTGACATGACTTTTGATGTGAGTTTTTTTTTTTATCATGGAAGATTTAATTAAGATTTTCCAGCATTATCTTAACTTCCATGTCCATTCCTCTTCTCATACATGTTACAAGCTCTACCAGGTCCATATTCATACAGTTTAAACTACATAACCATTGGCTAAGCCTTTATATTTACTTCACATACCTTCACATAAATACATCCTATCCTCCTTAAACATAGCTACTCATTCATGCTAGACATTTGGAACATCTAATACAACACACATGGTGACTGACCGAAGAAGAGTTCCTCAGAGGGGGTTCTACATAATGGCAAGTTAAAATAAGAGTCCTACTTCTTATGGAAGTGAACCAGTTGACCTCTGTGGGCATAGGTCAGCCTTTTGAACAGTGCTAGTCTGGCTATAGCAGCATGCCATTGACTATATATACTTATGGATTATTGACTTGCCTCCATTTCATTAGTAAAAGCCGCTTAGCTTCCAATAGGACTACCATGACCCACTCTCTTAAGGCCTTTGGGAGTGTAAGTAGACAAGATGTGCCCCCCACAACAACAGTCTGGGATCAAACTGGAGGTCCCTTATACCTAAAACTAAGCAACAATCCTGGCTCACTGCCCCCCAAAAGTTAGAAAGTTGTGGACATTCCCACATTATGTGAAAGAGATGGGATCCCGCTTGCTGGCATCTCCAACAGTCAGAGTGTGGCAGTAATCTTGCTGCACACAAGACGGCTGGGGTTCTATACCATCCCAACAAGACTGTTAATTGAATTAATTGACTCTTAGCATCCTTATACAACCTATGTGTATTTTGGAGACACCCCACCCAGCCCATGTGGAACTCGGTATTGCTACCCCCAATTCTAGCTCCCATCAAGTTCTACAATGTTCAGTAGCGTCTGGTAGGGAGTCTCGGCCTATAGCACAAAATTTACCTATGTGCCCCCAAGTAGACGTCTCCTTGTGTAGGGTGGAAAGTCACTTCCACTTGCTATCAGTTCACATCTGGGAGGAAAGGGTGTATATGAGGCTGTGTATTTGGAGATACCGCCAAAAGCCAATGTTTGGGAGGCAAAGTTTCTTCTTCAACTGGTCAAAGGATAATAATGTATTTGAACCAAGTATCATTAGATCCCTCACATATCATATTCCCTTTGCTTCCCAGGTAGACCAATTCAGGGGTTGTCCCTCTAATGTTATAAAGGTGTTACACCACAATTCTGCATAGGCCGGGGGGGAGCCCAAGATTTCTTAGGGGTATTTGACAGAGTCATAATGCAATGCCAGGCATATTGCGAATGGCATATAATCGGGGAGAGGCCCTTTCCTGCAAGTCCACTAAAGCTCAACAGAGACCTAAGCGACATGGAAGCAGCCAGGTCTCATTCAAGGCCGACCTACACTTGCCGAGAAGTATTAGGTGGTACAAACCATTTTGTTATCTGAGCCACAGTGCATGACAGGTGGTAGTTCAGAAACCAAGGGGCCCCCAATCTTCCCCTAGACCAGTGTGCTCTAAGTTTATTCTTCCCCCACCTATGTGCCTTTTTCTCCCACACTAGAGAGGAAACTATTCTTTCAAGAGTATCAAAGAGTTTGGGGGACAGCCACATTGGAAGACTGTTAAATAAATACAGCACCCTCGGGAGTAGTAACATACGTACTGAAGCTACTCTACCCATCAGAGACAAATGTAATTTCTTCCATATCTCCACTTGTTCACTTAACTGTTTTAACAAAGGGGAAAAATTAGCAGACTCGAAATTTGCCCAGTTAGAGGGTATGTAAACTCCCAAATACGAAAACCCTTGTGGGGCCCATTTTAGTTCCGTGACCTGAAGGCATTCCAGTAAGCAGAAAGGGTTCAATGGGGCAAGTACCGTCTTCTGTTGATTCACCTGTAGCCCTGATAGCTCCGCAAAATTTTTAAGAACTGAGATGGCTATTAGTAGTGACTCTTGAGGATGAGACAGGGTGAGTAATAAGTCATTCACATAGGCAGCCACAGTATACGTTCTACCCTGTGCTGATATGCCTGTTAGCCCCTTTTTATTGTCAATCGCATGAATTAGGGGATCCAAAGCTATTAGAAAGAGTAAGGGAGATAGGGGGAAACCTAGGCGTGTACCTCTATGGAGTGCAAAGGAAGGATAAATAGTAGAATTTGTAAGGATCCTTGCTTTGGGGGAGTTATAAAGAGTCGAAACCCACTAGCAAAATTGGGAACCAAATCCATATATACTAAGAACCTCACGGAGGTAATTCCATTCTACTGAATCAAAAGCCTTAGCAAAATCTATGGCTAAGGCAGCCATGGGGATTTTTGCTCTGCTTGCCTCCCACTTCAAGTTCAGCAACAATCTAGTGTTGTCAGAGCTTACCTTTCCAGGCATAAAGCCGACCTGAGATGGGTGAATAATTGAGTTGAGAACATTTTGCAATCTAGTAGCCAATATTTTAGCCAAAATCTTCATATCCACTGGCAATAATGATATGGGGCAAAAGTTAGCACAGTTCAGCGGGTCGTCAGATTTTTTTGGTATGACCATAATTAAAGTCTCGTTCACTGTGGCAGGAAGGGAGCTGTAGAATGAGCACATTGCAGAGCAAGCAACTGGGGGTTCACAATTTCTTGGTCTAAAGCTTGATATAATTCATCAGTCATTCCATCCAGTTCAGGGGCTTTCCCTTTGGCCATGTGGGATAACGCATGTCATACTTCTGTCTCCACCATAGGCTGGACTAGGAGGTTGATTTGTTCTCAGGTTAGTGAGGGCAATGCGTGTCCCTGACAAAGCAGACACAGTTTATGTGCAAGCTGTTCCCTCGTATATATGGATCTGGATTGATATAGTGCCTGATAGTAATTTTTCATGGTCTAATTAACCTCCTTTGAGTCACTAACCACTGAGCCCATAGGAGTGCGTAGAGCATGAATCTTTGCAGATGCTTGCGGTTTTCTTAACTGGTAAGCAAGGAGCCTCCCTCCTTTTTCCCCCTTTTCCCAGTACCTCTGTTTTGCCCTGAGCCAGGTTCATTCGACTTTATTCTGGAATAGTGAATTTATTCTATATTTAAGTCCCACCATATGTCTTATCAAAGAGAGGACCCCAGATGTCGCAGTAGTGATCTGGGAGGCCCTAAAGTGGCCCTCTATGTCCACAAGCTCTGCTTATAACAGCTCCATTTCTTTTTTCCAGGTTTTATTCTTCTTTGTAGCTAAAGCAATGATATGCCCCCTCAGCGTGACTTTAAAAGCCTCCCAAATCATACTTGCCGAGACTTCCCCTGCCTTGTTAAACGTAAAATACTCCTGAGTTACTTCCCACATGCATTTCTGAAATTCAGGGTCACAGACTAACAAGGGGTTGCACCTTCATCTTGTCCCCCGTGTAGGTATATGAGACTGGCGCATGGTCTGAAATGATTATACTGCCTATGTCAGTATTTGTGATGGCACTCGAAGCTAGCTGGTTAGCTAACTAATAGTCTATCTGACTATGGGTGTCATGTGGGGAGGATTAGTAAGTGTAATCACGGCCAGAGGGGTAGTCACACCTCCAAACATCCACTAAACCCCATTCTGCTATCATCTTTTGGAGTGCAGCATGGGCCTTCATGTGTGTCTGGGGGGTGGGTCGCAATTTGTCCAAAAATATATCCGGTACTACGTTAAAATCTCCTGCAACTATCAATGGAGTCGTGGAGTCTGACTGTGTTAATCCAGCAATAGCCTGACCTAGATTCGGAAAAAGCTCTGCCTGATCTCTATTTGGAGCATACAAGTTGCACACTATCAGACTATCTGAGCCGGATCATAGTTTAACTATTGCACACCTTCCTTGTTTATCTGCTCGTGAGTCTTCCATTACCCAATTGCTCACCTTCCATATTAAGACAGCAACCCTTCTTGTTTTAGTAGATGCAGAGCTATCAAACACAGTACTGACCCATGATTTCTTGAGCCAAGGAGTGGCTTTGTCAAGTAGATGGGTCTCCTGCAAGAGAGCTATGTCCATGTGCAAGGAACGCAAATATTGTAACACTTTGATTCTTTTAATAGGGTGATTTAAACCTTTTACGTTCCATGACATAAGATGCAGACCCCTTATAGGAGCTGGAGGCATTTTGGCAATATATCAAACTCCACTGGGCTTGCATGGAGGTATTCTACCAAAGTGGACCTTAGTGCCCTACTAAGGACTACCACATAAAGAATCTACTATACCTTATGATCCAAGAGCTAGCAATTGCTATATCACCACACACGAGAGAGGTTTTGGCTTAGCAATAATAATCACAGGAAGTGTATATGTAAGCAATAATAAGTACTCTGACTAACACTGAATGCTGCACTAATAAGATCAGAACACCAAATTAAAACTAGTTAAACTACTCTATGTAACAATCAACCAGCAATCCACTGCTAACTGCCACAGACTTTTCCAGGGAGAGGATGGACAAAATCAGTATCCTCAGCCCCACCTATGCCTGTGCCTAGGTGGTTATCAATATGAGTCATGGCTCCTCCAGTTGTCAGCGTGAGTCACAACACCTCTGGGCTGTAGTCCTCTTCATCTGAGGAACAATCCTCGGAGAAAGTGTAATCCGGGGGAGAAACCTTGTCCACATACAAGAGGGAGGAGGAGGAAAATTAACAACTCAATGGGGGGGGGAGAGATAGGGAAGGGGAGTGATACGGCGTTTCCCCAGTCATAACACACTGGCCGGGCCCCCATAACCCATGCCCATATAATGCTATGCTATGCACCCTAAGGTGCCAAAAACACAGAAGTTTCAGCCACTTCACCCTTATTTGTATGTAGGTGATGATGGGGAGAGGGTCGGAAGAGGAATAATGGGGGAGGGGAGGGACCTGGGAAGAAAAAAGGGGGGGATTTCACTACTGGAATTCTCTATTTCTAAGCATTTCAACCATGAAAAGCAGGGGAGAATGTGTTAACCTCCCATGCTACTATTGAAACCAACTAGACCATGGAGGAAAATATTGTAACTATAGTCCATGCAGACAAGAGCAGTCCAAGAACCACACTTTTTCCCAAGCCACTGGTCATCTGGAATCAATCTCCAGCAGCTGGAACCTCTTCAGATATTACCGCTGCTGCATATGATTTTGCCCAAAGGTTTGAGCTGATTAGAAATATCCACTGCCTCCAGCAAGGTAGATTCCAGAATATCAGCCCAGTCCATACAGTTCCCATGTTTGGAGATTCAGATTCATCCATAAGCCGATCTGGGCCAGATCCCTAAGATTCATCCCTGGACATTTTTGCTGGTGGGGCTGTTCTCTGTAGATCCGGGGGAAGCTGCTGTCCACACCTGGAGATCTGACGCTGTCTGGAGGCCAGGCCATTATTTATGGGAGGAAGAGATGGCATGTTTGAGTCAGTAGACAGTGTAGGTACAGGCCTAACATTCATGTGGGCAGATTTCTCTCTGGGGGGATGATCAGTCCAGAGACCTGATCCTGTCTCAGTCTTGTCCTCTGGGTTCCATAGCTGATGATTTTGGTTCCTAGTTCTGTTATTCAAGGGTTCCCAAAGCTTTCTGGGGGATGTAGTTTGTAGGGGGAGATTGGGGCAGTACAATTCAACCTCTTCAGGCGTTTCTGCCAGAATTTCCCTGCCTTCTTTAGACGCTAGCAGTCTGGTAAGACCTTTAAATCTATATTGAAAATTGTGAGCTGCCAACATCTTCTTGATCGAGCCAAAAGCTCTGTGTTTATTTGCAGTTTCATGTACAAAATCTCTATAAATCGAAATCACCACCCCTTGCCATCTAATTTCACCCAGATCTCGGGCTGCACTCAAGATGCGTTCTTTCGTAGAATATCTCAAAAAGTAAGCCGTGATAGTCCGAGGGGCCAGCTGCTGCTTCTCTTTGCTCCCAACAATCCGATGGGCCCTCTCAATTTTGACTGGACCTCTCCAGTGTTCCCCAGCATTTTGGGAAGAGACTCATTGAGAAATTTGTCCATGGAGGTACCCTCAAGGACTCCGATAATGCGGAGATTATTTCACCTCCCCCAATTTTCTTGGTTGTCCACTCTAGCAAGCAACATTTCTAATTGTAGGCCTTGCATTTTTATTTTCTGTGTAAATTTTGTCTGTTATAGCTCCAGGGCTTCCACTTTTTGCTCTGCCACATTTAGCCAATCCTGCATCATCCATACCTCCGCCGTGGTGTTTGTAAGTGTGGTATTAATAGTATCAACTCTCAGTAAGACTGCCTCTAACATCTGTGTGATATATGTTAACAATTCAGTCACAGAAGGCATTTGCACGGTAGCTGCTGGTATCAGGGAAAGTATGGCTAAAATAGTCTCAGTTGCCACTTTCTTCGGGGTTGAGTGAGCTGGCGCAGGTACTGATAGAGCCTCCATCTGCAGGTTACATGGGGCAGATGCACCTCAAATCCAGAGGCTCGGGCCTACTGCTTCTCTGACCTATTAGAGCTGCATCCCTCTAGATTCGTCAGTGATTGAAATAGATTAACAATGCTGCTCACTTCCAAGAATCTCACCAACTGATATAGGAAAGTTCCCCGACACTTATCATTCAACAAAAAGCAGTTACCACCCGTAATTAGACTCTTCACTGTTCTTTCCCAGCAAAGAGGAGCTCAAGAATTATGCTGCCATTCCTATGGCAGTCAGATATACCCCTGATGTGAGTTTTAAAATGCTAGTAAGCCTGGAACATTTCTGGAAAAAAATACCATCATCCCCAGGAGAAAACTCATTGTAAAATTATGAAATTCACAGACAATACTAAGTTCTGCTCTGATGTAGACACTGTCTCAAAAATTGACTCCTTCACTGTAGATATTCAACTACTTGAAATCTGGGCAATTGCCAATAAAATGGAATTCAATGTAGACAAATGCTTGGTTATTCATTTCGGCAAAAGAAACCCCCAAATCAACTATGAGTTAATGGTAGGATAATAAAAATAGTCGACTCTGAATTAGATACGGGTACTATAATCAACAAAGACCTTGATCATAGAATCCAATGTAGAAGGGTAGCTCTCAAAGCTAATAGAATCATAAGAGCTGTAAAGAAGGCATTTTTTTAACTGAAAGGAGACTTGTATCATCCTCTTGTATAATGCATGTATAAGACCATACAAAGATTATGCAACATCCTTTTGGTCCCCCTATCTAGAAATGGGTATAAAGATCTTGGAGACAGTCCAAAGGAGGGCAACGAAAATGATTACTCAGGTTTGAAATCTTCCTTATGATGACAGAATCACTGCTCTTAACTTATATAACTTAAATCTACATAGGGTACGAGGCACTCTATTAATGATATTCAATATTCTACAAGTCACTGAACTGTCTCAGGATTGCAACTTGAAATGGGCAGTTAAACCAACTAATCTTAGATGACATAATAGGTAGCTCAGTATCCCAAAGGTAACAAACATTTGCCAATGCCAAATGTTGTTGCACCGGCATTAGCAGTGGTGGAGGTGGAGAGGCATAGCGCTGTGAGTTTGTTAATGTGTCCCGAAAAGGTGATTTTGCACAGCGAGTACACCACTGGGTGGCAGAGCTGCAGAAATGCATTTCAGGCAAACTGTGGAAAATGGCAGCTGGACTGTTGATAATAAGGTGTGCACAAATGCCAGTGGTGAAAATGTGGCATGAAAATATTGTAGATTGACAAAGTTACAAGGGTGCATGGAAACTGCACAATGCATGCTTGCAACACAGTCATTGTCTGGTCTTTTGCCACCAAATTTTCAACATAGGCATTTTAGGGCCTCTGCTGATGAGTAGTGTTACTGTCATTTACTGAAAGTGTCCCGAAAAGTGATTTTGCCCAGTGACCGTGCAATTCTGCACTGGGCGTGCAAAAACACATTTCAGTCAGCTGTACTGTTCATAAGGAGGTATTGAAAAATGCCAGTGATGAACAGCTGGAGTGAAAGTATTACAGACTCACAAAGTCATGAGCGTGCATGTAAACTGCGCAATGTGCGCTCATAAAACACTCACTATACTGACTTTCGTCCCTAAATTTTCAACATGGGCATTTTAGGACATCTGCTAATGAACAGTGTCACTGCCATTTTCATACTGTGTCTCGAACATGGGCTTTCCACAGTGACCACGCTATTGTGCACCGGAAATGTGAAAACAGATTTTTGTCAGGATGTGAAAAATGACAGCTGTACTGTTCATTAGGAGGAGTAGAACAATGGCACTATTGAAAATGTGGAGTGAAAATATAAGTTTGCAAATTTAAGAGCGTGCATGCAAACTGCACAACTCAGGCTTGTTACACAGTCATTTTATGGAGTATTGTCACCAAATTTTCAACACGGGCATTTTGGGACCTGTGCTCATGAACAGAGTCACTGTCATTTTCATAACATGTCCCGAACAGTGATTTCGCACAGTGACTGCACTATTCTCTGCCGGAAGTGCAAAAACACATTTTGGCAAGGATGTAAAAAATGACATCTGTATGGTTCACAAGAAAGTGTGGTAAAATGCCAATGTTGAGAATGTGGCATGAAAATATTGCAAATGCGCTAACTTACTAGCATGCATTGCGCAGTTGCAATGCACACTCATAAAACAGTCATTTTTTGGATTTTTGTAACCAAGCTTGAAACATAGGCTTTTTAAGAGCCCTTCTCATGATCAGTGGCGCTGTCATTTCATTATTCGGTCCCAAAAGGTGCTTCTGTGCAGTGACTGCAAAATCACCTTTTGGGACTGCATAACGCCATGGCAGTGCAAGAATTCAAGACAAGTGGTCCCAAAAACCCCATGTTGAAAATTTGGGGCCACAATCAGGAAAAATGCCTGAGATATGCATTAAAGTTGAAAAAACCCTATTCATTCCATTATACAGCTTACCAGCATTTTTTCAGTTCACGGTCAGCTATGAAGAGTGCAGACATGTTCCCTGTCCACAGAAGATCATTGCACCAGACTCCACAGGTAAGTATGTAAGTATGAAGGGAGGCAGGGTGCACAGTGGGTGGGTGGGGTAGAGGGCCTTAGAGACTACAAGGGACTGTTTTCATTTAAAGGGGAAAAAAAACATCAGGGGACATTTTATTTTTGCAGGGGATTTGGCATGCTGGGGTGGGCTCCCAGCATGCCACCTACTGTTTGGGGGGGTGTCTGTAGCTGAGTAGGGATTGGGCACCCTCATTGTACACAACTTGGGAAGTAATGCCGACAGGAGTTGGGCATCCCAGTTAGCACACAAAAGAAAGTAGGGGAGAGCACAAGCTGACAGGGATTGGGCACCCACCTCGGCATTCAACAATTGGGGGGGTTTATACTGACAGGGGGTGGGCTCCCCTGATAGCACACAAAGGGGGGGTTCACCAACAGGGGGATTGGGCACCCCCAAAGTCAGCATTAGTTAGGCGGCTGCCTGCTCGCCGACCATGCACATAATGGCAGTCTGCATGGCAAGAAAAGGACCTCTGCATATGACGAGCTTTGCTCAGATTGCAGTGGACCTTTTCTTAGATGCGCTCACTACATTATGTATGCATGGTGTGGTGCCGCCATGCAGGCTGATTGGTGAATGTAGGACACACCTACTGGTGCGTGCCCTGCATTCTCCCAACTGCGGCCCCTCCTCCAAAGCTGCACTGTCCCAAAATGTTGGCTGTGCTATCACGCCAACATAATTACCAATAAAAGGAAATATTATTTTACTATTAGGGCAAGTAAATTATGGAAATACCCACCACAATATCTTGTAGATATAAGTAACATTGACAAATTTAAGGTTGAACTGGATAAACTCCATGAGTAATAGGGCTTAATTCCCCCCTCAGGTGCAGGGAAGGCAGTCTCAGTGGGCCACTGGCTTGCTTCTGCCTTTGTGGAAAGAATAATAGCAAATAATACCATGATTGTTTTTTGTATTATCTTTTTACTGCCTGCCAATCAATCAGCCTTGCCGAACTTTCCTTCAGGTGGCCTGTCCCCAGCTGCTGCCATGATTTTCCGTTCCTGCCATCTGCAGACCCCCTTCATCCTGTCACCCAAATTGTCCCACTGTATTCCTTCAGTGGGGGAGCTCCTCTTCCCATGAAGGGCTACCATGAGGGAAGACTTTTCAGCACTCACAGGCTCCTTCTTCCATCTCACCAGAGTGGCATGTGGAGCAGCATGGGGGCTAACCTGGCTACCACAGCACTGGGAGAATGAAGCCCCATCATCCAACAGTGAAATAGCCATGTTTTTCCCTGGTTTTCTCTCTGCCTATACTGGCTACATACTGCGCATTTGGGATGCCCGTGCATGTGGTGTGTGTGGTCACCTATGTCACATTGCCCTGTGTTGGACTCAGCCACCAGGAGCTGTCAAAGGGTGATGCATCCCTGCCTCCTCCAGAAGGAGAGCATCTGAAGGACACTCTAAATCCTCCCTGATTGTCTCCAATCCTGCTGCCGTAGGCTTGGGATGCAAATCTGGGTTGCCAGTACGTCAGACGATCCCATGTCACCTGGCACGACAGAGTTAGCGTAATACCATGATCTTAAAGATCAACCAATGTGGCTTCCTTTTATGGCAATCCCCTTTACAAAGCTTAGTTTCAAGAAGTTTACAATTTTGTTAAAAAATGAGGGTGCCAATGTCACTGATATTACCTATTGGTTGAAACAAAAATGTATGGTCATAGGTCTGCCTGGTCCTATTTTGACTCAGAACATATTTGGACCAGGAGCTGGAACTTTAAAAACTATGTTGCACCACTCAGCAGGTGACTTGGTTCATCTACCCAACTGTTTTGTCCTGGCTGGTGATCATGGTGTCTTATTCTACACAGGGCAGCCAAAAGCCTACTATAGATGTGGCTTTCAGTCCTGTTTGAAACAGAGAACAATGTTAAAACCCAAAGAAATGTAACTTGTGTGACAATACAGGGCACACATAAACTTTGTCCCTGGGCCTGTCATAATAGTCCTGATGAAGTGGAATAAGCTGAGTACACATGTATTATTATTACTATCGCTCAAAAGAAATATTTTAAAAGGAGGACCAGTTACACACTCTGATTGCCCAAGATGCTAATCCACCTCAGCCTCCATGATCTACCCTAGGACGTCTCCTACACTTGAGTCAGCTTCCATTTTATTTATTTTTTTAATTTTTTCCAACTTTCTTTCACTCCAGCCATAATGCCTGGAGCCCCTTCAGCCATCCTGCCTGTTCCCATCCACCAAGCTCCTCCCCTGAGTTTTGTTTCCTAGGTGCATTACTTTGCACTTCTTTGCATTAAATCAAAGCTGCCATACTTTTGTCCATTCCTCAAACCTTGCCAACTCCCTTCTCATCCTTTCCACCCCCTCACTTGTGCATGAACCCTGTTGCCGATCTTTATGTCATCTACAAAAAGGCATACTTTTCCTTCCAGTCCCTCTGCAATGTCATTTATAGATGTAACCCCCAGGTGGCACTATTCTAAGGGCTACTACCCCTACCTGCTGGACCACCAACAGGTTGAGGGGCCTAGGTTCTATGGTGGGTTTCTCCACCCAAAGGTCAGGGTTGGTAATGGTTGGTCGAGTTTGGTCACAGCCCTCTGGGATGCTGAGACCCCCCTTTTGTTCCTCCTAATGGTCTACACGATATACAAGAATTGCAATGCCAATAGCCCACGTGTACACTGGATCCAATCATAAGGTATCACTTACCCTCGAGACTGATTCTGCAGTTCATCTCAGAGGACCCCCTGTGAAATAAGGTTGGTCAATTTACACAAAATAATGCAATGCCTGCTATATAGGTACTGACACTCTAAACAGGTTAAACTTAATAACTTTCAGTCTGGTTTATTTAAGGGAGTGAAACACAGGGAGGGGGAGATCAAGCTGATTGGCTGAAATAAATCACAGTACTGTGCACTCATACAAAGTCATAAAAGTCACACTCTGGGTACCCAGGTTGAGGGGCTGCCAGGTCCATTGCCTGGAATTGGCCGGCAGGTGCAGATGGAAAGGGCACTGTAAGAGAGATATGCACAATACCCAATTGTAATCCAGAGCCTGATGGCTCAGTCCTTGGGGAAATGAAAGAAAGAAAATCAGATCAAACATCATGCTACCCCATGCTGATGAAACCTGGCACAGATGGTGGTTCTGGATTGCCAGATACACAAGCAGGGAGATGAGATTCCTCCATCCAGGCCACACTGCCTTGATCAACAGATGGATTCAGTTAGAATACACTCAGTTCAACATTCAGCTTACACTGTACGGTGACAAGAGAACCAGAATAGCTATTCCTCATGAGCATTCAACACAATTATATGTAAAGAAAATTACTATACCAGGCAGCTGCTTTCAGGTCCCAATGCATTTACTGCAAATACCAGGGAGTTCACACAGCAGCTTCAGTTCCTGACAGACCAAGCGCGATTCAGCAATTTCTCCAGTCTTCTACAGGGTGAGCCTGGTTTCCACTCTTTCATCTTTCCTTCCTTTTGGTACTCTTGGATTCAGTCCAATTCGAGTTGGCAATGGCCTTTCCCATGCTTCCCACATGAAACTATACAATACAGAAGAACAGAGCTCCTTCTCTCCTCATGGTCACAATCAATCTGTCCTCCCAAGGTAGAGTATTCTCTTTGGGCGCCACCCAGTACAATTGGTGGACTCAGTTGTCAGTCACTCAGAAACTCTCTCTGTTGATGCAAATAGACGCCAAGGTCCAGAACTTCACTTCCCAGATTTACTAGCCATACCGCCAAATTCTGGTTGATCCAAACAGACTCCATTTTAAAGGTCCCCCTACACTGATTGGACCCATTCAGCAGTTCAGATCCAAAATGGAGGAGGAAAACTCACAGAGTCCCAGCTACAAGAAAGGCAGGTTAGACAAACCGCATTGTTACTAACACTCTATAACTGGTTTCAATCAAACAGTTACATCTTTCAATTAGGCTCCCTCTGCGCTCCTAGGGACTGTAGAAATGGAGCGATTTCCCTGCAGTTCAGGTGAGATTTGAACAAAGAAACCCCAGCCCCCTTCAGAAAACAGTAATCATGTCTGCAAGCAGACAGCTCTTAAAGAGACATTATGTGGAGGCTCTACCAGCACTCACAGCGCCATTCTTAATGACTTAATCACCAAACACCAGCAGGCAGGGGAACACCTAGGCAAGCTCCACAGAGGCTTTTTAGGACCCCCAATTTGTAGGGGGTTTACACCCTTCCTGGCCTGAAAAGAACTTGGCGTCCACATCAAGTAGATACCCCTATAACATTTTTAAAACAAGCATTTGTCAATGCCGAATGTTTGCTTGCTGGCATTGGCAGTGGTAGTGTAGAAGTTACAGAGCTGCGTAATAGGAATGGCAGTGAAGTATTGAACTGAAGCCAACCCCACCACCACCCTGCAGAGAGTGACAGGCATTGTGGTGTGCGTTTGGGTTGTCAGACATAACGGCCACGCCATTTCACCACACCCCACCCTGCAGATACTGACAAGTGTCTCGATGTTCCTTGGGGTCTTTGGCCCTTATGTGCACCCCATTTCATTAGGAAATATGGTGAGATGGGTGCGATATAGGAGAATGGGGTGAACTTTGGGGCCAAAGAGTCCAAGGCATACCTTGATGCCTCTCACTGACTGCAGGGTGTGGAATGGTATGAGCATCACAGGCAAGAATCCCAAGTCACACCCCTGATGCCTGTCATTCTCTACAGGCTTGGGCGTTATGGTTGGAAACCCTAATACCTCAGGCATTCATTGGTATTTTCACTCCAAATTTTCAGCATGTTTTTTTTGTGACCCCACCTCATGAACAGGGGGAATATCAGTTTGTTAGCCAAAAGCTGCTCATGCACAGTGACTATGGCATTTAGCGCCACTGGTGCAAAAACATTCTGAACAGGATGTAAAAAATGACAGCTGTACCGTTCATGGGGGGGTGTAAAAAATGGCAATGTTGCAAATCTGTAGTAAAAATATTTAAAAAAATGGTGAAGTCACGAGCGTACATAGAAACTGTGCAACGCACACCCGTAATATAATTAGGTTGGGGATTTTTTACAGCAGATTGTCAACTCAGGCATTTTGGTGCCTCTGATCATGAACAGTGTCACTGTGATTTTCTTTATCTGTGCCGAACAATGATTTCCCACAGCGACTATGCATCTCTGTGCTGAAAGTGTGAAAACACACTTCAGCCATGTTGTGAAAAATGACAGCTGTACTGTTCATAAGGAAGTGTGGAAAAATGCTACTGGTAAAAATCTGGACTGAAAATATTACAAAGTCATGAACTTATGAGGGTGTGTGGAAACTGCACAATGCTCACTCGTAACACAGTCATTTTATGGACTTTTGTCTCCAAATTTTCAATATAGCCATTTTAAGACCTCTGCTCATGAACAATGTAACTGTGATTTTCTTAATCTGTCCTGAACATTGCTTTCGCCCACCAACAGCACCATTGTGCGCTACAATTGCGAAAACACATTTTGGACAACATATGAAAAATTGCAGCTGTACTGTTCATAAGGAAGTGTAATAAAATGGCAATGTTGAAAATCTGGAGTGAAAATATTAAATTTGCAAACTTACGAGCATGCATAGGAACTGTGCAACGCATGCTTGTAAAACAGTCATTTTTAAGAACTTTTCCACCAAATTTTCAACATAGCTATTTTAAGACCTCTGCTCATGAACAGTGTCACTGTGATTGTCTTAATTTGTCCCATACATTGATTTCACACACCGACTGCGCCATTGTGCGCTTCATGGGTGGAAACACGTTTTGGGTGAGATGTGAAAAATGACAGCTGTACTGCTCATAAGAAGGTGTGGTAAAATGGCAATGTTAAATCTGGAGTGAAAATATTGAACATTTGCAAACTTACGTGCGTGAATAGGAACTGTACTAGCCTGCGCTGTAAAACAGTCATTTTGGAATTTTTAACCAAATTTTCAACATAGCCATTTTAAGACCTTCCTCATGCGCTCATAAAACAGTCATTTTGGAATTTTTCAGGCCCGAAGGGTGATTTCACGCAGTGACTGCAAAATCACCCTTCAGGCCCAAATATCGCCATGACAGTGACATTATTCATGAGAAGGGGTCCCAAAAACCCCATATTGAAAATTTGGTGCAAAAAGTCCAAAAAATGCCTGAGATATTCAATAAAGTTGAAAACCCCCCATCTAGCCCATTATACACCTTACCAGCATTTCCTCAGTTCGCGGTCGGCTTTGAAGAGTGCAGACGTGTTCCCAGTCCACCAAAGATGCGTCCGCCCGAGCTCCGGAGGTAAGTATGGGGTGAGGGTGTGAGGAGGCAGGGGTGCACAGTGGGTGGGTGGGGTTGTGGGAGGGGCCAGGGAGACTATGTGGGACTGTTTTCCTTTATAGGTGTTATTTTACTTAACAATGATGATGCGGGACATTTGCCACGCTGGGGTAGGCTCCCAGCATGGCACAAGGGCAGTTGGGGGCGTTCAGCTGACGAGGTTAGGCACCCCATCGGCCAATGCATTGATGCCATGCTGGGGTGGGCTCCTGCATGGCATCCAGTACTGGGGGATGAGGACAGTGGAGCCGGCAGGAGTTGGGCACCCCCGTCGGCTATATCGTGAGTTGCCACACTGGGTAGGCACCCAGTGTGGCATTCAAAACTGGGGCGGGAGGCGCGCTAGGCCGATGGGGATTGGCACCCCATCAGCTATACAGTGTGTGCGTGTGGCGGGGCGCACACCTGCGTGAGCATGTGTGTGTGTGTGTGTGGGGAGCTGCGCAGGCAAGCCGATATCTTATAAGCTGCTCACTCAGGCGTATCTCCCCCATTGAACTGTATGCCACTGCATTTTGGAGCTTGTCATAGACAGCTCCAGAATGCATTGGCTTACAGGGACTGCGCCTGCCAACACACTGACTGAATTGGAGGAGGAGGTGACACATCTCTGAAAACTCCGATGATAGCACTATGTTTCTTACACATGCATGCAAGCAAACATAATGACTACTAAATACATTTGCATTACTAACCGTTAGATTTGCATTCTTTAAATCACAATCATATGTACTAATTTCACAGCTTGCTACACGTTACCGTATTGTATACACAACATCATTTCAGCATCAGGTCACCCTTCCAGCACAGAAAACTGGAAAAGAGGGGGCTCTTCCCTATCAACTACCTTGGGGCTGGATGGGGCGGGGGCACCATACTCAGAGGGCAAGACAAATAATCTGGAATTATTTCCCAGGCTTAGTTTGGGCAACAAACTCGAGTCACATACACTCCTTTATGGACCACATTAAGGGCAAATCCACAGGTCTGCCAAGATACTCATAGCTTAAACGTATCACAGGCCTCACAGCTTGACCAGTCCTTCTAGGGGGAACTATTACAGTCTCTGTGTTGTGATCCCCACCTTCAACAGTGTCTTCATACATCAGAGGGACTACCAGTGGGGTAGAGGGGCTAGAACTTGGGGAGTTTTCAGCTCCAGGAGTGGCAAGCTCAGAGTCCACAACACTTAGTCCACAGGGGGAGTTTGGTGACATTGCCAGTGAATCATCCGTGCATTGAAAATACTCCTCTGGTTCTGGTATATCACCAGTCTGTTCTAGTTCAACATTTTCCTCCTTGGGCACCTCATGCAATTCCACCATGCTCAGTAATTCTAGATCATCCAACTCAGTAGTTGGCACTTCACTTTCAGGGAGTAGTGGCTCCACGGACAAAGCTGAGGGCTTAGACAGTCCAGAAGGCCCAGAGTCATCTCCAGAATTTACTAGGGGGTTGTCCCAAAAAAATTGACTCAGTTCGTAAGAAGGGTAGTATTCAAGACCGCACTCACTCTCTTCTGACATGGACTGACAGTCTGATTCAACTGGGGATATTGGTGGAGAACACTGTAACTCAACATTGGTAGGTGCAGACTTTTTTTGTTTTCACTTTGTAGCAGCCCTAGTTACTGGTCCAGAGGGAGCATTTTCTGGAGGCTCAGCCTCAATCAAGATTTGGCTAATGGGCAGTAAATGGTTTCTATGCATGGTTTTCACCTCTTTCAAATTGTTTTCAGGCCTCACTTTGTATACAGGCAGATCATCTAGTTTGCCTACCACTATATGGGGGAGATGGTGCCACCTATCAGCAATCTTATGTTTGCCATGCAGTCCCAGATTTTGTAGCAACACGATTCCCCTCCTGGAGCCCCAGGGCTTTTACTTTTTTGTCATACCTTTCCTTGTTAGCCAGATTTCTTTTGGCAGCCATGGTTTGAGCCAATTGATATGCATGATTTAATTGGGCCTTTAACTTTTGCACATACTGTAAATGATTAGCTGCTTGAACCCCATCAGAGGAAACTCCAAAACACACATCTACCGGCAGTCGGGCTTCTCTTCCAAACATCAGGCGGTAGGGGGAGAACCCAGTGGCATCATTTTTAGTGCAGTTGTAGGCATGTACCAGTGTGCTGATTTGTTGGCTTCATCCAGGCTTGTTTTTAGGGTGAAGGGTGCTCAGCATACTGTATCTATCAGGCTGCGGTTGAAACGTTCAGGCTGTGTGTCCCCTTGGGGGTGGTTCTGGACTTTCGCACTCCCCACAGAGAAAGCATCTCTGATCAGACAATTCTCAAAATCCCTTCCTTGATCAGAATGGATTCTTTGTGGTGCCCCATAGTGAACAAAAACATTTTCTATAAGCACTTTGGCCACAGTTGAGGCCTTCTGGTCCCTGGTGGGAAAAGTTTGGGCATATTGGGTGAAATGGTCAGTGTCCACCAGCACTTTACTAATGTTTCCTTGATCTGGTTTCAAATTCAGAAAGTCAATACAGACCAGTTCCATGGGGGTGCTGGTGGTGATGTTAACAAGAGGGGCAGCCCTTTGTGGCAAAGTTTTCGCTGTAAGCAGCGACTACAAGTTCTAATGTGTTGTTCGACATCAGCTCCCATTTTAGGCCAATAAAATCTGGATCTCACCAAGACAAGTGTCCGGTCTATACCAAGGTGTCCCATGTGATTATGTAGTGATTTCAGCACCAAGTCTCAGAAAGCAGTGGGCAAAACTAACTGTTGCTTGCCTATTTGTCTCCCTCTGTCTACTGTTTCTCTATATAACAGTCTATTGATCAGTTTCAACCTAGGACCCTCTTTGTATAACAATGCAGTTCTCAAATCAGTGAAACCTAACTCTGACACATCTTTCCCTACTTGGAGGGCTTCTAGAGCTGATTTGATCATGGGATCTTGGGATTGAGCCCACTGAATACTGTCATTATTGAATTGAGGCAAATCACCAGTGTCCAAGGCAGAGAAGTGGCAATAAGCAGCAGGAATGCAATTCTCAGAGGGCCCCAAACATCCACCATATAGTCCACTGCATCCATGGACATTTGTTCCTCCCTGTCAAACTTCTGGCACAGTGCTCGAATATCAGGTTCTGACAGTCTGACCCAGTCATTCCAAGGAACAGGCCTCCGTGAGAGGGCATCAGCATCTATGTGGTTCAAGCCTGCTCTGTATTCAACAGTATAGTCATATGTAGATAATGCAAAAAGCCACCTATGGCTAGTGGCATCCAGTTTAGCTGAAGTCTGGACATAAGTCAAGGGGTTGTTGTCAGTTTTTACCAGTATCTTAGTCCCATACAAGTATTTGTGGAATTGGTGCACAATTGCCACTTCAGAGCTAGGAATTCTAACTTATGTACTGGATAGTTCTTTTCAGAAGGGGTCAGGCTCCTGCTGGCAAAAGCCATGGGTCTTAAACCATTCTCACGTTCCTTGTACAACACAGCTCCCCAACCCTTGCAAGCAAGCATCATTGTGCAGGACATAAGGTTTATTAAGATCTGCATACACCAATACTGAAGCATGGGTAAGTTGATATGTGATCTCATGAAAAGCAGTCTCATAATCAGGAGACCAGCGGGCCCCAAATACTTCATTTGGATAAAAATACACTCTCTCAGTCTCAAGGGACGCTGATGTTTTGTATCTTTTGTGTGTTGGAGGGTTCGTGCCCTTGAGTAAGGTTAAGTAAAGGGCAGATCACTGTTGAATATTCCTTGATGAAATGCTAATAATAACCACAGAAACCCAGGAATCTTTGAGTTCTTTTAGATTGTGGGGCTGTGGCCAGGTGGTCAGGGCCTCAACTTTACTTGGGTCTGCCTCTATCCGTTCGGTGGAAACTATGTGCCCCACATACTTTATGGATGTTTGAAAGAATTGACACTTCTCAATGGACAACTTCAGGCCAAAGCCTTCTACTCAGTCCAGCACCTTGAGCAATCTGCCCTCATGTTCCTCCAGTGAGCTGCCAAACACAATAACATCATCCAAATACACCAGGCACTCTAATAAATTCATGTCCCCCACTGCACATTCCATCAATTGTTGAAAAGTGGCTGGAACACCAAAAATCCCTTGAGGTATCCTCATGAATTCATAGAAACCCAACGGGCAGATAAAGGCCATCTCCTCACGGTCTTCCAGGGTCATAGGGATCCGCTAGTACCCACTGCAAAGATCCAGCATGGAAAACCACTTGCTACCATTCAGGCAGTCCAAAGCATCTTGAATGCGTGGCATCGTATACTGATCAGGGATAGTCTGCCTGTTTAAGGTGCGATAATCTACGCACATCCTCATGGTCCCATTCTTTTTCCTCACTACCACAACGGGAGAGGCATATGGGCTTCTGGATTCTTGTATTACACCAGCAGCTAACATCTCTTTCAGATGTCTCCTCACATTGTCTATGTCAGCAGGTGCCAGGTGTCGAGACCTCTTATGAAATGGCCTATCATCGTGCAGCCGGATATGGTGTTCAGCCCCTTGCATGCAGCTTACGTCCCACTCCTTTAAAGAGAACACCTGGTCCCTTTGTGCAAGCTTCTTACTGATACTTACTTTCTATTCAGTTGGCAATGGGAAGTCACCAAAATCAAATAAGTCAGGAGATACTCTATCACTTTTTCCTAAACTCTTGTTACTGGGTAGTACTGCAATATCCGCACAATACACAGTAGCCAGGGTGCAACCTCCGTTTACTCGAATCTTCTGTCAGACATGTTGTGAACTTGAACCATCATTCTTCTGGCAAAAGCATGGGCTCTAGCAGGCAGAATACTGGGCTTGACTAGCAGCCCCTCGGGCAGTTTTCAATCTCCAGGTACATCCAGTATTAATATTTTGTTCTTGACATCCTTTTTCATAAGAACCTCTCCTTGCAGGGTACATCGGGCACTTGGTGCCAAAAGCAGAGATTCAGGATCCTTCTTCCAGACAACCCGAACCAGTTCCTCCGGTTCCATTCTGTCAGCATCTCATTGTGCCTCATAGGCCTTCTTGATCAAGACTGGGATTCTTAGGGCCCTACCAGTCCGGGACCCTTATTCTTCATAACACAACAGTGCCAGTCACCCAAACATATGTGCATTAGTCCCAATCAGCAATGGAACCAGCTCATACAGTCCAGTAGGGGAACACACTAAGGCTAAGGTCTCCACTTGCTCTGCCACTCCAGCCACAGAGGTGGGAAAGGACAACCAAATCTGGATATAGCCAGAGTAGGGGGTAGGCCTTTTCACTCAAGCCCCAAACATGTAGTCCTTCCAAGGGTTGCAGGGGTACATTAGGCAAATGCTTCTGATACCAGTCCTGAAACATAATTGTCACTTGGGAGCCACTGTCTAACACAGCTCTTGTGGGTACCCCATTCACTTTCACAGTAGCCTCCATGGAGGGACCCACCACCTTGGACCATTCAAGGGGCATTGATTGGGATGTCAATCGGGCATTGGCCCTGGTGGTAAAACTTTTCTGGGTGGCTCCCCCTGGTGACCAGGCATAGGTTTTGTGATGCCAGGCCACTAACCTGTTGGTAACTTTTCTCAAATTCTCTGGCAGGAGACAAGCAGATTGAAAGTGTCCATCCTCTCCACAACGGTAGCAGAACTTAGTGTCTCTGTTGTCCTTGGAGGGAGGGGGATCTCTTATCTGGTTGGGCATCTCTGGAGCCCTGCAGGGCTCTTCTTGAACTGAGGCTTATACCGTTGGGCCTCTGGGTCTCCACTTCTAGCGAGGATGAGAGCAGCCCATTGCAGTTCCCTCACCATCTCTCTTAAGTCCCTTATTTCTGCGCTCAGTTTGCCCTAATTCCGGGCCTCAGGGGAAATGACATGCACTCCCACTCCACTTTTAGGCTCTGGTTCGCTGTAGGTCTCAACCAATTCCTTAATCAAACCTCTCGACTGTTGAACCTCACCTGGCTCACTCTTTTCAGAGGTCTGACAAGGGTTCCCAGCCCCAGCATAGGATTCACAGCTCTCTTCATCAGTTTCAATCTCACAGATCTCTCTCATCAAGTAGCAACACTTGGGAGGGCTGGCCCTTCTGTCTTGCAATTTGAGTTTCAGTAATACTATGCTTGACAATCTTGCTGACTTCAATATGTGGTCTAATCGGACCTGGTTTGATGCTTGGGCAGGCACTCCCCCTTTTTGGTGGGCCTTTTGCAAAGCCCTTTCTATCCTGGTAACAAAAGTAGACAATTTCTCATTTCTCCACTGTTTAGCTGACTTGAACTTCCATAATAGATCATCTCCACTTTCTGTGCTGCCAAATACCTCCTCTAATAAGGAAAGATATTCTGCTGCAGTGGCCTCCGGACTAGTGGCCCATAGGAATTAAATGGCTTCCAATGCAGGACCCCTCAAACTTTCCATCAACTGCTTCCTCTTTTCCCCCTCGGAACACTGCCATGCTTGTACTAAAGGGGTAGCATAGTCCATCCAGTTTTCCAAATCATCTTCCCCTGAAAGCACTGGAACAGTTCTGGAGAAAAGTCTCAATCTCCGTTAGGAATCCAATTGAATGGGGGGAATAACCATAGGGGATGTGACTAGTATGGACCTCTTAGAGGACCTGAGAGATGTACCTGGGGAAGGCAGGGGTGTGTGGTCACCTGAGATGACTAATACCTTTACCAGTTCCTGAGCAGTTCTCTCTTCTGCGGCTAACAGTTTGAGCAGTTTTTCTTTAAAGCTACTGGTACTGGGGGACACACCCAGGGTGGCCAGACCACTATGTATGTGAATAACCCTCCATCCCTTCTTGGCACCTTCTGACAAAATCACTGGGGGCACCTCCTCAGGGTCTATTGGGATACTGCATGAAAGTAGTACTTGCAGGGCTTGTTTGAGAAAGTCAGCATATCGCCCTTTTACTTCCACTTTGCCCATACACTTAACATGTTCTACAGTAGAGACAATATTGGTGCTTTTAGTCCCCAAGGGGACATCCAGCAATAAAACAGCCTTTCGGGAGCCCATTTCCTCAGCTTCGCACCACCCCATCAATTTGTGCACTGTCATCTTAATGGGGCCAAGTTTTAACTTGGGCGTGGTACTGCCTTCAATTTTTTTTCCTTTAAGTTATATATAATGGGGTAATTCCTTCACTTAGCCACTAGAGGATGCTAATCATAGTGGTGCCTCCAAGATGCAACCCCCAGGTGGTGCTATTCCAAGGGTTACTACCCTTTCCTGCTGGACCACCAACAGGTTGAGGGGCCTAGGTTCTATAGCGGGTGCCTTCACCCAGAGGTTAGGGTTGGTAATGGTTGGTCGAGTTTGGTCACAGCCCTCTGGGACACTGAGACCCCCTTTTGTTCCTCCTAATGGTCCACACGATATACAAGAATTGCAGTGCCAATACCCCACATGTACACTGGATCCAGTCATAAGGTATCACTTACCCTCGAGACCGATTCTGCAGTTCATCTCAGAGGACCCACTGTGAAATAAGATTGGTCAATTTACACAAAATAATGCAATGCCTGCTATATAGGTACTGACACGCTAAACCAGTTAAAGTTAATAACATCCAATTTTGTTTATTTAGGGGAGAGAAACACAGGGAGGGGGAGATCAAGCCAATTGGCTGAAGTAAATCACAGAACTGGGCACTCATAAAAAGTCATAAAAGTCACACTCTGGGTACCCAGGTTGAGGGGCTAGACACGTCCATTGCCTGGGGTTGACCTGCAGGTGCAGATGGAAAGGGCCCTGTAAGAGAGATATACACAATACCCAATTGTAATCCGGAGTTGGATGGCTCAGTCCTTGAGGAAATGAAAGAAAGAAAATCAGATGAAACACTGGTGATTGTTACAGGTCACAGGGGATGCCCTGATTTGTGCACATGCTACCTCACGCTGATGAAACCTGGAGCAGATAGTGGTTCTGGATTGCCAGACACACAAGCAGGGAGATGAGATTCTACCGACCAGGCCACACTGCCTTGATCAACAGACGGATTCAGTCTGAATACACACAGCTCAACATTCAGCTTACACTGTGTGGTGACAAGAGAACTGGAATAGCTATTCCTCACAAGCATTCAACACAATTATATGTAAAGGAAATTACAATACCAGACAGCTGTTTTCAGGTCCCAATACACTTACTGCAAATACCAGGGAGTTCACACAGCACCTTCAATTCCTAAAAGACCGAGCTCAATTCAGCAATTTCTCCAGTCTTCTACAGGGTGAGCCTGGTTTCCACTCTTTCAGCCTTCCTTCCTTTTGGTACTCTTGGATTCATTCTGATTCGAGTTGACAACAGCAGTGGCCCAACTTTCGGCCTCTCATGTGCTTCCTGCATGAAACTATACAATGCAGAAGCATAGAGCTTCTTCTCTCCTCATGGTCACATCGAATCTGGCCTCCCAGTCACAAGGCTGAGTATTCTTTTCGGGTGACACCCACTCCAGTCAGTGGACTCAGCTGTCAGTCACTCAGAAACTCTCTCCGTTGGTACAAATAGACGCAAAGGTCCAGAACTTCACTTCCCAGAATTGCTAGCTATACCTCCTCCTTGTAAGCTGGCTCCCAGGAGAGTCTGAATTTTGGTTGGTCCTAACAGACTCCATTTTAAAGGTCCCCCATACTGAATGGGCCCATTCGGCAGTTCAGATCCAAAATGGAGAGGCAAAACACACACAGAGTCCCTGCTGCAAGAAAGGCAGGTTAGACAAAGTGCATTTTTACTAGCACGCTAGCTGGTTTCAGTCAAATAGTTACAGCTTTCATTTAGGCTCTCTCTGCGCTCCTAGCGACTGCAGAAATGGAGCAGTTTCACTGCAGTTCAGGTGGGATTCGAGTAGAGAAACACCAGCTCCACTAGAAAACAGTAATCATGTCTAGCTCTTAAAGAAACAGTATGAGGAGGCTTAACCACCACTTGCAGTGCCATTCTTAATGGCTTAATCGCCAAATGCCAGCAGTCAGGGGAACACCTTGGCAATCTCCATGGAGGCCTTTTAAGAACCCCCATTTGTAGGGGGGTTACATAAAGACATTAAAAAGGATTAAATACGAGTACTGAAACCTTGTGGTACCCCACTAGTAACCCCTCTTTCTTTGGCACGAACTCTGTTTACGATTTGCCTCTGTGTCCTGTCGTCCAGCCATTTTTTTTACTCAGGCTAACACCCTGGGACCCACTCCCAGGCTGGCTAACTTGTTTGTTAATCTTTTGTGTGGGACTGTGTCCCCTGGCCTAGACTTCCAACCCTTATCCCCCACCTATTTACCCCTCTTGCTCCATGAGTCCTCATCCCCTTCCCTTGGTTTACACTTCCCCTAGGCTGACCCCATGCATACAGCACTAATCATCTTGTTCTCCCTCATCACCAGACTCCCCTTCTCTAATCCCCTAATAACATTATGCAGTGTGCCTCCTCTGTACCTATGCCAATGCTCTCCATGCGTTCTCCCTCCTCCCCGTTTCTTTGACAGAGCAATGTTTGGCTGCCAGTTACAAGTAACCTGCACTTAATAACAGAACCTATAGACTAGAGATATTTCTGTAATAAAAGTATTTGTATTTTAAGTTACATTCTACATTTATCTTGCTTGTAAAAACATCTTGTCATTTTGCTATTCTACAGCATGTTCTCATCATATGATGTGAATTGTACGATTTTGTCTGTTCTTCTACTGACTTGGAGCCTTTGTGAAAGAGCCAGTTGTCTCAAAGGTTGTAATTCCAAAACTGAAATAAATAAAAATAAAATAAAAACAAATGCCTTGCTAAAGTCTAAGTAGATCATGTCCAGAGCCTCTCCCTGGTCTAATACTTTAGTCACCCTTTCAAATCAATTTATTAGATTCATCTGACATGACCATCCCTCTGTGAATCCATGCTGCCTTGGGTCCTGGGCCCCACTGGTGTCTCGGTACTCAATAATTCTTTCTTTCATAAGTGATTCCATTATTTTCCCTGCCACTGAGGGCAAACTAACAGGCCTGTAGTTTCCTGCCTCTGCTTTGCTCACACTTTTGTGAAGGGGAATCTCATCCACCCTCATCCAGTCCTCAGATACCATGCCATTCTCCCATTATTTGTTAAAGAGGGTAGTCAGTGGTGACACTAGTTCTCCCCTTAGTTACTTTAGGATTCAGAGGTGAAACCCATCGGGTCCCATTGCTTTGTCCACCTTTAGTCTAAAGAATTCTTTCAGAACCCTTTCTTCGGTGAATGGACTGGAACTGACCCTTCTATCCAGAGTACATCTATTGATTGAATTAGGTACCTACTCCCTCTTCTTCTTTTGTGAAAATTGAGCAGAAATATTTTTCAGTATCCCTGCTTTTCACTACCACCTCTCCCACCACCCTCCCTTAATAAGCCTCACTATTCCTCCCTTGGTCTTTCTTAACTCCCTAATGTACCTATGAAAGGTTTTATCATCCTTCTTAAATGAGTTGACTATCTTTTCCTAGTTTGGGCCTGTGATATTCTGACTGCCTTCCCCTCTTCCTTCTGCTCTGACTGGTATAGTTCTCTCTCCTGCTCCTTCTGTGTTTCCTTATACCTCCTGAATGCTATCTTTTTCTCTCTAACGTTCCCTACCAGCTCTTTTGAGAACCATAGTGTTTTGTTCCTTAATTTTTATTTGCTTCCCACAAAGGCTTGTTGCCTCAGTGATGGCAGGTTTAATGGTTTCCAATTGTTCCTCCACCCCTCCTTTTTGTCCATTTGCTAGTGCTTTTCTGAAGCACTCTCCCATTTTGCCAAAGTTAGCCCTCCTAAAGTCAAGTACTCTCCCTTTTATTGTGTTTATACCCCTATTTATGCCTGACTCCCCAAGCTGTGTCATGTGTGCAACTGTGGAGGCACGCTTACATTGTGGTTCTGCAGCACCCTCCCTCTGCTTGCCATCTGCTAGCCTGTGCAATCCTCAGGTCTCCACCTGGGGCTGCTGGACTGCAGGTGTGACTGGGTCCCATTTCTAGACAGGAAAGCTGCCTTGAGGCTTCTCAATCCTGCTCCTTCCATCTCCTCTGGCCAGTCTTTAACTCAGGTTCACATCCAAGCCTGGGTCACCATCTTAACATGAGATATGGCATCCAGAAGCTCAGCCCTCACCACCGCTGGACCAACTCTCCAAAGTCTTATGTCTTCCATCATTCTTTTAGCATCCCCTGGCATGTCTACTCTATTGCATACCTTTGTATCCTCTGAGAAGAGAAATGTCTTCCCCTCCAGTCCCTCTGCAATGTCCCCAACAAAGACATTGAAGCCATCTTGCCCCAACACCAACCCCAGCAACACTCTGTTCATCACCTCTCCCTCTCCAAATAAATCTACCTGTTTACCACAACCCTTTGACTCCTGCCATTCAGTCAGTTCTCCACCCACGGAACTATTTTAGAATCCACCCCTAAGCTATGCAGTTTGTTAATTAGCCTTCTGCAGGGAGTGGTGTCAAAAGCCTTTCTGAAGCTCAGATTGGCCACATCCACCGCACCTCTCTGGTCCTATCTTAGTTACCCAGCCATGTAGTAGATTAGTACAATGAATTAGTGCAAAACACAGTGATTATCTAAAATACAGTAGAAGTTAGGCTTAGATGCATAAGTAAAAAAATGGCATATAATGGCCCCACCAAGCCACTATGACTGAAATGTCACCACAGTTCTTGACATTGACACAATTAGGCTGACATTGCTGACGCATACCAGCAACAACCCACAACATGCAGACACCAACAGCCACACTTAACTGTATCAATGCGGGGGGGGGCTGCACCCCCCACCCCCATGTGGGGTGCTGTGCCCCTTCATCCCCCCCTACTTTAAATAACTCCACAACACCTACCTGCCCTCAACAAAAAAATCTCCCCATCAATGCAAACTCCATCGATGTCTGTGTTTTTATGTTGGGGAGTTGATGATGAAACTTACATGTTCAAATTGTATACCCCATATAAGGCAGTGTGTGTGTGTGTGTGTGTGTGTGTGTGCGTGTATGTGTGTGTGTGTGTGTGTGTGTGAATGCTCTTTGTGTAGATAGTGCACTGTCATATTATAATGTATATGCATATACTGTGTATGTATTTGTATAAGTCAGCGTGTGTGTATCACAGCAATTAGAAAGTGTAGTTAGGATGCTTTTTGGTTAGTGCAAAAAAGTGTTAGTCTACACACTGCCCCACTATCAAGATCAGTTCCAGCCTTCTGCGTGTCATTTCTTATTCAACTGAGGTGTCTAGTGGCAACTACCCACCCTCTGATGTCCTTTGGAGTCTGTAAAGAAGGATATTATTCCTTGATGTCTTTTCTTTTAATCTGTAAACATGTGGGTAGATGGTGCACTGCTGTGTTAAACTCACTGGAATATGTATGCATATATGTGTATATGTATTAGATAGTGTGTATGTAGCACAGCAATTAGAAAGTGAAGTTAAGTGGCTCGGGGGTTAGTGCAAAAATTGCTAGTCTACATTCCTTAGCTATCTAGATCAGTTTCAGCCTTATGCATGTAATTACTGATTTAAATTACAGTCTGTTGCTGCCCTGCTATAACTGTACTTCCCCCCATGCCCAGCCCAGATTAACCTTCTGGCATGGGGATCTGCTCCTAGACCTAGTGCAACATCAAAATCAATGGTGAATATCTGGAATTGACAAATGCTTGTTTATGTAAGGATGTAACTTGTGCAAGGTTCCAATTGCTTACAACCCTGTCCTCTTTAAGAGATTGCTGAAATATTCATGCCAGTAGTTCCACAATCTGCACAGCTGTATCTTTCAAGAGCTTTGGATGCAAGCCATCAGGACCAGTTGACTTACTGGGACTGAGATTGTTTAGCCTCATCTGAATTTCTCTGCTCTTAATCTTAATTTCTTGGTATTTAAAATGTCTTTATACCTTCCCAATGGGCAGCTTCTCTTAAGGTAAATGCCAGCAACAAATTTGTTAAAGGACTTTCATAGCTCTCCGCTGTCTGTAATATATCACCTGTTCTCATGAAGTAGACTCTCTTGAACCTTTTTTTCTTGGAACCACTGACATAGTGATAAAAATGTTTCCTATTATTTTTGGTGATAACTGCTAGGTCCTTTTCAAATTCACTCTTAGTCTGTTTCATAAGCGTCTTACATTGCCTTAGCCATGCTTTGTAGTCTAGCCATGATTCTTGTGTCCCCTTGATTTTGGCAATGCTATATGCCTTCTTTATGTGCTTAATTTACCTTTTTATACCTTTGGTACACCACACTGGAATTCTACCCCAGTTGTTATATTTCATTTTGAGTGGAATATATTTATCTTCACAAGTAATTAGCTTGTTCTTAAACAGCTCCCATTTCATTTCCAGAGTCTTGCTACCACATTCCTCATTCCAATCCCACCCTCCAATAAATCGATAGATTGCATTAAAGTCTACTCTGCTGTAGCATCTGATTGAGGTTGCTTCACTCTGAGCAGATCAATTAATTCTAATAGAGAACTGGACCATACTGTGGCCGCTCCTGGAGAGAGGTTCCCTAACCAGGCAATCAAATATATCTTCCTCCATATTACTTAACAATAGGTGAAGCATATGATTCCCTCTGTTTTTTTCTTTAACATACAGTAGTTTTCCAGACATGAGTTGTCCAGAATGTCAAGAAACTCATTTTCTGTTGCAGACTGTCCTGTTTTCATCCCTCAGTCTATCCCTTGGAAATTAAAATCTCCCAAGATAATCATATTCTTGCCTTCATTCTGATTTTTAATAATGTTTAGAAAATGTCTCATCAACACACTGGGATGGAGGTCTGTAATAGAACTCATTATTAATCTTTGCATTATATTCTGGCATTAGGCTTATCCATAACTGCTCCTCATCTATAATATTATTGTAATTAATTCAGCTGACATTGATACCCTCCTTTAGAAGTAATGCTATCCCTCCACCACTTTTGCCTTGTCTTGGCTTTTGGAATAATTGATATCTCTGGGGGACTAAACCCCACTGATATTCATCACACATACCATGTTTCCATAATTGCACAAAGGGTAATGTCTTCAGTTTCTAGACTATAATTTAATTCCTCAGACTTGTTCTTCAAGCTTCTTGCATTAAGAAGCAAAGCCCTCCAAGTCTCATCTCTATTATTTCAGACAGTATTGGAACCATGGGGTTTAAGAGTTTATCCCTGCCCCCAGTCCCCCAGTTCAGTTTAAATGGTGATGTGTTGCTGTAGTGATGCACTGTGCCAGCACCCTTGTACCCACCATATTCAAATGTAGACCATCTGCTGCAAAGAGGTTGGGCTTGTTGTCAAATATTCCCCAGTTGTCCAAGCAGTTGAAATTCTCCCTCAGACAGCATCTTTTGAGCCATTGATTCAGCCAGGTAACATCCAGAGCTCTTTTTCCTTTGCTATCTGTACTGGTAACAAACGTGAACTTATAACATCACAGTTTTTTATCTTTAAGTTGTATTCCTAATTGTTCAAATTCCCTCTGAGTATCCAGGAGAGTGTAGCTTTCAAAGTGATTTATTCCAACATGCAGTAAAAAGATAGGCTCTTAAGTAGAGATGTGGCAAAATTACATTTTGTGAGCAAAATTCCTTCAAAATCAGCAATTTCACTGCATTAAACATTTTGTGGAATTCAGCCATTCTGTAAAATATCGTGTGGGTTCGAAATTGTGAAATGTCACCTACAAAATGTGAAATTGTGCCCAACACTGGTGGAATTTCCTCTGCAAGTGGCAAAATGTCACTGTTTCATGGGCAAATTTTGCACTACATGGGTGAAATTTCACACTCCATGGGTAAAATTCTATATTTCACATTCATGAAAAATTTGGAAAAATGTGCGAATTTCACAAAATGTTATGTGGAGTGAAATTCACTTTTGCCAATCACTACTCTTTAGTAACTTCCATAAACCCTTCCAAACCTCTTTCAAAAGCTCTAATTCCAGCACCAGAAAGACTAGATACACTTGTTGTCCTCTTCCTGTTTTTACAAATATATGTGTGTGTATGTTTGGTTATTAAATCCCCCACAACTATAATATCCAGATCTTTATGTATAATACATTCTGGGTTGATTTCTCCTGACTTTTATCTGATGTTAAGGGGGCTGCAAGTTCCTTAGATTGGAAATTATTATCCAGATTATGTCTTGTTCAAGGGATTCTGTTGGTTATATTCCCATCATTTATATGGGTATTTGGATTATCTTTATTTCTAGGAATTTCATCCCCCTTTCCAGGCTCCATTATCATTTGCCCCTTTGAAGAACTGCTAGTGCCCAGTATTTTCCAGGCTTTTTTTTTACATGGCTTACTTCCTCTCATGTGCACTCCTGGCTACTAGCAATAATATGTGATGTTCCATCTCTTTCATTTATATACCCCTGATCCTGATCTTTGTCCTGAAGAGATAAAAGTGGGTTAAAGAAAGTGGCAACACACACAAGGGGGACAGCATCTGTCCTCATTTTTTTGTGTTGGTGCTCTCAGGTCTAGTTTCCCACTGGGCTGACACTTGATTTCTTTAATAATGAACACCTGTTCACAGTGAGTAGTGTATATTTCCAGTTTCCCTTCCCTCCCAGTTATTTCTTTTTCTGAAGTGCATATATTACCAGAGCATCTTTTGCACTTTCCTGATTGCTAAACCAAACACCAGTCCTCCAATAAGCAACTATCTTCATTGTTACCTTCAGGGGCCCTCATTTCAGTTTAAAGGTGGCTTCTTTTGATTGCCTACTTCATTTGCAGTGTTATCTAGGGATGTATCTGGTGTATAATTTGTCTCCCTCACCCGTAATTTCTACCCTTTCTCTGAGTCCAGATTCATTGGCCTGTCTATTTAGATGGACTTGAGGCCCTTCATTTGTACCGATTTCCATATGGTATCAATACAATTTTCTAGTCTCCACAGTTCTTGTTTAATGCACAACTGTTGTCTTAAATCATTTAATTCCTCTAGCAATTTGATACTCTACATACATTTTCCGTATGTGAACTCATCCCGTTTTACCAGTTTTGAATATTTTGCACACTGTGCACCTCATAGTAGGCTAGGGCATACTGTGCGCCTCATGTAGTCAGCCTCCATTCTATTACCTTAATCTATGATATAGTTAAACATTATGTAACTTAAATGCCTATAGCAAGTATGTACGTAGTCTCAATCCACCAGGGAGACTATAATCAGGTTAGCGTCCCTGATCTTCATTTTTCCGTATGAGCTGGTGATGGCATTTGTCTCAGCGTGTGTCTCCATGCACAATGCCAAATGCATGCCCCATTCTAGCTCTCCTCACTTACTAGTGTGTCTGCAATATATAGCACATGACCCAGAACTAGCATCCAAGGTCACACCACACTCTTACTGCTGTTAAAATGAATATTAGTGCACAAAACTGATTTGCCAACCAACTTGTACAACAGCGACTAACCCACACATAGGGGATTTATACAGAGTTAAAATAAAGTAGCTCTGTGTGCCTGCCTCAAAGACTGATGTATTGTAACCAGGAAAACACCCAACCCTTTCCTACCACTGCTCCTGTTGCTCAGGGATGCCATTTTGGTTTAAATGACTCTAGACACAAATGAAGCTCTAAAATAATACTGCTTGTTCAAAATGCTGTCAGTATTGTCCCACTGCTTTTAACCATCAAACAGATAGCAGTTTGCCTTCCAGTGTTTCTGAAATGATGTTGCCCCCCCCCATTTCTACTGTGCAGTCTTTTTGTATGGTCATGGAGGCTAAGAGCAAACGTCAACCCTTACTAAAGCAGACTCATAAGGACTCCCTTTCCTTGATCCATTGTTTTGACCCCATCCATGACTCTATAGACTGGGCTGAAGCTGCAGATGATTCTGATACTTCCTCTATTTTCTCTGACCTCTGGATCCCTCCTCTGATACTCAGGAGACAGTACCAGATGCACTATATTCCAAAAAAAGAGGTTGGCTACAGTGGCCCAATGTTTAATACCTCCAATGCAAGCTTGTTCAGTACCAGGGACATCTATCCACAATAACTAATTATAGTGGAAATGGGTGCTTGGGGGGATTTAGATGGATACTTTATCTCTCTGGACCAGCAGCAAAATTTTGATTCAGTGATTAATGTCTATTTTTGGAAATTGTTTAAAGTCTACAGGTTACCTAAACTTTTCATTAAGATGGTCCAAATGATATGTCATAATGTGGAAATATTACCTGTTGTGAATGGTTAGCTGGGGGATCCTTGTGCTGTGCAACAGGGAGTATGGCAGAGTTGTTCCCTGAGCCCACTTTTATATATATTTAGTACTGATGCACTACTTTATTATATTGAGTCCATGCTAGATGTGTCAGCCGTGACAACAGTCCGAGGTTCTCCACTAGCCAAAATTCTGTTTATATGGATGATTTGGTCTTATCTTTGAAAAATTAGGATTCTGGTAATAAGGTGATTGCTTGGCTTTCTGCTGTAACTGCATGTACAGGACTCACAATCAAAGGGATATAGTAAGATTCCCAAATACATTTTTCACATAGTATGCCATTACCAGCCATGCTTCAGATGTTGAAGCTGCAATTTGTTTCATAAAACAAGCTGTCATACTCATTGTTTTAATGTTTTAGTCGTATTTTTTCTGCCTGCCCCTCAATTTCTTGTGTGAGGCCACACCGCCCAGAATGATATCATGCAAAGGATGTTTTACATACAGCAACAAGGAATCCTGGGTAAATTACAAAGGTGATGTAAATGTTCTTTACTCAGAGGTGCAGTCCCTTATTTTGGCAGTGGCCACTGCAGTTCAGCACCTAATATGTAGAGTATTTATCTGTGTATTTTTTCAAGGTTTCACCTGGAAAGACATACTGCACAGACAAGCTAGTTTCCAGATGCATCCTGGGGGACAGGGGAAAGGAGCACACAGTAGGTTAATATGTAGAAAGGAATTGTGGGTATAGTACATAGCTGAGTTTTTCTATCTCCCTCCTATTTTGCTAAAATACCAAGACTGACCAACTGTGGTCTCTGTTCCAAACCAGCAGGTGTTTTTTTTTTTCTACTAAAGAGAATACAGTTGTATTTATTGTATTTTGATGTGTTAGTAATTACTTTTTATTTTAATAATAACATATATGTTAGTGCAGTGAGACAAGTGGATTTTCACCTTTGTTTCTCACACTGCTAGTAAAAAAGAATTCAGCAGACTTCTGGTATTGTCATGTCAGAAACTGCCAGCAACTTAATTTGATTCTTTTCTCACTAGTAATTGTGACATACAAATAATATTTTGGAAAAGTAAGTAAAGGAACAAATAAAATAAAATTGAATGATGGCAGAGGTATCTTAAAGCACCAAACCTTCATTCTCCCTTACTAAGCATTAGCTCTTTGGAAGCTTTACCTGGCATGATGTCACAGTTAGGGGCTGTGGCACAGAGGGAAAAAAAAGTGTCTCATTATATAAATGAAGCAGAGCACAGAAATAAAAGCATTTTTTTCATGAAAACAGTACTTTTGGGCTGTTTGAATGTTAGGAAATTAAATCACAACTCTTACAGGTTACTACTGCCATTTGTTATGGTACATGTAGGTAGATCTCTTTAACAAATCAAAATAGTAAGTCCTTTCAGTTGGGAACCTTGGATGGTCCTGATTAACTCCAGATCCCCATGGATAAGGATACATTAGAAGTGCTTGGCATTTCATATGAGAATGGGGACAAAGCTACTATTAATTGGCTTTCTAAAATTGACAAAGTTGAAAAATAGTTGCCAGATGGGCCTCTTGGCCTTTGACAAAATGGAGGAGGGTATTCCACCTGAAGATGTTTATTGTTTCTATCTTTCTGTACATTGCCTATGTTTTTCCTCCCCCTTTAGCTTGACAAATCTGTTTGTACAATATTTTCTTTAGATTGTTGTGGGGCAGTCAGTTAAATCATGTACTTACTACTGTATAAAGGAGGGGAACCTGGGAATGATTAATGCTCTGGTTTTCTTTTTTTGTTTCTTTTTAAAATTTAACTTAGCAACTGCTCTACAATATGTGGTGTTTGCCATGGATGAACCTGTTCAGAAAATGATGCATGTTTTGCTCCCTAGGTGGAAAAGTGATGCCCTCTGTTTCACTTGGACAGACTCTCCTCCTCCTCCTCCGACATACATTAAGGAATGATTCTTTAGACTTAAACTGTGAAAACTCACTGTAGCACAAATTGCATCAAATTCCACAGTAAACAACTTTATTATACAATACCGTGTAGTTCTTTAAGACGATACAGTGTTTCCTGGTAGCACTAGAGTCTGCAGTAATCCTATTATTGATCTAAGAATTCGAGACAGAATGAGGGACACTGTGTAACTGTCTAGCCATGAAAGTTAACCCATGCAAGGCCACGGATCAATACATCAGTCCAATATCCCAATATATTCTAATTCTTAGTTAAATGACAAAAACAACCATAAACATAAAGCTTTGTCTGAGGGACTATGTCCTAGACAATCTTCTACAGGATGCCTTGAAACTATGAAAAATCTGTGTTTTGATTGCTCCCTCATACAGCAATTCTGGCCTCTAGTAGCAGTGCAGTGGAAAGCTGCTTTTTTTTAATTTCTCAGCTATGATATGTTGGTCTTAGGCAATTTACCATCTGTATGATGCAAATGGCATTCTAGCACTGTTTATGTTCTGTTTTGTGTGATTTAAATGGATTATCTGGCAGTGCATATGTCAGTGGATCTTACAACAAGCACATATTTCCCCAGTGGAAGTCTTGTACAAAGTTCATCCTGAATAGCACACTATTTATCTGAAAGAATATATTAATCTAACACATGTCCAGTTTGACCACTTCTGGCATGCTATTTATTGGCTATATGGTTAATTCATTTTCTGTAAGTTATTTTTTTGTTTGTTCTTCTGAAGAGTGCTCCATACTGGGGTGATAGGTATTCAATGTATTAGTTCTGTAAGTTTGTGGTTTGTTTTATCTTTGTTTTGTGTTTTAATAAAAATAGCCCTACTCTTCTCTTTTTATTTTAGTAAAATTGTCTACTCTTGCAAAAGGTGCCTTGGGTTCTTTTACTTCCACCCGGACACCCATCAGAGATGGGAAGAAGGGTCCTTAGTTTAGGATCTCATCTGAAGGACGGCACACCCCAACAGTACGGCACCCCCCAGTACTGCATTCAGGTGCCAGCATTTAAGTATGAGACAATCTAGGTGTGGAGCTAGAACCCATGACCTTGTGGTCAAGAGACAGATGTACTGCTAACTGAACCACACACTGACCAACACTAATTAAGATGGGATGTTCTTAATACTGCATGATTTAATAATTTGCATCTCCCAAGTGCAGTTTGTGTTCTGGCCTTTAAAATACATGTCACTCAATAAGAATGCTTCATTTACAGACATTGTTTCATAACATTTTATTATCTACAATATTCAAGAAGACAGGGTTTAATTCTTAAAGCTGATTGAAGGAAACTAAAATATCATAAACACCATCACATGTCTTCCATTAAAATGGATATGTCAGTTTGCGTCCTGGAAATTCTGTGTCATTTCTGTATCACGGATATGCTAGGACTGCTTTATTTTATGATTGGTTTGTCTTTTGTCAGTATCCCTTATATTACTCCCACCTCCTGCACTGTTTACTGTTGTTAGTTTACTCCCTGGACATTCTGGGTCATTTCTTCAGTCTACACTACAGAGTGGACAGTCCTGCCACAGAACTCTGCACACAAGACAGCAATTAATGGTGAAGGAGATTAAACGACAGTTCCAGGGGTCATAACAAAATAAAGTAACATGTCTAAGGAGTTGTCATTAACAGGAAGACAGCAGAGGGTATGCAATGGTTCAACATGATATTGAAAACTGTGCACTTTCCATTCACCGTTTACAGTATCTTGAAAAGAGCAAATTAGATTAACATAGAAAGTACACCATCTCAGCATCCTTGGAAACAGACTTTTGGACGGAGGGATAGAGGGTGAAGACAGTTGTGCAATTCATCAACGGTTGCAGCAGTCTTGATTCATCATTGCCAATTGAAGTAACTTGAGGGGCCTCCACATCAATGGGGACTAATACCTGAAAATTAAATTAAAACAGTGAAAAATGTGCCTGCATGCATTAAAAAGTGAAGGAAAACTCTCTATAACCATTGATCACAGATGGAAGTCATTAACTCTAGCAACTGCAAAAGAGTCTTTCAAGTAGAGTCAGACTACTGCTTTCTGATCATTCCTCGATATTCTCTGTTAAAGGGAAACACTCAGCACTAAGAGCCCAACCCCCAGTTGTGGAGCTGATCCCAATGTGTACTTTGTATGCAATAATCATAAAATAAATAAATACTTACATAAATAATTGGGTTGCAGCAATGGGAGACTCAATAGCCTTTTATAAACTTAGATCAGATGTTTGCCAGACTCACTATTCTCCTGGGTCTAAATGCAGTCCCCTGTGACTGTATGAAGCTGCAGGATGACAGCGGGACCAACAAACTTCTGATCTGAGTTTATGAAACCTCTAACCTGAATTAGAGGGTACTGATGCTCCCACTGCTGCAGCTCTCCTCTGATGACAGCTGCATGAAATTTTGGGATTTTATTTATAGTAAATGTTAGCTTGCGAGTCAGAGGAATCAGTCTTACACAATCTGTTATACTACAGTAAACAGTAAGGGAATAAAAAGTTTTGCACACAAAGTGCAAATTGTGACCAGCTCTACACTTAGATGTGGGGCTGTTAGTGCTGACTAATTCCCTTTAATATCCCAGATCCAATGTTTCAGTGGGAATACCCAACACTAAGTGTTCATTGGGACCACACACCCTTCCCCATGTACCTGCAAAGAGATCATAATGTACAGGCATCAGGAGCTTACACAGCATATTTTGCCCTCCAGCTCAAAGTCATGGGCTCTTTTGCCCTTCAGACATTATGGTGAGGAGCGTTCACAGCCTTGCAAGTCAGGGGGTGGGGCAGCCATAACACGATATGAAGTCCTGGTGAGGGACCACTACACAGAAGGGAGACTATTGGTAGGATAGGGCTGGGGAGTGGGACCTTAATCTGGGAATTTAGGTGGGAGGAGATTGGGTCAGTGCAGGTACTGGCATTTTATTTTGTTAGAATTTACCTATGATGGCTTTACTGAGATGCCGCTCACTTTTGCAGTAGTGCTGCTTTTACTTATTTTTACACTATGTGCTTAGAGTAGCCCAGCAGAGATCCAAGAGCTAATTTGCAGTGGGGAGTTCTGCTTTTGCCCATGCTTGCTATGTATTTACCCTGGGTAGCCCAACTTAGATGTAATGTCTCATTTCCAGTGGGGTCCTGCTTTTACCCGTGCTTGTCATATATTTACCCATGGTAGCACAGCTTGATGTAATAGCTGATTTTCAGTGGGGTCCTGCTTTTATCCCGTGTTTACCACTGGTTTGCCCATGGTAGCCAGTTAAGACCTGACATCTCTTTTTCAGCTGGGTCATACTTCTCCCATATTTACATTGTATTTAGCCAGGATAGCTTAACAGAGATTCAATCACTCACTTTATGCTGGCTCTTCCCCGCTTTATAGCAGGTGCACTAATGGACTGGGAGTTTAAATGACTTTCTCACAATCACATAGCGAGTGATTCTGGTGGGATTTTAACACTAGTCCCTCAGTGTATCCTAGTTCATGGGTCTGTAGTCCAATTACTAGGCCAGTAGTCTTGGAATCTTCAAGGGGGGACAGCATTAGATAATGGAAGAGTGGTGTCACTAACACCTGGGACTGCCTGGAACATCAGGGGTAGGGGGGAGTGACTCTATTCTTGCAGTAAAATGTTTATTGAAGTGGTAAGACATGACAACCTTACATTACTATTTCCTGAATACATTTTGTAGACATTAAATTAAGCATAAGCACTGATACATTCTGATGTTCAATTAGACATTAATAGCATTGCTATGTTTAATGCCATGCCCTATTGGAGTGATGTTTTAACAATCTCCCTGTTTTCTCACTTGCACCTTATATTCTGTTACCACTAGAGGGTGCCTACAACCTTATAAATTCTACTTTCTTCTTCTGTATCATAGCCTATATTTCTCGTTCATTTTCTATGCATTTCTTGTTCTAAATCCCTTTCTTTGCTACTGTTTCTCATTACCTCCTCCTCGCAATTTACCCCTCCAAAATGCCTTCCTCACATTCTAATCCATGGGCACTTTACCCTTGTATGTTATTTTCTGTAGCTTCAATTCTTGTTCCCATTGTGTGGATCCCGGTGGTTAGTAGCCCACCCTTCCCAAATGGGCACCACTTACACACCAAAGAGATCACCTTCTCTAATATGCTTATTCTGTCTCAAATGCCACTAGCCATTTCATCGCTTATTGTCCCAAATAGGATCGTTTACCATGCCACCTACTCTTTACATTATTTTTCTCTCTGTATTGCCTCCCTACCCATAACTTTTATCCATTGTAAACTGTGGTACTTGCTCCTCCTGGCACTAATACTTGCTGGTGATATCGATTTGAATCCAGGTCCTGGAGGAAACATCTCCCAACTGACACCTACTGGAATGATTCTAAGGGTCTGCGCATCCCTCACATGAACATCAGGAGCCTTCCCCATAATATGACGGAACTTGAGGCCGGGGTTACTCTATATAAACCTGACATTCTATGCTTGTCTGAGACCTGGTTACAACCCTCCACCCCTGATCACTTATGCCTCCTGCCTAACTTCAAAATGTTAAGACAAGATAGATCCTCTTCTAAATGCAGAGGAGGGGTTGCCATCCTCTATAAATCTCACCTCCTACTACATCGTAACACCTCCTTCACCCTCTCATATTGTGAATCTATTCACACTACCCTTCTACTTGGTTCCAAGAGGTTACACTTAGTGTGTGCCTATAAATCTCCTAGGGGTGGTGTCTCTGGTCTAGTGGAACTCGTTTCCCAAACTGACACTGCCATTGGACAAAATGAGGTCCTCATTCTTGGTGACTTTAATCTTAACTAGTCTGGCAAATCCTGCCAGTCCCTTCTCACCATAGTTCAAGGCCATGACTTCCACCAGCTGATCGCTGACCCCACCAGGGTCACGGCCCCCCCTTCCCGAACTAGCACTCTAATTGACTGGGCCCTCATGAACCATCCTGACTGCATTGTCTCAGTTGGTATCATTGCTGATTCCATAAGTGACCACTCCCCTATTTTTTGTATCTGGCGTGCTGCCAGACAATCATCTCCTCCTCCAAAATTAATCACTTTCTGTAATCTGGCCAATTTTAATCAGGCACAGTTTTTGCAATATCTCTCATTGATTGACTGGTCACCCATCTTTGCCTCATCTGATGTACAGTCTGCGCTAGACTACTTCTTCAAAAGGCTGAGTGTATTCAGGATCTTCATGCTCCTTGTGTCATGTGCCATATTCAGGGCACACAAACTAAGTGGCTGACTAAGGAAAAGTAGACAGCGTTTCAAGGTCTCGGGGCTACAGGTAGATTATGATCACTATAGGGCTTTGAGAACCTCCTGTAAAAGGAATACTTGTCTAGCTAAAAGCTCTTTTTGTAAAGATTTACAATAAAAGCTGGAGGAGACTCAGAAAAGTTTGGTCAGTCATTAAAACTCTCCTTGGTACCGATAAACTGACCACCTAAACTGACATGCTATTAATTAGCATTCATTGTAACAACCCAGTGACCACTGCAAACTCTTTCAACTGTCATTTCTCGGATCTTTTATGTTTCTCAGCCTCCTTCCCTACAGGCCACCCTACATCCATTCCTGTGACTACGGCATAAATGCTCTCCCGCCCACTTTTTAGGTTTCGGACCTTCACTACTGTTGATGTCCTTAAGCTGCTATTGACTATCTCAGACACCTCTAGCTCTGGTGTTGACTGCTTGGAATCCAGGCTTCTGAAAGGTGCTGCCCCTCTCATAGCTTCCCCCCTAACCAAAATCTTTAACCTGTCCCTATGTCATGGTGTAATTCGTAATGTGTGGAAGATAGCTAGGATAACTCCTTTCCATAAAAAAGGTGATCCCAAAGATATGGCTAATTATCTACCTATTGCTATCCTCTCTGTGCTCAGTAAAATCCTTGAAATATTTGTGGCAAATCAAACCATAGAGTATCTGCGTAAACACAACCTCCTCTCTGGTTCCCAGCATGGCTTCAAAAAAGGCCCCAGTATTTTTCCTGCCCTTCTGAAACTAACAAATGACACCTATGCCGCCATGGATTCTGGTCTCTTTACTGGTGCCATTTTCATCGACCTAACAAAGGCATTTGACCTGGTTAGCCACATCCTTTTCCTTACTAAACTAGTCTTCCTTGGTTTTTCAGCTGAATCGGTAAACTGGTTCTACAGCTATCCATCCAATCAACAGCAGGCTGTAGCTTTTAACTCAGCTATGTCTGATCTGTCATCCATACATGTTGGTGTCCCACAGGGTTCCATACTTGACACCCTACTCTTCACAATCTTCATAAATGACCCTCCATCCCAGGCACCTACCTGCTCACCTTGCTCTACATGGATGACCTTGTCCTCTACTACAGTGCCGATAAAGTATCGGACATAAACAACTCACTATCTTTAGATTTCCTAAACATTCAATCCTGGCTAACTGTAAATCACCTTGTTCTCAATGTAAGTAAAACTCATTCTATGGTCTTTGGTTCTCAAGCTAGACTAAAAGCAAATCAAAACTCCTTTAAAATATCCTGTACTGACAATTCCCTGTTAGTTAGCACCTGTTCCTTCAAATACCTTGGTATTCTTCTTGATGAATCCTTGAAGTTTGATCTACACATCAGTGCTACTTGCAAATCTGTTACTGCTAAAATTGGAGGAGCCTACTGTACTTGCTATGCCCTCACTCCATTGGCTAGGCTTGTGGTGGCACAAAGCTTTCTGCTCCTATCACTGGCGTACAGCTCAGTCACCTTCCTAGGTGCAACTAAATCATCCCTCCGTACATGGGATACTACCTATAATAATATTTGCCATTATTCTTCTGTCTCTCCTCATCATAAACATCACAGTCAGCTCTATGCAGATTTAGAATGGCCTAGTCGTGCTGCTCACTGCCTCCTATCCTATTGTACCTTAATAGATGGTATAATAAGATCAGGCTTCCCTCAATCTCTCGCCTCGTTATTACACTCTCAAACCCCCTCCTACTGGCTCCGTTTAACTGAACAGACTCCTCTATACATCCCTTGGTGTAAGACTGCAATGGGTGCACAAGCTTTCTCCTACACTGCCCCTAAGTACTGGAATTCTATACCTCAAGCTATTCGTGTTGCCCATACACATGCTAGCTTCAAAAAGCTCCACCATGAACATCTGCTTGCAGTAAGTCCTTGTGCCTGCTTCCATCCACCTTAAGCTCATCTCCCACTCTGCCCTACCATACCCACTCTCACCCTTCCTGTACACACTCTAACCTACCTCTCCCCTCTATCCCCTTCCCTCCACCCCCTTCCCTTTATTTATTCTACTATGTTTATTTGTTCTTGCTAATTAGCACTTATTGTACACTGTCCATGACAATGACTGGTACCTATTTTCTTAACTTGTGTTGCATTTGTCTCATTTTTTGTTCTGAATGATCCCTGTATTTTCCTCATATTATTTACTTTGTCTGACCATATATATATATAGTCCTGCAAGTTGCTTGTAATTTTTTCTGACTACCTCTGCATTGTACAACCTATTCTATGTGCTGTGTTGCATTGCTGTTTGATGTTTTGTATTTGACTTGTATCCTCCCGGGTCATGCCTGAAAATAGGCATCTCTATGCCTAGTGCATTCACCCGGTAAACAAAAGCAAATAAATAAATAAATAGTATATGCAACATAGTATTTCTCTGAAAAGAAACAGACAACTCAAAAGACTGATCACAAGTTAAGTAATACTTATCTGTAACACTATTTGGGTCATTGTAGTTTATATCATTTGGTAGAGATAATAATTCAGATCAAGTTGTCTCAAAAATAGGCCAGCTCACTGGCACAAGCAGTAGAGTGGCCACTTGCGGTGTCAATGACCAGGTTGAGCGATTAAGTCAGAGCATATGAGGATTGGCGGCGGGGGGGTGAGCATCCTGAGGACCTTTGTCCTCCTCTGGGAAGGGTGGGTTGTGGATTGCTGGTGCAGGATTGGCACTTAGTGGAGATTGGGTGTACACTATGGTTGGACCATGTTAGAAGGGCAGAGGTGATGGTGGCTGTCTGCAGAGCATGTGAGGGAGCGCTCGCATTCAGTGCTGACATCATTGCATGTCTGTGCCTACCAGAACCAAAAACTGGAAACCCTTTGGGCAGTGCATGGTGATATCCTGAACCTCCACCCATATGAGGCCCCAGGTGTAGTGTCAGCTAGGGCTTCAAACGTGGATCTCAGTTTCTCCCTTTGGGGAGCTCCACTGCAGGGGTCAAGCTGTGGGCCTCCCAGTCTGGGTGACTTGGGGGTGGGAGATGCTGGGTGGGTGGCCCAGGCACTGAGTAAGGGGTTACTACCTCCATCTGTCAGCAAAGTGACAAAAATAATTGGGGGGGAAGTTAACTCTATAATATAATTCATATTACTTGGTAGATAATGCATCATTTCATTATTTGCAATTGTTCTTACACTTTTAAACCATTGGTCCAGACTAGGCACTTCAACTGTTTTCTAGTTAGCTATTAGGAACTTGTTGAAGGCTAATGCTATTCAAAACATCTATGTGAATTGAAATGTATTTATTCCAGGAATATTTTTTTACTGCCAAAAATACAGATCAGTGGTATAAAGGGTATAGGGTGACCTAAGATCTTAGCACAGAAAGCACTGATCACTCTCCATCTCTGCTCTACCTTTGGACATTCCCACAACACAGGCAACAAGTATACATGTTTCTGGGGGCATCTCCATCATTTTCCTTGTGGGTAAAAATTCATATAATTTAACCTCATAGGGGAAAAATACAATCTATGAAGGATTTTATATTGAATAAATTTAGCTTGTGTTTCCCTGCTGCCTCTGTAAGCATTTCACCATTTTCTTTTATTCTATTTATACTCCAGGACCCCAGGCATCCTTTAGGAGTGCCCACTCAGACACAACCCTAACTCCCAGCCTGAACCCCCTCATCTCCTAGGATCCCCCCCGAATGACCCCAGGCAGGCCCAACCTCCTGGTATCACCTCCGGGACTGGTTCTGCCCGCCCCTGGCAGTCAACTTCTAAGTATGCGGTGCCTTACCTGCAGCCAGCGGGTCAGCCACGGAGAGATCCGGGCACATCTGGGCCAGCGATTGGGATGTAGGTGTTCCCCTGGGGCCACTATCATTTCACCAGTGGACCAGGAGACTTTTTTTTGTACAGCTGTCCCCCTGAGCATAGTCATGCAATGGCATCAGCATGCAGGCATTACCCCATAGAAGCCCAGTGCGCTCATCCCCGATTCTTGTTCCCATGCAAGTAGTGCCCCTGGTCTCCACCAGGGGTCAATACTGCACCAGAAAGACCCCTGGATCCCTCCTCAGGGAGAGGAGAGCTGTCCTACAGATGCTCGATCAGTGTCCCTCCCCTGCTGACCCCCAGCACCCAGGCTCGCACCTGAATCCAAGTCACTGGTATAGCATGAGGTGTGGCGTCCTGCATCTCAACCATCAGCACCACTGGGCCGGCACTTCACCAGGTTGAACCCCATGCCTTATCAGAAGGATTTCTAATCAGCTCTTCCACCTATTTCTTTTTAACCCATTGTGTGGGTGAGACATCACAGTTAATAAGACATTTATATGCATACCTTGCTCCCTTTGTCAGAGTATGCACCTCATTTAACTAGATATTCCCAGTCTTCATTTTCCTGTCCCTTACTGCTCCTGACCCACTTCAGGCAGCACTTTCCTCAGTTGTAAACAGTAACAGAACTGAAACTGCTGCACTTCATATTTACTTCCTAATTCTTTAAATGAGAGAAGCTAGCCTGTTTTACAGTCTATCATATCCTAAATGTTTACAATTCCAAGGGCACTCCATCCTACGTTATGTAAAAGTTTTTTTGTCCAACCTTGTATTGAGATTTTTCCATAGTGATATGAACTTTAACAGGGGTACATAGAAACATAGAAACAGAATTTGACAGCAGATAATAACTGCTTGGCCGACCTGGTCTGCCCATTTCCCTACCCAATTCATAAGCAGCAGATCCTAGTTATTTATTTTTATTTATTTATTAGAACATCAGTTTAACAACCTTTGAGCCAGAGGCTCATTTACAAAGGTACCTCGTCACAGTGAGGACAAAACAGTGCAAGAAACAAACATCAAGGCAGACAAAAAATCTGAGTACATTTAGAAATCAGCCAAAAAATACAGGCATTTGTCAAACACAGCATACAACAGGCTTACATGTGCGCTTTACAGAGTAGACAGTATACAGTAGTTACACGGAGATTGATTCAGTGGGCAGAATAAAGGTAAGGCTGGGTGGAAGACATCAGAAGAGGAGTGTGGGGAAGATAGTAGCAAGTAAAGGTAGAGCTGGACAGAAGGTCAGAGAGCGGCTCAGTGAGCCTTGTCTGGGAGGATAGGAGGAGGCTTAGAGGTAGGTACAGCTGCGTGTTGAGAGCAGGTGATTTCTAAGACTAGTTTTAAAATAAGATAACGAGGCGGCATCAGTGACTCCGGTGGGTAGGTCATTATACCAACAGGGGGCTCTGTAGGGGTAAGCCCTTTGACCTTGCGAGGTTCTTGCCCTCAGTATAACCAGTGCAGTTTTGTGGGATAAGTGGGTATGCACTGTAGGGTTTGCACGGTGGATAGTGGTTGACAGACCCGGTGGGGATAGTCCAAGGAGTGATTTTTTTTGTCAGGAGGCAGGTTTGGTATTTGAGGCACTCATCTAGGTTGAGTAGATTAGCTATGGTGTAAAGACGGCAAGTGTGGGTTAGACTAGGAGCCCCAGTTATGAGCCTGCAGGCCTTGTTTAAGGTGAGGCGGATCTTGTGCAGGCAGTCTGGTCTGCTGCACCATACAGAGGTGGCCATAGTCTACCAGAGATAGAACAGAGGATGTGACTGCAGGTCAGAGGACATCCGTGGGAAGCAGTTTTATGGCGGTGAGGATGCCCAGCAGAGTGTTAGAGGCTGAAGCAAGGGCAGAGATGTGGGCACGAAAAGAGAGGGCAGGGTCAAAGGTTATACACGGTATTTATAAGAGTGAACTAGCTCAATAGGAGTTTAGAGGTGGAGTGGACATGAGAGGATAGTTACTGGATTTATTTTGGGGTGGGCAAAGAGCATGGTTTTGGTTTTCTTTAGATTAATTACGAGCCTGTGCTCAGTAAACCAGGCTTCTGCGTCATTGTAGGATTCCTGCAGTGAATCCTGAAGTGAGATGGGATTACGGTCGGAGGCAAAGAGTACAGCATCATCTGTGTAAAGAAGGATTTTACCAGTACATACACTGAGCAGGGAGTTGAGAAAAAGGGAAAAGAGCAGGGGCCCAAGAATGGAGCCCTGAGGGACTCCAGAGCGGATAGGGCAGGTGCTGGAAAGTTTCCAGTTGATTTTCACACATTGTGAGCGGGCCGACATGTAGCTGGAGCACCTGGAAACAGGTCCAGTGGCAAAGCCTAAGTGACTAAGGGTAGTTAGCAGGAAGGGGTGGGAGACAGTATCAAAGGCTTTTGATAAGTCAATGAACACTGCACCTGCTAGGGAGCCAGAGTCCAGTGAGGTGTGAAAAAAGTTAGAGAACTCCAGGAGGGCAGTATTGGTGCTGTGGCCTGCTCTGAAACCATGTTGTTCTGGGCAGAGGATGCTATATTTATCGAGGTATTCAGAGATTTGGGTGGCCACAATTTTTTCTAAGGCCTTAGAGAGAGGAGAGAGGATTGAGATAGGTCTATAATTGCTAGGGAGGGTCCTATCACCATCCTTGTGTATTAGGGTGACAGTAGCTATCTTCCAGGCAGAGGGGAATTGCCCTAGGTAGAGGGATTTGTTAAAGAGGCTGGTGATTGGCAAGATAACCAGATCCAGAACCTGACGGAGAAGACCGGGATCAAGGGAGTCATTGCCAATTGTGTTACTCTTTAAGGCCATGAGTAGGTAGGGTCTGACTTCCTGGGCAGTGACTCAGCGCAGGTAGAACAAGGGGTGTGGGAGAATAGAGACAGACCTGGAGGGAGGGGGAGCAAATAAATTATCAGGGAGCACAGGGCTAAGATCTGTGAAAGATTTGTTGAGGTGGTTGGCAATGAGGACAGGGTCTGAGGAGACCGAACCATTAATGTTGATAAGCGAAGGTGGGGGGGAACGCGTGCCACCATACCACTGCTTAATGTTGTCCCAGAAGGTCCTAGCATTCCCCCATGAGGAAGTGAGGGAGGCTTGATAGTGCTCAGCCTTTGCTTTGTGGATGGCCCATGTACATTTGTTCCGGGCTGCAGCATAGGCCAGCCTGTCAGCTGGGCGGCCTGTTTCCGTGGCAATGTGCCATAGATTGACCCTGTGCTTAAAAAGTTGGTGCAGGGTGGGGGTAATCCAGGGGGCTTGCCTTACTTTGGACCTGCATGCAGTTATGGGTGCTAAAATGTAGCAGGCAGAGTTGAAGGTGTGGATAAGGAAGGTAAGGGCCATGTCAATATCCGGGGCGTTTAGTATAGGGGACCAGTCTATGAGGGCTAGGAGTTGCTTAAGGCCTTTCAGCCCATCAGGTCTAAGACATTGCCAAAGGGTAGTTTGTGCTGTGGGTTTGGGCAAGGAGGTTGACCAATAGAAGAGAACCGGAGAGTGGTTGCAAAGGCAGTCTGGGAGGATTTGGATATTGCGGATGCGGTTAGGGCGGTTTGTGAGGACCACATCCAGGAGTGTGCTACAGCTCATTCTAGGATTCACTCTAGTGGGTTGGGAGACTAGTTGGGTTAGGTCGATGGCTGTAAAGGCGTCACGGGAGGAAGTGGATGAAGGGCTGAGCCAATTGATGTTCAGGTCCCCCACAAGGATTTGGTTGGAGGAGTGGGGTAGGGAGGTAAGATAATCGATTAGTGGGCCTAGTGCTTGTGCTTGATTTTTTGAAGGTATGTACGCTGTAGTCAGGTAGATGGGACCCCTAGAGGAATCAGGAGATAATTTTAGGGTTAGGGCTTGAGCCCTGAAGTCAAGGACCAGGGCTGGGAGGGCTAGTCCAACGAGAGGGTCTTTGACATAAATGGCACAGCCCCCACCTCGCCTACCGACACGGTCCTCCTGATAGAGGGAGTAGCCAGGGAGTGAGACCAGGGAGTCAGGGGTAGAGTCTGACAGCCAAGTTTCAACTATTGGGATAACGTCAGGTTTATGAACCGCAACCCAGCAATTGAGAGAGTCGAATTTTTTAAGGAGGCTACATATGTTCATGGAAGCAATATGAAGCCTGGTGGATTCCTTTGAGGAGCCTTTGCAAGCTGGACCAGGATTGGGATGTATGTTATCAGTCAGGAGCAGAAGGAGGAGAGCTGCTCTGGACAGAGGATGGCAGAAGGAGAGTTTACGCCGGGAGCGATAGGAAGAGAAGGGGGGTTTCATAGCACAGGGGGTGGGTAGGGCAGCACAGGCTGAGAAGGCTTGAGTGATAAGATGCCTAAGGGAGCAAAGGGGGAAGGAGAGGTAATGTCTAGATGGGGGGTTAGGTGGAGAGGAGCATATGGGGTGAGTGGAGGAGGAGGGAGGGGGAGGGGCAGTGGCATAGGAGGAGGGGAAGGCAGGAGGGCAAGTAAGAGCACTAGAGTAGTGAGGCTGAGGGTTAACAGGGACATTAGGGTTAGCGGAAAGCAAAAGGAGGAGGAGGAGGAGAGTGAGGCCGGTAGGCAGGATGTGTGCATGCATGATTGGCAAAGAGTGTGAGAGCTAAAGTGAGGAAAGATGGGGGAACTTGGATGATAGAGGGGAAGATGGTAGTGAAAGGTCTGCCTCTAAGTGTAGTTGTCACCTTGGTATGGTGGCAGAGCACCAGGTTCAAGGCTTGCCCAGGGTGGTAGAAAAGCACCCAAGACAGTGGCTGCAGCATCAGGGAGTAGAGCTCAAAGCCTGCGGTAACACTCAGAAAATATTTTAGCAGACTATGAGGGTTAGAAGGTTTTAGAGTCCTAAAACCTATCACAAACAATAGTCTGATGTGATAGCTGAGTGGTGGAGCTGCTGACTAAAACAGTGAGGGTGCAGGGTTCAATGCCTATAATGGCAGCAAGAGAGAAGTGATTAAATATTTTGGCAGAGTTGGGGGAGGTAAGAGACTATGAAAGTCTTAGAAACTAGGAATAAGATAGCCAGAGAAAATGGTTAAGAGGTAGAGCTGCTGACTCTGATAGCAAGAGTACTGGGTTTGGGACAGAGGACAGAAATTTTTGTTTCGAAGAAGGAAGGGTTAAGAGCTTGAAATTAGAGGAAGATATTGGCCTGGTTCATTGGTTTGGTGGTTAGGCTGCAGACTTTGGAGTAAGGGGTGCAAGGTTTGAGGCTTGCAGGGGGCCTGCTGATGGGAAGGAGTGAGGAAGAAGATAACAGAAAAGATTAGAAGGGGACTGCAGAGACCTCTAGTGGACAGGGAATGCAATAGTTGCTAGGAAGGAGTAGAGAGTGGATAGAGGTGCCAGAGTGGAAAGTGCAGCAACTCCTAGTGGTTGGAGTGTATAAGCTGCAAATGGGAAAGTGGACACTTAGTAAAATGAAGGGTTGGTCATGTGATATGACACGTGACCTGCCAGCAGCAATAAATGAAGTGCCACCCCTGGGTGGGTAGGTTGGCAGGAAGCGCTACACAACAGGCAGGCTGTAGTGCAGGATGCTTTGTCTTGTAAAGGCTCTGGCAATCCCTGAGTTCAGGCTCCGCTGCTGGGCAGAGTAGTGTACCAACAGCCTACTTCCTCCTTCCCCCTTTTAGAATTTCCTTATGTCTTTCAGATGCATTATTGAATTTCCCACTGTTTTTGACTCCACAATCTCCTCAGAAAGGTTGAGCCGTGCATTCACAACCCTATCCATGAAAAAATACTACATAGATACATAGACAGTGTCAGCAGATAAGGACCTATGGCCCACCCACTGACTGTTTCAGCTTATAAGTTCACCTTATGTTTTCCTAGAAATCTGTTGAACCTTAACCCTGACCTCCAGAATTCCCTTGCATCTATCCCATGCATTCTTAAATCCTGTGATTGATTCAGCCCTCACCACTTCCTCTGGCAGAGTGTGCCACTTGTCCGCCACCAGTTCTGTAAAGAAATTCTTCCTCATGTTTCCTTTGAATCGCGCTCCCACCAACTTTATCTCATGCCCCCTGATCCTGAAAAATCTTTCTCACTGGAAAATAGTGTGTTCCTGCACCCTGTTCCTCCCTATAAGGTACTCATATGTCTCTATCATATCTCTATCTCTCCTGTCTCTCCTCCAGGGAATACATATTCAAGTCCTTCAACCTGTCCTCATATGACTTGTGATGCAATCCCTGTAATATCTCTGCTGCCCTCCTCTGAACCTTCTCTACCCTGTCTATGTCCTTACGTAGGTAAGGTCTCCAGAACTGAACGCTGTACTCCAGGTGGGGCCTCATTAGTGTCTTGTATAGTGGAATTATGACCTCCCTTTTCCTTCTGGTGATGCCCCTGCCTATGCATTCCAGCATCCTATTTGGTTTACCTGCTAATCTAACTTCTAGTTAGATTAGCTAGGAGATAAATGAAGATGGTGGCCATGTTGGGCTATCCACAAGTCGCAGTGTGTGTACGCTTGTAGGTTTTGGCTTCTGATTGTATAATTTAAGTTTATTCATCTTATTTTATTCCGTTTTGTTATTTTATTAATTTTTAGTGCAGTTAGTTAGGGGTGAAGGAGTGATTTAGTTATTGTATAGCGTATCGGGTTAGGTTAAGTAAAAAACGAATTGACCGTGTACAGCAGCACGGTATTTAAATTATATTTTGACTCATCTTTTTCTTGAGCGACTAACCGTTTGTCGCAGGATATTTCATTTTTTAAGTTTGGTGGAGAACGCTATTGTCTTTCCTACCTGATGCCAGGATTGAGGATGAAGACTGAGGAGGGTCATTTTTCCATCCATGAGTGCAGATTTGCCCAAAGAAGCTTGAGTTTGGAGCCCTTGGTGGAGTTGCCTGGTTTTGTGACTGTTGGAACGTTACTGCGGGAGCTCAGTTTCAGCGGTTTTAAAAGGATTGGGACCTGAATCATCGCAATGGCACTTTTTGTCTGATGAACAAGGACATTGGAAGTTCTTCCTGGATTTTGGCCTGCTGCCTGTGTGGCAAGATATATGGTGACACTGGCCTGAACCCAGGGGAGGAATCGCTGGGGGTAATTCGCTGTTTGGTGCCTGGGCCTGGGGCCGCTGGAGAGCGTGCAGGGTGGTACCTGGTAGCACTGTGGTTTCTGGAGGAGGTGGGCTGGAGAGCTGGTTCTACCTGGAAGCCTATTTGCAGTTGAAAGCCACTGGCAGTGATCCTTTGGGTAACTGCCGGGTGGCTAAGCAGCGTGGATCAAGGGTAGTCTTCCTAGGATGCCGGAGCTGCAGCCATGCCAAGGGAAGCTTTTTCCTATTAAGACATTTGGACATTTTGCAGCACTTGATGGATGGTTAGACTCTTTTTTCTCTTCTATTGTCTTGAAACTGGTGAGCAGTGAGAGTGCCCTGTTTAAACTGATCAAGTGCTTAAACTGTTGACTGTTCTCCCAGCCTAGGTGTGAGACAGGGCCGGGAGACAATTATTATTATTTTTTTTTCTCTGAGGAGGTGAGAGCTCCTCAGAGGTTAATGGTTTTTCATTTGGAGAGCTTGTGCAGCTTCTCTTTTCCTTTCCAAAATCACCTTCTTACTCTGTGATAGAATATTACTGTATACTGTTTGTATTGTGGGGTTGGGTGATGTTGGTTTATTGATTATTGTATGTGTGGGAGTGGTGTGAAAGACTGAGAGTCTGATTTGATTGTTGTGTGTTTGGGTGCTGCGTAGTGTGGTGAAGATGTGTTGGGGTGGCATAACGACTGTCGGGCATTATTCCCCCTTCAGGCTTATGAATCTCTACCCTTTTTCTTGTCCCTCACTATCCCTGGAGGTATACAGAAGGCATCGGGCTCTGGATATTGTTAGGAGGGTGAGGGTGCAGGCCTGGCCTGATGGGGGAATGGAAAGGAGTGGGCAGATTGGGATAGTGGGGACAAGAAGATGCCCTGGGGTGAAATGGGTCCAGAAAAGGGGTTTTCCATGTCTGGTTCCCATACCCAAAGGCTCTGCTTATAGCAGACAGGTAACAGGGTTTCCCTCAGTGACACATCCTACTCGGGCAGTGTTGTGCAATGCCAGGTCTATTAAGAACAAGACCACTATAATAGCAGATCTTGTTGGATCATCTGACCTGGCTTGCATCACCGAGACCTGGCTGGACAAGAATGCTGGTCCTATTCTGGCATCAGCAATTCTGGTCGGGTACTCGGTGATACACTGCCCGAGGATGGATCATAGGGGCAGGGGTGTTGTCATCTGTTTTAGATCAGAACTGAACCTGATGGAGGTACCAGCGGGGACCACTGACTCCTTTAAATGTATCCTGGGTGAGGGTGTGGGGTGCAGGATCCTTCTCATCTACTATCCACCAGGAGGGGGGAATGTTTTCCTGTGGAAAGTCGCAGACTTCATTGTCGACCTGACATTGGGATCTCCCAGATGGCTGATCCTGGGAGACTTCAATGCCTGGGTCGAAGATGAACTCTTGTAATTTGGTCTGGACTTCCTCCAGTTAATGATTTCACTGGGATTCACAGAGGTTATTTCCTCCTCGACCCATATCGGTGGTCATTCCTTGGACTTGGTGTTCTTCGTGGGGATGGAGATATCCGACTTGCTGGTGGAACCAGTTGGGTGGTCCGACCATCATACCATTGGGTTCAGTTTCTTGGCCCCCCCCATATTGGCCTGCCCCCATGGAGATGATCCGATACTGCCCTTTGAGGGGTGTCTCCCCTGATGGCCTGATGGTGGTGTTGGACCTATCTGGTATACCGAGTGAATGCTTGGATCCAGGGGACCTGATACTTGCCTATAATAAAGCGGTGACTGGGGCCCTGGATTCCATTGCTCCTGTTCATCCTCTTATTCGATGCCCCAGATCTCTTTGGTTTGATGAGGCTCTGAAGGAGTTGAGGAGACTGGGATGAAGGCTAGAGGGGTGCTGGCGGAAACTGGGCCTGGAGGGTGACAGACTTAATTTGATGGACCACTGTGGGGTTTATCAACCAGCAATTACCCATAAGAAGGCAGAATTCCTATCCAAGGAAATTGCTGCTGTGCAGAATCAACCAGCCCAGCTTTTCTGGACTGTGGACAGATTGTGCAATCCAATCTGTCTTCAGTCTGGAACTGCTTTTCACAAGAATGATGTGAGGGGATTGCTCGATTCTTTGCAGATAAGGTTGCCACGATCAGGTCTAAGATCCCTCTGATCCTCCCTAATGGGAGTTGCAGTGGTTGGCAGATGTCAGGCACCCAGTTTGTGTGATGTGACTTCGGTAGGCCCACAATGAATGATATTGTGATGGTCATTCGATCATTGCATCTGACCAACAATAGTTTGGACCCAAGCCCTTCACGCCTTTTGGTAGGTTGTGTGGATAAAATCAGCCCTGTCCTTGCTGAGATAGTCTGGATGTCCTTGTAGAGGGGGAATCTTATTGGATCCCATGAAGTAGGTTGTGGTTCGACTTCTCCTTAAAAAGCCCTCCTTGGACCTGAACTGTCTGGCTAACTATAGACCTGTCTCTAACCTGCCCTTTGCCGGTAAGGTTATTGAAAAGGTGGTTGTGCCACAGCTGGATGACTATTTGACCAGCCACAATGTCTGTGTTTCTCTCCAGTCCAGATTTAGGAAGAGACATCATGCCAAGACAGCCCTTGTCTGGGTACTAAGTGACCTCCTAATAGCGAGAGATTGAAAGACCCATTCCATCTTGGTACTTATAGATCTCTCTGCAGCTTTTGACACTGTAGACCATGGTGTGCTGTTGGAGCACCTGCGGTTCATCTGTGGACTTTCTGGGACAGTCCTCAGATGGTTTTGATCTTTCCTTGAGGGTAGGACTCAGTGGGTGGTGTCTGGGACTTTTTCTTCAGCTCCATTCTCCCTATCCCGTGGGATGCCACAGGGCTCCATCTTGGTGTCCATGCTGCCATTAGGAGAGATTATTAGACAGTATGGCTTGTGTTTTCACTGCTATGCAGATGATACTCAGCTGTACACATCTTTTGTGCCCAGCCAGGATGATGCTGTTTCGGTCTTTAACAGCTGCCTTGCTGAGATCCAGGACTGGATGAATGTGAGCTAACTGTGGTTAAACGCAGGAAAAATGGAGGTGTTGGTCATGGACCCAGGTCATTGGGAGGCGAGTTTGTTGGCAGGTTCACCCTCAGGACTTTGGCTTGGAGGTGTCCAGTTAACTACTTCAGACCAGGTTCAGAACCTGGGTGTTATGTTTGATGACTGCTTGACCCTTAAATCACAGGTGTCAGCAGTTGTCAAAACCTATCATCCGAGAAATATCGCCCGGGTAAAGCACCTGGTTCCCCCGGACGATCTTCTAACTCTGGTCCACACCTATGTAACCTCCCACCTTGACCACTGCAATGCCCTTTACCGTGGGCTACTGGGGGTTGATATCCACCACCTGCAGCTGGTGCAGAATGCAGCAGCCAGGCTACTGACTGGTATCTCTAGGACCAGTCATATAATGCCTGTGCTCCGCGATCTGCACTGGCTGCCATTTCAGTGGCGGATCACCTTCAAGGTCAGTTTGCTGACCTATAAGGCCCTACATGATCAGGGACCTGGTTTCCTGCAAGATCTTCTTCACCCCTATTGTCTCCTCTGTGTTCTTCAATCCACTCATGAGGGATTGCTAGAGATTCCCAAGGTCCATTTGCAGACATCTGGGACAAAGGCATTTAGTTTTATGGTCCCGACCCTGTGGAATTCTCTACCACATCGGGTACAAGATTGCCTTACCATCCAAAGTTTTAAGGAGGCCTTGAAAACCTACCTTTCTAGCCTAGCATTTCCTGATTTTTAAATGCCACTGTTATCTTTATTCATTATTAGTCTTAATCTTTTTTATATCGGTTATTGATTGATGTTTTAATTAGACTTTCTACAGGCGCCTTGGTTTTTAGAAAGGCACCTTTTTATAAATAAGGAGTGATTTGATTTGATTTGCTTTGCTTTGTCTCAGTGTTTCTCTACATTGAAGTCATCAGAGATGATAAATCCAAGGTACATATCGTGCTTGGTGCATGCTATATCTTCACACCTCTAACTGATACTGTATGTTGTTCCAGAGTTTTTCTGCCCCATATACATTATCTTGCACTTCTCTGCATTATATTTCAACTGCCAAATCCTTGACCATTCTTTGCAGAAATATAGAAACATAGACTTTGATTGCAGATAAGGATCGCTTGGCCCACCTAGTCTGCCCACTGAATAAGCTACAGATTCTAGTTAACCAACAGCCTATTTCTTCCTACCCCCAACAAGAAGTGCCTTATGTCTGTCCCATCAATTCTTAAATTCCCCCGCAGTTTTAGGCCCCACAACCTCCAGAGAAAGGTGATTCCATGCACCCACCACCCTCTCTGTGAAAAAATACTTCCTCAGATTGCCACTGAGCCATTCCCCCCTCTATCTTCAAAGTGTGTCGCCTTGTTCAAGCACATCTCTTTTTCTGAAAGATGCTACCCTCTTAAACTTTGTTGATTCCACTGAGGTAAAGTTTCAATCATGTCCCTCTTCTCCCTCCTTTTCTCAAGTATATACATATTAAGCTCCTTTAGTCTCTCCTCATATGGCTTCTCTTGCAGACCATGTACCATTTTAGTTGCCCTCATCTGGACTGCCTCCACCCTGTCTATGTCCTTCCGGAGATGGGGTCTCCAGAACTGGATGCAGTACTCCAGATGGGGTCTCACCAACTGTCTGTACAGAGGGATAATAGCTTCCTGTTTTCTGCTGGTGATGCCTCTCCCTATGCATCCCAGTATCCCCCAGTACTCCCTACTGCCTTCTCACATTGCTTTCCAACCTTAAGGTCATTTGATATGATTACCCCCAGGTCCCTTTCCATTTTTGTTGTTGTTAGTATCTCACCCCCCAGTGTGTACTCTTCCCCTGGGTTTTTGTTTATTTGTGTTGAATCTATGCTGCCATAGCTTTGACCATTCCTACAACTTTGCCAAGTCTCTTTGCATCCTTTCCACCCTCCTTCTGTTGTTAGTATCTCACCCCCCCCTTGTGTACTCTTCCCCTGGGTTTTTGTTTCCCAGGTGCATTATTTTGCACTTCTTTGCACTGAATCCAAGCTGCCATACTTCTAACCATTCCTCCAACCTTGTCAAGTCCTTTCTCATCCTTTCCATGTCCCCTTGTCTATCAACCATGTTGCAGATCTTTGTGTCATCTGCAAGGAGGCTTACTTTTCCTTCCAGTCCATCAGCAATGTCACTTATAAAGACATTAAAAAGGACTGGACCTAGTACTGAACCCTGTGGTACCCCATTAGTAAGCCCCCTTTCTTCAGAGTGGATTCTGTTTACTATTACTTTTTGTGTCCTGTTGTCCAGCCAATGTTTTACCGAGGCTACCACACTGGGACCCCCTCCCAGGCTGGCTAATTTGTTTATTAATCTTTTGAGTGGGACTGTGTAAAATCCCTTGCTAAAGTCTAGGTAGGCCATGTCCACAGCCCCTCCCTGGTCTACTACTTTGGTCACCCAGCCAAAGAAATCGATTAGATTCATCTGACATGACCTTCCTGCTGTGAATCCATGCTGCCTTGGGTCCTATGCCCCAACTGGCCTCTAGGTACTCAACAATTCTTTCCTTAAGAAGTAATTATATCACTTTCCCTACCACAGAGGTCAAACGGACAGTTCTGTAGTTTTCTGCCTCTGTCTTGCTCCCATTTATATGAAGGGGAATCACATCTACCCTCCTCCAGTTCTCAGGTACAACACCATCCTCCTATGATTTGTTAAAAAGGGTAGTCAGTGGTATCACTAGTTCTGCCCTTAATGCTTTTAGAATTCTAAGGTGAATCCCATCAGGCCCCCTTGCTTTGCCCACCTTTAGTTTTAGGAGTTCTTTCAGAACCCTTTGTTCTACAAAGTGACTGGGATCAATTCCCCCATCCAGAGTGCTTCTGTTAATTGGATTAAATAAATAAATAAATGTACCTCCACATCCTCCTCTTTTGTGAATACCAAGCAGAAGTATTCATTCAGTATCCCTACTTTTTCACTGTCCTTCTCTGACCACCACCGTCCATTCTATTCAGTCTCAATATCCCTCCCTTTGTCTTTCTACACTCCCTAATACACCAATAAAAGGTTGTATCCCCCTTCTTAACTGAATTGGCTATCTTTTTCTCAGTTTGGGCTTTTGCTATTTTGACTGCCTTTCCTACTTCCTTTTGCCTTAACTGGTACAGTTCTCTATCCTGCTACTTCTGTGTTTCTTAATACTTCCTATATACTACCTTTTTCTCCCCAACTTTCCCCGCCACCTCTTTGGAGAACCATAGTGTTTGTTTTTTTTTTATTTTGATTTGTTTGTTTTATACAAAGGCATGTTGCCTCAGTGATGGCAGTTTTGATGTTTCCCCACTGTTGCTTCATCTCTCCTTCTTGCCTGTTTGCTAGTGCTTTTCTAAGCACTCTCCCATTTTGCCAAAGTCAGCCCTCCTGAAGTCCAGTACCCTCACTTTTGTGTGCCTTGACTCTGCATCTAAGTTTATCATAAACCACACTATTTGGTGGTCACTTGTTCCTGGATGGTTACCCACTTCTAGATCTGAGATCCTCTCACTTTCCCCATTTGAGAGTACAAGGTCTAAAATTGCTCCCTCCTGAGTGGGTTCCAGCACTAGCTGTCTGAGGCATGACCCCTGTATGGCATTGAGAATGGTCCCGCTCTTTGATGTGATTGCAGCAAAGAAGCTACAGTTAACATCTGGCATATTTAGGTCCCCCATCAACATTATCTCCCCTTTCTCTGCCATCCTAAGGATGCCTTCTATCATATTGTTGTCCATTCCCTTCCCCTGAAATGGGGGACAGTATACAACCCCTGTGCAGATTGTGGTGCCATTTCCAGTCTCTAACTTGACCCACAGTGCCTCCTCTCCTCCCTATTTACTTTTTTGTTTCATTGTTTTTATTCCTTCCCTTACATAGAGAGCTACTCCCTCTTCTACCCTCCCTGTCCCTCCTGTAGATTTTGTACCCTGGTATGTTAACATCCCAGTCATGGTTCTCTGTGTACCATGTTTCTGTGACTGTCACAATACCCAGGCATCCATCTTCAATCAAGACCATCAGTTCAGGGAGCTTGTTGTCCAGACTATGGGCATTGGTACTTATTACCCTCCATTTCTAGATGGCCTTACCACTTTTTGGCCAATCCCTGTCCTTATTGCCTTTGTCATTTTCTCTATTTACCCCTGCCCTTCTCCCTATCAATGTCTCTATCTTGTTGTTTACCCCACTAACTACCTTGATTTTTTGGGGTGGGCTTGGATTTCCCTGCTCCTTTCCAGTGCCTCCTCTATTGGCTAGTTTAAATGCTTGCCAATGAAGCATTTAAACCTGTCACCTAGGATCCTGGTTCCCCTCCCGGACAGACGCAGACCATCATACCAGTATAGGCCTGCATCATTCTAGGTGGACCTCCAGACCCCAATGAAGCCAAACCCCTGAGCTCTGCACCAGTTTTTCTACCACTGATTGAATCCTCTGGTGGGGAGCACCCTAGTGTAACCCATGCCATAGACACCTCCAAGAAGGTTACCATGCATGCCACTTTTCTAAAGCCCTTCCTCAACTCCACAAACTCTTCCTGCACTTCTCTGATCCCTTTCCCAGCCAGGTTATTTGTCCCTAGGTAGACAATGACATACAGCTCTCTCCCCCATGCAGCTGCTCCCACAATCCTGATAATTTGCTTCCTGTCACTCCAAGCCATGGCACCAGGCAGGCACCTTACCTCCCTCTACTCTTCCTTCCCCAATTCTGCCATCCTAACAATGGAGTCCCACACCAGTAGTTGTTTCCTTCCCCTGTGGGACCCATGCCACCCTCCTGTGGGTGTCCTTTGTGGAGGTTCCCAGCATCCTCCTTGATCTCTACTGCAGGTGCCTCCATAGAGGAACCACACTTTGCCAGAATGGCATATGAAATGTGAAGAGGTACAACTGGAGGAATGTGCCTTTGTTCCACCACCCTCACCCTCCATGAGCCCACTGTGGTCCAAATGTTCCTCTTTCTTAGCAACCTCTGAGGCAATGGCAGTGGCCCTGGTGGTCCCTGGGTGTGAGAAGAGGTCCCTCAAATCCTGGCCAACTTTGCCTGGAAATGAGCAACCTCCTCCTTCAGATCAGTGAGGTGCCTACAGATGGGACAAAACCACATACTCCAGAATGTCTTCCGGAAGACTACTGCTCCACAGCCACTGCACTGCACCACTCCCATCGTGTCGTATTTCTGGCCCCTTAACTGTTGTTTTGAATACTTACTCTTTCCTCTGTTTATTTATTTATTTTTATTTGTATTCATTTATCTGTTTTTTTTTCTCTCAACTTACTTACTGCCTCCATGCCCCTTAAACTCCTGATCTTCCTGTTCTGAGACAAGAAGTTCCTATATTTTTCAGTAGTCTCTTTACTTGCTCAGTCAGACCTCCAGCAGCTGGGTGGACAGAGAGCTACTCTTTTCCTCTAGGATGGTGAGTCTTTTATGGCTCTGTGATCACTCCCTTCCTGCTCCCAAACAGAAAGTTCCTGTTGTCAGTCAAACTTGCCTATAAAAGTAGAAGTAGCTAAGGGCGGGGTGGAGGTGGGAAGGAGAGCAAAATAGTCCCAGTAAGAAGACAGTTATAACAGCAGTTTCTTCCTCTTGCTGTTCTCTGCCTGTTCTCAAGTATCTGCAGGTCCCTTCTAATTCTGTGTACATCCTGTGGCATGTACACTCCATTACAGAGCTTTGTTTCATCAACAAACAGGGAAATTCTGCCTTCTAGGTCCTGCACAATGTCACTGATGAAGACGTTGAACAGTACCAGTCCCAGCACTGTTCCCAGTAGTACCCCACTGGTCACTCTTCCTTCTGTGGAGTGACAGCCATTTACTACCACCCTCTGTGTCCTGCCACCCAGTCAATTACCTATCCACCACACTACTGTTATGCCCATTTCCATATTCTCCAGTTTGTTTAATAGCCTTCTGTGTGGCACAGTATTAAAGGCCTTGCTGAAGTCCAGATAGGCCATGTCCACTACCCTTCTCTGATCCACCTCCATTGCCACCCAGTCGAAAAATTCAATGAGGTTGGCCTGACATGCCCTCCCCACAGTAAAGCCATGCTGCCCTGGGTCCTGTAGTCCATTGGTTCTACAAATCTCTCCTTCAGTAGTGCTTCCATGATCTTCCTCAATACCGAGGTCAGGCTGACTGGTCTGTAGTTCCTCACTTCCTCGTTATTCCCACTTTTGTATAAGGGGACTACATGTGAATTGAATTGGAGACATATATCTTCTAATTCCAAACCTATTTTGAAGTGTTATTGGTGAAGCTGTTTGAATTGGAGTCCTGTTTCTTTAGGTAGCAAACCTCTTTTAAGGGCTTTGAGTAGAATTGCAATTCATTGTTGCTGGCTTCACTAGCTGCAAAGTTTGAGTGTAGAGTGGGGGAAAGGTGCTAATGGTCTGACTAGAGGCCTCAGCTACCTGATTGTTTCTGGAAGACTTGAGCTGGTCCCACCCTTGGTCCATTATTTCCTTTATACCAGGGGTTCTGACATCACCTCCTCAAACAGGCAAAAGAATATGCACCTGTCATAGCAAAAGCAGACATCCAGGAAAGGAAAAGCAGCAAGTGAAGAGGAGACTGCTCTCTCAGTGGAAGGAAAGTAAATGCAAATCTAAGAGCTTTCATTATTACTTCTTCACATTGATACTGCATTGGGGAAAGGAGGAGTAGGAGTTTGAAGAAGGTTGTGCAATGGCTACTTAAAGTCTGTTTTTGAGTGTGGATAGGAAGGATAGGAATATAAAAAGCAGTTGCTCAACATATCTAAACGTGCACAATAAAGGAGGTAAGGGAAATAAAGAAAATGTTTTGCACTGATTGAGGAGGGAGAGTGGAGACTTGGGGGAGTGTTTGGTATCCTGCATCTGGAAGGGTAGGGGGTCGCTGGTGGGCAACGACAGCAATGGGTAGGGTGGTAGGCTGCAACAACTGTGTTGCACCAATATTTCTAAGAATTGCCTGGAGTGTGGGAGGATGTTTAGTGTGCAACCACACAGAAAAACTTAGGAGATTGAGGGTCTGCAGGAGGAACTAAGACAGGCAAGGCAGATTGGGAGTTGGTTTAGCCCAATACTAGAGGGAGGAGGAAGAAGGGGAGATGAGGGAGGGCGATTTAAGCCAACAGTGGTGAGGAGAGGGTCAGAAGAGGAGAAGCAGAGACAAAGGGGCCCAGGCCATGAAGAACAATTGGTGGGGAAACCAGGTCAGGAGACAAAATACAAATGGAAGGAGGAGATAGGGACTTGTGAGGGGAGGCGAAGAAGTGGCAAAAGTCATGGAGTGGAAAGGAGAGGACAGGTTATTATGAAGACAGAGGGAGCGGGCATTTGTGAAGGACCTTCAGAAAATAGTTGTGCACTGCTAGAGAGGAAGAAGGTGGAGGAGGGAAATGATGAAATTAGAGGAGCAATTGATAAATGCGTGGACCAAACTGGAGCAGGGGGAAGTTCTGCTGGGAGAATTGCAACAGGGGTAAAAGGGGGAAATAATGTGCAGGAGGAAGAACAGGAGCTGGAAATGAGAGAGGGAGATGAATGGAAGCAAGCAGGGAGTAAGATGGGTGGAATCTTAGTGCTGGGGGACTCAATACTAAGAGGAGTTAGGTGGGATAGCAAGGGGGAGAGGCATAGTTGCATTTGGGTGGAGGCCATGCCAGGAATGACAGTGGAAAGGGTGGGACAGTCTGTTCTAAAATATGCTAGAAGGGGTAGGGACAAGCCTCATTTAATTATACATCTTGGGACAAATGAGCTGGCTGACAAGACAGTAGATACAGTCCAGAGGAGGTTTGAGGAACTGGCACAATTATGTGAGGGGGCAGGAAGATCAGTAACTTTTTCAGAGATACTTCCCATGCCAAAGGCAAACACAACAAGAAAGCTGAGAATAGAGGAATTTAATGGATGGCTAAGAACCTGATGTTGTGCTAAACAGTATGGGCTGTTGGGGGGGTTGGGAGGGACCTGAGAGAAAAGTAGTCTTTATGCCAAGGACAAACTACACTTGAGTGATGAGGGAAAGAAAGTGTTGAAACAGAGGATGGAGGAGTACATAGAAGAAGTTGTGAATTTAAACTAGGAGTGGGGGGTGGCAGTTGGGGAAGAGATATGGAGAGACCACAGGTTGGGAAACCATATGAGCTTACCCCCCATAACAGTGACAAAGGACAAATGGCAAGTACTGTTGGTGATGCTAGGAAAGGAGGGCAGGATGGGAGGGGGAAAGGGTAGAAAGTGGTTACACTTAATGCTAGGAGCCTTGGGAGGAAAACTACAGAGTTACAGGTTCTCATGGCAGAGGGAGAGGTGGACTTTGCAGCCATCATGGAAACATGGGCCACCCAATACAATGACTGGGACCTGTCTGTACCAGGGTACAGGTTATTTCGTAGGGGCAGGGTGATTGGGAAAGGAGGGGGTGGCACTATATGTGAAGGAAGACTGAAGTGTGTAAGGGAGAAAGGGGAGGAGGGTAGTACAGAGTCACTTTGGATGCAAATCCAGAATTCCAAGAATAGGATTCTTAGACTGAGAGTGGTGTATAGGCCACCACCTCAGACGGAGGAGCTAGACAGGGAACTAGTGGGACAGATCAGGAGGACCTGCAAGAAGGGTAGTGTGGTGATTGTGGGGGACTTCAACATGCCAGGAGTGGATTGGAGCACCCCAACAACCAAGAACAGAAGGGAGCAGGTACTGCTGGATGCCTTCCAGGACAGCTTCCTGCTGTAAATGGTCAGTGAACCAATCAGGTTAGGAAATACCCTTGACCTTGTGCTGGCAAATGGGGACTTTGTGAGAGAACTTACAGTGGAGGAACTGCTGTCAGGGAGTGACCACTGCTTAGTAAGGCTCACATTGGATATGGGCAAGGAAGGAGTGGAATCTGGCACAATAGTGCTGGACTTCAGGAGGGCTGACTTTGGGAGGATGGGGAAAGTGGTAAAAAGGTACTTGGCCAGAATTCAATCTATTATGGACACTAACCAGAGGTGGGAGCTCATAAAGCTGGGGATAGTTGAGGCAACCAAAACCTGCTGCAAAGCCCAGAGCAAGAAAGCTAGGGCTAAGAAACTGATCTGGTTGAGCAAGGAGGTAATGGAAAAGGTAAGCAGGAAAAGAGCTGCCTTTAGGAAGTACAAGAAAACAGGGAGGGGGAGGACAGGGAGGAGTACTTGACAGAATCGAAGGAGGTGACAAGGGCAGTAAGGGGAGCCAAAGCATCTATGGAACTCAGGCTGGCACAAGGCATTAAGAAGGGGGAGAAGGACTTCTTTAAGTACATCAGGGAGAAAAGGAGCTGTAAGGACCACATAGTAAGGATTAGGAAGGGGGGGTTGGGTGGAAGCAGGGTGCAATAAGGTGGAAGCACTAAATGAGTACTTCTGCTCAGTATTTACTAAAGAGAAGGGGGGGGTGACACCCAAGGTGGGAGAAATGGCAAAAGCAGTGGGGGAAGTGGTGACAGATGGGGAAATCATGGACAGCAGAGTTCAAGAGGGTTTGAAGGCACTGAGGGTGGACAAGATGCCAGGCACAGAAGGCATCCACCCCAGGGTACTGAAGGAGCTGGCAGAGGTCCTTGCAGGACCTTTAGCAGACCTATTTAATGCCTCACTACATTCAGGGTGTGTACCTCAGGACTGGAGGATGGCTCATGTGGTGCCCCTCCACAAGAGTGGCCCCAAGGATGAACCAGGAAACTACAGACCAGTGAGCCTCACATCCATCGTGGGTAAGCTAATGGAGACTATCCTTAAGAAGAGGCTGGTGGCCCTCCTAGAGACCAAAGGACTGCAAGACAGCAGACGGCATGGCTTCACACTTGGCAGATCCTGCTAAACCAACCTAGTCGAGTTCTATGACTGGGTGACTAGGCAACTGGACAGGGGCCATGCAGAGGATGTCCTGTATCTGGACTTCAGTTAGGCATTTGACTCAGTGCCACATGGAAGGCTGGGAAGGAAGTTAGTAGGCACAGGGGCGGGTGCAAAGCTGGTGAGATGGGTAGAAAACTGGCTGCAGGGAAGGCAACAGAGGGTGATGGTTGGTGGGGAGCTCTCACACCCAAGGGCAGTGACGAGCGGTGTTTCACAGGGCTCAGTGTCGGGACCAGTGTTGTTTGGGATATTCATTGCAGACATATCATGAGACATCAAGAGCAAGATCAGTCTGTTTGCTGATGATGCCAAGGTAGGCGCAATGATGGATGACCTAGGGGGATGGCAGGGGTTGCAGGATGATCTGGCAAAGCTTGAAACCTGGTCAGACACCTGGCAACTGGGCTTTAATGCCAAAAAGTGCAAGGTGCTGCATTTTGGGATGAAGAACCCAAGGAGGAGTTACCAGTTAGGGGGAGTGCAGCTAGCCCAAACAGAGGAGGAGAAGAATCTGGGTGTGCTCATTGCAGGGTCAATGAACAACTCAGCACAATGTAGGAAGGCAGCTGCAAAAGCCAACAAAATGCTGGGTTGTATTGCAAGGGGTATATCCTCTAGGAGGGAGGAGGTGATTCTGCCACTGTATAGGTCATTAGTTAGACCACACCTGGAGTACTGCGTGCAGTACTGGCATCCGTATCTGAAGAGGGACATTAAGTTACTGGAGGGGGTGCAGCGCAGAGCGACAAAGATGATCAAGGGGCTGGGGGACTGATCATACGAGAGGAGGTTGAAGGAGTTGAACATGTACTCACTGGAGGAGAGGAGAGACAGGGGTGACATGATTGATACCTTTAAATACATGAAAGGAATAAACAAGATGGGTACAGAGGGCCGTTCAAAGTAAGGGAGGGGAGGGCCACCAGGAGCCATGATATGAGACTGGAGCAAGGAAGATTCAGGAGGGAGATGAGGAGACACTTTTTTACAGAGAGGGTGGTGGCTGGGTGGAATGCATTACCTGCTGAAGTGGTATGCAGTAGAACAGTGGACTGCTTCAAATGAGGATGGGACAGGACAAGGGGGAGGGTTAATGAAGGGGAATGGTGGAAGGGAAGGGCAGCTGCAAAATAAGGGGTGCTAGCTGCACATTCAAGCTGACTTGATAGACCTCTAGGCCTTTATCCGCTGGCAAATTCCATATGTTCGTATGTTCGTATGTGCTGTCCTCCAGTCTTTGGGTACCTCCCCAGTTTCCAGTGATCAGCTAAACAGAATTGCCAGAGGTTCAGCCACCACCTCTCTTAGTTCCACTAGGACCCTGTGGTGCACCCCATCTGGCCCCATTGCTTTATCAACTTATATTCCTTCCAGTTCCTTCAGGACCCTTTCCTGAGTAAAGTGACTTGTGCCAATTGCTGCACCAATTCCCACCTCTTGTACTCCCTTCAGGTCCATTACCCTCCTCTTCCTCAGTAAAGACTGAGCAGAAATACCTGTTCAATATGTCAGCTTTACTGTTGTCATCCTTCATGCAGACCCCATCCTCCCCCTTCAGTCTCACTATCCCTCCCTTTCTTTTTTCACTTATGTACCTGTAAAAGGTTTTGACCCCTCTACCCACTGATTTTGCAATGTGTTCTTCTGTCTGAGCTTTAGCTTCCCATACTAGTAATATGCTTTTCCAGCTGTAAAGCTTGCAACATTTCTCTGTTCCACTCTAATGTTGTAGGTAAGGAATACAGGGTCCAGTGCCTCATGAGCACAAGTTTGGCCACTGCAGAGATAAGGGCCATATAGTACTTTTTGGATTTCAATGTTTCTTTTGGAAAAGAATTAAGTAAACAAACTTCTGGAGAGAACAAAGAGTCTAAAGCTAGCATAGGATTTAAGGAATTTTGTATAGCCCTCCAAAATGATTGGACCTTAGGACATGCCCATAACATATGATGGAGGTCTACGTTTCTACTGAGGCACTTAGGACAGCAAGGAGATGGTATTTTCCAATTTTATAGAGTTTCTGGAGAGTATAGTAAAGATCATTCATAACATTAAATTGTATAAGCCGCTGGTGATCTTGTTTAACAAACCTGTATAGGTTTTTCCAGTTTTGTTGCCAAAAATCAGATGTAGGTGAGAGGGACAGGACCTTAACCCAATACTGGCATATACCAACTGGTAATTGCATATCAAGAATCTGCAGTTCCTTGTACACTGTGGATATTGGATGTGGGTGGGTGGCTGCTCTAAATAAAGAGGATAGGTCAAGTTTAGAGGATTCAAGGGATCGAACTGTAGACATAAAGGAAGAGACTGCTTGCGCAATTTACCAGTACTTAAAAGGGTGACCGTTTAATTCAGGGAAATTCTGTAGGAGTTGAGCATATGAAAACATATTGCCATTAGGCATTAAATCCTTAAGCTTAATGTTCCTTAGAGTGGGACAAAATGTTATTGGGATAGGTTTCTGCTGAATCTTAAAATGTGGATTGTTTAAAAATGGCCGTTCTCCGTCCACTTGCCAATTTATTTTTGGGTAGCTCTGCAGTTGATTCAGAGCTCTCAATGACCACCCTATTGGGGATTTCCAGAGGTTTTTGGGAATATACTCCAGAGAGGAATATAGCAGAGAAGGTAGTGAACACAATTTGGGAGACACAAGGGTCTTTTCAATATTTAGCCATGAAGGAGAGTAGGACCCAGAGTCTCCTTCATGTGGGTAGAACATCCAAGATGCTAGTTTTGTGATGTGGATTGCTCCATAATAATTGAAAAAAGATTTTAAGGAAAGCCCACCATGTTTTTTTGATGTTGTTAGCTTATGGTATGCCCGCCTCACCATTTTACCTTTCCAGATAAATTTATTAAATAAATTTCTGAGGTTCATGAACCATAATTTAGGATGATAGGAGGCTAACATGTTAAGAGGGTACATGATTCTGAGAAGGATGTTCATCTTGATGATGTTGATCCTTAAGGAAATCTGCAAGGTGTTCCATTTTTCCAAATCTGTTTTTATTATTTTTGTTAATTTAAAAAGGTTCACTTTAACAATAGAGGAATTTGTTTTAAAGATTTTAATACCCAGATAGGTTATACTTTTGTTTTCCCAGTGTAGTCTGTGTTGTTCTACATCAGTTTTAAGTAGTTTCTGATTCAGGGGAAAAATAATAGATTTAGCCAAATTAAGTTTATAATAGGAGATTTTGGAGAAAGATTCAATTTCTTATAAAAGGATAGGGACACTTGCAATCAGGTTCATTACATGTATTAGGATATCATCTGCATAAGCAGACAAAAGGTGTTGTCTATTTCCAATTAGAATTCCTTGTAAACTCTGAGTCAGAAGTAATTTTGTGATGAAGGGGTCTAGATAAAAATTGAAAAGGAGAGGAGAAAGGGGGCAGCCCTGCCTAGTGCCACGATGTAATGGGAATGGGTCCGAAAGATGACCATTACACCAGACCCGAGCTGTAGGAGACGAGTATAACAGTCTGACCCAATTAATGAATGTTTTTAGGATGCCATATCGAGATAACGCCATGAACAAAAAGTGCCAGGAAACCCAGTCGAAGGCCTTTTCTGCACATAAGGCTACAAGGGCCATAGGTATGGTTGACTCACTAGCAAGAGGAATAAGGTGTAGTAATCGACGCATATGATCACTCAAGGATCTCCTTGGCATAAAACCAACTTGTTCATTACTGATTAATGTATCCATTAGAGGTCCCAAATGATTAGCTAATATTTTTGCTAGTATTTTAACACCAGTATTAAGTAACGAGATAGGGCGGTAATTTTCAACATAGTGTGGGTCTCAGCCTGGTTTCGGAATAATGGTAATTAGGGCTTCAAGGTAAGTCTGGTCTGAGAGACCAAATTCAAACCATGAATGCAAGACTCTCGTTAAAAGAGGGGAAAATTCTGCATTATGTAGTTTATACAAATTGGATGGGAAGCCATCTGGGCCGGGTGACTTGTCAGCTGTGAGCTGCTTAATTGCTTGGGTTTCTTCCCATTCCATTATATGGGAACCCAGGGACAGTTTTTTATCTGCAGGTAGAATCGAGAGCATCAGATGATCAAAATATGCTTGTAATTGTTCATTTGGGGTATCTTCATTTACACTATAGTACAGGTCTTTATATTATTTTGCAAAACTGGAAGCAATTTCCCTCGGGCCTGTAACAAGTGGTCCTTCTTTACATAAATATAGCCCAGGCACAAAATGAGTTGATTCTATCTGCTTAATTTGGAAAGCTGATAATTTGCCAGCATGCTCTCCCGATTCTAAGTGTCTCATTTGGACACGTTTTAAAGAAAGTTCCGCTTTTTGGTACATCAGTTCTGAGAACTGAGCATGTAACATATGGAGTTTAGTCCATTCAGAATCTGAGGAGTGCTTGTTGATATTTGATTCTAAGGTTTTTATTTCTTGAAGCAGGGAGTCAGTATGTATTTTAATTTTTTTTGTTTTGACTGAGGCTAGACGGATACATTCCCCACATAACACACATTTCAGGGCAGACCAAACAATGTCAATTGCAGGGACAGTTGCTATGTTGTTATCCAGAAAGGAAGTAATATGATTTTTAAAATGGGTCTGTATAAAAGGGGTCTGAAACAGCTGTGTATTCAGTCTCCATATGGAGTCTCTTTTAATTCCAGGTCCTAATATATATGTTATAGAGACTGAGGAGTAGTCTGACAGCGCTCATAGCTGAATTAAGGCTTCCATTATTCCAGGCATAATGTGGGAACTGACCAAAATGTAGTCTATATGTGAGCATGTGCAATGGAGGTGAGAAAAAAAAGTGCATTGTTTTTCATTGGGGTTAAATATCCTCCATATGTTGAGGAGACCCAGCCCACTTATTAGATCTTGTAAGGCTGTCTGGGTAGAAGAAAGACTGGCTTTTCTAGGCTCAGACCTATCTAATAAAAGCTGGGGAGTAATGTTCCATTTTCCGCCCAGGAATATAGTTCTAGGGGGAGTAATGGAGACATTTCCTATTAAGTTGGTGAAAAATGCTGTGGAGTCTACATTTGGTACATAAATAGACCCAGCTGTTATTTGGTGTATGCCCAATACACCATGTAGTATGATATATCGCCCTTGACTGTCCCATACCTCATTTTCTAATCTAAAAAGAACATTTATATGGAAATTGATGGCAACTCTGCCTCTGTTTATGGATATTCCCACCCCATAAGATTGTCCTACCCACCCTTTACACCATAAAGAGGTATCCTCTTGCTTAAGGTGTGTTTCTTGTAAGCAAACAATATTTGCTTTAAGGGATCCTAAGTGCTTTAATATTATTTGCCATTCGGTTCTTTCCCTAGCACCTTTTATATTCCAACTAAGGATAGTTTAAAGACCTGCCATTATTTAATATTAAGATTAAGTCTCCAAGTAGGCTAGGGCACATCGGAGTCCTGATAAGAGTACCTGATGCTTTTATCAGTAGCTAATAAAAGTAGGTGAGGAGGAGATAACCCATCTCAACAATTCCCCCCCCCCAACCAGTTCAACCCATATAGATCCCATAACTACCCCCAGTTCCAATAACTGATCTGCAATCAGAAATTTCAGGTGATGTAAAAGAGAAAACAAGCCTAAAAGCCACTACTTTCCCCAAAAGTCCCTACCCCAACTCAATAATTTTATTTAGCGATTTTAAGACTTTAAACAGTTGGGTAATTGCCTCTGAGAATTACAAAAGTAAGTTACTGATTTATTTAGGGGCAAGACTCCCCTTATCAAAGAGGCTAATCCTTAAGATTTGCTAGATAAAACAATGATATTTTGCTATGTAAATGTTAATAATAGAAAGAAAACACAGCACATAAAATATTAGTGGTCTCTGTGTTAAATCTCACTGTGGCTACTACACTACTTCGCAGGTTAGTTAATTTTCAAAATTCCAGCTCCACATGGACTTAATTGTAGAGTCAAATTGAAAGATCATAGGTTAGTGGTGCTTCATTCTTAACAAGTGGGCCTCCAAAAGTCATAACGCAGAGCTTGCAGATCATGGGGACAATCTCTTGTCCCTGTGCAAGATGGAGTCAATCAAAGAAGCTTCTTTCCACCAAATACCATGTCAATCTGTCATTAGATCAGGTAGACCATTGAAAGTTACTTTACTAATATAAGCTGTATTCGGTTGAACTCCAGATGTAAAAAAAAGGAAAAACACATATTTTTGATGACTTTTTAGTTGTAAAGTCTTACATCAAGATTGGAGGTTAGTATTGCTTCCAATTTGATGAGTGGACCTCCAAAAATCACAACACAGAATTTTCAGGTCGTGGGAACAGTCCTGTGACCCTGCGCAAAAGGAAGTCACTCAAAGAAGCTTTTTCCATCAAAAACACAGCGATCTATCATTGGATCAGGTAGAGCATTCAAGGTTCTGTTACTAATTTAAGCTGTATTCAACTGAACTCCTGGTGTAAAAAAGAAAGTATATACTTTTGACGATTGCCAGACTATTTGAAGCTGTCCACTTACATGCAAAGATGTAGCCTTCGTAGCACTAGCACAGAAACTCTGCCGCTACCATTAGAGCCAAACGCAGTGTTACATCTCTCTCCAGAGCAAGCTCACTTAAATAAGTATGGGATAGCTATTTTCAACTTGCTCAGTGCCTGTTACTGGGAGTCAAAGGTTTGCCATTGATTACTAAGCTTTACTTGCAGGATCGCAGGGTATTTAACTCAAAAGGGTTTGCTCGCTGCTATAAGCTTTGTTACAATTGTGTGTAGTTCTTGACATTTAATGTGGACCGACTGTGGTAAATCTTGGGTAACTCTAACTTTTTTCCCCTTTCAGAGAACTTCTTGCAATGCTTTTACTTTTGCGATAATGTGTTGTTTATCCTGAAAGTTAAGTAGCTTGAAGATTATAGGCCTGGGCGCTGAGCCAGGGGGTGGGGGTGGTCGAAGTGCCCTGTGTGCTCTCTCCACAGTATAGGCAGGACCGTTAGGAGAGGGCCCTGCGATCTTTTCACAAAACCTCTAGACAAAGAGTATGGGTGTTGTACCTTCTTCTTTTTCAGGGATGCCCATTATTAGCAGGTTATTCCTGCGACTCCTCCCCTCCAGGTCTACTAATTTATCTTCAAGCTTTTTAATTCTCTGGCTAGTGAGAGTTTGATCCATAGCAGCTCTATCTAGTTTTTTCTCCGCCGATGCAAGGCGAGCTTCCATAACAGCCATTTGGGTAGATAGTGAGTCAGTTGCCATTTCAATCTGGTGGAGTTCTTCAATGATGCTATCTATGGATTTCTGCATACGCTTCATAATTTCCAGGAATCAGTCTTCTGTGAGCAGCGCAGTCCCTGCAGGTGTTTTCAGTGTTTGAGCTTTAGGCTGCTTAGGGGCCGTGTCTTTTTTGGGGGATGGTGGCGGCGAATGCCGCGGTGGTGCTTTGCTCATGAAGACCTCCATGGTTGATGGTTTTACTGCAATGGGAAGATCTACTGCAGTAATCTAGCTCAAATCTTCTGTGTTGACTTCTGAAGGGGTGTTCAAATAGCAAGTTTTAGTGAGTAGAGGATGGAGCTAATGGAGTTCGCTGCTGCACTCCTAGGCTGCCATCACGTGACCCCCGAGAAGTCTTATAATCAAAAGTTGAATCCCGCTCCCTGACCAGATTATTAGTGTCTCCACACCTCAAGTTCTGTACAAACTACTGCATGAAGGAAGTTAAAATGAAGCAGTCAAAGTGGCATCCAAATCAGGAATACTATTTCTACTGTTGGTCCAGGAGCTCAAAATAACCCCCAGGTAGATCATAATTTTCAATTTTAAAACAAAATGTTCAGTATAGTGATTTAAAGTTTGCAGCAGATAAAGTTCAATACGGGCAGTGTGCAGCAAAGAATCATAATTCATCTATGGGTAGGGCCCATGCTGCAGGAGAGGGTCTTCCTAACCCAGCCATTATAGGCTAGAAATATTTCATTATGGGCCAAGAAAATCAGACCTCCCTCCCAGTGGGCCCCCCACCAGCTGCCACTCTGTTTCACAATAAAAAGTGTACCTTACTTAAATGGAGCAGTAAAGTATTCGCTCAATTGGAGCAGCAACTCTCAGGATCCTTCTCTGCTCCTATCTTACATATGTTCAGGATGCCTCTGGATTAGTACATCAGAATTTAAGAATTTGCAGGCAGAAGATGAACATCTGATCCATGTAGTCTGCTGGGTTTTCTGCTCCCCACTTTTAATTGGTCTTGCTAAGGTGAATATACAGACTATCCCATGCCTGTCTGAATTTAATGACCATCTTAGCTGCCACTACCTCCAGTGGCAGGCTGTTTCAAGAGTCCACCACCCTCTCCATGAAAAAGTGCTTACTAACATTTGTTTTGAATTTACCTCCCACCTCTAGTACGTGCAATCCTGTGCTCCCGGAAGAGGTTCCTGGTTCTTACTGTGTTAATCTTTAAACAAATTTAAATGTCTCAGTCATGTCTCCTCTGTTCCTCCTCTGCTTGAGGTAGAATAAATTTTATTGGCAGAGCCTAGCATAATATGTTTTCTGGTGCAGACCCTGCATCATTTTGTTGGCACATCTCTGCAAAGTTTCCAGACAGTCTATGTCCATTTTTAGGTGATGTCTCCAGAACTGTACACAGTGCTCCAAATGAGGTCACGCCAAGGACCTGTACAACTGGAGGATTACATCACACTTCCTACTTGTAATACCCCTACCAATACATCCGAGGATTCTGCTTGCCTGTAGTGCCACTTTTTTGCAATGCGTCCTTACTTTTAAATTGTTTGCATTCATAACACCAAGATTCTGTTTCAGCTTTCTTTCTTCTTGTAGCTGCCCCTCCAGGACATAACTTCATGTATTGGCTCCTTCTACCCAAGTGTAAAAGCCTTTGAGTCTTTATTTTGCTAACAATCAGGTGAGCGGGGTAAACCATATCGAAGGGACACTTTAGAACTTGTAACTTCTTCTTAACCTCCTCAGAGGTTTTCCTTTTGATTTGTAACTTGTGGGAATAGTCGGGAATGTTCTTATTTGATTGCTCTTCAGCATGATCGGTCTCATCTTTCGGGTGACTACTAATACTGTCTGCCTGTCCTGATAGCGAGGTGTCTCAGTATCTCCTCTGGTCCCAGTTGCCTGCCTGGAGACTGGTGCATCTTCTGGATCTCTAGGAAGGAGGAGTTTGGTAGATGCATCATTTTAATGAGCCATGGACCCATAAATGCTCCACAGTTCCTCCCCTCAGTTCTCTCCAATAACCCCATGATGTGAATATTGCACCGGCATTCCCGGTTGTCATGGTCATCAAGAATGTTCTTCAGTAGTTCAGTCTCCTTGATAGCTTTCTGAAGGATGGGAGACATTAGATTTTGGTGCCCTTCTGAGAGTTGACCCAGGACTCCAGCTCCTGTAATGTCCCTGCATGTTTTTTCACTCTATTACCCCTACACATTTACCATTTGTTAAATGTGAGACAACTGAGCTCCCAACTTTTCAAAGCTGACTTGCATTTGAGTTGTAAGATCATATTTTAAGTTCTTTATGACTTTCCAAGGGGATTGTAAAGTTTGTTGCAGAAGTTCTGCCTAATGCTCTTGGGTTTTGTGTTACTTCCATAGCTGTACGCAAGGCCACATGGATGAGAGGCAGCATCAGCCCTGGTTTCTTGGTGCCATCTGACCTCAATTTAAAATTGAGCTGTGACTGTTTCTTACTAGATTTGGTAATTGCTGCCATGTAGAGTTCAGCTGCATTCCTTTTCTGAAAGAATTAGAGTTTATTGGTGCTGGATGACTGAGAAATGGGTTAGATGGTCCTGGAGCTCATGATTCAAGTGTCCATCTTTCAGCTCGGCTTGGCCATACCCCTGGGACCTGTATTTCTGAAATCACTTTATAGAAAATTGAATCTATATTGTCATGCCCTGCATCTTTTTATATCGATTTTATTAAACTCTTTAGAGACTTCCCTCACCTCTATAGACCTGAAATTCTGACAATCTAATACATTTTTCCCATTCTCAGGAATGAGAGAGATACGTGCTATTTTCATAGGCTTAGTGAGCTTTTTTTATTTGCATAGGCCTCTAACACTACCTCCTTAGATGTACTATAATTTTAAGGTTTGATTCTTTACAAAGTTCAGCTGGTAATTCATCTTGACCCAGAAACTTCCCTGTGGAGTGATTCTTAGTTGCCCATTCTATTTCAATTATAGAAACTGGCTTATTTAATTCCTCCCGGTCTGACTCAGATAATGATGGGAGGTTGACACCTTTTAAAAATGTGTTTATATTCCAGCCTGGTAGCATGAAAGGCTAAGGTGTTAAACGTATTACCTCCTGCCATACCAGTGACCTGTGCTTGAGAACGAGCACTGGTAGTCATAGGATGGCAGGATGGGAGAGGATGCAGCATCCAAGGGACTGTTTTCCTCTCTCAGTGAGGGCTGTGAGCCATCTTGGCTCATGACTGCCACCTGGTGGAGGCCTAATGACAGTGCAGCCTCAAGAAATGTGAAGGGGTGGGCTGTGGCTGTAAAGGACATGGTTGCCTCCATGCACATATCCTGACATTTTGGCAGGGAGGGACAAGAAAAGCAGGAAAAATCTAGGACAAGCACTGTGAAGCCCTGCCCATTGCTCTGTGACCCACTCTGCTGCTCCAGTCTGGGACAAATCTGGATTTGTGACCATGAGAAAGGATGACTGTGATCCCTGAGTAGAGGAGGTATGAGACTCCCACAGTGCATTGGGACAGGGCTGAGAAGCTGCTCATTCTGCCAAGGATGATAAAAACTTTATAGAAAAAACGAATATCTGGAGAGCTATCATTAGACCCGTCTTTGTAATATGAAGCATAAATCTTATGAAATACCAAGTTTATATATTTGTTACTTTGACCTCTGTGTCTTTGTTCCATATCCCTGAAGCTGTATTTCTGCTTTGACATTTTTAACTCTGAGTACCAACAGCTTACAATTCTTCTCTCCTGCTTCCCAATATGTGTTGCTTTGTCCTGAGGAGTGCATATTCTGGTCCGAGTAAATTAACTTCGCACTTTAGTACAGCTAGCTTACCTATTTAGTACTCTTACACTGTTTTTCTAATTCAGGCAGTCTCTTCTCTTTTTCTTCAAGTTCATTCATTTACCAAAAAAACTGATAGTACTTTCATTAATATAGTCTTTAAAAGCATCCCATAAATAGGACTGAGGGATAGTACCTGTGTGATTTTGTAAAAAGTACACTTCGGTTTCCTTTTGTAAATAATCTCTGAGATTTTTATTTTTAAAGGTGAGGTATTAAATTTACATCTGATGGAGATTTACCCATATTATCTAAAGGGTAAATTATCTAAAATTAGGCCTTCATATGCTGTTCCCCACCATCATACATCTTTTCAATTTGTCCCTTTCTCAGGGCCTTCTCCTGCTGGTTTGGAAAACAGCCCCTGTCATTCCCCTCTTCAAATCCAGTGAGCCATGTGATTTAAATAACTAGCAACCCATTACCCTCCTTCCCATACTGTCTAAATTACCCAATAAAATTGTCAACTCTCATGTTAGACAGCATTTGGAAACACTCAACCTTCTGAATCCAGTGCAGTCTGGTTTCAGGCCATGTCATAGTATGATCTCAGCTCTTGTTAAGGTCTCCAATGATTGGTTAAAGGCACTGGTTGATAGTAACCATGTCTGTGCCCTATTTCTTGACCTTAGCAAGGCTTTTAAAACTGTCGATCATGACTTTCTTCTGCTTTCGTTGTAAAACATTGGATTAGATGCCCAAGTACAGAACTGGTTCTCTAACTATCTAACTGGCAGTCAACAGCAGATCAAAACTGATGGGGACCTCTCCCCCTAAAATGCCTCCTAAGAGGTTTACCCCAAGGGTCTGTTTTAGGCCCTTTACTATTTGTGATCTATATCAATTACATCAATTACATCAATTACAGTATAAAGTCTTCCAATATCCATCTTTTTGCAGATGATACTGTTCTTTACGCAGACAGGCCCACACCAGAATTTGCTTGCAGTGACTTACAGTTTTGACTTCAACCATCTACAACAAAATCTCCTCCATTTAAAAATTCTGCTAAATGCCAAAAAGACCAAGGCAATGCTCCTTTCACCTCATGTGAAAATATCCATCCAGTGCCTTGAACCTCAAATTAGCACCCTACTTGGCAAGAACTTGGAGTTCATAACTAAATTTAGGTACCTATGATTTTGGGTCAACCATAAGTTGTCCTTCATTGTCCATATCAAAGAACTTGCGAAGAAACTAAAGCAAAGGCTTGGTTTGTTTTTCAGCATCAGGCATCTACTAACACATGAAGCAAAAATATGTCTGGTCCAATTCACATTTGTTCCTCTTCTTGATTATGCGGACTTCATATATAGAAAAGGCCCTAACACTGCCTTGGCTAAGCTTGACACCCTTTACCACCATGTGCTATGATTTATTACCAGTGCCCCTTTCTCCATGCATCCTTGATCCTTATATTCGGTACCTTAATGACCATCCCTTACACTTACATGCCAGAAAAATCCAGTAACCAGATGTACTGTGCATTACTTCACAGGCTGCCCCCATTTATTTTGGACTTGCTGTCTACCTGTACCATGAGGAACTACCCTTTTAGGAACCTCTCCTATATCACCCTAGTCATTCCCAGGGTCAGAACTTGCTTCGGTGAAGCTTCCATAAGCCATGCCCTGCCTGTTCTTTGGAACACCTTCCAAAAGACTCTAAAAACAGCATTCTCTGTCAAGCTGGCCACCTTCAAATTCCAGCTGACACAATTCTTCATTGAGACCTGTAACTGTTTACAGCATTGACCTATAGAAACATAGAATTTGACTGCAGATAAGGACCGCTTGGCCCACCTAGTCTGCCCATTTTCCTACCTTACAGATAAGCTGCAGATCCTAGTTAACCAACAGCTTACTTCCTCATACCCGCCCCTAGGACTGCCTTATGCCTGTCCCATGCATTCTTGAAGTCCCCCACTGTTCTTGACTCCACAACCTCCTCAGGGAGGCTGTTCCATGCATCCACAACCCTCTCAGTGAAAAAATACTTCCTCACATTACCCCTGAGCCGTCCCCCCTCTATCTTCAAATTGTGCCCCCTTGTTCTTGCACATCTCTTTTTCTGGAAGATGCTACCCCCTTGGACTTTGTTAATTCCCTTGAGATACTTGAAAGTTTCTATCATGTCCCCTCTCTCCCTTCTTTCCTCAAGGGTATACATATTAAGTTCCTTTAGTCTTTCTTTGTATGTTTACTTGCTGTCTGCCTATACCCCCAATCTATTTGGGACCCTCTCCCTGTGCTATAGTTACTTTTCAATCTACTATACTTTCCCCACTCTATTTACCCTGCATTCTATTGTGTATATAATAAACCCCAATGTACATATATTTTCTTTTTCTTTTTTGTTTCATTTGCCACACACTGTATACTATTCATATATTTTTCTAATTGATGCATTATTTTTTGTCTGTGCTATTCCTTGAACTACATTATATATTCCTTAAGAAATAAGGCTTAGCACCCACATTTCTGAAGAATCACGAGTGCAGATTTATTTCTGGCAGAATGCCTGATCTGTACAGGTATTCTGCCAAAAATAATTTGCACTAGTGGATCTTCAGAAATTTGTGTGCCAAGTCTTATTTCTTTTGTTGTTTAAGTGAGTTGGCAAACTCTGCTTGAGCACCACCAAACTCCCAGAGCACACGTTACCTGTATTATTATGTATTCCTTGTCTTTTTGTAATGCCTTGTAAAATACCCAGGTTCATATTGTAAATGAATTTTACTCAAAGGTGTTTCACCTGGTAAAATAAAGACTGATTGATTGAATGATAGATTGATGGACTTATTTTACTCTACATTCCAGACTAATGAGAGTGACATTAGCCCATAATAAGAGTACGATGTTATCAATTTCAGTTTAAGTCAATACAACTGTAAGTTAGATGACATGGAGAGAGAAAATGGAAAACTCCCTTCCTGTCCATCTAAAAGTTTTAAATCTTACTCCATTTTTTGTAGTGTTAATCTAGATTTGGTTGCTTTTTCTTGCATACTTCACTATTCCTTTCGAGTAAGTGTGGAAATAAAATACCTCCCATAACTGTCTCATATTGTCCAAAACTTGACAGGGTACAATTCATCAAAACATTCTGACTGCTTTGAACTACTGTAAGTGCACCGATATTACAGAACAATGCCTTCTTACCATCCAAAATACCTGTCAGTATCTGAAATCTGACATTTACAGTACATCTCAGAAGTGAATCTTTGACAAAATTATTACCTCCCCTTATCAGTATGGCTGTGCCTCTCTGTTTACAATTAAAGGATCAAAATTCCACTTGTGGCACCAATGACCTTTTTAGCTTCTCGGCTTCTAAAGGCAATAAATGAGTTCCTTGTAAAAAGTGTTATGTCTGCTTTATTTTTTCTTTTGAAGATGATTGATAACTTTTTTTGCTTAATTTGGGACCCAACCACTTTACATTCCATGACGCTAATGTAAATGTAGACATTTCTGTTACTGTTATTTTCCACCCTTCTTAAATTAACTAAAGAGCAGTGCTATCTGGGTAACACTTGATAATTAGAATAAATGTAGGTTATATACTCTAAAAAGTTAAACTCAAAATATAGATCTCTAGAATAAACAAAATGTTGAAGTTCTAAAACTGAATAATATCTGAGCAGATTGCCATTAAACAGTTAAGGTGTAGGAGAAATATAGACCAGTTAGGATAGCTGAATGTTTGAATCAGCAATTATAAGCAGACATTAGTGCTGGTGCTTTGGAATTTATGATAGGTGTGAAGCTTGAATCTGCAACCCAAGAGAGAGTGGATTACCACCAAGTCTGAGTGTTCAGGTCACCTCCCCCTTACAATTCCAGCCCAGTCGCCCTACTTAGTCAGCATCCCCCAACATCAGGCAAAATGACTTGGAGATCACTCCACCTAGTCTCTTCATTCATTGGACATCCCTGAATGAAGGGAATGTGTGTTTGAATGGTACATGTATTATTGGCTTAGTAACACTTCAAAACATGCAATCCAATCATAAATACCTTTGCTGCATGGAGAATTGTAGTCTGTAACTGCCCTCTCCTCTGCAAATGAAAAAAGAAATGAGCATATTAGAATATTTTAGTTATTTATGTAGTAAAATTCAGTGCTGATGAAAAGCAGGGTGGGAGATGGCTTGGCCTAAGTTATCACTAGCAAGGAGTGCCCTATTGGTTCACCCTGGAAGCAGAAAAATATGGCTGCCAGCACTTTTTCAAGGTTCTTGTCTCAGTTTCAGAGAATGATCCAGGCAGCCAGGACAGTGCAGGGGGTAGGGCAGCTGTGTTACTGTTAGGTGACTGGGTCTGCATATGCTGTGAACCCTGGGTGATGGAGTGATTCAGGATTTTCATAGATCTGGAAAGGATAAATCAACATAGCAAGCTGGATTTTGAGGCATATGCTGGAGTCCAAGTGAGGCTTTGAGCTTGCTCTCCTCACCCAGATGAGATCCAAGATGCCTTATTCGAGGACTGCAGACCAGAAAATGGAGATGTAGCACTGGGTCATTTGGCAAGGGCAGTACCATTCGCAAGCAAAGTTAATGGAAGCCTCTAGCCCAGGATCAATGGCTACTTTTTCACAAGTCAGCTGACCTTGAAATGTCTTCATTGGGAAGGAGAAAGAGGTCCTTAAGGGAAGCTGTCTTTCCATAGCAGTTGTTGTTCCCACTTGGAGCACCATATTTTTTCATAACAGTGTCAGGAGCCTGTAGTCTTTTTAAGGATGCTAGCATGTCAGAAAAAAGAGGGACAAGTAACTGTTATAAATTTGGGATGAAGAGGTACTGTTCTTCTGGTTTGTGGAAATGAGAATTTTTTTATTAACTTTTTGTTGATTTAGTAAGAATTTACAAGTAGGGTATGCCACAGCCTCGGGATGGTGAGGAGTAGAACATGTGTCTACTGTCTGGAGTACATTAGCTACTTGTGAAAACAGCATCTTAGGAGCTAGCAAGCCATCTTCTGATGAGACTCTGCAGACTTTGATTCCTGGTTATTTATTACAGAGGCAACATTAGTGGAGGGACCATTGAGATTTGGGTCAGTGTTGGCCTAAAGTGGAGAAATGAGATTTTGTTTGACATAGCTGCAGAGTCGCCACCGTACCCAACTGAAGTTCCAACAGGTACTACAATTTGCAACGTGACCAGACAGACCTGATTACACCATTGAGGAGCAATAATGTCATTGGAGACTACACCTAGGATTTTTTCCAGCAATAGTATGACTGCTGGAGCATCAAGATCGACAACAAAGATAAATCTTTGGATTATGTGAATGAACAGATGAGAACAGCAGATGAGGCTAATCATTTTCTGCTAGAAAATAATGAAACTACAGATATGGCAACAGAAGCAAGATCATTGTTGGAGGCTTTAGAAATCTTGAAAAGATAACTCATAAATTAAGAAAGGCATATTGGAATATTATTAATATGAAGGCATATGTACAAGTAGCAAGAATAGTGAGGGGGTTGAGAATCCTTTTAAAATCAACATATGGGATAGGTAACTGTGAATGTATGAGAAAATGGGAAGACATTTTAACTGAAGCCAGTATCAAGCTTATCAAGTTAATAATAAAATACAGCAAGAAAATAAGCTAAAATGAGGGAAGATCTGAAACAATGTAAAACAGATGTTTTGATGGTCAGGGACTTTACAGAATTTGACAGTCATAACAGAAGACTTAAGGAGTCAATTGCAAAACTGGAGAAGGAATTATGGGAAGCTAAAAAAAACTAAGTTCTCATCTATTCATGGAAGAAAAATACTTCTTAAGAGATTTTAAAATGCCCAAGGAGAGCGTTATTCAATTTCAGTACAGACCTACCTGATTCAGAGGCAGAGATTGAGAGAAGAAAGCTTTTTTTATATCAAAATCAAGACAATGCAGAAGCACCCCAGCCATAACCTGCAGTGCAGCAAATACCAGTATGGAGGAGCCCTCAGTTCAATTATCAAAACAGAGAATAAGAAAAAAGGAAACAAGAAGGGACAACAGGTTTGGAGCTTACAACACCTGAGGTTAGTACAGGGGGAGATGGCAGGGTCAGAACTGTCATCGTAACTACAGACAACAGAGGAGATAGAAGACAGTAATAATTTAAAACCTTTGATTATTAATGTATCTGAGAGAGTCCTGAGTGAACCAGAAGAACTGATTCTAAGAAAAGGATTAAAATGTACCCCACCAATACAATTAATGAAGTGCAAACAAATGTAGACTTCGATCTGGTTTGCAGAAAATTAAATCTGAAATCATCTTTTTTTTTCACAAAAGACAGACTGATGCAGAGTATGAGCATGGAGCAAGGGATATTCTGAAACCTAATTCCATCTTTTGCCCTCCATTCTGCTCACCATCACTGTGTTTAAACTTTTATGGCACAAGATTTAAAGAAACACTTTTCAGATCTCCCCGGAGCCACATTTCAAAATGTGTCCAACTTAAAAATAACAGCTTTAAAAAAATCTACAAGGAGACAAAAGTATTATAATCAAGCAGGCAGATAAGTTTGGGGGGAGGGTCTGTGTGGTAATTCAGAACAAGCATTTGTCAATGCCGAACATTCACTTGCGGGTATTTGCAGCGGTATTTGTCACTTGGACTTGGCTTAAAAAAATCAGTGACAAAGAAGTACAAGCATTTGTCAATGCTTAATGTTGCTTGCTTCTATGTGCTGTTTAGGTATTTGGAAGTCACTGGAGTTGTTACACAAGGTCCCTGCACCCTAATTGATACCCTCAGGGGTACACTGTAGACAGCCAATGTTTAGGCATAGGCTATACTAATACAGAGGGCTAAAGGCATCTACCGTACAAGAGTAGATGTCAAGATATGAATGCATATTATTGTAACTCACTTTGCTTGCTAATGCACACATATTATAACATGTATTTTCTGTCTATTTCTTACTTGTCAGATGCCAAGACACCTGTCCTTGAAGTAATTGTAATATGTAAGGCAACATTGCCATCTTTTGGTGATGTGCACCACTTCACCTTGTTATGTAAGACTCTGTATAAGAACGTCTTTGTTCTAAAACTGATGACTTTACAGAATTATATAATGTTATCTTGGACCATGGAGCCACCTCTAATTTAGCCAATAGGGCTCATCTCTGTAACTAGAAATGTTTCTATCTTTTAGTAACCATAGTAATTATCACAGGTATATAATGTTATACTGAGCTCTAACCTCGGAGACCCGAGAGATCCCAAGAGTTTACAGAGAAACCTCGAGGTGTAGGAATGCTTAGCACTGGCTCCCGGTTTGTATTGGTAAGAACTGCTTAGGGCAACTGTGATTTATCCCTTTCGTAGTAATAAACTTGTTTATTACTTGAATGCAACTTGTTTGTGATTATTTGCATTCCTAATATTGCCAAGAACCTGAAGGTGAGGTTCAGACCTCTTACAAATTGGCGACCGTGTGCAGGCGATATTTGGTGTTTCCAAAGTTTTCACTTGTTGCTATACATTTTCCTTTTCCCATGGGGACTGCAGGTGTACACTCCCGTAACACCACTCCGTCTTTTTCTACCAGTTTGTAGATACTTGCAAGTCTGGCTGACTTTTGGGTGTAATTCGATGCCCGTCTCGACCCTCCATAGCAGCTTTGAATTGCAAGCCTACAACTTATACAGTAGCCCGGCTGTGTTTAAAGTACTCGTGTTGTGGATCGATATGCAACATGAGGTCTTTTTCACAGTTTGAATTTTTGTTCCCTCCCACACAATGGCCACAGTATCAGATATCTGCGCAGAACTGAGACTCGATGTCTCTAACTTTCTTACCTCCCATGGATGATGGGCTGACTTTGCACGGGATGCGAGTCAATCCGAAAACCCTGTACTGGGGATTTCAACCCAGTATGCGGAGATGCGACAATCAACCAATAAGCATTGCGCTAAAGGGTTGATGGTCGCTGCTCTCTACGCTGCTTTGGAAGCCTCCGAAGCGAGGTTTCATACCCTTGACCTGCAGATCGCATCTCTTAAGCAAGAGATGGGTTTACAGGAAACAGAATGTATTCGAATACAGCAGAACCTGGAGTCAGAACTCCAATCTCTGCGTAATGAAAAGGATTCACTATTGCATTATTCCGCACAGGCTGGTGAACAAGAAGTATGTACTCTGCAACAGGAGTGTGAAAGTTTGAGACAGGATAAGAGTCAGGTTGTGCAAATGAATGATTTGTTGAGTGCTGCGAATGCACAGTTGAGTGATGAAATGAGTGAACTTCAGGACGAGATCAACCAGGTACGTAAAGATTTAGAAATAGCCTATAGGGACAATCACGAATTGAGTGCCGCGTACCGTGTTTTGCAGAAGCAGAAACAGGATCAGGTTAATATGGATGTTGCAAGTGTGAATCATGATGAATGTAAAGCTAAGATGGATAAACTGCGCCATTAGCGAGAGGTTTTGGCTGGCCACGTTAAGGCAATGGGAGGCGTAGCCCCTGCCTTTCACTCGTCATCAGAAGGGGAGCTATCTGATGATGACATCTCACAGTACAATGCCCAGTCATGCCCCTACTATGGCCCAGATTCCCCACCCAGCCATCCACAGTATGGCGGGTCCCCACCCACAACTCCCCAGGTCACACGCCGACGACGTCATGACGCTCATCATGGGAAATGCCATCATGGCGGCGCCCATGATGGGGGGGGGGAACAGGCCCAAGCCTGGTCCCGACAGCGCCTCCGGTAGCCATTATTAGTGTGGAAGACAGGCAAGAGATTGAAACCATGATTGATAGAGCATTAGGAAATGTTCCTCTTCCTGAAAGAAGTATGAAAGACATTAAAAGTCAGATTCGACAAATTTTCCAAGAAGCTGGCACTCAGGAAGGTGTTGTTTGTACTGCGGCTGAAGCTGCAGCTCGAGCAGCATTGGATGGTGTGCAAGACGCATTACCTCTGCCTGATCGACCACCGACTAATCCCCTACAAATAGTCTACTATGTTCAGCAAATTGCTGACAGCATTGGTCGGATGAGCCCGTCCGAAAATCTCAGCTGCCATTTGGAAAAGGTGCACTCTAAGTGCGAGATGCTTAGCCTCACCGCAGAATATCAGGTCCAAATACTATGCCAGACCATCGATCCTGGTTTATGGGCCAAACTCCCTGAAGCAGTTCACCAGGATGGGAACGCTACCTTTGATGAAGTCGCAGCTGAGCTCATCTCTGCTCACAGCCCTGGTGTGGTTGGAGTAATGCTGGCATACCCCATGAAGCAAAATGCTAAAGAAAGTCCAGTGACCTACCACCAGAGACTCTTGATGGCCTACCGAGCAGGGAAGCATCTAGCACAAGAAGCTGCAGATGTAGATCTTATTGAATATAAGACCTTGTTCCTTAGGAACATGATCCCAGCTATAAGAGAGAAGGTAGAGCCAACCACATACCCAAATACCGATAGGTTTGCCGATATTCTTCGGAAAACCAAGAGAGTGTATCAACTGTACATCCGTGATTTGGGTTCCGGTTCCAAAAAGGTTGCCGCCGTGGAACCCGCTTCCGGGACCATGACACATTACACCATGGAAAGGCAGGCCCAGCAACAACAGCCCAAACATCTATCAGCCCCTCCAGCTAGCACCCAGCAAAACCCCCAACAGGGCCAACAACAACAACAGTGGGGTGGGAACCGGAATTGGCCTAAAAACAGAAGGCACAAGTGCAGAGGGAAGCCATTACAAAGATCGGGTCCCTCATAAAAGGAGATAGCTGAAGAAAATTGAAAATTTCAGGAGCTCCTGGGACAAGTGTGCTCTGTAGCAGATGCTGTTCCCGCACAGACCCTTGCAGCAGTACAACCGGCGACCCATGCCACTACTGGCCATGGAGACACCGGAAGTATGGGCCCTCAGGCCCACACAAGCCTGAACCCAGAAGCTCCTCCCTACATTGCATCAGTGCCACACTGTGAAGTCATTCATGCAAGTCAGGCCCAACCTCTGCATGCCTCCAGCAATATGGATTGACAATTACAGGCCACAGTCCGCATTGTAAACAAGCTGGTCTTGGATACAAACGGAAGGCCCTGCACCGAGGCCGAGGTCGGGGGCCGCCAACTAATTGTCTTGTTAGATACAGGTGCAGCTGTATCTGTGTTACACGATGAACACCCTGACACGTCTCCTTGGTCTACCGGATGGAAGACCAATATGTCAGGAGTTGATGGTACTAGGCTACCTGCATACCGTTCTCTACCCTTACCGGTAGAACTAGGCCATTTAAAGGCCTCACATGCTTTCCAACTGATGGTGCTGCATGATCATCCTAGTATCATTGGGACTGACTTCCTCACACCGCACTGCTGTGTAGTGGATCTAGCAAACATGTTGCTGATACAGATCCAGGGTCAATACCATACTGTCTTAATTCCTTTTTTTTTTTGAAATTCAAGTTTATTGATTTTACAGAGCCAAAGATATAATAAAGTCACTACATAAATTAAGCCAGTCATCCATACATGGTATAACGTTAAAAAAAACAAACCCTCAACCCCCACCACCCCCACACCCCCTCCCAACCCCCACCCCCCACCAATCCCAATCCTCCCTCCCCGCCAACCCCCCAACGAAGTGTTAGATAACCATGTAGCTAAGATTGTTAGTAAGTACACCAACATCTCAAAAGTAAACTTGCTTCAGAAACAGAGAAAGCAGGTATGAAGGATAAGAGGAAACAAAGAAAACTATAGTGGGCATCAGAGAGGAATCCAGGAGATCATTGTGCAGGTATAGGATATAATTTACCCCATTTTTATGAAATAGGTCCACATTACAGCGAGCTGGCTACCAATCTTTCGGTGTTAAGATAGGCAGAGAGCCCAGTCAGCCATTCAGAATAGGTCAAAGTCAATTGGTCAGTCCAATGCCTAAGAACTAATCTCTTAACCACAATAGACACAAGGGTAATGTGATATCGGAGTTCTACACAATTTATGTTAGCGTAATCTCCTAAAATGCAAATTTCAGGAGTGAAAAAATTAGAGAGACCGAGTAGGGGATCCAAATTGTCCTGGATGGCAGACCACAAAGGGGCAACCTTATTACAGTACCAGAAAATATGTAAAGAGTTCCCTTCACTATGTGAGCACCTGGAGAAAAGAGGGAGGGCAAGTTTTTTGAGCCGGAAAAGTTTCTTAGGGGTGTAACACATATTGTTCACAATATAATATTGGGTAAGTCTAAACCTGTCTTGGGTGTGATATCTGTGCAGGTCCTTCCAAATGTGGGACCAATTAAGGGTGGAGTCAGGGAGTAGGAGAGCCAAATATTGAAGCCTGCAACAGGTTCTGGGAATTTGTAGTTCAGTAAAAGGAATATATTAGCAAAATGGAATGTGATTTAGCAAGAGTAAAAATATGAGAAAGAAAGGGATGGACCATGGGTTCTTTAAACTGAGTACCAAACTTCTCAACAATAAGGTGCCTCAACTGATATATTTTAAAGACCTTGTTGTTGGAAATACCAAATTTATCAAGAATGTCGGAAGAAGAAAGGAGGGATCCTTGGTCATAGTAGTGTTCTAAATTAGTTTCCTTAATTTGTGGAAGCCACTCAGGAGCGATCATCGAGTTGTCCAGCTTGATATTGGGGTTAAGGGTGATAGGCTGACCCAGGTCCATTTTCAGAGAGATTTTTGGAAAGTGCAGACACTGGAAGAGGGATTTAAGGGATGTGAGAATTGTATGGTCAGTTATCCACTTCGAAAGTATGGAGGTGGGAGTATAAAAAATTGCATAGGGATCTAATTTAGATTCCGAAAGAATGTATTTCTCAATTTGAAGCCAGATCGGGGGAGAGGGGTCAGGATGAGTTAGAAACCATCTCTCTAGTTTGGCTAGGTGAGCGGCCCAGTAGTACAGCAAGAGGTTGGGAAGCCGGAGACTTCCTTTGTCTTTAGGGAGGGATAGTTTGAGAAACGAGCGTCGAACTCCCTTCCCTCGCCAAATAAAGTTAGAGAAAATTGCGTGAAACTGTTGCAGGTAAGAGAGCGGCAGCCAAAGGCCCAATAAGTTAAGGGGGTAAAAGATACGGGGGAGAACATTCATTTTAATAATATTAATCCTACCCCAAAGGGAAATAGGAAGGTTGGACCATCGTAGCAAATCTTGCTGGATGAGAGTTTTGAGGTTGTCCAAATTGAGTTTTCTGAGTAAGGAAGAGTCTGAGGAGAAGTGAATACCTAAATATTTAATCGATTTGGGGGACCATCGCATACCAAATTTGATAAGATCGTGCTTGTAAGTATGTACATTTAACGGAAAAATTTCAGATTTAGAGATATTCAATTTATATTGGGAGAGGCTACCGTATTGCCTGATGAGATTCAATGCATGTTCTAGGGAAGCAGCGGGATGCGTAACATGTAAAATATATCGTCGGCATAAGCGGAGAGGACTAGCTCATGTTGACGCACCAGACAGCCTTTGATAAGTGGGGAAGACTTGAGCTTAATAAGAAGGAGTTCAAGATATAGATTAAACAGGAAAGGTGAGAGGGGGCAGCCTTGCCTGGTGCCAGTATGAAGCTGGAACAACGAGGAAAAACTCCGTTACAATATATCTTGGCTGAAGGGGAGTTGTATAGAACTTGGATCCATTTGAGAAAGGAAGCCGGAAGCCCATCCTGGTCATAGTAGCCCAGAGAAAAGACCAATCCACTCGGGTCGAATGCTTTCTCTGCGCCTAGCAAATTAGGGCCATTGGGAGCTGGGATGATGGGCAAGATGAGAAATATGAGAGAGTTCTAGGTGGTCTGATGGGGAACGAGAGTGTACAAAACCAACCTGCTCTGGACTGAGAAGATGGGTCCAGATTTTCTTAACTGCTCGCCAACATCTTAGAAAGGATTTTCATATCATAGTTTTGGAGAGATATGGGTCGGTAACTCACTTGGATCGTGGAGCTTTGTCCGTTTGAGAATTAGGATAATGGTGGCTTCAAGAAAGGTGGGGTCTCCAGTGGGAGAAGAGAAAAGATAGTAGTAAAGTTTGAGAAGTAAGGGGGCTAGCTCTTTGAACAAACCTTGTAAAAGTTTTCGGGGAATCCATCTGGACCGGGTGCCTTATCAGGAGCCATAGAAGTAATGACGTTCTCTATCTCAGAGAGTGAGATAGAGGCAGTCAGGATCTCTTTATGGGACGGCTGGAGTTGTGGAATGTCAATATCTGCTAAGTATGTTGAGATGTCTGAGAGGGGCAGGGAAGGAGGTACACTATAAAGATTTTTATAGTACTTCTCAAAATCTGTGCAATTTCCTGGAGAAGTTTTGATGGAGCCAGCAGGTGATTGCAAGGCCGGATTATTCTGGAGCTTTGTGTGCTAAGTCTTAAGGCCAAGAGCCTTCCGGCTTTTTCACTGTGCTCAATATATTTGGCTTGAGTTTTAACTAGACAATATTCAGCCTTCTCCTTAAGGAGGTCAGTATATTCATTTTTGATTGCCAAGAGGGTTTCAAGGGAGGACAAAGAGGAGGAAGGGAGGTGGGCGCTTTCCAATTCCTTAATTTTGTTTATTAGAAGGAGTGCCTGAGATTGACGTGCTCTTTTTCTTGCTGAGGCAAGTTTAATTAATTCACCTCTAAGATAGCATTTTAGGGAACACCAGATGATGTCAACCCTTGAGGTAGACCCAAGGTTATCCTCCAGAAAAAGAGAAATTAGGGTCCTGATATGAGTCACTATATGGGGATCTTTAAGAAGTTGGGTATTGAGCCTCCAGGTAGTGTCCCATTGAAAATTAGGGTCCAGAGAAATTTTTGCCCAAACAATTGCATGGTCAGAGAGAACAATCGGTTCGATACCAGATTGGAGGAGACCTGGAAGAAGGGTTTTACTAATCAGAATATAGTCTATCCTAGACCAGGATCCATGGAGTAGAGAAGAATGAGAAAGATCAAGAGAGGATTGGAGAGACGCCAGGAGATAACCCTAATATATGTAGGAAATCCTGTAAAGCCCTTTGTATCGGAGTAAGTGGTCGGTTTGACTGAGGGTCTTTGTCTAAAAGATGGGAAGGCGAGACATTCCAATCTCCACCTAAGATGAGTTGGGAGTGAAGCGGGGCACTGATTTTATCTGCTAGGGTCATAAAAAATTCAGAGCTACCCCCTATAGGACCATAGACTGAGCCTAAAACCACAGTGCCCCCATTAAGGGAGCCAGTATAAATCTCCCCTCTGGGTCCACTATTGTTGTGTCTATCAGAAACAAAATATATTTTTTAATAAGTATAGCTACACCTCTGCTAGAGTTGGATCCATTTGCAATGTAAACTTGCAAAAAAACAGATCGAGACAACCACTTAACCTCAGAATTAGTTAAGTGGGTTTCCTGTAGAAATAAGATATCTATCTGAGATAGGTTACAATGATTAAATATCTGAGTTCTCTTGACTTTCTCCCTGAGCCCATGTACATTCCATGATGCAATTTTAACAGTACTTTCAGCCATTTCAGATACAGGATGAGAGGAAGGCAGGTACCAGAGCAACCAAACATGAACCACAAGATAAGGCACACTCAACCCAAAATCCAACCCACTATAACCTGCTAGAAGGAATTTACCAAAGGTAATAATGACTTAGTCAGGTTAATCAAGAACTGGAATGAAGCCATACAAATAAAAAGGCAGGCAGGCTAAGTCGTCCCACCCCCACCCCAAATACCCCCGAATAAGGCAAACCAACTATATATAGGCTGGTGCCAGGCCTGAACATTAACAAGCTAAGTGCAATAATGACATAGGCCTGGAAACCAGATCCCAATTGCGAACCCAGAAAGCCCTAATCTATAGGGATCCTCCAGAATAGAAAGTGACCAAAACACCAGAAACCATGAGGAAAAAATATTCCCAACCCAAACCGGAGGAAGTAATGAGGACCCTATAAAAGGGACTGGGTTAGCAGGCCCCCCTTCCATAAGCTCACAATGCAACTACCGACAGTCACAAGGGGCTCAGGAGTATACCCCCCCACCAACAGACTACCTGTCTTACAAAAGGGACATGAGGAACTGCTATCCTTCAGAGGTAAACCCCATTGCTATCCAAAAAAGGAAAACCAAGGAAGAGGGTTTACTCACCCCCTGGAACGGGTGAAAAGGAAGGGGCAGGAGACTGGCAGGATAGGTCACGAGGTAGGGATGCTGTCCCAGCAAAGCAGGTTGTTTCCGGTGGGAGCTATTTGGTGGTGGGACCAAACAGGTCCTTCGCAAAAGGACAGTAAACCAAAAACAGCGACCACCTAAAATTAGTTCCGGGGGAGCAGCAGAAGTTAGCACCATCGCGGCCTAGTCCAACCTCCGCCCGGCCATCCAGGGTCCTCGCTCAGCACAACGATCCCAGAAGCAGCCGGACAGGTAAGGTTAATCGAAAACAGATAGGGGGAAGGACTAGCGAGGGTACCAGATTCCAGAAAGAGCAGGTTAAGTCCTCATCTTAGCAAATTAAAGCTGGTAACATGAAATCAACCGTTCAGTTTAAAGAGATTAGGAAGTTTAACAGCAAGGTCCTTGTAGGCCATGTCCAGGGAATCAAAGCTTTGAGTGCTGTAGCCGATGGTAACCTTGAGAGTAGCAGGATACACCATTCGAAAGGGAATAGCCGCCACTATCAATTTCTGAACCACGGGATGGAATGCAGCTCTCTTCATCCTGGTTTCCTTAGGGAGATCCTGAGCAAGGCGTAGTTTGGCCGACCCCCACATGATAGATTGCAGCTCACAAGATTTATTGAAAACATGCTGCCTTTCAATATAGCTGAGGAATTTCATGATGATAGGCCATTTGGGGAGAGCCCGGTGGAGGTCTAGGCCTTAGTGATCTCTGCGCTCTCTCCAGGTGATAGTGGGGGTTAAGGGGTTAAAGACCCACTGTTTTAGAGAGGAACTTTTGTAGAAAGGCAATAAGATCTGGCCCTTCCTCGAACTCCGGCAAACCCAGGATAAGTAGGTTGTTCCTTCGGTTACGACCTTCCAGGTCTTCCGTTTTTAACTGCAGCTTCTTGACTTGTTGAGCCAGCACAGACATCTCTGACTCCGCGTTTGCTTTCCACTGCTCGAGGGAGAAGATCCTGGCCTCTGAGTCAGACACCCTCGTGGTAAGGGAGGAGAGGTCGCCCCGAATAGATTTCAAGTCAGAGGTAATATTTTGGAGAACATCCTTTAGTGCAGCCAATTCTGCATAAACTTCTCTTCAGTAAGAGGGCTAGGCGGCTGAGTCTTGTCACCCATTTTCTCAGAGGCAGTACCAGCTTGGTTCCTTGGCTTTTTGGGCAGCTTTTCTGGAGTAGCGGGTGGCGTGTGTCTGATCACGGCCTGTTTTTTCTCCTCCTCCATCCCCCTGCAAAACTAAGGGGTTTGATGAAAAAAGCACCTTAAGGCCAACAGGCGGAGTGTAGGCGATCCGATACAAAATATATTGTTAAGTTGGCAGCTCGGAGGATCGCAGATTATAGTGAGTAAGTTGACAGGAGGAGAGAGCTCCAAGCCTCTGCTGCCGTTCAGCAAGCTGACATCACGTGATCTCCACTGTCTTAATTCCTGACTCACATGCTGTGGCAACAATATCCATCAACAACAAAGAGTATGACATCATAGATTTGTTCAAGAACCATGAACTTTTCCCAAAACTCCTACCTATTCTGCAATGACATTTGGAAGCGTTTGCAGTTAACGAGCACAATTGTGGCAGAATGCATACTATTATCGAGGTGCCAGGCCCAGCACATGAGAGACAAAGGCAATATCCGTTTCCCACTGAAGCCTTACCCTCTCTCCGCGAAACAATCAAGTCACTCCTTAAACAAGGAATAATCAGATGTCTCCACTGCCAACTCTCCTGTTTGGCCTGTGAAGAAACCCACAGGCACCTGGAGACTTACTATTGACTACAGGAAACTGAATCAGGTTACTCCCAGTTGTTCCCCAACTGTGGCGTCGGCACCTGATGTGCTTCGACTTTTAACACCAGATCAGAAATGGTTCAGTGCCCTGGATATCTCCAATGGTTTTTGGTCATTACCATTGGCCCTCAAGAGTCAATATAAGTTGGCCTTCACCTTTGAAGGACGACAGTACACGTGGACTTGCTTGCCACAGGAATTCCATAATAGCCCATCCCTCTTCCATCTCCACATGATGGATGCCTACAAAGTTCTCAGCCCCCAATGTCTCTTACAGTACGTAGATGACCTGTTGTTGGCCACACACAGGAACAACATCTGGATCTCTTGGATGAACTATTGACTCTCATTCAGAGAGCAGGTCTGAAGTGCAACCCAGCAAAAGCACAATTATGTCAGAAAGAAGTACTCTTTCTGGGTTTGAAAATAACTGACCAAGGCCAGAGCCCTACTTGGAAAAAGATTCAGGGGTTACAAGACTTGCCATTACCCACCAGTGTGGCAACTCTTTGAAGGTTTCTAGGTATGGTAAACTATTCCAGAGATTTTATTTGTGATTTTGCTCAGAAAGCTGCTCCTCTGTATGATCTACTCAAAAAGGACGTTCCATGGAATTGGGGCCCTGTCCATACCCAGGCTGTGATGTCACTGAAGCAGGCTTTGGCCTCCGCCCCAGCACTGGTAAACCCCAATCCAGCACTACCATTCCATCTAGAGTGTGCCACCTCTGACATCGCCATGTCAGCAGTGCTGGCCCAGAAGATGCATGGCACCTTGAGACCTATTGCATATGCATCGCAGCTCTTGACCCCAGTGGAACAGAAGTACGGCCTTTGTGAAAGGAACCTTCTGGCCACCTACTGGGCTGTCAAGCACTTCCTGTATATCATTGGGTACTCACCACTGATTCTAACACTAATCATCCACTACTTTTCTGCTCTCAGATAGAGTGAAGGATGGGTCAGTCTCCAACACCAGGCTGACACATTGGTCACTCCTCCTCCAGGATAGGGATATTCAGGTCCACCAGACCAAAGTTCCATCTCTATTAGCTCATGGTCTCCTTTTTCAGGGGGAACCCCATGACTGTACGTTGCAGTCACCTGACCTCCCAGATCCGGGTCCATTCCTCCCTGCCACACCTGAGATACTGGAAAATACCTCTTTGTGCCGGGTTTTCACTGATAGTTCAGCATCGTACTATCAGGGAGAACAGATTGCAGGGATGGGTATTTTGGTGGTGTATCCTTATGGGAAGACTGTCAGAATATCTAAACGCTGTAGTGTAGCTTCATCGCAGTATGCAGAGATGGCAGCGGTGGCCTGTGCACTTGAGTTTATCCAACATGGAACTCAGGATACCATCATTTTCACAGACTCTAATTGAGTTTGCTGTTCCCTTACAGAATTTCTCCCTTTCTGGCAGAAGAACTCCTTTCTCTCCTCTGATGGAAGCCCCGTGAAATACAAAGAATTGGTAATCTACCTACACGCATTGGCACAGAAACACCCACACAAACTTTATGTGCACAAGGTTAAAGCTCACTCCCTACATGATCCCTATCATGCATTCAATGACACAGCAGATACCCTTGCTAAGGAAGGGGCCCGAGGGGGGGACGTCTGGACGATGGATCATCCAGAAGCCAATGCAGCTGTACATGTTGCAGCTCTCAAAAAGAAATCTGAATCTTTTTCCCCCCTGGACCTCTCAGCAGCCCAGCATTTGGACACTGAACTCAAAGAAGTGTTCAGATTCCTGGACAAGGGTACTGAAGAAAGACTCCCTACACATAACCCATATCGCAGGCATGAAGGTAAGTTACACTTATCCCCTGACTATAAACTTATTTGGTTCCAACCAGAGGATACTACCACCAAATTGTGGGTAGTCCCCAGACATTTGAGGTCTGAATTTTTGCACCAGGTACATGACACTCCTACTGGTGGACACCAGGGGACAGAAAATACCCTCCAACGTCTCAAGACCACCGCCTGGTGGCCTGGGATTACCAAAGATGTTAAACAATACATTGATAATTGCCTTGTTTGTGCACAAAACAATTCCATACCTACAAAACAAAATGCCAAACTTTTACCACAAAGACACACTGGCCCTTGGCATGCCATTCAAATTGATTTCATTGGTCCTTTGACCAATACCAGCAGAAACAACAAGTATGCCCTTGTGGTAACCGATTTATTCTCTTAGTGGGTTGAGGCTTTCCCCACTAAGACATGCACTGCAAAGACAACTGCCAAAATCCTGGTAGAACAGATTTTCTCCAGGTGGGACCTGCCTCTCAAGGTAGACTCCGACAAAGGAACCAGTTTTACAGGTGAGTTGATGAAAGAGTCCCTTGAACTACTTGTGGTTCAGCAAAAGTTCCACATACCCTATCACCCTCAATCCTCAGGTCAAGTAGAAAGAGCCAACAGACGGATTAATCAAATGCTTTCCAAATTCATTGAGGACAATCCCAAGACCTGGGATTCCCTGTTGCCTTTACTCCTTATGGCAATCAGGAGTACACCCTCAGCCACCACCCAGCTTACACCTTTCGAGGTAATGACTGGAAGACAAATGAGATTGCCTGAACACTTGCTCCTTGACCTACACACCCCCACTGCAGACCGTGTGTCTGTAGATCAGTATGTGGAAAAGCTCAGAAAAGACCTCATACACACACACTTGTATGCTGCAAACTGCATGGGCAAGGCCCAGCAACAGTCTAAAATACAATTTGACAAACACGCACAAGAAGTGGATTGGCAGGTTGGAGATCATGTAATGGTACTTCGATTTGCACATGCCACCCACTCCTTTTCCAATAAGTGGGAAGGCCCTTACCCCATTGTCAACAAGCTCAGTCCAGCAGTCTATCAAGTTAGACTCCTTCACAACAATAAATTGACTGACAAATGGTTGCATGAAAACCAGTTGAAACTGTACAAAGGAACTTAAACTTACTTTTCCTAACCCCACTGGGTGGAATTGTACTAATGTACTAATGTACTAATCTTTCATCTTCCTTTTCAGATACATTGACAAGATGGTTATCTTGTTCCTATCTCTCCTCCTTGCAGAAGTGATCCCTTTCGCCCAAGGCAATGTACCGGACCTCCTTTGACACCTGGATCCTCCAGCACCTCCTACGGAGGGAGTTTCCATCAAAATACCAGATACTATGATTACTGTCCAGGAAGGTTCCAATGCATACCTCACTGCCTCAGTCATTGCTCCTGACAAATCTACCCTTCAAATTGAGTGGCAAACCACATCACAAGGACAAATTCTCCCTGTGGCCAAACTCTCCAAGGGAACTTTTCAGGGTTGGCCCAACGCTAAATTATCCCCAAATGGTTCACTATCCTTGTTACAAACTGCAATAAGACACTCTGGTTTGTATAACATTACTGCTCTGATTGATCCTTCCTATTGTAATTCTCTCTCTCAGGATTCTGCCTGCAGATTCTGTGCTGTACACCACATGGCCTCTGCAGCCATATATCTCTCTGTGTTGCCTCCTACCGAAAAACAGCTTTTGGAATGTCCAAACCATAACCCTGGTCCCCGTAGTAGTCTCACAGCCACTGCCCTCCCAGGTTCTTTAATTAATAATTTACAGTTTATGCATATACCTGTTTTGTTTAACCTTACTTACTGGAATATGAAAGAATTTGGTATGTGTCACAATACCAATACATCTACATTCTATAGTACATTATGCTTGACAGTTTAGCTGCATTTCAGATTCGTACTAAGGATCCCTTTACTGGGGTTTATTCTACTGAACATAGAGGTAATTAGGAGGAAAACCCTCCTGGTATTCTTAATCATAAACGTAGTAAACGTGAAGTTGACAGTTCTGATGTTACAGGTGCTACAGGTACTGTCACAGGTCTTTTTGGTACTGCTATGTCCATTTGGAAAAAAGCAGACATTGCTGCTATTAAGAGTCATTCTGCAAAGTTCTCCACTGGTTTGGTTAATAATGTTTACCACCCTTATTGCATGTGTGGATGGCCTTAGTCAGGAAGAAAGATACACTGTATACAACATGCACGACATTGCAAAAGCCTTCACTGATTCGAAAGATAAGATTAACGCACTCATACAACAGAACAATAGAGAAGCTGAAAAACAATACATTGGTAGAGAAATACTTTGTTCTGCATATGGTTCATATATCCTCACTACCATCAACAATCTCTTCCATGACTTAGAAACTGGAAGAATCCCTGACATAATACATGACAGAAGCATCTCTAAATGGTATTGTCCTAAATGTAAACTTTCAACTTGTATTTCCCTATGTATGCAACAGACTTTTTATATTCCTCTCTCCACAGCACGAAATTTGGGGTTTGTGACAAGATACCCTAATACTGGTCCTTGTTTTTCTACTAAGAAATGTTCCATAACAGATACCATGTTTGTCCCTTTTACTGTCTCCTTACCACGTTTTGATCCCACCACAGCCTTGTTCGACAAGCTGGCACTGGTGCATTCAATTGGGCATTTGGACGACAACATCTACAGAGAACACCTGGTCTCCCACCTCTACCTGTCTACCACTCTTTCCTGGATGCCTGGGTGGAACCGCACATGGACTGCTGTGCGAAAAAGAAATATCTCTACTTGTGCCGATGTGATGTGTTTGATGTTATACGCCCTGTTTGTGGCTACTCTCCAGACAGCATTGATTGGACTTTCACCATGGATGATGACATCACTGAAAATGGCACCAACTCTTTTGAATTGACGCCATTACCAGATCAGCTCTACCAGTCCTATCGGGAGGAAGTTCATCGCCTGTCAACATGGATCTCTAAGATGACCTACACATGCCCTGTCCAGTTGCAAAAATGGAGACTGCCTACTGTATGTTCACAGTATAACTCTGACGGAGAGTACTGTATAGTAACTAATGTAAAGTCTTATACATATGGTTCTGTTACTTGTTCAATTGATTACCCCAATTTTTGCTTTGTTCCCCATCAGAAAACTGTTATTGGACATACCGTCATAACCCCCATTCCCCTTATGGATGCAGATATTATTGATGGTAATCCAGATGATTTACTCACACTCTCAGAATACCTACCATACTTTAATGTACACATAGATCCACTTACACTTACATTGAAATCCCTTTTAGATAGAAAGGACACACACCTCATCCACATCAGCAATAATATAACCAAAGCCAATGAAGCTGTTCTTGACCTGATCAATGATGGAGATATGAATAACGGATTGACTAACACCTGGTTAGAAATCACTTTTAAAAGTTTTGTTATAATACAAGCATTTTTACTATTTACTTTGATTATTATGCTTTGCTGCCTACGACGTACACTGCGCCAACACCGTGAGCAGCTTGAGTTCCTTTACAAGGCTCGCGTGTCAGGATTGTAAAAGGCCACTGCTCCTGTCCACTCCTTGGATTTGCCTGTGTTGCCCTTGGAGGCAACAAGGGGGAGAATTGTTACACAAGGTCCCTGCACCCTAATTGATACCCTCAGGGGTACACCGTAGACAGCCAATGTTTAGGCATAGGCTATACTAATACAGAGAGCTAAAGGCATCTACCGTACAAGAGTAGATGTCAGGATATGAATGCATATTATTATAACTCACTTTGCTTGCTAATGCACACATATTATAACATGTATTTTCTGTCTATTTCTTACTTGTCAGATGCCAAGACACCCGTCCTTGAAGTAATTGTAATATGTAAGGCAACATTGCCATCTTTTGGTGATGTACACCACTTCACCTTGTTATGTAAGACTCTGTATAAGAACGTCTTTGTTCTAAAACTGATGACTTTACAGAATTATATAATGTTATCTTGGACCATGGAGCCACCTCTAATTTAGCCAATAGGGCTCATCTCTGTATCTAGAAATGTTTCTATCTTTTAGTAACCATAGTAATTATCACAGGTATATAATGTTATGCACAGGCTCTACACCTGAGAACCCGAGAGATCCCAAGAGACTACAGAGAAACCTCGAGGTGTAGGAATGCTTAGCACTGGCTCCCGGTTCGTATTGGTAAGAACTGCTTAGGGCAACTGTAATTTATCCCTTTTGTAGTAATAAACTTGTTTATTACTCGAATGCAACTTGTTTGTGATTATTTGCATTCCCAATATTGCCAAGAACCTGAAGGTGAGGTTTAGACCTCTTACAGATTGCAAATATTGAAAATTCGCGAACTTACAAGCGTGCGTAGGAACTGCACAACGCAAGCTTGTAAAACAGTCATTTTTAGGAATTTTTTCACCAAATTTTCAACATAGCCATTTTAAGACCTCTGCTCATGAACAGTGTCATTGTGATTTTGTTAATGTGTCCCATACATTGATTTCGCACACCGACTACGCCATTGTGTGCTACATGGGCGGAAACACGTTTTGGGCAGGATGAAAATGACAGCAGTACTGCTCATAAGGAGGTGTGATAAAATGGCAGCGTTGAAAATCTGTAGTGAAAATATTAAAATTCGCAAGCGTCTGGCGATGCGTAGGAACTGTGCAATGCAACTCCTTAAAACAGTCATTTTTGGAATATTTGCACAGATTTTTTCAACATGGAATTTAGGACCCTTTCATGAATGATGTCATTGAATATGTATGTATTCAGGCCTGATGGGTGATTTCATGCAGTGACTGTGCAGTAACTGCGAAATCACCCTTTGGGCCTGAATAACGCCATGACAGTGACATCATTCATGAGAAGGAGTCCCAAAAACCCCATGTTGAAAATTTGGTGCAAAAATTCCAAAAAATGCCTGAGATATGCAATAAAGTTGAAAACCCCTATCTAGCCCATTATACAGCTTACCGGCATTTCCTCAGTTCGTGGTCAGCTTTGAAGAGTGCAGGCGTGTTCCCGGTCCACTGAAGATCATCACGCTTGAGCTTCGGAGGTAAGTATGGGATGAGGGGTGTGGGAGGCAGGGTGCACAGTGGGTGGGTGTGGGTTGTGGGAGGGGGCTGGGAGAAGCATCGTGAGACCGTTTTTAATTTATAGTTTTAAAAAAAAGACGATGTGGGACATTGCCATGCTGGGGTGGGCTCCCAGCACTTGTGAAAAAGAACTCAGCTGGGGAGTGTGGAGCTGACGGGGATTGGGCACCCGTCGGCAGATGACACGGGGCGTTTGTCCACACTGCAGTGGGAGCTCCCAAGCGTGGCAGAAGGATGGCTGGGGGCCGTGGAGCGATGGGGATTGGGCACCCCTTGGCGAGATGACATGGGATGTTTTCCACACTGGGGTGGGCTCCCAGCTTGGCAGCAAAGATTTGGGGGGTGGTGTGATGCGGTGCATTGGGGGGGCAGCGTGACATGGCACAAGCACACAGCGGTGGTTTTCTTTGAAGAGAAGACCACCTCTGTCTTACACAGCACCACGTCCGATTGGTGCAGAACTGCCAGGCCTGCTCAATGGAGCAGGGGATTGCAGAGGAGGGGCACACCTCCAAAGTGTCCCATTCTCCCAAGACGTTCCTTGCACATGCGAACGTAAAAAGGAAGCTTATGTTGTGGAGGTACTAAGACAGCTTCAAAATCAGACTTTCTATCAGAGATTTGCCACAGAACCAACTTGTGATTTTAAATGCTCAGTAGATTAAACGATAAATCAGGATTGCACTGATGGCATCATTACAGAAAAAAACAAGAAATTTTTAAATAACACCCAACCCAATTAGAGCAAAGTTTTACACTATTCCAAATGTTCACCTAAAGAACACCCAACAGGGAAATCATTAGTGAGCAGGAGTTGGTCTTTGACAGAACTGCTTTCACGGTATGTTGACACACTTTCAAAAGTTTTTGTGGAAAAACTTCCTTCATTTATAAAAGACACCAAACATCTACTAAATATTTATGAGTCTTTAGAACTCGGTGATCATGCTTTATTTGTCACTTTAGATATTGACTCGTTATACATGAATATGCCCCATGAAGGGGTCCTTGATACAGCAGTTTCTTTCCTGAACAGCCGAACAGAAGCCACAGAAGTCCCCCCAGACCTTCTACTGAAACTTTTGGAAAATGTCATTAAATACCATATAGTATATGGTTATCCTTTGTTATGTATAAAAATCAGCCTGCTCAAAATCCTTGTTAAGCATATTCTAAACTGTTATGCACATTCTAAAGTGTTGTTATGCACATTCCAAACAGTTGCTATGCACAGATCAAAGCTTATACAATTAAAAATGTCTCATTTATTGTATACCTAGCTACTTACTAATCACCCAGTGTACAAAGTCATACCTTTTGCCTTTCAAAAGTCTAGAAATTTGATTTTGTTATTGAGTAGAACAAAGAAATGGCAAGATTGTTTGCTTTCACTTCAGTGGGGTTTGTTACTCTAGTGCAAAAAAACATATATTATAAAAAATAAAATATGGGCAACCACACACAACTCGGCATGTGTCTCCATCTCAGGGTTGAGATGACAGCATGGACCTCTCAAGCTTCGCTCTCGAGGATCATATACTGTCATCTCAACCCCTTGATAGAAACACAGCCTTGTTGTGTATGGTTGCCCATACATTATTCTCTATATGTTTGTTTTTGATAAACAACTTTTTCTGCAAGTCAAGGGGACATTTATGGGAGCCACCTGATCCCCCTCTGTGGTTAATTTATATGTTGGGAGGTGGGACAGCCTGTTTGTTACTAATGATGTCAACCCATTTAAGGATAAAATCGAATTTGGGGTAGATATATAGACAACGTGTTACTGGTATGGGGTGGTATTGAGGTGGAGCTGGATGGATTTATAAAATACCTGCATAGCAAGCATGGACATCTAAGATTTGCATACAGCAGTGATATCAGAAGTGTTAATTATTTGGATGTTACCTTAAGTAAAAATGAGGAGGCAAAATTAACACAAGTTTATACAGAGAAGCAGTGGATGGCAAAGGTATGTTAATATCATCATCATCCACCAAATGTATGGTGTAACATCCCAAAGGGGCAGTTCCTGAGAGCAAGACAGAATTTTGACACTGAGGACAGTTACTAGCAGGAAGGAGTCTGCCTGACACATAAGTTAGTGGAACAAGGGTATATGGCAAAAATATACAGAACGCAAGAAATGCATCAAATTCAGTGGATAGAAACATTCTTTTAAATAACAGAAGCAGTATGCACACAAAGGAAGGGCAGATGTTTAATTTTGTCACTACCTTTTCTTTGCAAGCCTACCTGGTAAGAAGAGATCATTTGTAAACAATATAATTGGAAGTGACCCAGTACTGAAGGATCTGTCATGCACCATACCTAGGATGTCCTATAGACAAGCCCCTGCATCAAAATATATGTTAGTGTATAGTCATTTTGTAGATACATGGGAATCCATTTGGTTGGAACAGGCATAAGGGTGTTATCGCAGTAGAAGGTGTTTATTCTGTGAATCGGTCAGGAATTGCAGTACTTTTACAAGTATAAAATGTCAAGAAGGAGTTTTAACTAAGGTAGCTCACAATGTGCAATACCCTGGGGGTCATATATATGGCTCAGTGTACCTGTCAGGCATTTTATATGGGGAAAGATGAAGAGACTATTTAAACAACATTAAGGAGAGTACATGCAAGTGACAGAATACAGTGACTGCTATATGCTACAGCAGTACATGTAAATGAGGCTGGAAACAGACAGGAACATTGTTTGCAGTTTTGCATTACTGGTAAAGTTAACAGAAACCTACAGAGGGGTAACTTTAATAGTCTGCAGCTAAGAAGAGAATCCTTTTGGATTATCAGATTGCATACTACCATTAGCACACGTTTTAATACTGGATTTAACCTGAAACCTTATCTGGAAAGTAGATGAATGTTGGGATTAAGGTGCTGTGCTTGTACTTGTATCCTGTACCATATGTTTATGCATCAAAAACACTTTTTACATGTTCTGCACACTGTTTTTGTAATTTGTGAATACTGAATTAGGTTATATGATATTTATTGTAATCTCATGATTTTTTTATCTTGCTCTCTCCCACTTTTTTCCTTCCCCAACCCCATGATATGTGTGTGTGTGTGTGTGTGTGTGTGTGTGTGTGTGTGTGTGTGTGTGTGTTTGTGTAACACCCCTACAAATGTGGGTTGCAGAAAACCTTCCCTGGGTGTGTCTAAATGCTCTCTGCAAGGCTGGAGTCCTTTGTTTCAGCTGTTCAAAAAGAAATTGCATGAGTGTGCCTTATCGCCTCTGCACCTGTCTCTTTAAGAGCTGCCTATTTTACAGTGTATAATTATTCTGGGTGGCCTCCAAGTATGTCTAAGCTCAAGTTCTGCCTGGGCTGCAGTGCCTTTGCTCCATTCTGCCATCACTAATTGTGCAGAGGCAGCCCTAATGAGAGCTATGACTGTTTGCTGAGTATTTTCTGTAGTAGTGATAATCTGTAGTTTGTTTAAACTGCTTTCCTTTGCAGGGTATGGACTTTTTGTATTGTACCACCATTTTGGTTTTGGACTGCCAGTCAGCACCAATCGGTACCTTTGGGGACTCTAAAAAATGGAGCCTGTCCCCAGGGGTCTTGTGGGAGCAAATTTCTGTAGGAATTGTAGTTTTTCATTTTTGTGCCAAAACAGACCTGGAGGTGGAGCCCTTGCTTTGACAGACTGATGGATCAACCAACCAGAACCTTTTGGACCAAAGGGAAATCCCCACGCTGCCTGCTGCAGTCAGTCAGACTGGAGCTAGAGTTTGATGAATAAACAGCTTGAGTGATTCAAGGAGCAGCCTCTGCGAAGTTTGCGCCGGTGATTGGTGGAAAGGCTGAGTCTGGCCTGTCAGCCTGCAGTCCCTCAAGAAAGAAGCCTTTGAAAGGCTTAGCAATCAGACTGTATCCGAATTGGAGTGTGACAAAGCCACTGAAAAGTGACCAGATTTGAACCTGAAGAAGATCAAAGATTTGCTGTATGCAATCGGTCTGTCAGGACATCCATTTACCACAGAATTTCTGGTTTTGCTCAGAGACACTGATATTGTGGCCAGACTGCCTTCCGCATTGTGGTATAGTGATTGCTTTACTATAAATGTGCTGTGTGCTGTTAGTGGGTCATGATTTGATTCTCCACTGTGTAAATGTGCCACGCTTGCTGGAAGCTGCTTCCAGCACTACTGGACTCAAAATCTGAACTGTTCCACCTGACCTGGGCCTTGCCACCTGGCCCAGTCAGCTACTTCAGGCACAGAAACCATCATCGACGAGAGACTCATCTGGGGATCAGCCCCCTGCTCAACCATCTTAAACAGGAATGACACCTACTAACATACTAATATACTAAAATGCCAGCAGATTAGGCCTAATGCTCTTTTGCATTTGCTCGTTTGGTCAGCCCCTACCCTGGGAGCTGACCTTACTGCCCCCCTTGCCTTCTCTGGCTTCTCCCTTCCTAGTTCTGGATATTCTTGCTGCACTGGATTTTGCTTCCAGAACCTTTCACCTGTACATGTCCCACCCCGTCTTGAACCCCTCCACCATCTCTGCCTCCACCAGCCCCCTGGGCAGTGCATTCCATGGTTCTACCACCCTCTCAGTGAAGTAGCACCTCCTCCTTTCTCCCCCAAACTTCCCCCTCCAGCTTCCACCCATGTCCTCTAGTTGCCCCCTCCTCCTTCCTTCAAAACACCCTGACTGGTCCTCCCTATTTACCCCTTCATGTACCTGAAGACCTCTATCATGTCCCCCGGTCCTTCTGTCTTCCAATGTGTACATATTTAGCTCTTTGAGCCTCTCCCCATAGGTCCTGTCCCCCAAGCCCCAAATCATTTTGGTTGCCCTCCTCTGGACCCTCTCCAGGAGTTGAATGTCCTTCTTTAAGTGTGGCCTCCAAAACTGCACGCAGTACTCGAGGTGAGGCCTCACCAAGCAGTTATACAGAGGGAGTATCACTTCTCTCCTTCTGGAGGTGATCCCCCTAGTGATGCATCCCAGCAGCCTGTTCGAATTGGCTACTGCCCTCCTACAAGTCTCTGAGTTGTTCATCTTGACATCCACCACCACCCCCAGGTCCCTCTCAGCCATCGAGACTTGTAGCATTCCCCCCCCCAGGGTGTACACTTGGCCCGGGTTTATGGCCCCCAGGTGCAGTACCTTGCATTTCTCTGCATTGAACCTCAGCTTCCACTTTCCAGACCATCTTTCCAGATCCTCTAGGTCCCCCTGTAGGGCAGCCCTCCCCTCCTCCCCATCTACCACTGCCCCCAGTTTTGAGTCATCCTCAAAGAGACTCCTCTCACTCCTGATACCTGTCCTTATGTCAGAGATGTATGCATTGAACATGAGGGGCCCAAGGACTGATCCTTTTGGGACCCCACTAATGACCATCCTTGGGATGAGACTATCCAGCCAACTATGACTCTCTGGTCCAGTCCTGGAGCCAATTGTCTATCCATCTGATCATTTGGTTCCCCACCCCCATTTCTCCCAGCTTATCCAACAGGCCCCAGTGAGGAACAGAGCCAAATGCCTTGCTGAAGTCTAGAAAGATGATGTCCACTGGTCTACCCAGGTCCAAGGCACTCATCATCCAGTCATAGAACTCCACAAGGTTTGTCTGACACAATTTCCCTGGGACGAATCCATGCTGTCCATCGTCCAGGCACCCTGACTTTTCCAGGTTCTCCCCAGCCACTTCTTGACAATGCCCTCCATCACCTTGCCCACCACCGATATCAGGCTGACAGGTTCCCTGCCACCTCCCTTGATCCCCCCCTGGGGATAGGTACTATATGCACCATCTTCCAGTCCAGGAGCACCCACCCTGTCCTCAGAGAGATGGTGAAATGCTCCGCCAGGGGTTTCGCGAAGACATCTGCAAGTTCCTTCAGCACTCTGAGATGTAATTTATCCGACCCCAGTGCTTTCTCCATCTTAAGGGACCTGAAGGCTTCCCTCACTCTCTGTGCTGTGATTTCCACCTCCGCTACCTCTTCTCCCTGCTTAGCCTTCCCCTCTCTTGCCATTGGTGCCTTCCCCTCTCCCCAGACCTGCCGATTGGTAAGGGTCCCCCCTCCTCACTGTCTCCTCCCATGTAAGATGCAGCACCCCCATTTTCCTTGTGAAAATTGAGGGGAAGTACTCATTTAGTACCTCAGCCTGCTCCCCCGGGTCTTGTGCCCATCTCTCCCCAGTTTTAATTCTGCTAATCTGCCCCTTCACCCTTCATTTTTCCCCAGTGTATCTAAAGAACCCCTTGTTCCCTGTCCTAATTTTCTAGGCCAGGTTCTACTCCTTCCTTGCCTTAGCCATCCTCTCCACCCTAGTGGCCCTTCTAGTCATACTCCCCTCGATCCCTTTCACTCCTTGAGCATTTGAATTGCCTATAGGCTGCCTTCTTTCCCTGCACCACCTCCTGGACCTCCCTGGTCCACCAGCAGGGTTTTTGGGCCCTACCACATTTTCGTCTTACTCTGGCACAGGTGCTGGTAGCATCCTGCACCCCTCTCCTAATTATTTCCCACCTACTGTCAGCCTCCATGTCTGACCCAATCACATCCAAATGCTCCTTAAGGATTCTTCCCATTTCCTTAAAATCCACCCCCCTGAAGTCAGTTACCTCTGTCTTTGTGCAGCCTTTTAACCCTCGTAGATCCAGATAGAACCAGACAGTGGCATGGTCACTCCCTGCCAATGGGTCCCTTACCTCCAGTCCCCCAATATGGCCACCATCTGCCAGGACCACATCCAGTACCCGCGCCTCCCTGGTCGGTTCCCCCACCTGCTGAGTTAGGAACACATCTTGAAAGACATCCAACAACCTCTGTTCCCTGGCCACCAAGGATGTCATAGTCTCCCAGTCTGTTCCTGGCATGTTTATGTCCCCCAACATCACCAACCTTCCCCTGCCCAATCTGCAGTGTCTCCCAATATCTGCCACCAGATTGTCCTCCAGCTCCTCTGCCAGTGCAGAGGGTCGCTGCCTCAGTGATTCGTGTGGGCCCTGCTTCTCCTGGCAAACCAGTCAGCAACTTGTAGTCTCCATTTCGTCTAGCCTATGTCTCGTATTGGGTTGTATTAGTAATAATCAAGGTAACTAGCTCATTGCAACAACAGCTAAATCTCACGTGTTGTCATCTGATTACATTGTTGTTTTTCCTTTCACGAACTGAGCATTCAGGCTCTGGATTACAAACTGTGTGTGGTTATGCATTCCTTTTCTTTTTATCACAGGGCCCTAACCAGCTGTGACACTGGCCTACTCTGGGCAATGTTCAAGGCTACCCCACCTTATTTCCAACTGGGTACCCAGAGTGTGTGACTGTGCAGGAACTAAAAGTGCATGCCTAATTGCCTGACAAGATCAGTTTTAGAATCAGTCAACCTGATTATGCCCCTCCCTTGTTCAATTCCCGTGAAATAAATCAGATCTAACTCTTTCTGCAGCTAATCTGGCTGTGGTTCCAGTTTGTACCAAAAGCACTGTACTGTTGTTATTTACTGCGTCTAACCTGTGTCACCCCTTGTTACCCAGGGTTACTAGAATCCCAGTAAGACCTAGTGGTAGGCAGGGAAGGCAGCTTGTGAAACTCCAGTTACATGGGCTTCACACTGTCTCACTCTGTTCTCAGTCTCAGCTGAGACTGAGAGATGACATCACCAATAGAGCTGTGGCAGCTGCATAAGCCACATTGGAATCTGCAGCAGAGGGTGTTAGATAGAACGTTGGGAGTTTTCAAAAGTCAGTTCCTGTTTGCTTTCTGTAAGAGAGGAGGTGAGTCTCCTGTGTGCTTTCAAACAGGAAGGAGCAGTTCCAGTTTTGCCTTCAAATGGTGGGGACCACTGTTCGGGTCTCAGTGCTCCCCTTCCTCCGGTGGAGGGAGTAAAGATCCCCATATAGATTCCAGGGGCAATCCCCTAAATTCTGCAGAAGAAAGAAAGCTGCCTATTTCAGTTTCAGTCTGTGTTTGGAAAGTGGAAAGAGTTGTACTTCCCCTGTGGTGCACCTGCAACAAAATGGTGAGTGTTTGCTCTAATAGTAGAGGGCAAAAAATGTGTTTCTTCAGCCTGGGATATGTGAAGAAATCTGGGATTTGAACTACTATTTGGGAGGCCTACAGTACTAGGACAAACAAATGGAGTAATGTCAAAAGCTAGAGTGCTATGTGAATTCAAGTAATATTGTAGAGGGGGTGCGACAGTTCATCCACCATTTAATCTACATTCAGAAGTTTCAGTTTTTCCAGAGGAATGGCCAGGTATGGGCTGTGGGAGCTGGAAGTGGGAACACCCCCCATCTTTAGTAACCAGGTCCACCTCTACGGATTTCTGCTGTGATAGCTACTTGCCTCATGCGCTTGGTCAGTGATGAGAAAGTACCCAGATGTGGGTCGCAAATGGGAAAATCTCTCTAGGACTTGCAGGCTCTAAGTGGTGTGGAGAGCCACAACAAGTGTGAAGAAAATTCTCTTTTTGAGATGGGCGTCAGAAGAAGCAAATGGGAAATCTCTCTAGGAGTTGCTTACTCTGATGCAAGGAGCCACAACAAGAAAATGGGTTCATTCTTCCAGTGGACCGCCATTCAAGTGGCTGGCAGGGGAGCCGGGCCAGTCGGGCTGTGTACCCAAAGCGCGTGCAAGTCTGGGCTGTGTGCCTGATGGGTCCAGAGCCTGAAAACAGTATAATTGGTTCATTCTTCCAGTGGACCACCTTGTAGTCTCTAATCTGCATTACCAGTAAATGTAGCCCAATGGGGGTTCATCTATGCTTTGCTGTGTTCAGCTAGTTGTGAATAAAAGCCACACTGTAAAATCCCATTCCTGGTTCTGGACATTACAGTTATTGCTTCCTGTGTTCGGATTTACTTGGGTGCCCCTGTGCAGAGTAGCCAAACCTAGGTCCCCTTGTGCCGAGTAACCTCATATTCCACGAACCCAGGTCCCCACCTGGTATTGCTGCCAGTGCTAACAGCATGCCACCTGTCATTTGGTAAAAAGGCAGGGGTGAGGGGTTACAAAATGGAGGCACCGCTTTGGATTTGTTCGGGAAGGGAGGTGCTTGGGCAAGGGGGCTAGTGTTTTGGCTATCTGGCAGTGGGTAGCCAAAAAAGCTGAAGCAATTTCCCTAGCATGTTGCTGTGTGCTGTGAATCTTGTGCTGCTGTTTAAAAAATGCCAACTGTTTACCAAGGAGCTGTAAAGCCAAAGAGTGTGTCCTTGTCCTGCATCAAAAATTATTTACAGAGTTTTTGCCTGCTTTAAAAATGAACTGTGGTAAATAAAAGTGTGGAAGACTAGGGGTAGCAACAGAAAAATTGTGCCCTGGACATTTGAAATGCTTTTAAAATGAATTATTGTGAAGAAAAGTGTGAAAGACTAGGGGTAGTAACAGAGAAATTATGCCCTGGACGCTTGAAATGCTTTTTAAAATGAATTCTTGTGAAGGAAAGTGTGGAAGACTAGGGGTAGCAAAATGAAGATTATGCCCTGGACGTTGGAAATGCTTTCTGTGGAGAAAATGGAAATGGTAAATGGAGAGACTGCAGAGTTAATGGCTATGTTATATGGTTAAAATGGGCTCCCGCCGTGGAGTCAGTTGAAAAAAAAAAGTGCATTCTGCAGTTTAAATTTGCCTGCTCGACGATTGCCGTGAGGAAAAGAGCCTTCGTGAGGAAGAAGAGGCTCATTTGCATGGCGTTGTGTGGTTGGTCAGGCTGCAATTAGTCCCGCCCCTCAGCCAGCTCTTCTGAGACTGCCCCAGCATTCAAGAGGGAGTGAGAGTGCAGTGCGTGTACTGGCAGTGGAGGAGCGTCGCGGAGTATTCAAAGCGCTGTAAACAGTTTAAAAATTGACTTATTTGTTTAAAATTGGGCTCAACCTGCAAATCGATCATGGAAATCGTGAGTTTGGTGGTTAAAATGTTGATCGCTAAGACTGCCTACCCGTTTGTGTACAGAGGCCTTCAAGAACTGGCTGCAGGCCGTTTTACCCCATCACAGCAAGTTGCTACTGATCACAGTAAGTAAACAACCCAAAAACTGTTCAAACAGTGATTTTCAGTTATGCCATATAAAATGTGTGTGCAGCAGTATAGTCGCTTTGCAGGTAATGACTGTGTGAAGTCCTGCCAGCAAGTGCAAGTCTGTTAAGCCATTGAATGTGTGCATGGAAGTGAAACTAGCCTCCGTTTAAAGTTTGCAGCCAGAGACAGACTGTGGTTTGTAGCAAAATGCAACACTAGTAGAAGCAGGCAATCCTGAGCTAAAACCTGAAGTTTTAGAAGGACTGTGAATTAAATGAATATTACCAGATTGTGGAAAGTCCAAGGAAAATCCTGTAAATGTGTGTAAAGCCAGATCAGAGCAAGTTGTGCAGTTTGAGTAAAAGTTATCAGTAGCTGGTGTAAATTGGGTGCACAGTGGCTTGACCCAGATTCTAAATGTCGATGCACAGGTGTGCTGCCGCCGCCATTACAGGGTGGGGTAGTAAAGTAAACACAGCAGCAGAGGAGCCATTTTAAAACTACAGAGTGTGTTCAGTAAAGTGGGACTTTCAGTTACAGTGAACTTTTGTTTATATTTCTGCAGTTATGGCCTCAGGACCAGCTCGTTACCTGGATCATGCCCGGGTTGCAATAACAGCAGCAGTAAATAGACTGAGAGATATTGAAAAGTGATGCTATGGAGGGCAACTGCCGCTTGATGTGGCAATTCTTAATTATCCAGTGCGTGTATGCCAAATATGCTTGAGTGCTGGAAAGGACGTCTTCATGATTCCTCACTGTGCTGGATGCCTACAAAAATATGGCTTGTATAAAGCGCTTCCAATCCGTTTGGCCCCCACATGGACAAAAATTCAGGAATATGCAGTTGGCAGTGCACAGCACCAGGCGGAGCCTTTGGAGGAAGGTCACTCAGGGGAGTGTGGCACAAAGCTAGAGGGTGCAGAGTTAGAGACAGAATCAGAAGTTGAAGTTTTGGATGCTGGATTCCAGAAAGAAAGTTCGGATAAAGCATCAATAGTCCCCTGGGTGGGGGGGGCCTAGCCCAAGTCTCTTAGGTGAAGATGAGTTGCGGGAGGCCTTTGAATGGGAGGTGTCGACCTCCGCGCCTAGTAATGAATGGATAGTCCCAGGGGTGAGAATGACTGTTCACTCCTGGGCTCAGATCCTCAGTGAAGAAGAAGAAGAGGGGGAACCTGTGTGGCCTTGTGAGAAAGGAACGGGTACACAGCCTCAAGATCTTGCCTCGGAGGAATGTATTGAAGAAGGTGGTGATGCCACTGCCCTGGCTTTACAGGAGGAAGAAGTCAGGGATCTGTTTCTAATTTCCTTGAGGATGTGAAGCTGGCAGAACCAGGACTGGCTACCCCCAGAGCCAGGCCATCGGTCTCAGATTGACCAAAGCAAGAAAAGAGGAGCGACTGGTTAGTAGAAAGGCAAATGAGATCTATGGTAAGACCTTTCCTTGGAAAATCTGGGAGGAGATTGAGAACTGCAGGAAATCCTGGATCTGGGATGAAGCAATGAAAAGTGTGCATACTGGGGCCAACCAGCATGTAAAGAATAGACTGTTCCATGAAAAGTATACCCAGAGGAAGAGAGGCAGGACACTGTTTATGGACAGAGTGAGAATAGTGGACAGAGAGGGACATGAAATCTCCCACTGTGTGAATTATGTGTGCCTAGACGGGGGTAACAATTCAAGCCCCTGACCCCCGGGTACTATTGGCCTCAGTGCAAGTACCTCCCAGCAATTAAGCCCGTGCCTACAAAATGGAGAGCTGAGCAGTGGTAGTTAATACTGCCACACCAGACTGAAGTGCCCTTATTGATCCGCCAATATGAATAACCAGGACTCAGGTGCCCCACATTCATCATTCTACAGTGTACTGTCCTGTCCAGCAACCATCCACTGATCCATCAGATGACATCAGATCCAGAGAGGACACCAGCCCAGCTGTTTCCTGTTCATTGCATGGTAATCGGATGATGTTGGACCAGCTGTTTTCTTTTTTGTTCCTGTTCTAAGGTTCCATCTCCAGAGATGACATCACCCTAGTTGTTTCCAGATGTGCCCTCCTGTGGTTCCTGGAAGATGTCCGCCCAGCTGTATCAGAAGAAATGCTACCAGGGAGAGTCTGTGGCTGCGGTGCAGGTTACATGCCTAGTATTGTACTACAAGAGGCTGGTAAGTCCAAACTTTTCTATCTTTATGACATTACAGTACACACCCTACACTACAGACTTCAAAAATGTGTGAACTGTCCGAAAAGACTCTCCCCTTTGGGACTTTGGCCTTTTAGAACTATACTTCATGGGGCTCCGGCCCAGGAGAGACTCTTTATTGGACTAGCTTTTGGGCATTGTGGTCACTAGTTAGGACTTTTAGGGCACTCCATCCCCCCAAATGTGTATTGTAAATAATATCATTGTTGTATTCTAATGTAAATACTGTTTTTCTACCTTGTTTCTTTTTTTTTTTTGGCAAATAACTTTATTTTATTATAGTGATAAAATACAAGATACAACATAGACAAAAACATAAATAATAAACAATAAACAATAAACAATAAACAATATAATAGAAAACCAAAATAAAATACTCCCAAAACCCCTCACCCCCCACCCCCCTGGCAGCCATCCAAATACTTAATATAACAAAACTATAGCCACATTACTTCAAATACAATTATAACATTAGCTAGCGTCTTGAGGTATATGGGAGAAGAGAGATTCTGGAATCTTTATGTCTCTGAGGAAAATTAGAGAGGAAAAGGGAATATAGCTATGATACAATAAGTTAAAGGGATGAGAGAGTAAAAGGATGAAGGAATGAGAAAAAGAGAAAAGTATAAGGGATAAAGGAAGGCGGCTGATAGTAAGGGGGATAAGAGGAAGAATGCAAAGAGGAGTATTTCCCTAACTAGTAACCATACCTGTCCTTCAAGGACTGGAAAAAACTACCCTAGCACTTTTTAAATTTACCCGATGCCTTAAGGAAAATTAACACTGACCTCTCTGCATTTAATGCTTTCAGAAATTCGTCCCACCATTCTTTAAACAATGGGACCCAATCATCCCACCAATGACGAAGAATTAATAGCTTAGTAACTGAGGCTACCATAGCCATTTGGCATTTTTGAGTTCTAGAAGCAATTTGGGCATACATCCCAAATATACAAACATCTACATTGAAAAAGGCTGAAAGATCACAGTACTGGTCCAACCAACGTTTGACCGACTGCCACAACTTAGCTATTTTGGGGCAGGACCAAATTTTATGAAAGGTGGTAGCTAAGGGGTCACCACAGTCCTTACAAACTGGGGAGGACAATTTATTTAGCCGGGAGAGTTTGGCAGGAGAAAAGTAAAGATTATGCAATAAATTAAACTGGATATCTCTCAGTCTGTCCTGTTTAATACATGAATAAATATCTACCCAAACCTTCTCACAGATCGCCTCTGGCCACCCCATAGACAAATTAATTTCCCAGTAAGGGGGAACAGGGGATATCTTAAGTTCCAATCTTGATAAAATATACTTATATATTTTAGAGACTGCGTTTCCAGATATTGCGAACTCGCTCAGCTTCCTCAATAAGTTCCCCGCCTCATCAGAGATTTTACCTTTCCGCAAGAAAAACCGGATGCTTCTTCGTATTTGAAAAAGTCGCAAAAGGTTTCGAGGTTCAATCCCAAATTTTTCAATCAAAGCAGGGAAAGAAGAAATTGTATTATCCGAAATGAAGTCCGAAATACGAGGTTTGGGGGGAGAGTCACTCACAAACCTTTTTATGGGCTGGTTGCCAACTAGGAGGTTAGGATTTCTCAAAAGGGGTTGAGATGGGTCTTTTAAGTAGGAAATATTTAATCTTAGATAAAGTTGGTGCAAAGCCTTAATATCCCAACCTAATGGGGTATTTCTAACAAGAGTAGGGACCTTGGACCACGGAATATATAAGAAGGATTCCAAATCGAAGTTAACCCCTTGAGATATCGCGTGGTCAATGGCAAGTCCGGGGGAGGGAACTTCTGCTTCTCGGACCCATAGAGCTGACCTCGCTGCATGAAAAGCTAAATAATAGGTATAAAAATCCGGGATCTGGAGGCCCCCTAATTTCCATTGAAAAATTAGTTTAGAATAAGCCCTACGAGGGGGTTTACCTTTCCACAAGAAATCTGAGCAGTATTTGTAAAGTGGGCCAAAGAAAGACCTGGGGAGGTACACGTTTAGATTAAAGAGAGGGTAGAAAATCTTGGGTAAAACCATCATTTTGATTGTATTAACCCTACCTGAAAAGGTCAAGGGAAGCTTCGACCACCTCTCCAAGTCTTCCTTAATAGATTTAAATAAAAGCTTAAAATTTAGGTTAGCCATTCTCTCGAGATCCTTCGAAATCTGAATACCCAAATAGGCTAAAGATTTTGTCTGCCACTGCAAACCTAAAGAAAGACACCAACTTTTCTGAAGGTAAGGGGATAGTGAGTAAACCATTGTTTTATTCTTATTTAGTTTATACCGGAGAATTCACTAAAACACTAAATTAAATTAAGTAAATGAGGGAGCTATGTTGTAGTATTTCGAACATGCAACAATAAATCATCAGCAAATGCTGATAACTTAAACCCAAATCTCCTATAGAAATCCCTTGGATTAGGTGGTTCATTTTAACGGCTCTTATTAAAGGTTGATGTACAAATTGAATAAATATGGTGACAGGGCAGCCCTGACGTACCCATCGCATAAGGGAAAAGCAGCTGAGATTAAATTGTTGCATTGAATTCTAGCGTGTCGGGCACAAGTACAAGATCCGAATATAGTGAATAAATTTTTCCGGAATACCAAATTTAGCCAATATTGCAAACATAAAGGCCCATTCTACTCTATCGAATGCTTTTTCTGCGTCTAACGAAACCAAGGATGCTTCCATATCCGGGTTCGCAGACACAGAAATTAAATAAAATAATTTCCTGAAGTGGTCAGCCGAAGAACAAGTCCAGCCTGTTCAGGACTCAGCAACCCGATCCACGAGGATTTTAGCTTATTAGCTAGGATTTTGGCATAGATCTTTACATCTATATTTAATAAAGAAATTGGCCTGTAATTGCCCACCAGATCTGCAGATTTTCTGGGTTTAGGTAGCAAAATTATCCTAGCTTCAAAAAGAGTCGTATCTCTTACCCCTTGCTCATGCCAAAATGCATAAAGCTGATACAAAAGTGGTATCAAACTCTCCTTAAACATTTTAAAGAAAAGGGGTGTGAATCCATCTGGGCCGGGTGCTTTATCCAACTTTAGTGAGTTGATAGCTTTTGCTATCTCCTCATTTGAGATAGGGGCTACCAGCATCTGCTTAAATTCTCGGACATCTGAGGGAAGGAGATTTTAGTTAAAATTCTAGCATTTAGTTTCACTCTGTAGAAAGCGGTTGACTCGAGTATAAATTTTTGTAAAAGTTGGAAAAAATACCAGTATATTCTCGAATCTGTAATCAACTTGTCCGTATCTGGATGTCTTAAGGCTGCGACCCATTTGGCCGTCGCTCTCTGTTTTAGCTGCCACGCCAATAAATTACCGGCTTTGCTACCTTGACCTATATATGCAGCTTTTAGCTTGGAAGCCGAATTCTACACTCTTTCACTTAAGGTGTTCACATACCATACCCTTAGACTGGTCAGCTCTTGCTCTTGTTGCTCCGATCTGGAATTCTCTCTAATAGTTTCTAAAGTACTGATTTTCTTTAAACAATTAGTTAATAACTGTTTGTTTTTCGCTTTACGCACTGATGCAATCCGTATCAGTTCTCCCCTCCAAATAGTTTTCAGGGCAGCCCAAGCTTGGTCAATTGCATTGATAGACCCCCAGTTAGCCGTAATTGAATTGGTCATAAACCCTTGAAAACGAGCTAGTATCTGGGTGTCTTTTAATAAAGCGTTATTTAAAGACCATGAATAGGACCTAGGTGGGGTGAATAAAGGGGAACATCGGAGTTTAATGGGAGAGTGATCCGAAATTACCCGAGTCAAAATTAAGACCTCCTCAACAAAGGACAAACATTGCTGGCTAACCAAGAAATAGTCAATCCGCGAATAGGACTTATGGACCGGGAAAAAAGGTAAAATCTCTAATGGTGGGGTTATACAATCTCCAAGGATCCATTAGGCCCAATGATGATGTGAACTCTAATAAGGCCCTCTGAGCCGGGGAGGGGTGTAATGTTCTATGCCAAGAGCGATCCTGGCAATTAGACTGGACCAGATTCCAGTCCCCCCAGAATGACAGGAATATCTTTAAAGGGGGCTAGAATCATGGCCAGTTGCGTAAAAAAGGAGGGAGTATCCACGTTGGGGCCATATACTGATCCCAACACTAAACTAGCCCCTCCTAATTTACCTAGAACTATAATGTATCTGCCTTTCGGGTCAGAGATTGTCTCAGATGAGATAAAAGGAACCCCTCGCGCCACCAGAATGGCTACCCCCCGACTGCACGAAGAAAATCCAGCACCAAATATCTGACTCACCCATTTTTTCCTGAAGTGGTGGAGCCGATCGGGAAGTACATGGGTTTCTTGAAGAAATACTATAGATGGATCAAATTGAGCCAAATGGTTTAATAAAATATATTTTTTCCGGTTGTCTCTTCCCCCTTTGATGTTCCAAGAGAAAATATTCAAATTATTAGCCAGACGGAATCCTTAACCTATTTATAAAAACGGTATAGATAGCTGCCCCCCCTCCCAACAATAAACTACTAAAACTATTAACCCAACATCCTAATCCCCCCTCCCCCGTAAAGGTTTTCCCCTCTTAGAACCCCCTAAAATTTGCCCTCGAAGCCAACTCAACTACTGTGGTCCATGGTACGCCATAGAGATGGGCGCCCCCCCAAAAACAAAATGCCACCAAATCCATGGATACTAACCTGCAAACCCTTTCAACCCCCACTAGGGGGAACCCTCTAACCATATAGTAAACTAAGTCTATTACTATGGAACCTTTTACTAAAAAGGAAGAACTCTAACACCTAAATTAGTGCTTAAAGTATCGAATATCAAGTATAAGACTAGCCCAGTAATTAAACATAGCCCCACGATAAACCTAAACCAATAAGTAAGAGGAACAAGGAGGCCAAATCGTAAGAGAGCTGAACGTATAGCCCTATCTACATTGTATCCTCTCTTGTCCCTAGTAACATCGAGGGCCAGATAACGAGGAATATAAATTAAAATGAGGCTGGTCCTAAAACAAAAAAAACTCTCTAGTTAGCAGTCCAGGGATGGTAATCAAAGGCTAAATAAAGAAAGTAACCATGCCCTGTGTTCACTTATTAGTTCACCCAGCCCATTGAGTTTCTGGGACAACCTAAATACTTCCTGTTCACCTATCCAGAAATGTGAACAAAATCCTAATTGCACTGAAAATCTTGCTAAGCTAAAAATCTGTACACTATTAGCACTTCTTGCCTTTCAGACAATACAGAACACATAAAGTCATAGCACAGATAAATGCTATGGATGCTATAAACAAAGGACTTAATGAAATAAAATGGTCTAAGAGCTCCCTCTTGTGGCTAATATTGATACATTTCGCAGTAATAAGAACTTTTAAAGGCTCTGAAAGTGAAATGCAATAAATTGAAAGTCGTTCCTTTACATCCCCCAAGCTACCAAATATAAACTATTACAACAGCAGAAAAAGGAAAGAGAAAATTAATTCTTAAGGGGGAATACACTTTAGAAAGTCATAAGTGTAGCTGTAATAAGCCTTTATATGATAAGCTACATAAATTTGTCAGTCCAAACTCTTAAGTCTCGAGTAGAAAATAGGGTCAGAAGTCTTCATCCTTTAGGGAACAGATCTGGCAGAGAGATCGAAAGTACTTTTAAGGTCTCCTCAGCAGAATCAAAACGTTTAATCCCATCCTTCAGGGTAATCTCTAGTTTGGCTGGATAAAGCATACGATGCTGAATACCCGCGGCCCAGAGCTTTGATGTGATGGGCCGAAAGCTTGTTTGAACCTGCCGCACCTTCCAGGTCAGATCAGGGACTAGCCGAAGCCTTTTGCCTTCCCACAGAATAACTGAAAGTTTTCTTGCCTCTTTTAAGATAAACTCTCGGTGCAAGTAATTTAGCAGTTTGAAGATCACGGGTCTTGGAGGTTCCGACGGAGGTGGTTTAGCCCTGAGAGCTCGATGGCCCTTCTCAATAATATATTCAGGCCCATTAGGCGAAGGCCCCACTGACTTCTTTAGAAATTTCTGTAAGAAGAGGATAGTGTTGGGGCCCTCCTCACCCTCAGGGAGCCCCAGCAGGACCAAATTGTTACGCCTGCTTCTCCCCTCAAGGTCATCTAGACGATCTTCAAACTTGGCTATCATCCTTTTACAGTCGACAATGGCAGGGCCGTTTTTTTCTTGCTTTCTTTCTAAAGAAGAGATCCTGGCTTCAGCGTCCGTCACCCGACGGGCTAACTGTGTCAGCGCCAGTTTAAAATCTGCCACCTCGTCTATTAATTTAAACAGCGCCTCCTTTATGGTTGATAGGTCGCTGTAGATTTTGGCCGGGGTTATTTCTTCTTGAATAGTTGTCGGCGATGAGCTCCGGTGAGACCTCTTGGCTTCTAGCTCTTGATCCGAGCCTTCCATCTTGCGTCGGAAGCAGGGAACCGAAATAAACTAACGGCTGCAGTCTCGGTTCTTTCAGTAAGGGCGCTGGCTGAATAAAACTTTAAAAGTTTTAATTTGTTTGCAGATTCTCTTACGGGGAAGGGAGACCCAAAAATCTACCGCTACTCCTCCTGGCGCATAGCGTGACTCCCTTCTACCTTGTTTCTAAAAAATCTTTTTGGGATTTTTCAGTGTTTTGTAATGTAGAGGTTTTAGGTAGACTGTGTGTGCAGATTAGGAGCATGTGTTTTGTCTTTCTTTTTCTTACAGGTGTTCCTGGGAAGACAGAAGAGAAGACAAGAAGAGGAAGAGGGGCTCATCCAAGTTCCTCATCAGTGCTTTATTGTGTAGACATTTAAAGTACTGTGGTGTTATTGTTATGGTTGTTATTGCTGTATTAACAATTTCCTTCCACAGGTGTGGTTGTGGGGATAGGGAGGAGGCAGTAATTTGGCATTTTAATGGTGTGGTTGCAGGTTGCCTAAGGTCGGGGAGGTCCCTGGTTGTTTTTTGGTTTTGGAATATTATGTTAGAGGCAGATAGGTTTTCCCTAGAGGGTATGTGGGGATGGACAGGCTGTGGCCCTGATGTGCAGTAGGGACTGCAGTGCTGATCTATCAGGGCTATGCTCTGGATGGTTCTACCAGAGCCACTGCGTGTCCATAGTAAGTGGATAGTGTAGAGGCTGATATGTCAGCTACAGGCCTCTAGGCCCTTAGTGTTGCCTGTCTGTGCTTGTACATGGTAGGAGGGGGCCTGATCACCACTCTCCGCAGGTAGCTCATAGGGTGGGATGGCCTAAGGCCAGGTGCATAATGACTGGGGAAAGTCATTTTCCTGGTCAAGGGCGAGTGTAACTCCTTCTTACCTGGGGTTACTAGAATCCCAGTAAGATCTAGTGGTAGGCAGGGAAGGCAGCTTGTGAAGCTCCAGTTAAATGGGTTTCACACTGTCTCACTCTGTTCTCAGTCTCAGCTGAGACTGAGAGATGATATCACCAATAGAACTGTCGCAGCTGCATAAGTCACATTGGAATCTGCAGCAGAGGGAGTTAGATAGAACGTTGGGAGTTTTCAAAAGTCAGTTCCTGTTTGCCTTCTATAAGAGAAGGAGGTGAGTCTCCTGTGTGCTTTCAAACAGGAAGGAGCAGTTCCAGTTTTGCCTTCAAGTGGTGGAGACCGCTGTTTGGATCTCAGTGCCCCCCTCCCTCCGGTGGGGGGGAGTAAAGATCCCCATATAGATTCCAGGGGCAATCCCCTAAATTCTGCAGAAGAAAGAAAGCTGCCTATTTCAGTTTCAGTCTGTGTTTGGAAAGTGGGAAGAGTTGTACTTCACCTGTGGGGCACCTGCAACAAAAGAGTGAGTGTTTGCTCTAATAGTAGAGGGCAAAAAATGTGTTTCTTCAGCCTGGGATATATGAAGAAATCTGGGATCTGAACTACTATTTGGGAGGCCTATAGTACTAGGACAAACAAATGGAGTAGTGTCAAATGCTAGAGTGCTGTGTGAATTCAAGTCCCTGACTCTAAGTGATGTGGGGAGCCACAACAAGAAAATGGGTTCATTCTGCCATTCAAGTGGCCGGCAGGGGAGCGGGACCAGTCGAGCTGTATACCCAAAGCGCGTGCAAGTCCGGGCTATGTGCCTGGTGGGTCCAGAGCCTGAAAACAGTATAATTGGTTCATTCTTCCAGTGGACCGCCTTGTAGTCTCTAATCTGCATTACCAGTAAGTGTAGCCCCATGGGGGTCCATCTATGCTTTGTTGTGTTCAGCTAGTTGTGAATAAAAGCCACACTGTAAAATCCCATTCCTGGTTCTGGACATTACAGTTATTGCTTCCTGTGTTCGGATTTACTTGGGTGCCCCTGTGCAGAGTAGCCAAACCTAGGTCCCCTTGTGCAAAGTAACCTCATCCTCCCCGAACCCAGGTCCACACCAGGTATTGCTGCCAGCACCAACAGCATGCCACCTGTCATTTGGTAAAAAGGCAGGGGTGAGGGGTTACACCGGGTTTACAGGGGGTCTCCAGGGTCGAACAGGTGGAACCAGCCCTGGTGGTAAGTGCAAACAGTGTGGGGAATTGTATGCTAAATAGGGGCTATTGTGAAAGTGTCTGTTGCATATTGTCTAGGCCACCCAAAGGGAAAGAGGGGGGTTACAGTGTCCCAGAGGGCTGTACCCAGATTAGCCTTGTTACTAACAAATCTGTCCTTCAGGTGAAGGCACCCATTTCAGTATCCAGGCCCCATGGGAGGCAGTATAGCACAGTGATTTAAGGCTCTGAGCTGCAAATCTGGTGACATCCAGCAGACCAGACCTGGGTTTGAATCCCACAGCTTCCACTTGCATACTGTGTGACCCTGAGCAAGTCACTTAACTTCCCTGTGCTCCCAGGTCACTCCTGTAAAAAAGCTTTCAGCTTAGTGTGCTACTCCTGGTTAAACAAATAAAAAAAAAAAATTAAAAAAATAACCGGCCTCTACCCATGCAGGCAGGGGTAGTAGCCCTTGGGATAGTGCCACATATATATATATATATATATATATATTCTTGTCAAAAACCTCTGTTTATTGCATCAGTTAGGGTTGTTCCACAGTGACAAAAGTGAGGAAATTCGGTGATAGGGTTGCCACCCCTACCATCTCACAACCACCCCACCCTCACCAGCAGCTATCAGGGTGTGCATAGGGGTCATCAGCCTGACTCCTAACTGTCACCCTATTGCATGTGCAAAGAAGCTGAGGTGATGCAGTATAGGAGAATGGGGTGAGACTTAGGCACGACGACCCCAAAGGACACCCCATTGCTTGTTGGTGGGGGTAGACTATAATGGGATTCAGTGTTTTTTGTTTTTTTTTAATAACTTTCGAACCATTTAATATTTTTTCACAAAATCTTTGAAAGGCACATTGGGGACCTCGGCTGCATGTTTCCTGAAGTTTTTGGACCAACCGTGCAAAACATGTGGGCTACAGGCATGAGCAAAGAAACGTGGAAAACCCCATAATTTATGTGTTTTTGGTGCTCTGTAGCTCCCCAACCATACATCCAATAATAACACATCTTATCAGGTCCAGAGAACTATGGTACCAGACTGTACATTTCAAATTTCAGGCAAATCTGTCATACGGTGGCAAAGTTATTAAGCTGCCAAATTTCATATTTTAACCATAAATGGGATACTCTCTCTGTATATAATATAATATAATATAATATAATATAATATAATATAATATAATATATATATATTTATATATACACACACACACACACACCTATCATGGCAAAAACCTCTGTTTAATGCATCAGTTAGAGTTGTACCACGGAGACAAAAGCGAGGAAAATCGATGTTAGGGTTCCCACCCCCCTTGCACCCCACCTCCCCATCCTCACCAACAGGCATCGGGGTGTACATTGGGGTCATCGGTCCTAACTCTCACCCCATCCCATGTGTAAACAAGCTGAGGTGGTGAGGTATAGGAGAATGTTGTGAGAATTAGGACCGACGATCCCAATGCACACCCTGACACCTGTTGGTGGGGGGCAGGGTGGGGGTGGGTTGCAAGGCGGGTGGAAACCCTAACATTGAATTTACTCACTTTTGTCGCTGTGGAACAACTCTAACTGATGCATTACATGGAGTTTTTTTGCCATGAATTTTCCTTCTTTTTGAGAATGTGCACTATAAATAGTGAAGTAACGGCGATGCTAGTACAAATGCTAATGCACATGGTGATGCAAATGTAAATGAGAATGCAAATAGTAATACAAACACATATGCAAACATTAATGAAAACAGAAATGCAAGCACATATGAAAATGCAAACCGTAACGCACATGGGCATGGTAAAGTAATTGAAAATGCAGACACTTACGGTAACAGCAATGATGACACCAAAGGAAACAGAAACAGAAATACAAATACAAATGGAAGTGTGTATGCAAATGCAAATGGAAATGCACATGGTGACACAAAAGGAAATGCAAACAAAAACGGTAATGGAAATGCAAATGTTAACAGTTGTGCAAACACAAGTGCAAATGAAAACACAAAGGGTAATGCACAGGGTGGCGTAGACAGGAATGGTAACCCAAACAGAAATGCAAATGCAAGCATGTATGGAAACGCAAATGGTAATGTGCATGGTCACGGTACCACAATAGGAAATGCAAATCACAAACATGCACAGCAACCATGATACCAAAGGAAGCGCAAACGCAAATGGAAGCACGTACACAAACGTAAAAAGTAATGCACACGGTGACACAAGACAAAATGCAAACAAAACTAATAATATAAATGCAAATATTAACAGTAATACAAACGCAAATGAAAACATAAAGGGTAATGCACACAGTGGCGTAGACGGGAATGGTAACGCAAACAGAAACTGAAATGCAAGTGCATACGGAAGCACAACTGGTAATGCGCATGGTCATGGTACTGCAATAGGAAATGCAAATGGTAACGGCAACAGTAACGATGATGAGGAAACACAAACAGAAGCATGTACACAAACACAAATGATAACGCACACAGTGACACAAAATGAAACGCAAACAAAAACATTAATGGGAATGCAAATGCAAGTGCAAACGAAAATGCTAAGGGTAATGCACACGGTGGCGTACATGGGAATGGTAATGCAAGTGGAAACACAAACCCAAGCATGTACAGAAACACAAATGCTAATGCCTATGGTCACAATACTTCAAAAGTAAAATGCAAATGCTAACAGTAACAGCAATGATGACATCAAAGGAAACGCAAACAGAAGCGTGGACGCAAATGAAAATGGTAATGCATACGGTGATGCAAAATGAAACACAAACAGAAACGGTAATGGAAACACAAATGGTAACAGTAACACAAACACAAGTGCAAACGAAAATGCAAAGGGTAACGCACACGGTGACAAAGACAGGAATGCTAATGCAAATGGTTACGGAAATGCAAGTGGGAATGCTAACTGTGACAGTAACAAAAGCGCATACTGTTTTTTTCACCAACAGCTGCATAAAGAAATACAGTGAATACAAAGAATGTATGCATAATAATGTGCCTCCGAGCAGAAAATGAGCACTTGGAATACTAAATTGCTTATATCTCAGGAACTGTACGACATAGAAAAAAAATGTAAATTTCATATAAATGATGACTTTCCTGGCTAATTTTGAACTTAGCTCCTAGCAGGGGGCTAAGTATTTTTCTGACGAAAAGTCCATATCTTGAAGCATTTGTGAGATACGAGCCCCAATAGGTGTGGCGGATGCCATAATGTTAGTCTATGGGAAAAAGTGTCAACTTCAGAGTACCGTAACTTTGCATCCCTGTAATATTTTGTCACCAAACCACGGCACATCTGTGGGATGATGGCTTTCTTCCCTCCAAATTTCAGCCCAAAGACCAAACCATTCTTTTGCAGCAGGGTGGCAAAGAATTCCTGTTATTTCAGTCATAGTGTCGCAAATCATGACACTTTGCAAAAAAAAAATCATTAAAGTGTTGCAAGTGCAACACTACTTTGTGACACTACAATTTACAACAATTTCAAAAACATATTTGTGGGGTGTTTAACCCCCCAAAAAAGATATGGCTAGCAACCTCAGGGTCCGACTAGGTGAACACAAAAAGAATTGTGTCCCTAGAGGGTCCCAAATTTAAATGCTAAGCATTTCTGTGACCACAAACTGAAAAAAAATAAATGGCTAACTCACAACACTACAGGGGTCATTTGCGACACTAAAAACTGCATTTGCGACACTGTTGAACTTTTTGTTAACTTCTCCCTTTGACTATAATGGGAAACTGGTTTTTTGAATAACTTTTGAACCGTTTAATATTTTTTCATGAAATCTTCAAAAGACAGATCGGGGACCCTGGACGCATGTTCCCTAAAGTTTTTGGACCAGTCACACAAACCGTGCAACCTGTAGGTACAAGCAAAGAATACACAAAAAAGCATACATGCGCAATGGAATGTCACTTTATAACTCCGCAGCCATGTATCCAACCATTACAAAGCATGGCAGATCCAGAGATCTATGGCAATGCTCAATGCCTGCCAAATTTCAGGCAAACCTGTCATACATTGGCAAAGTTATTAAGATGCAAAATTTCACACTTTAACCTAAAATGGGTACTCAACTCCTACTATAGTGGCATTACTGTGCCACTATAATATATGTGTGTGTGTATATATATATATATATATATATATATATATATATATATATATATTTACACATTCATTCCACTCTCCCATACTGCTAAATTTACCTCCAAGCACTGGTTGGGTGAGCTCCCTTCCTACTTCACCTCTTCTTTTATTACAGCCCCTCCAGCCACCCATTCCTTTAGATCAACCAGCTCCCATACTGTGATTATTCCCATGCAGATCCACCCAAATCAGTCAATCCAGTTACTCTCACCACCTCAAAAAATTTTGAATCCCCTCTTACCTCAAATCTGGCACTCACCCTCTGCCTACTCCATCAGCTCTGCCCTCAATAATTATTTGGCACCTAACTGCTCCTGCCATGCCCCTCCCTAATTCCCTCCTCTAAGCCCTGGACAAAACCTACCTCTCAACCCTCACCTTCATTTTACCCTGTGCATATCCACCCCCCAAATCTCTAGCCTTCCTTCCACTAAATTGTTCCCCCTTGCTGGCCTCCCTTGATCTTACTCAGAATGTAAAGGACCCTGAATGATCTCCATGCATCCCTTTCCTATCCCCCCACGAGGCTTGTATCTCTGATCTACTCCCTTCCCCTGCCATCCTAAAGGGGTCTTTCTGGGACACTGCCTTATCCCCTTCTCTCTGGTCCCACCAGTCCCTTTCCAGGGTTCCTCACATCCTGAGGAGGTCTCCACGGACACAACTCTTCCCCTCTGCCCACCTCACCCCTCCCTCCCTTCCCCCCATTTTCTTTCATATAAGCACTTGTTTACTTATTAACTCAGCATGTATTATTGTCCACTGTTTCTATATGTTATGTGCAACACTGTTGTAGCACTGTTTATAACACCTGCTTACAACTGTATGTTAATGTTAATGTTAATGTTAATGTTGATCTTGTTGCTTGAATGTTTAATGTCTCATTCCTATTGTACCCCTTCCTCAGGTCGCACCAGGAGATGAGTGAACTGTTGCACAGTGTGCCTTTCTGGTGCAACATTTCAATACATAAATATAAATCTTGGGTTGCATGAAGGACAGCAATCAATAGGTCAAATAGCATCAGGTGACCATGGATTAAATTCCCTTTTTAATCCACACTTGGGTGAGCTGCACTTCTTCCCTCAAAACAACTGATGTTGTTATCCCCCAAAATCATATCCCTACCCACAGATGCAGTATAGTGGTAACATTGAAAATTTGCTGATAAGTAATATTGTGAGAAGAAATGGAACAATTTTCAGCAAGTAATTTTATACATATTAACTTTACATTTACTATTACAGTATAGTACTTTTTCTCTTAACTTACTGTCAGGATTAGTGCTAGGTACTTCATATGAGCTACTGTTCAGATGTTTATGTCTTAGAGAATGACAGAGTTACTGCATTACCCATATTATTTAAATAACCATGATGCAGTGATTGCAACTCATGAAAGTAATGTATTCTCATACATGGTAAAAAGCAAGTAAAGCAGATGTTGTAACATGTTATATTGAATACTTTAGCAAATAAGCAGTGTTACTTTGCTCTCCTGTGTTTTGAACGCAAAAAAGTATTAAAGCATATAGGTCAATACAATATAAATAAACAACATTCTACTCAAATACCCTAGGAAGTAAATGAATATGCTAGGGAAAGTGCTATACATAGTTATTCTGTTATTGATTAAAGGTAAAACAAAATTCCCACAGAAAATTCATAGCAAGCTACCTGTCGCACAGTTGTATTTTCCACATGTTGTGTTTTACCTAGTTTACATGTGAGCATTAGCAATAATGTGTCTACAAGGCTTTAATACTTTACAGAAACATCTAACTGAACCATAAAATGTTTATCCTCAGTCTACATTTACTAATATAATACTATTTAACATAACTTACTGTCAGAATCAGTGCTAGGTACTTCCTATGAGCTACTGTTCAGAAACGTATTTCTCAGAGAATGACAGAGCTTCTGCATTACCTATATTATTTACATATACCAGTAATGCAGTGCTTGCAACTCATGACTGTCATGTATTCTCAGAAATGATAAAAAGCATGTAAAACAGATGTAACATGTTTTATTGATTACTTTAGCAAAGGAGTAGTGTTACTTTTCTCTCCTTGGTTTTGAACACACAAAAAAGTATTAATTAGGTAGGTCATTACAACATAATATGTTAGGAAAAGTGTGACGGATTTGCACCAATAAATTCAAATGTAGTAATTGTGATGTCATTATTGGTATTTTAGCTATGGTGTATTTATTTCACTGTGTGCCTGGGGTTCAACAGCTTTTGATAAAGGGAACAAGGGGATCCAAAATGTGTCAGGTATTACACAGACCTTGTGGTCAGTCTTAATTTCATTTTCCAATAAATAAGTTAAAATTGTGGAACTGGTTTAGTCATGATTTCCAAGACTGATGAGTGCCTGATTTCTTGTGACTGTGTTTGCTTTTACTTTGAGGACACCACCACCACAGTACACACTTTCCTGCTTGAGTATTTATGACTCAGGGAGACTTGTTCCCCAGAGCTCACTTGAGAGGGTCTTCAGGTCTGGGACTTTAATATGAACTGATCAATGTTCCTAGGTCCAATACCCAGATTTTTTCTAAACTTAACTGTTTGCAGTACACTTGTGTCCTACTACCAAGAGGGAGCAGTGCAGGCTATACAAGTTGACAAAGAAACATCAAAGATTAGGGACAGTACAAGGCCATGAGTCCATGGAGTCTATCCTGAAGCATGGTCCTATTCAACATTTTCATCACTGACATTGCGCAGGATCTAGAAAGCAGAATTTCACTGTTCTCTGATGACACAAAGCTCTGTAACCGACTAGACACACCAGAGGGTGAAGACAGAATGAGAAGGGACCTGCAGAAACTTGAAGAATGGTCAGGGGTTTGGCAATTGAAATTCAATGCAAAGAAGTGCAAGATAATGCATATGGGGCACAAAAACCCTGGCACAATATATCAGTTGGAGGGATGAGGATATAGCATGCACCAAGCAGGAAAGGGATCTTGGGGTTATCATCTCTGATGACCTCAAGGTAGGGAAACAGTGTGACAAGGCAGCAGGTAAAGCAAATAGGATGCTGGGATGCATAGGCAGGGGCATCACGAGCAGGAAAAGGGAGGTCATAATTCCACTATACAAGACACTAGTGAGGTCCCACCTGGAGTACAGTGTACAGTTCTGGAGACCTTACCTATGTAAGGATGTAGACAGGGTAGAGAAGGTTCAGTGCAAGGCAACAAAGATGGTGCATGGATTGCATCACAAGTCCTATGAGGACTGGTTGAAGGAACTGAACATGTACTCCCTGGAAGAGAGGAGGGAGAAAGGGGATATGATAGAGACATGCAAGTATCTTAACAGGGAGGAACAGGGTGCAGGAATACACTATTTTTAAGTGCAAAAGATGTTCCAGGACTAGAGGGCATGGGATGAAGTTGGAAGAATTTCTTCACAGAACGGGTAGTGGACAAGTGGAACACCCTGCCAGAGGAAATGGTGGGGGCTGAAGCAATCACAGATTTAAGAATGCATGGGATAGACAAAGGAATTCTGGAGGTCAGGGGTAAGGGGCAACAGACTTCTAGGAAAACATAAACTGAACTTGCAAGCTCAAATGGGCAGACTGGGAGGGCCAGTATCTATGTAAGCCCTATGATGTCATTCCATCTAATAAATTCAATGCTGCTTGATCCAGAGGTTAAGTGAGCAGTGTGTTATTCAGAGGACTGTGTACTGGTGCCCCATTGCCTCCGAATGCCCAGGATACAAGAACAAACAGAAATGTCCAGGCCATGTCCCACTCTCCCCTCACAACTGAGGTCCCTGCCGCATAGCCAGTCTGGTGGCTAGTCACATACACAAACATAGCAAAGGGAAGATGGAAGGAACTTGGGGTTAAGCTTGTCCAACCCTCCTGCCTCATGATGAATCATTATTCCTAATCTGAGTATGGCCACACATCCAAGCTTATCAGCCAGAATACTACTCCTACTCATGCTGTGTAGGCCCCCACCCCCAGTGTCTTTCTCCCTCAGCAATAGTTGAATTCTACTTTTAAAGGCGGAACAGTGCTGGCATTCAAAACCTCACTGGGTAGTCTATTCCACATGATAACCACCCTGCACATAAAAAATAACGGTTTCCAAGGTTTCCCATTATCCTGCATTCCCCACCCATCCCCATTTGAGTTCATGTCCTCTAGTTCTGCCTGCACTCACCAACTCAGTGCTCTGTGAGAAATCTCAAGGAGTGGTTGAGTGTATGTCAGGAGGGTTTCAATGCAAAAAAAGAGCAAAATAATGCACTTAGGGCACAGAAACCCAAGGACAGAGTATAAAATGGGGGGAGAAGTATTGACATCACAAAGCAGGAAAAAGATCTTGGGTAATCATATCTGATTATCTAAAGTTTGTGGTGCAGTGCAACAGGGAAGGGCCAATGGGATGCTGGGGTACGGGGGGGGGGGTCACCAGCAGAAGGAGAGAGGTGGTGTTACCATTGTATCAATTATTGGTGAGACCTCATCTGGAGTATGGTGTACAGTTCTGGAGACAACATTGCAAGACAGACATAGATAGTGTGGAAGCTGTCCAGAGGAGAGAAATTAAAATTATGCAGGGTCTGCATCAGAAGTTGTATGAGGAGAGACAGAGGGTGTTTCAGCATGTACACCTCTTGGAAGGGGAAGGGAGAGGGGGGCATGATAGAGACCTACAAATACTTCATTCAGTTGAATAAAATACAGGGGGAGAATATTTTTCAGTGGGGCAGGTGGACAAGAATAAGAGGGCATACAATAAAGCTGGAAGGCAAAGATTTGGGAGTAGTGTGAGGAAGTACTTCACTGAATGAGTGGTGGATCCCTGGAACAGTCTTCCAGCAAAGGTGGTTGGAGTGAAAATAGTGGAGGGATTCAAGCATGCATTTGATATACACAAAGGAATCTTAGTAGGAAGGTGGGGGGCAGGGGAGTAGCTGGAGATCAGGTGGGGTCTGCGGTGCCAGTATAGGCAGGGACAAACTTGACAGACTGGGTGGGACAAGCAGTCCTTATCTGCCAACAAATTTTATGTTTCTCTGTTTCTATACTCCACCCTGTCCATTCTCTGTAGTGCTGGGAACAACACGATCATGCCCCTGTCAGCCTTCTCTTCTTTAGGCTGCATAGCCAGAATATGTCAAATCTCCCTTCATAGCTCTTTTTCCAAAAGCTGCTATTAGCTTGGTGGCTCTGTGCTGGACACACTCCATCTCTTTGGTGACATGTCAAGTTGTCCTGGTCAATCTGCTCCATGACAACCAGCACTGGACTGTTAACTCAGGCATCAATTAGCTCCTTGCACAATTTGTTCCCAAACTCTGCCCCTTTAGAGTTCATTTTATTAAATGTATATGGCCTGGCGAATTGTCTAGAAATGATTTGTACAGTGGGCTAATTGACACCAGAGTGAATGGTACAGCATGATTGGTCATGGAGCACACTGACTGGGACAAACTGACATGTAGCCACTATTTTTAATGTCCTTTATTTATTTCAGTGACCAGACTAGACACAATACTCTGGTGTGATCTAGAGATGAGTGAAGGGACTATCATTTGCTTTGTAAATTAATTTGCAAAGTCACCAAAAGTTGGTGAAGTGTCATCTTTGTGAAGTTTCCCTTTTTCAATGAGAATTGACCTACATTTAACACAAAGTTGTCACTTTGTCATAACTTCACCTGACTTAGCCAAAAGATGCCACTTTACCAAGAAAACTCATTGCAAAGTGGTGGAGTGGTGAAGTGGTACTTTTGCAAGAAAAGCAATGAAGACAAATTTTGCAAGTTTCCCAGAACTTCACCAGTGAAGTAAAACTTAGCCACATCTACATTGTGGACTAACCAAGGTGTGTTCAGCCAAATGTCACATACTGCACAGCTATCTGCTATTTAATTCCCCCACTCCAGTCAATGCACTTTAACCCCTCCAAACATATTATCATCTGGGGGTCTTTCTAAACTATTTGGGCCCATCAGTGGGCCCCTGCCACCATTTCCAAGGCCACACAGAGATGGAACTGTCCCACATTTTGGCAAACAATTAGGAGACCCCCCCCTCACCTCTCCAGTGTTGCTCCTGTGGTCTGGAGGGGAATCACACCTAATGACTTCTTCACTGGGCCACACGTTGGTCATGTCTCTGCCCTGGTGGCAAGCAGTGTGTCCTACATGTGCACTGCTAAGTGCCAGAAGCTGCAGACATCACAATCACAGACCCCCCCCACCTAGTCCCTAACCCATGCTCCTAAACACCCAAGTTCAAAAACTACTCTAGCCCAGTCAACCCTCTCACCCCCAAACCTGCAGCACACCTTTCCATATTGTTGTAGTACACTGAAGTGAACTGGGATATCCATAAACAATGTGTGTATGGGAAGATTCAGGGAGGGACAGAGGGCAAAGGGAATAGTCGACCACTGGAGGAGTGTATTTTCTTCAATTTTCAGCCAAATAATAGCAATTGACTAGTGAGTAGATGAGCAGATTATTTGATAAAAAGGGTGCCTGCCCCCTACTATAAATGATAAAAGAATTTCTTTCAGTTAGGCTGTCTTGCCACTAGATGGCACTTAGAGGTAACTGAGAAATTTGCTCCCCCTTCCCCATCAATCTTAGCTGCCCAAGAAGTTTGAGCAACAATTCTGTGAAACAGCCACCACTGCTTGAGCACTGACCACTAAATAGTATAGTCTAATGGCCCCATGGCCACAAAGGTTGTTAATGCTGTTTAGCAAAATTAAACACAGACTTCTTGTGTATTTTTTATTTCAACACTGCTTTGCAAGATTTGAAACCTTAGCCATTTGGCATAGGGAAATAACATCACCTAGACTCAAAACAGTCAGTCGTGGTGGGTTCTGGGCCTACCGGGTCATAATGTCATATGCTTAATAGCATACGACATTATAGCGAACCCGAAACAGCGCTGTCCATGGCAGCGAATGGTGCAATACAGTGTGTACTGCTGTACGTGGTATTACACCATCCACACACTCCCAGGCAGAGGATAAGACCTCTACTGGGAGTGGGTTCTGCTGAGCAGCTGCTGTGGCTCACTGGACTAAGCCACAGCAGCAGGAATCCAGGCACTGTGTCTGGGAGTGGGTTTGATTCCCAGTCCCAGACATTTTATTTTTCTCCACAAATTGTGCGATCCTTGAGTTGGACTCTCCTTGGAGTTGAGAATCTTTAGTGGGGGGTTACGGGTGACACAGCTTTATAATCAGAGTTAATGAGGCAGAGCCCCCACAAACATGCCATGGCAATATCGCGCTGTATTGGTGCGATTTTGTATGTATAATGTCTGGCGACATTATGACCCTGTGCTGGCTCGGGGGGGGGGGGGTGCTGGCGGTTGGAGTTTTTGTCAGGTTTCTGTTACGTACCTGTGTTCAGGACTGGGAAAGTATACATCATGTGTCTAATGTTGCCATTACCCAGAGTATCTGGATGATACCAAATATTATCTACGCTCAGTATATCTTGAGAGTATATGAACATATGAATATTTCCAGCAGAAGAAGGCCTAATGGTCTATCAAGTCTGCTCATGTTGCAGAGACCTATATCAGTGACTGTTGAGGGCCCAACCCCCTTTCTATCCAACCTGGCCCCCTTTCCTGCCTTCCACCCTTGACTCTGACCTTCCATTTCACCCCCTTTTGAATGCATCTGTCCCTGTAACCACTGTCTCCATGAAGAACTGCCTTCTAATCTCCCTCTTGAACCTTCCTCCTTGACAGTTTAAGTAATGCCCCTTGTGGGTTTTTTTTTCAATTAAAACTTAAAAGGATCTTTGTGTTCATCATTTCGATGCCATTCAGGTACTTGAATGTCTTAATCACGTGTCCACTTCCCTCCTTTCCTCATGTTTGTACAAATTGAGGATCTCCAGCTTCTCCTCATGTATTTTGCCCTGCTGACCCTAAACCATCTTTGTCCCCCATCACTGGACCATCTCTAGCAGGTTTATATCTTTTTTCAGGTAGGGGCAACAGTACTGTATGCTATAATCCAGGTGTGGCTGCACCAAGGATTTGTAGAGGGACAATATAACCTCCTGCAGCCTGCTAGTTATTCCTCTGACAGTACAGAACAGCATTTTGTTTGCTTTGGGTGCTGCTTTCCTACAATGTGATGAATGTTTCAAGTCCCTAGTGATTGTCTCCCCAAGTTTTTTACTTCCTCTGATTTAGTTACAGAACCCCCAGGCTGTAGTCCCTCTTCGTTTCCTTTCTCTTATATACATGACCTTGCACTTCTTTTGACTGAATCCGCGCTGCCATATTCCCACTACTTCATTTGCCTAGCTAGATCTTCTTTAAGGTCCTGTATGCCCTATGCTGTATCAAACCTGCCACAGAGTTTGATACTGTCTGCAAGACTGCAAATAGGCAGATTTTGCCCTTTATACCGTCTCCAGGGTTGTTTATGAATACATTAAACAACCTCAGACCAAAAACAAAGCAGCCTGGAACCCTGCTTGTGACTTTATTTATTTAAACATATCAGAATTGCAAACCTTTGAGTCAGAGACTCCTTTACAAAGGATTCATGTCAGCATGGCAGTATACAAAACATGAGATAGGTACTCATAAAGAGTATATAGAAACAAGTTACAGAGCATGTTACAGAGCATATACAAATAAGTTACAGGGCATATAGGTCAAAATAGGACATAGTTACTATCAAAGGTCATAATAAAACATTTGCATTCAGAGATATAGCTCCTAGAGTGATTAAACAATGGTTATAGTCTTGGGTTTGAAGGCTCCCACCCACTACCACCCTATGGGTCCCACACTTTAGTCAATTCTCCACCAATTTAGTGAGTTATGCCCCTACCCCCAGATGCTCCAGCTTTCTGATCAACATCTTCTGGAGTACTGACTCAAAGGCCTAGCTGAAATCCAAGTTTGAGGTCTCAACCACTTGGCCCTTGTCTACTGTTCTGGTTACCCAGTTAAAGAAATCAAGTCAGGTTTGTTTGGCAGGAACTTCCCATTTTGCCTCCCGTCCTAGAGACCATTCACCCGCAGAAACCCTACTAGCCTTTCATTAAGGATTATCTCATTCAGTTTTCCCCAAATTGACGTCAGGCTGACTAGTCTGTACTTAATCAGATCACCTCTGGGTCCACTGTTATAAAGTGGCAAAACATGTGCCATCCTCCATTTCAGTGTCACTATTCCCAACTCCAGCAAACTGAACAGATTCAACATAAGGCCTATTAGTTCCTCTGCTAGCTCTCTCAGTAGCCTAGGATGGATACCATCCAGACCTGATTACTTATCAACCTTGAGGGCGTAGAACCCTTTTCTGATATTGTCCTCTCTGATCCTCTCTCCTTTACCCCCTACCCCCATCCCCACATCTCTTTCCTTGTGGTATCAGGTCATTTTTCTCCTTTGCAAAGACAGAACAGAAGTATCCTTTTAATATTTCTGCTTTTTCCATATATTTTCTGCCCCATGCCCCCTTTCTAGTCTCACAATACTATCCATCTTCTTCATTTTTTTCCTTGATATGCTGTGGTGCAAAAAGCTTTTCTCTGCTTTCTCTATCCCTTCTGCTATTTGTAGTTCCTTTCCAGCCTTGGCAAGCTGGAATGCTTTACCTGCCTTTGATAAAGCTCCAGGTTAGGGAGAGAAATGTTGTTAGGCTTTTGTTAGGGGTGGCATTAATATTTATAATATTTTGTAATCAGTATGTAGTTTTAGAAATTTAATACATTTGACAAGCTTTCTTTTGCACACTGGATCTAACATCTATTTATTTTTACACATGGGAGGGCAGTGAGGCTATTCTCGATCAAATATTTTATTACTGTTTGGCCTTTCACAGCCATAGCCAGTGGATGTCCTTTGTTCTTCTGGATTGTGTTAAATTGTAAGGTTATGCCAGGGTCCCCTTGTGTCGTAGCTATATTCATTATGAGACACATAGGTCCTGGAGCATCAGAGGAGCCTGGACCAAGTCCAAGAATGGCGAGTGCCACCCCTGGGAGTGTGTTGCAGGATTTAGTTTCCCATCAAGGGGAAACTACCCCCCCTTTTTAAATCCTTTTTATCTGATCGCACCCGTCTGTCTTCCGCATCCTGGCATCTGTCCCCATACATCCGCAGCTGGTCCTGCCTCAGCCCAATGAAGCCCCCACTGCTAGTTACCCATGCAGCGCCCCCATGCTGGGGCAGCAGAGAGTCCCCCTCACTCCCCACTGAGACCAGATCCAATAGTGACAGTGGTGCTCCTGAGGCCAGGAGTCCCATAGATAGCCATCAAGTCACCACGACCATACGAACATACGAACATACGAAATTTGCCAGCAGATAAAGGCCTAGAGGTCTATCAAGTCTGCTCGAATGTGCAGCTAGCACCCCTTATTCTGCAGCTGCCCCTCCCTTCCACCCTTCCCCTTCATTAACCCTCCCCCTTGTCCTGTCCCATCCTCGTTTGAAGCAGTCCACTGTTCTACTGCATACCACTTCTGCAGGTAATGCATTCCACCCAGCCACCACCCTCTCTGTAAAAAGTGTCTCCTCATCTCCCTCCTGAACCTTCCTCGCTCAGTCTCATATCATGGCCCTGGTGGCCCTCCCTCCTTACCTTGAACAGCCCCTCTGTGCCTGTCTTGTTTATTCCTTTCATGTATTTAAAGGTTTTCAATCATGTCCCCCTGTTCTCCTCTCTCTCCAGTGAGTACATGTTCAACTCCTTCAACCTCCTCTCATATGATAAGTCCCCCAGACCCTTGATCATCTTTTGTCGCCCTGCGCTGCACTCCTCCAGTAACTTAATGTCCCTTTTCAGATACGGACGCCAGAACTGCCGCAGTACTCCAGGTGTGGTCTAACTAATGACCTATACAGTGGCAGAATCACCTCCTCCCTCCTTGAGGATATACCCTTGCAATACAACCCAGCATTTTGTTGGCCTTTGCAGCTGCCTTCCTACACTGTGCCGAGTTGTTCATTGACCCTGTGATGAGCACACCCAGATCCTTCTCCTCCTCTGTCTGGGCTAGCTGCACTCCCCTAGCTGGTAAGTCCTCCTTGGGTTCTTCATCCCAAAATGCATCACCTTGCACTTTTTGGCATTAAAGCCCAGTTGCCAGGTGTCTGACCAGGTTTCAAGCTTTGCCAGATCATCCTGCAACCCTGCCATCCCCCTAGGTCATCCACCACCGCCTAACCTTGGTATCATCAGCAAACAGACTGATCTTGCTCTTGATGTCCCATGATATGTCTGCAATGAATATCCCAAACAACACTGGTCCCAACACGAGCCCTGTGGGACACCACTGTCACTGCCCTGGGTGTGAGAGCTCCCACCCACCACCACCCTCTGTTGCCTTCCCTGCAGCCAGTTTCCTACCCATCTCACCAGCATTGCACCTGCCCCTGTGCCTACTAACTTCCTTCCCAGCCTTCCATGTGGCACTGGGTCGAATGCCTTACTGAAGTCCAGATACAGGACATCCACTGCATGTCCCCGTCCAGTTGCCTAGTTGCCCAGTCATGAGAACCCGACCAGGTTGGTTTGGCAGGATCGGCCACGTGTGAAGCCATGCTGTCTGCTGTCCTGTAGTCCTTTGGCCTCTAAGAGGGCCACCAGCCTCTCCTTCAGGATAGTCTCCATTAGCTTACCCACGATGGATGTGAGGCTCACTGGTCTGTAGTTTCCCGGTTCATCCTTGGGGCCACTCTTGTGGAGGGCACCACATGAGCCATCCTCCAGTCCTGAGGTACACACCCGAATGTGTAGTGAGGCATTAAATAGGGTCTGCCAAAGGTCCTGCAAGGACCTCTGCCAGCTCTTCAGTACCCTGGGGTGGATGCCATCTGGGCCTGGTGCCTTGTCCACCCTCAGTGCCTTCAAACCCTCTCGAACTCTGTTCTCCATGATTTCCCCATCTGTCACCACTTCCCCCTGCGTCTGCCATTTCACCCATCTTGGGTGTCACCCCCCTCTTCTCTTTAGTAAATACTGAGCAGAAGTACTCATTTAGTGCTTCCGCCTTATCATACCCTGCTTCCACCCAACCCCCCTCCTTCCTAATCCTTACTATGTGGTCCTTACAGCTCCTTTTCTCCCTGATGTACTTAAAGAAGTCCTTCTCCCCCTTCTTAATGCCTTGTGCCAGCCTGAGTTCTGTAGATGCTTTGGCTCCCCTTACTGCCCTTGTCACCTCCTTCGATTCTGTCAAGTACTCCTCTCTGTCCTCCCCCTCCCTGTTTTCTTGTATTTCCTAAAGGCAGCTCTTTCCTCCTTACCTTTCCATGACCTCCTTGCTCAACCAGCTCGGTTTCTTAGCTCTAGCCTTCTTGCTCTGGGCTTTGCAGCAGGTTTTGTTGCCTCCACTATCCCCAACTTTATGAGCTCCCATCTCTGGTTAGTATCCATACTAGATTGAATTCTGGCCAGGTACCTTTTACCACTTCCCATCCTCCCAAAGTCAGCCCTCCTGAAGTCCAGCACTCTTGTGCCAGATTCCACTCCTTCCTTGCCCATATCCAATGTGAGCCATACTGAGTGGTGGTCACTCCTGACAGCGGTTCCTCCACTGTAAGTTCTCTCACAAAGTCCCATTTGCCAGCACAAGGTCAAGGGTATTACCTAACCTGGTTGGTTCACTGACCATTTGCAGCAGGAAGCTGTCCTGAAGGCATCCAGCAGTACCTGCTCCCTTCTGTTCCTGGTTGTTGGGGTGCTCCAGTCCACTTCTGGCATGTTGAAGTCCCCCACAATCACCACACTACCCTTCTTGCAGGTCCTCCTGATCTGTCCCGCTAGTTCCCTGTCTAACTCCTCCATCTGAGATGGTGGCCTGTACACCACTCCCATTCTAAGACTCCTATTCTTGGAATCCTGGATTTGCACCCAAAGTGACTCTGTACTGCCCTCCTCCCCTTCCTCTCTTACACACTTCAGTCCTTCATGGACCATGTGCCATGCTTTTTCTCTTTTCTGCCCTGCATGAGAGGGGCATGCATGCATCCATACATGTGCCCTCCCTGTGCAGTGCCCCAACTCACCCCTGCTAGTACAGTGCTGGCACACCACCCCCAGTCTCTGGCAGAGGTTGCAGGTGCACTGACACTGGAAGCCCTCCTCCCCAGAGAGGGAAAGCAGGCCCATGGATGCTCAATCGCTCACCTCCCCTGCCGACCCCCAGCAGCTCAAGTCCATTCCCAAACCCGGGTTGCCAGCATGGAGTGAGGGGTGGAATCCAGTGCCTCAACCCTCAGCGCCACTGGGTCAAATGAACCCCCTTTTAAAAGGAGAGTGCTCAGGGGCAGCAGCACCTGAAGGGACTGGAGACATTAAGCTAGCTTTTCACAATGTAGAAGAAACAGTTTTAAAGGTGAGAAGAATTTATTGGCAGCAGACCACATTATAAGCCTATCCGGCTGTTGAAAGAGTTCCCAAGTGTCTTAGGATCCTTAAAAAAACAGCTTTTGGAATGGATTGAGATAGCTTGATGGAGGTATGGAATGAAGCACTTTTCCGCTTTTTTCTCACTCCCCCACCATCCCACCACTTGATGATTATATTTTTTTTTTTAAAAAGGAACCTTGGGACACACAAGTTGGAACTATTATACCCACTGCCTACCCACACACTTCTATCCATATGTATGCAGATGACATCGTCTTGTATGCCTCTGGCCCCTCTGTCACCGAGGTGGCAGCCAGACTTCAGCATGACTTCAATAATGTTCAGCTATGTTTCCACTCTAACCAACTTCTCCTGAATGCCAAGAAAACTGTCTCCATGACCTTCAGCACTAGGCAGAGACACTCTTGTCTTCCCTCCCTCCCTTCTTTCCACATCCTGGATGGGGCAATACTTGAGGACCGTTCCTCCTTTAGATACCTCGGTATTTGGCTTGACCGACACCTCAACTTTTCTGTACACATTGAGGCCATATACAAGAAATTTTACCCTAAACTGGGTGCCCTGTATCACAACCAGGGCTGCATTCTGCTGCCAGCTTGTTGGGCTCTTGTACAGAAAATGATTCTTTCCATCTTCAATTATGGGAATGTCATATACAGTGCCGCCCCATCCTCCTCCTTAACCAGACTGGACACACTCTTCCACTCCTTCTGCTGCTTCGCCCTTGAATCTCCCCCTTGCACTCACCACTGTACCCTTTAACAATCTCTGTCTCTCCCCTCCCTTGAGAATAGACAACACACTCATTGCATCAGCCTCTTGGCCAAATTCTGGTCACAGTCCCTACCTTCCTATCTCTCCTCCTCTCTCTCAACCCTTACCTCTCCCCCTTCTTATTTGTTCAGAAAGTCTGACCCCTCACTTTAACCATCCCTCGTCGTACCTCCTCAGTCAGTGAGGCCGCCTTTTCATACAGGTTTACAACTCTGTGGAACTCCCTCCCAAGGCATATTCAATTTGCCCCCCCCCCACCGGATTTTCAATTACCTCATAAAAAAACATTTCCGCTCTGCCCTGCACCTGTTCCATATCCTTTGCCTCAACCACCCCAGCTGCCCCAATGCTGCTGCCTTCTACTGATGCATTCAGGCTCTAGGCATTTAAGTGTATATTAATCCACCACCAAAGCAGTTTTTGTATCCTCTTTATTGCACCATGTAACTAGTACTGTGTACTAGGTTCTTGCAATCTGCCGGCACTCTGTTGCTCTATTCTTAAGTTGTGTAAAATGTGTATCTGCATTATTGTAAATTTTCTGTATTTTGTAATTGTATTTTTGCTTCTTTTGTTTGCTCATACTGTATTTATTGTGCTGTTGTGCATACAGTATGTATTGTGTGTATACTCAATCCTGTGAAAATGATGCAGTCACTATGATTCTGTACTCCCAACCTTGTTCCCCTTCCCCCAGGATGCATCTGTAAACGAGCTTCTGCTCAGTATGTTCTTCCTGGTAAAACTTTAACTAAATAGATAAATTAGCAGCTATTGTAGTAGTTGTCATCCCCCACATTTGATAAAAGGAATTCCTAGGGGACAATTTATATGACTGAGACATAATTGTTCCACACAGGAGCTTTTCGAGGTTAGAGCACAGGATATGGAGGACCATTTTGTAAATAGGGGATATAACAGAAGATGTATTCAGAATGCCCAAGAAAGTGCTTATAATAAAGACAGGGCATAACCTTTGACACCAAGGACCCAGAATGATGATGAGGACACTAAGAGGGTTAAATTTACCTCAACCTATACCCTGGAGGCAAGTGACATTAGAAATATCATTTAAAAAAAACTGGCATATAATCGAATCAGATCCAGTGTTTGGTAGGGTAATGGATGACCCTCCATAATTTGTGTATACAGTAAATGTGTGCAGAATCAACAGGATATTTAAGTCAATTCCATGCAATCTTACATTCATCTTTAACAACAATATGACCACAATATGTGGTAGGGGTAGCACCCAAAGGCTATGTCCCATGTGGGTGTTGTAACTTCAACAAGCACATAAGAAAAAGTAAAGAGTTTGCACATTATGTTCTGGGGAAAAATATGAAGTTAGAGATCTGATAACGTGTGATACCCAAATGTTGTCCATTAAACAAATTGTGTGTGCAGCTGCTTTTATGCTGAAAAGGCTAATAGAAATTTGAAAACATGAGTGGAAGAACACACTCGTGATATTGATAACATGGTTGGAAGTATAGCCTAGATGTTAGGGTAACGAGCTGCGAATGAGCATGGTACATCCAGCAGACCTGGGTTTGATTCCCACAACCTCCACTTGCATACTGTGTGACTCTGAGCAAGTCACTTAACCTCACCTCCTAGGTCACTCCTGAAAACAGGCATGTGTGTCTAGTGGAACTTACCTGATTACCAAAGACTAAAATAAAATAAACAAATAAATAAATAACAAAAACCTTAAAAACATTCTAGCAGCACACATTGGGCCCGATTCCAGAAGGGGGATGCAGGGCTTGCAGAAAGCCCTGCATCTGCTGCAAAGTGACAAACAAATGCATCAAGGCTCCTGGATGAAACCCTGTGCTAGTCCAGAAGCGCTGATGCATTTGTGAGAGTCTACCTGCTTTACGGCAGCCTGACCCATTGCCAGAGTCCACCTGTGGATGCAAAGTTAGACCATCGGGGAGATGGTCTAAGATTTCAGCACTGGGGACTTGCAGCATTGCCTTCTGGAATAGCATGTTTGATGCAAGTCAGCACTTGCATCAAACACCATGCCACAAGTCCCCTTTGTTGTTCTGGAGCTACTCTGGAATCAGGCCCAAAACATTTACAAGAAGAGAAGGAACTGGGCATTTATGGGGACTGAATTGTTGTGTTTAGGTACAAGAGGAGGGGATACTGAATCACTGATGCTTCAGAGGCAAACCTTTTGGATGTGCATGATAGGAACATTTAAACCTCCAGGCTAAAATGCCCATCTGGAAATTGCCAGTATGTATAGGCTGTTGTCTTTTGCTTTAGGATTATTGTGCACCATTCACAAATGGTGGAGTGATATGCATGATTTGCATGTATCCCCCAGGTGCAGCTCTGCACCCACCAGAGATCCACACAGAGACCACATTCATGAGCAGCGGTCCACTCCTGGCTCTGGTACGCAGCCCGACCCCCCTAGTGCACAGCTACATGAGGTGGTCCCATGCGGGGCTGTGGACCCAGCCATGCAGACAAATGGCTGCCCAGACCGGGACCTCCAGTGGATCACTTGCACCTGTCAGTCACCATGTTGCCAACAGGCATGTAGGCAACCAGAGACCTGAGGTGTGGGGGACCACATCAGCACATACCGCACCTTCCCAAATGTGCCCCACAGCCAGTGGTGGACACATTAAGGGGTCTGTTAACACTTGCATTCTCTGTTGATCACAGTGACGGCATTTGGGGGGTGCATAATGGTTACAGCTGCCTCCAGAAGGCATAGCCATTGCCCTCCCGTGCATGGCACCTGCGCCATTGAGAATGGTGTGGAGTGCTACCACATCCCCCATGCCTGTCACTGGTCCACCACCATGAAGAGCTGCATATTTGGCCAGTGTGCCAGGTGCATGGGGGGGCATACTGGGATCATGCATGGTACGTGGGGTGGGGTGCAGCCAGGTGTGGGTGGGCTAGGCGCAGGGTTAACATGGTGCATAACCCACCTGCACCCTTTGTGAATAGGGCCCATTGTGATATTCTGTTGTTCCAAGATATCCCTGAGTATCATTTTAAATTAGTAAGTTTATTCTGTGGTGCTACATATTGATGTATTAATGTCTACATAGAAACATAGACTTTGATGGCAGATAAGGACTGCTTGGCCCACCTAGTCTGCCCATTTCCCTACCTATTGTATAAGCTGCAGATCCTTGTTAACCAACAGCTTAATTCTTCCTACCCCTCAACAGAATTGCCATATGTCTGTTCCATGTATTCTTGAATTCCCCCACTGTTTTTGACTGCACAACCTCCTCAGGAAGGCCATTCCATGCATCCATCACTCTCTCTGTCAAAAAAAATACTTCCTCACATTGACCCTGAGCTGTCCCCCCTCTATCTTCAAATTGTGTCCTCTTGTTCTTGTGCATCTCTTTTTCTGAAAGATGCTACCCTCTTGGACTTTGTTGATTCCCTTGAGGTACTTGAAAGTTTCTATCATGTCCCTCCTCTCCCTCTTTTCCTCAAGGGTATACATTTTAAGTTCCTTAGGGATGTGGGCAGAGGGTGACAGTGAAAAAGCAGGGATACTGAACAAATACTTCACTCAGTATTCACAAAATAGGAGGAGGGGGAGGTACCCAAACCAAACAACAGAAACACCCTGGATAGGGTTGTTGATACCAGTCCATTCACAGTAGAAAGGGTTTTGAAAGAAGTCTTAAAACTGAAGGTAGAGAAAGCAATGGGCTGGACTGGATTCACCCCAGAATTCAAAAAGAACTAAGGGGAGAACTAGTGACACCACTGACTACCCTGCACAATTTTAGTTGCCCTCCTCTGGACTGCCTCTATCCTGTCTATGTCCTTGCAGAGATGGGGTCTCCTGAACTGCACACAGTACTCCAGATGGGGTCTCACCAACTGTCTGTACAGAGGGATAACAACTTCCTGTTTTCTTCTGGTAATGCCTCTCCCTATAAATCCCAGTATCCCCCCAGCCATCCTTAATGCCATCTCATATTACTTGCTTACTTTTCATCTGATATGACTACCCCCAGGTCCCTTTCCATTTGTGTTGTTGTTAATATCCTCCCCCCCCCCCATGTGTGCTCTTCTCTTTGGTTTTTGTTTCCCAGGTGTATTACTTTGCACTTCTTTGCAGTGAATCTAAACTGCCATACTTTTGACCATTCCTCCAACCTTGCCAAGTCCAGTCTCATCCTTTCCACCCCCACCTGTGTATCAACACTGTTGCAGATCTTTATGTCATCTGCAAAGAGGCATACCTTTCCTTCCAATTCCTCTGCAATGTCACTTATAAAAACATTAAAAAGGACCAGACCCAGTACTGAATCCTGCAGCACCCCACTGGTAACCCCCCCTTTCTTCAGAGTGGACTTCGTTTACTATTACTCTCTATGTCCTGTTGTCCAGCCAATTGTTTTCCCAGGCTGAGTAACTTGTTTATTAATTTTTTGTGTGGGACTGTGTCAAATGCTTTACTAAAGTCTAGGTAAGCCATGTCCACAGCCCTTCTCTGGTGTACTACTTTAGTCAGCCAGTCAAAGAAATCTATTAGATTCATCTGACATGACCTTACCGCTGTGAATCCATGCTGCATTGGGTCCTGTGCCCCGATGGCCTCTAGGTACTCTCTATGTATTTATTTTAGATGCTGCAATTACTATGTTAAACTGAGCTGTCCAATGTTTTAACAGATTCTGTTTCTGCTTTGAGGGATCCCATTATGTCCTGAAAATGTCACCCAACAATCAGCAGTGTCCTAATTACCCTGAATGAGATCTACAAATGGATGTAATGAAAAACTGAACTTATTGAAATACTGGACTTAAAGATATCAAATAAATAATACACACACACTCACACACACACACACACACACACACACACACACACACACACACACACACACACAAAAGGACCATATTGCTGCAATAAGAAATGGGAACATTTATGTTATTATAACATGTATTGACTTATGTTAGCTTTTTCATAGGAATCATTATATTATGTTATATTACATATTATAGGTTATCTTGAGTATGATATTAGTTTATAGAGAACAAAAGTCACAGCACTCGCCATGCACACATGAAGAAAGAGACAGAGACTTGACTGAATACAAAAATGTCTCTTGTCTTTACTTCAGCCAGTAAAAAACAGGAAACAGGGTGCAACAAACAAACAAAAGACAAGAGATATTTTTCCACTGAATCAAGTCTCTGACTCTTTCTTCATGTGTGCATGATGAGTGCCATGACTTCTGTTCTCTACAGTTGGATATTGTCGCCGAGCACCCCAAAACACCTGTGCAGCTCTGTTTGTGTTTATGATATTAGTTTATTCATATACAAATATTTGATTGTCATAAATGTACCTGATTGTGATGAATAAATAGGAGCAGACCTTAATTACTGTGGGGTCATTTAGTTAGTAGTGTGATGTATTAGTTAGTTAAATATTTTATTGAATGTGAGTTCTGAACTGGAATTTCTACAAACTGCATTCTGAAACACTATTTAAACTCCTGCTGTATATTAAACAGCCCTTGAAAAAGCTCTAGGTTAGGGAGTGAAATGCCTTCAGGCTTTTGTTTTGGGGTTACACTAATATTTATTAAATTTTGTAATTGGTGTGTAACTTTATTTTCCCACTTTATCTTTTTATTGAAAGTTTCCATAAAAGAGAAACAAACAGATAATACAGGTACACATCATCTTCCATAAAGGAGCAAAAGTATCAAATATTCAAAAACAGTGTACATAATCTGTATGAGAGAAATCATTATATTTAGATTAGGTTTGCATCTTAACAATAAAGAAATAAGGCCACAAGTGAAAAATGAAAGGATTTTAATAAGTTGGGAAACAGCTGATTTTAAATTATCCACTAGATATAGAAAGAAGTGCTGGTGAGTGTCTGAAGTTAAGCATAAAACTGATTACATAGAGCCACATATAAGAGAATACGGTAAATACACTGAAAGAAGAGGGAATAGATGCAAGTAACCTGTGAGAAGAAAATAGGAGAGAATAGACAGGGAGAGTGATAAGGGTAAGGAAAGAAGAAAAAGAGATAATAAAAAAGAAGGATATACGTGTCAGAGAGTGTTATTGTTCCTAATCTGAAGTATAAGTGATGAAAATAATGGGGTGAGTACTTAAATATTAGGGTTTAGGGATGGTAGAGGTGTCAATATAATTGAAATAGTCCTGCCAACATCTGTAATGTATACTGAGTCGGTCATGGGTGCTGTGCGATAGTCGATCTAGAGATGCATACTGAGATAAATTGTGAAGAACATCTGAGAAGGTTGGTACTTGGATTGATCTCCAGTTCATGAGGATTAGGCGTTTTACTAGAAGAGACCTTATGTTTAGCCATCTGAAATGTGCATGAGAGAGGGTAGTATTGCTTGAGGTAGGTATACCTAATAAGAAAAATTTCGGATCTAGTGGGATTTTTTGTCTGATTACTCTAGAGGCAAATATATGGACTTTATGCCAAAGCTTATTGATAGGAATACAGGCCCATAGGATATGAAAAATTTCACCATTAGGCAGATTGCATCACCAGCAATTATTGTTGTTTAAATATCCTATATGATGGAGTATCAAAGGGGTTCTATACCAGGAGTGTAGGATTTTAATTTGAATTAGGTGACTGCATGCATCTTTGAATGTATTATAAGATATATGCCAACCTTTACTCAATTGTATATCCATGATGTTGTACTTAAGGAGGGCACTCCATTTGTTTTTAGCTGATAGAGTTTGATCTGGTAAGACATCCATGATGTCTTTTTAGATGGAGCTATTCCATTTTGCAGTTAATTTAATCCAATGTGAAATGTACTGATCTTGTAAATTATGCTTATGGACATAATGAGATAGAGAATTGTAGGCAGCGTATATTTGTAAATGCTTCCAGAAGTCCTGTTTGGGGAGATTCCAGGTTTTCTGTAATTCTAAAAAAGTTTTAAGAGTGAATGAATTCTGATCTAGAATGTCCCCTAAGAAAAAAATACCTTTGTTTCTGCAAGAGCGGCAGAAGATAGTTTGATTCTCTAAAGTACTTAAAGGGTTACCCCAAAGAGGGGTATAGAACCAGGGAGTTGAATTAGATTTTAAGAATTTGTGGATTAACTTCCAGTAAAGCACAGAGGATGAAATAGTGGGATGCAATTTTAATTTGGGAGGAAGAGAAATGAAGATAAAGGCTGTAGGAATTCCCCCAGGGGAGGATGTGGATTCCATTGTAACCCATAGTGGGGTATGAGGTGAAGGTTTATGGAACCACTTGATAGTTTGAGAGGTCCGGAAGGCCCATAAATAAGCTTTAAACCAAGGGAGTCCAAAACCTCCTCTCTTCCAATGTGCACGAAGCTTATTCTGACTGAATTTTGGTAGTTTACCATTGCATATAAAGTTACCGAGTAATTTGTCGAGCTTGGAGAGAAAGATAGCTGGTAAAGTTAGGGGGATATTGGCAAATAAATAGAGAATTTTGGGTGAGATGATCATCTTGATGACAGCTATTTTCCCCATGAAAGAAAGATTAAGGAGTTTCCATCTATCCAGGATATTCTTGATATTATCACATAAGGGGCTAAGGTTTATATGCCAGATTTTCTCTAAGTTTTGGGTTATTTTAATTCTTAAGTAAGAAATTCCTTGGGGTCACCAATGAAAACCAAGAGGCAGATTCGTAAAAGATTTGCAGTGGTCATTGAGAGGAAGTGTTTCTGATTTTCCATAATTGAGAGTGAGGCCTGAGATATTTGTGAAATTACTTAATATTTTAATCAGCAAGGATCCAGCCTCTTTAAAATTCTCAAGCAGTATTAGAAGGTCATCCGCATAGGAGAGAGATATATATCTGGAACTGCCGATGGGAATGTCTTTAATATCAGTAGATTGATGCAGACAGGCAGATAATGGTTCCATGGCTAAGATAAACAGAGAAGGCGATAAAGGACAACCTTGTCTGGTTCCTCTTGCCAATTGAAAAGAGGGAGAGAGGGTGGAATTAGTAAGAATTTTTGCTATAGACGAGGTGTATAGTAATCTAACCCAGGAACAGAAGGTATGAGAGAAACTGAAGTAAGACAGAACTTGATAAAGGTAGTTCCAATTTAAGGAATCAAAAGCCTTCTCAAAATCAATGGCTATAGCCGCCGCAGGTGTTTTGAGGGATTTGGCTTTGTGAATTAAGTTGAATAAAGAACGTAAATGATCTGAAACAGATCTGTTCTTAATAAACCCAGCTTGTGCACAATGAGATAATTTAGGAATCAGGGGTTCTAAACGAGAGGTTAGAAGTTTAGGAAAAATCTTTCCATCTCTATTTAACAGTGAAATGGGTCTATAACTAGCCAGGAGTAGAGGGCCCTTGTCCTTCTTAGGGATTAGTGTGATAATTGCTTCAATGCACGTTGGAGGAAGTTTACCTGTATCTTGAAAAACATTAAAAAGATTTGGGCATAAAGTGTTAGAAAGTGATTTATAGAAGTCTACAGGAAATCCATCTCCTCCCAGAGATTTACCAGACTTCAAAGAGGACAAAGCCTGCTGCACTTCTAAGAGGGAAAAAGGTTCATCTAAAGAATTCGCTTCAGAAACAGAGAGAAGGGGCAAGTGTAAACTATTTAAAAATTGTTGTATGTGTAAATCAGGTGAGGGATTGTGATTAGAATATAAATTCTGATAAAACTCTTTCATAATATGGTTTATAGAGGGGTTGTCAGTATGAATCATACCATGAGAGTCCTTGAGACCTGATATATGCCACTCAGCTTGTAGCACCTTAAGCTGGTAGGAAAGAAGCTTCCCATTTTTGTCTCCTTGTTCCCAATATCGATGTTTAAGTTTAAATAGAGCTAACTCAGTTTTACGGGAGATTAATTTGTTTATTTTAAATTTTAGTTGGAGTATATCGAGGTGGAGTTGGGAGTTAGGATTTTGTTTGTTCAAATTAAAATACAGTTGTTCTTTAGCTTTAAGGGATTTTTCAAGATCAGCCAATTGTTGCTCTCTTGCTTTTTTCGATGGGTGGCAAAACTAATTATTTTCCCACAAATCATAGCTCTGAGGGCTTCCCATGTGGTGCACATGGAGGTGTCCATGGCTCTATTATAAGAAAGAAATTCTTTAATCTGTGATTTAATGATAGGTAGGAAATCGTGGTCTTTAAGGAGAAGTGTGTCAAGGCACCAAAAAGAGGATTTTGGTTGAGGATGGCCCCATAAAAGATGCAATTTAACTGGAGAATGATCTGAAATTACTATGGGAAGAATCAATGAATCAATAGTTTTTTCCACTATGGCAGGGGAAGCAAACCAATAGTCAATTCAACCGTATGATTTGTGTAATGAAGAATAAAAGGTGAACTCTCAGTCATGTGGAAGAAAATGTCGCCAGACGTCACATAAACCTAACTCTTTTAGAAGCAGTGAGAGGGCCTTAATACTGCTGGGGTGGGCATCTATGGACATGCTGCCCCTATTTATAGAAGCTTCTAAGGCAAGGTTAAGATCACATCCAAAATTATTGGAATATTGTCCAAGTTGGTAGATAGAATCTGCTGAGCTAGGTTATGGGAAAACTCTGGGGAGTCAGAGTTGGGGTCACAAACATTAACAAGCATAAGGGGACCAGAAGGGGTGTTTAATTTAACAACTACCCATCTACCTTCTGTATCCGAGATGGAGTTTATAAGCGACCATTTCAGATTTTTATGGATAAGTATAACTACTCCTCTTTTTTTGGAAGAAAAAGAAGAATTGTAAATTTGACCCACCCAGTCTTTTTTAAGTCTGTCTACATCCTCTGCTAGTAATCTAGTTTCTTGAAGGAAAGCAATATGAGCTTTGTGATTTTTAATGTAGGAAAGAATTTGCCTTCTCTTACAGGGAGAATTAAGTCCCTTCACGTTCCAAGAATATAAAAGTAAATCAGACATAATGTCACATTAAAAAAGTAAGAAAATAACTGGAACCATGAGAGACATATAGGTAAGGCAGAGGATGAGTAAGGAGGTAGAAAAAAGAAAACATATATATAGGATGATAGGCAGGATCATTCAAGTTGACTAAATAAAGAATGCTAAGCATAATCAGCACAGATATCCTTATATATACAAAGTAACTAGATAGAAAAGAGGAAGACATTACTTATCAACCACACTATAACACACTAACAAGCTAGAGAATATATTCCTTAAGGGAGCGGAGAGATATGAGTCAGCTAACCAGCTGGAGACTCTCTCCCCACACACCAGTGTGTAAAAAATTGTAATAGACCAGAGGGGACCAACTGAAAAGAAAAAGAAAAAAAGTTGGTCAGAACCTGAGGTCTAAACCTAATAATATTATGAGAACAATAACAACAGACGAACTTGGTCTGAAAGTAACTATGCCACATAAAGAAGGGAGCTGTATTAACCTCAGCTTAATATAACAGCTAATATGCTTGAAAAAAGAAAGAACAATACACCAGAACTTATTAAATATATCCAACAACAGTAAAGGTAATGGAAGTACCAATTTTTTATAGCTGGAAACTTGTAGGTGTTGTGAAAAAAAGTCAGTAATGCTCTAACATTTGTGATCAGGGGAGTCAGGTTCTTGATAACTATGTTTTAGATTAACCAATAAACAGTAATTACTGCATTTAGCCAAAAATTAAACCAAACTCTAGATACCACAACTTGGTAAAGAAGGTTGCTTCAGGGTATATATTTAATGAAAGGATAGTGGATAAACTGGGGAAAATATTGAGACCTCTACGCTGTAAGCCAAATAAGAACGGGGAAAGGTGTGGGATATGTCTAGCTTCGTGGAAGTCTGCAGGCACAGGGTCATCTAAAAAGAATAGATGTTGATACCCTTTACTTGAAAATTGCCTATATGCAAAGTATATGGGGTGGTTAGGACTAGTTAATAGGCCCAACGAGCCCCATATGAGAGGAAGAAGCACAACAAGAAAGTGTAAATTAGAATTATTAGGCTTTGAGCAAAATAGGGTGCCAGAAAAGCATATAAAATAGATACCCTGTGTGACAGAACTCCAAAAATAGCTAGCAGTTATGATATAATGTGAGACTCTGTAGTCAGATAGAAATAAATAAATCAGAAGTCTTAGTGTAGGGGTTCAGAACTATCTGATATGTTTGCAACATTAATTTAGTGAGATTAATCATTGAAAAGGGAAAAATAATACAATATCTAAAGATGTATACCACAAGGAAATCTTAGATTGTAGTGGATAGATGGCTATATAAGGTTAACTAGGAAATGTCCTTGTGTCCTGAAGCTAGTGTCATACTAGTTATCCAGTGAAAAGTAAAAAAAAAAAAGCTTGCAAAATGCGTAATATCCAACAAGTATATGTCCAGATATCATAAAAATGAGATAAGTTAACAAGTTCAAGAGTCCCGATGATATCCTGAGACAAATAGCTAATTAGGACTGAAAATGGTATAATTAGAACCAACCGCGATGTACAGCCTTTCACAATCACAACCTGCTGGGAGCGAAGTGATCTGAGAAATGAAGGCTGCACAACACAAGTTTAGGCAACAAAAAGGCTGGCTTTCAGCACTCAAACTCCTAATGTAAAACATCAGGAAGAAGTAAAACAACCTGTAAACAAGCTGCGGGTTCAGGACTGCATTACTTTATGAGCCTTGTTAAAATTATTTTGGTTCTTGCCCTTAGATTTAGCTCTGCGCTTCTTTTTAGGAGGTTCTAGAGATGTAAAGGGGGAGCTAGCAACAGCCTCAGCCCAAGAGGAATCTACTGAAATGTTGCCCTGAAGTGCTATGCATGAGTTGGACGAAATATCATCTGTATTTCGGGATGACAGATCCTCCTGTGATGAGTGCCTGTCGTCTGCCAGGAGGGCAAACTTGTTACTCAGTGGGATGGGGGAATCGACATGCGAGTAAGAAGCAGAGGGTTGACGTGGTTTGGGAGAGCATTCAGTCATGCAACAGGAGTGTTTGGCAAAGCGGGGGCCAGAGAGTAGTTTTTCTTGAAGTCGACTGGAATGTCTATAAGAGGGAACAGCAGTGGGAGTGTTAGTAAGGACCTCCAAATCTGTGTTGTTTCCTCCTCGGACCTGTGCAGCAGTTACATCCTCTCGAGTGGATTCTAAACTGCGGTTTTCCTCTACAATTGGACCATCCAAGGATTCACCCCCTCGAGTGGATTCCAGACTGCAAGATGGGTCCCTGTCCATGATCAGTCCAGCCAAGGTAGGAAAAGTTGGAGAGATATCCAGAAAGTTAGCTAAGGCCTTGGGGGAGTTTAAATCTTTGAAAGATGTACTGAGATAAAGATGCATTGTAGCTGGGTATCGCAGAGCAAATTTAATTCCTTTTTGGTGCAGTGTTTGCTTGAGGGGGTTGCTCGCTTTTCTTCTGATTGTCAGTTCCTTTGAGAAATCTCTGTAGATAAAAATCTTAAGATCCTGCCACATAAGTTCCCCTACTTCTCTGGCACAACTCAGGATCAGCTCGGTGTGTGCATAGTTCAAAAAGTGGGCTATGATGGGTCTGGGACGTTGGTCTTGATTGGGTCTGGGACCTAAGGTATGATGAGATCTCGCAATGACCAAAGCTTGATCAGGAGGAAGTTTTAACATTGCAGGTAAAACGTGGCGCAGAAGTGCAGATGTGTCCCCTAATTCAGCACCTTCAGGGAAGACAAAGAAACGTAGGTTGTTTCTCCTGTTGCAGTTTTCAATATCATCGATTTTGGATTGTAAAGATTTTATAGTGCGGTCCTGGCTTCGGATCGTGGCCTGTAAGTCGTGGATGGAAGTTGTGTTTTTAGTAATTGAATTCTCACTGACGGTTATTCTGTGGCTTACCGACTCAAGCGTAGTAGTATTTTGGCGAGTGGAGACTTTTAAATCATTTATATCAGTCATTAACTTGGAAAACATCGCTTCCACTCTGGCAAGAGAATTAGGTTGCAGATTGGAGTTAGCCATAGCACTGGTTGGTGAGGCCTGTTGATCTGAAAAAACTAACACAGTCAAAATAGAAGATTAAGGTCCCAAATAACTTGCAGTATTTGTGAGTCTGGTTGGTTACAAGTTAGTCTTGAAAGTTGGCACAAAAAAAGGAACTGGGTATGGATGGATGAGGTTAGATTACTGCATTCCCTGCAGAGAGATTGAATTATGCAGCCATCTTCTGCCTAGCCAGGCCACGCCCCCAGTGTGTAACTTTTGAGCATTAATAAATATGACAAGCTTTCTTTTGCACAGTGGATCTGGCATTTAATTATTTTTATGCATGGAAGGACTGCAAGACTATTTCTTATCAAATATTGTATTGTTGTTTGGCCTTACAGAGTCACAGCTAGAGAGTGACATTTGTTCTTTTGGATTTTATTGGGTCATCTAGATGATACCTGGGATTATCCAACTACATTATATCTAGAAAGCATACTTCATTGGGGGTATCCAGACGATACCAGGGATTACTCAAGCACAGTATATCAAGAGGGTATGCATCATTGGGGTATCTGGACAATACCAGGGATTATCCAACTACAGTATATCTAGAAAGCATACTACATTGGGGTAACCCGACAATACCAGGGATTACCCAAGCACAGTATGCCTATAGGGCATGCTCTGTTGGGGTATCTGGACAATACTATTGATTACCCAACCACATTATATCTAGAAAGCATACTTCATTGGGGTAGCCAGACAATGCCAGGGATTACTCAAGCACAGTATACCTAGAGGGCATGCTATATTGGGGTGTGTGGATAATACCAGGGATTATTCAACTACGGTATATCTAGAGAGCATATTTCGCTGGAGTATCTGCGTAATACCAGGGAATATCCAAGTACAGTATATCTAGCGAGTATTTCTCAAACTACAGTACATCTAGAGAGAATACATCATTGGAGTATCCAGACAATACCAGGGATTAGCCAAGCACAACATGTCTAGACAGTATACATCATTTGGGTATCCAGACAATACCAGGGGTTAGCCAAGTACAGTTTATCTAGCGAGCATGCTTCATGCAAACAGTAAAGGTGCATGTCACCCACCTGGTTTGTAGTAGTCATAGACGTTGACAACAGCAGGTTGCTGGTTATCTACAGCAATGTCTTGGTTCACAGCAAATGCATATTTCATGGGCTTGTTCTGATACAGCTAGAGAAGACATTCATATGAAAAAAATAGTTCTTACAGCTGAGTACATAATACATCAGAAATTGATTATTGTATGTCTGTCTGCAGACTGTGTGTCACCTGTTCTAAGGCAGGTGAGCTGGAAGGTCATGCCATTGACATTGTGAAAACATTTTATACACAAAGGGGATTGGGATGCCTTTAATACTGCAAACAAAAATATCTCATTGGGGAGTAACAAGTCATTATGTAAAACAAGTTCAACTGTTTACCAAACACAGGACAAAAGTGCCGCTCACCCAGTGTTCTCGAACTCAGCTGGTCATTTAGTTTTACACAGAGTATAGATCATCCATATGTCCAGTGTCTGGTAGACAAGCATTTTACCTCCTATGTAATGGATCTGCCGTCTACCCAAATGACAAAGCAGAGGCACTTTCTGTGAACTGTTGATGGATAGGAGACTGATGCTTCATGTTCACTTACAATGTCTGCACAGAAACATAGAAACAGAGTTTGACAGCACATAAGGACCACTTGGCCCATCTAGTCTGCCAGTTTTTCCCTAATTACAGTGTCACTGAAGACTCTACCTGATCTCTGACAACTTACTGTAGGAATTCCTACTGCAGCACACAGACCAGTGCACAATACCTTCACATTTATTCTTGACCCCAGTGGGACAGGGTCTGAATTGAGGATGATTTCTGGGGTTTCTGTATAGTAGCACAAGGCACTATTAGCTGGCAACAATAAGCTGGGCAGTATACATTTTGTTTTTTACTTGCCACTTGGCCTCGTTGCTCTACCTGCCACCTCCAAGATCTTCCAATGTTACTTCCAGGGAAGCAATCAGAGTGGGGGCACAGTTCCCTCAACAATACTCCAGTTCTGTAACAGAAAACTGGACTTGACCAGTGTGCACCTGGATTTCATCCCAGGTACATGGTTTTCCACCTTCCTTCTCCTAACCTTGGATGTTGGCATGCACAAAACTCATGGGAGACAAGACTGCATGACAACGTACACAGCCCTGAGCTCAGCTGATGTCTGCCCACTTACTGAATGTCCACTGCACTGCCACCCGTGGTTATCCAGGTGGCAGAACTGTGATGAACGCAGTGGTCACACTTTAAGTGTCAGTTTCAATGTAACTGCAGAGTAGTTAGTCATCAATTACATGCAACAAGGGTAGTTACATTGTAGTTGCATGTTTGTTGCACAGAACTACATTGCAGTTGCAATGCAGTTACGGTGTAGCTACACTGCAACTACAATGTTGTTAACAGACAAAGTGTTACCAAGGCAACAGCCCTCCCTTTGTCCCCAAGGACAGCTTCCTCTCAGATGCTCTATCCACCTCCCCTTCTTGCCTCCACCCTCTGATGGCCTGGACTCATTCCTGAATTGTGGTCACTGGGATCACGAGTAGCAACCCTACTGTTGTGCAGTAGTTCAGCAGCAGAATTTTAAGTCTGTACTTACCTCTTCCAGATAAATGACAACAGATGTTTCCAGAACTTCTACCTTCTCCACCAGGTCATACTGTCCCAGCTGAAAAAGAAAGGCAGAAATATTGCTCTGTAATGCTGATTTCAGCAACTTTTGTAATCTGTACTCACACCATATATTCTTGTAGTATGGCTGGTGAATTAGGATTATACAAACTGGAGATGGGGCTGCTCAAGGGAGAACTAATGAAGATCTGAGAACATATCTGAATATTGAATTTATAAAAAATTAAAAGAACAACTAGAGGTCATGAATTTCCATTATGGGGTATGCATTCTATGACTGAAAGGAGGAGGGCATGGTTCTCTCAGATAGTGGTGACAATCAGGAATGATTTAACCACAGAGGGAGTCGAATTTAACATAGTTAACAGTTTCAAGTTAGACCTAGATATACATCTGATAAGTAAGGGGATCAGTGGTTATTCCTGTTGAAAAATCACAGACAAGCAAGATGAGCTTGTGCCTCCTCTTGTCAGACTATTCCTATGTTCCTGTTTCTATGTGGCTCTTGCCCGGGTCAATATTCTTTCAGTATGTTTCATCAAGTGGCTCTTTCCTGGGTCAAAACTGTAAAAGGGTTATTTAGGCCAGTGTTTCTACCCATTAACAAATGAAAATCACATTTCTGTTTATTCATTTTGACCCAGTCCCTCCCCCGCCCCCCATGTTCTCCCCATTCCCTGTCTGCCTCCCTCTGCCACACACCCTTCCTACAGCTGGGATGGCCTGCTGAGTGCCTGTCTTCAAGGCTGGTGTCACAACTGCTTCTGTGTCCACCAGCAGAGGGTGCATGACTTCTGGGCAGCCTGCCCTCTCAACTTCAAGAGGTCCAACACCCATGACACCCCTCACTGCATGTGGCATTCCTTGGAAAAATAACATTGCCTTCCCTTTAATTTACAGAGGGGCTCAGGTCCCAGTAACAAAATTCCATCTTCATATGACAATTTCCCCATAAACAACACAAACTAAATTTAAATTTCAAGCTATTCTGTTCTTTAAAAAATAGGAATATGTGCAGCAAGACATAGAGAATAATGCATATGTATGGAGTTGATATGGGTTTTACATACTCAGTTGTGTGATAATATATAAACCCCTAGAGTCGAAGCTCGAGAGGTTTTACTATTATCACACAACGAGGTGTTTAAAAAAACCCATATCAACTCATACATAATGTTTATATTTATAATAACTGGCACTAAAACAATTCAATAGAACAATTAATAGTAAGAGGAGAGCGAGGTGAACGTTATTTCTTATAGGACGCCCTACGCTTATTCAAGGAATGACATCGCAATGTGCTAGCGTGGGGCGTATACTAGTAAGGAATGCAGCGTTGTTATTATTGAATCTATTTATTCTGAATGCGAGTGCTGCAGCCTTCTTTGGTGCGAGGTTGGAATCTTATCAACCCGCTGGTTGATACGTATTTTTTTGTATCAACTCGTGGTTGATATTGACTTTTACAGGTACTCGAAAACGGGATGATAACAAGGATCACCAGTTATTTTATGATCATTCTGTCTGGATGCTATTCAGGAGCTAAAGTCATAATCCTCAGCTTGTGACATTACATTTTGTTCCCTATCAACAGACTGGTGTCACAATCTGCTCTGTAGCAACAGACTGATGTCAGTCTGTGTTGTAGCAGCAGACTGATGTCACAATCTGTTCCATACCAACAGAATGATTTCACAATCTATTTCGTAGCAATAGCAGATGTCACAATCTGTTCTGTAATCAGTTTTGTAATGCTCCCTAACTACCATCAAAACAAGCTGGAAGTAGGGGGCACCATACTACTTCACTGGGTACACTCTGTCATTGCAGGGGTGGGAGTTTCTCAGTGTGGAACCAGATTGTTGAGGGACCATAATGAGCATACAGGACTTGGGGGAGGCACTAGGCTATTAAGGACATTTGCAAACTGAAACTTGAGTTGTGGGTTCACAGAACTACCAAGGATAAACCATTGAACACAAAGGGATTTTAACTCCAGGGCGTTGCCCTCAGTTACAAGTTGGGGGTAGGTGGACAATTATGTTTAGCATACTACACAAGTTTGTGCATGGCACTGGGTCATGAATGTGCCATATGTTTATGTGGTGCTATTCTGCATTGTTACAGTGTGCAAAATCATGTGTGTGCTTGTGGCAGTATTCGGTGCCATTACTAAGAGTGTGAGAGTAACAAATGGTATTTCCCAAATGCCATGAATAATAGGCTTTAGGTTATTTTGCTAGATAAATGAATAATTGGTGCTATATGGGGCTAGTCAGCATTTTGCTATTTGGCAGGAACTGAAGATCTCCCAAGATGCCCTGTACAATCAGAGGCAACTTTGGAAGCTCATGAAAGGCAGGTCAAGTGATCCAGTACTCACAGAAGCTTCAGGCAGGAGAGACAGATGAAGTTAAGGTACTGCAGAGAAAATAAACTTCTTCTATGCACTTGTTAAAACTAAACAAAAATCTGAAATCTTGATATTTTTTTCCCTCTCTAAATCCCAAGCTAGAAAGGGTTGATTGTTTAGTTGTGCTTGTAATAAAGGGAAAATACCATAGAAAGGCTGTTTAGTGGTTGCTGAGAGAGAGAGAGAGAGAGAGAGCAAGAAAGAGAGAGAGGTAAATAGGCCCCAACAGCACACACACTGAATGTGTACTGTATGTGTACTGTACAAAAACCAAATGAGATTCAAAGCTGCAGTGTAGTGTAGGTGATTTAAAGACTAACAGCTTAAGGGAGTAAAGGAGATATTTTGGGGGTTTATTTTGATTAGAAATGCAACGTTTTTGTAACTTAGGTGCTGTCTGAAACAAAGAACAAGGTAAGTAGTCTAACTGAAGTGCAGTTAACTATTAAGGCCCTAGGGACCTTTTTTCTATTTTTGTTCATACCTTGGCTTTGTGTTCAAGAAAAACTTAAAAGAATAAATGTTTTTCTGACAATTTAGTGAGGCTTGGCAATGGTGAGTGAGACCTGGCAGCTCAGCATTGCTGCAGTGACCTAAGCAATTTGATTTCATAGTAAATAGAATTTAAATTTAGTATCAGAAATCTTCCTGTGAGGAACCCAGGCTTCAATCTCTCCACGGCCACTTAAGCAAGTGAGAGTGCACCATAGCTGGTAAGGTGAGACTAGTCAGCTGTCTCACACTACTTTAGTTAGCTGCTTTTCTGGTGTGTGTGTGCGTGTGTGTGTACGCATGCATGCCTGTGCACTCAAAATATTTTTCCACATTTTTGACCATTTTCCCATGCAAAAATTTAAAGACATATTTTTTTTTCTAAGAACTTAGTCAGTCTTGACCATCAGTGAGTGAGACTTGTCAGCTCAGCATTGCTGGAGTGACCTGAGTGATTTGATTTCATAATAATTTAAATGTAATAGATCTTACAGTGAGGAACATAACCATGGCAGACAAAGAGCATAGTCCCAGAAAATGTAGTTGATCCAACACCCCCAGCAAAGTTGCAGCAGGTGTAGAGCAGCAAGCAGCAGGAGTGGGTGTGCATGCTGCTAAGTGATGCTTGGGGCGCATTCGCTGTACAAAATTATTTGATAAAGCACAGAGGGCATGAAATGCATCAGTTGAAATGATGTGGGTTTGATTTCGATTAGTGGAGGGGTAACATCTCCGGAAAGGAGGTCCGTGTGAGTATATGTTATACAAGTTTGTTCTTTGTGAGTATTCTACACTGCAAGCACTTCAAATAAAGTGAAGCACTGTTTGGACTCAGTCAAGGTTTGTTCTCTTTTTTTTATGTATGAGAAAGCTTTGGTGGTTTAAAAGGTTGCTACTGTTGGCAGGTGCGGCTACCAAAGTCCTATAATTGCTCCACTATTTAGCATGACACCGCATTCCCAGGTGCGTCTCCTCACAACCTTCATTGTTTAATCTCCATGTATGGCATTGGTCAACACCAGGAAAAAAAGTAAAAGTACCATTCAAAGCACTAGTAGTGCTTTTAGGAGGACATTGTCATTAACTGTCACTGATTCCACTGTGCAAATGTGTCTTCTTCGTCCCTTGGCCTGCCACCAGTACCACCAGAATAAAATCATCCTCCTAAATAACTACCACTGTTTTGATCCACCACCCATCCACTGCACCTATTAGCATCACAATTTCTGCTACAACAGTGGCCCTGCCAGCCTCTCCTGCCACTGTAACTAAGATCATATCTGCCACTGTGACCATGGTGACCACCAGTACTGCTATGGAGATACTAGCCACTACTACCTCTGTGGCCAAAGCCAGTTACACAACTATTCCCAGTACTGTGTTCACTCCTACTGTAATACCTTTTGTTTCTTGGCATGTCTCCAGTACTGTAGAAGTTGTTGGTGCAGATGAGGTGGAGGTGCACTAATCTGGGTCTGATTACATTCCAGCAGGAGGCTTGCCCTCTGATACATCATCTGAAGAGGCTAACCTAAACCACTTTGATAATGTGATAGAGTATGGGGAGTACCTTGATGCTGTAAAGCAAGAAAGCGGATGACCTAAAAAAACTCATCTTCTCAAAGTTAGAGTGGCAGGAGAAAAAAAGATATGGCTCCTCCCCCTTAAAAAAAACTTGGTAAGCTACCCTTCAGAATTTTGTTCAGCAGGCTCCATCCAAGCCTGAACAGCCAAGTAGAGGAGGTGCAGGGGCACCAGGGGTGCCAAGGAAAAACCTGCAGATGCGGGTCCACACAAGAAAGGCGAGTGAGATCCAAAAGAGTGGTGGTGGTACTAGTGATACTAGCTACATGAGTTGTGTTAGGACTGGTAAGAACATGGTATAGTTGCATTTCACATTACTCAAAGAAGACAACAACACCAGAGTCCTCCGTGCACCCTCAGTACTCCTGCCAGGTATCAGTCCCCTGCTATCTGCACACCATCTGTTTAGCATGGTACATCCCCCCATCCACAGTCAGTGCCAATAGTAGAAGCATTCTACCCATCCACAGTCAGTGCCAATAGTAGAAGCGTTCTACCCATCCACAGTCAGTGCCAATAGTAGAAGCATTCTACCCATCCATAGTCAGTGCCAATAGTAGAAGCATTCCCCCCATCCACAGTCAGTGCCAATAGTAGAAGCATTCTACCCGTCCACAGTCAGTGCCAATAGTAGAAGCATTCTACCCATCCACAGTCAGTGCCAATAGTAGAAGCATTCTACCCATCCACAGTCAGTGCCAAAAGTAGAAGCATTCTACCCATCCACAGTCAGTGCCAATAGTAGAAGCATTCTACCCATCCACAGTCAGTGCCAATAGTAGAAACATTCTACCCATCCACAGTCAGTGCCAATAGTAGAAGCATTCTAGGCAATAACTAAGAACAAGTTGTCCCGTTCAACACCTCAGCACATCACATCACACAGCTCATAGGTGAAATGAGATGGTATTATATTCGCAACCCTTTTCATTTGTGGAAGACACTGGCTATTGCAGACATCTGCAGCATTTACAGCCATGGTACCAGCTCCCAACACAATACACATTTTCACACACTGTAGTGGCAAATATATATGAAGGTGTGAGAATGGCAAGTGATGCACTACTCTTGGAGGCTGTTGGTGGAATTTTTCTCTGCACCTTAGGGTTCTGGAGCAGTAAAAACTCCATGCATGCATCTATCACTCCCTGACAGCACACTAATGTGTGCAAAAGTCTGTCTCCTGATGCAGATTCCTCCTTCTCTCTGTATGTCAGTGGCATGCCTTTCATATCTCTAAAATCTTGGAGTCATTCCAGGTCTGCTCTTTTAAATGTTGGACTAATGGAGAAAGACAACGCATCACCGAACATCCTTGCACTCATTCAAGACATGCTACAGTCATAGACAGTTGGCACCAATCTACATGTTGGTTTTTGTATCATGGATAACAGGGCAAATACGATGAAAGTAGTTGCTAATGGAAATGTTGCTGGCATTCATTGCTTTGGCCCCACCTTGAATCTAATGGATTTATCTGACTATGTCACAGCAATAAGGCTAGCAAGGCTGTCTCCCCAGCGTGCTCCATCTGTACTCATTTGCATTGCTTTGTAAAGGTGACTCAGAGAAGTCCAACAAAGCCTTGATCTGTCTCACCATCACTTTATACCCTTGGTAAAAACCTTTAAAAGGGGTTAAAACATTTTTTATTTAACCAGGCTTTTAATATGTAAGCTGCAAAGGAACTGACTATTATTTCACTGCTGTACTTTAATAATGATAGAATTTTATGTTGTGCTCTGCTACGTTATATTATTATGTATAGTTATGATTTTGTTGATTTTGATTTTAAAATTTTGTTCAGAGCTCTGAGTCTTCGGAAAGGGACACTATATAAACAAAGTTTCTATCTTCTATTTATCTATCTATCTATACAGGATTTCAGTACCAGATGTAATTCATTATACTTGATGCTGTCTAGACTAACAGAACAGAAGTGTGCACTTCATGTCACGGCAATGGAGTGCGACACTGGAGCAGTCCTTGGCCACCATGAGTGATCACTGGTTGATGCCTGGGCTATTTGAGAGGAGCACCTGGGATTTAAGTGTGTCTGCTGCCACACTGAGTGAGGTGATCCCAGAAGTGCATAGGATGAAGGCATCCATGGAGATGTCTGTACAGGAAAATAGGGACAGCTGTAGTCAGATTTTTGAAGCCTTGCTGGATCCATGATTCAAATGTGAGATCAGTCACATTGCTATGGAGCGCGACAGAGTGATTCATTTTTGACAAGAGCTGTGTGATGAGCTGACTGGTTGCATACAGGAACTGGTGACACTGGCAGCTGGCACAGAAGGTCATGAGAGATGGGGTATTCCAGCTGGCAAGTCTGGTTCCACTGGTGGAAATGGGGATAAAATACATGTTACTAACAGTAGCACTGATGGGAGTAAGTGTACACAGCTGAGCAAGTCCATACATCAAAAGGAACAGAAGAGGACACAGTCATAGCATTTTTCCATGGAATATATCCTGAACAACTATTTTGTGGAATCTTTTGAGCCATTTCAGGTTGATCCAGGCTACTGGGTGTATAAGATGCATTCATCCCCTCACTTGGCACAAATGGCTGTAGGATATATCAGCTGCCCCCCCCCCCCCCATGAGTGTGCTCATGTCCAGGAAGATGTTTAGCACAGTTGGTGATGCTGTTGAGCCTCATCATTCAACACTGGACCCTGAACATATCCAACATCTTTTCGTCAAGTTTAACTTGCCATTACTTGAGTATACACATGAGTTATAGTTATGAAATTGGAAATACAGTCTCTCAGGTTAGCTTTTGCTGACTGTTTTTCTTCATAAAGTTAACCTGCATATTTCCCCTTATGTCTCTCCCTGCAGTGTTTAAATATATTTTCTAAGATTCAGGTACTACTTACATATTTTGGTACCTTAGGTCAATAATAGCCAGTGTGCACTAGTTTATTTTGTAAAGCCTGCAAATGGTATGAAGGGATAATATTTTGGCCCTGACAAGGTGGTCTGCCTATCCCTTCCACTTCCCTACAGCTCTGAATCACCCCTGCACTCAGGCACGTAATGACATATGCTTCATAACAGCATAGGGGTACGTGCCATTGAAGTCAATGGAGATTAATATTGCATTGTCTTTAAATGCACATTAATGGCTACAGTGACATAAATCAAGGCCACCGCTTGACTAAGATCTGCCATCTTAGTCAAGCAGTGGCCTCAATTAAAGTCACAGTAGCCATTAATGTGCATTTAATAGCAATGCATTCTTAACCCACTTTGACTTCAGTGCCACATGCCCCTGTGCTGTTCTAAGTGCATGTCATTAAGTGCCTGAGCGTGGGGGTAGATCAGAGCTATAGAGGAGTGGAAGGGTTCAGCTGGCCATCTTGTTAGTGCCAAAATATGATGCTTTCTTGTTAATTGCAGACTTTACAAAAAAAATTTTAAACTACTACATGCTATCGGTGACCTCAGGTACCAAAACACATAAGTAGTACACTTAGTCAGTAAGCTTGGAAAAACACTATAATCACTGGTGACCCCATTTATCAAGCGAATTACAGAATCTTTCAAATGCCATAATAACCTGAAATCAGGTTATTGCGACATTTCTTAAAACTTTATCTCACTAGCAGCATTAGTCATTTGTAGCACGCCATGTTATTGATCTTCAGTCTCTGTGTGGGTGGGCCGAACACATCAAGAAACATAGGGGCTAAAATTTTCCATTAGCGGCAACCAGTGCAGATCGCCTGAAGTAATCATAGCCCGGCTGCAGTAACTCTTATTATTTTTAAACTATTTGGTTGATCCTGCCTCTTGGAGAAAAGAAAAAATAAGCTATGTAGTTGATTGCGCTGTTGTTTTGCTTCAATCTGGGTTTCAGTCTGACCCAGCATGACTAAAATGTGATGGTTTTGTCCTGGTCAGCAGTGTCAGCAGTAGTATTTAAAAACAATAAAAAAGAAACAAAAAAGAAATGTCCTTACTGGACAGGGAGCGTGTGTGTGTGTGTGTGTGTGTGTCTGAGAGAGACAGAGATGGTCTGGACTCTGGCAGTAAGACATAACTGCTGTTGGCATTCACTTCCTGCACCGGCAATCATAAAAATTAAAGATAGGCAAATGTGTGTTTAAGGATTTTTTCCACATCCTTTGTGTATGACGATCTCACAAACCTTTCGAGCTTCTCTCTCGAGGTTTATGCATCATCACACACTGAAAGCTTCATCTTCGGGGTTCATGTAGCATCCCACGCCTTGGGTGTGTGGAAAATCTCATAACACACACCACCCCATCCTTTATTCTCTATTTAGTGCATGCACATTCATTGTCCAGGACCATCTTGAAAATGAGCTTGCTCAATGATGTAACTGCCTGGTTAAATAAAGTTTGATTGATTGATTGATTGATTGATTATAATGGGCCTATTTATTATCTTGTGGGATATATGTGCCAGAGGCACGGATTCCGCCCACGTATCTCTGCACCTGCGGACAGGTCCGCATGGTCTGCATTCATCATTGACTGCCACATGCCCATGGCCCTGTCTCCCCCAGCATGCAGTACTCCACAGGGTGGCTGGGGTGGAATAGTGGACCTAGTTGGGCATCCAATGCCTGGCATGTGTCAACACGATGGATCCCTTATGTGGGCAGACATGGGTCCGGTTCATGAACAGCACCCGCAGGTGCAGGGACTTGTGCCAGCAGCTCCAGTGGCCAGCGTGATCCACAGCAGTGCCCACTGCACCGATAACCCTCTTAACAGATATGCTGGCCATATCCATCCTTCCAGTGGAGGCCCCCCCTGTACAGGACACCAGTCCTGGGCAGCAAAGGTCTACCCCCCACAGAGATGTCCAGTGCATCCCAACTCCATGCCACCCCTTGTGTCAGTTTTCCCCCACACATCCATGGCACTGGCAACCCCCACCCAATGCCCCATACCATGCTGCTGTTGCCGCAGTCAGGATGGCCAGTGGGTCAGCACTCCACACACCTTCATGGCCATTGGCCATCTGACATATGCAGGCACACAGCCAGTGCATGCCCCTGCTTATGTCAGGTGTCCAGCAGCCATGGAGGTTCATGAAGGGCTGTACCACTGGCCATCTCTGATCGCAGCACTGTCAGGATGGTATGGGGCATTGGGTGTGTGTTGCCAGTGCCACAAATGGGTGGGGGTGCACTGGCACACTGAGGTTGATACAGGGTCAGGGTGTACTTGGCACCACCGTGTGGAGGAGTAGACCTCTGCTGCCTGGGACCAGTGCTCACTACTGAGGGTGGTGTACTGCCAGACATGAGTGGTGAGGTGGGTTGCACTGGCACTGCAGTGCAGCACTGGGATGTGAGGGGACTGCATTGGGGGATGGGGCATCACTGAGCATGTGGGGGGTGTCAGCTTTGGGTGTACGAGGTCAAGGAAGGCCAGCTCTGTGTGTGGAGGAGTGTCCACCTGCCATGGGGATGTCCAGTAACCTGTCTGCTATGGGGACAGGGCATGTAGGGGACTTACAGCAGGGTTCTTCCTGGCATAATGGGCACCCACCTACACATCCCAGTGCACAGAACTACGTGCCTTAGTGCATGGCACATAGGGCTGGCAAGCCCCCCACCCACCCCAGATTGTTACTGTCCACATAACTGGGAGATCAGGTGCATTGGGGCTGCACACCTCAGGTCATGCATCCCACGCTAGTGGCACAATGGGTGCATGGTGACTACATGTTGCATGTACTCACCAGGTAGCCACTCCGCACATTTGTGCAGACCCCAATGTTATTAAATACATTGGCTTTTTCTGAGTCAGATATAACTTCTCTCCTTGTTGCTACATAGAAATACAGAATGTGTCAGCAGAAAAGGACCATCAGGCCCACCCAGTCTGCCCAAACCTTCTACCTAAAATCTAGCTCTAGGGAGCTAGTCTTCTTGACTAATCCTTCTGATAACTCCTTGTGTATATCCCATGCTGTTTGAAACCCCCTCTACTGTCTTTGCCTCACCACCTCCACCAGGAGTCTGTTCCAGCTGTCCACCGCCCTTTTCATAAAGCAATATTTCCTAATGTTACCTCTGAATCTTCCCCTCCTCCAACTGTAGCACATGACCCTTACTTTTTGAGTGTCTCTTCAGCTGGAAAGCATCACTCACCAGTACCCTATTTATACCCCTGAGGTATCTGAAGGTTTCAATCATGTCCCCTCTCTTCCTTCTTTGCTCCAGGGAGTACATGTTAAGTTCCATCAGTCTGTAATCATATGACAATTGACTAAGACCCCCCCCCATCATTTAGGTTGCCCTTCTTTGGACTCTTTCAAACCTAGCCACATCCCTCCTAAGGTGTGGCCTCCAGAACTGTACTCCTTACTCCAGGAGTGGTCTCACCAATTGCTTGTACAGAGGCATTTTGACTTCCCTCTTCCCACTAGTAAATCCCCTGCCAATACATCTCAGCATTCTACTGGACCTTGTTACTGTCCTCTCACACTGTTTTTCCACCTTAAGGTCTTGTGAAATGATTATGTCCAGATCCCTTTCTACCTCAATTGCCTCCAGGACCTGCCCCCATCCTGTACTCTTCCCTTCATATTTTCTCCCTACATGCATGATCGTGCACATTTTTGTGTTGAATGACAATTGCCACTCTTTTAACCACTGCTGTAGTTTGTACAGGTCCATGTGCATTGTTTAACCCCTTCCTTGGTAGCCACTCTATTACAGATCTTAGTATCATCTGCAAATAGACATACTATACTTTACCCTCTAGCCCCTCTGCCATGTCTCTATAAATATGTTAAACAGGAGTGACCGTAGTACCAACCCCTAAGGTACCCCACTAGTGACCAATCCCTCCATTGAGGCCACCACATTTACATCTACTCTTTGCCTTCTGTACCTGAGTCAGTTTTCCACCCACCTTACTATTCCCGGTTCCAGCCCTAAGCATCTCCTTTTGCTTAGTAGTCTCCTGTGCAGCACAGAGTCAAATGCTTTGGTAAAGTCAAGGATAGGGCTGATCAGACTGTTATGTGGGAGATCCAGACCCCCAGATCAAATATGCACTCCACAGACCATATAAATACAAACTTCATGGTAGAAGTCCTGTTCAGGGTCCACTGAGATGACGTTTCCCTGATTTTGTTTTTTTTTTGCCATGGGGTTGCTGTTGGCATATACAGGCAGTCGGTGGCGCCCAATCAAGGAACAGAAGGTCACGTGATGCTCTCATGGTATATAACCATGCTGAGTGTGCTATGTGGCCCTGAACAAGGAGAACTGGGAAAAGAGAGGAGCGTAAGAGCTGCGCTGAGCAGCAGAAGCAAAAGTAAAGCAACCAAAACCAAAAGCACCCTAAAAGAAACCAAAAAGAAAAGTAAGAGTTTCTCCAGCTGAAAGGGAGGGAAGGAAAGGGACAAAGAAGAAGTTAAGGAGGGGGAAGAACTGATCTTGCAGATGGGTGAAGGTGGTTGGGGTTGGGACTAGGGAGGGATCATCAGGAGTCAGATTGGGGAGGGATTGGGGAATAGTGGTGTGGGATGGGGAGATGTAAAATGGCAATGGAGGACTGGTGACTGTGTGAGCAAGGAGAGGCTGGCAAAATCTGATTTGTGCCTTCCAGAGGAGAGTGGATAGTGAGACTAGTGGAGAGAGGGAGAGACTTGAATACTGGGGTCCATTGCAGTTTTTTTCTTGGCCTCACACAGTAACTGTGTGTACATAAAGAGCAGGCTGGCAAAATCTGATTTTTGCCATTCCAAATCCAGAGTACTCGGGGGGGGGGGCAGAGATTATACAGAAAATCCCAAATGAAACATTTTTTCTTGGCCTTAGACATTAGCTGTGTATACAAAAGGGGCAGGCTGGCAAAATATTTGACCTCTTCCTTTCCAGATCCAGATGAAAGAGGGAGATACTACTGGGGGTACCAGAGAAGTTTTACAGTTACATAAACTCTCCAATTTTTTCCCTGGCATTAGTTCAGTAAGCAAGGGCAGCAGGGCGACAAAACAAATCTTTGTCAGGACCAGTACAGACTCAAAGGGGAGAGGGAGAGAGACTGCAGGGTGGCCCACAATAAATGGAACAGTCCTAGAAATCCCAAATATTTTTTTCCTGGCTTCAGTGCAGCTGCATGCACAGAGCAAAGGCAGCAGGGTGGCAAAATAAATCTTTGACTTGTGCCATCCAAGTACGAATAATGATCATCACCTATGTTCATTCATGTACTAAAAAAATATTGTTCAAACAACATACAAGTTAAAGCACCTGCCCTGTGCTGCTGGCTGTGTATGGCCCATGGAATAATCTATCTGTGACATGTAGCAGGCTGAGTGTTTACAGCACAACACAAGTAAAGCACAAATATTACACACAAGTATATGTAGTCGAGAGGGGAGCACGAACACAGTGGTGACACAGAGCAGTTATTGAATGATCAGGTAGTTAAGAACGTGCACTCACCATCTGCTATCAGAAATAGAACGTCCTGGCTTGTAAAAGGTTTATGAATTTGTAGCCTGCTTTATTCCAATTCTATCAAGATAACAAACTCTGACTAGTGCAAAAGCACTGCTGTTCAAGCTTACATTTTCCCCCTCAAATACTGCTTCATAAGAGCTAATTAGACATTGGCTACTAGGTGGAATATATACCCCTTTAGTGGATTCAAATACACCAGTCACAGTACTAAAACACTTATTATGTCATAATTACTTAATTCAGCTATTTCTTTAATCAATTTGCTGTATTGTTCACAACACATTATATAACTTCAATAGTGCAAAGAATAATTCATTTAATGACACAGTGTTCCACCACCAAATGAGTATATGACAATTTCATCGTGGTTCCTGAGGCCTTTCACTGGCAGACAGGAATTATCAGGAGGACCTAAAGGGTGAAACAAAACAATAAGACATGAAAAAACACACCAGCCTGGTGGCACAGAGGGTTGAGGCACTGGACACCACAACGTGAACCACACTGGTGACCCGGGTTTGGGAATGGACTCAGGTGCCAGGGGTCAGCAGGGGACAAAGAGGATTGAGCATCTGGAGGACTGTTCTCCTCTTCAGGGGTGGGGGGATTGGGTTGCCTCACTCAACAGCGGCTCCCAGTAGAGGCTGGGGGCACTGCTCAGAGCGGTGCAATGTGGGAACACCAGGAAACTGGAAAATGACTCCTGTGTTTTCCAGATGATGGCTCCCCTGCTTTGCGACAACACTGGAACCTCCATGGGCCTCCTCTACCTCAGCAGCACTTCCGGTGGGACCTAATAGATAGTGCGCTGGTATGCCCCTCTCAGTGCCTTCCCTCTCGGAAGAGAGGGACCCACCCGGTGAAGGGATACACTGGAATGCCCCCTCGGGAGTCGGCTGCTATCTGAGAATTGAGGTGAGCCCAGGAAGAGGATGGCTGGAGAGTCAAGAGCACTGTGGAGCACGAAGGAGAGGGGAACACTGGAGCGTGAGGTGAGTAAACAGATCATGCAAAAAAAAAAAAAGACATGAAAAAACAGTAAAAACTGTTTATCAACTGCTTATGTAGGTGTCTCAGATAATAGATGGCTAGTGGTTCTGTTATATATTCATTGTATAAATACATTATGATTACTACAGTATTTGAGGCCAATTACATATATACCACACTCTAAAAAATAGGGGGGTAGAGAGTGTCAGTGAGTGAGTTACAGGAAGGGTCAGGTGCAAGGGAAGGTAGGTATGGAGTGTACAGGTAGGGTCAGCTGATGGGGCTAGTGTAGAGAAGGGAGGGGTGTGATGGGGTATAGGTGATGTGAGGGGGTAAGGAAAGGTCGGGGGTGCAAAAAGCGTATTAACAGGCATTTGGACTGGACATAAATTACACAGCGTTTCATTTCCCTTTTCTTTAGGAATGGTGCTAATTCAAACTTGCATTTAGGCCTGGTGGTCGTAATGCCCCAAGCCTAAAAATCCATTCCTGGTCTTTGCAATTTAGGTGGCTTTCTAAGTCTCCACCCCTTACATTTTTGTCTATAGCCTCAATGCCAAATGCTTTTATACTGTGTTGTTTTTCAGGTTTGTTCTCTACATGTACTGCCATAGCGTATTCCAGATTTTTATTACGAATGGCTAGCACATGTTCATTAATTCTAAACTGAAACTTTCTTTAGTTCTACCAATGTAGAAACTACCACAGGAACAGTTTAGCATGTATATGACTCCTTCAGTATTGCAGTCAATGTGGCCCCTGATCTGCACTTTTTCACCATTTTTTGGATTTAAACAATCTGTCTTTTTCTCAATGTACTTACATGTACTACAAAAACCACATGGCTTAGTTGCCCATTTCCTTCTTGCTGCCCCTGCCCTAGGGTCTGGTTGGTAGTTATGAATTTATGAATCTCAGAGATTCCTCCATCTCCTGTATGAGATTCTTAGGGGCTGAGCCAGTATTTTTGTGCAGGGCTGGAGTTGCTCTTAGAGTTTGGAGGTCGTGATTAACAATCTCAATTAACTCTTGAGTGCCATCCCATAGGAGGTCACAAAGGTTCGTTGCTGAACATAATATTTTTTCCTGTTTTTTGGTAGAAACAATGATTCTCTGGGTATCTCATCAATCAATTGAATAGCCTTCTCAATGTCATGCTCTCTGTATTTTTGCTGTCTCAGTTGTTCAGACAATTCATGAGACCTAGTCCTGTATTTGTTGTGACTGGAACAGTTCCATTTCACCCTTATAAACTGATCCTTAGGTAGGTTTCTAATCAAATGAGGAGGATGACAGCATTCTGCCAACAACAAGGTATTTTTGTCTATAGGTTTCGTATGTAGATCAGTGAACAGTGTGACATCAGTGCTCTTGTAAATAGTTAGATCCAAAAACTGAATAACCTCTTTACTCTGTGTAACTTTGAACCTAAGATTGACATTTGAATTTTCTAAATAATCAACAAATGTGTGAAGTTCAGATTCTGTCCATTTCCAAACTAGAAAGATGTCATCAATAAATTGTTTATAGGCATCTATTATTTTTTTAGAAAAGTGTTTTTTTTACTTCATCATATATCACATGCTCCTCCCATTCAGCTAAATAAAGGTTAGCCAGATTGGGGGCTAATGTGGCCCCCATGGCAGTCCCTTTAATCTGTTTGTATATTGTACCTTTAAACATGAAAACATTATTGCTAAGTACAATGTCCATGAGCTCAACAACAATGTTTATTTCTTGCTGCGTAAAACTAGTATGTTGTAATAAAGTCTGTTCAATGACATGCAGACCACTTTCCTTTGGAATATTTGTATAGAAGAAGTCCACATCCATTGTAACCAGTAGCCAAACAGGGTCCAGCTGCATGTCTTCTAAAATGGACAGTAAATGCCCTGTGTCTTTAAGTTGGCTCCTCCTGGGTTAGTGTTATTAAAATATTAATGTAGCAATCCACAAACATTGAAAATGGTTCTGTGAGCCATTCATTGCCCCACAGAATAGGGCATCCTGGTGGCTTGATTAGGGTCTTTATGTACCTTTGGTAAAGAATATAAGGCAGTTTTGGGGGATTTTGAACAGATAAAAACACAGCACATTAGAACTTATCGATCCACTCTGGTGTAATTCTAATAAGTAATCTTCTACTTCCCTTCTGATCTGTATTGTTGGATCAATAACTAAGTCTACCATACAATTCAGTACTGGCCAGCTGTCTGAATTTCTTCAGTATACTGTTCTATGTCCTGAATAACTATACTGCCACCTTTGTTAGCTGGCTTAATGACAATACTAGTATCTGCAGCAAGTGTTTTAATGACCTCCCTTTCAGCATTAGAAAGATTACTATATGGTAACCTGGGATTTGTTTTATACAAATTTTTAAATGTCAAAAAGGCAGCAATTCAGAAATGTTTTTTATAGGCAGACTAGGCCTCAGGAATTGACTGAAAAACTGAGACAATAAAAATATAGAGAGCATGACATTGAGAAGGCTATTCAATTGATTGATGAGATGCCCCAATAATCATTGTTTCTACCAAAAAATAAGTAGAAAAATGTTGCTCAACAAGTAGGGTTGCCAATAAAAGGTAACCTGAATTGTCTGATGGCAGCCCAGAGGAAGTGAGGGAAGCTTAAGTGACTAGAGCAGGGGGAAGGGGAAGGAGGTAGGAGGGGGAAGGGAAGGAGAAAAGAACAGACAGGGATAGAAGGGGAGGAGCCTAGTGAGGTCACAAGGAGTGACAGGAGGAAAGGAGAGGGCCAGGTGAGGTCATGGTGGACAGGTGTGAGCTGATGATGCATACACCTGAGGGGAGCACTGGATTGACCAGGGGCATGACTTATAGGGGTCCTTGCAAAGGGTCCTTAGGTACTTTATGAGCCTAGGTTGAGGGTTGCTCACCCTCTTTCTGCTGGGATTTTCAGAAATAACTCTGATCGATCTGGGGTTGAAAGTGGAATGAAGCAGCCCTTTTGGGAGGTCAGGGAGGAAGAGGCTTTAGCTGGGATTTTCAGGAGCAGGGGATGGGGTTCTGGGAATGGGGGGTACAATTCCAACTTTGGTTGTAACTGATACTCTGGCAGCAAAGGTTTTATGATGGGGTTTCGCACTGACCAGAACACCAATAAAACAGGAGATAGTGGGGGCATGGACAGCAGATTACCCAGATCACGAAGGGAGGCATTGCTGAGGGAGGGTTTTTCCAAGGGGTTTTCATTAAAATTCTGAGGGAACAGAAAGGGGGATAGGACCAAGAACCTGTCTTCGGTAAAGGGGAAAGAGGACATAGTGCATCAGAAAATGGGAAAAGAGAAGGAGGCTGTCAGGATAGAGGGGGCCTTTTGAGTCTCCCTCGTGTGGTCAATTTCAGACATCCCCATTGGGATTGGTGCCCCAAAAAACAACCAGGGAAGTACCGGCTGATTCACCATCTGTCATATCCGGAAGGCACTTCTTTGAATGGTGGCATCCATGATGAGGTCAGTGCAGTGTCATGCGCATCCCTTGATTCAGCTGTACTGCTTATTAGGGTGGTATGTGGCAGTGTGGTTGGAAAAATGGATATTGAATCTTCATTCTGCCTACTGCCCATCCTACCAGAGGATTGGGATGTATTGGGCTTCCAATTTGATGGTCAATTTTATTTTGACAAGGCCATGCCCATGGGGTGCTCTGTAGCCTGCTCAACCTTTGAGGCATTTAGCACATGGGTACAGTGGGTGTTCAGGTGCAGGTATGGGCACAGCTGGGTGGTACATTACCTGGACAATTTCTTGCTCATAGGGGAATCCAAGACAGAGGCGCAGAGGATGTCGGGGGATTTTCAGGCTTTGTGTGTAACAATCAGTAACCCCCTGGAAGAATGGAAGACAGAAGGGCCTGCCAGAGTGATTGAGTTCCTGGGAACTGAGTTGAATACAGTGGGGGAATGTTTTGGGCTGCCACAAGCCAAAGTGGGGAAACTGAAGGAGCTCCTCATCCAGGTATTGTGTAAGAGAAGAGTGCCATTGGTAGTGATATAACAACTACTGGGCCATCTCAATTTTGCTTGTAAGGTGATCCACCCAGGCAGAGTTTTCATACTGTGTTTAGGCCAGGCCACGGGCAAGGCAAAGTGGCCACACCATTGGTCTGACATCACAAAATGGGTATGGGAGGACTTCTTAGAATGATTTTTTGGAGGAGTACAATGGAGTGACTTATTGGCAAGAGGATTGAGTAGACAGCAAGGCTTTGCAGTTGTATACAGATATGTCAGGCACATAGGGCTTCAGGGCACACTATGGGGGCAGGTGAATGGCAGAACCCTAGCCTGCCAGTTGGAAAACTCAGGGTTTACAGAAGGACATTACATTCCTTGAGATTGTCCCTATTTGGGTAGCGTTGTCAGTATGAGGGGAGATGAGAAACAGAAAGGTGGTGTTCTGGTGCGACAATAAAGGAGTGGTAGAGGTAATTAACAGGAAGACAGGATCCACTGAGACAGAGTCTAGGGTGGCCATACAGCTGGTACTGCTAGGACTGCACTTGAACCTTACCTTTAGGGCAAGGCACGTAGAAGGGGTAAAGATTGCGATCGCTGACAGCCTCTCACAATTGCAGTTGGGCAGATTCAGGAGGCTGGCCCCTAAGGTGGAGATGGGGAAAACACAGATACCAGACCATCTGTGGGAAATTGGGTGGCAAGAGCCCGAATGTTGTATCAGAGCTCCTGGTCAGCCAACACTCTAAGAGCCTATGAAGGCGCATGGGAACCCTTCCAAGGGTTTCAGGTGCAGCAGAGCATGGTGGTAAGTTTGCTGGCTATGGAAGAACAGTAATGAGATTTATGGTGGATCGATGGAGAAGGGAATGGCCCACTCCTCCATGGCAGTACAGCTAACTGGCATAGGTTGGGCATGCAGCTCCAGGGGATGGCCAGAGCTCAACAGAAGTAAAAAGGTACCACACATGCTCTTGGTTTGGCAGAAGGGGCAGGGCCCTCAAACAAACACATGCAGACCCATAACACACGGCATTCTTGTGGCAATCATGGGGATGCTGAGGGTCATATGTTACTCGGCATCCGAGGCCTGCCTTTTCCAGGCGGTGTTCACATTACTGTACAGGGGGGCCTTTAGGGTAGATGAGTTGGTTCCAAAAAACAAAGGTGACACTGAAGGAGGGCTGCAGGGTGAGGACATTCAGTTTTACAAGGAGGGCCTACATATTTGGTTGCAATGATCAAAGATGGACCAGATGGGATGGGGCACCCGAGTATGGTTCCTGCAGTGTGTGTAAGGCTAGCTCTGCACAGTGGAAGTCATGGAGAGTTATAGGAGCATCCAGCTGGCAGGAATGGGTGCCTGGTTTCAACATGGGAATGGGGGAATGGTGACTTGCTACCAGGTGGGGGGGATACTGAAGACTGCACTGGCTTTTAAGGGGCATGACCCAGCATAGTTTGCCACACATTCTTTTAGAATTGGAGCATCTTCTGCACTAGCCAGGGAGGGGGAATCTGTGGAAGAAATAAAGAAGCTGTGCCACTGGTGATCTGACTGTTATAAATGCTTTGACTTTTCTGTGTTTTTCTTCTATCAGCAGGTGATGGAAGACAATGGATTATGTGGATCCTGGGACATTGCTATGTCTACTGGAAGGAGAAGCAAACATCACTCAGCCAAAGGGAGAGGGAGTTTGTGAGAAGACTCAGAAGCCCACAGATACATTGGAAAGGGATTTGGGGAATGTGCTGGTCTCAGTTGCTACCAGTCTTGGAGGAACTTAAATTGCTTTAGGGCAGGCCAGATATATTAGTTATTCACCTTGGGGACAACGACATAGGCAAGATTCCATGGGGTGCATTGTTGAGGGTTATCATGGCCAATTTGGGGACCATCAAGGGTTGGTTGCCCAGGGTGGAAATTGTGTGGTCTGATTTAATATCAAGGAGGGTGTGGTGTCAGGCCGCAAGTAATGGAGCAATTGAGAGAGCCTGAAAATGGCTGAATAGGAGAATGGCAGTGTTCATAAAGGGGATGGGGAAAGTTTGCGTCCCGCACTAGGGCATTAACTTTGACAAGTCGCACTTTTATAGGGGTAATGGGGTGCGGTCATCCAATAGAGGTTTGACAGTATTTTTACTGGCTTTATGGCAACTGGCTGCAGTAAGGCTATAGGAGGACCAGGTCCCCACAAGGGGGGAAGCCCCACCATCCAACACAAGCTGAAGGTGGGGGCTAGTGGAAAGGAAATTAGGAGACAGGAGGGAGGGGCTTAGAGGGAAAGGGGGAACAGGAAGAGCTGGGAGGGAAGGGGAGGGTGCACAGGCCAGGGGTAGGCACCTGGACATGTTTGGGGGGTAGATAGAATGGCTACGGGTTGGGTCTATGGCATCCGGATCTAGCTAAAGTACAGGGAGGGAAGACTGGTGGTTGGTGTCGGAGGGTGGGATGATGCATCAGCACCCCAAGAGAAAAGGAGCAAAAGGGTGAATTTAATGCAAGATTGAATTATGTATAATATGGATAATTTAAATAAACTGTTATGATGGAGATATGATTGACTTATGCAGATGTACAGAATGTTATAGTGGTGTAAATAAATCATTTTTTCTTCATGCACCCATTTACTTGGTTTAGACATTCAAATAATTTCAGAAGGGGTGATCATGGGACAAGTAGGGTTGCTAATAAAAGACAACCTGAATTGTCTGATGGCAGCCCAGAGGAAATGAGGGAAGCTTAAGGGACTAGAGGAGGGGGAAGGGGAGAGGAGGTAGGAGGGGAAGGGAAGGAGAAAGGAACAGACTGGGCTAGATGGAGAGGAGCCTGTTGAGGTCACAAGGAGTGACAGGGAGAAAAGGGGAGGTCCAGGTGAGGTCATGATGGACAGTTGTGAGGTGATGATGCATACACCTGAGGGGGGCACTGGATTGGCAAAGGGCGTGGCTTGTAGAGGTCCTTGCAAAGGATCATTAGGGGCTTTATAAGCCTAGATTGAGGGTTGCTCACTGCTGTGATTTTTTGTTTGCCACCCACCCTCCCTGACACAGGAGGAGGGTGTGAAGAACACTGGGCATACAAGTCAAGGAGCAGTATGGGAGGACCGAGGATCCTGGGGCCAGTGGACAGTTCCTGCTATACTGGCCAGGGGTGCTGGGTCAGGTGGACAGTTCCTGCTATACCAATGAGGTGCAAAAAGAGCATGTGAATAGGTCTGAAGGGGAAGGGAAGAGCAAATAGGAAAAGGAATGGTATGGGAAGAAAAAGGGAATTAGGGGGAAGGAGGGAAGGGACTAGAGGGAAGGGGGAACAGGCAGGGCCAGAGTGGAAGGGTGAGGGTGTACAGGCCAGGGGTAGGCACCTGGAAGTGTTTAGAGGGGGAAGGGTAGATAGAATGGCTAGGGGTCGGGTCTATGGCATTCAGACCTAGCTAAAGCACAGGTTGGGAAGACTGATGGTCAGTGGCGGGAGTTTGGATGATGCATCCAGACCGCAAGAGAAGAAGGAGCAAAAGGGTGAATTCAATGCAAGATTCAATTGTGTATAATATGGATAATTTGAATAAACTGTTACGTTGGAAATATGATTGACTTATGGAGATGTACAGAATGTTATATTGGTGTAAATAAATAATTTTGCCTTTGTGCACCCATTTATTTGGTGTGGGCATTCAAATCATTTCAGAAGGGGTGCTTGTGGGACAATTAACCTTTGTGACCTCCTATGAAGGACAGATCCAGAAGCAAATGATTTGATACCTTTTAATGGACCAACATAGATGTAACAACAAGAACAATGTGCTCTAGCTTTCGGACCAACAAGTCCTTTGTCAGAAGTGTAATGACAGTTATTTAGAAAAAAAAATACTTTTAACACCCAGATCATGCAGAAAAAAACAGAAAAAAATCCCCATTGGTTTAAAATACTCATTAAAAAAAACAAACAGAAGAAAATGTCAGGGAAGCTTAGCAGTACCATGTCACCTTAAGCTGGGAGAGTCTCAGGGTCAAAGGTGCTTAGTGCAAAAGACATACAAAGAACTCTACTGCATATAAATTAAATAAATTGACATTTGAGATAGCAACCACTTGAGCAGATGGCTCTTAAATCAAACTATGAGCATCACAAAGTGTATAAGAATGCAAATACTGAAAAACAACTCCCACCCAGATTAAAGACATACTAAGATTGTTTTAGGACTACAAGAAACATCAATTTATGTATTACAGACAAAGAATAACCAGTAAAGCTGTCTTAAAAAGATCAGTAAGTACACACCGCATAATGTGTAAAACTTAGTTGGACCCATTACCCAGCTGTACTCTCCAGCTAGATATTATGCCTCATAAACTTCAAAAGCCTATAGTGTAGTAACAGGACTTTATAAATCATAATATAAATATAGATTGACAGTATTAGTCTCAAACAAAAAACTCTTGTCAAGGACCACCAAGGAGTTAAGACCATGCAGCCCGATATGTACTGATGTCAATAAATTCTCAGTGTATAACAACTTGACATACCGAAAATGTCTAAGGAATCTGAATAAGAGATAAAAATTAAATTCTCACCTCCTCTCCACACACACAGCACACCCTACCCCACCCCACATCCCCATAATGTGGAGGGGGGATAAATAGTTATAAGGAGAACACACACACACACACACACACACACACACACACACACACTCCTAATGCATCATCATTCACATCAGTCACTGCAAATATTACCCAAAGCAATTCAACTTGTCATGAAATCCCAAGTAAAAGGGATCATGTATCCTAATATCTACAGAGTAAAAATGTGACACTATTTAACCTTCTTCCTATCTGTGCAGTAACATTGCCACGAATTCTGGATAGAACCACAATTAAATAAAACTTCCAACCTCCCCAGGGTAAGGTGACTAGAAGTAAATATAAAGTATGTGTGTAAGACAAGAGTTCAAACATACCTACGTTTCCACAAATCACTACAATATTAGCCTAATGTAAATAGATCTGTCAAGGACCCCCATGCAAATGAGATCTCCCACTCCAATATGTTCAGAGTTAAAAAAATGTGACAGCCTATAAAAACACTACTGCATATACAGTAACAGGCTATTGAATCTGAATATGGCACAATGGAATTAATCCCACTCCAGGGTGAAGGTAAATAGCAAGGAGGAATTGATATTCATTATGTGTGTGAAGTAAGAGTAATAACACACTGTGACTCCATGTATCTAAATAGAAGCCTACCTCAATGTGACAGCAAGCCCCACACCTGCCATATTCACATACCCCCAAAAATACACACACACACACACACACACACCACATGTGCTGAATTCCTGTAATATGTCAGCCCAAAGAAGAAGAGGTCTGTGGATGTTAAATTCTGTAATGTCCCATGAAACCCAGATCTATGTGCATCCCATCTGCTACCATACTGAGATGTAAAATAAGTTTAATCTCAAAAGCTCGTCTCTTGTGTGCTTTTGAAATTTCCTTTTAAGACCATTACTGACATATCTGAAACTGAATGGTCAGGCTGGGAGAAGTGTTGCCCCACTGGTTTTTCAGTCTTATTTGTTTTAATAGTATGTCTGTGCAAGTTCATCGTAGTGCGGAGCTGTTGGCTTGTCTCTCCAACATAACCTGCTGGTGGACATCTCCTGCACTGAATGAAATAAACAACATGTTGTGATGTGCATGTATAACTCCCACCTACCTTGAATTGTCTGTTTTGTGATGTAACCACACAGTCTGAAGTGGAAATGAGCTCATAAGCCTTACAGGTGTGTTGATTGCAGGGTCATATGCTATTTAGTGTCATGGTATTCTGTTCTGGTGAAAGCTTGCTCCTAATAATCAGGCTGGCTAAATTTCGTGGTTGTTTAAAAGATAATAGTGGTAGTTCCTTAAAAATACAATTAAGGATCTCATCCTCACTAAATATTGGGTGGAGGTCTTTAATAATCTAATGCAGAAGTTCAAAGTCTGGATGATATGTGACTACTAAGGGTATTCTGCCTGTAGCTGTCTTTTCTTTATACTGTAGTAGTAGTTGTTGTCTTGGTACTTGTGTTGCATATTCTGTTGTCCTGTCAGTTTCTCTGGAAGAGTGTCCCTGCTCAATAAAGGTGTTTTTCAACATAGCCAATTGTGTATCTCTGCCCTCCTTGTTTGAACAAATACGGTGACATCGGAGTGCTTGACTGTACATGATAGATTATATTTTTGTGTGGTTTGGGTGATTACTTTTCTTGTGGTGGTATATCTGTCCGCATGTTGGCTTCCTGTAAATACATGTATGTAAGGTTCCAACCTTAATGGTGACTGTGGTGTCCAGAAAATTAACATTGGTGGTAGAATACGTCAGTAAGCTTTATGGTAGGATGAAGGTTATTAAGTTCTTGATGAAAATCTTTAGGTGCATCTGTGCCCTCCATCCAAATGATAAACAAATTGTCAATTTAACAGAAATAAGCTAGTGGTTTGTGGGGACAGTGCCTTAAAAAGTCCTCCTCCAAGTCTGCCATAAAAAGGTTAGCATACTGTGGAGCCATCCTGGTGCCCATTGCTGTTCCCATAGTTTGAACATAATGTTTACCATTGAAGTTGAAGTTGTTATGTGTCAAAATGAATTCCAAAAGTTTCCCCCTCTCTTCAGGGCTGATGTTTTGGTCCAGTCCTTTCTCCTGTATGTATTTAAGGCAGGCTGAAATGCCATCCATGTGTGGCATATTAGTGTAGAAGGATGTTACCTCCATCGTCACTAAAATAGTATCAGGTGGTAAGTCCTTATAACCAGAATGTACACACAGAAAGTGCATAGTGTCTTGGATATAACTGTCTCTTTCCATAACCAGTGGTTTCAACATGGTTTCTACAAACCCTGAGATCCCCTTAGTCAGGGTACTATTACCAGAGACTATGGGTCTTCCTGGATTGCCAGGTTTATGTATTTTAGGAGGCATGTAGAATGTCCCTGGCCTGGGTTCAGCAGAATGTAATTTGTACCAACAAATGACAGACTATAAATTCATTTCAAAAATGATCACCACATAAATATATATTTTGTGTAATATGAGATAAAGAGAAAATCATTTAACAATTGAATTCAAGAGTACCAAATTAATAGAAAACATGAAACTGCACTTAAGAATTTATACAGTCCAGTCTAAAAATGTAATCAAGTTAAGTATTTTTTTACTGATTTTCCAGCATAACAATGTGTGAATGAAAAAGGTGCATACTATATCCTAGTTGAACTTTAATACCACCCACAATAAACACAGTCCAGTCATTCATATTGCACTAGACTCCCCCCTATTGAATTATGGGTGGCTAAATGGTGTGGGTGTCTAGACTGTGTGGCGGTGGTCACTAGGTTGTGTGGTACAGTAGGTGTCTAGACTGTGCGAAGGTCTCTAGGCTGTGTGGGAGGTAACTAGACTGTGTGGAAGTGTCTACAATGTGTGGGTGTGTCAAGGCTTTGTGGGAATCACTAGGCTGTGTGGAGATGTCTAGACTGTGTAGGGATTACTAGGTTGTGTGGAGGTCCCTAGACTGTGTGTGGGGTCTCTTGGCTGTTTGGGAAACACCAGACTGTGTGGAAGGTGTCTAGACCAGGTGTGTAAACTGTGTGGGAGTATCAAGACTGTCTGTGAGGTATCTTGACTCTACAGGGGTTGTCTACACTGTGAGTGGGTGCTTTTGGCTAAGTTTCAGGAAGTATACCAATCAAGGACTGTAAACACATGGGGTAAGATAACACCAACATGGCATACAATCAGCTTTTCAGGTTCATTAAGAAAAAGCAGGCAGCTGCATACCACCATCTACATCATCAAATTCTACAGAAGGTGAGCAATTATAGAAACATAGAAACATAGACATCAGTGGCAGATAAGGACCGCTTGGCCCACCTAGTCTGCCCATTTCCCTACCTACTGGATAAGCTGCAGATCCTAGTTAACCAACAGCCTATTTCTTCCTACCCCCACAAGAATTGCCTTATGTCTGTTCCATGCATTCTTGAATTCTCCCAGTTTTAGACCCCATAACCTCCTCAGGAAGGCAATTACGTGCGTCCACCACCCTCTCTGTGAAAAAATATTTTCTCACATTGCCCCTGAGCCATCCGCCCCTCTATCTTCAAATTGTGTTCCCTTGTTCTTGCACATCTCTTTTTCTGACAGATGCTACTCTTTTAGACTTTGTTGATTCCACTGAGGTACTTAGAAGTTTCAATCATGTCCCCCCGTCCCTCCTTTCCTCAAGGGTATACATATTAAACTCTTTTGGTCTCTCCTCATATGGCTTCTCTTGCAGACCCTGCACCATTTTAGTTGCCCTCCTCTGGACTGCCTCCATCCTGTCTATGTCCTTGTGGAGATGGGGTCTCCAGAACTGGATGCAGTACTCCAGATGGGGTCTCACCAACTGTCTGTACAGAGGGATAACAACTTCTTGTTTTCTGCTGGTGATGCCTCTCCCTATACATCCCAGTATCCCCCCAGCCCTCCCTACTGTCTTCTCACATTGCTTGCTAACCTTAAGGTCATCTGATATGATTACTCCCAGGTGCCTTTCCATTTTTCTTGTTGTTACTACCTCTCCCCCTTTGTGTACTCTTCCCCTGGGTTTTTGTTTCCCAAGTGCATTATTTTGCACTTCTTTGCATTGAATCCAAGCTGCCCTACTTCTGACCATTCCTACAACCTTGCCAAGTCCCTTCTCATCCTTTCCACCACCCCCTTGTGTATCAACCCTGTTGCAGATCTTTGTGTCATCTGCAAAGAGTTACACTTTTCCTTCAAGTCCCTCTGCAATGTCACTTATAAAGACATTAGAAAGGACTGGACCCAGTACTGAACCCTGAGTACCCCACTAGTAAAACCCCTTTCTTCAGAATGGACTCTGTTTACTATTACCTTCTGTGTCCTGTTGTCCAGCCAATGTTTTACCCAGGCTACCACACTAGGACCCATTCCCATGCTGGCTAATTTGTTTATTAATTTTTTGTGTGGGACTGTGTCAAATGCCTTGCTCAAGTCTAGGTATGTCATGTCAACAGCCCCACCCTGGTCTACTATTTTGGTCACCCAGTCAAAGAAATCGATTAGATTCATCTGACATGACCTTCCCGCTGTGAATCCATGCTGCCTTAGGTCCTGCGCCCCACTGGCCTCTAGGTTCTCAACAATTCTTTCCTTCAGAAGTAATTATATCATTTTCCCTACCACAGAGGTCAAACTGACAGGTCTGAAGTTTTCTGCCTCTGTCTTGCTCCCACTTTTGTGAAGGGGAATCACATCCACCCTCCTCCAGCCCTTAGGTATCACACCATCCTCCCATGATTTGTTAAAAAGGGTAGTCAGTGGTGTCACTAGTTTTCCCCTTAATTCTTTTAGAATTCTGGGGTGAATCCCATCAGGCCTCATTGCTTTGTCCCCTTCCAGATTTAGGAGTTCTTTCAGAACCCTTTCTTCTGTGAAAGGACTGGGATCGACTCACCTATCCAGAGTGCTTCTGTTAATTGAATTTGGTACCTCCCCCCTCCTCTTTTGTGAATACTGAGCAGAAGTATTCATTCAGTATCCCTGCTTTTTCACTGTCCCTCTCTACACACCCACCGTCTATTCAATTCAGCCTCACTATCCCTCCCTTTGTCTTTCTATGCTTCCTAATGTACCTATAAAAGGTTTTATCCCCCCCTCTTTACCGAGTTGGCTATCTTTTCCTCAGTTTGAGCCTTTGCTATTCTGGCTGCCTTCCCTGCTTCCTTCTGCCTTAACTGGTACAGTTCTCTGTCCTGCTCCTTCTATGTTTCCTTATGCTTCCTAAATGCTACCTTTTTCTCCCTAACCTTCCCCGCCACCTCTTTTGAGAACCATAGTAGCTTTTTCTTTCAGTTTGATTTGTTTATTAGCTTCACACAAAGGCTTCTTGCCACTGTGATAGCAGTTTTGATGTTTCCTCATTGTTGCTCCACCTCTCCTTCTTGCCTATTTTCTAGTACTTTTCTAAGGCATGCTCCCATTTTGCCAAAGACAGCCCTCCTGAAGTCCAGTACCCTCACTGTTGTATGGCTTGACTCTGCAGCTGAGCTTATCATGAACCACACTGTTTGGTGATCACTTGTTCCCAGATTGTTACCCACTTCTAGATCTGAGATCCTCTCACTATCCCAATTTGAGAGTACAAGGTCTAAGATTGCTTCCTTCTGAGTGGGTTCCAGCACTAGCTGTCTGAGGCACGCACCCTGTGGGGTGTCAAGAATGGCCCTGCTGTTGGATATGGCTGAAGCAAAGGTGCTCTAGTTAACATCTGGCATATTCAGGTCCCCATCAACAATATATCTGCTTTCTCTGCCATCCTAAGAATGCCTTCTATCATATCCTTGTCCATTCCCTTCCCCTGAGATGGTGGTCTGTATACAACCCCTGTGTGGATTGTGGTGCCATTTCCAGTCTCTAAGGTGACCCACAGTGCCTCCTCTCCTCCTTGTTAACTCTTTTGTTCCATTGCTTTGATCCCTTCCCTTACGTAGAGAGCTACTGCTCCCCATTTTCTACCCTCCCTGTCTCCCATGTAGGTTGTGTACCATGGTATGTTAACATACCTGTCATGATTTTCTATGTACCATTTTTCTGTGACTGCCATGGTATCCAGGCATCCCTCTTCCATCAAGGCCACCAGCTCAAGGAGCTTGTTGCCTAGACTATGGGCATTGATACTCATTACCATGCATTTCTTGATGGCCTTACCCCTTTTTGCCCCATCTCTGTCCTTACTGCCTTTGTCTTTTTCTCCATTTACCCCTGCCCTTCTCTTTATCGATGTCTCTATCTTGGTGTTTACCTCACTAACTACCCTAATATTTTTGGGGGGCTAGGATTTCCCTGCTACTTTCCCGTGCCTCCCCCCTTGGCTAGTTTCAATACTTGCCAATGAAGCATTTAAACCTATCACCTAGGATCCTGGTTGCCCTCCTGGACAGATGTGGACCATAGCGCCAATATAGGCCTGCATCACTCCAGGTGGTCCCCCAGTTCCCGATGAAGCCAAACCCCTGAGCTCTGCACCAGTTTTTCAACCAATGATTGAATCCCATGGTGCGGAGCACCCTAGCCTCACTCATGCCATAAACAGTCAACACCTCTGAGAAGGTTACCATGTGTGCTACTTGTCTAAGACCCCTCCCCGAATATAAAATATATCTTTCTGTGGAATATGAGACCTAAGGGTAGTTGATGGTGGAGGTGCCTAGACTGTTTGGGGGGGTCACTAGGCTATGTGGGAGACATTAGGTTGAATGGAAGGTGTCTAGACTGTGTGGAGGTGTGTAAACTGTGTGGGAGCATCAAGACTATCTGTAAGGTGTCTAGACTCTGCAGGGGTCGTCTATACTGTGTGTAGGTGTTTTGGCTTTGTAGGAGTTGTTCCTAAGTTTCAGGAAGTATACCAATCAAGGACTGGAAACACATGTGGTAAGATGACACCAACATGGCCTACAACCAGCTTTTCAGGTTCATTAAGAAAAAGCAGGCAGCTACATGCCACCAGCTACATCATCAAATTATACAGAAGGTAAACATTTATAAAATATATTTGTTCTGCAAACTATGATGCCTAAGGGTAGTTGATGGTGTCTTTTCTTTTGTTTGTTATGTTTCTCTCCCTGCAGCCTTGCTGATCCTATTCAGTCAGACCCCAAGCTCAGTCACTTGCCATCTCTGGGATTCACCTATAATACTGCTAATACTGCATGGCTTAAGACTTACCAATGGGGGGGTGGAGGTTTGGAGGAGCTTGCCCTTTCCCCTCTGATGCAAGATCCAGTTGGGTCTGCAGACAGCAATGCCAGGTTTGTGGGGCAGCGTCCTTCGTCCCACTAGGTGAGATGTTTTCCTCCATGTTTTTCTGCTCCTGAGACATCCAACATCCAATGATGCAGAGCATCTTGCAGCAACCCACACCCTTTTGGCCTTCAGACGGCCTTGATATCCAGCTTTTGTCAGGTGTCAAGCACATTTTGGGGGGGTTCACCATGTCAGTCCAACATCATTTTTGTCAACTGACACTACAGTGACAGCATGATATAGACGGCGGCCGTGTCCCCTGGCAAAGGTGCCTCCCAACCACAATCACAGCAAAACGCCGGGGCATATTCTGGCTGTTTGTGGTGGCCATTGACCCCAACACCCCCTGAAAAATAATATAATCACATCCAGTTGGAGGTGTAGGTCAGGAACAGCAAAATAGCCCTCAGGTGGCAAGATGGCAGGTGCTGTAAAATCCCAGTCGATGGAATGACTGTTGATCTGGTTGCAGTGCCCACACTGCCGTCAAAGTAGGGGTAATGTTGCACTGGCAGAACACCCATTATGGGAGATGTGACCCACCCAGTGAGAGGTGAGCAATCCCAGCCCCCATTGACTCCAGTTTCTTCATAAACCTAGGTCACCAGCGAAGCAGGTGGTAGCCTTATGTCTTGGTCACTGGGCTTAGAAACATAGAATTTGATGGCAAATAAAGCCCGCTTGGCTCATCAAGTCTTCCTGCTTCTTCCTACCTACACTATTACCTCAGACCCAATCTCACCCTTCCTTTCCACTATGATTCCCTTGTGCTTATCCAGTGCATTCTTGAACACCAACACTGTGTTTACGCCTCTACCTCAGCTGAAAGCCTGTTCCTGGGATTGATTATTTATTTTGTGAATTACATCCTTACGTCTCTCTTGAATCTCAGCTCTCCAGCTTTATATCATCTCTCCTTGTCCTAGAGCACCTTTTCTTCTAAACAATAATTTCCTCCTGTACCTTATTTACTCCTGTGAGGTATTTAAAGGTCTCTATCATATCCCTTCTCTCCCCTTCTCTTTATAGGGTGTGCATATTAAAGTCCTTTAGTCTCTAATCATAGGGATTTTGATGCAGACCATGCACCATTTTAGTTGCCCTCCCCTGGACTGCCTCCACTCTGTCTATGTCCTTCAGGAGATGTGGGGCTCACTTTTTAAAACTCTGTAGTTCATGCAAGGTGCCGGTCATCCCACAAAAGTGATGCAAAGGGCACCTTGTGTCAAAACTTGCAAAGTTCCTGACTCAGGAAGGCACCCTGCACCAAAATTTGACCCAGTGCACCAGATTGACCCTGCGCTAGGTCTGTGCCAAGCAGCTGGGTGTGCCAGGATGCTAAGGGACATGCAGCAGACACAAGCTGCCATATCCCTAACATTGGGATTCTGTAAACCCCTTGAGAGGGTAAACATTCAAGTACCATTGCACCAGCCAGAGATGGTCAAACGATCTGTGTGCAACCCTGGAGACCTCCCTGGTGAGAGACAATATGTGCCTCCACCCGTCTGTGGTCTCCCATGCCCCGATGACAGCATGGTACATGCACTGGTATTGTATTTGCCTAGTGCACCAACCCAGAAAACAAAAACTAAATAAAGACATACATATGGAGCCCTTTGTGGTGTGGTGTCCACAGCAGACCCCCCCCCCCCATGGTGCACAGCATGCAGGGGCCCCCCCAACATACTGGAATGTCAGTGATCCTTCTGCAGCTCCATTGGGGTGTTGGTGCCACCTCTTGCATCACCCATCTGTGTGCCACCAGCCCTCCCCATGCACTACCATGTCCCCCATGACCCCAGCAGCCTCCAGGAGGGTCTCTGTCCCTGGGTGCAGATGCTTCCCAACTGTCCAAATGCTTGCAGAAAACTTCCCAGGTGCAACATCTGTTTGCTGCATGTCTAAATCTACTGCAAGCTGTGGGACTTTGACGCCAAGACCCTGCCTGATAGTGAATCAGGTGCAGGGTCCCTGGTGTGCTGGCAATAGGCCAAGCTGTTGCTGGCATGACTTTACACCTCTCTTTGAGAATTGAGCCCCTGGTCTCCAGAACTAGACACAGTACTCTAGGTTGGACCTTATCAGCAATCTATACAGAGGCATAACCATCTCCCTCTTTCTGTTTGTGATACCTCTCACTATGCATCCCAGAATCCCACTCACCCCCCAACTGTCTTGTTGCACTGCCTGGCCACCTTTAGGTCATCTGATATGAGTACCCCCAGGTCTCTTTCTTTCTTTATTTTATTTATTATGTTTTTGGTAACCAGGTAAGCAAGTTGATCCAAAGGATAATTTTCATTTGCGACCTGGGCCATACAGTGGCATAAAATACAAGGTTGAAGCAATAGGCACAGGTTGTAATACAGAAGGAGTAATATACACTGAGTAATATGAAATCAACACCAATGATACATTACACAACAAATCTAACACAACAAGTTTCATAACAAATACATGAGCGCATGCCTGAGTCTCAGATACTTGGACAATTACACGAAGAGCAGTCATATCATTAGATCCACACATCATTTGATCAGTCAAAATATGCAACAGTGCATGGTAGAAATACATTACGATAATCCATGTGTACCCAGAGGGAAGCAAGCAGTGCTAAGAGGTATAAATTAGTGGTCAACGCCCTGGAGGTAAGTCGAGAGATACAGTGTGGCCTCTATGGTGGCTGTTTGGTGAGGGGGTTGCCTAGGGAGCATGTACAAGTGGCTTGGGACTTTAGCCACTCTCTAAGTTGCAGTTTGAAGGACTGATGAGAACTGCTTGGTGGTCATCTACTACTCCACCCTGATCTAGTTCCTTGGTCACCCACTGAAAGGAATCTATCAGATTTGTTTGACACGACCTCCCTTCTACGAAACCATGCACCCTCAGGTCTTGCTTGGGTTGATGGTATCTTAATGATTTTGTGGAGAACTCAATTTTATACTCACTGTGTCTATTGAACCACTGTCTGGACTGAAACCTGAAAGGATGTTCACCTCTATGATGACCATGTTCGTGACATTACGGCTCCCCAGGTAACTGCAGTGGCACAAGGACAAAATCCATTACGTACATTACATAAATATGATATTGTGATGATGGACTAATGTTTCCCATTACCTGAACAAGAAGTAATTGTTAGGAGAATGCTTCCAGGACACAGAAAAGAAGAACCACATGTTTTTGACACCCACAAGGAATGCACCAGAAATGGGCGTAGGTGACCTCTATTTAACATCTTATGCAAGGAGTGGCACACAGTAACAATACAATACAATACCCCACCCCCCACACCCAGTACTGCAGTTCCAGCATTTGAGACATGAATTAATGTTTTAGTGTGGCAAACAATGTTCCAGGCCAGAGGCAGAAGTATGACCAATTTAATCTACACCACTACCCCCCTCCCCCAGCACACCTTCACTCCAAGAATATCCCGCTGGAATGCCATAATTGTGGGTACCAGAGGAGCCATATTTGTGCATACTTCACCCTGAGAACTACAAGAATACATAAGTGGGACTACGTTCAGGAATTAGGATCCCTACACACACACGCACACAACCCCCCCTCCAAAAAGAGAGAAAGAAATACATTTAAAATGTATTATATTCTGACTTATCAGAGTCTCCTTTAAAATCTTTATATTCTGGCTTATCAGAGCATTCCTTTCCTTTGTGTGTGAGACACTCCTGTTCTGTGATGAGTGTCTTATGCACAACTGGCCTGAAATGGGCATGTTCAGGGTAGTTTCTATAAATTATTGCTTGATCAGGATCAGTACTATGTTAATACTGCTGCCAAGACCACTCTTACAGTTGTAAGGGTGATCGCACATATTCTTAGGGTATCAGAACTACTCACCTCCTTAGAATGCTCATTAGACCACTTTTATACCCATAATCATGGCCAGAGCAGCGGTATAAACATATAAATGTGACTGTGCCCAATCTAATGTGTCAACACATCTCTACCCATTTAGGAGGAACTGTTTTCTGCCCTGACAGGTTTTGGAAAACCCTACGGAGCATTTCCTAAAGCACCAATATTTGTTAGTTGGCACAAAATGTCATCCTACAGTTTACAGCAAACATTAATTCCTGACATCCGTAGATTCATCCTCAGTGTATTTTTTTCTCAGATACTTTTAAAATGGCTTTTATAGCTTTTTGTTAATTAACGGCCCAATTCATTAAAGATGGTCACCACCTGAACTTTTTAAAAACATCTCTTCCATCATGGTTACCTGTTGAATGTACATACTAGACTCATACTGCAGATATATTAGTATGGTATTAGCACTTGTTTCTGATAATAAACAGCACCTCACTGTTTCAAGATATTAGTTTTTCCATGGTGGACACAGCACAGGAAAAGGAAACTTTTAAAAAGCTCAGAATTCCTCTGTCTCACTTTAGGAATGAAAAAGAAACAAAAGAATGAAAATTGGTATATTAATATTTTTGTAAGAGAAACATCACTGCTGGAAAACATTATACGGTGACTAATGAATGCTGCTGTTTTAAGTTATGGTGCAGAGGCTAATCATAGAATGACATTGCTGCCACACAAGTAAAACAAAACTATGATTCTTAGCTGTGAGAAACTCTGAAACAGTATCCCATTCACCAACCAAAAACCAAATTCATAGCTGGTTTTAACAAGCCTTGACTTGAATTGAGAATACAAGTCACTGCATGCTTCATAATTGAGGACATTTATTTATTAATATTTATAAATTGCTTTACCAATAAATGCATGCAGAGCTGTAACTAGTGCACTTCTAGATGCACTGTGGGGGGAATGAGTACAAATGATTACACACCTCCAAAGCAGAAAGGGCCTCTCCAAAATCTGGTGAAACAACGCAAAACAAAAGCTGCACACCAAAAATTTGAGATCAGAAATACCCCACCCACCATTTTTTGTGTATTTATGCTTTAAGCAATGTTCACAGCTTAGTAGGGCTTTCCTGGTAAACTCTAAATGAATGAATAAATGATCATACTTGCACAACCCTGAATAATCACCAAAGAGCAGCAACTCACCCTTCCCTGCTCACTCCAGATGCCACTGCCTCAAGGTAAGGGAGTCAGTAGAGATCATAGTGTGAGCTTTTATCTCCCTACCTGACATAATAACACACTGCCAAGGATGCCAATTGGCCAGAGCAGAGGTTCAAGCTCTGCCCTGAAGGGAGGGAGTGGGTTAGGGCCAAGGAAGGAAAATTATAATGGGTAGTTCAGGTGGATCTTTATTATTATTTATTTGTAACAATTTTTTGCAGACTCACAAAGCCAAGTCTTGTTTCCAGGGACATTCTGGGACCACTGGGAAGTTAAGTTGCTTGCTCATGGTTACACAGTGCTCCATGCTGTTACCCACTATGCTATTCTCCCTCTACTCTCTACTGTATATACAGCCTAGTTATTGCATTATGTTACCCAGTCTTCCAGATCAGTGGGCGGTTAAAACAGAAAAGGGCTTCCCATCTGCTCCTTCACTAGATCCATGTATTGGTTGTGTTCTGCCCAGAGGACAGACTTTGCCCTACATTGTAGGTCACCTTCTAAGGGGTTAGACAGGATAAGGGTGGGCAACACCAGGGTGGATGAGGGCTTCCTAAACAACAGCTGACTAAGTTTAAAAAACAAAACTACTGGCATGCATTTTAAGCTAATTAACAAAAGATCGTACCTCACAAGGATGTTTATGGTGAAAGAGACATTTGCCATATTTATACATTCCATAGGATCTGTTGTCACTTGAATGGAGAAAGCATACTGATTTTGTGGAGGAGGGATGTTGTATCTCAGGGTTACCTATTGGAAATCAACAAAAAATACAAGTGTGAATACATTAGAAGTTTGGAAACATTAGAAACAAAGTATAACCAGCCAGTGCCTGTGGTTACTAAGATCCCATCAGTTTTAGGTCAGTCAGATAGCCTGGGCAATTCCAGAGGGTTTAGAACTTTCTGCAAAACATTGCATCATCACCTGCTTAGCTCTGCTGGGGCAGGGGATGATGTAATGGAGTTTAGAACTCTGATAGCGGCATAAGCCTCAGTGCTCTGCTGCTGATGGTCTTAAGTGAATCAGTCTGTAGTTGGAGTTAAAAGTTGAGAGTTCTGCAGGCAAGTGGTGTTCTGCTAAAGGTCACTTGTCAGAGGAGGAACCCACAATTTGTCATTTTATGTCCTGATACAGTAACCAGTGGTCTGTTTAGTGGGATGTGGTGGCTACCTGATCCTGTGAAGCCCAGAGGGGGTGAAGATTTTCTGAAAAGTAGAAAATGGGACTGATGGTTCAGTGAGTAGTTTGGGCAGCCCCTGATAGACTGTGAAAACTAACAGAACCACCTAGACTGTAGAGACTGTGGGTTTACAAACCAAAGGTTATGGATTTCGTGAGAACTGTAGAATTTCAAATGTTTTAACAAATGCCTTGGGGGGCATATCTTGCTGTAAGTACAATGTTTATTTGTTTGTTCATCTGTGGGTTGGCCGGTGCATTACTAGGAGCCCATCAAGGTTAAAAATGCAGGTAATCAGGACCCTTGCACACTGAATGTGTTGTAAGGATCTCCCTTGTGGCCCCTGTGTGGCAAGAGAATCCATTTTTTTCCTAACGTGAAATGGCAGAGAGGGTCTAGCTTTGCCTGAAGTGAGCTGACCCCTCATCCAGGTTTCAAGGGGAACTAACTGGTTACAAGGAAGTGTCTAAGGTGTTAGTGCTGTGGAATCAACCACTGCAAATGCACTTGTAAGTCCAGAGATCCCTAATCACAGGGATGGACATACATGGGAAGTGTTCTTGTGAAAAGCCTCAGTACTGCCAGAAAGAGTTGTGAAATGTTTTTGCCTGCTACAAATGTGTCATTTACTCATACAGCTACAAGCCCTGGGGGTACCATCTTATTCCTCTTAACACTCTGTCAGGAATAAAGCCATATAGTAAAATCTCAAATTTTGGTTGTGGACACTCCATCTCTAAGTAACGTGTGTGAGTGTGTTCAGGGCCCACAGAGATAGAAAACACACCATAACCCTGACACCTCTCCCCTGTACCTGGGTAAAATTTAAAAAAAAGTGTTGTGCCCTTCCCCTGACCTCTGAGATGCCCGAGCCTGGTGTTGCCCTAATGCCATGGGTGATACCTTATCTGACAACTGTGGTTCTTGCCTTGTCTGAGTAACAAAAAAGGGGTGTCTGGGTTACAAAAGTTTATAGTGGACTGAAAAAAGTGAAAAAGCAATAAATGTAGAATAAAAAGTAGGGAAAATGTAGAGTGATGGAGAATGCACACACACAATGAATGCAGAAAAGAAAGCAGGTGGGATTGGAGTGAGAACAAAAAGGAGATTAAAAATGGAAAATACATTTTTGAGTTGAGAAAAGCTGGAGCAAAGCACTGAGATGTAATGAGCTGAGCCAGTAACTGAAGGTCTGGCAACCTGCATTTTGCCTCCAAAGCAGGCATCCCACTTTTCATACATTTTACTGGAAAGGAACTCTCTTGGATTTGTACCTAGGTAGCTTGTAATGCCTGTCTTCCTGGTATTCAGCACAACCTCTGCACCAAATGAATTGCAGTTCATTTGCAATGTGCTCAGGTGATGCACTAGAAATGGTTTTGCTTAACAAGCAAAGGATCAATTGCTCATTTCCAGGGATGAATACAGAATTGCTATATTTTCAGCTATTCTTTTGAGCAAGGTTCAAATCTTAACTGAGATTTACACATTTTTAAAAAATGTTTTTCTTTCTTTTTTCTTTTTTTTTGCTAAAGAGGTGATGCATGAGAGTGTGGAGTTAGAATACTAACTATATTGAAGAAAGGAGTCATAGTGCCAGGCACCTGGAACTTCTTTACTGTACAACAAGATATCCAAGGTACCACATTAGCTGAAATGTTACCATATTGTTACCATATTGTGTTAAGTCAGATAGCTGCAATTTTACTTATTGTCTGTTATGATTGTTTTCTTAAAATGGTGTGTGTTTCCAGTTATGCAGTAACTTAAAGGATAGGTTTCCTGAGCCTTTTATTCTGTTTACCTATGTAGTTTGTAGGCATGAACAACGACTGCCTATATTGCACCCTTCTAATTTCATCAGGATTGAAATGTAAAATGAAAGCATGTAAGTTTAGTGTGAAAACATGTTTGAATCTATTGTAACCAAGGGGAAGGCACTAAAAAGGAGAAGGGAAATTCTAGCCCCCCCCCCACAAAAAAAAATCAGGCTAGTTAGTGAGGTAAACACCAAGTTAGAAAAAGTGACACAGAGAAGAGAAGGAGTAAATGGAAAGAAAGACAAAGGCAGTAAGGACAGGGATGGGGCAAAAAGGGGCAAGGCCATCAAAAAATGAGGGTAATGAGTATCAATGCCCTTATTCTAGGTAACAAGCTCCCTGAACTGGTGGCCTTGATGGAAGAGGGATGCCTGGATATCATGGCAGTCACAGAAGCATGGTACACAGAGAACCATGACTGGGATGTCAACATACCAGGGTACACAATCTACAGGAGGGACAGGGAAGGTAGAAGAGGAGGATGAGTAGCTCTCTATGTAAGGGAAGGGATCAAAGCAATGGAACTAAAGGGTAAACAGGGAGGCGAGGAGGCTCTGTGGGTCTCCCTGGAGACTGGAAATAGCACCACAATCCACACAGGGGTTGTATACAGACCCCCATCTCAGGGGGAGGAAATAGACAAGGAAATGATTGAAGGCATCCTTAGCATGACAGAGAAAGGAGAGATACTGCTGTTGGGGGACCTGAATATGTCAGATGTTAACTGGAGCACCTTTGCTGCAGCCACATCCAAGAGCTGGGCCATTTTCAATGCCATACACGGGGCATGCCTCAGACAGCTAGTGTTGGAACCCACTTGGGAGGGAGCAATCTTAGACCTGGTACTCTCAAATGGGGATGGAGAGAGGATCTCAGATCTAGACATGGGTAGCCATCTGGGAACAAGTGACCACCAAATTGTGGTTCATGATAAACCTAAGCCATACAAAAGTGAAGGTACTGAACTTCAGGAGGGCGGATTTTGTCAAAATGGGAGAGTGCCTCCAAAAAGCACTACCATATAGGCAAGAAGGAGGGGTGGAGCAATAATGGGAAAACATCAAAACTGCCATCACAGAGGCAACAAGCTTTGGTGTGAAGCAAATAAATAAAAAAAAATAAAAAAACACTATGGTTCTCAAAAGAGGTGGCGGGGAAGGTTAAGGAGGAAAAGATAGCATTCAGGAAGTATAAGAAAACACATAAGGTGCAGGACAGAGAACTGTACCAGTTAAAACAGAAGAAAGTGGGGAAGGCAGTCAGAATAGCAAAGGCCCAAACCAAGCGAAGAAAGACCAAAGGAGGGATACTGAGGCTTAATAAAGGGTAGGGAATGTGGGTAGAGGGTGACAGTGAAAAAGCAGGGATACTGAATGAATATTTCTGCTCAGTATTCACAAAGGAAAAGGAGGGGGAGGCACCTAAACCAAACAAGAGAAACACTCTGAAGATGGGGGTCGATACCAGTCCATTTACAGAAGAAAGGGTTCTGAAAGAACTCAAAATTGAAGGTGGACAAAGCAATGGGGCCTGATGGGATTCACCCAAGAATTCTAAAAGAACTAAGGGTAGAACTAGTGACACCGCTGACTACTCTCTTTAACAAATCATAGGAGGATGGGATGGTACCCGAGGACTGGAGGAGGGCAGATGTGATTCCTCTTCACAAAAGTGGGAGCAGGACAGAGGCAGGAAACTACAGACCAGTTAGTTTGACCTCAGTGGTAGGGAAAATGATGGAATCACTTCTGAAGGAAAGAATTGTTGAGTACCTAGAGGCCAGTGGGGCACAGGACCCAAGACAGCATGGATTCATGATGGGAAGGTCATGTCAAATGAATCTAATCGAGAGACATAGCCTACCTAGACATTAGCAAGGCATTTGATACAGTCCCACACAAAAGATTAATAAACAAATTAGCCAGCTTGGGAGTGGGTCCCAGGGTGGTAGCCTGGGTAAAACACAGGACACAGAGGGTAATTAAACAGAGTCCACAGTGAAGAAAGGTGGGGGTTACTAGTGGGGTACCTCAGGGTTCAGTACTGGGTCTGGTCCTTCTTAATGTCTTTATAAGTGACATTGCAGAGGGACTAGAAGGAAAAGTATGTCTCTTTGCAGACAACACAAAGATTTGCAACAGGGTTGATACACAAGGTGGATGGAAAGGATGAGAAGGGACTTGGCAAGGTTGGAGGAATGGTCAAATGTATGGCAGCTTAGATTCAATGCAAAAAAGTGCAAAGTAATGCACCTGGGAAACAAAAACCCAGGGGAAGAGTACACAATGGGGGGTGAGATACTGGCAACAACAAAAATGGAAAGGGACCTGGGAGTAGTTATATTAGATGACTTAAAGGTGGGTAAGCAATATGAGAAGGCAGTAAGGAGGGCAGCCAAAATGGTGCAGGGTCTGCACCAGAAGAAATATGAAGATTGACTAAAGGAGTTTAATATATATATATATATATACCCTCGAGGAAAGTAGGGAGAGTGGGGACATGATAGAAACTTTCAAGTACTTCAAGGGAATCAACAAAGTCCAAGAGGGTAGCATCTGTCAGAAAAAGAGATGTGCAAAAACAAGAGGCACAATTTGAAGATGGGGTTGGGGCGGGCGGCTCACAGGTAATGTGAGGAAGTATGTCTTCATGGAGAAGGTTGTAGATGCATGGAACAGCCTTCCTGAGGAGGTCATGGAGTCAAAAACAGTGGGGGAATTCAATAATGCAGGGGACAGACATAAAACAATTCTAGTGGGGGGTAGGAGGAATTAGGCTGTTGGTTAGCTCGGATCTGCAGCTTATCCATTAGGTAGGGAACTGGGCAAACTAGGCTGGCCAAGCGGTCCTTATCTGCCATCAGGTTCTATGTTTCTATGTAAAGGTCATGACCTGACTCGTGTAAGGCATCCTGGAATTTTATGTTGCAGTACTTACACTGTATTAGATGGTGCTGTTGCTGTTCTCTGCAGTCCCTATGTTCTTGTCTTATGCTGGCCATAAAACTTGTCTAGGCACAGCAAGGGCCCTGCTGTTTTCTGTACTTTCAAGTGTATATGCATTTAGAAAATGAAAGGACTTCACAAGACATGTAACAGAACTGAATATGACTGTAACTTCTGTTGGCTTGCACAGGTACACACCATCAAATCCCATGATGCCTTGCATGAGTGGGATAATGAACTATGCAATGGAGACAAACAGGTTTTCACAGGGCAAAACAGATTGAAGCAACCTCATTGATATATAAATTACAGTGAAATTATGGAATGCAAGAAAAGGAATCATTGTTCATGCCTAACAACTACACAGGAAAATAGGATTTCCATGCCAGCTGATACGTAATTTTACCAAAGTTCAAAGGTTATAGAATGCAGTTGTACTTTCCTGTGGTGCAACAATGTTCCAGCTGTTTGGAAATCCTTGAGGCAGCTGGTGTTTTACATAGTTCTGCCTTGCATACAGCAATCAGTTCATGCTCTGAACTGAAACTTCCAGCACAATCGCTGTTGCAGTGGAGCAATGTGAAAGCATTATTTTTGTTTATGGAAATAAATAAAAAACTTAAACAAAGGAACTATACACTATAAAAAATGCTGATTGAACAGCAACAAGTTCATCCAGCCTGTGCTACCACCTCGGGTGTTTGATTAGATAGGACCTCTTGAGCCTTGCTCTTGAGATCTGATGTAATTAGAACCCCACTGCTGAAGTACAGGCTGACTGTGCATGGCTGCCTAACCAGTGTTCTTTAAGTGATAACACTCGTTCCATGGTAAGACGGAAGATTAGGAGAGCTGCCATTTTATGGGCCCTATTCACAAATTCTTATGCACCATGTAAGGGCATTGTGCAGGAATTCCTACTTCCAAATGCTGCACAGCTGTGGTCTGAGCAGCCCCCATGGCAGTCACACATTGGTGCAATAGCACCCTGCATGCTGGATCCCCTATCCAGGTGAGGGGTGCTGTGCCAGGGATGGGACAGGGGCATGCCAAGGGGGTGCGTGAGTCATGTATTCATGAAGGCACCTATATGCCATGCTGGCATGGGTAAACTGCATGGGGGGCCCTGCTGTAATTGTCCTGTGTGGTTATGGACACCCCACTGGACACCAGCCAGCAGTGCCAGCATTGGGATCATCTGCCGCATTATTGCTCCAGTCCAATGTGCTGCCTGGCAAGCTTGGGGTGGCTATTTGGGGAAATGCTCAGTGTGTAATGACTGTAAGGTACGTGCCCTCCTAATACAGGTATAATGTTCAGATCGGGTCCACTCTAGGACCCAGGACGTGCATCCCATTGAATGCCCACCTGCATCCTTCACTCAGTCCCTATGTCATCATCACATTCATCAGATCCATGGCTGTGTGGTGGAGGGGGGCATGGGCACACTCCGGTGGCCGGGAATCATGAATGCCAGCCTGTGCATGACTGCCCCTGGGTGCAGAGTGGTGTAGGTGCTCTATACTTGATCCACACATAAATAGTGAATTGCCTCCTAAGAGAGAAAAAACAATGCTGAAGTAAAGTGCAGCCTCAGATGCCCTATCCCAACTGAAGCCAGTGATCAGCACAGCCCTCCTCTCGCCACCACAGCAGGCAGTCAACTGAGCTATCAATGAATGTGTACTGTGGGCCTTGCATGCCCAATGGGCTCTGTGGTGTCTAGCACCAGTATCAACATTTTTAGAAAAGCATGGGATGTAGCTTTGGTTGACCAAATTTTAATAGTGACCACATAGGCAATTGACATAGGTCGACAAAGGTTAATGCTATACTGTATGACCCGTATACAGTCTTAGGAATCTTATAAACATGAATACAACATATAGGAACACATACACAGTCTACAAAAGCTGTCAGTGAGTGATGGAAAACACTGGCACACACCTGGTTGAACACACAGCCTTTCCCAATGACTTCAATTGTGTAGTTGCCAGGGATGTCTGTCAAGGATGTCTGCTGGAGTAGTAAGCGGTTGTCGTTGTTGACCTGGAAGACCACTACCTCCTGCCCATTGTGGTAAATATTCACTGTTGCCTGGATATCACCAATACCCACTGCTATGGCATATTCTGTTAGGGCAGCAAAACCTACTACTGTGTCCTGGAAAGAAATGAAAAAGCATTACAGACATTGGATAACACTGTTAAAGCTGCAGTATTATAAAGCAAGCTGCCGCAATAAGACTATTGCAGTTAGTATAGATTAAAGCAACATTACACCCATTGCTGTGATGCTAGTGAGAGAGGTGTTGGTGCTGTTTTAAAAAACAATTATATACATCAGTATAGTTAGGGTGAAATGGCACTTTTATGTAAAAGTCCAGACCTTGAGACTTAATAACTTTAGAGGCATGCAATGGATTTACATGAAATTCCATATGCATAATGTCTAGGAGAAGGACTCGACCTACCAAATGTTATGGGAATCCATTCAGCAGCTTTTGAGATATAAAGTGTTGAAAAAACAGAAAAATATATATATTTTTTTTGACATTTTGTCACCCTGGATCTCAGAAATGACTTTAGGCACCTCATCAGACATTTTCAGGGTAGAACACCCTTGGATCACAGAAGTGCCTTTTGAAGGTTTGGTGAAAAAAATAATAACCCATTCAAAAGTTATGACATTTTTAATTTGCTCGTTGTTTCCTATGGGAAAATTTATGCATCAGACACAAAAGATAATGGGCCCTATGCACGAACGTGCGGAGTGGCTTGTGCCATGTAACATGGGTGTGAAGCCACACTGCACCCTTTGTGCCCCTCCTTGCGGGATGCACAACCAGGGGGTGCATGGATCCAATGCACTCAATCCCCCATGGCCATGGACCACACCATGCCAGGGAAGTTCCAGGAGAGTGCCTGCACTATGCGATAAGCATTAACCCGCATAGTGCTGGCCACATGTGTGCAGAGGGTGGTGTAGGCTGTGCCTGCAAGAAACAGGCATAACCTAGTGCACACCTCCATAGATGCCACCCACCAGGAGTGGCAGACCATAACTCTGACCCCCTTGTGCTGCCATGGCCCACTGGAACATACAGGGGGATGGGGGTTGCTGAAGGGGCGAGTGCCAACTGTCTGTTGAGGCGTGTCATTGCCTATCACTGGGGGTGTGGGTCAGTGGCAGGGGGCATGGCCAGGAGTGATTTGGGGCACAACAGCAGTGAGGCAGTACGATCCACAGGATAGGGACAGCACCTACCACCAGGGTCCATCTGTGTGCCGGGAGGGCACCGAGTGCCAGGTGCTGGGACAGGGCTATGCCACATGCGCTGGGATGCCTGCTGTAGGCATGCTCTATGCCGGACCCATGCCCTGCTATGTGAGGGATAAACTCTGGGTCTTGGAAGGGCTATCCCATTGGATACCCACCTGAGACCTTGACTCCACCCTCGGCTGCCATGCGGAGTCCTGTGCACCGGGGGGAGGGGCAGAGTGGTAGACAGGTGACTAGCATTAGTGAATGCCAGTATGGGTGCACTGCATCTGTCCATGGGTGTGCAGCTACATGGGCAGGGTATGTTCTGATTTCACATACCCACATTTTTGCTTTGTGCTTAGCTTAGGGTCCAACAGGTCTACTGTGTGAAAAATACCAGCTACTTTTCGCAAAGAATGCTGGTATTTTTCACACAGTTCACAGTCCTGCGATCGACTGAGCTGTGTTGTGGCCACCATTTTTTTTGCTGCTTAGCGAGGCTGTTGAAGTACTGAACATTTTCAACACTAAAAAATCAGAAAACAGCTAAAGAGAATCTCTTTAAGTGTTTTCTGATGATTTTTTTGTGTGTTTAAAGCTGGCTCCAAAGAAATGTTTCTCTCGGGTGCCAGCTTAACAAAAAATGGCTTGGAGTCCATTCTCTGTATGAGAAGAGTGATATTTCCTTGACTTCTGCAGCCACAGCTTGAACTCATGCTACTGGGCATACTGGGAGCCCACCCCAGTGTGCCCAAATGTATTATTTGGGCTATATATTCGAAGGGGTTGCACCTGGCGCAACTGAGTTGCACCAGCAACAACCCTAGAAATGCACCCCCAGGCAATATTCAAAAGAGGAAATTGTGCAGCACAATTCCTGATGCACTAGAGTACAAAGATAATGTGTGTGGCACATCTCCGGGGGCATGCCCATGCATGTGCAGCACATTCCAATATTCAGCAGGGACATGCGGCACATATGCTGGCACAACCCTGAGATGCGCCACATACAGGTGCACAAGGTTGAGCCCGAAAAATAAGGCTCAAATGGTGGCCACCCACAGTTGAGCTGCCATAATGCAGGACATTTCACAGCAGCTGCCAGCCATGGGTGCCTCCCCAGTACACTGTGCACAAGCACCCAAACATGTCCTTGGTGGTCCAAAGGTACCCTCCTCCCTGCCCGTAACCCCAGTTACCCGAAAAAAAATATCAGCTCCCTGGTAGTCAAGTGGTACTCTCCACCTCTCTGGTCACTCTGATCGCTGACAATAATAACTGAAAACATCCATGATAGTTCAGTGGTATCCCCAACCCCACCCATCATTCCTATCACTGAAAATAATAGCTGAATAAATACCTGGTAGTTTAATGGTACCCTCACCCCACCCGTAACCCCGATCATCTCTAAACCCAATGGAAATACATCCCAGGTGGTCCCGTGGCACCCTTCACCACCCACACAGGACCCCCTGCCCACTCAGTGCCCCCTTCTCCCATCATCAGTGGACAGCAGAACACCCATCCACATACCTCCATGGCTGCCCACCAAATGACAGCTTACAGAGTCAGCTGCAAGCCCATTGGTCCACACTGAGGAACAATGGACTTGTAGTGCATGCTGTAATAGTCATTCACAAACATGTTGGGTGATCAGGGCTATGGGGAGGGTGGGGGGGCATCACTAGACTGCCACGGAATTGACTGGCATACCTGGCAGATGAATGGAGATATGGGATGGTGAGGGGATACCACTTCACATCCTCTGACAGCACCACATGCTGTGCAAGGTGCCAGGTGCATTTCACTGGCCAGCTCTGCACAACCCATGCAAACTGGGCCATAATGACATGCAAATGGCCCCATTTGTGCCTTGCATGTATTCTGGCCCCATTTGCATACTGCTGGCTGAATATCGGGAATTTGTGCTCAATGTAACTCTGTTGCTCTGGCACAGTTCCCATCCCTGGTATTTAGCCCTTTCTGGGGGGGGGTGTGCCAGCACATCATATCTGTGCAGTGTGCATTAGCTGATATATTCAGGGGAGATATGCCATGGCTCTTCTCTTTTTGAATATATCCCTTAGTTGCACCAGTGCAACTCAGTAGTGCTGCACCACCACATGCACCATTGCCAGGCACATTTCTGAATATCGGGGCCTTTATGTATAAAACCGGTGAAAAGAAGAAAACCGTCCACCATGGTCTTTGTGTGTAAATTTCAATGCAGGAGCCTGCATTGAAGTATTGCAATGAGCCACAAAATGCTTTCCTACACAAAGTATTGTGTGGCATATTATAGTACTTCGATGCAGGATCCTACATCAAAATTTGCTCACATTTAGATGCAGGATCCGGCATTGATCTGGCCTGCCCACCCCATTCTCTGACATAGGGGTGCCCAATCCCCATATCAATCTATATCCCTCCGCCAGTATTGTGGCACACTTGAAGCCCACTCCAGTGTGCCAGTACTGTATAAATGTCAACCTTTCCAACACTGGGATGCCCACTCCGGGTGTTAGGTACCGCCCCCCAGGCCACTCTTATTGCTGATAGAGGTGCCCAATCCCCCATCAAACATGATAATTCCCCACAAACTTATGTGGCACACTGGGAGCCCACCCAAGTGTGCCCAGTACATCTAAAAAAAAAGAAAACCATGCCAATGATTTTTTTTTTCCTTTACAATGTCCATAATAAAGGAAACCATCCCTCGTAGTCTGCCCAGCCCCCCTCCCCCATCCCCATCCGTCTATGCACCCACCTTCCGGCACCCCCCTCACCCATACTTACCATCCAGAGGTCAGGATCAGAGATTTTCCATGGATCGGGAACATGTCTGCACTCTTCAAAGTCCAACCGCAAACTAAAGAAATCAAGGTATGCTGTATAATGGGACTCAACTTAGGTTGATATCTTGGCCAATTTTAGGAATTTTGGCCCCACATTTTTAACATGGCGTTCTTGGGAAACCTCTTCATGAACACTGTCATTTTGTTTTTCAGATCAAAAAGCTGGTTTTGCAGTCACTGCTCAGAATCACCATTTGGGATTGATTCATAAAATGACAGTGCCACTGTTCATGAGGTGGGGTCCCAAAAAGCCCATGTTGAAATTTTGGTGAAAAAATTCCCCAAAATGACTGTGCTATGAGCATGCATTGCACAGTTTCTATGCACGCTCATTACTTTGTCAATTTTTAATGTTTTCATTCCAGATTTTCAACATTGACATTTTTAACACCTCCTTATGAACAGTGCAGCTGTCATTTTCCATGTCATTTCCAAAATGTGTTTTATCACCTGTGACACAGAATTGTGTGGTCAATTCACAACATTATCTTTTGGGGTTTATTAATAAAATAACAGTGCCACTGTTCATGAGGAGATGACCCATAAAGCCCATGTTGAAAATTTGGTGAAAAAAATACCAAAAATGACTGTTACAGGCATGCATTGTGCACTTCTTATGCACACTCATAAATTTATCAATTGTTCATATTTTCACTCCAGATTTTCAACATTGCCATTTTTTCACACCTCTTTAAGAACAGAATAGCTGTCATTTTACACATCCTGTCTGGAATGTGATTTCGTACTTGTGGCACAGAATGGCATGGTCACTGTGCTAAATCAGCTTTTGGGATGAATTAACAAAATCACAGTTGCACTGTTTAGGAAGGGAGGTCCTGTAATGCTGATGTTAAAAATTTGGTGAAACAGATTCCAAAAAATAAGTGCTTTACAAGCGAGTGTTGCACAGTTTTTACACATGCTTGTAACTTTGCCAGTGTTTCCCATTTGTAAGTCTGTTGTACTATCTGGTTGGAGGGATGGGAGCACAGGGTTCGAAGGACCATTTTTCTCACCGTGCCATATAGATACTGTTGCACTATCTTGATGGAGGGATGGGATCTTACCATGACATATGGACAGCATTGTACTGCCTCTTTGGAGGGATGGGTTGGACCATGCACTCCCATAGTAAAATGAGGATACAATTATACCACCTGAAAAAGAAGGGAAATTATTAGCAACAAACTTTGTCAATGCATTTAGGGTGAATACCACAGTGACAAAAGCAGAGTAATGAGGTGTAAGGGCTTCTAAACCTAATGCCCCACCCCAGGGTTCCCACCCATAGAATCCCATCCCATCTCCCATCCCCTACTCACCAACAGGCGATGGAGTGTGCCATGAGGTCATAAGGTCTAACTCTCACCCCATTGTCCTATACTCTAGCCTGTAAGTATGTTTACATGTGGAATGGAGTACGGAGTGAGTCTTATGACCCCATGACACACCCTGATGCCTGTTGGCATGTGGAGGATGAGGGGATGGGATCAGAAACCCTAATGCCTCATTTCCCTCCTTTTGTCACTGTGGTATCTACCCTAACTGATGCATTAACAATATTTTTTTTTAAGAATATATATATATATATATATATATATATATATATATATATATATATATATATAATATATGGAGGGAGAGGAGAGAGAAAGATCTCTCTCTCTCTCTCTTCTCTCTCTCTCTATCTATGTATATATATATTTATAAAATGGGTAGGAAAAATTATGTCTGCTGATTTGTTGGATCACATTACATGACCATGCGTATATCAGAGCGTGACCGCACACCTGCACTTTTACCCCCCCTTAAAAACAATTTTGCCATTTTATAAGATAGATAACCCACTCTATGGTGTGTGGTCATGCTCTGATATAGGCATGCCTTGGGTGGTTGACGCACACCAAGGTGTGCTTATATCAGAGCATGACCACACACCTAAGAGTGGGTTATCAATATATATATATATATATATATATATATATATATATATATATATATATATATATGATATACATGATGGGCAGGAGTGTGATATGGAAAATATTTTCACTTCTGCAGAGTGAGCTCTGGATACTCATGAGTGCTCATGATGCAGGAGTAGGAATATTTTCCATAGCACACACCTGCCCATCATGTGTACAATTTAAATAATATGAGTGGGAGAATCAGACATATAGTTATGTTTTTCTGGTTGTTCTTTTATTTTAGTGTTTGGTAACTGAGTAAGTTTTTAGTGGGCATTTGTGAGCACTGGGCACTGAAGTGACTTGTTTAGAATCACACAGTGTAGAAGTTATGAAAGTCAAACCCAGGTCTAGTGTGGTGGAAGTATCAAGGTTATTCAAAGCTCATTACTCTAACCTCTAAGCTATCCTGAGAGCACTGTTTGTGGTTGTCCTTTATGTGTGTGAGTGTTTCTGAATGGGCTGGGAGTGTTAGACACGATATGGGAAACAGGTGAATGTGTTTAGCAATGCTGATTGAGTTAGTTTCAGCTTACTGTGAGAAACAGAAACTGTGGTGCAACAGTGGGATTTAGAGTCAGTTTACAGTGAGAAACAGAAACTGTGCAGTGCAGCACTGTGATTTAGAATGCAGTGTTTCTTGAATTTGAGAGTCACGTAGTAATGGGTAGTTAGTTGTTGAAACACTATGGGAAACAGGTGTGTGTCCTTTGCAATGTTAATAGTTACTTGCAAGTAGCAGTGAGAAACAGATTTGTGAAACAGTTCAATTTAGAATGCAGACTGTAGTTAGTGAGTGAGTGATGCCATCAGCACAATATGTATAAATGTCACAAGCTTAATTTATCACACTTTGGAGCAAATAACTTCAAATATCACACACTGCTAGCTCCCACCGCTATTGTATTTTCATAACTTTGGAACCATTGTCTGATTTGCCTGAAATGTTGCGTGCTCAACCATCAACCATATATCTCTGGATCTGGAAAGTTTTGTTCCAGCTGGATGTACAGTTGCAGAATGACAGGGCATTCAAAACATGTAAAAGGGTCAAATTTTGCAAATTTTTTGGGTCAGCCATAATGGACTGAAGAATGCATTTCAGTGGATTCAGATGTGTTTGTCTACATGTGGCTTGTTTTGAACTTGTGTCTTTTGAAGATTTGGTGAAAAAATATTGCTCCATTCAAAAGTTATTCAACTTTTTCATGTCCCATTATAGCCTACAGGAAGATTTATATGTACGATGCGAACATTTTTGTGTTCGCAATTTTGTTGTTGTGCTCCCTGAATTTGTTTTTGTGCTGCCACCATCTTGTTTTCATTCAGGGAGAGACAAAAAATGTAACACAAAAAATAATCCGCTTTGGCAAACACCAATAGTTGTGTTTACCTAATCAGGCCCTAAGGAACACAACTCTGGCATTAGTTTTTCATCAGCGGGTCTGGAAATATGTTTTTCAAACTTGTTCCAGCATTTTGCCATTTTCTGATCATGGCAACATTTTTTGTTGCCGTGAAAACAACCACAATAAAAAAAAGTAACCTCAATAAAATTTTTCTGTGAGCAATAACATTTCCATTATAGGGATAGGAGTGCCATGAAAACATTAAAGAAATCATGATAACACTGCACGGACACATTTACTAATGTGTTGTTTTCTTTGTCACTTCATTGTGCCAAGGTGGATTGTGCTTTTGGGCTGAAATTTGCAGGGTGGCAAGCCCTGGTCCCACAAGATGTGCCTTTTGGTGGCTTGATCCTAAAACATTCAACAGGCCCATAATTACAATGTTGCAAAGTTGCAAAATTTTCCATAGGATAACATTGTGGCACCCATGACGCCATTCTGTGCCCGTAACTGAAAAAACAGTTCAAGATACAGATTTTTCGATGCAAAAAATCTTAGTTCCCTTACAGATGTAGAATTGAAGATGAAGAATACCATGAATTTTGATTTTTTTCTCTGCCTTGCATGGTTACTGAGATATTTGGAAATAGTTAATTTTCATGTCCTTAGGCCAGTATTACACCCTCAAAGTTAGCACCCACATCAATTTTCAGTGCCCATATATTGGAAAATATGCAAGGTACAGATTTCAATAACTTATCTCATGTGGAGGATGCGCTGTCGTGATTACTACTGCACTGGAATTTTTTTCATAGCTGCTGAGGTTGCTGTGATATTGGCAAATTAGTGTTACAACTGTCACTTGTCCTGTAGGGCTGCTGTATGGCTGTGTAGTTATGTATAAGCAGGAGCACAAGGCCCAGAGAGCCCACGCTCCCACAGATACATATCATTATGCACACACTGGCGGCTAGGGCCCCATGCTACCACCAACACATGCTATTTAATAGTTATATTACACTTTTTCAAAAACGAAGGAAATTCTTTGCAAAAAAAACTTAATGCATCAGTTAGGGTAGATGTCACAGTGACAAAAGTTTGGAAATTCAATGTTAGGGTTACTCCCCCCACCCGACCCTCAGCCCCCCATCCTCCACACACCAACAGATATCAGATTGTGCCATGGTGTCTTCAGTCATTACGCTCACCCCATTCTCCTAAACTGTAGCATGTCAGCTTGCTTACACATGGAATGGGGTAAGAGTTGGGACTGATGACCCCATGGCACACCCTGACATCTGTTGGTGTGTGGAGGATCTGGGGTGGGGGGGTGAACCTAACATGAAATTTACAAACTCTTGTTGTTGTGACATCTGCCCTAACTGATACACATGTATATATATTTATACTGGCACAGTCAAACCAGTATAGTTAGGATGAAACTGCACCTCTTTGTTAAAGTTCATACTTTGAGGGTTAATAACTTTGGAGCCATTCAATGGATTTGCATGACCTTTGGCATGCATCATGTCTAGGAGTAGGTCTCTTGACCTGCCAGATCTGGTCAGGAATCTATTGAGCAGTTTCTGAGATATAAAGTGTTAAAAAAACAGAACAATTGGGATTTTGTTGACATTTTTTTGTCATCGTAGATGTCAGAAATGGCTTTATATTGTGGGCTGGAATTTATTTTCAGGGTAGAAAGCCTTTAGACCACGGGCATGACTTTTGAAGGTTTGGTGAAAAAATACTAATCCATTCAAAGGTTATTAAAGTTTTAAATTTCCCATTATTTCCTATGGGAAAAGTTAAGTGTTTAGCATGAAATGTGTGAAAACTTTCACAAACATGGTAGATTTCTACACACTATGAGGGCGAATAACTTTAGAGCTGTCTAACAGATTTACAGTACATGAAATGTTGCTTGTATAATCTCTAATGGTAGGTCTCTAAACATGCCAAATTTGGTGTTAATCCATTGAACATTTTCTGAGATATAAAGTGTGGAATAAAACAGAAAAACCAATATAGTTCGGTGAAAGTGCACTTCTATGTTAAAGTTCAAACTTTGAGGGTTAATGACTTTAGAGCCATTATTCAGATTTGCATGAAGTTTGGTATGCATAATATTTATTTATTTATTTATTTATTTAAGAGATTTACCAGATAAGCATTCTGAGCGGGGACTGCTCGTTTCTAGATGCGACCTGGGGGTTACATAGGTCAGGCAACAGATACAGTAAACAGTAAAGCAGATGCGACCTGGGGGTTATATAGGTCAGACAACAGATACAGTAACAGTAAAACACAATACATCAGATACAGTAAAACAGTAAACACAGTACATCGGTGTTACATAGGTCTAGAGTAGCTAACAGTATTCATAGACATAGTTAAAGTGCACAGCATGGGAAGACAATAGACAGCGGTTCAGAGGCAAAGTTATTTGGTAGTTAGATCTACGGGTAGCAATTACAAGCAGCAGAGTAGTGGGACCTCAGGAGTGTTTTGAGAGCCCAGTGGGAGTCTGAATGCCTGATGTATGTGGGTAGCTCATTCCACAGTTTTGGTAGACGATGCATAAAGGCCATTTGGCCCTTAGAGGTGCGCATGAAAGGTACATGGAGCTTTTTCGGATCGTAAGCTCTGAGCGGGTAGGCAGGGGAAGCTTGGGCTGATAGAGCACTGCTGAGGTAGGGGGGGAGGGTATTTGACCAGAACTTGTAGACAAGGTTAGTGCCATGTTGTTTGCGGCAAGACTCTAAGGATGGGAAGGCCAGGGCGCTGTACAGGTCGCAGTGATGGGTGGTAGGAGGGCAGTCAAAGGCGTAATGGCAGAATGAGTGATAGAGGGGGTCCGGTCCTGCCAATGTGGATGGGGGGGGCACTGCTGTAGACCACATCCCCGTAGTCAAAAATGGGAAGGATCATTTTGAGGACTAGCTCCCACCTAACATAGGTAGGAAGGGAGCCTTTGTGACGGTACAGTGCACCTAACCTAGGGTGGAGTTTTCTCTGCAGTGATTCGATGTGGGCATGAAAGTCAAGATGTTGATCTAGCCAAATTCCTAGGTACCTGAAGGAGATGTGGGAATCTAGGATTGAGCCATCCAGGGTGTGGAAGACAGGGGGGGGCTGCGGGGCGGGATAATTTGGGATGGGTGCCGAAGGTCATGGAGATGGTTTTCTTTGCATTTAGGATAAGCTGGTTGGACCTGAGCCATGTTTGTACGGCATCAAAATCCCATTGTAGAGATACAAATGTGTCATCGGTAGAGGGGCCAGAGGTGTACAGTACTGTATCATCTGCGTACATTTGCAGCGCTGAGTTAGAGCAGACTTGAGGCAGATCGTTTAAGAATATAGAGAAAAGTAGGGGACCCAGGACTGAACCCTGGGGGAACCCCATGTTCACTGGTAGTCGGGAGGAGATGTGAGGGCCAGTTTTTACGGCCTGCACTCTGCCTGACAGGTAGGCTTGGAACCAGTTAGAGGCAGGTTGGGAGAGGCCTGCTTGTTGCAATTTTGAGAGGAGTTTAGTGTGAGACACGGTATCAAAAGCTTGGCCAGGTCAATAAAAATAGCAGAAGTGACAAGGCCTTTGTCCATGCCCAAGGAGATATCATTAGTGAGCCTTAGCAAGGCTGTGATGGTGGAGTGATTTTTGCGGAAACCCGACTGGAATGGAGTGAAGAAAGAGGTGGAGTCAAGGAACTGTGTTAGTTGGGTGAGTACGAGCTGCTCTTGCAGCTTGGCCAGGGCCGGTAAGAGGGAGATAGGGCGGTAGTCTCCCGGTTCAGATGGGTCGCCCCCTTTCGGAAGGGGGATGATTACTGCTTCCTTCCAGACACCTGGAATTTTTGCCGTGGCGAAGGAGAGGTTTAGTAGGTCTGCAAGGGAGGAGGCAATGGCAGGGGCAGATAGGAAGAGGATTTTGGCGTCCAGACCTTGTGGGCACTTGCCTTTGTTTGGGTCGAGGAAGCATAGAGCAACTAAGACTTCTGCGGGGGAGACCGGCCGGAAGGAGAAGGTGGGCGTGCTTGGGGGCGTCTGGGGTATAGCAGGGTGGTAGTTGGCGGCTGCGCAAGGCTGTGAATTGTCAAGTAGAGATTTGGCGCTTGTAGCGAAGAAGGAGTTGAAAGCGGATGCAACTTCACTGGGGGTTGATAAGATGTTGTCCTGAAGGTTTAGGGTGGGGGAGGGAGACTGTGCCGGGGGAGAGAACAGGGCTTTGACGGTTTTCCAGAATTTGGAGGGATGGCTAAGATTTTTGGTGAGGGTGTCACGGAAATAGTAGTTTTTTGCCTGTCTTATGGCTTCAGTGCAATTGTTTCGGAGGGTGCGGTAGTGTTGCAGAGATGTAGGGGATTGAAGTCTCCTATGATTTTTCCAGGCCTGATCCCTAGCTAGGCATTTGCCAATTATGTCTGCTGATATCCAGGGGAGGTGGAAATCCCTGACTCTTTTCTTTCTTAGGGGTGCATGAAAGTCCCATATGTTGAGGAACTGGTTTCTAAACCTATCGTAAGCATGGTCAATTGAGGATGCTAGATTGATAAAGGACCAGTCGGCAAGTGCGAGATCATCTAGGAGTAACTGGAGACGAAGGGATTTGTAGGCTCTGATACGGATCAGCCTAGGAGGGAGGTGGTTAGTTGGTCTGTGCACTTTCCTTGACACATAGATCATGTGGTGATCACTCAAGGAGTCCGGGAGGATGCCAGCCCTGATTATTCTGTGTGGATGGGAGGTGAGAGCCCAGTCCAGGAGGGAGTGGTTGCTTGTTGCGGGATTGAGGCGCGTGGGCTGTTCAATTAATTGGGAGAGGTTGAGGGCTTTGACACTGTTGCGTATTTTCGTACATGCAGGTGCAAGCCAGTTATGATTTGTGTCACCTAGGATGTGGAGTTCGCCTGTGGCAGCCAGATTTTTTAGGGCGACTAGATGACTGATGATGGTATCGCCCGGAGTAGCCGGGGTGAAGTAGATGCCCGCAACGTATACCGGGGAGGAGTGTGGCAGCAGGAGTTTAATCATCGTGGATTCCATCTGGATCCAGGAATAGGTCTCTTAACTAGTCAAATTTGGTGTGAATCTGTTGAGTGGTTTCTGAGATATCAAGTGTTGCACAAAAAGAAATATCTGTATAGTTAGGGTGAAAGTGTACTTCTAACATGGTAGATTTTTGCACACTTTGAGGGTTAATAACTTTTGAACCGTTCAACAAATTGGCATGATATTTGGCATGCATAATCTCTAGGGGGTAGATCACTTAATTTGTCAAACTTGGTTGGTATCTGTTGAATGATTTCTGAGCTATAAAGTGTTTCAGAAACAGAAAAATCAATATAGTTAGAGTGAAAGTGCACTTCTATGATAAAGTTCAAACCTTGAGGGTTAATAACTATGGAACCATTTACCAGAAGTGTATGCTTACATCACTAGGGAGATATCTCTTGACCTGCCAAATTTGATTATAATCCTTTCTGTGGTTTCTGAGATATAAAGTGTTGAAAAACTGAAAACTCAGGATTTTTTGACCTTTCATTGTCATCCTGAATATCAGAAATGGCTTCTTGTTGGTGGTTGAAATGTATAGGGTAGAAAGCCTTTGGTTTACAGATGTGCCTTTTGAAAGTTTGGTGAAAAATAATTAATCTGCTCAAAAGTTATTAAAGTTTGTAATTTCCCATTATTTCCTAGCGGAAAAGTTGTGTTTAGCACGAAACTGAGATTTTTGCAAATATGGCTGATTTGCGAAAACAAGACTTTCGTAAAAAGCTAGATTTTTGAAAATAAATTAAAAACTGAGATTTTTATAATTATGGGCTGAAAAGAAGACTTTCACAAACATGCTAGATTTTCATGCATGAAAGTTTAAACTGAGAATTTCACAAAATATGGGCAATTTTCGAAAACAAGACTCGCTCCTCGGACCCTGCGCTCTGACCATGATGTATGGATATTGTTGTACTAACTCAATTTAGGGATGGCAGCACAGGGTCCAAAGGACCCTGCACTATCACCATGACATATGGGTACTCTTGTACTATCTTTATGGAGGGATGGGAGCACAGAGTCCGAAGGACCCTGCACTCCCACTGTGACATATGGCTACTGTTGTACTATCAGGATGGAGGGATGGGAGTGCAGGGTCTGAAGGACCCTGTGCTCCCAACATAACATATGAACACTATTGTACTATCTGGATGGAGGGATGAGAACCAGGCTCTGAAGGACCCTGCTGTCCCACAGTAAAATGAGGATGCTGTTATACTATCTGAAAAAAAAGGGACATTTTTTGCAAAAAACTATGTTAATGCATCAGTTAGGCTGAATTTCACAGCATCAAAAGCATGGAAATGCAGTGTTAGGGTTTCCAGTCCTAACAGCCCACGCTCAGGGCTTCCACCCCTACCATCCCATCACATCTCCCTACACTTTACACACCAAAAGGTGTTGGGGTGTGCCATTGGGTTATCAGACCTAACTCTCACCCCACTGTCCTATACTGTAACATGTAAGCTTGTTTACACATGGACTGGGGCGAGACTTGTGCTTGACAACCCAATGGCACACTGAAATGCCTTTTGGTGTGTATAGGGTGGGGGGATGGGGGTTGGGTGGTATGTGTGGGAACTCTGGGTGTGGGGTGTTAGGATTGGGAACCCTAATGCCTATTTTCCATGCTTTTGATGCTGTGGTATTCATCCTACCTGATGCATTAACAATTTTTTTGAATCGAATATAGATAGATAGATAGATAGATAGATAGATAGATAGATAGATAGATAGATAGATAGATAGATAGATAGATAGATATATTAGCTATCATTGTATAGTGTCTGAGGTTTTACCTAGTAATAACCAGACAGGGTATTAAAGCAGCAGTGTAATGAAAATGGGCTAAAATTTGACCCCACCTTTTTTTCTTCCTAAATGATGCCAGGTGTCTTCCAGTTTATTTTGGTGGTAAAATTTCCAGTTTTCATTATAATTTAAGAATTTTATGAACATTTTAATGCAATTATTTCTCATAAAAAGGTGCTGCCTCATTTTTGCATAGAAATAGTATTGAAAACACCAGGAGGGTTAAAATCCTGAAAAAAATGCAAATGTGCAATACACAGCATAGAAAGCATCCAGAAAACCCAAATCAGTAGTTCTGCCAATATTTTTAATAACCATGGCAGAAAATTAGCATGTTGGAATAACTTTTTTTGTTGTACTGCTGCTTTAACAAACACTTCAGCTTATTGTGTTGGTATGTATTTAGTCAGGTCCAGTTATTTAAGCAATAAGGCATGACTGGGTGTGGGTCATTTAAGCAATATACCACAACAAGGTGTGGGTGATGCTGGGATTTACCCATTCCTGGTGTGTTTGGACATGAGGCTGGAGGTTGAGTTAGTGAACCACACCAGGCATGGGTTTAAATCCCAGCATCACCCACACCCTAGAGTGGTGTGTTGTGATTATACAATGTCCCCTTTTTTTGGTGAGAAAAAATAAAAAAGGATTTTTTTTTCACTTTTCATTTTTTATTTTATATTATTTTTATTGACTTTATTGCTCTGCTAGAAAAAAAAATTCCCATATGCTGACAGGAATGTTACTTTATTCCTTGTTAAAAGCAGTGAGACAGTGAGGTGTGAAGGGGGGACAGAGAGATACAGGAAGCTTGGCTGCCTGCATGATTTATTAGCAGTGGCCCTGAATTGGGAGCTGACTTTTTAAAATAATTTTGTTTGAGCTGAGAAAGTGGAGACTGAACTATATTTCTTTTGTATTCAAACACAAGCATCATAGAGAGAGACAGAGGCAAAGAGAGCATGACAACAGTGCTTTTTTTTGTTTTGTTTTTTTAAATCAATGTGTCCACACTTTACTGTCAATGAACAACAGGATGGGATAAGGAAAAAGGGAGCAATATGTTTTTCCCCTCTTCAAGTGGAACAGAAGTCTGTAGTCTTCCCAGATTATGTCTGAATATAGGTATTGTGTACCTTCTGCATCTAGCTGGTTAACAAAAAAATTGATCAAATAAATTTTCTGAAATTTGTTACTTCCTATTTCTTTCTCTCTATGCAGTTAATAAGCCACTGCGAGGCAATTTTGTAAATTCTGTTGTAGAAATGAAAGGAAAAGTGTGACTCCTACCAGGATTCAAACCCAGGGATCTTGCCATTCTGTGGCATGCTGTTTAACCATTTGAGTCATAGGACCCCCAAGTCACTGGACAGTGACTTATTAACTGCATGAAGAGAAAGAAATAGGAAGTAACTTGAGTCTTGAGAGACTGGCTAGTTGCTGTTTCACAGCACCATGAAAGGAATGTGTGCGTGTTTCAAGGGAAAACTCAGGAAGCTTAATGACTTGGGGTTCCTATGACTCAAGCGATTAAGAGCATGCCACAGAATGGCAAGGTCCCTGGGTTTGAATCCCGGTAGGAATCACACTTTTCCTTTCATTTCTACAATTGGATTTTCTGAAATGTGTTAGTGCCATCTAATAACCTGAAGTATGATCTGTGCAATGAGTTTATGACAACTGTAGAGCAATCAGCAGTGTTGGTGTGAACCAGTGTACAGGACTGAAGGGAGCTGGCAGTTGAGTGGCACAAGAAGATGTGAAGGGTCACCTGCTGCAGTGAGTGGGGGTTTGCTGTTTTTTTATTTATTTATTTACTGTTTAATTGAAAACTTTTATCTGAAAAGACATAGTGAGCTTTTTTTGGGGGGGGTTATGTGGGAGTCGGGGTGTGTTGGAATTGGGGTGTGTGCTGGATTTTTGGGCCACAGGACTGCAGTGCAGGTAGGGGCAGGGTTGCTGATTGATGGGGTTGACTCAGGAGAGAGTTGTTGCCTAATTTGGCCTACTGTATTAGCAGACATTTTGGCTGCAGTCAAGTAAAAAAAATGTTGTGGTATTTAGTTTCAGGCATGGCAGAGTCAGGGGCAGGTCTGAATGAGAGTTCATCATATTTGGAGGGTGAAGAAAACAAGGCATGGAGGATCAGGAGGGACACACTCTCCAGTAGTTTCACTTACTGATCGGGATCAGCAGGACTGGAGGACAAGGGGCTTGTGTGTGGGGGAGACAGTTGCAATAGAGCTGTGGTTTAATTGCAGTCACTATTCAGTATCTGTTCTTGTATACAACATTGGGATACAGAGGACAAGGGATTACTTGTGGGGGAAGAAAAATGATTTGTGGTCTCTCTCTATATATAGAGTTTTGGGAGTGTTGCAGTCTGGAAAATTCCAGTCCTTTTGAAAGTCCTGCTTTTGCATTGCTTAGCTAGTGAGCAATATGGTGGCTTTATGTTTTGAATTTCAGTGGTCAGATTAATTTTGGGGTAGATTCGGCTGTCTGGCACCTTTTCCCATTAGTATATCATAGGATTTTCAATCGGAAAATTATGCCAGCTAGCCAAACAGAATGCAAGACTTTTGAAGTTGTTGTATAATGGAGGATCTACCCACACCTCATGTAATGTGTCACAAGGGGCAGCCAAGTGACATAACCACGAGAAGTGGGTAATCCCTAATTACCCACATCCTGTAGTACATAATTGCAATTGTACAATGGACCCATGTGTAAAACAAGTTACAAATGTGTTTACATTTTTTTTTTCACAAGTGCATTTCCTCAGCCATGGGTTATTACAGGATTTACTCACAGGTAAGGACCTTAGCTGACGAATCAGGTTACAGGATTTTAGGTGTCTATTGTAAAATTTCTTATAAACCCTGGCCACTGTCCCATAATTTCTATAGTATTCAAAAACAAGATTATTTACGTTCTGTTATATCATACTTTATAGCATCCTTACAGTACTTTGTATCCCGTTGTGTAATATTCCACAGGTAACCTGTCATATGGGTGACACAAATGAAGTGACTCAGTTTAGAGCAACTTAGATTGAGCATGCATTATGTGAGTGACCCTGCAAGGGTAGCAAGACATGGTTATTGCTGAGATCAAGGGAACAATGGTGAGTATGCAGGGGGTTGAACAGAAGAGGAAGGATAATGGAGAAGGTATATGGGAAGTAATGTTGTGAGGTGTTGGCAAGCTAGCTGAGTGGTGTGGTGGAGAGGGTGGCTGGCTACAGTGTGGAAGGTTCAGGGTTCTGGGACAGAGAGGGATACAGTTATTTTTTATAGTTTGTGTGTGAGTTTGACTTTTTTTTGGGACCTCCCCCACCACCACCAACGTGCACCCCCTGGAGTTGAGAATCTCAGCTGAGGGTTGTGGTGGTGGTGGTAAAGCTTTCCCTGTCCTCGCTGGGGAGTGTTCATCACCATTTTGCTCTTGGTCAATGTACATTCACTGGTATCACGTCAATTCCGCGTGAACATATAAGCGCAAGCATTTCAGAGCATCAAATATAGCGAAAAACATTACCACTAACAGAGCAATTAAGCGTACAACAAATACAGCGCATTGTTTTCTAATTGTAATGAAAAGTCCACAAGTAATCATTTGAGTGTTCGGCATTGCGTCCAAAAATTAAAATTAAAACACAGTATAAGACACAGTTTAAACTGATTGGAGAAGTCCTTGCTAGCCAGAAGTTAAAATGCACTAATGCCTTAAAATGAATACATTAAAAATGTAGGCAACTAGATAAGTCAGCAGATAAAAAAAAAACAATACAGTACTGATATGGAAAGTTGAAAAGTCAGAGAATACAGAGGCTGCTGAGAAGCTGTCATATGCCAGAAAATAGCAGAGCAAGCTAAAGTCTTTTGGATTGTTGCAGGGGCCAATCAAGTGCGGATCTCCTCGAAAAGCGGCCATTTGCCGTGTGGAGATTTGTGGGCGCCAAAATTTAAAAAAATTATCTGGCTTCTTTAGAAGGACCATACCTTAAGATTTCTTGCAGCAGCTGAGGGCGATACTGGCATCATCGGAGTTGAAAGCTGCACCACAGGGGGAGCAAGATTTCTTGGGGCAGCCGAGGGTGAGGGGGGTGACGTCGGAGGTGAAAGCTGCACCGCGTGGGAGCACACCCGGTCACTGGGGCTCTTGTCTTAAGATTTTTAGTGCATCCTGCGATCATGTTTGAAGCTATCTGGCGAGAGGGCATTCTTGGTGACTAACAGCCCCACTCTTCTGGAATGCTCCAGTTTCAATGCTGGGCTGTCATGGCAAATAAAGGACAAAGCTCCGGGGAGAGGGACAGAGAATGGTAGCTACAGAGACAGAAAAAGGCGCTGAAATGTCTAGCGCTGTAATCACAAAAACACTGAAAAAGATCATGCTGAAATATCCACACGGTAATTGATCACGCCAAAATGTTTTGCGCGCAATTGACATGGAACCACATTCACTGTAATGATGATTGATATTTAGCGATCACTGTTATGTGATGGAACCCATTCCACACAACAATATCCTTTGTTTGCTTGTTAGATATTGTTTTCCCCAGTTCTAGATTATGCTGTTCTTTCTCCTCATGCCAGGCCATTTGTAACTACAACTGCAGTACTACTCTGAAAATGTGCAGATTGTGTGGGCTGCCGCAGCACTGCCACTCAAGACACTAGAGACCCAGGTTCAATAGTAAGCCTGAGCAACTCGAGGCTTCACATGGAGGGGAGGAAAAGAGGATGGAGTGACTCAGAGAATGCTGTTCTCTGAGTGTCTGCCCAATTCTGCCACAACACTGCCTCTTGTAGAGGACTTGTGCTCCTTTAATGGCTTAATTTCAGACTCTGCTTTGTTGGGCATGACTATGTCACATACATATTTAAATTGTTGGCAGAATATAAAAAGAAAGTTAGCAAGGTTTTAGAATGATACAGAAAGGGAATTATTTTTCCAAAAAAGGATATTTATGAGGGAAAATATACAATAACCGAGGATGGGGGCATTGGAATGGTATTAGGAAGGAGCAGGGGAAGAGGAGTGGGTGGTGGATCAGGAAGATTACTAGGGTGTAACAGCTGTGGGCTATAGTATTTTTTGTCTATGCTGTGGGAGTTGGGTTTTTGTCAAATATGTAGAAGGTTAACTAATCTGGAGAGTGAGACTGCACGGATAAAAAAAGAGTTTGGATCGTATTGCAGGAGAGAAGGTTTATATGAGAGTAACCAATATTGGAATGCATATGGGGGAGTAAATAGGCTGGGAAGATGGGGTAACGGTGGAGTAATACAAAAGAAATCCTGGGGGTCACGTGATGCTGGGTGGCTGAAAGCAGCACTATTCTGGAGCTCCCGCTTATCGACCGGTTAAAACCTTCTTTTTGCCCTTCACTAGCCAACGGGCACCAGGTAGTCACTGATTCTAAGCTCTTTTATAGTTTGGTAACTCTGTGGCAGAGTTTTGGCTGATTCGTAACAATGTTGCTGGCTTTATAGCTGAAATGGAAGCGGAGATGAAGCAGGCCGGTATCCGACATACCCCACCACCTACACCAGAAAAACTGTCTAAGAAATCAAAACAGCAAAGTTCTGGGAACGCTCCCAAGTCTGTTACTTCTGGTACGGTAGCGATCCCTCTCACCGAGGACCACTTTCTTCAGGAATTGCTCCCATTTAAAGAAACTTTAGAGGATATTTCAGCAGAGCTTGAATCTATTCGTGGAGATTTAAGTTCCCTATCTACGAGAATGGGCTACTCAGAAGTGAGAACCGCTTCACTCGAGAAATGGAAAGAGAAATCAGAAGCAGAAATTATACACCTGAAACAGCAGATTAGCAAACTTCAACTGAAAACCAAAGATTTAGAGGGAAGAAGTAGAAGGAACAACTTGCTGATCCTTGGGCTGCCTGAATCAGAGGAAGGCTCCGACACCATAACTTTCCTACAGAAATTCCTTCTTAAAGTTGTTGGTCCTTCTCCACTTAATCCACAGTTTCACATTGAGCGAGCCCGCCGCTCCCCGAGACCAAAACCTTCACCTGGTGAATCCCCAATGCCTTTAATTGTGAAATTCCTAAGTTTCCTGGAAAAGCAACATGTACTCTCTAAAGCGAAGGAGCTACAGGCTATACTGTGGGGCAGCTCTAAACTGAGGATCACCCAGGATCTCCCTTATGGGACCCGACAAAGAAGATCTGCTTTACATCCCACGGTCAACAAGCTAATCGAGTCAGGAATAAAATTTAAGATGCTCTGCCCTGCCAAGTTGCAAGTGGCAGTTGATGGAGTGTGGTATGCATATGATTCCCTGGAGCAAGTGGTCATGGACCTTTCAAACAGGCTACCTAATCTGTTTAAAGCAGGATGAGCTTTTCTCTGCAGCTGCCTGAGGACAATCATTGTTTTTTGCTGTGAAGCTGTGTTTTCAATTTTATTACCTCTTGATGCTTTCTTGTCTCTCTTCTTTCAGTCTCTTGGGGAGTGGATGGGTGGACAGGGAGGATCGAGGTGAGGCCTAGTGGGCCTGGATCTGGCCTGGCAGAATGTCTGTGCGCTCTGGTGTGGGGGGGTGGGTACTTTGTTTTAGGGAGTGTTTTCTGTGAGCTGCCATTATGAACGGACCGGTTTGTCCCTCTGGCTCATTTCCCCCTTTACACCCTCGCACTGTTTGGTGCAGGGTTCACCTTAAGAGAATTAACAAGTCCTATAAGCTATTCAATTCCCATTTCCTGAGGGATGGCCTTTTGGGTTTGGTCCAAAAACACTAGCGGGAGTTATGTGCCTCCTCAGGGGGTGGACAGTCGGGTAGGGTTCACGATTGAGCAAATTGCAAGCGATTTTCAGGACTCCCATCATTTTTTTTGGAACACTATACTACTGGTTAGGGTTCTCATTGGCCAGCCCTTCAGAGGGTTGATGGGCGGGGAGGCTTCGGGATGGAGGTAATTTTGGAAGCAAAGCATAACGAACTTAGGAAGAGGGCTAAGGGTGCACCTCCTGTGGGGTGTGGGGTTCAGAGAGTGCCTCCCTTCAGCAAGTTTTCTTTACCGGATTCAATACATGGCGCCACAGGTCAGGTTGGGTTTTTAAATGTAGTGTACCCTTCTCATAGGAGGGCAACCTTTTGGGTCTGGTTCTCGTCACATGCAACAGAGATTCTGGAATCGTTTCTAGTACACAGGAAGGGATCTTTTGAATATAGGTTGAGGGATTTAGGGAGGGAAGGGTGGGTTTCTGTTACTGTCTCGATCTCTTCCCTATTGATTTCACAGTCTGTGTTTACCACTGGCCAGCTAGGATGTTTTATTCTCTTCAAGTCTCGACCTTTTCACGAATTTCCATGGGAAGGGAACCTTTTTTTCATTTTGTCTTTGATATTGGGGTTGTGGGTGATGGGGGGCGGGACTGGAGTGTGCCTTATGGGATTGCCGGGTCAGTTAATGATGATTGTTCCTTGTCTCTTCTCTAAAAGGCTAAATGACCATGTTACCAATTAAGATTGTAACATGGAATGTCAGAGGTATCAGGGAATTGCCCAAAAGATATCAGGTTCTCAAAAACTGCGCCTTCCTAAATATTGACATTCTCTTGATGCAGGAAACCTACCTCACAACTTCAGAAACAAATGGGTTACGTTGACTGGGTTTTTCTCAAATTTTCACGTCCTGTGGGTCGTCCTCTAGTAGAGGAGTGGCAATTTTGGTTAAAAGACATATCATTTCTGGCAGAAGAAAGTTTATCAGATCAAGATGGCAGATTTATTATTGTTAAGGGCACACTAAACAATGTCAGGGTGGTATTGGGGGCAATTTATGGTCCAGTGGGAGGGGTTGCAGACTTTCTTATGACTCTGGCCAATAAACTGAGTACATTCTTGCCTTCCCTATTTATTCTAAGGGGTGATTGGAATATTGCTCCGTCACAAGACCTAGACAAAACTTATAGGCCTTTAAGACCCCTTACCCCTCCACAAACTGCCCTGAGGGATTTTATGGACTTACTGGGTCAGTGCAACCCATGGCATTTGTTTAACCCCTCTAGCAAGCTCTTCTTCTTTAACTCCCAGGTCCACCGATCATGGTCCAGAATTGACTACGTCTTAATAAGCACCACTCTTCTGGCTGGTATTCACCAGACAGGAATTGAACCAATTGTCATATCTGATCATTCAGTGGCATAGATCCTAATTTCTCCTGACCCAAACTTTCAAAAAGACGCCACATGGAAATTAAACAAACAACTTCTGAAAGAGGAATGATTAGTATCCCACATTAAGTCTCAAATCTCTTCTTTTTTGGAGTTTAATGCGGGTTCCACATGCAGAGAAGACCTGATCTGGTGCTCCTTTAAATGTTACATTAGGGGAGAATTCATCAAGCTAGCTTCCAAAAGGAAAAAACAGAGAGAGGCCAAGGTTACCACGTTGTTGAATCAAATAAGGTTGACTGAGAACAGTCTATCCTCCTCATCTTCCCAATCAGATCTGGAATCCCTTTTGAAGCTTAGGAATGAGAATGCTGATTTGCTAAGAGAAAAAGTAGAATATGCTATCCTTAAAACCAAAGCTCATTATTTAGACCAAGGGGAGAAACCAGGTAGAATGTTAGCTCTTCGTTTGAGGGAAGTAGAAAGTTCAAGACTGATTCCTGCACTATGTACTCCAGACGGTTCTATTAAAACTTCTCCTCGTGATATTTCCCAGGTTTTTGAAGCCTTTTACAGGGACCTATACAGTAAAGATACCTCTTTAACTTCCCAGTCTCATATCAAACATTTTCTGGAAAGCCTTAATCTCCCCTCTCTGCAGGCCCAGCAGTGCGCGATCTTGACTTCTCCTATTACTCTGGATGAAGTAGTGGAGGCAATCAAGGGGCTAACTCCTGACAAATTCCCAGGTCCTGATGGTTTCCTTTCTAATTTCTACAAGGTTTTTTGTAAGGAGGTGGCTCCTCTCCTCTTGAAACTCTTCGATTACATGTTCACCTCAGATTCCCTGGACCCTACTCTGCTGGAAGCCATAATAGTCCTGATCCTGAAACAAGACACACCCCAGAATGAGCCGGCCAGTTACCGTCTGATTTCATTATTAAATTATGATATTAAAATCTTAACTAAAATCCTTACTCTTAGAATTAAACAGGTTTGGTCTCACCTGTTGAGTCCCGAACAGGTGGGGTTTGTGCAAGGCAGATCTTCTGCTGACCACTTGAAAAACCTCTCACATATTTTCCAGACTGCCCAGGATTCCCAGTCCCCATGGCTTTAGTCTCATTAGATGCAGAAAAAGCTTTCGACAGGGTGAACTGGGATTTTCTTTGGGCTACTCTCAAAAAAATGGGTTTTCCAGAATCCTTCATACAATAGATTCGGTCGGTATATAAGGCGCCTACGGCTAGAATTTATTGTAATGGAGTTTTTTCTTCTTGATTCCCCCTGTTTACAGGCACTAGGCAAGGCTGTCCCCTGTCTCCTTTTTTGTTTAACTTATATCTGGAGCCTCTTTTAATTAGCATTAAGAACTCACCCCAGGTCACAGGATGCCTAATATACCAACAACCTTTGACCCTTTCAGTCTATGCAGACGATATTCTCTTACATCTGGCCAATCCAGAAACCTCATTAACATTTGTACTACAAATTATTGAACACTTCAGACAAGTGGCTAACTATAAGTTAAACTTATCCAAATCAGTCATATTTCCATTAAATGTTCTCGTGCACCAAGGTAACTTCTCTCATTTTGGTATGAAATGGTCCTCCTCCTCAATCAAATATCTAGGCATCCATCTCTCTAAAGACCCAGAAGTTCTCAGAAAGCTCAATCTGGATAATTTGGTGCTGAATATTCAGCAAGATCTCCACAGATGGGCCAAACTCCCTTTGTCGTTATGGGGTCGAATCATTATTATAAAAATTAATGTTCTGCCCTGTTTCTTTTACCCTTTAAATCAACTGAATATCTGGCTCCCCTTGTCTTATTTCCAACAACTTCACATTGCTCTTTCTAAATTTATCTGGCAGGGTAAACAACCTAGACGGGCCTTCCTTAAACTCAATTTACCAAAGGAGAGAGGTGGACTCCGCCTCCCCAACTTTATTTTTTATTATTGGGCGAGTCATCTGTCCAAAATGGGGAGATGGTTTGAGCCTACATCTGGTGAACATTCTCCCATCTGGCTACAGCTGGAGAAGAGACTTCTGGACATGCATAATCTTAATTCACCCGGAGTTTTTTATTATGCTTTTTCAGCATTACCCCCTTTCATACAAAATTCGACGGTGGGGAGTGCCATAAAGGTTCTGACCCAGAGTTGGAACTTCTTTAACGTTTCATCTAAAAAGGATATGGCCCAACCCCTTATTCTAAACCCTAATTTCAAAATAGAAGGTTCTTCGCTCTCAGCGGACTGGCTTTCTCAATTGCAAGATATTTTTGTGGAAAACCTGTTCTCTCAGGATTCCCTTCTTTCCTCAACCGGCATAATCACTAAACTGAATATTCCTCAGAAACACATCTTTAAGGTATTTCAGCTAAGACACCTCATGGTCTCTCTATTTGGGACCACATTTATGTTGTCTCAAGTTAGGCCTTTTTTAGAGCAGATTCAGGAATGTGCAAATAAGGCCCATGGAATCTCCAGAATATATTCCTTCTTACTGGACATTAAATACCCTAATGCGCTTACAGGTTCTAAAATCTGGTCTTCCCTTCTGCCAGACTCCTCCCTGATATGGTGTCAGATTTGGGTGGATATGCATATATATCTTGCTCTAGATAGGCACAGACTCATACAGTATCATATTTTAAATAACCTGCACTATACCCCAGTCAAATTGGCCAAATTAGGCAGACTACCCCTGGCTAATTGTACATGGTGTGGTGCGGCTGATGGGAACCTGATACATATTTTCTGGTACTGTGATAAGGTGGCTCCTCTATGGAATACAATCCAAACTAATCTAGATCCCCTTCTGGGACTGGGTGATGTGTTTACCATAGAAATATGTATTTTAGGGCTGTACTCTAATATTAGAATTCGAGAGCGTAGTTTCCACATGGCTTTAATTTCTATAGTAGTCAAAAAATTGGTTCTTAAACACTGGATGGACCAACTGACCATATCGTATGCTGAATGGCTGAAAGAAATGTCACTTTGTTTTAGCACTAAAAGGTTAATAGCAAGCTCCCGGAATTGTATAGCTTCTTTTAGCCAGAAATGGGGTAAATTGTATGCTTTATATCTGAAGTAGACTTATGTCACACATGCCTCTGACTGTTTTAATTAGTTTTAGCCTCCATGTGATGGTTGGCTTTGCTGGATTGTTGATTATCCACTTGTATCAATTGGTCTTGCTGCTGTAATAAGGCACACTCCAGGGAGGGGGATGGGGAGGGTATTGGGGGAGGGGGGAGAGGACATTTAAAATTTATTTTATTTTATTGGGTTTTACTGGATCCAATGACATTCTGGTCTTATCTCATCTTTCAGTCATTTTGGTTATTATTAAGGTGCGGTACATCTGTCCTGGTCATATACTCTGTGCTAATGTATAAATTCAATAAAGAAGTTGAATTTCAAAAAACCAAAAACAAAGGGAATCCTATACTCCAGGGTGCTGGAGGACTTAGGCATGGAATGATAGTGGTAGAAAAATGTGGCAATGGAATGAGATGCAATTAACAAGTGTACAATGGATGGGAATGGAAGAATGGGTAGTGAAGATGGAACATAGTAGGAAGAAGAGTATGGAAGAGTAATAAGACACAAGGAGAAGCAGTAAGGAATATGTCAAAGATGGGGGAAGGGTGAGGTGGGGTATTTGTAAAAACAGAAACTGGCATAGGTTTAAAAAGAGAGGAGAAGGAGAGAACAAGCATGTGTCAATGCCAGAGTTTGTCACTGGGATTGCTGTTGGTATGCACTGACTGGCAGGACTACGGTTCCCAGCAGAAAGAACAAGTTATGTTACCAAGTTCACATTCCCATTGAAATACAATGTAGTGCATACCTGTTTCCTCAATTCTTGATCTGGCTTTGAAGAGTGACGATATGTCTGCAGTTCAGAGAAGATGAGGGCACTGGAGCCCCACCATTGGTTGGGGGGGGGGACGTTATGGTTAGAAACACTAATTTTGCACTACAAATTTTCAACATGGATTTTTGTGACCCCCACCTCATGAAAGCATTTGGGACCTCTGCTCATGGACAGTGGCACTATGATTTTGGTAATCTGTCCCGAACGTTGATTTTTCACATCGACGATGTCATTCTGCACCAGATGTGCAAAAATACAGATCGGGCAGGATGTGAAAAATTACAGCTGTACCATTCATAGGGAGTTGTGAAGACAGCAGTGTTGAACATCTGGAGTGAAAATATTAAAAATGCTTGAACGCGTACATGGAAACTGCACAATGCATGCTCATAACAGTCATTTAGTGGAATAATTTCACCAAAATTTCAACATAGGCATTTTGTGACCTCTGCTCATGAACACTGTCACTATAATTTTCTTACTCTGTCCTGAATGTTGGTTTTCCACAACGACTACACCATTGTGCACCAGATGTGCAAAAACACATTTTGGGCAGGATGTGAACAATGGCAGCTGTACTGTTCATAAGGAGGTGTAAAAAAATACCAGTGTTGAAAAAAAACTGGAGTGAAAATATTACATATTTGTGACATTACATGTGGCGTTGAAACTGGGCAATGCACACTCGTAACACAGTCATTTTTTGGAATTTTTCACTAAATTTTCAACATAGGCTTTTTGGGAGCCCACCTCATGAACAGTTACACTGTCGTTAAGTTAATCAGCCCCACAAGCTGATTCCATGCAGTGACCACGGAATCACCTTTTGCAACTGAATGCAACAATGGCCAAGATATGTACCAAAGTTGAAAACAAAAATGTTTATGCCATTGTACAGCTCACTGGCATTTTTTCAGTTCATGGTCGGCTTTGAAGAGTGCAGATGTGTTCCCAGTACACCAAAGATCATCATGCTGGGGCTCTGGAAGTGTATGGGGATGGGGGTGGGAGGGGAGCCCAGTGGGTGAGTGTGGGTTGGGGAGGTGCCACTGGACTTAACAAGGGACCATTTTCATGTTTTGCAGGTTTTAAAAAAATCTTAAATGTTGCGGGAAGGTTTTTTTGGCACACTGGGGTGGGCTGCCAGAGTGCCACCTGAGTTTGTTGGTGGGGCTGTAGCCAACGGGGATTGGGCATCCCCATCGGCACATACCGAGTGTTTGGGGGGACAGCAGCTGAGAGGGCTTTGGTCACCCCCCTCAGCACACAACAAATTGGATGGGACAGTATGTCGACTGGGAGTGGACTCCCCTGTCACAAATGAACTGGGATGTGGCTTGCCAACAGGGGGATTGGGCATACCCATTGGTTTGTTTGTTTGTTTAACTGTGAGGGAGCATGCCGACAGCCTAGATTTAGTGCATTCACACTGCTGTAAGCTACAGCAGTGTGAATGTGCAACCAGAAATGCAATGCGGGAATGCAACATCAAAGGGCCGAGCTGCATCACTGTTGGTGTGGCTCTATCCTTTGAAAAGTTGTCCAGCTCCACCCCAACAGCTGAAAAGCTGTCATTGTCAGCCTGCTGACTGATTTGTCAGCCACTGACCTACCCCTAAAAATGGAGCTCTCCATTTGGCACACCCCTGTAAAGCACCTCTTATACTAATGAGTTTGTCTGTGCCTTCGTGCCATGATGAACTCAAAAATAGGTCTAAGCATGAGGAAACAATACATGGGAATGAGAGTAAGAAGTTGGAAGGGGATCAGAATACAGTATTAAGAAAAGCATGAGCAAGGAAAATAATGGTGGGCACCCCCGTCAGCACATACTCAATGAGGGTGGGGTCATCTTGAAAACTAGGCATTCACCATTGTTAAATTTAATGGACAGACCACAAGAGGGGTGAGGGGTAAAAAACAAAGTAGAAAAAAAAGCAGAAAAGTGGGAGGAGGAGCTGGGGAGAGTAGTGGGAGGACAAATGGAACAATTATCTAGATGTAGATACTGAGTTGGATAAGGGGGGATGGGTGAGCATAAAAACTCAGATATTGAACAGAGCAAAGGTGGAGAAGGGATAATATGAGGAAGCAGGTATACAAGGAGGGTATAGAAGGAAAGTGGAAATTGCATGCTCAGAGAAAGGGGATAGCAAAAAGAAAACAAGAACAAATGGAGGAAGTTTAAAGGGAGAGGATATTATTGAGGAATCAAAAGGAGCAGAATTGGACAAGAAACAATCAGCTGGGGTTTTATAAGCAGAAAAAGAGATTTCCAAGAACAAGGGGACACAATTTGAAGATGGGGGGGGGGCAGCTCAGTGGCAATGTGAGGTAGTATTTTTTCACAGAGAGGGTGGTGAACGCATGGAACCGCCTTCCTGAGGAGGTTGTGGGGTCTAAAACTGTGGGAGAATTAAAGAACGCATGGGACAAACATAAGGCAATTCTTGTGAGGAATAGGAAGAAATAGACTGTTGGTTAACCATAGGTATTGAAATGGGCAGACTAGGTGGGCCAATCAGTCCTTATCTGCCATCAAAGTCTAAGTGTCTATGTTTCTATGTTTTAGGAGGCTGCATGGAGTATGAAGAGGGTGGAGTTCTTATGCTGGCTGATTCTATCATCTGAGGAATTCAATGGGGAAAGTTGGGTGAAGGGAACAGAAATATTAGAATTAAGTGTATGCCTGGGATGATGGCCCTAAAAGTCTCACATCTTGTATACTCCCTATCCAGGGCACATAAGGGAATCACACACATTGTGTTGCATCTGGGCTCAAATAACCTAGTGGATAGCAGTCTTGAGGAAATGCAAGCCAGATTCATGGAATTGGCAAAAGTCTGGAAGCTGGATAATAAATCTGACTCTTTTTCAGAAGTACTTCCAGCACCAAAGGCCAATGTGTATAGAAAAATTAGAACTGATGAATCTGATGTATGGTTAACCAGGTGATGTAGTGAACAAGGGCTTGGATTGGTGTGGTGATGGAGCAGGACATGGGATAATGCAGAATTATATAGTCTTGATGGATTACACTTAAGCAGAACTGGCACAATGGTCCTGAGGAAAAAATGATACTGCTTTGTAAGAGAAGAGTTATATTTAAACTGATTAGTGTGTGTGTGTGGGGGGGGGGGGGCAGAATAAGTTGCCCAGCTAGTAATCCCCCTTGTAATATTGTAGGTAAGTTAATAGACTATAGTAAGAAAATAGGATTTTCAGGGTGGAGAGGGCTGTATGTGAATGCCAGAAATCTGGGAAATAAAATGGTGGACCTGTAGACAATGATGGTAGATAAATGTTTCAATATTGTGGCTATAACAGAGATCCGGTGGTCAAAGCATCACTCCTGGGAAGTTAGTGTTCCAGGATACAGGCTGTTCAGAAGAGACAGGGTGGGTAGAAAGGGGGAAGGGGTGGCATTATATGACAAGGAGACCATTAAAGCAACTGAAGGACAGGATAAGTACAGAGAAAAAGAAGTCCTGTGTGTCATATAAGAAAACAAAACAAAAACGAGGAGCCAAAGTAAGAATAGGGGTGATTAAAAGGCCTTCAAATCAGGGGGAGGAGTTAGACAGGCCAATGATGCAGATGATTTACAGAGTATCAAACAAAGGGGAGTTTGTACTACATGGGTACGTTAATAGGATGCCACAAGGGTTTGAGAGGGGGGTGTCTCTTTTGCTGTGGGTCCCCTCCCCCTGCCATGACCTCCGAGATGACAGCAAGACTTTTCTCTACTCGGGGTGAGGCGCTTTCACAGGCGGACCTCCCTGGAACACCAAAAACCTGCAAACTGATTCCTCAGCAGCCTCGGATACTGTAATCCTGAGGCATTTTCCTCAAACCATGGACATCATCATGTAGCCGGATGAGGGGGACAGAACTGCATCACCTGTTTGTGCCCTGCCTACAGACTTACCTGGCCACGACAACCGGAGCACCGCTCGCCAAATTCTCCCCGAAAGCGCCAACTATTTTAAAAGAAAACACTGCACGCCCATTGGTCCGGCAGCTCAGTGACGCTAAAGCAGCAGGATTTAAAAGATGGCTCCAAGCCCCGCTGGCCTTGCTCAATCTGCCGGATGCCACAGGGGTTTGAGAGGGGGTCTCTTTTGCCATGGGTCCCCTCCCTCTGCCACAACCTCCGAGATGACAGCAAGACTTTTCTGCCCACCCCCCACCCTGTTCCCTCCTCCCCTTAAATGGACCATTGCCTTGCCCCTTCCTTTGGAGGACCCATCTCTCCCCCCCTACCCCCGTTGGCTAGTGTGGGTGTTGCCCACTAGACTCAAAACCTGACAATCAGCACCTTGAACATCTAATGCCTACCTCTGCCTTCCCATGCTGTTTACTAGTTTAAAATTGTATATGACTCACTGCCTGCTGAATGACCTCATTTTTCTCCCCTCTAAGGCTTCTCCTGACCTATTGTCTTCCATAGATTTAGAGCTGTGTCTGTCAAACTTGTTGTTAGCTGATTGATACTGTATATCTCCTGACACGCTGCCTGCCTGCCTTAAGCTACTTTTCTGTTAGTGTTTTTCTGCCAGTCTGATTACCTAGCATATTTTTTCTTTCCCTGTCAAAGGGAAGGAATCCTGAACAAGGCTGTCTCTGCTGGTAACCCTCACCTGTTGTTTTTTCCTGCTGCTAAGTCAGGGCACTTGCCCAGTGCTAACCCTGTTGTTATTGCTTGCTGCTAATCACCGGACCTATCCCTCCACTACAGTCCCCCTCCTCCAAAACTTCTTCGTTCCTCAGGGAAACTGTAGCCACCCCTCCATCCCCAGCTCATGTTTCCTACCCCTGGAGCTGCAGACTCACTTCCCAGTCATATCCTGAGCAATCATGCTGGGCATCGGACCTATGGTAGCCCTCGCCTACATAGCCCTTATCCTGGGAGCTGACATGCTCTCTTCCTGGGTCCCCAGTTCCCCAGATAAGGGTGGGCCCTCTGGTCAGCCCCACTGCCCCCCTGAGTCCCTGATGGAGGAGACAAACTCACTGCTTCTTTCTATATATGGGGTAACCCGAAATGGAAACTGCTACAACCTCTTTTACGGCATCCACTTGGGGGACAGACGGAGATACTCCTTCTCTCCCACCAAAATTATGAAGTATCTTGCCAGGCTCAAGCTTGCTCTAGGGGGAGATGTCGAGCCTAATCCTGGCCTCAACTCCCCCAGCCTTGCTCTCAGTGACCCTGCCAACCCACTCTGGGCTGCGGCCAGGGGCCTCCGGCTGGTCCACATGAACATTGGCAGCCTAAGGCACAAAGTCCATGACCTTGAAGCCTGGACAGCATTGTACAAACCTGATGTACTAGCAGTGACAGAGACCTGGCTCAAACCTCAAATACTCCCACATGAAATAGACCTACTGGGCTACAACGCCTTCAGAAGGGATCGTGTAGGCAGGAGAGATGGTGGGGTTCTCATCTACACCAAAACGAATCTCAATGCCATGCAACTTGACCCGCCCCCGGTGACTCTGTAAATGAGATCATCTTCATTAAGCTGCTACTTGGAGACACCAAACCCCTGTACGTTGGGTGTGTCTATCTCCCGCCCTAGTCTGCTGCCACTTCTCTTGAATCCCTAACCCATGCCATAGCATAGCATTCCCTGGGGGAACTCATCCTCCTCGGTGACTTTAACCAAAATTGGCTTGCCCTAGGGACCTCGACTAATAAGAAACCCGGTCCTCGACTCCAACCTAACTCAAATCATAGATCTGCCCACTAGGCACAACACCAAGTCTGGCAATCATTCCCTACTTGACTGGGCCCTTGTCTCTTGCCCGGACCATATTCTGACAGCCGGGACCATGTCTGATTCCCTGAGTGACCACTCTCCAATCTTTTGTACTTGATCCAATAAGCCCCCCAAGCTGGTAGCCAGGGTCATCGAGGCCAGGAACTACACCAGACTTGTCACTGACAACTTTTGTTCAGACCTTCGTGCTGTCGATTGGCATCCCATTCTCACTCTTCCCATCCTAGATGAAGCCTTAGACTACTTCACCTGCTCATTTCTGTCCATGGCTAATGCACATGCACCATGAAAGAAGCTAAGGGTACAGGGCAATCCATTGTAAACCCCCCAGCACAAGAGAAAGCATGAGGGGAAAGACTGTGAGGTGGAGGATGAACTGCTGTCATGGTTTCAAAATGCTGTCAGCCAAGGAGCACACCCATCTGGTCTGCTCCTATAAAAAAAAGCAGACTAGTTAGCCATGCACTTGGAACATGACAGTTCAGAAGCTACTGTACAGGTGGTTGGTTGTCATGATGGAAGTAGCAGCAGCATGAAAATGCATGCAGAAAAGAGCAAGGAGAGAGATCAGATGCAGACAGTGATATTGCTGTGGACTGGGTTGGAGCAATTTTGCCTTCACTTCTTTGTGAGTACACTGCTGACAATGTGTACAATGTGGATAAGACAGGGCTCTTTTATAGGGGCTACCCAGATTATGGGCACACACACAAAGACCCTGAATTGTAGGGAGGTAAAAAAGTTTGAGTGGGGGCCCAATTCTCAAAGGGGGCTGCGTTTGGCACAAGCTGTGGCAAACAGCAACTTGCACCAAAGCCCCATGTGCCAGGGATCCTGCACCTGATTCAGGTACAGGAGGGGTCCCGGCGCCTAAGTCCCCACATTTGCGGCAACTCCCCTCATGTTGCAAACACATGGTGCATGGAAGGGTTTGCCGCAAGCCCCATGCAGCAATAGCGGTATGTCCCCAAGCCCCCAAGTCACATTGTGCCCCCACAGGGACTACAGGGCAGGATCCCCCAACCAATCCCCCAATGTGCCCCTCACAGTAAATATATGTACTGAAACCCCCCCATCCTGTGTGTCCCCACGTCAGTATGACCAATGACACATACCCATGCACTGCAGGCCCCGTAACCCCCACCCAAGCAGGTAGTGCTCCTCCCTATCCCCAGACAGAGCAGGGGACCGGCACAGCCCTCCTCACACCTCCACAGCCGGTCCCCAACTGAACTGAATGTGCATCAGACTGTACAGTGTGCGTGCTAATAATAGCTTCACTCTTGAGTTCACAGGAAATCAGATCCCCTTGATGGCACAACCCACTGGTTGTGCATAGTTGCCCATCCACTATTCTATATATGCTATAATCAGCTGAAGTGACTGTAGCCCATAAGATATGCTCCGGCTCATGTCAGAAGAGAATACCTGATTTTTTTACACCTTGGACTGGTAAACAGTGAAATAAGTGCTGAGTTTATATTTTAAACAGTGATTCCCTTTGCTTTAACTTTTTTTTTAATACTGTACTGCTGCATAAGTAAAGAGTTTTCAGCACACAAGCACTGTCTCTGGTCATTGTTGCTATGGGTACAGTACAATACTTACTAGACTTTTACTTTTGTCATCAATTTACTCCTTCGGTTAGATGGGATGATCAGTAAAATTACTGTAATTTGTTAAAAACACATACTGGAGAGAGCACCAAACCTGTGATCTAAATTAAGTGAAATAAAAGCAAAACTTAAAAAGACTTCCCTTAGCTGATCAGCTAGAGCACCACCGGGGCAACTGTTCTCTTCAGTGGACAACAAAGATCAGAGGTGGGAGTGTTGGGAGCCTCAAGACATGTGTTGGAGAGAGCATTTTTGAAAATACAAATTCTGATATCTGAGACACCATCTCACATGTGGAGATCATAGAGTTTGGCTGGTTGAACTAATTTTTTTTTTTACAGAAGATGTTCTCCTCTGGTTGCCTGCTTATCTCTGCCAAAACATTGCCACCTATGTCACTACAGGTGTAAGTGTAAGTGAAAGGGCTCGGGAGGAAGGACCTTGGTGAGCTCCATGCTGCAGAAGAGCACACAGTGGCATGCAAGCATAACAGGAAAACTGCAGAGCTACAGGCGCTTATGGCAGAGGGAGAGGTGGACATTGCAGCCATCACAGAAATATGGGCTAGTCAGTACAATGACTGGGACCCATCTGTACCAGGGTACAGGGTATTTTGTAGGGATAGAGTGATTGCGAAAGGACGGGGGTGGCACTATATGTGAGGGAAGGATAGAAGTGTGTAAGGGAGGAAGGGGAGCAGGGTAGTATGGAGTCACTTTGGATGCAAATCTGGGATTCCAAGAATAGGACTCTCAGAATGGGAGTGGTGTATATGCTGCCCTCTCAGATGGAGGAGTTAGACAGGGAACTAGCAGGACAGATCAGGAGGACCTGCAAGAAGGGAAGTGTGATGATTGTGGGGGACTTCAACATGCCAGGAGTGGACTGGAGTACCCCAAGAAGGGAGCAGGTACTGCTGGATGCCTTTCAGGACAGCTTCCTCATGCAAATGGTCAGTGAACCAACCAGGTTAGGAATACTCTTGACCTTGTGCTGGCAAATGGGGAGTTTGTGAGGGAACTTAGGGTGGAAGAACCGCTGGCAGGGAGTGACCACCACTCAGTATGATTCACATTGGATATGGGCAAGGAAGGAATGGAATCTGGAACAAGGGTGCTGGACTTTAGGAGGGCTGACTTTGGGAGGATGGAGGAAGTAGTAAAAGGGTACCTGGCAAGAATTTAACCTAGTCTGGGCACTAACCAGAGATGGGAGCTCATAAAGCTGGGAATAGTGGAGAAACCAGAACCTGCAGCAAGGCCCAGAGCAAGAAGGCTAGAGCTAAGAAACCAAGCTAGGTGAGCAAGGAGATCATGGAAAAGGTAAGGAGGAAAAGAGCTGCCTTTATAAGGTACAAGAAAACAGGGAAGGGGAGGACAGGGAGGAGTACCTGAAGGAATCAAAGGAGGTGACATGGGCAGTAAGGGAAGCCAAGGCATCTACGGAGCTCAGGCGGTCACAAGGCATTAAAAATGGGGAGAAGGACTTCTTCAGGTACATCAGGGAGAAATGCAACTGTAGGGACCACATAGTAAGGATCAGGAAGGAGAGGGTTGGTGGAAACAGGGTGATAAGGCAGAAGTGCTAAATGATTACTTTGCTTGGTATTTACTAAGGAGAAGAGGGGGATGATACGCAAGGGGGGAGGAATGGAAGAAATGGGGGGGGTGACAGACAAAGAAATCATGGAGGACAGAGTTCTGGAGGATTTGAAGGCACTGAGGGTGGATAAGCACCAGGCCCATATGGTATCCAACCAAGGATACTGAAGAAGCTGGCAGAGGTCCTTGTGGGAACTTTGGCAGACCTATTCAATGCATCACTACACTCAGGGTGTGTACCTCAGGATTGGAGGATGACGCACGTGGTGCTCCTCCACAAGAGTGGCCCTAAGGATGAACCAGGGAACTACAGACCAGTGATCCTCACATTCATTGTGGGTAAGCTAATGGAGACTATCCTGAAGAAGAGGCTGGTGGACCTCCTGGAGACCAAAGGACTACAGGACAGCAGACAACATGGCTTCATACATGGCAGATCCCGCCAAACCAACCTGGTGGAGTTGTATCACTGGGTAACTAGGCAATTGGATGGGGGCCATGCAGTGGATGTCCTGTATCTGGACTTCAGTAAGGCATTTAACTTGGTGCCACATGGGAGGCTGGAAAGTAAGTTAGAAGGCACAGGGGTGGATGCAAAGCTGGTGAGACGGGTAGGGAACTGGATTCAGGGAAGGCAACAGAGGGTGGTGGTGGGTGGGGAGCTCTCATCCCCAAGGGTAGTGATGAGCGCTGTTCTGAAGAGCTCGGTGTTGGGACAGTGTGGTTTGGGATATTCCTTGCAGACATATCATTGGGTATCAAGAGGAAAATCAGTCTGTTTGCTGACGACACCAAGATGGGAGCTGTGGTGGACAAGCTAGGGGGATGGCAGGGGTTGCAGGATGATCTGGCAAAGCTGTAAACCTGGTGAGACACCTGGCAACTGGTGTTTAATGCCAAAAAGTGCAAGGTGCTGCATTTTGGAATGAAGAACCAAGGAGGAGTTACAAGCTGGGGGGCGTGCACCTTGCCCAGACAGAGGAGGAGGAGAAGGATCTGGGGGTGCTCATTACAGGATCAATGAACAACTCAGTGCAAAGCAGGAAGGCAGATGCAAAGGCCAACAAAATGCTGGGTTGCTTTGCAAGGAGTATATCCTCGAGGAGGGGGGAGATGATTCTGCCACTGTAAAGATCATTAGACCACACCTGGAGTACTGTGTGCAGTACTGGCACCTGTATCTGAAGAGGGACATTAAGTTACTGGAGAGGATGCAGTGCAGGGTGACAAAGATGATCAAGGGGCTGGGGGACTTACCATAAGAGAGGAAGATGAGGGAGTTGAACATGTACTCGCTGGAGGAGAGGAGGGACAGGGGAACATGACTGAAACCTTTAAGAACATGAAAGGAATAAACAGAACAGGTACGGAGGGGCTGTTCAAAGTAAGGGACGGGAGGGACACACAGGGCCATGATATGGGACTGGAGGGAGGAAGGCTCAGGAGGGAGATGAAGAGACACTTTTTAACAGAGAGGGTGGTAGATGACTGGAATGAGTTACTGGCAGAAGTGGTAGCCAGTAGAACAGTGGACTGCTTCAAAAGTTGCTGGGACAGGGCAAGGGGAGCATCAATGGAGGGAAGGGTGGGAGGAGGGGCAGCTGCAGAATAGGGTGCTACTGTAGCTGCACATTCGGGCAGACATTTTAGACCTCTAGGCCTTTATTTGCTTGCAAATTTCATATGTTTGCATGTTCGTAAGCATTTGCACTGGAGGTCTCACTTTTGACACCCAGGATGGGGCTCTAAAAAACTGGGGAAAACTTGCCAGGAACACTCAGAGGCCTTGTACAGATTCCTGTTTCCCTCTATTCATCTGTGCTTGGTTTTGAAGGGAGAACAGGAAAGACCGCCCCCTTCTCTTGCTGTAGAGTTGGAAGGATGGATGACGGTAGGGGCAACTAGGCTTCATGATCACCCTTGGGGCAATAAATTAAAGCAGCAGTGAAATGAAATGTGTGCAAAAAATGGTACCCTACCCATTTCACTATATAAGATCCTAGGCATCTTTCAGTTTTATTTGGTGATAAAATGTTCTATATTCACCCAAATTTGAGTATTTTATAAATATTTTAACTTACTTTATTTCTCAAGAAAAAAGATGGCTGCCACATTTGGCTTAGAATAGCACTATGGATCTAACAAGGGTTTGGATTGAGAAAATTATAAACAAAAACTCTTGGTGTGCAGCAGAGATACCTAGAAAACTAGATTTTACAGGTATGCTAATATTTTATTTAACTGTAGCAGAAACAAACATTTTGGGAAAAAAAACATTTTTTCTTGCACAGTGCTTAAACAATAACATAGAGTATAATGTATAATCAGTCATCTGCAACAAGGATGTTTTTCACTCAAGAGGTTTCCGTGGTAACAGGAGACCTCGAGAGTGCAGCTTGAGAGGTCTCATTACCATGGAAACCTCGAGAGTTAAAAACGCCCTTGTTGCAGATGGCTGATCATATGTTTTCTTTTATAGTATACAGCCAATAGTCTATTTAAGTATTTTCCTTACTTTTGCCTGTTTTTTTATGCTGGTCTCTCCCAAGGGACATTATCACTGCTGCGGCCATTTGAGGAAGCTCAGAAACTCTCTAACTGTGCATGTGCGCAGAGGCTCGAAGTTGTTATGTAGTAGCTATGTAGCTAGTACAGCATAACAGCTACAATGATGTAACTTGTGCAGCATAACAATGTTGTTGAAGGGATGGGTTTCCATCCATAACAACATTCCACCATACATCATATATTTATTACAAAAAATAACATAAATCTTTGGATTTTCCATGACATAAATTGAGGATCCACTGGACCCCCATTTTCAGTGACAGACATACTGTACATCTATGTCAGTCAGGTTATGTTAGAGCATCTTTAAATAATCTAAGACGTTACTCAATCTGGTTAAATATGGAGCAAAAAAAGTAGTAATTCACACAAACCTACGCTTTATTTTTGGACACAAATTGCTTTACATTTAAAACTGAAGTGCAATGTTGAATAAGGATGCATCTTTTGATGTTTGAGGGCAAATGTGGTGGCAGTTATGTATACAAATTCAGACATGCAGGTGGAATATGCAGTTGTTGCTGCTTCTGCCACCTTTGAAACTGCTGCCCATAATATTTCCCTTGAATAGATTACTTGACTGTTCAGGAAACTCTCCCATTCAGCATGAACAATGTGTACACTGTTGAAAGAACCTCTGGCTAAGAGACCTTTAAAACTTCTAATTGTGGTAATATTTGAAGTTAATTACAATATTAGTAATTTAAACTGTGTTAAACTTTCTGAAGGAATGAAAACAAAAAAAAAAACACTGATGAGTACATTGTTGAAAAAAGAACACTAAAACTGAAATTTGTTCAACTAACAAATACTATTGCTGTAAGAAACAAGGTATGCTCCTAGAATGGATTACCTGGGTGTTTTCGAAGCCCCCATATGGTCCTTGCTGCTTGACAATCCATCGTGCTATTGCGGAGACATAGCCAATGTCACTTGCTGACACAACTGGTTTGGATAGGTAGGCCAGAATGACGTACCCAGCCAGTTCCACCTCCGCTGAGGGGGCTTGTTCCCAGTATGAAGGGATGCTCGGCCCAGAACTTTGCTGGTTTTCCCAGTGAGTCAAGCCAGCTGTAAAAAGAATTGGTCAGACTTAAAAGTTTTGTCCCCATTCTTACAATGTCTCCCACCCCTGAAAAGTGTGGATCACCATGGAAACACCCATCTTCCAATCGGGGGGTGGTATTGTCTACTTTCAGAGCCAAAGTCAGTGCTGCTTTGTTGTCAGCCCACAGGTAGAGGAAGATGGGCAAATGGGGGCGGTCCACCCACTCACAGAGTGAATGTTTTGGTTATCAACGAGACTTAGAGATCTCTTTTGCACTCCTTTCTCAGAACAGGTCCCTTTTCATAAATGTTTGCTATTCTAACTAGGGTTGCTTGGAGTTTGAGTCAAGAAATTGGATTCATCTGACTCGCTCATAATTTTTGGAATAAGGATTTTCTCATTCTCAAGCGCTCTCACTGCTTGTAAAGCATTTTTGAATGCAGTTTATATGAAAGTAACATGATACATTTTTAACATTTTGTTTTAAATTTACTACACATTCTACTTCACATCTCCAAAAAGCCCCCTCTGATCCAGCCACCCTGTCCAGCTCTGTCATGCACCAGCTCTAAGATTTACCTCTATCTCTCATGTTCCCCCATAGATAACTCACCCATGAGAAGGTCTGCTGGGGTCAGGACCTTACTATCCCACAGAGCTAAAGTTTTGGTTCATGAGCTGGAAAGCCCCATCAGAGGTGCAGGCTTGTTACAGCCAGCAGATGTCATCTTGCATGCAGTCGAGGGGATTTCCTCTTTTTTCTGTCCCTTCCCCTGATGTCAGTTGAGCCTCTCTGACATGACAGTGTCATGTTACTGATGTCACCTCCCTCAATCCATGGGTCCAGCTTTACTTCCACCTGTAGTCACTCAGGCAGCGGTGTTACAGCAAAGACTATTCTCCCTCCCACCCCAGAGGATGTGATCATTCCTGGAATGCACAACCATCCTTCACCGGCCCTTTCCACTCTTCTATTCTACTGTCCCTCAACTGTCAGTATCTAACCTATTGCTTTATAAAGCATGCTGAGATTCAAGGAATATCTGCAGGCATGTCTCTGGACTGCGAGATGAGGTAGCCAGACTCAGAGCAGAAGTAAACTGGGTCAGGAGTACCTTCACGCATATTCAGAGACCACCCAGTCCAATGCCGCTGCCTCAAAGGGAGCCAAGAACAAGGAACACATGTATGATGGTGGGCTCTGGGAGGGTTAGGATGGTCAGGCAGAGGCACATCCCAGATCCTATTCCACTTCAGAACTCATATGCCGCACTGGCAAATGGGGACAACCAAACAGAGATACCCAGAGAAGTGGAAGGGATGGATGTGGAGGTCAACCAAGGAGCTGACCTTAGTGGGAGAGCAGTGGACCTCAGATGAGGAGGAAGCAAATCCTGGAGAGGGACTCTATTATAAGAGGGATCCTGCTAGGAACACAGGAGGGGGGGACAGGGAGATGAAATGCCTACCAGGTGCCATGGCATTGGAGGGATGGGAGGAAGATCATGGGAATCACCAGGAAGGCAAGATGGGAGAGTGAGCTGGATGTCATTACCCACTTAGGTACTAATGACCTGGCAAATGGGGAGCCCGAGGAAGTTCAGGAAGAGTTTAGGAAATTGGGGAGGGGCCTCAAGCAAGTAGATACTTCTGTCATCTTCTCGGAAGTACTACCTGTCAGAGGCATAGGACAGCATAGGGCGCATGCACCAGGAACTTTAACTCATGGTTGAAGAACTGTTGCTGCGAGCAAGGGTTTGAATTCATTAGTGACTGGGGACCCACCTGGAGGAATGGAGGCTTGTTCAAGCCTGATGGCCTGCATTCATCCTGGAGGGCAATCCAAGCACTCAATGATAAGTTTAAATGCTTCATGGACAAGCATTTAAACTAGCCAGGGGGAGGGTGTCAGACCAGCAGGTAGGGTACCTAACAGCCCTCCCCCCACAGCTAGCAGTGGAACCAGTGAACAGGAGGAGTGGATATCTCTACAAAGCAATGTGCAAAAGATGGAAATAAGCACCCAAGAATTAGATAGGCAGAAAGGTGGCACAAGTCAACAGAAGGGCAGACAGTAGGGAGCACCAGGGATAAAAAACAACCAGGGAGGGGGCTGGAGTAGAACAGCTAAACAGTTCAGGGAGTTCAAATTATGGAATGCCATGTGTTCCAATGCCAGGAGCCTTAGCTTGAAGATGGAGGATCTGGAGGCTGTCATGGTGCAGTCGAACCTGGACATTATGGCCATCACAGAGATTTGGTGTAATGATAACCATGAATGGGAGATGGCCATACCTGGCTACAGCATATTCAGAAGAGACAGGGGAGGTAGGAAGGGAGGATGAGTGGCACTTTATGTGAAAGATGGCAATGAGGCCACAGAGATCCAGGAAGAACAAAATGGGGGAGAGATACTGGGGGCTAAGCTGGAAAGGAAAATGGGGCCAGTCATCTGCACAGTGGTGGTCTATAGACCACCAGCCAAGGAGAAAGAAACAGATAGGGAGCTGATGTTAGCCATCAAAAGGATGGCAGACAAGGGAGAGGTGATGCTGGTTGGAGATCTCAATATTTCAGATGTAGACTGGAACCTCCAAGAAGCAGCATCAACAAGGAGCAGATTTATCCTGGAATCCCTTCAAGGTGCCTTCCTCAAGCAACTGGTCATGGAACCAACTCAGCCGAAGGCAATACTGGACCTTGTGCTCACAAACGGGGACAGTGTGATGGGGGTAACAGTGGGTGAGCACTTTGGGAACAGTGACCATCAGTCACTGTTGTTTGACATCACAGAAGGAGCAGAACCAAACGACACAAAAACACGTATCCTGGATTTTGGGAGGGGGAAGACCTTGGGAAAATGGGGAGATGCTTGAAAGAGGCATGAATGGGAATGTGGCAGGAATCAGGGATTTAGGAACAGTGGGCAATATTTAAAATGGGGACTACAAGAGCGACAGAATTATGCACTAAGTTTAGCAAGGGAAAAAGGAAGAGGAGGCCATTATGGTTTTCCAGGGAGGTAGCAGGGAAAGTGAAAGCCAAAAAGACTACATTCAGTCAATACAAAAAGATGCAGGCAGAAGGGGATAGGGAGAAATACCAGGAGAAGCAAAGGGAGGCAGGGAGGTGAGTAAGGGAAGTCAAAGCTCAGTCAGAACAGCACATCGAAAATCAGTGGGTAGAGGGGACACAACCTTTTACAGGTACATAAGTGAAAAAAGAAAGGCAAAGGGAGGGATAGTGAGACTGAAGGGGGGATAGGGGCTGCATGGAGGATGACAACAGTAAAGCTGACATATTGAGCAGGTATTTCTGCTCAGTCTTTACTGTGGAAGATGAAGGTAATGGGCCTGAAAGGAGAACAATGAGTAGGAACAGTGCAGAAATAGACACAAGCCCCTTTACACAAGAAAGGGTCCTAAAGGAACTGGAAGGAATAAGAGTTGATAAAGCAATGGGGCCAGATGAGGTGCACCCCAGGGTCCTAAAAGAACTAAGAGAGGTTGTGGCTGAGCCTCTGGTGATCCTGTTTGGCCAATCACTGGAAACAGGGGAGGTACCCAAAGACTGGAGGACCGCAGATGTAGTTCCCTTATACAAAAGTGGGAACAAAGAGGAAGTGGGGAACTACTGACCAGTCAGCCTCACCTCAGTAGTGGGGAAGATCATGGAAGCACTACTGAAGGAGAGACTGGTGAAACATCTGGTTGCCAACGGACTACAGGACCCAAGGCAGCATGGTTTCACCAAGGGGAGGTCATGTCATACCAACCTCATTGAGTTTTTGGACTGGGTGACAAGGGAGGTGGATCAGGGAGGGCAGTGGATGTGGCCTAACTGGACTCCAGCAAGGCCTTTGACACGGTGCCACACAGAATGCTAGTAAACAAACTAAGGAATATGGGAGTGGGCAGGACAGTAGTGTGGTGGGTCGGTAACTGGCTGGGTGGCAGGACACAGAGGGTAGTGGTAAATAGCTGTCACTCCGCAGAGGGAAGAGTGACCAGTGGGGTACCACAGAGATCAGTGCTGGGACCAATCCTATTCAACGTCTTCATCAGTGACATTGCACAGGACCTAGAAGGCAGAATTTCCCTGTTCACTGATGACACAAAGCTTTGTAACAGAGTGGACATGCCAGAGGGTGTAGACAGAATGAGGAGGGACCTGCAGAAACTTGAAGAACTGGCAGGGGTTTGGCAGTTGAAATTCATTGCAAAGAAGTGCAAGATAATGCATATGGGGCACAAAAATCCTGGAACAACTTATCAGTTGTGGGGTGAGGATATAGCATGCACCAAGCAGGAAAGGGATCTTAGGGTTATCATCTTTGAGGACCTCAAGGTAGGGAAACAGTGTGACAAGACAGCAGGCAAAACAAATAGGATGCTGGGATGCACAGGCAGGGGCATCCCCAGCAGGAAAAGGGAGTTCATAATTCCACTATACAAGACACTAGTGAGGCCCCATCTGAAGTACAGTGTACAGTCCTGGAGACCTTACCTATGTAAGGATAAAGACAGGGTACAGAAGGTTCAAAGGAGGACAACAAAGATAGTACATGGATTATATCACAAGTCCTATGAGAACAGGTTGAAGGACTTGAATATGTACTCCCTGGAGGAGAGAAGGGAGAGATGGAATATGACAGAGACATACAAGAATCTTACAGGGAGGAACAGCGGGCAGGAATACACTATTTTTCAGTGACAAAGATGTTCTAGGACTAGAGGGCATGGGATGAAGTTGGAGGAAGGGTGATTCAGAGGAAACATGAGGAAGAATCTTTTCACAGAATGGGTGGTGGACAGATGGAATACCCTGCCAGAGGAAGTAGTGGGGGCTGAAACAATCACAGGATTTAAGAAAGCATGGGATGGACATCAGGGAATTCTGGAGGTCAGGGGTTAGAGGCAATGGACTTCTAGGAAAACAAAATGAACTTACAAGGTCAAATGGGCAGGCTGGGTGGGCCATAGGCCCTTGTCTGCCAACAGTGTCTATGTATCTATGTATCTATGTACTGTATCTATGTATTTTACAGACCCTGCATGCTCTACTGGTATCTCACTCATTGCTTTCTTAAGCAGGTTGGGACAGAGTGGGCCTAATTTTAGAAGGTGGATGTAGGGCTTGCTGCAAGCCCTGAATCCATCAAAAATGTTGCTACAGCTGCTCCTAACAGTGTGCTGCAGCCTGCATGCAATGTTAGTACGTTGGGAACAGTTGACACTTTACACATTGTATGAAAGTTTGTGCTAAAGTATTAGTGCAAGCCCCATTAAAAGGGCCCCTGATCGGCACAAAGTTAAACCAGGGAGAGCTGGCCTAAATTTTCTGCATTCAATGCAAGGGACTTGCATCAGAATTTATTTAGTTTTTGTTGACCGGGTAAGTGCACTAGACAAATTCTGCCTATTCTCAGGCACGACCCAGGGGAAGGAGATACAGATGAATGTCAACTGACTTTGAACCAGATTAAGCTGTTGGTGGTATTTTAGTGAATGAATTTGTGGCTGACGGCTTTGTAAAACCACAAATTCCCCACTTTTTTCCACGTGTCACCATTTGGGTCACACTACCTTATGTAAGTTCCTTGTGGTGATCAAACTCCACCTGAAAATCCAGCCCAGTATGTATAAAAGGCAGAATATAAATCCAACTTCTAGTTTACGGCTATTGCATTACCAGTATCTAGCTCACTGCTTTGTAAAACTCTTTGAGACAGTGTGTGTGACATCTGTACTTAAAAATGGAATTGGTGTCCTTCCCAGGCCAGGCACAAGTCGTTTACCTTCCTTAATGGCTAGTTGGTCCAACTTGTACAGCATTATTTGCTGGTAAGTTGCATCTTCGGCACTCCTGAAGACATTCGCCAGCAGCGCCATGGTGTAGGGGTTGGTGACATTCGGCATTGCCTCTCTCAGGCACTGTAAGCTGCTGTTAATCATGGAATCCTAACATCAAACCGAAACAAAATGAAAACAAAACAAAAAGTGTTAACATCACTGTCAAGTAAAGGACACCTGACATCACATCAAAAATATAAATATCTAAGCACAATTCAGCTTCTAATGCAGTTGTTGCCTATATTAGCCTTCCTCATGCTGATGGCTTTCATCACATTTATTTTTTAGAGGAGTCTTCTAAACTCAGGCTGGATCATATTCTCATGGATAACATTACTGGACATGGCATTTAAGTCTATCCCCTTGGAAGCCTTCATTTTGCATCAAGGGTAGCCCCAAGATGGCCCTGTGGCACTGAGCCATGGGGGATCACTCTGGCATACTGGCAGTCCAAGTTCATGCTCTGCAGCTAGGACATCAGGAGTGAAGGCCAGCAGGGAAGGTCAAGGGCATCTCTTGAATGCCCTCCTGCTGAGGTGAGGGAGTTTGCAGTGCCACTTTTTCATGGACAGTGGTGGTGGCTGGTGGGGCTACCGGTGACAGTGAGAGTGACCAAGCACAATCAGTATCTCTACCCACAGGCCGGTCATGCCTGCATTCAAGTGAATGGGAAGGTGAGTTGGTAGGTCAAGAACATAGGTAAATGCCACTCCAGTGAGCTAGATGAAGGCCTCTATGCCCCTCCCTGGGCTTGGATCTCCATGCTGGCCTCCCCACCCCCATCCAGCAGTGCCAAGCACCCTGCTCTCCCCATCCCGGAACAGAAGCAATGAGTAGCTCAACCCATCACTCACAGCCAGTAGCCAACTGAGATATGAAGGAGCATGTACTGCATAAGTACATGCACATTCATAACTCAGTCGGCAGCTGACTGCGGAGGTGAGTGGTGGGCTGAGCCAGTCGTCAACTCAGTTCTGGGATGGAGCAATGGGATGGTCACCACGGCAGGATGGGGGGCCACTAGACTACTCGGGAAAATAATGTAATACTAACAATGGGTGCCAGGGATTGTGATGGGGGGCAGGGGGCCACTAGACTTCCTGGAAAAATAATGTGATACTAACAACGGGTATTGGGGATCATGATGAGAGATGGGAGGCCACAACACTACCAGGGATTGGGTGCCTACATCTTTACTGGTGTGGGGATCATGCTTGCTGGGGCAGCACTAGATTATGAGGCATCAGACTTCTCAACCTTTTGTCACTGACATGAGGGACATGGACTTTCAACATAAGGGTCAATGAGGAACTGACACTCATAATGAGGGACACATCCCCAAACATTGAGATACAATTTTAGGACACTACAGAATCCATTGCCTTTGCATATAAAATGTTTAATTTTGAAGTAGCATCTGCATATATTAGTAATATCTGCTATAATGTCTGATGTTACAGCATATTGTGTGTGTGTGGTACCTTTTACATGAGAGACAGATGAGGAACAGGGCAAAGTTGAGGAGTACAATTTTAAAAGGTTGCACTCACCACCACAACAAATAATGGCACAGGCAAAAGTCTGCAAGTAAAAAAAGAGTTTAGATTTTATTGTGCCAAAATAAATAGTCAGATACTGCACTTACAGTAGGTCGCACACAGAACCTCCGTTGAGGTATAACATGAGGGATGTCCCCCATTATGAGGGACACTTGGAGATATGCCGGGGATTAGGATGAGATTCTAATCACTGGGTTAAGGATCATGCCTGGGGGTAGCACTACACAACCAGGGCAAATGTGGCAAATGTTCAACGGATTTGCACAAAATCTAGAATACATGTTCTGGTATGGTAAATCTCTTGATCTGCCAAGTTGCATTTTGGTCAGATGTACAGTTTTTGTGCAGTGAAGCACTGCAAAACATGTTTTTCACCACTTTTGACACCTTTATTGCCCATTGTCCTGTGAAACGCTGTTTGGTCTTTTGGTCTGAACCTTTCAGGGTAGAAAGAGCTTGGGTCAGAAAAGAATCCAGCATTTGGTTAAAAAATATTAATCTGTTCCAAAGTCATTTAATTTTTAATTTTTGGATTCTGAGCATGCTCAATTCACTCCAAGATTTAAATGCATTTTTTGTGAAAGGGGATTGGGCTCAAGATCAAGGATTTTGTCAGCTAACAAAAGAGGATTTAAAAAATCCCAGTCTGTGAGGAAAAATTCCCCTTCCGCAAGCTGGCATCTTGTTTTTATTTTTCATTTTTTTCCCCCCAAACAAAATGTCGTAGCTTCCTCCACAGGTGACTTCTTGTTGCAATAAGGCATGAGTTTGTTCAGGGTGATGTCCTCTACAAATCTATACCTTTGGTTTGCTTTGTTTTGGCCCAAAAAATAGCTGTTTCAAATTTTGAAATTCTTCTTTCGCAACTCCCTTCTAATCCCCTATTACGATCTGACAAAATCCTAGTCTGTGAGCTGATGAAATCCCAGTGCACAAGCGATTCCCTTTTGTGAGGTAGCAAAATCCTTGACTGTGACTTAGGGACTGGATGGCCCTTCTCACGGACCAGGACTGACTCACAGTCAAGGATTTTGCTGCATCATGAGGACTGGGATTCTGTCAGCTGTCGAATGGGGATTGGATTTTTGAATCCCCTTTCGAAAACTGACAAAATCCCAGTCAGCGAGCAATCCACTTTCGTAGGGTAGCAAAATCCTGGACAATCACTTAAGGACAGATAGCCAATGTCTGATGGTCAAGGATTTCTCACGGATGGCGATTCTGACAGTTTGGGAACTGGGATTGACCGCATGGACGGGGATATTGCTAGCTCACAGAGTAGGAATTTTTTAACTTTTTAAAACTTTCCCACTGCATTGTAAAGCCATGGTTTGAACTTTTGACTTGAAATATTTGCAGGCTATAAAGGGGATGCCCCAAAGATGTGAACTATTTTTTATTTATTTATTTATTTTGGTTTAGGATTACTACCTTTGAGTCAAGGACTCACTTTCAAAGGTTCTGAGTCAGTTAAACAAACAGATACAGACATCATAATACATAGCACAGAAGTGGATTACAAAATAAGGTTACAGAGGGTTGCACATACTTTTAAGTTTAACTAATACATAGGAGTCTAGGTTTTACTAGTACATAGGAGTCAAACATTATACGTTTCACAAAGTACATAGGAGTCTAACATGGCAAGCAACATCACTAAGTGCGGGCATAGTAGTGTTAGAAACAGGAATGAGGGGAGAGGCCAGGGATTGAGTCTCCACTGGGTGGTGCAGGGGGCAAGTGGGGTGGGGCATGGATGGTTGCCAGAGTGGTAGGCTGAGATCACCAGTGGTGGCCAGGGTGAGAATGGGGTGGGTGGGAAGCAGCCCATGGTAGACATTGTCAGTTGTTCATGTATGTAGTTGATGGAGTAGGTGATCTGTGGGAGGGGGGGTTGACAGTTTATTGTAGTGTAAACTATGCAAGGTAGATATTTTGTAGGTAGGGGAACTTGTTGAAGAGAGTGGGGGTGGGGAAGAGTGCAGGGGGCACTGGTTGGGTGGTTTGAGCCGAGGGGTTGGTGGGATAGCCTAGGGGCCCTAGGCTATCCCATTTTACCAAATTATGCTATTTAGGTGTTGAAAAGTTAATTGGTTCCATAGACAAGTCATCATGAAGTTGAGATTTTTTCCATAGGACAATATTGTGGTGCCCTTAGCGACTTACGGTGCCCGTATCTCGAAAACGAAGCAAGATATGGAGTTTTCACTACTCAAGCCTAGACCACCTTTGAATGAACTAGGCAGCAAAAACAAACTTGGAAATTATAACTTACATCTGCAGTGGAATTTCTTTCCTACATTGTATGGTTACTGAGATATTGGCAAATTAGTGTTACAAGGTTTCCTTTTTAGGCCTATTGGGCTACTATATGTCTCTGTATTTATGTGTAAGTGGGAACGCAGGACTAGGAGGGCCCATGCTCCCACAGACACATATCAATATGCACAAATGGGCAGTTTGGTGGGAGTGCAAGGCCTGGAGGGCTCGCTCTTCAACTAACACATACCATTTACCAAGTGCATTGTAGGTCGCACCCGAAAAGGGAATTGATTTTTTCCAGTGTATCACCAGTTAAGTAAACAACAACAACATTACACTGTAAATTAACGGTTTTGTGTTTTGGCATGAAATTTGCAGGGTATGAAGAGGGTGTCTCAGAAATGTAACTTATGCTGTTTGGGTGTAAAAGATTTATTTATTTATTTATTTTTAATTCAAAGTTTATTAACTTTTCCATGAAAGCGTTAACATGAAGGAACCAGCAACATATTACAGAGATGTATCATGTAACAATCAACTCCATGCTAACCCCTCTCACTACCCCCCATTCCACCTCTCTCAGCTTGGCACACCCCTCTTATAAAACCCATGTACTATGGTGAAGATAAAACATGTATACACATGATGTTCGGACACTGTAGGAGTATAAAAATAGCCAGAACCATCATGGTATATTTCTTGTTACTGTGAAGCCCCAGTCTGGAGAAGATATAAGGTATGGAGACCTTCCCATACTTTCCTATAGTGAAGAAGAGATCCACCAAGACTAGCTTTCATTTGTTCAGTACGGAGATTAAATAACAGATCCCACAACCATTCCTCATAGGTAATAGTGTGGGAATCTAGCCAGTGATGCAGAATTCATTTTTTAAGGGTAAGTGCTATCATGGCTATATGATACCTACGGTTTTTAACTGGAATTTTGGAGAAGTCCCCCAGGATACATATCTCCAGCATGAATAGTTCTCTGATGCCCAACAGAGTGTCAGCCCTGGTCTTAATTAACTCCCATAAATTCTTAGTCAAGGGTGACTCCAAGAATATGTGAACCAGGTCCCCTTCTGCTTTTTTACATCTAAAACAAAGGACATCTTATGATCTACCTATTTTGTTAAGTTTAACAGGTGTCCAATACATATCATTCAGTATTCTATACTGTGTAAGCTTCAATATGTCTTGAGAGACATATCTGAAGGAGTCTAGGTGAATTGATTCCCGTTTCTCTGGAGAGTTTGAAAACAAGAATTCCAATATCGAGGCACCCCACTACCCATATCAAGCATATTTGTGTATAAACAGGAATATATTAGTGATACTGCATGGGATTTCCCACACATTGGACTCAAAGACTCCAACAAGGCACAGCTCTCATCCAAGTTCCCATTGGAGGGAAACACCTTCATCAAAAGACACCTAAGTTGCCAAACTTTGAAAATCTGTTTCCATTCTATGAAATAAGAAGTCAGTATAGTGCCTGAATCCGTGCATACGCCCTCAGTAAACAAGTCCCCAACCTAGGCATTGTTGAACTGGGGTAGCCAATGTGGAGAAATGATTTAACCCCCAATTCGGAGATTCGGGTTCCCAACTATTGGTTGTCTGGGATCTTTAGTATTCCGGTTTTTGAGAAAGGCACATAGCTGATTGTGCGTTTGAAGGAATACTAGCATGGGAGAATTATTTAAACCAGGAGGGAGACTTCTAATGGGAACATACAGGAGAGCCTCATTGGTCGTGTTCAAGTTATCAGTTATCTCTCTTTCCAATAGTAACCATTCTGGTGTGTATGATGCGGAGGCATCTCTTTCTGGGGTATAAACCATTTTAAATACTGAGTTGCCTGACTTGCCCAATAATACATACCAAAATGTGATAGTTTAAGGCCCCCCAGCCTGTGTGGATGCTGCTAATTTAAGATAAGCTCGTCGAGGTTGTCCCCCCACCCATAAAATAAGAAATGTGGGTGTGCAATGTTTTAAACCACTTTATGGGAAACCATAAATTTAACATGTTAAGGGGATAAAATATTCTGGGCAATATATTCATTTTGATTATGCTAATCCTCCCCCAAAGAGAGATCAGAAGAGATTGCCATCTTTTGAAATCCTGCTGTATGGTATCCAGGAGTATGTCAAAGTTCATCTTCTTTATTAAGCTATCATTTCTAGAGAGAATTAACCCCAAATATTTTCTACAGTTTGAGCTCCACTGTACCTCCATTGAGGAAATATCCTGTTTCAAAAATCTGTGGTTCAGGAGAAAGACATTCATCTTATTTGGGTTAATTTTATAATCGGAGACTGCTCCAAATTCAGTAATGATATTCAGAAAAATAGGGAAGGATTGAGCAGGGTGGGTCAGGTGAAGAAGCACATCATCAGCATATGCAGATAACTTAAATATGTGGGTACCTATAGGGATCCCCTGTATGCCTTCATTTGCCCACTGCTTAACCAGCAACAGTTCTAAGTAAATATTGAACAGTAGGGGAGAGAAGGGGCAACCCTGTCTTGTGCCTGAACACAGGGAGAATCTATCAGAAATGAATCTGTTACAGTATATTCTAACCCTGGGGGTTCTGGTAGAAGGATGCAATCCAATCTATAAATTTAGCCGGGAAGCCAAAACTGTGCATAGTTAAGAATAGGAACTGCCAGTCTACATGGTCGAATGCCTTCTCCGTGTCCAGAGACAACAAGCCAGCCAGTATATCCAAATATCTGGACACGGAGAAAACGTGTGCTAACTTCTTAAAGTGATCTGTTGACTGGCGCCCATGCATGAAACCTACTTGATCTGTGTGAATGATATCAGGGAGAACCCCTCTAAGTATGTTAGCAAGAAGTTTTGCTAATATTTTAATATCACAATTCAGTAATGAAATTGGATGGTAACTACTTGTCAGTTCAGGATCTTTATCTTGTTTATGTAACAGTATAATAATAACCTCCAACAAACTGCTATCTAAGGGGTTCCCTCCTAACATCCATTCAAAGAGACGGGACAACCAAGGAGTAATTTGTTTACTGAAAGTTTTATAGAAATTAGGGGAATAACCATCCGGGCCCGGAGCTTTGCTAGCTGCTGGTGAGGATATAGCCAACTGAATTTCCAGCTCTGAGATGGGGACAACTAATGACTTTTGTTGAGTCAGTGTGAGAGATGGGAGACCAAGTGGGTGAAGGTATTGTTCCGCAGCCACAGCAGTGGGTCTATTAGACATGGGCTTATATAAGTCTTTGTAATATCCCGCAAACTCAACAGTAATGTCTTTGGGAGCAAGGCGAAGATTATCTGTGTGTTGGGATCTGATACTCGGGACAATTCTGGAGGACTCTACCTGTTTCAACCTTATTGCCAGGAGATGGCCTGCCTTCTCCCCTTGATCAATATATTTTGCTTCAGTCTTTAAAATAGCATATTCAGCTTTCTCCCAAAGGAGTAAGCTGTATTGATCCTTCAAACCCAGCAGTAACTGCCTATCATCTATAGAAGTTGTAAGAGACAATGAAGCCTCCAAAGTGTGTATTCTAGATAAAAGTGAAAGGGCTTTTTGCTCCCGTTCCCTCTTCCAGTGGGAGGCCACCCTAATGAATACCACTCATATTACACACTTCAGGGCTCCCCATTCAAGGTCTGGCATTGATGTGGAGTTCTGATTATCTATGGTATACTCCTCTATTTCTTGAGTGATAATATCTACAATTTTAGGATCCTTAAGGAGCTGATTATTCAGTTTCCATAATGAATCAGGTGACGTATCTGGTGTTAATACCAAATCACAGTTTACCACTGAGTGGTCTGAGATTACCCTCAAAGTTATCTCTGCTGACACTACCCCCTGCAGGAATGATTGGCTGATTAAAAAATAATCTATCCGGGAGGAGGTACCATGGACACTGGACCGGAAGGTGAATTCTTTTAAGGTGGGATACAACGTTCTCCAGGGATCTACTAACACCAGGTGATCAACCAGTTCTCTAAGAACATGTTGTGCTGGGGAGAGGCCTTGTCACTTGGGGGTTGATTTATCTAAATCAGGTGAAAAGGGTAAATTCCAGTCCCCCCCTATAATGCATGGACAGGTAGTGTAAGGTGCCAGGACCTTTAACAGGTCTGTGAAAAATAGGGTAGAATCATTATTGGGACCATATACACACAGCAATACTAAGAAGGTTCTCTCTAAGGTACCTTTTACAAATAGGAATTGGCCTGTGGATCTCAAATAACCTGTTTGGATTTAAAGGGTATATTCCTAGCCACTAAGATGGCCACCCCACGACTCTGGGAGCTGTCTCCTGCATTAAAAACCTGTCCTACATATTGTCTGCGGAGGAGGGCTCCCTCCAATTCCAAAAGGTGGGTCTCTTGGAGAAACATGAGATCTCCTTTGGGAAAATTGCTGTGCTTCAACACCTGATAGTGTTTTAGTTTATTGCAGAGCCCAGGTACATTCCAAGACACACATTTTTAATCCCTGCCATGATCAATTAGAAAAAACAGCAGAACCATTTGACACCATATATCCTGTTGCCTGAAAAAAACATATATCCCTTGTGCCAAGCTGTTCCCCTGCCTCCCCTTGCCCCATTGTGAAAAGCCCCCCAACTCCCAGTACCCAGAACTCTTCCTTACTGACACAATTTCCCAATCCCTCCCCATGAGCCCCTCAATAGATTCTGTCACCCTACCAATCCAGTAACTTAGTAAGGCCCCGTCAGGAGGACCGCCCTCCCCCCACCCACATGCTTTGTAGTGCGCAATACCTACCACCAGGCAGCGCTCTCCTCCTCCCGCCTATCCCCCAATCCCTCGTTATCCCATACTTAGAATAAATCATAAATGCTGCAACCCAAAAAGAAATAGCATCTCCAATAACAGAACAGGCAGTGACATGAGGGAGGTCTACGGGTTCTTTAACATAAAATCCCCCTTTCATTCTAGTATGTGAGGGGTGCCTTCACCTCAACCAATTCCCTAGCGTTGTTTAACCATAATTGAAAATGATAAGAAGATGTTGGCTGAGGCAGTAGAGAGAAAAAGCCCCTCCTCCCCAAAATAATCCACTGCACGCTTGTATCAACCAGCTCTCTCGTCATCATATTGCGGTTCAAACTTAAGGACCCAGCCTGATTGGTAAATTAGGCTTGTTAGTGCGAGATATCAGGCCTTTAAATAAAAGTATCCCAAGCCCTTCATTATTGCCTTCATAATAATGGACCAGGCCCTCCAAGAAGCAGTACAAATTAACTAATGACCTAGATTCCAGAATGTCTACAGAGTCACTGTCTGTGCCCTGCAGTCTGAGTGCTTCATGCACATGAAAAGAAGAAAAATGACCTTTTGTTATTTAGTCCCAAAATAAGAACAAAATCCCTGGGCCAGACAAGCCAAAATATCCTTGGTTGATGTGTATTGCCCAAAAGAAATTAGTATTGCCAGTTTATTCCTCCACCAACAGTACAGAAATGAACACTGTACAACAGTTTCCTTGAAAGTTCCATTGAAGGACTGATCAAACATGCTCTACTTCTTACAAGGCACTTTTAACTGTAGCTCCCCACGAATCCTCACTAGGCTCTCACCCATCTTTGAAAAGGTTTGGAAGCAATTTCTTCAGCTCGAGCTCTGCAGATTTTGGATCTTCTAAAGGGATCCATTTCCCTTCAATGGATACTCGCAAATTGGCTGGATACAGCATCCGAAAATGGATGTTTGCAGCTAACAGCTTGGTCACCACATTATGATATTCAGATCTCTTCTGTCTCACTGATGGGGGGAGGTCCTGGGTAATATGAATTGGGGATCCCTCCCAGAGTACTTCCTTCAATTCTTTGACCTTAGCCAGCAGATGCTGGTGCTCTTGATAATTAAGGATCTTGAAAATAAATGTCCTGGGCTGAGCCCCTGGTGATGGCATAGGCCTTAAGGCTCGGTGAGCCCTTTCCACTATATACTCAGAACCAAAGGGAGAGGGGCCTGCTATTTTCTGAACTAGCTTTTGTGCAAATAAAACTGTATTAGAGCCCATTTCTCTCTCTAGTAACCCGATGACCACAACATTATTGTGGTGACTTCTCCCCTCAAGATCTTCAACCTTGGCTTCAAGCTTAATTACATGCTGTCTGACAAGTGCCATGGCTGGATTGAATCTCTCCAATTTCTTCTCTACAGAAATAATTTGTGCCTCGCAGTCTCCTGTACGCTGGGCCAGTTCTTCCAGTTTGCCAGTCACCGCTTTCACCTCCTTAGTTAGAGATCGGACATAGTCCCCAAAGGGACAGATTTCTTCTAGAAACCGCTCCGAAGATAGAGGAGTGGTTTCTGTAGCTGTAGTGATTCTATTGGCTGCTGAATTAGATTGGGCCTTCGCTTTTTTGGCAGCTTTTTCAGGCGTAATCGGTGGAGTATGATGTGGTAGGACAGCTTGCATTTCTGCCTCCATGTCCATCTAGAAACCCCAAATTTCTTCAGATTTATACATGATAGGGTCACAGCACACCAGCAAGTTACTAAAGCAATTAAATTAAACTGAAATAAAGAGTTTAAATGGAGGTTTAGAGGAGGAATAGTGGGAGCTCTCAAGAAAAGTGTCTACTCAGCCTGAGGCATCACGCGATCTCCGTCGGGTGTAAAAGATTTTATTGATTCCATAGATATGCCATTAAGAAGTTGAGATTTTTTCCATAGGATAACACTGCGGCACCCATAGAGTTTTTAGGTGTCTGTATCCTGGGAATGATGTGAGATACAGATTTTGCTGACTTATCTTGTGTGGCAGTTTCACTGTCATGATTACAACACATCAATTTTTTCATAGCTGTTTTGGTTGCTGACTGAGACATTGGCAAATTAGTGTTACAAGCTTTCCTTGCCTTAGGGCCCCACTCCCCCCCCTCCATGTAATCCCCCAGTCAGAATTTTACCCCCTAGGATTTAAACTCATGGTTGTCCCCATCATATGTGTACCCAGCGAAGGTCACCCCTGGCCCATTCTGGCTTACAGAGCTCACCTATGGTCCTCCCTTTCTTTGCTTCTTCTTTTCTAGTCACTATGCCACTCTATATCTTCTCTCTGTTGCCAGTTGAGAGATTTAGATTGTCACTTAGCGATTTGCTGTATATTAGCTCCATTATCCTTCTCCGTATAGGGGCTCCTGTATTACTGTGTTGCTGACTATGGGTTTGAGGCTAGGAATGTAAAAGGACTGTGCATGACTGTAAGTTTAACATTAATAGATATGTATTCATCATTCTGTCAATGCCTTAAGAGGAATGTTACTTAGACTATTTGCCTCAAGTGTTTTGTGTCCTGACCAAATTGTATACATTCATTCCTCATTTTGGAATACAACAATAAAAATTATTCTGTGTTAAAAACAAGTGGTCCTTGCCCTAAAGAATTGCTGTATGGCTTCATAGTTATGTATATTTATTTATTTATTTTTTATTTATTTAGGAAATCAGAATTACAACCCTTTGAGTCATAGACTCATTTCCCAAGGATCCATGTCAGAATAAAACATAGACATTCATACAGTACATACACAGAATAAATGTGGGTGAGCAATCATACAGAGTTTAAATACAATTAGCACAAGTTAATACCTATACATTTGGTAGCTAAAACAGGGCAGATCTAGCGACATATTTACCTAAGCGGTTAAGATCTACACAATTGGTAGCTAAAGCAATGCATGATATGAGTTGGTAGTAAGCCACCTCAGGGAGGCCTTGTCTTATACATAATACAGTGCATTCATAATCCAGTGCAATTATATGGTAACCAAGGGAGGTGAGGAGCCTGTAGGTTAGAAATAGTGAGGGCTCTCCACTGCCTGGCCATGGGCAGGTGCGTAGCCTAGCAGAGTGGTGCAGGATCCACAGGTTACTGGTTACACTGGCATTGATGTGAGGAGAGGAGAGGATATGGGCCCTTAAGGCAGCTTTAAAAAGACCTCAATTGGTGATTGATGTGACAGCCGGTGGGAGGGCATTGTACCAGGATGGAGCTCTAAGGGGGAAGGATCACAGGACCAGGGTGGTCCTGACCCTAGGCACCTTCCAGATAGTTTTTGGGTAGCCCATGTGGATGCTAAGATTGTGGCTGCCTGAAGAGAAGCCATGACACCTATTGGGGTTAAACCCAGGTGGATTTTTTTGGTGAAGAGACAGGTCTGGTATAATAGTCTTTCCTCCAGGGAGAGGGTATTGGTGAGCGCGTATAGGGTGCAGGTATGTGTATTTCTGTCAGCACCAGAGAGGAGCCGGCAGGCCTTATTGATGACTACTTGTATTTGATGAAGCTCCATAGGGTCGGCGGCAGCATAGATTGTGAGGCTATAGTCCACCAGCAATAAGACTGAGGAGGTAATGGCTAGGTGAAGTATTTCAGGTGGCAGGCAGTCTTTATGTCTGTAAAGGAGACCAATGCGGGTGTTGGTGGTGGAGGTGAGGATTTTTATTTGATCATGGAATGAGAGGGAAGAGTCAAATGTAATACCTAGATACTTATACTTTTCGACCTGTTCCAGTGGGACGAGAGAGGTGGAGAGTATTTTCAGGGGGAAATCCTTTGACCTGTTTTGGCAGTGGGCATAGAGCATCACCTTAGTTTTTTTAATGTTGACCACCAATCTGTGTTCAGCAAACCAGTGTTCAATCTGAGAGAAGGAGTTTTGTAAGGTACGCTAGAGAGAGAGAGGATCAGGATGTGTGGCATAAAGAACAGCATCGTCCACATAGAGGAGAAGGTTGCTGGGGCAGGATTTAGGCAGGGTGTAGAGGTAGATGCTGAATAGCAGGGGACCCAGGATAGATCCCTGGGGAACTCCTGAGTGCACAAGCAGCATAGTAGATATGGTATTATTAATTTTAACACATGGGCTCTAGATGAAAGATAGCTGGAGAACCATGAGAGTGGACAATGAGAGACCCCAATTTGTTGTAATATGTTAAGAAGGAAGGGATGAGAAACCGTGTCAAAGGCCTTTGAGATGTCTATAAACATGGCTCCTGTGAGGTGCCCCTTGTCAAGCGTGGAGTGCAGGGAGTTAGCAAATTCTGTGAGGGCGGTCATAGTGCTATGACCAGCTCTGAAACCATGCTGCTCCCTACATAAGAGGTTGTGTGAGAGGAGGTAGTCAGTGAGCTGATTGGCCATGATCATTTTAAGGGCTTTAGAGAGTGAGGGGAGAATCGAGATGGGCCGGTAGTTGTTTGGTAAGGAGCTGTCACCACATATCAATATTGGTGTTATCACTGCGATTTTCCATGAGGTTAGAAACTGACCCAGGTGCAGGGACAGATTTATAAGGTCCGTGAGTGGGGAGATAGCTGAGTCTAGTGCAAGGTATAGGATATGCATATCAAAGGCATCTTTGCAGTAATTGGAGCTCTGGGGGGGCTTTGGACAGGTAAGCTTTCACTTTTGTCGGAGTAATGACTCTGAGTTTGAAGGGGTGGAGGAGCTCAGTCAGTGAGGTAGGCTGAATTGAATCAAAAAAGTTGCTAGGGAGGACTGAGCTGAGGTCTGAGAAGGTGGAGTTGAGGTAGTTAGCTATGTGAAGTGTGTTTGTGGTGGTAGTACCATTAACACTAAGTTGTGTGTGTGGGGGTTAAAGCAGGATTTACCATTAAGCTCCTTGATGTTATCTCAGAACTTTTTTGTGCTACCCCAGGAGGTGGCTAGGGCGGTTCTGTAGAGCTCCGTCTTGGTCTTGCAGATTGCCTAGGTACACTTGTTGCAGGCAGCATTATAGGCCTGCCTATCACTTAGCAAACTGGAGGCAGTGGCACAATACCAGAGGTTGTCACACATTTTGAACTGTTGTAGGAGTTCTGGGGTGATTCAGGGTGCACTTCGTTTCTTAGTGGTCACTTTGATGGTTGGTGCAAAAGCATCATAGGCGGTATTAAAGGTGGTGGTGAAGTAGTGCAATGCATCATGTATGTGCTGGGCTTGGGAAATAGGGGACCAGTCCCAGTTAATTAGATATTGTTTGAGTTTGGCTAAGCCTCCTGGGTATAGTCGACGACAAAAGGTGATATTTGGTGGTGGTTTAAGTAGCTGACAGAACCCACTGAAGATGATTGGGGAGTGGTTATTTAAGGCATTGGGTAGGACACCCAGGTTGGTAATATGGTGGGGACGATTTGTGAGCAGGATATCTAGTATGTTTTGGGTTCCATTAGCGGGGTTGGCCCTGGTAGGCTGGAATACCAGTTGAGTCATATCTAACGCAACAAAGGTATCTTTGATGTATGTTGATGAACTCGCCACCAGTTTATGTTGAGATCCCCAACTAGGATTTGTTCCACTTTGTGGAGTGGCTGACTAGATAGTCAGAGAGTGCTTTACAGGCAGGGGATTGGCTGTGGGGTGGGATGTAGGCTACAGTGAGAGTAAGAGGAACTCAGTTTGGATCAGAGAAGAGTTTTATTGAGAGGGCTTGGGCACCATGGTCTAGGGAGGGTGCAGGCAGGGCTTGGTAATGCAGTGAGTCGTTTACATAGAAGGCACAGCCACCACCTCTCTTGATGTTACTATCAAGCCTAATGAGAGACTAGCCAGGAATAGAGACAAATGAGTCTGGGTTCTTGGCTGACAGCCAGGTTTCTGTTAAACCAGAATGTCTGGTTGGTGCTGTGCTGTCCAGCATTGCAAGGGTGCTGGTTTTTTTTAGGCAGGCTGCAGATATTCATAGCGGCTATTTGAAGCCCTGTGGGTGACCACAGATGGGGGAGCACTGCTGGGCCAGGATTGGGGTGAACATTGCCAGATAGTAGAAGAATCAAGTGGAAGATCCTGACAAGGGCCATGAATTGGTGGTGTTTTGCCAGGTAGCAGCGGCTGGCAAGCTTAGAAAGTGATGAGCAGGGAATGGGCAGTTGTGTAATGGCTGGGATGGCCAGGTAGAGGAACAGATAAGGAGGGCTCAAGGCACAGAGAGGTGGGTGGAGGGGTAGAGGGGATGGGTGCAGAGGGGCTATGGGGAGAGACAGGGTGACAAAGAGGCTATGAGGGTTGAGGAGCTCCCCCAGCAGCAAAGGTGTGTACATACCAGAGGCAACTGGGGGTTTGTTGCTGAGCAGAGTAAACATGGTTAGCAACAGTAGTATGGTTAGTTTGTGTGGGTGGGTGTTGTGAGGGAGTACAGTGGTGGTAGATGTGACCATGGACAGGTATGAGTGGGTCTTGTTGACACCTAACATTGTAGCAGACACAGTGGCACAGTGGTAGGGTTGCTGCATTTGGAGTGAAAGGTACAGTACCTGGTTCAAACCCTGGTTTGGATGCCCTATTGTATGCCTAGTGATAGCCTGGAAGATGGTGCAAGAGACACTACACAGCAGGGCAAAAGACTGAGAATTTAGGTATGAATGACACAGGACAGAAGTGTTAGGGAGGGAGCAGTGGCAAGAGGATTGCAACCTACATGTCTTGTTGCCCTCTAGTGGCTTTACAGTATAATCTGCAAATAGAAAAATAGACAAAAAAGTGTAAGTGGGAGTGCAGGGTCTGGAGGACCTGGCTCCCACAAATGCATATCATTATGCACAAATGGTTAGCTTGGTGGGAGCACGGAGCCATCAACATATGCCATTTACTAGTTATATTATACTTTTTCAAGAGTAAGGAAATTCATTGCAAAAAAAACTTTGTTACTGCATCAGTTAAGGTTGAAGTGACAAAATTGGGGAAATGAGATGGGGTTGAGCCCCTAACTCTCCTGCCACCCCACCACTCATTCTCCACAGACCGATTGACGTCGGGGTGTGACATTGGCTCATGAGGCTTAATGCTCACCCCATTCTCCTTTACTGCAACATGTCAACCTGTTTACACATGGGATGGGGTGAGAGTTGGGCCTCATAACCCCATGGCACACCCTGGCATCTGTCGCTCTGTGGAGGATGGAGGGTGGGGTGGCGGGGGTTTTGGGGCTCAACCCTAATATCTAATTTCCCCACTATTGTCGCTTTAACCCTAACTGATGCATTAACAAAGTTTTTTGGAATGAATATAGATAGATATACTGTATAGGATATGTCATGGGAGGACTAGAAATATCAGTGATATTTTTCCTAAGTGCAGATAGACCTTATGACCTTACAAGTAGCAGATCTTCGAGTGAGGTCCCAAGGTCAAATGGCACAAGTGGAAATATCACTGGTATTACCAGTCCTCTCATGACATATTTGATTTATTCACTGCCCACTTTTTCCTTTTTTGTATGTGTTGTTTTTAAAGTTTTACATATTTCCCTGCATTCATATATCTATAGAGAGAGAGAGGAAGAGAGAGTTGCTTTTTCTCTGGTGTTTGTGGTTTGAAAAGGATGCTAGGATTACTGCAAGCTTTTGCTGGCAGCACGGCATCTGATTGGCTGCCAGTTGGCAGCGTGTTATCTCATTGGCTGCCATTTTGTATGTGGGCGAGTTTCACAGATTTTAAAACATGGCGGTGGCACCAATCGCTCAGCGAGGGAGACAAGTTGCCATTTTGAGGTTTTTTTTATTATTATTTTTATTTTTAAAGTAAATGTTTGCAAAGTAAACTATGTGGTTGATCCTTCTTTTTGGGGAGTGATCTGGTTGATTCTGCTTTCAGCAGTGGCACAAATCGGCAGGGGAATGCTGTTTGGAGGAGCTGTGTACTGTTGAAGAGGCAGTTGCCAGCCAGGAAAGTACTCCAAGCTAGTAAGAGGTAGGCTAGTTGGCTGTCAGGGCTAGGAAGGGAGGGAGGTGTGTTCTGTAGTTCTGAGGGCACTGAAAGGTAACAAGGAAAAAGTTAAATAGAAAAAAATAATAAAGTGAACCTCCCAGTGTGAAAGCCGGTTTCACACTGAGGAGGTTTAGAACTGGAGCTGGTCCGCAGATGAAGTCCTTTGTTTAACATGTACTTTCTAGTACGTTGAGGTGTGGTGTCAATGCCAGGAAGTTGTGGGGTGCAAATCTATGTGTTAGGTAGAATGTGTTGGGACAAGCAAAGCAAAGAAAGAAAAGAAAGGATAAACGTGATATCCTCACTGTAGGTCTGAGCACCTTGAGAATATCGCAGATATTTTCCATTTTTTATCCTGACTGACACTGTATATATATATTTTTTTTTTTATGGAACCCCCCTTTTTCCCAAAAATGGGAACTGTGCTGTAATTTTCCATAATAAAGGAGTGTTTATTATAGCAAACACGTGCACAATTTCCAGTCTGTGCATGCCCCCATGGCAGTTTTTCACTTAATGACTGCTCACCTGCCATTATGCCCACAACTGAACTGCCAGGAGAACTTGGTGGTAAGTCATTAAAAGTCATTTTCCACATATAGGGGCTAAACAAACATTTTAAATACAATTTAAAAACTCGGGCAATGAAAACACGAGGATGGTCAAAAACAGAACCAGAGCACAACTGCACTGGAATACCTATTATTTTATATAATTGCTGGGGTGAAAAAGGGGAGACCCAGAAATTATATAAAATAAAATACACTCCTTACCCCTAAAATATCTTATGGTAATTACATAGTGTCCTACTGACTGTATACACTGCACTATTCTTTGTAACCTGATGCTGTAGTATCTTCTTTTGAAGTTATGTTGCATTCTACTGTCCTATTGTACTGCACTGCCCTATGTTATCTGACGTTATTTCTCCTGGGCTGTGCCTGAAAATAGGGAGTTTCAGTCTAGTGCACTTACCAGGCAAACAAAAACTACATAAATAAATAAATCCAAAGGAGGATAGCTGGATCCACAAAAGCACTGTCCAAGCACCACTGTTATGCACTGCTGCTTTACATTTTGAGTAGTTGATGTTTGGTATGACAAAACAGGGAAAACTGAATGTTTTCAGTCACTGATTAATAAACTCTTGTCATTTATTTAATGCCATTTGACGTTCTTTCATGTGTAAAAGGCAAAGAACTGAGTGCCATTGTTTCTACTGTATGAGGTGGTCCGATGTTTTTCAATAAATTAGGTGGAGGCCTGAGACGTTTTCCATATCCTAGGGAAGGCTTAATATGACAATGTTTGAGAACTAAAGGTTTAAGCTGAATGTCTTTGCATGCAGAATCGCATTTCAGGCCATTTCATTTATAAATATGAGCAGTGATTGGCTGCTCTCCAATGAACTTGTTCAGCCAATCAGAGTCCTTTAAACGCAACAGCAGTTTGACAAATCATGTTTTCTTACACTAGAGGAGGAGCTGCAGTATGTGGAAATTGCTATTCTGTTATACAATCCCTGTACCATCTAACTTATTGTTGGTTTCTAAAGAACTTTGGGATAAAAGTTGCATGGAAGGGGCTATAGAAAATCTCAGTTTGTGTTCTTGCAATGACCTGGATAAAAAATAAAAACATTGGGCAGCTACTGTTCATAACTGAGTCTGCAAGCCTGGTCCCCATATACTTACGATTAGGGGTGTGTGGTCTGAAAGATCCTGCAGACAGTAACAGATGTAAGCTGATAGGGAGACATCATCATCCACACCGCCCTAGAAAATACAAGTTCAAACCTAGTAAACAGGTCACAGTTCGTAGATTTACATATTATTGATCATCTTGGACTGCCCCACATTAGCAGGACAGCCCTCATTTTAACCCACAGATCCTCTGTCTATAACTTGCACATGCCCCATATTAGAAGGGACATCCCTCATTTCAACACCCAGGACCTCTGTTAATAAATCTGAACTCCCCCACATTAGAAGGGACATCCCTCATTTGAACCTACAGAACTTTCACCCATACTGTGTGCTGTGGGTTATTCCTTACACATACTGAGGCACCCATGGTGGGTTATTGCTTGCACATACTATAGCGCCCATGGTGAGTTATTGCTTGCACATTCTGTAGTGACTATGGTGGGTTATTGCTTCACATACTGTAGCCCCCATGTTGGGTTATTGCTTACACATACTAAAGTGCCCATGGTGGGTTACTGTGTTCACATACTGTAGCACCTATGGTGGTTTGTTGTTGCTTACACATTCTGTAGTGTCCATGGTGGGTTATTGCTTACACATACTGCAGTGCCCATGGTGGGTTTTTGCTCACACATACTGAAGCACCCATGGTGGGTTATTGCTTACACATACTGTAGTGACTATGGTGGATTATTGCTTGCACATACTGAAACACCCATGGTGGGTAATTGTTTACACATACTGTAGTACCCATAGTGGGTTATTGCTCACGCAAACTGTAGTGCCCATGGTGGCTTATTGCTCACACATACTGAAGCACCCATGGTGGGTTATTGGTTATACATACTGTAGTGCCCATGGTGGGTTGTTTACACATACTGAAGCATCCATGGTTGGTTGTTGCATTCACATGTAGTATCCATGGTGGGTTAATGCTTACTCATACTAAAGTGCCCATGGTGGGTTATTGCTTACACATATGGTAGCGCCTATGGTGGATCATTGCTGACACATACTGTAGTGCCCATGGTGGGTTATTGCTCATGCATACTGAAGCACCCATGGTAGGTTATTGCTTACACATGCTGTAATATCCATGGTGAGTTAATGTTTACACATGCTATAGTATCCATGGTGGGTTACTGCTTACACATACAGTACTACAGTATCCATGATGAGTTATTGCTTATGCATCTGTAGTATCTATGATGGGTTAATGCTTGCACATACAGTGGTAACCTTGGTAGGTTATTGCTTACATATACTGTACTGTGGATTATTGTTTACATACTGTATACTGTAGTGTCCATGGTAGGTTATTGCTTACACATACTGTAGTGATTGTGATGGCTTGCTTTCACATACTGTGGCACCACAGTGCATTATTCCTGATTCATAGTGTAGCAACTGTGCTGGCTTATTGTTTACACATGCTGTCGAGTTCATGGTGGTTTTTTGAATACATAGTATGGTGTCTGGGGTGGAGTATTGCTTACATATTGCTTACCTTCAGGGGTGTGTAATCACTTACATGCAGTGTATTGTCATTGGTAGATTATTGCTTTACATATATGGTATCATCAATGGTGAGTTGCTGATTGCATACTGTATATTGTACCATAGACAGAGAGATTGCTCACATGTAGTTTATGATCAGTGGTGGGTTGTTACTTACATGTAATATACCATCTGTGGTGGGTTATTACTTACATGTAATATACCATCTCTGGTGGGTTATTACTTACACATAGTGTACCATAGGCAGAGAGATTGATCACATGTAACTTACCATCATTGGTGAGTTATTGCTCACATGTAATATACCATCTGTGGTGGGTTATTACTTACATATAGTGTACCATCAGTGCTGTGTTATTGCCTACATATAGTGTGCCATCAGTTGTGGATTATTACTTACTTAGTGTACACCGTACCTACATATAGTGCACTGTCAGTAGTTTGTTACTGCTTACACAGCAGTGGGAAGGTCATGCCAGACAAATCTAATTGATTTCTTTGACTGGGTGACCAAAGTAGTAGACCAGGGAGGGGCTGTAGAAATGGCCTACCTAGACTTTAGCAAGGCATTGGACACAGTCCCGCAGAAAAGATTAATAAACAAATTAGCCAGCCTGAGAATGGGTCCCAGGGTAGTAGCTTGGGTAAAACACTGGCTGGACAACAGGACGTAGAGGGTAATAGTAAATGGAGTCCACAGTGAAGAAAGGGGGGTTACTAGTGGGGTACCTCAGGGTTCAGTACTGGGGCCGGTCCTTTTTAATGTCTTTATAAGTGGCATTGCAGAGGGACTGGAAGGAAAAGTATGTATCTGCAGATGACACAAAGATCTGCAACAAGGTTGATACACAAGGTGGGGTGGAAAGGATGAGAAGGGACTTGGCAAGGTTGGAGGAATGGTCAAATGTATGGCAGCTTAGATTCAATGCAAGGAAGTGCAAAGTAATGCACTTGGGAAACAAAAACCCAGGGGAAGAGTATACAATGGGGGGTGAGATACTGTCAACAACAAAAATGGAAAGGGACCTGGGGTAGTCATATCAGATGACCTAAACATGGGCAAGCAATGTTCCCATGCCCTCCACAAAATCATTAGTTAAAACTGTTATTTTTTCTTTAGCAGTTGTTGTATGTCCTTAATTATTATTGTCGTTCCATCCAGTGCATGTAGCTAATGTAAAGGTATTTGTTTACTCTCAGTTTCCACAGAAATATGTCTTGCTTTTGTCAGCAATCTGCGAATTTATTTTGTTCCCACTTCATGCTGTGCCATGAACAATTGTCACTAATGTTTGTACCTTCTTTGTACCTTGCTCTCTCCTGATTGTGCTCTCCCGGGTCGTGCCTGAATATAGGCAATACTCTTGTCTAGTGTACCTACCTGGTAAACAAAAACCAAATAAATAAATGTGAGAAGGCAGTAAGGAGGGCTGGGGTGGATACTGGGATGTATAGGGAGAGGCATCACCAGTAGAAAACAAGAAGTTGTTGGCCCTCTGTACAGACAGTTGGGAAGACCACATCTGGAGTACTGTGTACAGTTCTGGAGACCCCATCTCCGAAAAGACATAGACAGGGTGGAGGCTGTCCAGAGGAGGACAACCAAAATGGTGCAGAGTCTGCACCAGAAGGCATATGAAGAAAAGCTAAAGGAGCTTAAGATGTATAGCCTCGAGGAAAGAAGGGACAGGGGGGACATGATAGAAACTTTCAAATACCTCAAGGGAATCAACAAAGTCCAAGAGGATAGCATCTTTCAGAAAAAGAGATGTGCAAGAACAAGGGGGCACAATTTGAAGATAGAGGGGGGACGGATAGAGGTAATGTGAGGAAGTATTTCTTCACAGAGAGGGTTGTAGATGCATGGAACAGCCTTTCTGAGGAGGTCGTAGAGTCAAAAACAGTGGGGGAATTCAAGAATGCATGGGACAGACATGAGGCAATTCTAGTGGGGGGTAGGAGGAAGTTGGATGTTGGTTAACTAGGATCTGCAGCTTATCCGTTAGGTAGGGAAATGGGCAGACTAGGTGGGCCAAGCGATCCTTATCTGCCATCAGATTCTATGTTTCTATGTTAAGTACGTGGTCATTTATTGACAGACAGCCTGATCTGCTCATTCCCTGAGGTCCTCTTGGGTGTAGTAGAAATGAGCAGAGGGTGGTTTCAGTTGCCATGGGGGGGCAAGTTGTGGACCCTCTCTGGGGGTTCACAACATCGTCCCCACCCCCCCCATGGCAACTGAAAGAGCCCTCACTTCATCTTTGCTACATGCAATAGGACCTCAGGGAATGAGCAGAGCAGTCTGTGTGTCATTGAATGAACATGTGCTTGCTTCATTCATTGCCAGCTCAGTTGGGTGGGCAGTTGGCCATGGTGCAGAGGAAGAATAATACTTAATATGGAGACATTTAGTTATTTAATTTAATCAGAAGGGACTGGGAAAAAGGAGGGGGGAACCAGTCCACAGATTCAACAGGAAGCTTTGGGACTGTTTTTTTTTCACCTGCAGGGGATTAATTGGGGGTAGGCAGTGGGTCTGTTAGACACCAGTAAAAAGGGAAACTGGGAGTGGGGGTCAATTCTGAACAAATCTAAACAGCTTAAAATGTTTGAAAGCTGTTTGTTTTTGAATATTTCAGCTTCTTTGGGTCAGTTTGGATTTTTGCCAAATCAGTTCATCCATCCCTAGTTTATTTAAGCATCTAACATTGAGGGTATGCGAAAAGTTTGAGTTCTACACTCCACTCCTTGTTTTACCTTATATAATTGCTGGGGAGCATTGTTTTTGCCACAGCAATTATATAAAATAAAAAAACGTCACTCTGCAGCTGTGGTCTGTTTGGGTTCAAGCATTATCCAAAGCTGTTGAGTCCAAGCAGCTGTGGAAACTTTTTTGTGAAAGATAAAGCAGTTCATCCCCTGTGAGCATTTCCTATAGCTAAGTTCATTATTTTTTTATTTAGTTATGGCAGAGTCTGAGTGGAGTCAAAGTGTCCAGCGCCATGACTGGAAGATGACCGGCTGGCACATGCGTGGAGCGAAGGAAACCCGGCACGTGTTCACCATTATATCCAGCTGGTTAAAATGGTGAATTATAAAAGGGTTTCCCTATGGGGAAAAACACTCCCTGGTCATTATGTACACATATTGTACCATCAGCAATTGATTATTGCCTACATACAGTATAGTGTAGCATCAGCTGTGTGTTTTTGCTTACATATAGTGTACCAGTTGTGGTGTGTTTTTACTTAGATATAGTATATTATCAGTGGTAAGTTATTGCTTACAGTACATCTAGGTCCCCATATTTAAAGGCTGAGGGACACCTGGCAAATCTTTTTTTTTAACATTTAATATGCTTTATTGAGTTTAACATACAACACGCAAATCCAAAACACCATTGCATAGCATGACATAATGCTGAACAGCAACCACTTACGACCATTATCCTTATATTATAAGTCCATTCCTAAGATCTAGTGCCTTATAAAGGGAGGTAAATTAAGTTGCTGTTAGAAAATTGGTGGTGTAAAAGGAAACATACAATCAGAAAAAAAATCACCTATCCTCCTCCCCCCCCACACCCCCACTACCCTTCACCATCAAGAAAAGGGGGGAAAAAAACAGAAAAAGAAGAAAAGGGAAACCAAGGGGAGGTAAAGAGAGCAAGTAAAGCTACCACTTATCTCAACTTTACTCCTCCGCATTTCAGGGTACATACAACAGTACTAATATGAGGGATGTTAAGTACAGAGTAAGGTATGTAGAGGGGCCCAAATCTTTTGATATTTTTACTGTTCTTGGAGATGCTAGCTATGGTGTATTCTGCTTGTAGGGCAAAGAGAATTTCACGATGCCATTCTGTATATGTGGGGATCTGCTGGTCTAGCCAATGATGCAGTATTACTTTCTTAGCACATAAGGAGATTAACGTCATATGTTTCCTTTGAATCCCAATTAGGGTATTTCCCGAATCCCCTAGAATACAAATCTCTGGTCGAAAGGCATTCTGTAAACCCAATAATGGGTTGAGTTTAGAGCAAATACTTTCCCAGAGGGGGGGATGCTTTGTCACATTCCCACAGAATGTGAAACAGTGTACCCCGTTGTTTCCCACATCTAGTACATCGGTCCACTTGAAGCTTACCCATTTTACAAAGTCTTACCGGGGTATAATATAGATCCTGTATTATCTGAAATTGAAGCAACCTGTAACAGTCCCACCTAATATCCTTATATAGCCTTTTCCAAATTTGCAACCATTGGCGGGAACCCTTGGAGATAGGAGGGAGTATCCTGTCCCATGTATAGTGGGGAGTACCTTCTAGTTCTGTGACTCTTTTTTGTAATTCTTTATAATAAAAGGAAATTAAATGGGAGGTGGGTCTTGTTTGTAACGTACTGAGAATAGGTTCAGTCAGATAATGATCCCATGAACCATTACCAAAGTGCCTTAATAAAACCTGAGAGATCTGGAGATATTTAAAACAAAAAGTAACAGGAAGATTATATTTAGCCATT